>JAQFVV010012449.1:4929686-6429305 GCA_028023455.1 Epiperipatus broadwayi | reverse complement strand
TCAAACCTGAAAAATATCTCTACATATTTTACATAAAAAATCTTAAATCAACATTATCACTCAGGTGCTCAGGGTGTATAGGTTTATATAATCGAAGCCTCACGTTGGGAAGCCAAGCCCGGAAAAAAATATACTTACCCTATAATGTTCAGAATCGTATGATCAGCCAACAAGATTCAGAGACCTAGCAAAAGTACTTCAAACCCAGTATGTTCGGGATATGGTAGTCGCGGAACAGTACTAAGCTTTAACCTATTTGCCAGTGCTCCAAAATCTCCACTATCCAACCAACGCTCCTGATGCTATTAATGGTTATCATTTTTCTTCGGTCCTCCTGGTCAGGGTAGAAACAAGGACTCTCAATTCAAACTTAGCCTATCATGCACTAGACTTTATTAATTTAGTCTAAAATACTCACTAAATACTTTGATATAGCTCAAATTATTATTATTAATATTTCATAGGTTTTGGATACATACATATGATTTAATCAAGTGTGGATATAGATGAGTGGATATGATGAACCAGGGAATGACATGACAACGGTATAGATATATATATAATTTATTAACACAATTCATTAGAAAATATAAATAATAACAATCATGTTTGGATCTGATCATGATCCATGTATGGGGTTACATTTAAACCAACAAAAATAATAATTACAATGTTTGATGATCAGTATTGATAATGGTACAGGTTTTGATATCACCAGGATAAATATATGATTTTTACAAAGAATTACAATATTCAACCATAAGTTATTTATAAAGGTACAGTATTTAGATATCACTAGGATAAATATATGATTTTTTACAAGAAGTCACCTGTCAATAATGACAACCAAGGTTATGAACTATTAAATATAACAATTACCATAATGAACATCAGTATTAGGTATATGTGTGTGTATCATTATGAAGTCATACTGGAGTTCATGACACCAACAATTGTGAATCAAAACAATAATGATCAATTACCCAGAACTGACAGTTACATACATAGTAAATAATCAGTATTATGTGTCAGCATAAAACAAATTTTTATATTATTATATTTTTATCATTACATATAATATTCCATCAAGAAATATGCCACCATAAAATTAATATGCCAATTTTGGAGAGCAAACACAATACCTGGTTATATTAAGCTAGAGGCCAAATGAATATATAATAAATTTATGCATGTGTTTATATACATAGGGGAAGGAAAGTATATATGTATTTGTTATTATTATATTTTATTGTTAGTATTCTCAGCAGGAGTTATGGACAAAAGCATAATTTTATTTCCCTTTATTATTAATAATTATATGAAAAATATGGCTTATCTATTTCCCACAGAATTAACAACAGGTATGATTAAGAAATCTAATTACAGCATTCAGTAGCATCGGGGTTTGAATCCTGTGCTGGCTATATTATTAGCATTGGCAAACATAGGCCAATCTCCTTTGTCGAGCAGTAATGCATATATTCCTATAGTAACACATCCGCATTCAGCTTGGCTTGTGTAGGAAATAATAGAGCGTGGGTTTTGAATCCCTGTCTTTATAGAGTATACCCATTCATCGGCTCAAAGAAAACCTTGGCTATCTCGTATCGCCATGACCGGTAAAATATCCGCGTGGCAGTCCGATAGCATTACTCAACATATATTTATTATTAAAAGCCATATAGGCACAGATCAATGTATTAAGCTACTGATATATTTGCCCATTAAAAGCATTAATCTGCATAGATATTTTTCCTAAACCTGTATTTAATAAGTAATAATGGAGAAATCCAACAACCATATCTTATAGGCTATAAAATGCCCAAGTATTTTAAATATGAATCTTAACTATAAAATGCTAAAGAGGCAAGAAAAAAATACTACTGCTGAGGTATTTCTTTCCCCAAATGCATGCATCACTAAATATACATATAGAGTGAGATGAACTCATATCTTTGCAATAAGTAATATTGCCTATTTTAAATTTTAAAAGAAGAACTAGCATTGTTATTATTATTATTTTTTTTACATTTAAATAAACGCATACACACACATATATATATACCATTCTACCTTCTTTAATTGTCACAAAGAATCTTAATCTAAATCAAATAAAATAATTTTAACACTTATTTATATTTTAAATTTCTTTACCAAGATACTGTGATTATGCATATACGGGAAGAGGGCGGATTTTTTTATATATTTGATTTCTTTTCTATCTCTCTTTTTTTTATTAAATAAATGACATTTTTCACTAAGCCAGAATTAGACCGATTTAAGAAATTTAACTTTGACCGATTCTTATTTTATCATTCAAAATGAATCGTTACCCCTTTCCCACTTTAGATTCGGGGCAAAGCAAACAAATTTATACATAAATTGTTTTCATAGTGTAATATCATTTGTCCCCATACTTAACTAAATTGGCAAAAATAAATTAATCAATCAAATATATATTATACTTAAAAAAGCATACCGGCATATCTCAAAATAAAATATATAAAAGCTGCAATTATAAACTCTATAACAATCTTTTGTTCCACTTAGAATTATACATTACACTTTTTCTCCTTGTTTTAACCATTAATAAGTCAATCTAGTTATAATTTAAATTGACTTGTTAAAACAACAATAAAAAACTAAACACTCATATATATATATAACTGTCCTTTTGAAACACATCTTTTTAAGATAGTCTTTTGCGAATTTTATGAATCTAAGGAAATTAAATGTTCGAATTTTTATAGAAGGCATTCTTAAGATATAAATATATATATATTTTTTTAAAGATAGAAAGTTTATACTTGCGGTAGATTACGGCATCACTTTGCTTGATGCAGATAATTTTCTACTGGTTCACTCATTGTCAGGGTCGACCTTGGGCTTTACTGGACTCAGAATACACTGGCTTCAAGTTGCTTCTCTATTTTCCTTCGATGGATTATTGTGTCACTTTGATTGAGGCAGATATTTTTTTCCAGGTTCACTCATTATTAGGATCGATCTTGGGCTTTACTGGACTCAGGATAAACTGGCTTCGATGTTGGTTCTCCATTTTCTTTCATAGCAGCAGCATGGGATTTGTCTTTCCTCCTCTTCTTTAGATGCATTTTTCTGGAGACTTTCCAGAGAAGAGAAAAGTAATTTGTACTACTCACAAACCATATTGTGGATCTCTTCTCAGCTTAATTATAGTATTGCACTAGTAGTTGAGAGTCAATTTTCTCTTAAGACTTTTCTTTAAAAGGCACCACTTTTTTTACTGCCAACAACTTTTTTTTTCTAACTGCTTGACTTTGAATTTCTCCCTAACTGCTTGACTTTGAATTACCTTGGTTCTTTTTCTTTGCTCTATTTATAAAAAACTTTTTGCTAAGCAACTCTTTGTTTTCTATCTATATATTTTTTTAACACCTATAATATATTTGCCTTGGTTAGAAATGAAAAACAGACCACATGATTGATTTTCTTTCATTTACATCAGTTTAAAGATTTTTTGATTTACATCAGTTTAAAGATAAGAAAAACAATTCAACACTCCCATGCAACTAGCTGAGTTGATCTTTTACCAAAAACAGGTGACATAACCGAGATAAGATTACACAAGGGTATGAAAATCTTACTTGCCTTTTAATCGCCTCAAGGATGAGAACAATGAATTCACACTTACATGCAACTATATTTTTCGGAATGTTTAAGAAAAATAACAGAATCATCAAAATGTTATTCGCAAGGAACGAATCGCCTTTAGGATAAAGATATAAGACAATGGAAATATATTTTTCTTTCCAAATAATATACATACAAAAAAAATGCATTTCAATAGAACAACATACATATACATGAGTCCACTCATTCGTCGAGTCACACACATGCACCTGCATATTATCCCCTTTAACAAACAAACAAAAATGAAAAAAAATGAAAAATTAGATATTTGAGCTTAAAAATCTATATACGTATACTATTTCTAACCACTAACATGAAGCTCTGTGTGTTCATACACACCGAACGCTTCAATATATATATATAAATCAGTCTGCATCATCCTGAGTAGCATTTAACAGTTAAAATTTAAACAAAGCAAAAAAATCTCATTAAAGTCACACAAAACAGGCAACTCTCTCCATACAGTAGTGCCACTCAGTGCAAGCCAGAGTAATCAATGGATGGCAAAAGGTATGTGCATTAAATCCTTATCTAGTGCCAGAAGGTTTGTGCATAAAATTCCTATCTAGTGCCTACTCATCATGAGTAGGCACTAGATAAGAATTTTATGCACAAGCCTTCTGGCGTCCATTGATTATTCTGGCTTGCACTGAGTGGCACCACTGTATGGAGAGTTTTGCCTGTTTTAATAACAGTTATAAGCAAACATAAGAAATAGTGATCATGTGATGTTAAAGTCACACAACACTAATGTTTCCATGTGAATCACCAATTTTTTCTAGTTTATATATATTCACACATTTATATTACTTATTTAATACATTGTCTATCATATTTATAAAATATAACTCTGATTTTTCTTTTTTTCCAAATTATTTTCCAAGGTAAAATAAAAATGTCAAAGCAAAAATTTCCATTTCAGATAACTGAGTATTCAGCAAACATGGATTTAAATCTATCCACAGAATAATGCAACTTATTGTATAAAAGTTCATACTCACAAATTTTCTTTTTCAACACACATTAACTGAATATGCAACAGCTCACCACTTTATAAATAATAATACATTCATTGATTTTATCAACAACATCCTTTCCATTTTAATTAATCTACCAGTATTTAGTCCAACATTAAATACAGCATTAAAATGAGCAGAAACTAATAATGTAATCCTTCTCGCAAATACTGGTAGATTAATTATTAATGGAAAGAATGTTGATAAAATCAATAAATGTAATATATTTTATAAAGTGGTGTGTCATTGTGGATCCAGTTATATTGGTGAGACAAAAAGTGCATTGAAAAAGAGAATTCGTGAGCACGAACTTTTAGATAATAAATTGTTATTCTATGGATAGATTTAAATCTGTATTTGCTGAACATTCAGTTATTTTGTAATGGAGATTTTAACTTTGATAATATTTTTATTTTACAAGTGGAAAATGATGTGGAAAAAAATAATCAATCCTATTTTATAAATATGACAGGCAATGTATTAAATAAGTAGTATAATTGTGTGAATATACATAAATTATGGAAAATTGGCCATTCACATTGTAATGTTAGTGCTGTATGATTTTAAAGAGATTTTTTTATTTTATTTTAAGCATTGAATGCTATTCAGGATGTCATACACTGCTGTAAGCTGTCTATAGCTATTACTGATTTTTTTTAATATTGGTATATTGAATACTATAGAGTGTGTTCCCGAATATTTTATTATATTTATTTTATCTGATTTTGTACACGTGTATGTATATATTGTACTGGGTCTTATCCTTTTGCCATATTTTATTCACCCAATTACTATATAGTTTTAACCTAATTTACCATATTATCCTTACATCTTGCACACTTGTGTGTCTATATAGCTTTGTTCTATTTATCAAATGTTACGTACAGGTATGAATAGCTAATAATTTTTAGGAAGACCAAATCGCACCCCCTCTTATAAATAAATCAGTAGCGAAGTATCAGAATAATACAATTATATTTCCTGGTCAACCAAACAATGGATAATATTATTTTATATTCTGTTTTTCTACAATATCAAAGCTATGGCTAAAAAATGCAACTTGTGATAGCTTTTATTTTTTACAGGTGCCAGTGTTCAGTGGACTGTTTCACTGAACATACTGTCCCATTCAGGATTCTCTTAGTTTTTTTTTTAGATGGTTCCTCCCTATGCTTATATAAGCAAAATAATTAAGTGTATTAGCATTCTTCCATTTAGGAAATTAAATGGCAGGAATTGCTGAATTTTACTTTTAAAACAGTATTTAAGAAACAATAAATAACAATAATCAAAATACAAATTATTTATTCATGCACATTCTTACTAAACATTACTAATATATATATATAGTACATTATTGAGAATAAATATGAATAAAATGTTACAAAGTACAAAATTAATTTTGGATATTAATAGTAATAATAAAGTTGTGGTTAATCATAGTTATTAACAGCTTAGTTGAATCGATATAAAGAGCTCATTTACTGGGAATATTTCCTTTAATATAATTACTTGTGATATATATACCATGGTCATGAATTTTAGGTTTTTTATACACAATACTTTTATTTATGATTTCTGGTTGAAGTGTTTCTTAATCAGCATGCCAAGATTCTTGTGTGATATAGGCAAAGCAGCTTGAATTTAAGGCCTCAGGATAGGAAGAAGGCATTGATGACTATATTTGGAGATTTAGCAACATATTTGGTTTGTGACTTCCTCAAAGGTAAAGGCAGCTATATGCCAAATCATTCTGTATCACTATCTGGATCTTAGCATTTTGGGTGTGATATAGGTTTGAATCAAGGCATCATTTCAGCAGCAGGATAGGAAAAAGGCATCGACAATCATATCTGGGGCCTTAGCAGTGCATTTGATTTTTGGCTTCCCTGAAGGTAAAGGCAGCTACATTCAAGTCATTCTCACTATCTGGATCTTTTCTATCCAATTTGACACGATGAGGTATGCAACAATTCCAATAGCAGAAAATAGCAGTGTAATAAATGTTGTTTTATACAACTAAGTAGTACTGCAAGAAGGAGAGACTAATCTCACTCAGAAAAGTTCTCAGCATCGTCTTTTATATCTTGTAGCCTGTCTCCCACTTATGTACTTTGTCATACCTTTTTTTTTTCTTTGGGAATTTAATTCCCTGCAAAGATTATTTTCTTATAATTTATTTCAAAAATAATTATAAACGAAATACATAATTTTCTTATGTTCAAAATGTAGCCCTCATTTCTGACTGCAAAAATAATATACTGGGCAGCCAAGTAAAATGTGTACTTTACAAAAAAAAAAAAAACTATGTTTAATACATCAATACATATAATTTATTTATACAATATTTTTATATTTTCATTTTGTTTCTAATTATACTAATCCTCTAATTAACCATACTGTTGATTGACATTCCAATTGGCCATCTTTGATTAGCAAGAGAAGAGATATAACACCTTTCCTCCTTCTCTAATTATAAGTAATTATGTTGATTACATTTTTTAAAATCTTCTTGTCCATTTTTTTTTTTGTGTGGTGAAACAAATAACATTTTTGCTTATTAATGAAACATGATTTATTTTTTTATTTTTCTAAAAGTATATATTTTCTTTCAGCAATCTCTTTCCCCTTTGCAGAATGCCAAATATGCTTTGTTCCAAGTTAACGGTACAATATATGCGCCATACATTCTACTTAAGAATAAAAATATTTTGTAAATATTTAGTTAAAAATCTTATCAATATCCAATTACTTATTTCTCAGTTTATTATTGTGCAGGATAATATATTTTGGACATGTTTGTCCATAGGCATATATCACTCTTTAGCAGATTAGAGACCAGAATATTGTTGAGATTAAAAATATTTTTATGTCAAACATAGCCTTTAATTAGCTTGCAAATTTATTTTGATCTTCAAGAAATATGAGTAAATGATTATTTAGCACATGTATATGCAAATGAAATTCACATTTATAGTAGTAAGAAAAAAGAATAATTATAATGATTGGAATAAACTGAAATATAACAAAGAAGCTAAAAAATTAAAAAGCAAAACAAAATCTTACTTTGAAAATATTTTTGTAAATGAATGGAAAAATTGATGAAAATGAAATTCATCATCAGTATCAAAGATCAGTCTCATTCTTTTTTGGATGAGGGGATTTGATGAAGAATTTCAAAATAAGAAAAGTAGATCTGTTACACTAATTATAAGAATAACTAGGGCGTGAAACTATACATGCAATTTATAATCATGCTGACTATTATTTATACTGTTATTTCAAAAATTATTATAAATTGTTTATAGCATAATCGCAGAACTAAATACTGTATCATACTACTACCAAATAAATAAACTCAAAATAATTCCAAAAACACTTCAAAATGAGTTCTAAAAAGAGTAATATAGTGTGTAGAGTGAATATTATAGGAAGTTAAATGAAATCTCATGACAATATTTTCTTGGAGCTTTTTCTTTCATTATAGATTTAATCATATACCTCATTTCTTCTTTTAAAACATATGGAATGGGCTGCTGTATTTTTTGTTCTTTGTTCTTATATAGTTTTTGTAGAAATCTTCCATATATATCATAATACTTCATTCAAAATTTTTAATTAAAAAATGCTATCTTTTCTTGAGACTTATTTTTTTCTACAACTTTTGTTGCCATTTCAAAATCAGATTTCTTTATTAATTAATTTTTCTCTTTGCTATTTTATTCAAGATATTCAGTTTATCCAAATGTCCATAGTTAAATATTTTTATACTTTTTTCATTTTTGCATAAATTAGTTTGTCTCGCTTGCAATTTAATAGTGAATTAGTTTTTTTTTTGTTGGTGCTACATTTTAGGGTACTAGTATAGTAGGTGCTGTATGTTCATTTATTTCAGTTTCTGCTTTTATCCCACTATGTGGGGCCACTGAAACTATACCGTGAAAATTAATTGATAAATTGAAAATTTTTTGAAAATTAGATTTTCATAAAATCACTTAATACTAAGAACAAATTATTTGTAAATTATGTATTTTTTAAATTTTTCTTATTTGTATTTTTAATGGATAAAAAATAAGGTCAGTAATAAGTATCAAGGTTTATGAAACAATACTAAAGAACAAATTAATTGTAAATTAGATATATTTTATTTTTCATACAAGAAATTACATTACTTAATCAATACATAATGTAATAAAACAAAAATGAACCGGGTTAATAAAAGTATAAAATTGTTTATTTTAATTACCAGCTATAAACTGAGTGAACATCCCCCCAAAAAAAAAGCTGAAAAAGAGGTCTGGTTCACCACTTTTTTGCTTAGACATTTTCCAGCATATGTGATCTAGGAGATATACCTCTCATCTTCATCAGGAATTTTGAGTTTGGCTTCAATCCATGAACATTCAATCTCATTGTTTTGATAATTGGCAGTTGAATGTCTATTTAATGTTGCAGGAAAATATTTTATTTTTCAGTTATGAAATGTGTGTAAAAGTTCAATTTTTCAACAAAGAATATTTTATTTATTCCTTTTTAAATTACAATAAAAACTTAAAACTATTTAGTTTGACAGGAAAATGTTTATTTTTTGATCATGAAATATGTGTAAATGTTTAATTTTAGTGTTTTTATTTTTATATTATTTTATAAAAATTAAGAAAAAACATTTTATTTAAATACAGATAAATGTTGTAAAAGTAAATCTATGTTCCATTATTTACTTATTTATTTTTAATTACTTTCTAAAAATCTGTGCACCAATATTTGAGTATTTACCTATGCATAAATGTAAATTATGCTTAATCTTCAATTGTTATGGCTCCACAAAGTGGGTAAAAGCAATAACTGAAATGAAAAGTGAGCATAGAGCAACTACTATACCAGTGTAAAGTTAATTATTGAATATTACATTTATCTTATTTTCTTATTGTCTGCTTTCAAATCTGAACTATCTTAAAGATTTGTTAATATTTTTTAATACAATTTGCAAATTATAATTTAAAATAAATGTTTTTAAGTTTAATAAATAAGCTGTTGATAGTGTTTTGCTTAAAAGATTTTGTCTAAAGCTTTGCTTTAGAATGTGGTTACATTTCACTAATGGACAATCACTTTCTATGTGAAATCTGTTAAGCATGTTAGATATATATCCATATTCAAATATTAAATCACTCCATATGGTTAAGAAATTCAACACCACCCTTTGTGATATAAATATATTAGAGTCCTTATTTCAAAATGGCCACTAGGATTATTTTCATATATCCATATGAACATAGATTCATATAATATTGAACTATTTCATCATCTGTCATTAAATGTTGAATGTCTAGAAAATGTAAAACTTTATTTAAACTTTTCCAAATTCAAACAACTTAATAATAACACACAAGTTAGTAGATAACATAGATTAGTAGATTATACCATGTTTTCTATGGTATTATTTTCCACTCCTCTTTAGGTGTTGCTGGTCTAACCAGTAACAATGCTAATATAGGAGTCAAAGTTACACTTTTAGATTCTTGAATATCAAATTTTAAAATAACACTCTAACCACCTGAGGTATTCTGTCAAAGACAACAATCAGTAGAAATTTCATATACTTATGAGAATCTGTTCAAATCCTCCTGATTCCTCACTTTTCTTTTTTTAACAATACTTTTTCCTAAGAGCAAGATTAATTAGAGGCTTTCGGACATTATGAATCATCACCCTGGGTTGACTTATAAGATTATTTACCGTTGTCATATGAGCAGCTTCTTTGAATCATTCTTCTTTGCACCTTATCCAATATTTTTGTATTTTCCCAATCAAATATATGTTCATTAGTACACACATAGACATATCTGTTTTACTTTTCTGATCATCTGTGTGTGTTTTTTTAAATGTTTTACAACAGAGTGATGATCTCACCAATATACTTCCACATTCACATGGTATTTCATAGATGCAGTTTTTATTTTTCAGCAATTCAAATTTAGGCTTTGTAGATGTTAGAATTTTCCAAAGTGTTGAATGGTTTTTGAAAGCTGATCTAATGCTATATTGAATGCAGAGATTTTCTATAATTTATCTGCTATTCCTGGTATGAATGAATACACCAAAAGGAAAACAGTTATTGGTTCTGTGGAATAATACTACTTGAAACATGTAGTCTATTAACCTGTGTTGTCTACTAACTTATATGTTATTACTAATAGTTGTTTATATTTTGGAAAAATTTAAATAAAGTTTAAAATTTTCCAGACATTCAACATTTAATGATAGTTGATGGAAGTAGTTTAATACAGTGGTCTTCAACCTTTTCACACCTGCGGCCTGGCAAAAATAAGGATAAGATTTCGCAGACCGGCAGAAGTTTACAGATAAATTTTCATAAAGATGTAACCTGCTTAGCCTTAGATAAGCATAATTGTTATAACTGACCAAAACAGCACACTAGTTATTGTGTATTGTAATAGTATTGCTTACCTTCACATGCTGAACACAGAAAACAGTACAATACCAATCGTTCTCATTAATGTGCTTGCATTTCTATGTTTATTATTTCATTGTTAAAACATTCAAGAATAAAATGTTATTCACCTAAATGTTGGGAAATATCATAGTTAGTGTAATTACATGGCAAAGATTATGATAAATGTAATATATGTATTTAATGTTAAATATACAAGATGGTTATATATATATGGAGGTTGTCTTTTGATAGTAGTAAGGGCAAAATAGAAATTGTGTAATTAATCACTGTACAGTCAAAAAAAAAATTCGCTGTATTTTAAATCTGAAAAAATAAAACGAAATGTGTAAAAGTCTTAAGTTTTGATGTTATTGTAATTTTTTTTTCTTGTGCTGGTGTGTTGAAAGGATCAAAAAATGTAATTAATAGGAAGAGTTTTTTTTTAAAAATGGTAAAATAGATATCGCGTAATAGAAATAAAGCCAAAAAAAAAACAAAAATTGCAAAGTTATTTTTTGTTTGTTTTTATTTTTAAAAAAAAGGTTAACAGAAATTGGTTTTAAAAATAAAAGTTTTAGTATATTAGCAGTATACAAATAAAACCAAAAAATATCACCTTATAGGCCAAAAAAAAAAGTGGGCGTATTTTTAAACAAAAAAAACAAAAAAAACACTAAACTTGAAAAAGTCAAAAGTTTTGATCTTGTTTTAACACATAAACAATGCCGACAAGCAACCGTGATTGGCTATCAAAAAGACAACTGGAGTTTGTTTAATAAAAAACCCTTTTTTTTTTTAATTTTGAATTTTTTTAGAAAAATAATAAATTTAATTCTATCTCTCCATAAACATCTGTGATAAATAGAAAAACAAATTAATTTATGTATGATTGATTAGATTTTGTTTTTGTTCTGTTTCTTATTTTTTAACAGGGTAAAAATGCGATGAAAAAATAAATAAAAACTGTTTATATTAATTAAAAGTTTAAAATCTTATTATTTTGTTATTACTAACTTTCTTGACCCGGCAGAAAACTTCCGCGGCCCGATGGTTGAAGACCACTGGTCTAATATATTATCATATATATGTTAAAACAGGCAAACTCACTATACATATTCCCACTCACTGCAAGCTAGAGTGATCAATGGATGCCAGAAGGCTTGTGCGTAAAATCCCCATCTAGTGCCTACTCATCCAATATTCACAGACTAGTTTCTGGCTTGTGGCCTTCATCAGTGAGGAACCTTGAATCTGAGAGCACAGCACCTAGATCTTAGGATCTAATGCAACCCTCCAGCAGCCACCTTTTATCTCTACTTAACTATAAAACTGAGTCTTAAGTTGAAAACATCTTAATATTTTCAATCCAAGCTCATCAGATCCAAAGCTCCACACTGATGAAGACCACAAGCCAGAAACTAGTCTGGGGATATTGGATGAATAGGCATTAGATGGGGATTTCATGCACAAGCCTTCTGGCATTCATTGATTACTCTAGCTTGCAGTGAGTAGCAATAGGTATAGTGACTTTTGCGTGTTTTAATAACATAAGCAAGCATAAGAAATGGTGATCATGTGACATATATATGTTGTATATGACGACTTTTTATTTAGGTACTTACAACTGCAGATCACTTTCAAGTGAAGGAAGATTGCAAGAATTAGAAGAAGAACTGTCTTATATTAAATGGAACATTATTGGACTTTGTGAAGTTAGAAGAAAAGGAGAAGAAACAATTGATTTAAAAAGTGGACATATACTCTATTATAAAGGCACACATATTGGAAATACAAGTGGAGTAGGATTCATTATAAATAAAAAGTGGAAGAACAATATTGTGGAGATTGATGGTGTATCGGACAGAGTGGCAAGATTAGTTATACAACTTAATAGCAGATACCAAATGCAGATAATTCAGGTTTATGCCCCAACAAGTTCTCATAGTGATGAAGTAGTAGAAGATTTTTATATGGATGTACAAAAGGCTTTTGATCAGAGTAAACAACATTTTAAAATTGTTATGGGAGACTTTAATGCTAGAATTGGTAGACAAATGAAAGATGAAATTGCTGTAGGTAATTTTGGTTATGGTAATAGAAATGAGAGAGGACATAGACTTGTGGAGTTTGCAGAAAAAGAAAAACTTTATATTATGAATTCATTTTTTGAGAAAAATATTAAAAGGAAATGGACATGGAAGCATCCAAATGAAGGTACAGCAGAATTGGATTATATTTTGACTAACAGAAAATACATATTTCAAGATTGTAATGTTCTTAATAAATTTAACACAGGAAGTGATCATCGATTAGTAAGGTGTAAGTTACGTGTTAATGTAAAACTAGAGAGACAAAAATTATTAAGAAAAACAATATTTACAGTTGATATTCCTAATCTTCAGAAACATTCTAATGAATTTAAATTAGAACTTACAAATAGGTTTCAAGTGTTAGGAGATTTTGAACATGATTCAGATTTGAATGAAATTAATATGAAAATAGCTGATACACTTTTAAAAACTGCAACAAACATAGCTGGTAGAAAAAAGCAGCAATTGACTAATAAAATTTCTACTGAGACTAGAGAATTTATGAAGAAAAGAAGGAATATGAAGATATACAAAAATGATGTATTAAAAAGAATTGAATATCTCGAATTTTGTAAAATGGTACGGAAAAGAGTTGAAAATGATATAAGAAAGTATAACTGTGAAATAGCAAGGAAAGCTGTAGAAGAAAATAAAAGTCTCAAAAATGTTAAACAACATTTTGGTATTGGTAGGAAATTTATATCTGCAATAAGAAAAAAAGATGGAATTATTACTAAAAAGAGAGATGACATCATGAAATTGGTAGAAGATTTTTATCAAGAATTATATAGTAATAAAGAACAAGTACCTCCTATATCTATTACATCTTCCGAATTGCCCAGAATTTTAAATGAAGAAGTGAGACATGCAATTAAGTGTATGAAGAAAGGAAAGGCTCCAGGAAATGATGGAATTATAATTGATATATTAAAAGAAGCAGGTGAAGAAATAGAAACAATTTTAGCAAAGTTATATACCAAATGTCTAAATGATAAAGATGTACCGGAAGATTGGAAGAATGCAGTAATAATATTAATATTTAAAAAAGGTGATAAAGAAGATATTAGAAATTACAGACCTATCAGCCTTTTATCAGTTTTATATAAAATTTTTACCAAGATAATTACAACTCGTCTACAGAGAACTTTGGATTTCCACCAACCAAGAGAACAAGCTGGATTTAAAAGTGGTTTTAGTACAATAGATCATATCCAGGTATTGAGAGAAGTCATAGAAAGGACAAACAAATATGAGTTGTCATTATGTTTTGGATTTGTAGATTATGAAAAGGCATTCGATTCTATACACATTTCTTCAGTGATTAAAGCATTGGATCATCAAGGTATAGATCCAGGATATTGTCATATTTTAAAGAATATTTATAAAAATGCAACAGCAACAATTAGATTACATAATGATACTGGAAAAATCAACATTGAGAAAGGTGTAAGACAAGGTGACTCCATATCTCCAAAACTCTTTACAGCAGTGCTGCAAGAAGTATTTTGTGGATTAAAATGGGAAACTAAAGGAGTGAAAGTAAATGGAGAGTATTTAAGTCATTTAGATTTCACAGATGATGTAGTTGTTTTTGCAAATAATGCTTCAGAGCTGCAGGAAATGTTGCAGGAGTTAGCAGATGAAAGTAGAAAAGTAGGACTAAAGATAAATGTTAAAAAGACTAAAATAATGTTTAATCGATTTGCTCAAAATATGAAAATAAAGATTGATTATGAAGAATTAGAAGAAGTTAACAGTTACAAATACCTTGGTCAGATTATTAATACAGATGGAAACATAATGGAGGAAATTAATCATAGAATTAAACTTGGCTGGAGTGCTTTTGGTAGAAATAACTTGATACTAAAAGGAAATATGCCTATGTGTTTGAAAAGGATGGTTTTTAACAAATGTGTTTTACCAGTTCTTACTTATGGATCTGAGACTTGGACACTTAATAGAAGAGCAATACAGAGACTTCAGACCACTCAAAGGAGTATGGAGAGATGTATGTTGGGAGTAACAAGAAGAGATCGAAAACGCAATGTATGGGTAAGACAACAAACAGGTGTTACTGACCTTATTGAAAAAATTAAAAGATTGAAATGGAGTTGGGCTGGACATATTGCTAGAAGAGATGATAATAGATGGACAATTGAAATTTTAAACTGGATTCCAAGAGATTGTAAAAGACCCAGAAAGAGGCCACATGTGAGATGGATGGATGAAATAAGAAAATGTGCAGGGGTGTTGTGGAGAAGAGAAGCTAAAGATCAGAGAAGATGGATTAAACTTGGAGAGACCTTCATCCTGCAGTGGATTGATAATGGTTGATGATGATGATGATATGTAAATTCAACTGAAGTAACCACACTATATATATATATATCTTTATTTTAAATTATTAGCCAAAGTAACTACTATAATTATTAGTTTATATTTTTTTAATATTGAAAACATATTTGTTACTTAGTATTCTTTTTTTCTAAGTTGAAGAAAATTATTTTTATCAAAGTAAACATGTTATAACTTTAATTAAGGCAATTTATTTCATTTTCTATATAATTATCTAGCTGATTGTAGGCGACTCTATCTTACTAAGCACTACAAAAATATTTTTTGAATTAACAATAAAGTAGAATGGTAATGCTATTTATCGTAGGATAGCAAATAAAAGTAAAAAAAAACCCAATGTTTCCAATTTTTTTAAAACAATTACTATCATTTGTGTTTGTGTGATTGCTTGCCCCTTCCTTGCTATAAGTTATCTTTTTCAATTATCATTTTTGTAGCAACCAATTATATTTTATCATTATTTTAAATGCTCTATAATAGATTATTTTATTTTTTAAATATAAACAAAGGTATAATCAGTAACCATTTATGAATAAGTATGGCTAGCTCCAGAAAAAAAAAAAAAATGAGAAAAAGAAACACACACAAATCCTTATTTATTATATGTTTATCCCAAAATCTGTTTATTTGCTATTATTTAACGACTTCAGCTTGAAACCTTTTTTCTCAAATACTTCACAACCTATTGCCCTCAACAATAATGCAGCTCTTTAGAACAATTTTCAGATAATGTTTATAAAAAAAATGAGACATGTTTCTGCTTTGAAAGTCTTATGTTTTTTTTTAATTAAATACTTTTTTAGTAATAATGAAAAATAATATAATGGTTTATTTTTTGGGAGATCATATGACATTTGAGCACTGTCTGTCTTAGACTTCAGTCTTGGGTTTTTTATTTTCTGAATGCATCACTCTACCATCACATTAAACTGGGCAGGTCTGTTTATTCACTTTCCATATATTCAGTATCATCACGTACTGATCAACCTTTCAATCTTGTAATCATATATTTTAAACCATTAAACATCATATGATCACCATTTTTTATGCTTGCTCATAACTGTTATTAAAACAGGCAAACTCTCCATACAGTAATGCCAGTCAGTGCAAGCCAGAGTAATTAATGGATGCCAGAAGGCTTGTGCATAAAATCCCTATCTAGTGCCTACTCATCCAATATCCCCAGACTAGTTTCTGGCTTATGGATGAGTAGGCACTAGATAGGGATTTTATGCACAAGCCTTCTGGCATCCATTGATTACTCTGGCTTGCACTGAGTGGCACTACTATATGGACAGTTTTGCCTGGTTTAATCATATATTTTCAGAATCTTATAACAACATTTCTAAAGTAAAAATTTCCAGTGCTTTTCTGTTATGATTCTATGCAATATATTTGCTAGAATAATAGCTATGTATTCAATTAATTTAATTATATTATTATGATAAAATAAATTTTTTTAACTTATTAAGTATAGCAGCAGCATTCAGCTTTAACAACAGGTGCATACTTGTCAGAAAAGGAATTTGGGATGGAAATTTATAGACCAACTTTTAAAAGTATATAAAAGTTAGAAAAAATCTATAACCTAAGAAGTTACTAAAATTCATCTTAGAATAGGAATCTGGGGTGGAAATTTATAGACCAGTTTTTAAAAGTATATAAAAGTTGGAAAAAATCTATATCAGCTAAGAAGTTACTAAAATTCATCTTCATATTTTATTATCAAATGTAAACACACAAAATAAGGCTAGTGGAATATGCATATATAGTTTCAGGTTAGTAATTAATTCTTAATACTAGTTATATATGTTAAATTCTCTGTTCAAGAATAGGTTGAATAACTAAGCAAAGTACTATGAACAAATAGTAATATTCATTCATCACCACTGGTTTTTTTGCCATTATTCATCACTCTCTTATCACTATTTATTCTAGCATCTCAATGATATATGTATCTGTAAGATATAAATGCTAAGATATATTTAAAAACAAAAAAATACATTGTCTTCTGTAATGAAAATAAATTTTTAATGAAGAAAAATTAAAATAATAAATTGAAAGAAAGATCATTAGAAAGTCATGAAATAGAGTTAAAATAATAGTTAAAATATATAACAAAATATGTGGTATGTGCAAACAAGCTATAACAAATAAGGACAAATTATGGAGCCAATGCTTATAGCAGGGGTCCCCAACCCTATGCCCGCGGGCACCATGGCGCCCGCAGACCATTTTATGTGTGCCTGCCACTATCCGAACACGATAAAAAATTATTTATCTGATACAAATAAATTTAATTTTTGAATTTTTTTTATGAATTATTGTATTATATTGTAATCAAATTGTAGGGCATACTATACTTTTACAGTGTAAAAATATAAACGTCAATTATATGTTAAAATTTAATTTTTGAAATAAATATTTTTTTGTACATTATGTGTATTATTAACAATATCCAACTATAAATTTACATGTGATGTGATGTGATGAACTGTGGCTTCTCCATAAACGAAGTCAAGAATATCTCAGCAATTATGTCCAGATAAAAAATAAATGGTGCCCGCCACCTAGCTGAAAAAATAAATGGTGCCCGCCACCTGGCCAGTATTATGGAATGTGCTCTTAAGTGCAAAAAGGTTGGGGACCCCTGGCTTATAGAAATATCACCTCCCTTCTCCCCTCAACATTATAAGTGTTGAAAACAACATTATAATTGTTTTGTTTATTATTGCAATCAGTATATCTATATTTATAAACAAAGCAAAACTCTCCATACAGTATTGCCACCCTGTGCCAATCAGAGCAATCAATAAATTTGCTTTGTTTATAAACAATTATGTGCTAGTATAAGATAGTGATCATGTGATGCTTAATGGTATATCTATATTTATTATATCAATCTAGATTAGCCAGAGATGTTTATTTTCAAGCTAATAATAGTTAGGTATCCACTTATTAGCCACTACTGTATGACTAGATGGATTATGAGTCATTTATTTAAAAGAAAAATACTAATCTTATTTGCAACTTTAAAAAAAAAATTCAAGATTTGCCTGGAGTCAGATGAAACAGTCCATTTGGAAAGGTTTTATAGCAATAGTGATCTATTATTATAAAGCCTTTCCAAATGGACTGATTATAAATACAGATTCTTAAAGCATGGTTAATAACATTTTTTATAAAAATTCATGAAAATTATAAATGTTTAAAATTAGAGCTTAGCTTATAGTTATTTTTCCACACACTTATTTTTCAATAGTTAAATAATTTATAAATTGTCTGTATCAAATCATAGAGTTAATTACTGCAAATTAAGTAATATTTCTGCTTGTTTATTTTTGACAGTTAATCTTGTGAGTAATTAATTTTTTATGTTGACATACTTTGCTTTTTAAATTCTTCATTTTTTAAATATCTCCTAATACTTTACATTTTTCAATACAAATATAGTATAACTTTTATGTAATCAGCAAATTCAAAAATTGATGCTGAAATCAATGATGGATTTTATAGCATTTTGTGCCCTCTTTTTTTTTTTTATCAAAATAACAATATGGCTCCTTATATGTTAGAAATCAGTCTTACAAGTAAATAATTTCACATACAGTTGTTCTATATTATTCAATTAACTATTTACTTAACCATGTGTATTAATCTGAATCTGTATGTGCTGATTTATAAACATTTGTAGTTCTGATAAAATTGATTTTATAAATATTAAAATATTGTAATAGGAAAGAGATCACTATTGAAAATTAATTAATATTAGTTTGTCGGAGCTAAAATTAATCAAATACGAAACATTAGTTAATTTATAATATTGACAAGATTTAATATATGCAATGTATAAACATAAACTTTTCAATTGTCAATTACTGAAGATAGTTAGTTACTAAGATAAGCAAATAAAATCTAGCCTAGTTTTGAACATTTATAGTTTTATAAACTTTTAAAGTATTATGAAATAATATTTAAGAGTTCATTATGTTTGTATAACATATACATATGAAGGGCAATTTTAATATAATGAAAAATTTATTTAAAAGATTCGTCTAAGCATCCATTGACATAATGAAATTATTAATATTATTTGGTAACATTGCATTGGATGAAAACGATTTATATTATCAAAGACAATCTAAAATTCTAGTAGTAAAGTAAGAAATATAATTTTAATTTGGTCTGGGCAATCATTATATGATCTGAGAATTGTAATTTCATTCTGAAAAAAAAAAGTACTGTATTAGTATTCGTGTAGATGCAACATATTATTTGATCGTTTGAGAAAGCTAGATCAAGTTATTACTTAACCTCATATTTATTTAATCCTTTGGCAAGTTGAGACAATTTAAATATTTTGAAAACATTTTCCTTATTTTGTAGCCCAGGGGTGAAAAACAAAAAAAAATGCACTTATTTTTATTTGTTAAAATTTTTTGCAAATTATAAAAAGTTACATAAACATTTGTAAAACTTTAAAATCTGTACTTTATATGTATATATTTATAAAAATCAACTTTGTAATAAAAATAAATTAGAATAATGCTAATTACTTATTAAAACATTTTATTTAAATGTTCACTTTTATTATTTTCAAGTTTTTATTAGCAGTAATTTTTATGACATTTTGAATTTGAATAAACAAGATTAAAATTGACAATAACATGACATCTGAATATATACACATATGTATGCACACACACACACATCAATACCATTAATGATTTCTGTAGAACAGACTATTATTTAATTTATTTGAAATATAGAGATATAATAGAAGTTTTTTTATTTTTTTATTAATGAATGAAAGTTATCATAGATAGTGTGAAAATCAGAAATATTTTCATATAAAGCTGTTATTTCACAATAATTGTAGTTAGCATTTTCAGAAGCAAAAAAAAAACTAATAAATTTTTTCTCAGAACTTCAATCACTAATTCAGATTACATGCTGTACTATTGCTTAAAATTTGTCAGCAGCAAATTAAAGACTTATCTATAATAGAAACAAGTTTTGGCTTGGTCAGATTCTGAATTTATGATGTTCATTCTGAAAACAATTTCTATTTGATTCATCAATTCTAGAATATTCCTTAAAAATTACTATTCATTAATTATATTTTAATACTTTAGAGAAAGGCTTCAACCTGCAATTAATAAATAATCACAATTTTAATTATATTTAAATACAAATGTAGTGTATATACTTAAGCTAGATATAATTAAAAGGGGATTTGAAAAAGATAAATGATCTCCAACATACACATTTCGCACTGAATCAGCACTCTCCAATTGGTCTGGATCATAATCTTTCACACACATATATAATCAGCGCTCTGTTTATATTAAGATAGCAAATCTACAAACTTAAAATGGATAGGCTTTAATCCTCTATTCTCCAACTACTGAAAATTTGATGATGGAACACTCAAAGCCATTGTTGATGCCAATATTATTGTCATACCCACATTTATCTTAAGTAACTCTGACTCCTCATATATTGGACCTTAATATGTCCATTTAAATTCACAGAAGAGGGATGGACAGCATACAGGCTGAATATGTAATATTTAAATACAAATATAGTATATTTACTTAAACTAGATGTAGTCAAAAGAGATTTGAACATAGACTTTCAAGCTCTCTTCAATCATTCACTCTATCTTATATAACCGATACACATGACCAATATGAAAAAGATAAATGATCTCCAACATAACGTAGTTTGCACTAAACCAGCACTCATCAGTTAGTCCAGATCATCATCTTCCACACACATATGTAATCAGTGCTTAATATCAAATCTACAAATTTTAATGGATAAGCTTCAATCCTCTCCACTCTCCAAATTTTCAGCTACCTATAAGATTGAAAATCTGATGATGGAATGCTCAAAGTCTTATTGATGTCAATATTTATTGTCATACCAATGTTGACTTTAAGTCTGTGTATACTTAAGGTAGATGTAATTAAAAGGGTTTGAACACAGACTTTCAAGCTCTCTTTGTCATCGACTCTATCTTATATAATCGATACACACGACCACACTCATATGAAAAAGATAAATGATCTTCAACATACACATTTTGTACTGAACCAGCACTCATCAGTTGGTCCTGTTCATCATCTCCCTCACACACACACATATATATATAATCAGTGCTCAGTTTAACTTTAACGGATAGGCTTCAATCCTCCCCACTCTTCAGTTATCCATATTATTGAAAATTGATGATGGAATGATCGCTGAAGAGTTGGAGAGTGGAGAGGATTGAACCTGTCTATTAGAGTTTGTAGATTTGCTATCTTAATATAAACCAAGCACTGATTATATATATGCATGGGAGATGATGATCTGGAGCAACTGATGAGTGCCGGTTTAGCACGAAATGTGTATCTTGGAGATCATTTATCTTTTTCACATGTGTGTAGTTGTGTTTTCGGTTATATAAGCTAAAATAGAAGCTAAAATGGATAATTGAAGGGAGCTTGAAAATCTGTGTTCAAATTTACTTTAATTATTCATTAATTAGTTTGTTTCTATTGAAGAATTTAGTATACTTGGACTAAATTGTATATTTAGTAACATGCTGAAGTGCTGAAAATTTTAAAATATCAGGAATGCATAAAACAGACTGTGGCCACTACATCTGGAAAACAATCAAACTGATGTCTTACAGGTTTTTATTTTTGCTTGACAATTCTTTTGAGTGGATATTTATATAGTGAAACAAAACTATTAATAACTACATGTTTATAATTATTATTTATATATAAGGAATGAGTTTTTCATAGCAACAAATTACTTTCTTTTATTTTTCTTGCAATGTAAGTAGTTAGCATATTTGATTATCATTTATGATGGATTTAAAGTAGAGATGAGCAAATCGAGGAAATTTTTCAGATTTTAACTATTTTTTTTTTTGTTTAGATGGCTAAGCCGTATCAATCCAGTTAGCCACTTATTTGTTGTTCAATAAATAGATATTTAGTTAATTTCAGAAAATAAAACAAGAAAATGCTAAAATCTTTTCTGATTCATAGTTGGTGAGATTGTTGAGACTATTTAATGATTGCTGGTTTTTAAACCATGGCTTTAAATAAATGTTTTATTAACTTTGATTTGTTGTTTCATTTATTTGTAATTAGTTAATCTTTAAATTTTATTAGTTATACAATTTATTTTTACTAGATTTTATTTTATTTTGTAAAATATAAAATGTGATTTAAAGTTAAATCTGATGCTCACATATGGGGATCACAAAACATTCTGCAATGGATTTAAAATGCTTAGTTTTTTTAAAAAAAATTTTTTTATATCACAGTCAGCTTTATTAAATGGCAAGATATTTCTTCCTAAAATTTGTGTTCAGTACTAGATATTAAATATCATGTGATATTTTTTTTTTGACCAAACATCTTAAATTATAATAAGACAAAAACAAAAACACTAATATTATTTTAATTAAATACATACACACACACACATAAAGATAAATGATAAGACTATAAATTTTTTAGGGATTCCAGGTTTTTTTTTTTTCAATAGTTAAAAATCTCCGAAAAACTCAGAGATGTTTTAAGAGATTTGTTTAGTTAAAAACTTTTGCAAAAGTATTCGAATTTTTTTTTTTTTTTATGATTTCGTTTTTATTAAAATTTCAATTTTATATATTTAGTATAGCAATTATTTTTGTATGTGTTTTTGCATTTGTAGTTTTGATTTTGTATTATACATTTCATATTTAAATAGTTGTGATACACTTAGAGCCATTTTGTTTAAATGTCCCTTCCTTTCCCCATTAAAATCAGCAAGAAAATAGATGAAAATTATGTTCCAAAAATATAAATTCCTGAATGGTTACGAATATATTTGAATATTTATTTTAGTAATAGAATTTATAAACATCCTAGAGAAAATAAAATTTTTCCTAAAAAACAACATTATAAAGCACATTTTTTCTCTCCTATAGTCACATTTTTTTCTCCTATAGTCATCAAAATACTTATTTACAAATTACAAGAGGAAATAAAAAATGTGTTTATGTTTATCATGATAAAAAGAGCTGTGAGATTGGAATCAAAGAGCCACATTTGGTGCATAAGCCTTAGTTTTCCAACCCCAGTTCTAGGTGATGGATCTACAAAGAATCATCCTTAAATGCATTCATTTTAATGTATTATCAAATAATCAGATTATTTAGCAAATATGCTTCTAATTAGAAAGAGAAAGGCTTTAACATTTTTTCACGTGTACCTTAAATGTTTTTATAATAACCAATGATGTAGTTTTTGACTATAGAGGGAGCTCTATAAGAGCAGCCATCTTATCTTTAATCTAAATTCTTATTTATATAGGCCAATATGAAGCATCTTGATTTGAGGGTATGAAGACATTCCTCTCTTCACATTTAAATCCACTATTTCCTTTCACCAATTAGCACAATCTTGTGATTTACAACAAGTTAACATTAAGATCTTTTTAATGGAAATATAAAAATTAATGTAACATTTTGATTATTTATCAAGAGTACAGGAAGTCTGTAATTAGAAAGAGAACGGCTTTGATCATTTTCACATGCGCTTGATAAATAATCATTATTACATTAGTTTCTATATTTTTATTAAAAAGATCTTAATACTAACTAGTTGTAAATCACAACATTTCACATAAGTTAATTTCTGAAAGGAAATAATGGACTTAAATGTGAAGAGAGAAATATCTTCATGCCCTCAAATCAAGATGCTTCAGATTGGCCTATATAAACAAGAATTTAGGTTAAAGGTAAGATGGCTGCTCTTATCTTTATAAAGTCCCTGTCTTGTGCTAAGGTTTGAGATGTCCCTTTACAGTCAAAAACTACATTGTTTGGCTATTATAAAAACATTTAAAGCACATGTGGAAAAGGTTAAAGCCTTTGTCTTTCTAATTACAGACTTCCTGTGCACTTAATAAATAATCAGAACAATATAAATATGCTTCTGTAAATGATTATATTTATTTGGATGACTCCTTTATTCTCTGTTTATTAGTTTTTTGGATGATTAGAAAAACAATTTTGTCTTTATTTTACTTCATTGAATTTAAAAAATGTAACAAAACTTAAATCTTCATATAGAAAATATTTAGATTGAAAATATTTTCAAATATATTTATTGAATAAAACAAAAGATAAGAAAAAAACGGACATAGCAAAATATTATATATTGACTAAGTATTCTTTTTAATGATGTAATTAAAAAAAATAAAGTAAATCTTTTATGTATATAAATCTGAATCCTTCAATGTTCAAACAAAACTCCTCTGAGAATTTGCATGCAATCTCATTTTAAAAATATATTTTTTGTAAGTGCATTCCTAATAAAACTTTTTGTTTCAAAAACTACCCATGCAATAAAGACAAAAAAAACCCAATAATAAATTCTCAACAAAGATAATATTTGATGTAATAGAAAGTCTTTTAATGATAGAAAATAACAGTTAAACCTATAATATTTTCTCAGATTTTGTCTTATAAATATTAAATCAGATGTTTAATTTGCTAAAAATATGTTTATTATGATACATATTGTAATGATATTATATTGTTAAATTAATAACAAACAAAACACGATCTTCTATTTGTTATATATATTGAATTATTGTGGAATATTTGCATTTATATTTATTATTTGATTTATCTATTTTTTAATTGTTCCTTGATAAAGACTATAAAACAATATAGTCGAAATATTGGAGTATTATTGTAATTTGTAATAGTTAATATAATAAATCAAGATTTATAAAGAAGTTGCATGTGACTTGTTTTATATATTATATGTTAAAGTTTAGATATATATAATATTTTAGAAGTTGCATGTGACTTGTTTTATATATTATATGTTAAAGTTTAGATATATATAATATTTTGGAATTTATAATGAATTAGAATAAGAGATTTAAAGTGATAAACTACATGCATTTGTTGGAAGTTACTTCCCTGATTTACCATATTATAATATTAATCAAACACAATCAAACAGTATGGATATATTCAATTTTACTAGGAGTCATTTATTTAATGTTTCACTTGTAATAAAAAGGCTTAGATTAGAATGCGTATGCATTAACTAAGATTCATTGCAAATTATCCCAGGTTAGTTTAATGTCTCATTTTAATTTATAAAATATATATGGTAATGCATAAAAAAGTGAATAGTACATTTACTATTAATAGAGTAGGTTTTTGGTCTCATTTCCATAATAAGGCTTGGATTTAAATTAGGGTGTTCATATGTCCCAGTTTACCCAGATTTGGTTTTCTTGTCCATTCATTTTTACTTTTTAACTTTTAACTTTAATTTTAATTTTTATTTTTTATATTTATTTTAAAGTAATATTTATTAATTTAAAATTTTATAATTAATGTTTTTTTTTAATTAATTAATAATTTTCCCAAAATGGAAATGGCTCCCCATTACTTTGGTATGTTTTTTTTTTAAGTGTCATAGCATCGGCTGGGACGCGTGCAAGTGCAAGGCAGTTGCACTTGTAATTTTGTTTTGATAGATAATATATGTATACAAACAATTAGAAATGAGTATATCTTAATAATGTAAATGTGATTAAATATTTTATGATTTTTTAAATTTTATATTGAAATATATAGTAATCTGCACTGACCTTTTTTTTTTGGTGTGTCCCTGTTAGGCCCTGTGGCAATATGAACGTCTTAGTTTAAATTCTACTTGAATAGTGTTACAGAGACAATCTCCACGTTTTTTTTTTAAAGAGAATGGAAAGATGTACAATGGTACAAATGTCTTTAATGAAATATTAAACACTGGAGAGCTATACCATTTCAAAGTTAATTCAGTTCTTTTTGTTCTTGCTTAAATGAATGTTAATTTCTTTTGTACAATAATTAAAAATTAAAAAAAAAAATCTTTAGCTAAGAAATGTTATTTAATTAAAAGAAAAGCTTATTTTGATTTATAAAATATAATGATTTTTAAGTTTGGATGGCAATATTAATATAAATCAAATTCTATATGTCAGATAATGAATAATTATTTTATATATATATTGTAACGAGCACAGACGTTCGTTACATTGTTGTTTTTTTTTATTTATTAAACATGAAAGTAAATTAAAAAGTAATTAACATACAAACATTTATTTATGCACATATATATAAGATTTAAAATTATTTTAGTATTAGTTTTACATTTTAACATTTAACATTATTTTTAACTTTGATTTTTGACTTTAATTTATCTTTAATTACTATTACATTCTGATTTTACATTTTAATTAAGTTCGCACAGATGGGATTATAAAAGCTTGTTATAATAAGTTGCTATAGATCGGTTACATAGATTACACGGTTAAAAACGTTCCAAAGTAAGCATAAGCGATCAAAATATAAAATTATTGATTACTGACAATTGCGGAGGGAAATTTATATGTAACCCAATAGTATTCACCATAAGATACTTGCATTGTCACCAATAACTTAAAAGACATCCGAATAAATACATTTTAGATACTCACCGTGAGGTATCATTATTTATCGAATGTCTATATATTTTGATCAAATATGAAAACGCAAAACATAGTTAACCGATAAACAATCCATGCAAGCGTCTATAAGCAACTTAAATTTAATGCATTTTTATTTAGAATCGAGTCTGAATACTACATAGATTTGCATTGAAATTAAAAATATTCTATCCCTATTTAACCTTAGGCTAAAATTCGCAGTCGAACTGGCATCAATCCATCTGATACATCGATGTATTCAATGTAATACGAAATACGGCAGCACCAAAAGAATTAAGAAAAGACATTGACTCTCAATCAGATAGGAATATTACATCTATCTAACGAGAAGAACAATAAAAAAAAACTCCATAGAAAGGAACTGCGTTCTCCGTCTTATAATTCCTTCCATAGGCAAACGGGTGAGTGCGGCATATATATAAATGATTCTGCCCGTAGCGAATCTCCGATTACATCTACTAACTACATCAATATATCCAATCCATTGACCCAATCTAACAACGACGTAAATAACCCAAGATTACCCTCCCCTAATATAACTTTACAAATCTATACAGCCATTCACACCCGACTTAAGTTTAACATTTTTATAATTAATTTAACGGAAAACAAAAATCATAATAAAACTTAAAGAACAAAAAATAAATAAATGGAAATGATTTTACAAAATAAATACATTAAATAAAATTATAACTAATTAATAAATAATGTTGGTCAGATAGAATAAAATTGCAATCATTTAAATCTGGAAAGTTTTTAATTTACTGTTCATAAATTTTAAAGTTCTTACGGTTATTTAAATAGTTCATCTTCATATATTCCTTGCCGTTTGAACGTGAATTCCCACGTCGTCCGAAGATTGGTATCCTGTTGGCCGATTTATTTATCCATCCGGAGATTTTTTAGTGTAGTGAGTCCTCAATGTAGAAACGATGGTTCATTTTTCTTCCTTTCTTAGCAGAACTGAAGGGATTGAAGCTGTGCGTCTTTTTCAATCCCCTCAGCACTAACACCTAGCTGTTACATCGTAATAATCATCAATAACTCGTCACCGATGCGATGGTCCTTTCGCTGCGGTCCGATTCCATAGGGATTTCTTCTTATTTGCTAACAGTTTCTATTGTTTTCCTGTCTGACCGGTGTTTTTACATTTAAATGCCGAAGGCTGGTTTACATTTAACTAATTAACAATCATTTCCATTTCTGATTAATTAACCTGTTTTCCAAATCAAAAATATATTTAAAGATAAATTTAAAGATATAATTTCATCTCCAAATCTTTTTAAAATTTAGTTTTAAAATACTTTTTCTTTAATAAAGTTTTATTTTAATAATTTTCCATTATCTGTGCGATTTAATATATAAGAGTTTAAGATGATATTTAATTTCAATTTTTAATTCTAAAAGAAAATTTTTAAATGCGAACTTTTTAATTTACTTTCATGTTTAATAAATAAAAAACAACAACAATGTAACGAACGTCTGTGCTGGTTATATATATATATATATATATAGAGAGAGAGAGAGAATTGGTGGACAGAATAAATTGTGCAGTCAGATAGCTAAGAATGAAATAAAGGAGAAAAATGAGTGCTCTCTGCTATGACTTAAAAAATGCTATTTGACATTGGAGCAGTGTTTAGTTGTATCTCCTGCCATGTGCCCAACTACCCCTGCATTCGACTGTAAAGAACAACATACTGAAAGTCTTTGCTCTGTTCTGACTTTTCATTCTACAGTTTGCCAGATATTGTAAGGGAAGGGATACTACATATTTTATAAAGAAATACAGTTTCACATATATCTAAAGCAGTGTTTCCCAACCTGTGGTACGCGTACCACTAGTGGTACGCGAGTTGCTGGTTGGTGGTACACGAAAAATAATCAATAATGGCGGTCATAAAAAAAATTAAATCATAAAAATATCATAGAAACGTTTTTTCCTATAATTCATAAAAATTATTTTAATTAATAATATTATACGGTAAAGTTATTAATATGTACAGTCGATAACGATCTTTAATGTTAATGATAAAATTGAAAGTATGATTAAGAAATTAGATTTTTGGAAACTGTATCAAAAACAATCAACAATCAACCGGAAGTATTCGAAAATCTACTTATTTTTTTGTTTGAAAATAAAGTTAGTCTGTCTCAAGATATACGAGAAAATATAATAGCACATTTAACAGAATTAAAATTGTCTTTCATGGAATATTTTCCAAAACCCGAAAACACAAATGATAATTGTATTTCAAATTCCGTCTATGCAGAAAATTTAGAAAAAGCTACATCATTATCAATAAAGGATAAAGAAAATTTCATAGAATTATCATGTGACAGAACTTTACAAGTAGAATTCAAATGACACAATCTAATTAATTTTCGATTAAACATTAAAGAATATGAACAACTTTCTGAGAAAGCTCTTAAATTATTATTACCGTTTACTAGTACGAAATTAATAGGAAGAGCTTTTACTTCATATATTTTTTTAAAAAATAAGTATCGAAACAGATTGAACGCAGTTATAGACTTAAGGGTATATATACCTCGCATGTTTTAAACCAAATTTCAAAAAATTATGTTGTTCAAAACAAGCACAAGGATTTCATTAAATTTATTTTATAAAAATATTTGATTATGATAAAAAAATATATTAATTGTTTTTTTATAATTTTGTGTTTTTATTAAAACCATTTATTAGTAAACGAAATATGACAAAATAATAGATAAATAATGAGTCGGATCAAGGCAAATCAATCTAAATTATTTAATTTGAAAGAATGTATCAGAAAAGGATCATAACCAGAAATTAGACTCTCTTTAATTTTTGATCATCTATTGTGGATTACTAGATGTAAGCTAGTATTTAATCATCAAAATTTTAATCCTATTAACTTCATGCAGAACAATATAAAGAAAACAAGAACAAGAGATAGCCTGGTAACCCCTTGAGGTTATTTTTACCAGGACTTGGGACATGCTGGATTTATCCTCTCCATGGCCCAACCAATAGCAAGATGCTCCGAAAAAGAGAAAACAGACTCAAATTTGGGAAAACCAAATGAAGGAATGAGAAAATACTTTGAACAAAATATGTACCAAATAATTTTTAATGTAATAATGTAATCTTTAATAAATATTTTGAAAAAAAAAAGTGAAACTTTGAACAAACACATACATATAAATATGTTACATTGAGTTTATAATTTCAATGAGTTTATAATCAGGCGTGACGGTTAGTCGTGTTTCAATGTAATTTGTCCCATTATGTGATGTGAATACATACATGGTCACCTTATAATATTTATAATGCAAATAATATAACACACTCGCAATAACAAATTTCACGAAATACAATCATTTTTACGAAGTGGTACAATTTAGCGTGATGTACTACCAAGTGGTACGCGAGCCAAAAAAGGTTGGGAAACGCTGATCTAAAGGAATATTCTACATTTTAAATGAAAATGCTGAAACAACCAAAACTCTGTTTGCATTTTAAGAAGATTTTAAAGTCAAAGAAATTATTTGAACTCAATAAATATTTGTAAGCTTACGGAATACCATAAAATCTGTGGTAAAGTATGTAAATAGGTAAATTATACTATTGTAACTAATATTTGTTTTTTTAATTATTTATTGTATATTGATATAAGAATCTATCTCAGATATATTACACAATTGTCAATCATTAGTTGATATCTTGTTTTCTTTTGCCCATTTATATTTGTTCTTTTACATTAAATGGTAATCCATGAACGCAAAATTTTATGATTTTTATTACTTTGTTTTTTTTTCTTTAGTAGTTAATAAATAATTTTTTAATTATTATTAAAATAATAAAAACATTAAGTATTTGCTAGTCTGATTTTTTATCTTATTGCACAAATTGGTTTGATATTCAAATATACAGTCAGCATTATTTGCACTATGGAATAATCCATTTTTTAAACTATGCTATTGCCATAACGTTAGCGGATGTTATTAGGATTGCAGAACTGAGGTCTGTCTGTTATTAGGATTGCAGAACTGAGGTCTGTCTATTTTCATTATTAGCTCTTCTGGAATGGAAGATGGCACTGTGAGGCCCTTGTCATTACCATTTTTGAACAATCTTGAGACTGGCCATCAGAAAGATATTTGACAGAAAATAATAATGATCAAGAAATATAGCCTGTGTTCAAAGTGAACTTATAGAGGGAGTAGACATCTGCTTGATCATCATTAACAATCCTAAATGTGGCCATTTGGGAAATGAGGCTATTCAATTAATTTTGATAATTCCATTGATGAAAAATATTAAAGCTGCTTTCCATTGCAATATATATATATATATATACACACACACAATGATTTTACAATTAATTATATGAATTGTATCAATACATGAAATATAATGGAAAAAAAATTAAATCTATATACAAAACATACTTCTGATTATGCACTTTTCACAATGCTTTGTTTATTATTGATATACGGGTAATAGTTTCGAGTTCATTCAAATGTGACTCAGATTAACAAGTTTTCTGTAACATAGATTTATTTACCTGTATTAAAGGAGAGAAATGTAGCAAAGGGATACAAACTAGTACATATGAAACTATTTTGGTTTGGTTTTTACAAAGAAAATGACCATTCTTCATGCTCTAAAAGAGAGATTGTTGTTTTAAGCAATGAGGATTGCCAATTCCCCAACAAGCTTTGTGATAAATGCTTAGCTAGAGAAAGCATTTAAGATATCTCTGTCAGGACCCCCCCCCCCAATCTCTGACCATGGTTTTGTGCTTTGGCACTCCTCAGAGAGGTGCTAGGGTAGGTTCCAGACCCTAGATCTAAAAATACCAACCCAAAGCCATCATTTAACTAAAGCACAAAACCATGGTCAGAGGTTTGGGGGGGGGTCCTGACAGAGATATTTTAAATGCTTTCTCTAGCTAAGAATTTATCACAAAACTTGTTGAGGAATTGGCAATCCTCATTGCTTATAACTTACAAGCTTAAGAGAATAGGGTCATGTGATCTATCACTCATTATTTGACTAAAATGTTGTTTTGTTTCATTCATTGATTTTATTTCCAAGACCATTTTCAAATTACTAAAAAACATTTTAGCATTAAAAAATATACGATATAATGCAACAATTTTTTCAGCAATACTCAACTTTTTCACTGCAAATATTTCAAAGTATATTTTATGTTAAGGTGTCTTCTTACATCAATTTGAGATAATTAGGCAGTAGTGTTCTATGATCAACCAATAGCAACTGATACATTTCTGTTAAGTAACACTGATGAATATATTTTGATGTCTTGTTTTTTAAGTTGGTGATGGTAGTGATGAGATGAAGAGCTTAATCAAATGGTAGTTTGATGTATGATTACCAGAACTGTGGTTGAATTCAGATAAGATAATTATGACTGAACTCATAGGAAGATGAATAATTAAAAATGTTATTGTTAGAAACATTTTATATTATAGAAGTTCACTTTCATATCGAATTGATATGCTATTTATGAGACAATTGTGATTAGCTGTGATATTTTATTTGTCTTCAATTACTTGGTTTTATGAGGTAGTGCATGGTTGAGTGGTTAGGGCTGAAACAATTTGTTGAATGTAAAATAACCAAATTTCAAAGTTCATTATTTTTATAGAAGTAGTAAATTCATTTTTTATAATTGAATTTGAAGAATTTAAATTATTGTTCATTATAAAGGAATTATACAAAGATGTGTGGAAGTTTTATAATGTGAAGCTATCAATGATATAATATTCTTGATTAATATTGCAAATTTTTATAGAGATGTTTTCCACATTTTTCATTAATAGTTTTTATATTTATTGATGATTAATTAGAAGCAGGAATGATATAGAATTCATTCATGTAAGTAAGAATGTAGTATAAACAATAAATTTTATTTGAACAGTTTCGAAATTAATTTTCTTCCTTCTAGAATTGTTTGAACTGAATGGTACAATAACAGGAAGTCTATTATATATATATATATTATTGGATTTCAGTTATAAATGCACCTATTTTCTAGTTATTATGTTGCTTTCAAAATGCTATATAAATACAATACATTTTACAATATTTATGAAGAAATATTTAAGTCTTATATTGTGTTGCATATCTAGATATTTTTAGGCAGAAACTAAAACAAGAAGGAAAATCTTAAATCAGTTTTTTTTTCAATCTTTTTATTAAATTTGCCCCCCCCCCCCCCAATATATTTTTTTTTTATCGTATTTCTATTTTATGTGTTTTGTACATATATAATTCGTTTAAATTATATATAATCTTTTAATAAAATGATTACAAAGATATACAATTATTAATAATTTTATTTATGTATATGCACTTAATAGCTGAATTGACAAATAATAATTACACTAAAATTATATATAAATAACATAGTAATTGAGCTTGATGCAATTGGTAGTTTCTCTGATTATTTTTAATGGTAGTTAAAGGCTCCAAAACTTAATTTGCTTAAATAAATATTAGAAAATTGCAACAATAGGAGAACAGCTTTCGTTACAATATGAGAATTTAGCTTTTTCTGAAAATCCAGAATATATCAATTTCAACTTTTTAATGTATATTTCTATTATGAAAAGCATTATAATTTTGCTCATCACTATATTTCATGGCATTCTGGAGTATCATTGCAGCACCCTAACATGTCAGCATTCTGATTAAAAAATGTTTTCTTAATTTTTCACCACCCAGCAATTAGCTAGCCTAATGAGAAGTGAGTTTTTTAGTATTTTATTTTGGAGGATTGTTTAAAAAACCTTTAGAGGCCTATTCTGTTTTAATTTTTCCTTAACATATTGGTTACATTCTATTATATATAAAGCTCGCAAAACAAACTCTTAACAAGCTTTGTAGAATACCCCAACCTCAGACTGGTTTCTGCTACTGGCATCCTCAGTGAGGTGCTAGGATATTTAAGCATTAGATTAAAAATACAAGGACAAGCCCAGCACTTTACCTAATGTATAACTATTAAGTAGAAACTCTGAAATTTTCAGACATCTGTATGTCTTCCAATCCAGCTATCTAACTTAAATAGCCATATGGGACTGGTATTTTTAATGTAATGATTGAATATCCTAGCACCTCACTGAGGATGCCAGTAGCAGAAACTGGTCTGAGGTTGAGGGTATTCTACAAAACTTTTTAAGAGTTTGTTTTGCGAGCTCTATATATAATATTTATAAACACAAGCTTATTAAATTAAGTCATGTGACATCTGACTTAATTTTTTTTTGTGTGGTTACATTCTATATTTTAATTTGTTGTTTCCAAATATGTCACACATATGCAAAACATTATACATGCTTAATTATTTTTAGATACAAAGCTATATGTATATGTTTAATTATTATATTTAATTTATTATGAAAATATATTAATATCCTTAACATTATCATGACTTACTTTTATGTTTACTCATATGCTTCAAAGCCAGTTCTCTTCACTATATCTTAGAGTCGTCTACTGTAAGCTAGAGTAATGAATAAATACTAGATAATATAGTGCTATAATGCCTCATTCCCCAAATCAATTTCTGGTATTTGTTTTTTTTCAATGAAGACTAGGATCCAAGCCAAAACTATGCATTAGCAATTATTCCCTTTATACCATGCAAGCTAATAGTTTGAAATTTGAAAAAAAAAAAAAAAACATATGGTTTTGAACCAAAGATAATTTACTTGTATAGTTATATAGATTTGATATTAGGTCAGTTCCATATATTTTAGAGACTTTAATTTTATGTCAAAATATAGGTCTTTTCTATTCATTAGCCAGGAATGTTGATACCAACAATGTCACATGACTTTCTCATATGCTTCCAAGACCAGTTTCTTTTACTCGGTACTATAACTATCTACTATAATCAATATGATTTTGTTTTATATGATTTATATTAGATATCTATCTATGAAAGTGTAATGAATAAATATTTGTATTTTATCAGATACATTATTATATAGAAACTTAAAAAAGAAATTATGACCATATAGTTTATTTTATCAATATTCATTTTATATTCTAGCTACAGATGTAGAGTAGTCAAAATGTCTATAATAAATGTAATAATTTAAGACATTCATTGCATGCATTTAATATTAAATATTCAATATAATTAATATTCTTAGTTTGATGTTTCTAATTTCTACTGTAAGCTGTTTGATTAGTTTATAAACATGAATTTGTTTTTATTCATTTTATTGCTGTTATCTTAGTTGAGGGTATTTAAATATATTGGGAATTTAATTTTATTATGATATATTAAAACATTATGTTATCTAGTGATTTAACCTTATTAGGCTAAATTTATTTTTGTGACTCAATTTCAATTTAACTCTAAAGATTCAGAACTTATTGAACTACGTAGACAGTTTTATAATTTTTCAGAATCAAGATGCAGATAGTATGAAGTGTTGATTGTCTATCAATTTTTAATTTATATTTAATTTCAACTGCTTCAAAATATTTTAAAATTTAATAATGCTGAATAAACATTTTATATATAGTGGAACCATGATAATCTACTATAATTTATTCCAAGTTTCCTTTCATGCATCATACTTTATGTACAATACCTCATTTTGTTAAGCTTTGATTTTAATTTACTGAATTGTAGTATATGCAGTACTTTTCAGCATGTGCATATATATATATATATATATTGTACCCTTACTTCTCGATGTATAATATAGTTTGAAATACAACTAGCTCAATTAAATTGGAATGCTTAATTAAAATTTGCATATCTATCTCTAATATACTTTTATATTATCATATTCTAATTAAATTTATTATCAATTATCAAAATTAATATATTTCTATAGTATGTACTAATTAAATAAGTATTTATTAAAATCATGAGACTGTGAAGTAAAGTTACAAAGCAATAAGTAGATTTACATTGAGTCAATATCTTCTAAGACATTGTCTCAATGGCATAAGAATACTGTCACCTCCTTATTAACTTACTACTACCTCTACAGCATTCTTATGGCTTTTAAATAAAATAAATTATCTTTAATAATAATAAAATAAATAAATCTTAACTTTTAATTTTTAAAATATAATTAAATAATCTCAGGTTCTTCTAATTATCTTAAAGTAATGATAACTCATGTAAATAAGTATGATATGGGATTTTATATCAAACCTAAATACACCTAACTTATTTTAATAATAATAATAATAATACTAATCTTAGGGTATAACTTAATCTTATTTATTTCTGTTATATTATCACTCATTAAATAAATAAATAATCATGTATATCTTTTATTTTCATATAGCATCTTAATTTTGGAATAAATCAAAATCTTATAATTCAATAATCTGTGGCAATAAATAATATTGTACTCTTATATTATGCATTATAATTACTCTATGACCATTGTAATATGATGTAATAATGTCAATCAATTCTCATAAATGATAATCAGGAAAATATTGTATTTATTTCTAAAATAATATTAATAAATTCACATTGTGCAAATATTATGTTTCTTCAAATTATCTGCTGTCAAATGCTGTGGTGCAAAATAATGAACTCGACACACTTTTAAAACAAATTAAACAAATTTATTTACATTAACTTCAACTAAGAATTTATTTACAATATTTACAGTTCAAAATTATGAAAACAAAGAAAATAAAAATAAGAAAATAATAATACAATATGTTTACACTGTTATTAACTCATACTCCTAATAAGTAATTATACATTCTTTAAAAATGCTGTACTAATAACATTGAAGTATGTTTTCAAAACTTAGACTTTAAATAAATATCAGTGAACTTCAATTATTACACAGAAAAATTTATGTAAATAATATTTATGTAGCATATGTAAACAATTAAACTTTATTAATTAAATTGCTACATCACTTAAGTATTACTGTTACTTATTTCATCATGTACTAGTATGTGTTCACTCTACTATTAGTATTACTCTAATAGCATAATATAGAAACTAATGTATCTTTATAATGTAATAACAAATAACTGATTATAATTTTATATTTCAGTTAATACAATTCATGCTACATGTTTTATCAAATATGCATTACATATATGTACTGTTAAATAATAATATTAAAATAATTCATTAATTTCAAATTCATAAAGTATTATATTAGATAAATTCTATGATTCTTTTCTATGTAAAATTATTACTTTACTTTATGTGTAATACTAATCCTTCTTAATAAATTTCTATCTACAAAAACATCCTCTAAACTTATTTAAAATTTCCGGAAAACAACTTTCAACTCTAAATAAAATATTAATTATCCAAACTATTTATACTTCATCGTCTATACTTGGTAAATCTTCAATCCAACATAAACTTCTACATAAAACTTAACTTAATTTATCCAATAAAATAAAAATAAAATATAGACTTTGAAATCTCTTCCTAACTTGAAATAAAATAATTACTTGTATGAATAATAAATATAATTCTAATACTCCAACATAATAATAATAAAAATAAAAATCAAAATTTATTTACGAAAGAATCATATAATTATTTCTAAGCTTCTTATGTAATGTTGCATCGTATTTATATCATAAATTCAAATTATGCATATTTAAATAAAACTGTCACTGCCAATATAATGTGTGTGTATTTTTAAAATATTCATACATTCATTCAAAATAACATAATATTTGGTTGATCTAAAGAAAACATATTAAATACATCAAAATTATTATTATTATACAATTTTTACCATAGATAATGAATTAATGTCCAGCCCATCTTCCAATATTCTTCGGAATTACAGCTTCATAAAATAATTCACATTTATACACACGATCATTCTTTAAAATATTCTGTGTTATATTAATTATAAAATAAACTCATGCAATTAATCATTCTATTATTTTTTAGTTACTATTTTAAGAAATGTACCTATCTTATTTTAAATAAATTAATAAGATTTAATTTTTATATTAGATAAATAAAACAGAATTTATATTACGTGACTCCAGCGATGTTTTCTTTTTCACCATAAAGTTTTTTAATCCTAGGCACATATTCACTAGCACACCATTTCCTGTTTCCGGTCCATCACGTGTTTTTTTTAAAAGTTTATGAAAAACGAAAACGTTCTTTTAAAACCAAAATAAAAGTTAATCAGTTCTTTTATAAAAAATATAACAAAATTAAAATAGTTTATCTGATCCGGATGCAGTTCTTTAAAGAATATTATTTAAAAGTTATTATTATTTTTAAAATTAGTATATAGTTTATAAAATTCTCATTAAATTATTTTGATTAACTTGGACGTCCATGTATTACTTGCGCATTTTTTAATAAAATATCCAGGTAAGAATAAGCTTCTTTATCTATAAACGACTAGTGTTTAAATTATTTCAATATAATAATTTTTATTATATTAAGACTTTTATCTAATTTATATTTTCAATTTATTTGCCTTTTAAAATTGTCAATATTCAGTCTTTTAAACATAAAGACTTAACAAGGCAAGTATTTATAAAACTACTTTCATTTTTAATATCTTTACTTAAGATATATTTTTAAATTTATAGCTTGCAAAAATACTTTCTTCATAAAGAAGTATTTTATTCTCTAAATATCTATTTTCTAATAATCACTAGTAATTAGCTTTTAAAATTATATACTGTCCAAAATATTACTTTTCTCCATCTCGTAATTATCCGAACTAATCCAGCGTTTGTCATACTTCTAGTATAAAGTTTCCGATATATTTTCACTATATATGATGTTTCCATGACTATTTGCTTGCAAACTGAGCTTAATTAGAGACGATTGATAGGGAAAATTAAATTAACACTGCAGGTCTATCATTTAAAACTTTTATAAATTATTTACAATGACACTCTTATAATTTTAAAAAATGATTTTAGAGCGTCTATAAATTTACTTAGCTATTTTTTTAATAGCACAATTAACTTGAAAAATCAATCACAGAGTCCTCTCCTAACAATTGAACTGAGCTTTTATACCGGAAGAAACTTCCCATTTGATTGGTAGATTAAACAATCAACTTTGCTGGCTTATTTACATATTTACCAACAACACAAAATTAAAAATAAATAATGACTTATTTAATATTTAATATTTATTACATTATTGCATTTTAAAATAATCTTTATCATTTATTTAAATCTATTAAACATTTTTTTAAAATATTCTTATTTACTTGATTTTAATTTTAACTTTTATAAGATTATTTAAAATAAACTAAGTATTTTTTTATACGTTATATTTTTAAAGCAATATTTTTAAAAATCAGATTTAATATTCTACATTAAATATCTTTATTTTTATCTCGTGATAACTCACGTATTATTTATAAATTTTACAACATAATTTTTTAAAATAGTTTTGCAACTTCACTAAATAACTTCCAAGCATGCTTGTGTATATCTAACTAACATCTGTTTTTTTTTTATAACACAAGAAACGCTTATCAACGTCTAAAAATAAACTAACAATTGCATTTTTTAAAATAAATATTTTTTAAATAAATAAGATATTATAATAGATTTTAAAATAATTATCCAATATTATTAAAATCAAATATTAGTCTTCTATTTAAGTACTTACAATAATTAAAATATTTATATTCTTTTATAATATTATTTTATCAACAATAAACATATGCATTTAATTTTACTTGTCTTTTAAACACTTTTAGCTTTAAATACCTATTTATTAAATATATTAATGCAGTATTGATTATGGCCATTTTTCCCAACTATATATTATAATCATCATCATTTAAAATGTCTCTCTCAATATCAGCACAATTTCACATATCAAATACTCATAGATTGCTTTAATTAAAACTTTTGAAATATTACCATAAGCAAAATTAACATCACATATTCAAATATATCTTAAATTTAAAATTTTTAATAGATTAGCACAAAAATTAAATGGTGACCCATACAAAAGGGCACAATATATATATATATGACATCACTTTTTATATGTATAGTATGGATATATAAATTAAGATTATAGTATAAACAAAATTAAAATAATAATGTAGTTATTAATAATAAATTGAGGGGGTACATTTACATATATATTTGCTGTCTGTTTGTTCACTCATTCACATTCAGCCAAAAATAATTAAAAGTTGTTACTGTATTCAAGGGTTAGACTTTTAACTGTAAATAAATGTGTTCTGAACAATATCCTTTTCCTTCAATAATTTTTTTTTCTCTATGGAAAGCCCATAAACAGCAGACTATGCTTTCATTAATTGTTTTGATGTCCGTACCATCTTTGGAATCTGTGTAATAACATGTTTTCCATACACACTTTAAATTCTCAATTAAATTCTTCAAGCTAAGCTTTCTAATTCAATTCAAGAATGTTTATGGTTCTTTTTTTTTCATTATTAAATCAATAGTTTTCATTTTATTAGTTAAGAAAAATACTTCATGAATTTTCCTAACTTTTTAACTTTATGCTAAGAAAACATTTTATTATATAAAATATTGTATCATATCAAAATTCAAAATCAATAAAAAAAAGTGAATCATAAAATATATGTACTTTCAATATGATCTGAATAAACATTATTAATAAATTGATTTTGGGCTGTGTTCCAAGACAACAACAACAAAAAAAGCTTATTGCCCTATTATAAAATGTAATAAATTTACAAATTTTAATGTTTTTTTGTTTGCTTATTTCCATTTTTATTGTAAATTTACACTCTTTTTTGAATAGCTTATAATTGAAATAGTGTAAATTAATATAATATAAATTTTGGCTTCAGTGTATGACAATTAAATTATCCCTTATTTAGGAGGTCATGTCATGTTTAAACACCAAAAGTGAGAGATTGAGTCTTAATTTAGTAGCTTTTGAGTTTTAATTCTATCATTCTGCCTTGGCACTAAGCTATTTAAGATAATTAATGTATGTATATAAATTACTTTATTATTTTATATTTTCCACAGTAATGACATATTCATATATGTATATTTTTAAATTTTATTTTTATCTCAGTCCATCTTATGCTCTTAGCTCAGTCATATCACAATTATACACATGATTTTATATAACTGCAAATTCCTCATTATAAATTTATAGTAATTACTTTAATGTGAATTATTTTATTCTTTTTGTTATAAAGAAATTGTAAGAATATATATTTATCTGAATACTGCACTTTTTATATAATAAAGTATAAAAACCTAAGATATATAAAAAAGAATAAAATTAATGAAAGTATTGTGACATGAAACTAATCATCAGTTTCTTAATGAGTAAAATAAGTATTTTTTTGATAAAATAGCTTTCATTATGAAGCTTTTATTTAGTTTCACGTCATATTTTGTTTCTATAATGGTTTGAAGAAAATTACATTTAATAGTTTTGAAATGTTATAAAGTGCTATCTATAAACAGAGCATGTATATGGATTATTTTTTATCTCAGAAAATCTATATTATTTCTTTCAAAGTAATAACATTTAGGTAATGCAAATTGTTGTATTTTATGATTCATTCTGATGCTGCAAAAATAAATTATTTAATGTTTTATTATCATTGCAAAATGATGTGGTATGTGTCAACAAAGATACTATTAGCATCACATGAACCACTTAATTTGTATTTAATACTTGCATTAAGGGTATCATAACTCTACAATCATCATTAGATATGGCATGGCAGTAATAGTCAAATTTTCAAACTAGAAATGGGATATTTAACTTTTTTTTTGTACTGGATATTTATTTGGCAATGCTTATAATATAATCATTAGTGGATTACTGCATTTAATCTTTTTTTTAAAATATGGTATTGGCATAAATACTTGAAACTTGACTCTGGATGTTATTTGAAAGATAAAGTGATAAGACCTTAAGAATTGGAAAAAATAATTTTTATATATAATATTATTTATGTAACTAGGTAAATATGCATTTTACATTTGTTCAAATTAACTTTGTATGTGATTTGCTACAGTAAAGTATTAATTTTCATTGCAATTTATATTTACATAATAATAAAAAGAATAATAATTATTAATAATAATAAATGCCACTAGTTTCAGTTTTTTTACCTTTTAAATCTATCAAAATACATTCAAAAGTTTACTTATATTTATACACACACCCATTCAATTACAAAATTCACATACATACACACTTACAAAATTAAATAATTACAATTTAAAATTGTAAAGTCTATTCATGCTAAATTAATTTTTCTCAGATTGTAAAATAAATTTTCTTTCTTAATATATATTTTTTATCTTATTAGACGATTTCTGTCTGAGCTTCTTCATTACTATCAATACATCTACATCAAGGATTGGCACACTTTTTTGGTACAAGGACTACATCATTACCACATGCATGAGTTTAAATTTTTTTTTTTAAAGTAACATGCTATCATAAAATATATAATACCTATATTTTGCATCCATCATTGAGAAGAAAAACTGTTCTCACTGTATTAAAATTATGTACCTTTTTTTTCTTTGCAACACTTATTTTTTAAATTATTACAAAATATTAATTTTTCTTGATAAATTAATTAAATCAGTATGCCCGTTAGCCTTGCAACTAAGTGAATACATTCAATGTTTTCAATTGCACCTTTATATTGTGCAGTGAACATGTTCAAGCTGATAAATTTGTACACCTGACTCATTTATTGATAAGAGCCTGAGTGCATACAGCTGAATCAGTTGTGAAAAGTGATTTTCAGCTATAACAACTGTGAAAAATGTATTTATTTTATGTATAGTTTTGTAATTTAGTATAATGTAATGTCAGTTTCTGTCCCTTTTTTTAAATTCAAGTATTAATTCCACAATTTCCTGGTTGCAAATGACATCCTGCTCATCCTTGATCTAAATCATATGGAAGAGGAAGAATAAAATGTGATGATAAAATAGTCATTTTATTTCTTTCTGGGATTATTCATGTCAAATGCAGCAGAAATTAATGCATCTTTCATTGTCATTTCACTTAATTGTATGCTGATTTATCAAAAATGTATATGCAAAAATATTACTTTTCATATGCTTATATTTCTTTCTGCCTCAAACAAGGATTGATTGACAATATTTGTTTAACTTGAATATTATTGCCAGATCACTTGTTTGTTGATTATTTGAAATTTATCTCTGGAATATGTTATTGCTATATCATATAATATATATATATATATTAAAGACAAATGGTATTATTTAAACGTTTATTTAAATAGTACTCTATTATTATCTAAAACACGTAAATAAATATCTTGATCATTATACATATAAGAAATATATGTTGAGTAAAAGTGTAGTAGGTGTGTCCAACCTTTTGTGAATGAATCTACATGTTCTTCAAAGAAGAAAATACATGCATGTAAAAGGTCACATAATTTTTTTTTAAGAATCTGATGATGTGAACAAAAAAAAAATCAAATTTTTAAGGAAAGGTTTGACATCAAAAAATGGAGGTGTTTGAACCTATCCTGTGGACATTTCTCATTACAGAAGTAGTGCCCTAGTCTGTCACAATGCCAGATCTGTTATAAGTAAAAATGTCTATAATGATCAGGGATGGACCCTCTCTTTAATTTGAACCAATTTATGAGAATGATGGTTAAGAAATGTGGCTGGTGTGAGTGTTGAAATAAATAGATTTAATGAAGACCCACTACCCATTTTGATCAATCCTAACACCCATTAATCCTAATGTATGAAATTCATGTATATTTATAGCAAGTATACAAAAAGAGGATTTCAGTTATTGGCAAATCAAAAAAAAAAAAAAAATTAAATAAAAATTAACAAATAAAAAAGAAATTTTAATTATTTATTTATTTTTGTTCTTATGCATACTTATATGTATGCATGTTATATATATTTCTGCATAATAGTAAGGAAACAAAGTCATACATCACATGACTTAATTTAATAAGCTTGTATTTACAAATGTAATATAATGAGCATTCTAATAAATGTAAACAAGCTTTTTTCGATAAAATGCTACAAGGGAAAGCATTTAAAATCTATATCTAGAATTATCCCTATCTTCAAATCGATTTTGAGCTAATAGTTTTCATGAATGAGGCACTAGGACATTCAGATACTAGATCTAAAATACAAACTCAAGTCTAGCATTTATCAAATATTTAACTATTAAGTAGAAAATCTAAAATTTTTAGACATCCAGTTATCTAACTTATTAAATAGCCATATGGGACTGAACAAAATTCAGATACACCATATATTAATAGCCTTAGTAATATAACATCACCAAAGCCTCAAAAGTCAAACTATAATAGTAAGGACACTAAGTCATATATCACATGACTTAATTTAATAAGCTTGTATTTACATATTTAATATAATTACAAATGTAATATAATTGGCTCAGAACTGGTTTGGGGATATGGATAATTCTAGATAGAGGATTTTAAATATTTTATCTTGTGGGATTTATCAAAAAAAGCTTGTTTAGAGCTATTATCATGCTCATTATATTACATTTGTAAATTCAAGCTTAAGTAATAACCTTTAGATTACTTATTTGCATAGAATTTGCATATGGTATTTATTTATTTATATAATGATTTCAAAGAAAGAATCATAACTGACTATGAATATGAGAAATACATCTTCTTGAAAAGTGCTCAGCCATTTAATTTAGTTTTCTATTTGTTGACAGTTTTACTTTGGAAGTGTGATAGCATGATTTAATATTATCATATTAAATACAAGCTTATTAAATTAAGTCACATGATGTGTGACTTGATTTTTTTACTATTGTAGTTTGGCTTTTGAGTTGGTGATGTGATATTGCTAAGGCCATTAATATATGGTGTATCAGAATATTGTTCAATCCCATAAGGCTATTTAAGTTAGATAGCTGGATTTAAAAACATGTAGATGTCTGAAAATTTCAGATTTTTTAATTTAATAGTTAAATATTTGATAAATGCTGGGCTAGTGTCTGAATGTCCTAGTGTCTCACTGATGAGAGCCATTAGCTTAAAACTGTTTTGGGGATATGGATAATTCTAGATAGAGATTTTAAATGCTTTCTCTTGTGGCATTTATCGAAAAAAGTTTGTTTAGAGCTATTAGCATGCTCATATTATATATATATGTTATATTACATTTCTGCATGTGTGTGTATATATATATGTGTGTGTGTGTGTGTGATAATGCATATTGTTCTCATTTGTGGGATAAAATACATATTACAACAAGATTAATTAATTATTCATAAATTTCATTATCCATATCATGACTTGGAATCATTTGTTGCGAATACAGCTTGTGCCTTTCATCAGTGAGGAGCCTCGCACCTCACTGACGAAGGCCACAAGCCAGAAACTAATCTGGGGATATTGGATGAGTAGGCACTAGATGGGGATTTTATGCACAAGCTTTCTGGCATCCATTGATTACTCTGGCTTGCACTGAGTGGCAATACTGTATGGAGAGTTTTGCCTGTTTTAATAACAGTTATAAGTAAGCATAAGAAATGGTGATGTGATGAATAACATAAAGAGAAAATTTAATATTTTGGATACAACATCAAGTATCTTTAACAATTACAATATTTTTCTTATTTTTTATCTTATTTAGATTATGTGCAATAATACTAAATATCTTTAATTATTACAATGTATGTGTGATTAGGATGATGAATAATGACTTGGAAAATAAGAAAAGAGACTCTCAACACTTTGTTAATTTTAAAAACAACATTAACATTTTATTACAGCACTAATAGAAAATTTAAGAAAAATTTACACATATTTCCTTAAAAAAAACACATTATACAAAACTTAAAATTAACATTATCAAAATAATTTAAGAAAAATTTACACATATTATATTTACTTAAAAAATATTAACATATTAATACAAAATTTAAAATTAACATTAATAAAATACTTACAATAAAATAAATAATTTACACTTTGCTTTAAAATATTTACAACTAGTATCTTTCACACTTAACTCTGTGAATATTAAGATATTCCTTAATATTTCATTATTAAAACATATCAATACAATACATAATTTGTACTTTATCCTATTTAAATTATTTCACCAAAATGTTCTTTATATTACCATTACTTTACTTTTACCTTCCTATAATATGATGATTTAATTATAATTCTATAACTTGTTACACTTTTTCTATGTTTATTATTAATTATAAAATAAACATTTAATTATTTAAATATCCATTATGATATAGCACATTATTATATTGCTTACAATAATAGAAACAATTATCAAGTTTTTTTTTTAGCATTACACCTCTTGTAACTCATACATTTGTACTGTATTTTGATATCTAATATTTGATTAAAAAAAACATTTATAAAATCTTATTTTTACATTCTTTAGCACCCTATTTACTCTTTATTTTAATTCTTCTTGCATTAAAAGGATTTATCTTGTCATCATTTGAAAGTTTAGCTATTACTGCTCAAATATACAATTCCCTAATAAGATTTTATATACTAGTGTAATTTTTGTGATTATAAGTGTGGGATAAATATCTTATAAAACTATAAGAAACAATGGATTATATAACTTAAGGCCACATTTTTTTGTGTCTATCTTGATTTCTATCTTAGCTTCTCTTTTAATCTCTTACAGATTTTCAAGAAATGCTACTATCCATATATCACAAATATTCTAACTTTATATTGTATTATACTTAACATTAATAACTCAACCCTACCACTACAAGATTTCCCTATAAAACTACTCTCCTGCACCACTACTTCATATCAAACACTCTGTATAAAATCCTTAATATTGCATCAAAATATTATTCAGCATTTCTTAAAATAATATCCAAATTTATTCTTAACATTTTCATACTTTGAAGATACCAAGAAGATTAAAATAAAAATAAACAAATAGTTTAGGCTATAACTTATCATAAATATATTAAGTTAGTTACTTTTAACTTATTCAGAGATCAATTATATATACACTTTTATAATCATATTAAGATTATAATAAATGTATTCACTTTTATATAATATACCTTTACATAAATATACACATAATAAATATTACACTCCTGGCTTAAATAATTCAATACCAATATCTTATACTAAAAAAAAAAAAATTAAAGTTACCTTAATCATAATATTTTATGATTATTATCAATGACATTCTGGTAGATATAACTTTTTTATGTTAGAATCACAATCAAGAACAAAAACAATTATAGTTTTTCTTTTTTTAAATCTAAAAATTCTAAAATATTTAAATCTAAAACTGATACTAACAACATATGAACAAATAATTATGAGAAACTAATATCTTAAAAACTAAAGTTCATATATGAAAGTAATAAAACAAAAAGTTTTTTTTCAATTCTTTGAATTGAATAAAATATTTCCAGGGGAGCATTGTTGCTATAACAACCATTTTACTAACTTATTTGAAATAAAAGATTTCTTCAGCCCCCATTTCTCCTCTTCATGCTCTTCTCCATTATTTGCAGCATAAATGAAAACAAAAAAAAATTCAAATAAAAGTTATTTCTTAGTAACAATAGAACATTCTTGTATAAAAGTTCATACTTCCTTATATCCTTGATGAAAAATTTCTTCAGATTTAATAAATATGCATTTATTATTTAATAACAACATTTATTAATTTTTTTAAAAAGTTTCAGTTCTTTCCTCCAACTTTAAATATATTTACTGCTAGAATTATACAGTTCTAGAGTTTTCCTTCAAATCATTCATATTTAGTATGTTAATAATTACTAATTATTACTTAGACAATATTATAGTTACTAGATAAACTTTTCATAAAAGTAGTCTACACTATATCTTTCTTCTTTTAGGCTATTATCATCCTAATAAAGTCACTAATAAATTTATATCAGGAAATGTCAATAGTTTTATTAAATGGAAGTCATTATCTTTATAATTACCAATGATTAAAGTTAGTAGAAAATGTTTTCTATCATTCTGCATATGAAAATTAATAAAAATAAATTTCTTATGTATCCTTTGCATTTTTCTGTAGGCAGAATGGTTTGATACTCTGCAAGGTTTTTTTATCAACATACCTTTTTATCTTCTTGAATGTTTTATTTTCTTCCATTACCATAAGTTTATAGTCAGCTCCTGCAATATGCCAATTAGGATAGTTTGGCTTTTTATTCCATAGCGAAATTAGTAAATAAACTTCTTAAAGATATATCCTAGGCTTTTTACAAGTTATTACCAATACTTTTAAAGTTAAAATAATAAGATTTTAATAAATTTATATTTCAATTTTTAAAACAAAAGGAATATAGTTTATTCCTTGAAAATTTTTCTTAATTTTTCCTTTATCAATCTGTTCAGTCTATATTTATAGGGAAAATTTCACAATACCTGATTGGTTAATTACTTGCAGACAATTTGACAAAAAAATTGAATATTAATTATTTTGTCTAGACTTTTAAAATAATTTTATAACCAATATTATTAAGCCAATATATTTTATTTTATTTTAATAATGCAACATTTATTTTTATCTTTTAACAATAACATAGTGTTTATTTCAACTTAGATTTTGATACATAAAGTTTATAATTTACATTGCTAGTATAACTATTAATTTTAGAAACTTTTTAATGAATTTATATAATTAAAATATAACATTTATTATAAACAACATCTTGAAATGTACCAGAAAGTAAATTTAATTTATTATTAAATGAATGTGTGTGTGCACATCTATTAACACAACTTTTCATTTATTTCATTATTAATTAAATGATTTTAAAACAATAAATAGCATTTTTAAAATTTATTAATAATTATAAAAATATTAACTTTCAATAATTATAACTTACCTTTATTTTAAAAATAAAGAGCACAATTTTATTTCAAATTTATAACTTAAATAAATTATATTGATTTAAAGAAAACTAACTTAAGTTTAATATTACAAAAACAATCTATTTTTAACCTCTTCTACAAATTAAATAATAGGTTGTTATTAAATATTATATAAAATTTAAAATTTATTATTAAAATTGACCATTATTTATAACCATATAATGATGTAGTTAAATAGAAAGGCTCCAATATATTAAAAAATTTTCAGTATGCGTTGAAAACATATATTTTATTCTTTCTTTATTATTCTTTCTGAATTTGATGTGTAGTATTTTGCATAATAAATTATTTTCTAGGAATAATGTTAAGTTTACAAAATTTTAGAACATACTTAAAGATAATACTGACTTAAAAAAATTAAAGAAGATAGTAATTTCTTGTTAAAGAATCTAGTTTGTTAAAGAATCTATGTTTGTATTAAGAGAAAAAAGTTATTGACAAAAAAAAATACCTTTATTTTAAAAATAAAAGATGGTAGTTAGCTTTTTTCTTCTTATTTTTCTAGATTGTGAATGCATGAATAACCACACAATCAATAAAATATGTGTTCCCCCTCAATTTTTTATTAATAATTATTATTATTATTTAAAATGTTGTTTACACTTACATATAAAAAAGTGTTTGTGTTATATATTGAGTTGATAATAATGTCTCATGCCATACAACATAATTGTGTGTGCACATATATATATATATATAAAGTTGAAAGGAAAAATAGAAATGGAACAGAAACAAAATTTCTTGTACATATTTATTTAAAATATATACCATAGAATAACATATTAATGCTTAAATAATAATTTTGATATTTAAAATTATTATAAATTATTGTATTTTAAATCAAGAATTAAAAAGATCTATTTAATATTTTATTTAATTCTGATTTGGATAATTAAGGAAAAATCTAAAACAAGATTGTTTTCATTTTATAATAGATTACAATTATAAAATTCTCCTATTTTTAATTGGATTAAGTTAGAATTTTTTAAAAATTAATACTATTGATAAATGAAATTTATTATAATATACTTACTTTGATTTTAAATTCTACAATCTGATTTTATTTACAGTATTAAGAAAATTTTAGATAAAAATTAGTTTTGACTAATGTAAATTGAAAGAATTATTAACTTTTTTTTGATCAAGATTAAAAAAAAACTTAGTTATTGTAATAAATAGGCTATTGTTTTCAAATTCAACTATATGCTATAAAAATGGGTTTGAAAGAAAAAAGGGATATTATTAAGTTATAAAGGTAAGGCAGCCAGCTGCTGCTAGTTTCATGATGGTCGAGTTTGAATTCACATGAAAGTAAGGGCCACTTTTTATGTGGTTTATAGCCTATATCTGTATATTAGGTTGCTTGTCTGCCTGAAGTCCATTGAACTACAGAGACTTAATGGGGTTAACTAACCACCAACATTTACCTAATATATGCTTAACCTGAAAATGTCAAGAAGCCAGTCACTGTTTTATCACTGACATGATTAGAATAAGACAGAGAGGCTATCATACTATATTTTATACCCATTTATCTATATGCAAAGAAGCACAAATGAAGTTACTGTGGCCATATATACATACTGTGCATACAGGAGATCTAGTTCACAAACAGATAGTATCTGGTGAGTAGAATATATTATCTATTGAAAATGTCATTATTTCACACACTTAACTTTGCAGTTAAAGTTAAATATTTATTTATTTTTCATTAATTTATTCAACTAAAAAGAAAATAAGGGGAAAAAATAATAATAAATAACGAGTTTGTCTCCCTAGGATTTATTCCAGTTATCATTCACAAAAGATTTTATTTTGGGATTAGAAAAGTAAACTCAAAAATCTTTCTTAAATATTGAAAATGAAGAAACAAAATTCCGAGTTTTAAAAAAAACATTCAAACAAAACTGTTAAAGATAATGCTTTCTTTTAAAACTTTTACTTACAATTAAAAAAGTAATGTGTAAGAAGATAATATTTAAAATTCGTAACACCTATTTTATTTTATATTAGAATGTGCATGTGTGTGTGTGCCTTTCTTTTATGTATATTTTCAATGTTGAGGTAATTATGTCTTGTGAAAATATTATAATATGGATATATGGATTTACTAAATTTATTATTGACAAATGAAATATTCTTAGGATGTAAATGCCAGTGTGTGCACACATTTGCATGAGTACACATCCATATGTGTTAAAATCAGTCATTATGTACGTTTTATTAAAATGAATTGATTTTTTATTAGTTTATTGCCAATATGTTAATTTTATATTATTATACAGGCACATCTGTGTGCTTATGTAAATGTTTATCATATAAACACATTGAAATATTTGTAAATTATAATGTTATAGCATGTTTTGTATTATTTTAACCAAAATCAAAATGATGTATTTATATGTATAGTATACTTAACAGACCAGTAATTTGATTTTATTGCTATTGTTTCTAATTAATAAATTTATATATCATTGTTTTAAGTTATTCCAGTTAAATTTATTTAATACTAAAACAGGTTTAAACATTATATGTTGTTATTTATTTATGTACAATCACAGTCCCTAGGATCATTGCTTTCCAGGCTAGCCCAAGTAAATGTATATATATATATATGAGGGTTTATGTTTGTGAGTGGGCATCCAGATAGTTCTCTGGATGCACAAAGGTATCATCTTTAAAGTCCATTCACTGCATTTTTAGTTTTTTTTTTAAAAAAATTGAGTTTACAGTTGGCCTGTACATTCAGGGTACTCTGTGGCCAGAGCGTTGATGGTTTATGTAACTTGTAACTTATAATTATGGTCATAATTACCATTTTGTCCATATTGACTCTCTTCTCATATTCACTGTATTCTATATTCATTCTTTAATCATTTTATATATAATTTGATTAGTTATTTTATGGGGGTGATGTTTTTCATCTCTCCATGTTTACCCCATCATTTTGTACAACTACAATATATATGTGCATGTTATAGACTTGCACTTCAATAAACAATATGTATTCTATTCTAATCACTGTTTACCTGCAAAACTAGTGAGCTATTATTTGTTGTATACATTGAACATAAGGGGGCTTGGAACAAAATATAGAATACTTTGCGATTCTATTGTATAACTATTTGAGATGAAAGTTGGGAGAAAAATAGAAAAGGTAAATTGGATGATAAAATATAGTGATATATAATTTAAGCAATAAATTTCTTTTTGATTTTTCTGTTTATTTAAATTTAATATATCAAAATGTTTTCACTATGTAGACAAAATGTTAAGCAAAATTAATAATAAAATAAGCGTGAGAAATAAGAAAAGTGAGATTGGATACCTATTATATGAAAAACCCATAGAATTAAAATAAATTATTTATGATTTAAATTATTAGGGAAAATTTAGGATGATGTGAGGGAAAGGGATATTTAATAAGGAAATTAAAAATAGAATGTATATTTATACTATTCATTAAAATTAGAGAAATAATGGAGGTGTTTTAAAGAGAATTATAAAAATATAAAAAAAATGTAAAAAATCGATAAAAGAACTTAAGTAACAGGGGTAGTCATAAATATTTAAAGAATAGATTAAGAGATATATTCCCTTGAAAAGGATATTTTGAAAGATGTGTAAATGTTTATGATGGTGGTGGTGATGTTTTATTTTGAAGATTTATTTTTGATTACTATGCATGCCTGTTATTTTATTTACATTATAAAGTCAACATGGAAACATTAAACATATATATAAAACAAAATATCTTGAATGATTTAGTGCAATGGTTGATTGATAGATTCCGGGATCCAAGTTCTGTGGAATGCAAGTCAACTTTGTCATTCCAATACTCAAATTTCTTAAAAAAAACCAAGCAATGAATCATTTAATTATTTTAAATGGAGCACAATCACATCTCCATACATAATCTATGCTTTTTATGTAACATTCATCAGTTGCCATATGATGAAAATATTTGAATCAATCTCTATATGGCATTTATTGCAGGCATAATCATTTTCATTCAACCATGAGAGGAGTTCAATCTGACATCAATATAATGACTTCATTCTTATTTAAATCCCACTATTATAATGTATTTGAAGTTAAAGCTTGAATGTTTAATTTAACAATCTTACATATATATAAAATTATTGTGTTGGAGTGTGTGTGACAGTCAGCATTTGTTTAGATGAGAGATTTTTTTTTTTACAAAAACTTTGTATAAGTTCATATTGAAAAACAATATGAGACTGTTAAATGAAGAAGTAATTATTTTATTAATTCATCTATCAATTAACAATCTACTATTATATTAAATAATTAAAGGGGGGTTGATCCCAGACTTTCAAGCTTCCTTCAGTCATTCCTTTTATCTTATACAAGTGATACATGACCACATACATGTGAAAAAAAATAAATGATCAATATACATATTTCATGCTGAACTAGCATTTATCAATTGATCCGGATCATTATCTCCCATATATATATATATATATAAAGATTACAAGCATATATATAACCATTGCTCGATTTATATTCAAATAGCAAATCTTCAAACTTTAAGGGACAGGCTTCAATCTTCACCACTCCCCAACTAACTTTTCAGCTATCCATTTCATTGAAAATCTGATGATGTTATATTCAAAGCCCTTGTTTGTAATTTTGTTGTCATACCCATGTTGACCATAAGTTGTTTTGACCCCTCCTATGTAGAACCTTAAGACCATTTAAATACTCAGAAGAGATAAGAAGACAGGCTAAATCTGTAATATTTAAATACAAGTATAGTATATATACTTAAACTAAATGTAATTAGAGGGAATTTGAACCCAAACTTTCAAGCTCCCTTCAGTCATCCACTCTACCTTATACAATCAATACACATGATCACAAACATGTTATAAAAATGCTAGTGTCAATGAAGTAGGATAACTTTTTTTTCTGAATACAGTTTTTTAATAATCTTAATTCTTGCTGTTATTTTTAAAGCTTGTTTTACTTCACTGAATTAATATAAATGTTTACTAATATTTCTATCATTTTTACAGAGTTATTTTAACCTGATTCTTTTTTCTTTAAGTAAATATTTAATCTGTTCAAGAAATGTTTTCTTGTAAGTCAGTTATATTGATGTTTATGGACACTAGAGATGATCAATTTCATTCTTCAATTTTTAGTCCTATAAAGTTGGCCTTATTTAAATGATTGTATTGATTTTTTCAACCTATTTTTTCATCTATGATGCTTAAAAAAAAGAGCCATTTTGTTTAAAGAGTTGATTTAAAATAAGTACTTTTTTTATATTTGGAAAGCTGAATATTCCAAATGAATATGATATAGAAGACTTATTAAAGTTTATGATGTTAAGATACTAGAATAAATTGTGCTGAGGCGTGGAAAGGAATGTTAGACTATTATCAATAATTATCAAATATTATATTTGATTGTAGCATTATATTTCAATAAATCTAAATATCTAAAATATTTCCATCAGTCAAATTAATTCAAAATTACAATTTTCATTCTGTTGTTTAAGAAGATATAATATTAATTCTGTGTGAATAATATAAAACATACTAACTTTAAAAAAATAGTCATAGCTAATTATTTGATTAAATGGGTTTGAGATTTATTACAATTTGCCAAGATATTTAATAATACTTAGTATATTTATATGGAAGTGTAAGATTAAAAATATAGGAATTCTGACAAAAGTAAGCCAAATTGTCCTGTGTAGCTTAGCACAGTAGTTAGTGATGGACTTACAGCTAAAAGTTCCTGGATCAAAACTTAATTGGTCATTCTGAGAGAATAATCAATTTTTTTTTTATTGATAAATTAAGAAATTGAAGAAAGTCAGTATTGGATATGAGAATATGCAGCAAAATCTGTGGATGGCAGAGAAAAAAAAAAGAATGCAATGTTATTGGAAAAATTAAACAGCTGAAGAGAGACTGAATTGTAAATGTAGTTAATGAAAAAGAAATTATAAAAATATATTCAAAAAGATTGTAGCAGGTGAATAGAAAAAATAATTTATTAGATGATTTTTAAGTTAAAGAAAAGACATAAACATCTTAGAGAAAGGTGTTTGAGATATAATGGTATTATCTTCTATAAAGAAAGTAGATGAATAGATACCTCCACTAAGTCTTATATTGATAGCTTTTATGATGTACTTTGAAAGGAATCTGATGACTTTATCTCTTCATTTATTAAATTAATTTATAAGCACTGTAATTTTAATCAACATTTATTCACAAACAATAATCTTTCAATAACTAAACAAATGTTCATCAATCACTCTTTATTAAATTAAAAATTATCATTTTTTTCTACATTAGATATAGGTTTTAAATTTTATTCAAGATCAGATACATCTACTACTTTTTTTTACACTAGCATGATAATTTTTTAAAATCATTTACATATCTTTCTACTCATTTTTCATAATCTTATATATTAAATAGTATTAACATTAATATATTTCGAACATCCAATTGTAGACTCTGGAAAAAAATATATGAATGGTTCTAGAATGCCATTCTGCTCTTTATCTGGATTTTTAATAATGCTAAGTCACCCAGATTAAAATGCATATTAGTAGATCTTAACAATTTTTTTTCCATCATCTACAATCTTATATTTGAAGTATAATAGCAGATATAATAATTTAGGAGATATATGATTCTGCACACGATTAAAAAGACAGTATTAAAAAGAACTTTTCATGTTAATTTATATATAATAGTAAATTCATTTAATTTTTAGTAAAAGTTAAAGTCTCTATCCAAGATATAAAAAAAATTAATGTAATAGCCTAATAAAAAATGATTAATGATATTATCTGTGTATTTACTGAAAGATTATTGTTAGAAATTACTAATAATTAAGACTGTAATACTGTACTTGTAAATTGAAGGTGGTACTTCTCATAAAAAATACATAGCAATATTAACATCCTCCTCTCCCCATCCTCAGTATTTTCAATCTTATGTTTGAAGTATGACAAAACTAATACTGATGTCAGTATTGCGTTGAATGTTACTTTATACAAATGATAATTAAAAATGTTTTTTTTTTTTTAAAAAAAAATATGTTAAAGAACAATCCTCACTAATGATGGCTTTATTTGTATCTTTTCCCATCTGGGTTTCTCATAAAAAAATAACCATCATAGGAAGAAAGCAACTGTAAATATTTTTAATTTGAAAGTAAGGTGAAAATTTAAACGTTTTTCATTTAAATGATGTAAAAGCTGATAATTTTCGTAAATAATGAGACTTCCTTGAAAGTGCGTCTACATCTTCATTGAATTAATATTTCTTGATAATTTTCCATTTAATTTGTTTATATTTGAAAATTTTGTTTTTCGTTGTTTTCTTATTTTTCTAAATGTAAGTAATAATGTGAAATTGAATCATAATCTTTTGAATTATGTAGGCGGAATACTTCAACTTTCTCAAGAGAACAAATTCTTAAAAGTATAAATAATAAAACATAATTATTGTACTTAAGAAATACTCTTTCAAAAGTTTTCTTTGAACGAATAATATTAGACATTGGTTTTTCATATAAGATGTTGAAACTAGTATGTGCAGTGAATATTTAGAGAGTAGTTTTATTAAATATTTTTTCCATCAAATGTTAGGTTCTTATTCATGATGTTAGTTTCTGTTGTAGCAAACACGGACCAGGTTGAAAATATTTTATAACAAGATATTTCTGTAATTTTCGTTATTTTTGAAATTAATCAGTAGTTGAAAGAATTTTCAATTCTTCTACATAATTATTTAATTTAGCTTTTACATTTTACTACCTTTGAATCATTCAGTATATTTGAAAGTATATATAATCAACAAGACATTGCATGACCCCTGCTTACACAATGTTATTCAATAGCAAATCTTATACCATAGCATAAGTTTTACTAATCTTTAAATACCAGATGGTAATGCTTAATAAATCCACAATCTGGAACTTTCATAGCTAATATGCTCAAACTAGTTTATGGCTTCATCAGTGAGGAGGTTTTGTGTCTTGTTTCATTATCAAGCTATTAGCCTAAATTGAAAAAAATATTTCCATTTTCAATGTAAGCCAATTTACTTGTATAATTATAAAGATCTGAAAGCAATTCACTAGCTATATATTACAGTGTCTTTAGTTTTTTTAATAACTGAAGATAGCTCATTCCTTTGGCCAGGGTTGGTATAAATAAGACCTGACATGACATCTATGTAGACAATGCTATTCAGTAGCAAATCTTTATCTCTGACTGTAATTATTCCACCTACTGCAAGCTTTAGTATCAATAGATCATAGATAGTAGTGTTTAATAAATCCCTATCTTGTACTGCCTCATCCAGACTAGTTTGTAGCTTATAGCTTTCATCATTGAGGTGCTTCAATAAGCACGACCATCTGGCATCTTTTAATTGGTTCAGCTTATGGCATAACTGTGGTTAAAGAAAGATTTACTATTGAATAACATTTTAAGCAGGAATTGTGGCATTTTATTGTTTTTATACTAATATTGGCTAAAGGATCAAAGTAGCTATAGTTAATAAAAAACCAAGGACACCATAATATTTACATACTAAACTAGTTTCATATCTATCTGACTATCCAAACAAGTTGGTCTAGATTGAAAACATTAATAATATTTTTCAATTTGGGTAGTAGCTTATTAATAAATCAAAGAAGTTCCAAAACCACCTAATTGATAGAAACTATAAGTTAGAAACTAATCTGGAAATTTTGGATGAGATAGGGAATTGTTAATGACTACTAGCTGCCATAACCATAGTAAAAGAAAAAGATTTGCTATAATATACATATATACATACATGCAAATGATACATATAAAAAGTTGGTAAAATATTTATTTTGTTAATTTTTATTCTGGAAAATAATTTTTCTAAAGATAGGATTTTTATATCACTTGAGACCAATTTCTCCAAATCTCTTTACTTCTTGCTTTATTGTTCTGATATTTATTGATATTCCTTTAAGATGATCTTTTTTTATCTTTTCATTTTATAATATGCTAATCATTATTATTATTATGATCTATTTATATATTACTGTAAAAGATATTTGGATACAGGTATATTTTAAATGTTATTTTACCTATGTCATCAGTCTATTTTACTCCCATATTTTTCTGAGCATGATCTTGTCAGGGTTTATTATTAATTATGTTAATCTTTATCTTCAGAACAGCATATGCTTATTTTTGATATAAATCTCCTAGAAGGATTTTCTGAGTGTAAGATATTGATGAATGGTAAGGGATTTTATGCAAAAACAAGGCATTGAAATAGTGGATTGATCTCTTCATAACTCATTGACTTATTTTCATTCTCTTTATAAAAAACTATTATGAAATTATACAATAACACTGTGTATAGTTAGTTGTTTGTATATGAAGTCATACATAAATATGGAAGGATTGAATGAACACAATAATAGTCTTTCCAAATAATTGTTTTAACCAATTTTGATTTATTTTATTTCTACTGCAATTTACTATCTTCAAGCAGGAACAATTTTCATGTAAATCTTTGAGAATATAGAATTTTTAAGGGATGTCAAAAAATATTTAGTCACAGTATTTATTTTCAGACTTGGAATACATAAAAAATAGACTAGTTGGACTAAAAAACTATAGTTAAGTGACAACACTGAATATCTCTCTTATTGATCTATATACTTCATTCTTTAACCCAAGAATTAATGCACAACATGATTTATTACAATGAGATATTCAGAGATAAATTTTTGATCATCTGATTGGTTCTACTTTAAATTAATCAGGGACTTTTTATTTAAAATCTTGAGCTTTTGGTACAGTGGTTCTTGTTGAGCTGAAGGTCATCGAATCAGTCCTAAGAGGGTGAAAAGTACTATTTTGGAGATCATTTTTATGATTTTGAAATATTTTTAACATCCACTTAAAAATAATGTTGCACTGACTTTCAGTAGGAAAAAAAAATTAAGAAATTGAAATGCTTCATTTGAATCTTTATAAATACTTTACACTAATTTCATTCATTTTTTTTTTTCAGTGCACTTGTTTTTAATTAATTTGAATACATCTTTATTTTTCATTTTGCATTGCTCATAGAATTTTATCATCACATTTTAAGAGATTTTAGTATTATTTTCAAACTTACATTAGAACCCTGGTTCACATTCCATATTAAGTTCTCCATGAATTGTTTCTCGTTTTTAGTCTGCTACCCTACCCACGCTGAGCGGAAGATATAATGTAAACAGTAAATTGTATATTATATCAAAATTTACAATTATTGTTATTATTTTTAATAATATTTTAAAAGTAATTAAAAAATATCTGTTGCTTTATTATTCCAGTTATTAAGTCATATAAGTATTTTTCATTACTTTTTTAAAAATTGTAGATTTAATTATTTTGATTTAATAATACAGTAGTAATAAATTAGTTATAGGGTTTTAGTATTAATAGAACAATTATTAATTAAAAGTGATTATACAACTAAAGTTTTTGTTTTAAAAAAAATATGCCTAGGTATTTAATTAATATTGCACTTTTTTTTTTTTAAAAAAGGAAATGGTGGTGGTGGTGGTGGGAGGGGATCATAGATTTGCATCTGTGGCATTTTTTAGCATTACAAATATTGATTTATTTATTTGTATGGTATATGGGCGTTTTAAATTAATAAAGTATCTTAATAAAATATTGCTATTTAAAATATATTAATATTATATTTTATACATTTTTTTTTTCATGCTCTTGGCAATAGTCATCTAATTACAGTACCGTATTTAATGATAAATGGATATTTCAGCTAGGGAAATGGATTATACATCAAGCTACCTTCTCCTTTATTGTTTTTTTTTTTTTTGTTGTTGTAGAAGTATGTTCGAAAAGCCATTGTCTTAAAAATAGGCTTTTAAAATGTGTTTTATTCTCATCTTTCTGTTTAATAAATTATCCAGTTATTAACTAAGAATCTGATTTTTTTTATCGATGTATTGTTTTCGTGTATTTAGTTTTATTTGCATTTGGTTAAAGATTTCACAGAATTTTCATACTTTATTATTCTTTACATATTTTATGGTTTAATGTTTGTTTACTATATAGTTTATGTTACAAGTTATTTATTTATATATCGCTATGTTTTTAATCAGTAATAATAATTGGGGATCATTCGACCACACCTTTGCTGAATAAATTTGAATCTTTAATTAATATTTTTCTATGATCTGAAGATAATACCACCATCATAATCGCATGATATCAAAAGATCAAAGGCATTGATAAAAGTTCAAAACAAGTTTAAAGTTATGTTTTTATAGTATTGTCATTATTTTGCAATGTTCAAGAACTTAACTTTTAATAATAAATATATATTTAGGATAATAATTTTTTTTTTTTACAATCTATTATTGAAATACAAATATAATGTATATACTTAAATTAGTTGTGTATCGATTATATTTGATTGAATGGATGGCTGTAGGGAGCTTGAAAGTCTGGGTTCACAACCCCTTTAATTACAATCTATTATTTTAATGTATTGGGTATTAAACAAATTTACTCATTTTTAACCCTATAAAATTTTTTTGGGAAAATAAAATGTTAACTTTCACATTTAGTTATATTAAAATTCATAAAGACTGACGTATGCACACTTTTTTTTTTCTAGATATAAATATGTGAACATTTATTTAATGATGTTTGGAAAGAACTGGGTAAAAAATCGGTTATTGATAAAAATTAAAGGAAATGGAAAAGGTGAGAATATATCTTTAGGGGATAGATATTTAGATGATTGCTAAAGAAAGAAAAAAAAGAAGAAATTGCTAGATAACCTTAGAAAGAATAGTGAATATTTAAATCTGAAAATTGTGAACATATTAAGTAGCTAGAAAATAATTTGTTCTTGATACGGATTTTAAATATAAAGGAATAATAAGCACACACACTCATATATATCTGGCAAACAATATGTGCGTATATCTGTATTTCAACGAGCTAAAAGTATGACACCATAAGAATTAAAAAGTTTTTTAAAACTTATGAAATGCTAATTAGTGAAGTGATAGAATAAATTATGTTAAGGAACTGCAAGCAAAGATAAACTTCAATTGATGATATTTTCATTAAGTCATGATAAATATGCTTATTACAACTAAATCTATTTGTCTTTAAGCAGACACTTTATTAAAATGCAGTAGAACACCCATTTGGAGAAAGTAATAAGTTTGAAACTTATGATTTGTTTGTTGAAACTTAATTGATTCAAGCAAGATAAAATAAACTTTAAATAACCCGTTATAGAACAGTGGCTTCTCAATCAGCCTCCAGAGTTCAAGGTTTATCATCCTTGTTTTGATTTCCAGAAAAAACACCCATTTACTGACCAATAATTGGTTGGAAAATTAGACTGTTTGTGATCACTACTTTAAATAAATCTTAATCTTGCTTGTAACCTCACAAAATTTTTAAATTTTATCAAATCTGAATTCAAACTCCAGGCAAATCACAAAACTTTTAGTTGAATATTAATTAATAGGTGCACCAATTAATATAATAACTTTTTAAACAAAGTAAAGCATCAACAATCGCTTTTTTAAAATAATTAATTATTTGTAAGAGTTATATTTTAAAGAACTTGTCATTATTAATTATCTGCTGAAGATAGAGCCTTCATCATAAATTAATCAATCTCCCAAACTTCTCTATCTTTTGATCTACTCCAAATGCAACAATTTCTCTTCTTAATATTATCAATCAACTTTTTCTTTTTTTTCTTTATATCATCTGCAAAATTTCTTTCAAAATTTTTCTATTTTATACCTGTCTAATCCAATTTCTTTTTCTTTTCGCAATTTTTTCAAAGACTTTTTTTTTATCATTTGCTTTTTTCCTCCATTAATATCTTTACATTATTAATATTATCTTTTCCTGATAATATATATGTATATTAAATATAAAATACAGTACCCGTTATAAAATATTATATATATATATAAAATTTTTAATGGTAAATACAATATTATAGTTTAAATTCTTTTGTAGCGCTTTCGATTACATGGTAATTCTTGTCAGCTTTAACTGAAAAGCTGACGAGGATTACCATATAATCGAAAGCGCTACAAAAGAATTTAAACTATAATATTGTACTTACCGTTAAAATTTATATATATAAAGTTTTTTTCAATTCTATTCATTCTTCTCCAAATGTATATCTCTAAAGTTCTCCTCTTCCTTTTTACAATTTTTCATAATTGTTCATATCTTTGCTTTATTAAAGTCACGCTCCATAAATATAATTTAATATTACTTATATTTATTAAAATTTATATTAAATTATATTTAATAATATCATTAATTTTAAATATAATTTTAATTGGCCACTAAATAATTTTCTAGTTTATTAAAAGTCAGTTTATCAATTTTCCTTCACACTTTAGTTGTTGTTTTTATCATTTTCTTATGACTTTCAGTCCCGTATTTACTATTAATTTTTTCTGATAAAAGAATTTTCTTATTTCCTAATCCTGGTTAAATTAAAATAATATTCAAATTCACCAAAATGTATATTGCCTATCTCTAGTTTTGTATAAACAAGAGATAGGCAACACTATTGCTCTGTATTCTTACAAGGTATATTTTTAGGAGTAGTTCTCTTCATACTTTTTTCCATAACCATCTGTTATAATCTTGAGTAATCAATGGATATCACATAGTTGTGCTATTATATTTATGTCTTCAGATTAATTTCTCATTTATGACTTTAATCACTGAAAGTGTGTGGATTTAATGCATTTTATATCAAGGAGCCATTATTACTTTTTTTTGCCACAACAAGTTAATTAATAGTCTGAAATTTATAAAAATGACTTAATATTTTTAAACAAACTTGCTTGGATTGTTATGTAGATCTAATAATAGGGCAGGAATGATATATTTTGGTGTTTTTAGTTTATGCTAATTATAGATTGTCAATCCTTAATAGTATATACCAATGGTGGACAAATGCGGCTCTTAATTGAGCTAAGTGCAGCTCCCATTGAAATTCGATTTTATTTTTATTATTTCAGATTTTTTTAAAAAAAATTTCACAACAATTTGTAATATGATAGAAATTTTTATCAAAAATTTGTATTACTTATTTTATTAAAAATTACATAAGTATAGGTCTCTCTTGTAATAAATTAAGCACTCAAGGCGCAGTTATAGCCTTATTTAAGTATAATGTACATATGTACATACTATTTTCAAATACATTGGAAAAATATATGTTAATGACATCTACTGAATCTTATAAAAATTACTACATGCACGTGTGGAGTGATCACATGTGTATATTTATGACTGGTGCAGTTTGTGGTTGTATATTTCAGTGATAGTTTTCCTATCAGCTAAATGTTCTATTTCACATTTTTTTCAAAAAAATATGATAAGTAGACTGTTTTATTATGCAATTTAAACCTATTTATGATGTGTAATTTTTCCAAGGTGTCTGCATAAGCTTTCTAAAGACGTATGCAGGTTAAGAAATTTATTTTAATTGTTTATAATTAATGCTCTTTGAGTTTCACATTGTTTTAAAACAATTATATGTAAAACTCTTGAAAATAAAACTGGAAAACATTTGTTTGATTTTTGGTTAAGTCGTACCTGCTTTTGATGGTAAATAATAATAAAACAGACATTTAAGAATTATAGGAAAATATCAACCAAAAATAAATATAGTCAAAAATTGTTTTTAATTATTCTAAATTGGTTTTTATTTTTATTTTATTTTAAGCAGCCCAGTTTCTTCGACAATTTGTTGTCAGAATCTTTTTAAACAAAAATTAATATTTAGAAATTTTTATTTTAATTATTTATAATATATAGGGTATTGGAAATACATTTATTTAAATTTTTTGTTAACATGACCTTAGAAAATATCAAAAAATGAAAATACAAAAGCTTTCAGAAAGAATGGTTAGGAAAATTTGTTTTTATTGACAATAATGAAAAGTTTTTGAGGCTTATTTGTAAAATTAAATTGCAATTTACAAAGTAATCAATTTATGTTGACATTATGAAATAAGTTATCCCCACTTTGCAACTCAATATCTACAGAATTCAAAATTACAAACAGAGAAACTTATGTCATTGCAATCAGGTTTTCATAAGTAACAAGGACTATTGACTTCTTTTAGTCACGAAGATGATAGAGCCAACAAAGCTAGTTTTTTGGTAGTTTGAAATATTGCTCATGCCAAACATCCATTTGGAGGAGAATTTATTAAAAGAAACTTGGAAGAAGTGGTTAAAGTTTTGGATCCAGATAATACAAAGCTGCATAAATTGATTACACAAGTTTTTATGTCATGCTGTACAACTGAGCATCATATTAGTAAAATTAGTATTACATTCAAATATCAGCCTTTCAAGCTAATTGTGCATACGCTTTTGTGAGTGTTAATAATAATAAATGAATACTTTCTCTCCAATACAAGATATAGTATTTATGCAGGAATAAAATGAATCCACTTATTCCTATGACTCAAATGCTTATATATGAGCAAATCTGAAGTACTGGCAAGGAAAGCGTGAAGATGGAACAGTCAATTTAAATTACTATATACGATGTCTGAATGAATAACGTCGGTGAAATTGTCTAGAATAAATGCTTATTTACATAAAATTAGTATTGAAAATAGTTATAGTTTGATGTGTGATTTGAAAAATTGTACAGAATTCAGTTTCCCTCTTGACAAGTCTAAAGACATTCAGGATGTTCCACAATTGGCTGTTTTTGTCTGCTATGTATCTGTAGATGTATGTATGAAGGAAGAAATGGTAGACCTACTAGCTCTTACCAAAATAACTCACAGTATTGATGTCAAAATGAAATAATGAACAAATTTGAATTGTCTCAGGATAAACTTGTAAGTGTTGTGACTAAAGGACCCTCTGCAATGATAGGGAAAAATCTAGGTCTTATTGTTCTTTTAAGAAAAAATCCTAAAATTCCATATTTTGTACCTCTTCACTGCATAATTCACTGTGGCCATCTCATAGTGAAGTACTCAAAATACAAAAATGTATGGAAGATTATTTTGCAGATTGTGAATTTAATTAGAACAAATGCCAAAACACATCATCAGTTTAAGAACTTATTACAAGAGTTAAATGAAGAAATAGATGAATTGTCCAGTGATCTCTTCTTATGGTCTGTTATAAGATGGCTGTCAATTTACAATGTTTTAAGCCATTTTGTGGAACTCCTAAATCCTGTCGTAACATTTTAAAAAGAAAAATGAAAAAAAAAACTAGAATTAGAAAATGAAATTTAGCTTTATGACTTAATGTTTCTTACAAAAATTATGGAACATAAGGAAAAATGATTAGTGATTTGTCACAAGATATATTTAGTTTTGAAGCTAAACTTTGACTTTTATGCAAGTTCAGAATATTCGATGATTTTCCACAAATAATAAAAAAAAATATAATTAATATCAAAGAAGAAAAATTAGACAAATATAAAGAAAAATTGGAAAAATGCAAGTGGATTTTATGGGGTCAAAGATTTGAAAAGTTTTAAATGTACATTTGCATATTTTGTAAACTCATTTATTTATGATATTACTGAAAATGGATTTCCAATTTCTGAAATAATACTTGTTGAAAAAGCAGCTGGAAAATTGGAGTTATTAGAGATAAAAGAGGATCAGGCATTGAAAGTGCATAACAAATTTAGTTCTCTAATTGAATTTTGGAAACTCATGCCAGAATCAAAATATCCATACTTAAAGAAAGTTGTTTGCTGTCTATTTTTAATTTTTGGTACAACATATTGTTGTAAATTGTTGTATTCCATAATGAAGTTCGTAAAGTCGAAATATCATTCACAGTTGATCAATCAGCCTCTCACAGAATTGCTGTGAATAGCTTTATCAAATTATACACCAAATTTCAAATATTTAACCAAAGATCTTCATTAACTTTTTATTAATGAATTTTTATTATTATATTTTTATTATTAAAATTTTGAAAGAATTATTTTATATTTTATTTCTTTCTCTTAATTATATTTTCTTATGTACTTTATGCAGCATTTAAGAATATGTCATCAAATTAAGTTAAATAAAATTTGGCTATATGTATTTATTTTTGTGTACTTAAATAATATGATGTGGCTTTTTATAATATATGAAAAACTGGCATGTGGCTCTCATTGTTTTATGCATGCCCACCTCTGGTATATTACCAAACAAAACATTACTACATTTTTAGGAACAGTTCTTTTCACTCTAAAAGTTCTCTTTAGACTAAAATATTGCTGCTTGATATGAGGCACAGATTTGCAAGTTCTTACTATAAGAAAGTCAAGCTAGAAACTAGTTGGAGAATGTGGATATAACAACATTAACCACCTGGATTTTTTGATTACTCAGGTTACAATAGAGATAGCTTTAAAGTAGAATGGGGGGGGGGGAATTACTCCTAAAACCATATAAATATAAGCTGAGACAGTTATGTGGTATTTGATTGATGTATATCACTCTAGAAAAACACCAGAATTGAATTATATTTTGCCTAACAATATTTTTTAATAGATTCAATGCATGAAATGATTAATGAAAGATACATGTTAATACAAAACTAAAGAGATGAAAATTATTTAAAAAGTCAATCTTAACAGTTGATATTCCTAATTTTCTAAAACCCTTCAGTGAATTTAAATTAGAATTTGCAAATCATTTTAAAATACTAACAGACTTTGAAGATGGTTCAGATGTGACTGAAATTGATAGAAAGATATTTAAGTCTGTCAACTTCAGTAGATTGACATTATCAGTGTTTTCCCTGATAATAATTTTTGTAAATGTTCCACATTTGATTTTAGTATTTAAATATTTATTTTAGATTAGAATTCCAATAAATTGGTCTTGATTTATTAGAATTATGTTACAAACAAAAACATCCTAAAAAATCATATTTGAACTTTCCAAATATTGGGGGAAGGGATATAATGAAATAAAGTGATGTATATAACAAGAACAATTAGTTTTTTTTTTTTTACTCGAATGATTGCTGCAATGCTAGTGGGAAAAAATAAATTAACAAAATCTTTGTTGATTGAACTTCATTTTCAAAATATAAAACAATGTTATCATAAATCTATAAAATTCTGTTTTAAAATTTAAGTTTGTATTTATAATTATTAAAATATCATAAAAGCTTTGTATTACAGTCTTTAGCATTAGCAAATCATTACCAATCTTACTTTCCACTTCTTGATGCTGTGAATTTTTAACTTATGAATCATGAAAATATTTCTTATTTAATAATTATCATATAAATATTGTAAAAGTAATAATAAATATTTAAATAAATTGTGGAAAATATACAATTTTTTTTTTGCATATGTCAAAGCATTGGCCGGGAACCGAACCTGCAACAACTGTCCACAAGCAACTGCTTTCAAGGCAGCTGCGCTGACCTCTTGGCTTCCAATGCTTGCCACAATGTTTTTGCTTACCATTTGCAACAATTAAAGAAGAATTTACAACAACTGCTTTCTACCTTGGAGATGGGGTTCAGATCATTTATTGTTTCTCTTGGCTGTATACTTGTGACTTCTGATTTTTTTGTTGTTGTTGAAGTTCCAGTTTTTGCCATCAAAATTAGATTAGTATTGCAGGTAGCAAGAGGAATGTAAAACCAAAACCTAAGGCTTAACAGTGAAACATCCAAATGAAGTACTTTGTATGTATTAATAAGTTGCAAAAAAGATAACTAGTACAAAAAACAATAATTTTTAAAGTAAATTTTCTACTGACATAAGATAATGTATGAAGAAAAAAAGGAATATGAACATTGTAAAAAACAATTCAATAAAATGTTACAAAAAATAATTATGATATAAGAAAAATATAATTGTGAATTGGCAATGAGAGATATAGAAGAGAGTAAAAGAGATAATAAAAATAAATTATGTTTAGAAGATGACCACAATGGCACATAATAGTCAGTTATGATTACTTAGTCAGACTTACATATAAACTCTATTTTCAGGCAAAGCAACAAAATATATGTGTTTTTTTTTTTTTTTTCATGAATAGAACGTTTTTTTGTATTGAATATATTGTGAAAAAATACTTTTTTTTTTTTTACTGAAGTAAGATTTAAAATGTTGATGGGATATTTTGATCTTTTGAAGAATTAGTTATCAAAAAATATGTTTCTGAGAATATTTAAATTAATAAGCTGATTTCACTTTTTGAAACGCTGTAAAATGATCACAAAAGTCTGTTTATTCTAGTTTTTGCAGTACTGCTTTAAAATTAGTCTGAGTTCATTAATGATAGTACATTTCTAAATATAGTAAAGTTTACTCCTTTTTTTATGAAGAATAATTGTGGTAATGAAATCTGTTTGTTATAGGACAACAACTATGATATTGTTATTACAAATTCATGATTACTTAAAACAGGAAAAACTCTCCATACTGTAGTGCCACTCAGTGCCAACCAGAGTAATCAATGGATGCCAGAAGGTTTGTGCATAAAATCCCCATCTAGTGCTACTCATCCAATATCCCCAGACTAGTTTCTGGCTTGTGGCCTTCGTCAGTGAGGAGCTTTGAATCTGAGGCACTAGATGGAGATTTTATGCACAAACCTTCTGGCATCCATTGATTACTCTGGTTGGCACTGAGTGGCATTACTGTATAGAGAGTTTTGCCTGTTTTAATAACAGTTATGTGCTAGCATAGGAACTAGTGATCATGTGATGTTAAGTGGTTCATGATTACTTACTAAAGTGAAATATTTTTTTTTTCTAACAAATTTTTATTTGTTAGCAGCAACTTTTCTACATTTTAAAGTCAAATCTCTAAGCATGAACTGATAGTATATGGTAGTGGAAAAACAAATCAAACTAATTTATGATGTATTGATATTCTTCGGTGATAATACAATTTATGCTACACACAAAAATGACAATGTTTTCAGGGATTTTTTATAATTGAAATCATTAAAATGTACAATGACTGACTCAGTATTATTTATTTGCATATGTAGACACGAAATTGATTTTTGTTAAAAATTTTAAAATGTTAGAAAATTTCAAGCTTTTCACTTAATGAAAGATTCTGGTTAAATGGGGAGGAGAATGTTGCTCAGAGACATATTCTAGTACACTAGAGGTAATGGAATGCTTTGTTTTAATCTGTGGAATCTATTTTCCAAAGTTCATGAACTTATAAATTGGGGATCACTGAAATATATGGTTACTACTCTAGTGTGAAACATGTATAGTTAGACAAGCCAGTTGGCTAGAGACATAACTCGGGTAATGTGATGTGAATAAAAGATTTGTTTGGAAAATTGTAATTCAAAAATGTATTTTCATTCTGAAGAAAATCATTAAGCAAGAGTACTCATTTTTACAGTGATAGATAACTCTGAAAAAAAAAAACATCATTGTAGACAAATGATGTATCTAAAGTATGAAAAACAAGATCTTTCTAAATGATAAAAAACAAGATATTTCCGATTTTAAATAGTCAAAATAAGAGTCATAGATCACATGACCATATTCTCTTAAGCTTGTAAGTTATAAACAGTGAGGATTGCCAATTCCTCAACAAGCTTTGTGATAAATGCTTAGCCAGAGAAAGCATTTAAAATATCTCTGTCAGGAATCTCCCCCCCCCAAACCCCTGACCATGGTTTCGTGCTTTGACACTCCTCAGAGAAGTGCCAGGGTAGGTTCAGACACTAGATCTAAAAATACCAACCCAAAGCCAGCATTTATCTAAAAGTTGTCTATTGAGTGGAAAATCTGAAATTTTCAGACAACTACATGTCTTCAAATTGAGTCAGGAACTCTGCTTTGCAGAAAATTATTTTAACATTGGAAGCAGTAGTTAAAGTAACTTTCTGATTAAAAAAAAGGGATACATAAAAAAGATTTATTATAAAAATAATCATGTATATATAACATAAAATTATTTTGCCAACTATATTTTTACTAGATGTTTTTAGAAATTATGTATTTTAAAAATAATTATTTGTGTTGTTGATTTCATGTCTGCCAGTTTGTTGAAATAGTTTTTTGCTTCTTCTCATTCATTTAATTACAGTAATTGAAAGCAACATTAATGATTATAGAAAGTTAAAATTAAGTAATTTTTCTGGAATATGTATAGCTTTAGGGAAATACAAAGTTCTTTAAGATTTTAATTGCGGTTTGAAGTAATTTAGCTTAATCTGGAAATATTGCAATAGTCAGGAAGAAATAATCATATATAATAAATATCAGTTTGAGAAATAATATTTTAACCCATAGGGCTGTCTCATAGGGAGAGATGAATATGCTCTTGACCCAGAAGCTAAATTGTAATACGCATTACGATGAGACATTATATTTGAATATGACCGTCAAAACATCACATGGTCATTTTATATGCTTACCCAGACTGTTAATAACAGTAGCAAATTCCCTGTACAGTAGTGCCACCAAATATTCTGTATTATATTTTATTAGTATTATATAATACAATATATTCTATTTAAGTATATATATTTTCCTATTACATACATTGTTTTGTTTAGTAGATCATTTTAAATAAACTTTTCAATAATTTCAAAATGCTCAATTTTTAAGGCTTACCTTTAGCACCAAAATTGATCGCCAGGTCCTGCTGCCAAATAAATTTATGATTTTAAAGAATCATTTGGTAAAGCGAAAGTCATAAATTATAGTTCATTAGAATCATTAATATTTAAATACAAGTATATTATATATAATTTTAAGCTAGATGTAATTAAAGAGGATTTGAATGCTGACTTTCAAGCTCCCTTTAGTCATCCATTCAATCTTATACAATTGATATACAATGACTCCAAAATTGGCAGACAAAGACTTTGAACATGACATGATCAGATTTTCAATGATATGGACAGTTGAAGCATTGGAGAGTGGAAAAGATCGAAGCTTGTCCATTAAAGTTTAAAGATTTGCTTGATGATCTGAATCAATTAATGAGTGTTGGTTCAGTACAAAATACATATATTGATCTTTTTTTTTTTTGCATATATGGGGTCATGTGTATCAGTTGTATAAGATGAAATGGATGACTAAACGGAGCTTGAAAGTATGCATTCAAATCCTCTTTAATAGAATCATGTTAATGGAAGAGTGATGATATAATTTACTACTGGGTTTTTTTGGTTAGAATGGCAACCTCCTCTCTCATCTTGCAATATTTAGTTTGATTTGTTACAGAGACCACATAGCTAATAATTTCAAAATATATATATATTTTTCTTTTCACTTCTAACCAGTTACTTACATTATACCATTATAGAAATAAAAAGTCCTATAGGATGATAGAAACTATTTAAAATATTTTTTTTTTCACAGATTAATAACATGAATAAAATTAAATAAGTTTATAATTAAGGTTGTTAAATATAATTTAAAAAATGAAAAACACCAAACAATCTAAATTTCAGGCCATATGCCATAGTGGTCCTGGAAGAAAGATAGGCTCCAAGTTACTACTATAATAATAATAGGAGCTAGTGCCTGAAGTTTTGGAGATGTTGGGTTTATAAAATGTCATCTCAAAAAAAAAAAAGATAAGTAGAATGAAATACTGTCAGTCAGTCCTTTTTGAATATTTTCAATAAAATTACTAACATGGAAGATTAGTTTCATATAATAGCTGCTATAAACTTGTGATATGTACATAAGTGCATTCATAGACAAAATGTTTAAATGTTTGTTCTTTCCTTATAATAAGCCATTGCATCAATATTTGCAGATGCCATTCTTCCAGATAGAAAGACTTTGATTGGTAAAGCTTTGAGGTTGATTTTTAGTAGCAAATGCAAGTATTAAGTCCAAATACTAAAATTTGAATTTTTGTGAAGTAGCTTTATTAGAAATAGTAAAGAAAGAATAGGAAACTTCCAGTAGAGTTGGTGTTGTTAAGTTTTGTGTCTCCCATTAATTAATTTTTTTTAAAGAATAAAGTGAGAATGGTGCATGTACATTTGATATGAAAATGAATAAGGTATTTATGAATTTGTTCCTGATAGGGAGTGGTATGACTGTAGGAGTTACAGAAACATATTTTATATTAGGGAAGGAGACAAATTTGACCAATATGTTGATTGTTCTGTCACTAAAATAAACTCAATGTAGGAGAGCCATTTAATTTTTGTTGTTTCTGTGATGATGTTGATAAATGAAGCATAATAATTGAATTTTGGGAGTATTAGTATGTTAATAAGGGAAATTTAGTGTGTAGTCACAGATACGCTTTTGAGAGTGAGTTTATGATCTTTTTCAGTTGAAGCCTGAATAGTATTTTGAACTATTAGTCTTAATGAATTGAGATATAGATGAATTGGAAAGCCTAAAAATTTATGAGGAAGGGCACTGCAAATAGAAAACATTGGTTTTCCAGTTATGATGCATCATATTGATGACTTCTTTTTATTAAAAATTAAAGAGAAAGTTTGAGAATAATGTTCTAGGATGGAAAAAGCTTTTTGGAAGTAAGATTACTAACTCATTCATATATGAAATATGGCTTATTGATTGGTTTATGAGGGTTATATATATATATATATTGTAACGATACATAAATATGTCGTTACATTAATTTAAAATAAAAACTTACAAGTTCGCAAATAAGAGTAAAAAACTAAACGCTAAAATTAAAAATGTTTGTTATACGTATATACATTCGCACAGATGCTAAACTTTAAAAGTATTTTTTTCATAAACAAAAAAAAAAAAAAGTATCTGAACGTATTTTTTTTAATAAAAAAATGCCAGATTGAAATATAAAAATATTTTAATAAAAAAATAACGTAAGTTAAAGTAAAAACAGGTATTAATTAATTCCTGTAATCTGTAAATGGAAATGATTGTTTATTAATTATCTAAAAGCTGTGTAATTAAAAAGTCAGATGAAAAGTTAGATAAGAGAAGAAAGAAATTTTAGCTTGACCAATGGAAGCACTAAGCCTTGGCTCGGACCCTAACGAAAGTGATCGACTAGTGACGTTTTGTTCATTGAATCCTTGTGGATAATATAAAAAGGGAAATACAGTTTTTTTCTGACAGTTCCAGCGTTGTGTGTTTGAGAGATGTGGTATGACGCACATACCACACTCTCTATAAAAAAAGAAAAAATGAAAAGACTGTGATACCTTGAACCAGCTATTGCCATCTCCAGAACATTACCTTCCAACGGAGGCACCGCGGGAATTGAAAGCAGAGGCCTGGACTCTTCTACCATAAGCTATATGAAATGAACAATTGTTAAAATCAATTAAGAACTTTCGTCAAGTTTTATAAATCGATAAACAAGCCAACTTAAATGTTAAAAACGGACTCTTATCTGACTTTTGTAAGTTTTTAAATCAAATTAATAATGTTTAATTTTATATGTTTTCCGATTGATAAACATCATTTCCATTTTTTTTTCCTTATTGTAAAGATTATTTAAATGTATGAAATTTAAGTTGTTTATAGACGCTTGCATGGATTCGTTTGCGGTTAATTATATTTTGGTTCTCATATTTGATCAAAATATATAGACATTCGATAAATAATGATACCTTACGGTGAGTATCTAAAATGTATTTATTCGGATGTCTTTTAAGTTATTGGTGACAACGCAAGTATCTTATGGTGAATACTATTGGGTTACTTATAAGTTTCCCTCTGCGATTGTCGGTATCAATAATTTTGTATTTTGATCGTTTATGTTTATTTTGAAATGTTTTTGACCGTGGAATCTATGTAATCGATCTATACCCAACATTTTTAAACAAATCTGTGCGAACGTATTTAAATGTTAAAATTAAGTCGGGCGTGAATGGCTATATAGTTTTGTAAAGTTGTATTAAGGGAGGGTAATCTTAGGTTATTCATTTCGTAGTTGAATTGGTTCAATGGATTGGATATATTTGTGTAATTAGTAGATGTAGTATGAGGTCCACTACGGGCAGGATTATAGATATACGCCACACACCCTCTGTTTGCCTATGGATGGGTTTGTAAGTCGGCAGAAGACCGCAGTCCATTCCTATGGAGTTTTTTGTTTATTGTTCTACTTGCCAACAGATGTCACATTCCTGTTGGTGGAGAGTCAATGCCTTCTCTATTTCTACTTATTGTTCAGATGTACATTCCTGACAATATAGTATTTTGTGTTGTCGTATCATGCTACATTGAATACATGAATGTATCAGATGGATTGGCGCCAGTTTGGTTGCGAAATTTGTTGCCTAAGGTTAAATCAGGGAAGAATATTTTCTTTTCAAATGCAGATCTATGTAGTCTATTCATACTTGACTATCTAAATAATAATTAAACTCAAAACTTAGTTAAATGTAAAATTAAAAGTTAATATAAAAATCTAAAATGTTAAACTTATTCCTCAAAATTTTAAATATTATTTTATATGTGCGTAAATAAATATTTTTATATGTTAATTTCTGGCAGTGGCTTTTACTCTTTGATATTTAAGATATAAATTAAGATATAGATTTTTATCTCTGCGTCTCCACTGAGCTAGTGACTTGGGCTAACGATCGGAATATTTAAATAAAGTGGAATCTTAACAGTGCGTATCTGCCTACTTTATAAATTTTTTTTAGGCTCGAATGCCTAGATGGCGCCCTTGTAGTGCAGATATTGTTTTTGCGGTTAGATTCAATCTTCACTTTCATTCCGATTGGTACAATATATATATATTGTAATGGTATACATATGCTGTTACATTATTTTTAAATTAAAATAAATAGGAAATAATCTTAAGTAAAAATGATTTAAAAAAAAAAAAAAAAACGGAAAATTAAAAGAGTTATATTTAACATATATATTATCACACAGATGGAAAAACTTTTTAAAAAATGTATTTAAAAGTACTTTTTTGTAGAAAAAAATAAAGATCTAAAGATAGATTAATATTTTTGTTAAAAGTTATATTAAAAAAAATAGAAATAAGTGTTAATCAATTTCTATTTTAAAAATCATGTTCAATCTTATTAAATGAAAATGATTGTTCTATAATTGTACGTAAAGCAAACTAGCCCTTAGGGCACTTATATGATTGTAAGTCAGATAAGAGATATAAAAAAATTAAAGATTGACCAATGCAAGCACCAAGCCACAGCATGGGCCAGAATGGAAAACATCCGGACCTTAGGATCAGTGATGTCATGTTCGATGGATTCGTAAAAATGCTGATAAGAGGCTATAAAAGTATAAAAGAGAAAATTATTGAATTCATCAGTGATTGTTGTTGTTTTAAATCTATTAATCTTGCAGCTGTATTGCGGACTCAGTGATGTAGGGATCTTGCAATAAAGAGTTTTTCTTTGCATGCACCAGCCGAGGCCTCTTAATGACAGTTCCTCACCAAGTATTGACAAATAGCAGCTTTGTTTCCAAGGACGATGGACAATCTATGAAAGTGGACTTCTAAATCTGCCGGAATCCGAAAAGTATGCTTTTGTTTATCTAATATGAACTTTTACAAACTTTCAATTAGTAACCTAAAATATGAACTCTTATCTGACTTAAAAGAATTCTAAATCAATTATTAATAATTTTTTTTATAAATAAAGCAAAACTCTCCATACAGTATTGCCACCCTGTGCCAACCAGAGTAATCAATGAATGCCAGAAGGCTTGTGCATAAAATCCCTTATCTAATGCCTACTCATCCAATATCCCTAGACTAGTTTCTGGCTTGTGGCCATCATCAGTGAGGAGCTTTGGATCTGAGAGCACTGCACATAGATCTTAGGATCTAATGCAACCCTCCATCACCCACCTTTTATCTCTACTTAACTACAAAACTATGAGAATGAAATTGAAAACACAAAAAATATTTTCAATCTAAGCTCAATAGCTTATATAGTCATATGGGTTTGAACTCAGTTCAGAACCCATACCCTTTGGTGTCTTTGGTTCTTTAACAACCATAGCCACCATTATCCTATTAGGCAGGATTGGTGTTAAACCATTAAGCATCACATGATCACTATTTTTTATACTAGCACATATTTGTTTATAAACGAAGCAAAACTCTCCATATAGAGTTGCCACCCTGTGCCAACCAGAGTAATCAATGAATGCCAGAAGGCTTGTGCATAAAATCCCTATCTAATACCTACTCAACCAATATCTCCAGACTAGTTTCTGGCTTGTGGCCATCGTCATCTGAGTTCAGACCCATATGACTATATAAGCTATTGAGCTTAGATTGAAAATATTTTTTGTGTTTTCAATTTCATTCTCATAGTTTTGTAGTTAAGTAGAGATAAAAGGTGGGTGCTGGAGGGTTGCATTAGATCCTAAGATCTAGGTGCAGTGCTCTCAGATCCAAAGCTCCTCACTGACGATTGCCACAAACCAGAAACTAATCTGGGGATATTGGATGAGTAGGCATTAGATAGGGATTTTATGCACAAGCCTTCTGGCATTCATTGATTACTCTGGTTGGCACAGGGTGGCAATACTGTATGGAGAGTTTTGCTTTGTTTATAAACAAATATGTGCTAGTATAAGAAATAGTGATCATGTGATGCTTAATAATTTTTTTTATGCATATGTTGAATAATCATTTCCATTTTTTTATTTATTTTTGTATTTATTAACTAAATTACTAAAATGTATTAAATTTAATTTGGGTGTGGATAGCTGCATAGATTCATTTAAGTTTGTTAGTTTTAAGGGGGTTTAATTTCAGACTATTTGTTTTGTAATTGAGTGGATCTGGTGGAGGGATATATGGGTGTTTATATCAATATGATGTGAAGCTTGTTAGCATACAGGGCAACCGTGCTCAAATGAATGCATGACCCCAAAGGTGTAGTCATCGCATTGCAATGGACACAGACATTTCCTGTGACATTGATTTCCTTTAGCTCTATGGATAGGGACTATAAGTCGTCAAAAGTTCCGCTATCCTTCCATACCTAGCACTTCTATTTAATATTTTATATACGTGATTCCTTCACCAGACAGATGCATATTCCTGTATTGGACGAGGATCATTTCCTTTAAATAATATCATGCTGCAGATGCACATTCCTGTCAGCGTGGTTTTATGCTAGCATCATCATATTGCATTGGTTGCATCTATATCAGAAAGCAAGCATTCGTTTGGCTATGAACTTTTAGCCTGAGGTTGAATGTTTGTTTTTTGAAAAGTTTTAATAGTGTAGTCTATGTAGCCTATCTAAACTCAACATTCTACAATAAAAATATTATATAAACTGTCCATTTGTGTGGACCTATTGAAATAATTTAAATTTAAAATCAATAATAAAATCTAAATTTATTCCTCAAAGTTATATGTGCATAAATAAATGTTTTGTGATATTACTGGCAGTGATTTTTTTTTTTTTAAATCTTTTTCTTTATTAAAAATATATTTTTAAGAACTTGATTATAAATCTCTGCTTCTCCTTGAACTAGTAGCATGGGCTAACGGTCAATAATAATAATATAAATTAGATCTTAACAAGAAGTGTCTGTCTACATTATAAATTTTCTACGTTTTAATAGCCTAGTGGCACCCTGTATGGCAGATAGCTAAAGAGTCATCTATAGTGAAGACTCTTACTTTACCTTGACCATTAATATATATATACCAGGCAATTTATTTTCTACTTTAAGTAAAACTGGATTAATGTATGTTATGAAAAATAAAAAAACTGTGGTAGAACCCTGAGGGATGGAATTATGAGATAGAATCCAGGAAATAATTTTATATTTAATATGTATGTTTCAATTGATTAGTAAGTAGGCCAATATATATATATATATATATATATATATATATATATACAATATCTTTACTATATATATATATATATATATATAGTAAAGATATTGGGATTTTGAATTGACTGAGCACAAAGGCAGGCACAATATCCAATTGAATAATAATAGGAACTATACTCTTAGCTTGCCTTGTGTCATCAATTATTATTTTAAACAGTGTTACTGCTTTAGATGTAGAACTTTCTTTCTTGGAAAACAGACATTTGGATATAGAGGGAAGAATCAAGAGATGGTATTTTATTTTTAATGAGGGATTTGATGATTTTGATGATAAGTGGAGACTTAGATATAGATCTAAGATTATGAAGTGGTGGGTGAAAGGTGCCTATTTTCAAAAAAGGAAGGAGTAAGACTGGGTAAAGCTGGTCTATAGTGTATATTTGTTTTCAAAGATGGCTTAATAGGTTGTACATTATTGGAATAGTATAATGGCTTAGTGTACAAATAAAAGAATAGTATGTATCCCTGAATATGTGCTGTCTGTGATAAATCTTAAATTTGAGACTATTTCATATCTTATGATTTCATAATCTTCTTCAGTAATATCAAAAAAGCTTGAATGTAGTTTTCCCTGGATGGATGCCATCTGGGATAAATCTTAAATTTGAGACTTTTTCATATCTTATGATTTCATAATCTTATTCAGTGATACCAAAAAAGCTTGAATGGAATTTAGGATGGAAATTTCTGCAAATGGGATTTTGTTATTAATAATAATAGAGTTGGTTTCTTTGGGTGTATTACTGTGCCTGTCAGACATAACTTTTAGATCAGTTATGGATGTTGGAAAGAAAGACTTTTGCTTTATTTGTAGACAGGTAGTCTGCCAGTATGAGTCATGTCTGCTTGGAATCTTGTTTGAGAAACATAATTGAATCTATCGAGGATCCAGGAGTGTTTTTTAGTTTGAGATGCAAGCTCATACCAACTTGGTTGGAGATATGTTTTTTCAGGTAAAATGTCTGATTGTTGACAATATTATGTTAATAAAGGGGATTCAAGCTTCTACTGCTTCATGGGAAAGTATCTTATTTTTTTCAAAAATATGTATTAAATCTTTGACACAATTTCTTTAGGAGCAGAGATTTTCAGAAGTCTAGAGTTTTTCTTGCCTGAGTAATTTTAACTTAATGTTGATGATCAGAGAAGGAGACATGATATAAGAAGAGATATTAAAAGGAGAGGATCGGAAGAATAGATGGTCAATAAGAGAAGATGGTTTTTTTTGTGTGTAGAAAAGAGATAAAGTTAACTAGAGAAGAAACCTTTTACATTCATAAGATTCTAATTAGTCAGATGTAAATATTTTGTGATGAAACTGGTATTAGTAAGAGTTAGTTACAAATGCTAACTTGATCTGATGTATTAACTGATAAATTAATGGTGACAAATATAGGATTAATAAGTTTAGAGTAAAGCAGGATGATAAAGCCTGATTATATTCATATGCTAATCTAAATATAGTATCTTTAATGTTTGAAAAGGGGACTTATTATGAATAAGAGCACCATACTAAGAATTTACAATATCCAAATTTTCCTAAGTAATACTCAGGATTAAGAAGAGAATTTACAAAGTATTTGGTCTCCAAGAATAATATGAGGTAAAAACTGGGTGATCCAATTGCTAAGGGCCATCAATGATGTGCTGAATAGTAATGGAAAGTTCCATGTTTGGGTTGAAATTCAGAAAGTAGATGGTTATTAAAACTAATGGCAAATACAATATAAGGACTAAGGATTACTTGGGTGGAGATAATTTTTTTACTAACAAGACAAGATAGAAATAAATTTTCAACAAGTCATAAAATAGAAATAAATTCTCAAATTTAATTTGTAACTAAAAATAAGATACTTCTGTGATAAAACTAGACCTACATTGACAAAAGCAGTTATTGTATTGTATGATTTTCAAATATCTTTTTTGTCTGTCGGACTTGACTTTGCTGTTGGCATCTCTATTAATCCAGAAAAAATATTGGAAAGCAATGAGAGCCACAAGTCATCCACAGCAATAAAGAGTTACAAGTAATATATATGTGATATATCGCATATATATATATATTTGTGTCTATATTTATATATATATATATATATATATATATATATAATATTATAAATATAGACACAAAGCGATTATTTATTAAAGAGTTACAAAGTAAATTTACACAATGATTTCTACTCTAATCCATTGCAGGATTGTGTGTTTTTTTTGGATATGAAAGTTCTATTTTGAGTATCAACTCCTGTTGAGGAGATAGTTGCTTAAGAGCACTATTGGATTACTACAATGCTGCTTTGCCTTGTTATATAATGTAAGGTTTCTTCAATTGAAGAGTTCATTTCCAATGCCAAATTTTTATCGAATACATCAATCTTAATGATAAAGGAAACAATGAAATTTTACTATAACTTAATTATATCATAAAAGATCATGATTAAAATATATTTTTTAGAAAGTCACTAGATAGAATGATATATTTGCATTGTAATTTATAAATCAATATCTTTTAATAGCTGAATTATATTTTAATTTTATTCATTATTTACAGTATTTTTCATCTGTCAGCACTCTGATTTATGATGGACTTTTATATAATATTAATTATTATTTTAATATATATTTATTATTAGAATTTATTATAATTTTTATTTGTTAACATAGTTAAGGTTTCTAAAAAAATAATAAATTTATGTCATGTTGTTAATTGAAAAGAGATATCTTCAATTCTTTTTTAAGGCCTTAAAAGAATTAAGTAGGGAAAATTCCTAATATCTATTTCATATATTCATGACACTGCAGCTGTTATTACTATATGATTATTTATATAGTATACAAACACTGATCTACGCACCAATATGCATCAGCCAGCATGCTGAGTTTATTGGCTTTTTCTTCTAAGTCTAGATTAAGATAAAAAAACATCATGTTTTTTTCCTCTATTGCCTAATAACTTTTTATTAAAATATCAGTTGAGTTTTCTTGAAGGCAGAATCAATGTGTGTGTGAATAAACATTTCTTTTTTAAATTGATATTTACATGTTGAGATAGATGGATGAAATAAAGAACTGTGCTGGGATGATGTGGAAAAGAGAGACTAGAAATCAGAGTAACTGTATTAAACTTGGAGATATCTTTATTCTGTGGATTGGTTGAAAATGATGGTAATGATATATATATATATTAGTATTAGTCATTGTTATAGATTTTATAAGAAATGGTAATTATTTTTAGTTTCAAAATGCTTAAATGAATAATAATACAATGCATTTTTTATTTGATGATTGTTGATTTTCATCATTTTATTTAATTATTAATAATAGCTATTATCTTGACCTAATATTTATTGCTGTAGTGGGTTTTGGAGTTCAAGGTCCATGGGTTGCAGATCCATATCTGTTACTTCTATTTCTCGAATTTCTTATTAGTTCCTGAGAAATACACATAGACAAAAAAAATACTTTAATGAATAAAAAGTGATTTAAATTTGAGTTCTAATGTCTCTTTTATCTTTTTTTTCTTTGATAATTTCCATTTGTTTTTCAATATTATACAATAATAGAGTAATTAATTATTAACCACAGATTGTTGTAAGTTAATATCTTTATTTGGTACTTGAGTATTAAAGCTGCAACACAGAGCATATATTAGATCTACTGCACCTGTTCACATTCGTATTGATCTGCCAACAACTTTGTAATCTTGTGATCTGACCAAAACAATGTGTATATGGATCTTGTACACATCTTTCTTCGACAAAAAAAAAGTGTGCATGGATCTTGTACATGGTATTTTGGCAAGAATTATAAAGTTATCAGGAGATTGGTATAAATGTCAACAGACATAATAGGTCTAATACATGCTTCATATTGCAGGACTAAAAATAAGTAGAAGTAAAAAAATAGTAAAACTTACAACATTAACAAAAAACTTTTAAGAATGACATTTAAAATAAATGTGACTTGTATGACTTTCGACATTAACAAGCAACTTTTAAAAACTGACAACTTAAAAAAATTAACAACAAATGCAATATTACAGTAATAACACCATTAATCAAAAAATAGTTACATTAAATATACATCAAACAGTAAATGATTTTGATTTTTAAGTAATTTGGAACAACTTCTAAAAACTAACAACTTTTAAGAATATTTAAAATAAAAAATAAAATACAATATTATGATAATGCCCCATTAATAATAAAAAAATAGTTAGTTTAAATATATACCAAACAAACACTAAATGATTTTGATTTTTAAGTAATTTGGATAAAAATACATTAACTATATTCCTATGACACTTACCATGTAATATATAACAGGAATTTACATGTTAAAACCAAACTTTTTATATTTAGTATTACCACAGAAAATGGAGATCTGCAGTAAAAAATTTTGCTCCGAAAATGAAACCATGTGATTACAAAGTATGCTGAGATTTTCATAAAACTGCTAATAAATATCTTTTTTTTTATTATAAAGAAATTAAATCAAAAACTACAAAAAAAAAACACATATTAATTATTATATGTTAATTAATTCATCTGTTTCCCTACATAAGCCACCAAACATCCATGTCCATTGCAAATACCGAATTTAGTGTTGCAACCTCTGACATTACAATGCCATTGCTTTTGGTATAAGCTCATGTTATGTCCATTTGGACAGACTTTCACTGATGGCACAGCATCCATTTTAGTAGGTAGTAATTTCCAAATATTCATCATTTTTGAATATGCAATGAAAAAAAATATGAAAAATAACTGAAAGTGTTGAAGTATTACAAAAAAAAAAAAAGATCAATTGAAAAAAGTAAATGGAGATTATTTAAGTCATTTAGATTTTGCAGATGATGTAGTTGTGTTTGCAAATAATGCTTCAGAGCTGCAGGAAATGTTGCAGGAGTTATCAGATGAAAGTAGGACTAAAGATAAATGTTAAAAAGACTAAAGTAATGTTTAATTGATTTGCTCAAAATATGAAAATAAAGATTGATTATGATGAATTAGAAGTTAACAGTTACAAATACCTTGGTCAGATTATTAATACAGATGGAAACATAATGGATAAAATTAATCATAGAATTAAATTTGGTTGTAGTGCTTTTGGTAGAAATAACTTGATACTAAAAGGAAATATGCCTATGTGTTTGAAAAGAAAGGTTTTTAACAAATGTATTTTACCAGTTCTTACTTATGGATCTGAGACTTGGACACTTAATAGAAGAGCAATACAGAGACTTCAGACTACTCAAAGAAGTATGGAGAGATACACATTGGGAGTTACAAGAAGAGATCGAAAACACAAGAGAACAAACAGGTGTTACTGACCTCATTAAAAAAATTAAAAGATTGGAGTTGGGCTGGACATATTGCTAGAAGAGATGATAATAGATGGACAATTGAAATTTTAAACTGGATTCCAAGAGATTGTAAAAGACCCAGAAAGAGACCACATGTAAGATGGATGGATGAAGTAAGAAAATGTGCAGGGGTGATGTGGAGAAGAGAAGCTAAAGATTGGAGAAGATGGATTGAACTTGAAGACACCTTTATCCTGCAGTAGATTGATAATGGTTGATGATGATGATGATGATGAGGATGATAATAAAATTATTAATCAGTCATAAGTTCTCAATGAAAAGATCAATGAATAAGATTCATAAGGATTATCATTTATGAATATAAATTTGAAACTTGTACAGAAGTATATGAATTTGAAAATAAATAAATGAACATAATTACTTTATTGCAGTGTTCGCATGATAGACTGAAACAAAAAAAAAAATAGTCATTTTTTCTTTTGCATGAATACTGCATTCATTTTTATGGTTTTTACTTTAATACATTTAATGGTATTCGGTCATACATTTTATAAAACATATCTTAAAAATTAAAAAAAAAATACAATAAAATAAAAATAATCACTGAAGTTCTTTGCAATGGTATACCAAATAAAATATAATAGAAAATTATATAGCATTTTTTTAAAAATAAAATATTTATTCATTTTTGTTTAAAATAAACAAAACCTAATGTGTCTATAAATAAATATATATTTCCTATTATCCGAATAATATAATTTTTAGTTTATTTAAATGTTTATAGGATTTTTTAAAAAAAATATATTGTTTCATATTTTTAAAACTTTTGTTTAAATTTTTGCATTTTGTTTTACATTCTTAGAAAACACTCATTTCAGTAGCGGAAGATAATATATTTAGATTGTAATTAAACGATAAAACAGGTTTGATATTTCTTGATTAAAAATTTACTAACATGAACAAAGATATTAAAGCATTTTTAAATCAATAAATAAACAAAAGCAATAATCTTATTTCATTTTCTTATTTTTAAACTGTTTTTCCTTCAAAAATATAAAAAAAAATGTATTAAGTAAATACATTTGCAGACTGCATATTATTTGTTTTCATACAAAATTTCTATATATATACAGTGAATTTTTGATCCATAATTTTGGAATAGGCCAGGAGAAAAGCAATAAGATATATAAAAGTGGTAGATGCAAATCGATTAAAACAGTGATTCTCAACCTGTGGATCGAACAATCCTTTCACAGGGGTCGTTTAAGACCATTGGAAAGCACATATTTTTGATTCATAACAGTAGCAAAATTATAGTTGTGGGTCTCCACAATACAAGGAACTGTATTAAAGGGTCACTGCATTAGGAAGGTTGAGAGACTTTGGATTAAAAGATATGGCTAGGAAGCAATTTGATGATTATTCACTAAAATATAGGGTAACAGTCCAGGTTTTCCACCAGAAGAGGGGTGTGTGCATCTAACTGCAATCAGACCTAGGGTCTTCAGGTAGGATGCTAGGAGTAATGTGATGAAGTAACTAACCAATGATCATATCCACCTCCAATGGGCTAACTTTTAGTTTACTCATTAAATCTAGATACAATTTAGACCAGTTCATCCATACCTCACCCCTCTTTTGGATTCCATTATGCCTCAGCATTCAAACCCAGGGAGAATATTCCCTTCAGCTCTCTTCAGAGGTGAATTTACTTTATGTAGCAACTAAATGTTTTATTGGCTTAAGGTACATCAAATTGTATTGTTGTGTTATATATTACATTAATATGTGTGTGTGCATATATATACTTAATTAAATAAAATTGACGAGCTAGTGTCTGAACGAGTTCGATAAACTAGAAACCAATTTGATTTAAAACACATTAAATTTTTTTATTAATAACAGATAAAAATTGAAATTCCATTCACATAGCCAAAGATATGCTTATCCATGTCCCATATGCATTCCTACCATTTCAATAACTAAATTATTCATTACATCAACCCATGCTCCTGGTAAATGTGCATTAGGACATTCCCTATTTACAAAGTCAATAAGATTAGCTAAGATACAAAAATAAAATGAAAGAAAAAATATTTCGTCATAACGATTGAGAAGCTAATTAACTATTTACAAGATTATATTTCAATATGTCCAATAGCTCCATGATCCAATTTCTGCTGAAGAGATCTTCTTTGCCCCTCTCCCTACATACAAGTTTCCTGAAGTAGACATAAAAAGACTTTTACATGAGAATGTTAGACATTCATACTGAATAAACTGAAGGTAATGATTGTTAGTTAAACATAAACAAATAATCAAACAACATAAACTTTGTCCTGTACTAGTGCATGTAAAATAATATGGAAGAGTATCAATGCTTACCTCATCCCATATTAAGAGATGATATTATGATGATTATGACTGAACGTCAGGTCATTACAGAGGGGCTTGACTTAAATTTTATTTACAAAAAAAAAGATTTTCTAACTTTCCTCTTCTGCACTACATTACTTATTATTGCAATGGACTCTTCTGACTGCAAACACACTAAGCTTTCAAGTGCAAAAGTAATGAAAGAACTTTGCAAACAAAAAATATATATAATACATAATTTTGATCTTAGTTTAAATCCTCCAAATTAAAATATGTGATTTTAGTGTTAATGTACCTCATGGATACAGTCCGTTCTGGCAAATTCTCCATTGTTCACCCAGTGTCTCTGGCGATGCACTTAAATGAGATTTTCATTTCGAATGACACTGTCTTCGTGAAACCACTCAAACACTTTGGATGAGATGTTAGGCATTATTCCAGGCATTATCTACAGGAGTGAGTTATATCATTATGCTTTATGGTAATTAAGGTAGCCCATGGCTCTATGGTATGTTTATCTAGCCAGGGTGCTCTGTTTAATAATTTATAAAGTAGAATTAATCTGGTATTTAGTAAGTTTATGTGAAAGAAAATTCTACCTCATCATTCTGAGTGTGTTCTGGTAATAAAACATTCTCTTTTCTTTCTGTTCAATTGAGTGCAGTCTTTTGTCTCTGTCAATGCAAAATTATTTCACTTCTTTTATTGTGCTGCTAAAGTTCGTTAATCTTGCCATGTTAATTATTAATGATGATTTGCTTCAACTTCTAATGCTTCAAAATTTACACAAAAGATAATATTTCCAAATACATCGTCCATTTGTCCTTCATTCTAATGTTCTAACTCATATGTTTACTGCTTGCGGTTATCATACCATTTGGCAATAATGAAAAAGAACAGAAATGAACTGGGTTTGTTCTTTTATACTGCACGTCATTTCTGTTGTTTAGAATGCTCACATTTTTGATTTCCTTTTCCATCATTATATGTCTATTGTTGCAGAAATTGTATAACCAAATTATATGATGAAATTACATAGTAAAATTATGTGCTAAAATTCTATGGTAAAATTCCACTCTCATTTTCTAACACTTGGTTGCTTAGATATTGACTTGATCTCAGGTCATCACCATGTCTACTGAGTTACTGTCTCACATCATGATGTTTACATATTAGCAAATAAGTCATTATTGGTCTAGATATATATATATGAAAGTTTTCTCTGTTTAACCTTTTATCTTCCAATAAAAAGAATCATCTTTATTTTAACACTATCTGGATTTGATATGTATTAGAGCAAACTTCAAGTGTGTATACCTTTATACGTCTGTTTGCATATAAAATAATGATATCACATATCTAAATTATCTACTCAGTCTGTGTTTTTTTGTGGGTTTAGTTTCAATGTTGTGGAAATTTAAGGGTTGGGTTGGACAGTTGTAAGCTACCCTTACATAGTATGCTTAAAGTATAACAATCATTAATTTTAAGTACAATTTAGATATTATAATTTGAAACATTCCACCATTTAGTGTTTGTGAAATGTGTGCCTGGATATATATATATAAAGTGCAGTATTTATGTATTTGAAGACATATAGATGCCTGAAAATTTTTGATTTTCTACTTAATAGTCAAGTATTTGATAAATGCTGGACTAATTAAGTCACATGATTATGATTTGGTTTTCCTTAGTATTATAGTTTGGCTTTTAATGCTTTGGTGATGTTATATTGCTAAGGCTATTAATATAAGGTATATCTGAATTTAGTTTAGATCCATATGGCTATTTAAATTAGATAGCTGGATTTGAAAACATATAAATGTCTGAAATGTTCAGATTTTCTACTCAATAGTTAAGTATCCAATAAATGCTGGGCTTGAATTTGTATTTTAGGTCTAGTGTCTGAATGTCCTAGTGTCTCACTGATGAGAGTCATTAGCTCGAAACTAGTTTGTCGATAGGGATAATTCTAGATAGAAATTTTAAATGCTTTCTCTTGCAACATTTATCAAAAAAGCTTGTTTAGAACTATAGTATTAGCATGCTCATTATATTACATGTATAATTCAATACAATAATTACATATTTTTTAAAAATAAAAGTTAATATTCATTATGTATAATCATTCTGTTATTTTAAAATAAATAATCTGTTCTAGTCATTAATTTATTATAAATTTGGTTTACAAATTTTATTGCTTTAATTATTTCTGAAAATGTTGAGATTTAATAAAAAGATGCAAGTCTCTTTTTTAAAACTATTACGATTTTTAATAATTTCAAGTTAACAAAAATTGTCTAGCAAACTGGCAAAATGGGAAGGGGGGTTAAATCTTTTCTAATGTAAAAAAAAAAAACTTTGAATTTTAAGAATCAAAAGAATCATAATATATGATTATTAATATCATTATTATTAAATCATAATATATGATTATTAATATCATTATTATTTTTAGTAAAATAATAATATCAATTCAAATTTTTAAAAAACCTGTATGGGAAATACTACACTAGGATCATGATTTGTCACTGATAGATGGCAATAAGAAGAAAAAGATAATTCAAAAAATAATGCTTGTGTGTTTCTGTAACATGTATTTCTATTGCTCTGAATTCAAAACCAATGAAAGTAGACAATGGATATCGAAAAACATTTTATGTTTATCTGATGGATCAAAACTTCATTATACAGTAAATGTTTGATATGTGATAATTTATAGTAAGATCACAAGTATTAGTCTAATTTCTTATTGAATTAATACATTGTGTGGCTCTTTACTGCATGAAATAAGTTAATACATCGGATTGACATGAATGTGTGTTTATTATGTTCTATACTCGTCATTTGAACCATGAGAGAAAAATTAGGCCTTTGATTTTATAGTTATAATTTCTATTTTTTCTACAAAATAATAAATGAAATAAAAAAATAGGATCAAATTTTATTAGCTAACTTTTTTTTATTACATCATTTGCATAGACACTATTAAAAAGACAATATAAAAACTACAAAAAATATATAGGAAAAAAGTTAAACTTCATTTAGACAATATTATTAAAATGAGCACATGTTATTGCAAGAAAGATAAGTTAAAAACAAATACTAATTGCTAATGTTATGTTTATTTGAGTGTAAATATAGTAATAAATGTTTAAGTACTTTTTTTTTCATATGTCATAGCATCGGCCGGGACGCGAACCCACAACCGTCTGCAACCAACTACTTGCTTGCAAGGCGGCTACGATGACCTCTCAGCTAACAACGCTTGGTAGTACTTTGTAAATGCATATTCAGTAGATATTAAAATAAATAGTTATTAACATTTATCATTTACAAATAATATTTGTTTAAATTTTTAGTAGTCTATAATAATTTAAAATGCAGATATTGGTCTGTACCTATATATTTACATACAGTATATGTATTCTGTAAATGTTTTATATATAATATACAATTATAGATTTAAATATAAAGGGTAATGAGAAAATTTGTTTTTCTACGATATGTGTATGAATAACAATTTTAATTCTGCATGAAGCAACGTCTATCTGAATGACCTTAATTAAGGACTCTTTATGTATAATTATGCCCATGAATTAATTAGATTTTGTAAATTCTTCTTTATATTGGTTTGTTTGAAATTTATAATTATTATTTATATTTATTGTTATTTCTGATTTTTAAACAATATGATTGTGCTTTTAAATTTTAGGCAGTTTTTTAAGAAAAAAGCAAAGTTTATATTGATTTCTATTAACTTTAAAATATATATATATATAGCATTAAAAAATGATAGGGGAAAAAATAAATATATTATTTTTCAGTATCATTTCATTTTTTTTTCTCCTAGTAAGAATTTATTTTCAAATTCATTTGATTGTAGCAGATATTGTTTTCCCTTCTTACTAAATACAATTATCATTTGTAAATCTATAGATTTTAAAATCCTAGTTAATTCAGCAGTTTTGGGCACAAATGTTTAGATCAGAAGACATTAACAGCATGATTTTTTATAAAAAAAAAACAGACTCAAATTAGGATGTATTTACATCTCTGTGTAGCTTTGATGGCAAAAATGTAGTGCTATATGATACATGTATTTTCATTATATTATCTAATATATATAATATTATTTATATATAATATTAATTGACATTTAATTAAGATCATCTAATATGTACGAAGAAATTAAATATATATCAAAAATTATCTATTATTTTGATACAGTCTTTCTTCTTCTTTTACTTCTTGTCTTCATAACTTAAATTAGGATGGGGTCAAATTATTATGAATCTGTCATCTTATTGGTTATTTTATTGCAACAACTATGACAACAAGATTGTAGGTTTATGTAGCCATTTATAATCTGTAATTAATTACATGCATAGCAATTTTGATTTGAATCTTTTTCTTTTTTGATAAAACTGATTGAGATAGCAAATGACAAAATCATATTTTCAGATTGGGAATCCCTACTTGTGACCTTGCATAAAGCCATACAACTAGTAATGAACCAACTTAATACGTTTTTTTTTTTTGTTTTCTTGGCTTAATTTTGTGTGAGTGCGTGTTTGGAATTGGAATGAACACATTCTTTATGATGATGATGATAAATATTTTTGTATTTACATTAAATGATGAAAAATTTGATTTTTTTTCATGTAATTTTATTTTTGTATATCCATTTTCTTTCATGTTTGCGTGTGTATATATATCCTTACCAAAACCTATTAAAGGATGTTTTTGACTTTTTAAAAAAAATAATGCCAAGAACTGATGTTATATATTAATGAAAGCAGCTTAAATTGATTTTTTTTCCTTATTAAAAATATGATTATATATAGCTTTTGCCTTATGAGTAAGGGGGAAAAGTCGCATCCATCCAGCATTTATATAAATCCGATTAATGAAATAAATATCTAGAGAAAAAAGGTGGATAAATATTTTCTATTAAGATAAATTTCTTGATAATTATTGCAAATTAATTTTTTTGAAGTTAATATTTGGACGTTTAATTCAGTATTTTTTTGTCCTTAAAAATGTTACTGACAATATACGTTTATAGATCGTTCTTAGACATATTTACATCTGAACAAACAAAAAATTATATAATCATTTAGACCAGGGGTCTGCAAAATTTTAAGACGGAAAAGCCAAATCTGATACTCGCAACAATTTAAAAATTATTAGAGAGCCATAAATATATTTTTACAAATAAAGAAAATTTAAAGAAATACTATAATAAGTTATAATATTAATTACATCTTTATTAAATGTAGCTTAAATCACACGGAAAATTGCTAGCATTAGTTTTAATCAGTGCGAACAATGAGCTTGCATTTTCTTAGAAAGTTTCTGTATGTCCAGTTGGTAACTCTAGTGGTTGTTAATTTAAAGCTTGATGCCAAAGTTGGCATCAGTAATCTGGTTCCTCAATTTACATTTAATAAAATTCATGTTAGAAAATGATTGTTCACATAAGTATGTAAATCCAAAGATACTGAGAATACCAAATGCAAATTTTTTCAACTCATGATATGAATCTGGAAGACTAAACCAATTAGTAAAAATCATAGTCTGCCTTCTGTAGGTTTTTTATAGCACTTTGCTGATTTTTTGAAAGCAGACTACATATTTTCTTTTTCCATTTCTTCCCATAACAAATTTGGAGCTCCACAAATCTTTGCTTGTCAAGTCCAGCAATTGTACTTCAAAATTACTTATATCAATATTAAATGGTGAAAATTTTAATTCTCTCACATTTGTATTAAGAGGATTTGTAATAAAAGTTAGAATTGCTTTATTGTTTTTAAATTCCTGAAATCTTTGAAGAAAAGATTCTCTCATGTTTAAAATTGTCTTAAAAAGAATTTTTATTAATGAGGGCATTGTTTTCTTGATGATATTGAGACAAATGTGGGAAATGAACTAAAATTTCCCTCTCTAAATCTTCAGCAAATAGAATCAATGTCTTTTCAAAACAAAATAATTTCTCCTACCATTGAAAAAGCAGTATTTCCCACACCTTGTAATTTATGATTGAGCTGATTCAGTTGTGATATAACATCCATCATGAAATACAATTTTTGAAACCACTGATCTTCTGTTAATTTTAAATATTGAACACCCTTGTTGTCAAGAAATAGTTTGATTTCATTTATAGACAATGTTTTGACATGTCTCTGGAAAGCCATCGAATCCTGTTATATTGGAGATCTGAATACTCACTCTTCATTTCACATAGCAACTCTTTTAAATTGCTGATGGTTAAGTCCAATATAATCTTAATTACCAAGTTCATAACTAACGATTTCTTCTGAAAATGTTTGTGCACAAAGTGCTTTCTGGTGAAGTATACAATGGAAAGTAATCACTTCATGATTATTTTCTTTTAAAATTGAAACAAATTCTTTTTCAATCCCATCATACAAAATTTTTGCCCCATCAGTTGCAATTGACAATTTTGTCAAGTATGATATGGCTTTTTCCCATGCATTCAATGACAGCATTTGCTATGTCCATTTCTTGCGTTTGGCCCTTGAGTGGCAATAATCCTAAAAGTTCCTCTAGTGGATGTTCAGATGATATATACCACACATAAAGGGAAGTGTGGACTGTGCCCTTGATGTTGCAAGACTCATCCACTGCAATAGATAAAGCCGAAGATAATTTAATGTCCTCAGTTTGTTGGTTGGCCACATTTCAGACCATTTTAACTATCTTATCTGCTACTATTTTGGTAGGTAATATCATGTTTTTAAATTTATTTAAATCTCTGTTTTATTTTTGAAATCACAAAAAAAATTCTTCAGATGCTTTAACAAAACAACATTTTATGTACTTATCATCTGTGAATGGTTTTCCTCTCTTAGCGATTTCCTGAGTTACTACAAAGCTTGCTATTGTAACGTTATTGGCAGATTGTCTCCAGTAATCAAATACAGAACTTGATTTTTCAATATTTTTCTGAAGTTCTTCTATTGCTCTTTTTCTTATGTCATTGACAGGATATTTTATGGCAAATGTGGTGTGTTTTGTCATGAAGTGTCTCTCTAAATTATACTTCTTGTTTTGTGCCAGTGTTTCTTGGTAAATAAGATAGATTGGAAGGCCCTTCAAATTCGTGATAAATGTGAAAGATTCAGTCTATTCAGTTTTAAAATCACAATGATCATGTAATGTTTTTCTCAGTCTTTTCTTTGTAGTCATGTTGAAAAACATTTTAAATATTGTATTTTGTTTAACATATTATATTCACATTTGTACAACTACACAAAAAATAATTATAGTTCCTTTTCTAGATTACCCGTATTCACATTAACCATTGCAAGCATTGTCTTGTCCACTAGAGAGCAATCATGTGCTCACTTATTAATCGCGAAGTTTTGCTGTACTTGTAAAAGAAAATCACTATTATGTTAATAAAATTTTGTAAAAATTTTATAAATTGAAACTATGATAATTTTATTTTCAATTTTTCTACAGAGTAGGGAGTCTATATGTCCCAGATTTGTCCTGGTTTTTTCTTTATCTCATGATTGTTTTATTTCGGTATTTGTAATGGTTTTTTTTTTTAATGTGTGTTCCGATTAGGCCCTGAGGAAAAATATAGACATTACTGAAGAGCCACATATATATATTAAAAGAGCCACATATGGCTCATGAGCTGTAGTTTGCCGACCCCTGATTTAGACCAATAGATTGTTAATAAATTATTAACTTTATACTTAGGCACAATTTTATAACTTAAGAGGCTATTGTTCTGTTGGTAAAGTTTGCCGACCCCTGATTTAGACCAATAGATTGTTAATAAATTATTAACTTTATACTTAGGCACAATTTTATAACTTAAGAGGCTATTGCTCTGTTGGTGGAGTTTTCTGATATTTTGAATTTTTTGTATGGTGATTTCTCTATTTTCTCTTGCATATCTGGAATTGCTTTTCACAATACAAATATTAAATTCAAGTGATAAATAATTGCAGGCCATTACTATCATTAGTTGCAGTACCTTTATTCAGCTGAAACTTGGTTAGTCTTAATTTTTTTTAAACAATTGCTGTTCCAACAGATTAATAACATTATTGCCCAAATAACCTGCATGCTATCTCACAAATGAATAACTCTTATTCATAAACTGCAAAATGAAACAAACCAATTGATCATGCTTTATAACCAGAATATAAAAACATATAGATTAAAAAAATACTACCAAATCTCTCAAAGTTTATAATAATCATTGTAAATTATGCAAGATAAATTCCATCTCAAACTTTCGGCATTCACATTTTTATCAAAAGATAACATTCTTTTTTCTGGCACCAATGTTCACATTGAAATTCTTGAGCCTCTGAAGTCTAGTTTAAAAGCAGCTGATTAATATCTGCCCACTATCCACTATATTACATAATCTCCTCAAGAAAATTTTAATACAAAGAAAAACAAATATAGCAAGAAAATGTGCCCTTTGAAACACACCTCTCTATCTGCATATCTTATCCCAACCAATATCTATAGGCAGATTAATTATATCATAATTCTTATTTTACATAAAGGCTACAGTCAACTCTTCTCAAGCAGTCTAACATTCCCAACCTTAACATAATGTTTTGTCTCAGAAAAAAATCAATTACAATATACCGCTATATAAATAACTTGTGTCTTATTATACATTAGGATATTATTAAAAAATCATTGCAAGAATAATTAAAAAAAACCCTAAATGAACTTATTTTTCTGAAACTATCAACTTCACATTATGCAGTAAATGGTCAGACTGTGCCTCTCAATCTATTTTTTTAATGAAGGAATCAGTCTTGTTTGCCAAAAACCCAAGGCAGCTTTTGATCTAGTCAATTAGAAATGTCTTTTCTCTGCTCTACACAAACATTTTCTCAGCACAATAATCTAATGATTGCCATCCAGAACTACTTTACTAATACATCATTTAAAATGAAGAATTATATGTGACTCAACATCTTCCAAACCTAATCTTGGCATTTCACAAGGCTCACTACTTGTGTCATTGCTATTTACAATTTATATAGGTCCCTGATTAAGGAAATTGAATAATGCATTGAAAGTATTTTCCTTCCTCATCTTGGAACTACCACCCAAGCCATATCCTTTGTTGATGATGTTCTGATAATCTTTAGAGACCTACCTACAAAACATTCCCTTCATTCTCAATATTTTAAATAAATTCCAAACATCAATTGGTTTCACAATATAAGTTTGCAAACCATCTTTGTGACAACTATCTACTGGCTGTAAATTCTTATCTTTCTTCAAGGATAACCCCCTCATTCTTTCTCAGCATCTCGATTAATGTCTTAAATGCAATTAAACTAACATTTAAAAAGTCTCACTATGAAAACATTCTGTATGAAAATGAATGCATTTTATCCAACAATGCTTTATCCCATTGTGAAAGTTCATGCTATTCTTAGTGGAATACTTGCTTACTATTGCCCATGAATGTGTTTTTTAACGATCTATTATAAACTTCTATCTGTAATAAAAGCATAAATCTGGGATTTATCTTCACATTTTCTATCTACCAAAACATCATGGTTTTCTATATGCAAAGGAGGGCTCAATTTGATATATCCCAAATCTTTTGTAACTTAAATTGGGACCAAAATGTATATTGCAACACTTACTAATCCAATACATAGTTCACTCCCTCCAATACCATTGTTTGTTTGAATATCATATGTCAAATGCTTCTTTTTCACAGATCATACCATTGAGCATGCTGATCTATTAAACCACTACAATGAATCTCTCATTGGCATATCATTTAAAGATTTAAATAAGATCTTGTCAGTTGCTATGGTTGAAATTTCTTTTTAATTTATTACAGCGTACAATTTCAATCAAAATGTTTCTTAATGACCCATTTTAGCTAAATCTTAAACTTACATATGTTTTATGCATGAATTACCCAGGAGAAATGCTACACTTTTTAAAGTCCACCATACTTCTCATCTCATGCCTATTCATGTTTTATAAGCATATAATCAACCTCAAGCAATTACTTAAAAATATATATAAAATACTTTCAACCCTATAATGCATCTGTAATTATTCACACACCTAAGAACCATGTGGCTTTGCATGCTGTTCTCTAATGTTTAAGCTATGAGAAAGCACAATTGTGGTCGAATGTTGTCTGACCAAGAAATGGTTCAATTCATACCCAGGAACATTTTCATGACCAAAATTGGTCAGACAACATTCGACCACAATTGTGCTTTCTCATAGCTTAAACTATTATTTCCATTGATACTTCTCATCAGATTTAATTCCTGAATAAAAATCTGGATTCTTCAGTTTAATCATCGTGTTTATATTAGAACATGATACTCTTCAAATTTGGATTACCTGTCATTGGAATTAAGCAACTTATCTCATGATTGTAGTTTCAGCAAACTTTTATCTGCATAACATAAATTTATTCTATTATAAATATATTAATATTTATATATAGTTTGTTATTAATAAAGTTTTTATTTTAATAATAAAAAAAGTGGTAACAGTTAATTCCCAGATAAGAAAACTAACAAAAAGTATCTCAGTTTGATTAATAGAATATAATTTTTATGCTCAGCTTGCCGCTTTCATTATTTATCTTTCAAAACAGAGGATTCGCTAGATAAGTATATAAAATTTCTATTAATAGTCTTTGGAATCAGAATAACATAGTTGGTTAGAGCATCATCTTAAATATAATGTTCATTAATCTAAAGATCCCTGGTTAGTTTCGATTCCAATGCTATGTTGCCATTGATCAGTCCAATAACATCTGAAGAAGAGAATATGATTTGAAACATTGTTCTGTATACTAACCCATGTGCTATTGCAATATGATGTATTTGAAATATTTAAATAAAGTATGCATTTTTCTAAACACATTTAACAATTCTATAAAATGTTGGTAGTCCAATATAGAATAACAAATAAAATACCATCCATCACCACAAATTTTCAGATATACTGATCACATGTTTTTATTCATCGTGGCTTTAATGCGTATTATCTAAAATAGAGAAATTATTGAACTATTTATTTATTACTGCAAACCACTTATAAATAGCTTCTATAGTATGAAGATTTATTATAGAATAATTTATATCCTATGTAGTAGGCATTATCTTATACTACATATATTATTGTTAAACTAAAGGTAGTCACATACTTTTTTCTCTTTTTTTTTCAAAGTAGTTTATTGTCTGTGAAGGATTAAGAAGTTGAATTTTTTAAAATAATAATCTCTTAGTATTCACTGCATTTGGTTTCCAAGCTTTTTCATAGATATTTGAAATGCATCGATAATAGCAAAGTCTATATAAAGTATATGTGTTTATATCATTGGTTATACAATTTTATTTTTAAAATATACATATTAAGACGTTAATAGAAATAATTAACAAAATATTAAAATAATGTAGTTATGATAATGACAGTACAGTAATAAATTGAAATAAAGAAATTACATGATTGGCTTGAGTACATATTGATTAAAAAATAGTTGATTGAGAGATGCTTGGATAGTCAGATACTTGCATGAAATCTATAAATTCAAATTTACACATTTCTAATTTTTTTAAAATATTTTTTTAAAATTGTGAATAGTGAATCTATTGTTATCAGAAAACTAGTTATAATGAAACAAAATGTGATGAATTGTGATATTTTTTTTGCCTGGAAATCTGCTAAATGACAAAAAGAGTTTGGTGTGTTGTTAGTGTATTTTTCCATTGCCTCTTCTTCTTTTTTTACCACAGTAGAATGAAACTAATGCCATTTTATCAATGTTCATTTATTGGTATGGAGACTTAATTATTGGTATTCGTAGGTGGATCAAGTTTATTAATATTTAAACTGAATTAACTAGTGCAGGCTTTTTTTTTTTTTTTATCTATGAGGTATCATGCAATATCCTTGAATTCTTTCTAATTTCAGATTTCCATCAATAGCATGTTTTTTGTGACTTGCTGTTACTTCTCAAACTCTAACTTTTGTCTTTCAATAAGTTATTTAGTTACTAGAAAACTTTTGTATTTCCTAACTTATAGTTGCATAATTTCTGTTTGCGATTATTCAGGTAAATTTTAAAATTGCGGTTTTAGCACTGCAAGTCTTATGATTATTTTGCCATCATATGTAAGTTTCCATTTATTTATTTATTTTTATTATAGCCTGGCAATTTTTACAAAATGTCAAATTTTCTGCTGAAAATTGCAAACTTCATAAGGATTATTTCTTTTTGTAAAGGCAGTTTTAAGCTCATTTCTTACTTATGAGTTCATAAGGATTAAACTTAGTATGGAAATTAATTTATAAAATGTATGGGGAAATATTAATTTTACAAGTCTCATAGCACATATATTACACACAGAAGCGTGCAGACACACATTTATGAATAAATACATAATTATTTTCTTTTAAAATTACTATATACATAATAATTTATTTTAGTTAATACATTTTAACAGATAAAATATTTAAAAATTTTGAAAAACAATTTTACTTAATCACTTTCTTACCTGGATTTAGTTTTGAAATTCTATAGAAAGAAATCCATTTATAACTATCATTTCATAAAGCAGGTGATCTCTTTTCGTTAAAATAATTTTGAGTGATGTTATATAGCTGCTATTAATAGAAATAGAAAGCTTAATAAAATTCTTCTGTGAAAAAGGTTTATAAGTAAAGGATTGAAAAGGGAAGACAAACAGGGGAATTAGTTTGATCTTTGTTGATACTATTTCCTTTCATAGATAGCTTCCATTGGCAAATATATGCAGAAATATTATTTTTAAAATTGTTTTCTAAAAAATATTAATTATAAAAGTAATGATTTACTTTTGTTAGAGCTCCTGTTATTATTATTTTTTAATAAAAAAATAATTTATTGTGTATATAGATTTGATTTTAAATTACTGTACTGGAAATTTTTGAATTGGTTTCATTGTAGGTTTTCATACATTCACTGACAATCAGGAATATTCTTTGATGAATTCTAGGCTTTAAAATACTTAATGTTTTGTCTGTGATTTGCAAAACATTTCACAAGATAGACATTCATCCTTTGGCCATATTTATACATTGGTTAGCGGCAATGCATGTTCAATCTGATCAGATAAGGAAGGAATCTGAAGGCAAGGCTAGATATGACATTTTTCCTCCTTCTAAATTTAGCCATGGAGAATGTAGTAATCGAGATGAGCTGGATGACGTGTTGTCTATTGTGTTGGTTTCTCAGGTTTGTTACTGTTCTTGTCTTATTCATCTTCTTTGTTTTATGATCTTGTCTCTGGGTGTTCACATGGGTTGTTGTTGTTTTCAGTTTCGTGGTCATCATTTCTTCTTGATGTACTTGTTTCTGTGTGATTCAATCTCAGTTGGTTTAGGTTTAGTCATTTGGACATTCATTGATTCATTCTTCAACTAGTCAAGATCATATTCCAGATGCTGGCACTCTTCATTTTGTGCAACAAGCTGCACTTCTTACCAGCTCTTTTATCAAAACCATAGATATTAACCAACAGTTCAGGACATGTAACCCACAGTAGTGAAATGAATTGATCAATTTTTCTTAATGGTGTTTTTCAAAATATGCTGGACTAGGCATCTCACCAAGACAAACTACATGCTCTAAGAGAAACCTTCATTCTCCAGCATTGTACTGAAATCATAAATCTTTAGAAACCTGACCTCCTAAAGCCAACCTACAATGAAGGCTCTCAACTAACTACCCAGACAACTATAATTAGAAAATGGACAAAGATAGCTACCTCTTCAATAAATTGCAGGAAATTAAAGCAACGATCTTGATGAACTTAGCGGTAATATAAACTGTTATATACCATAATAAGATCAGGTTTTTTATAAGTGTTTTTTTTTTGTATATGCACATTACTTTTTTGTAATATAAGATATAAATGTACTTTTCTTCATTTTATGCTTCTATTCATTGGTATCATATATATATGTCATGTATGAATATCTTATTTTTCTTTTAGAGTACAGTTTAATTTATTAGGTTTAGGAAAAATTGAGCTATAGTAGAAATTTTCTCTCATCTTTCATTAGGGATTTTGACAGTTTTAAATAAAGTCTTGATTTTAGAAGTTTAATTATTATTGTGGAATACTTTGATTCCTCTCTCCTCCTCTCTTAGGATATTTAACCTGTGTTTTTTTTTTTTCTTTTAAGAAAACAAGTCTAAAGTTTAATCAGTCTGCAAAATCTTTTAAAGGAGATTGTAATAATGTTAAAATTAATCTTTTAGTTTAATTAGCAATAATGAATTTATTTTATATATGTGTGATTTGATTTTAGATTTACTAAAACACTTTAATGCTTGTGTATGTCATGCATACCTGTTTAACCTAAAATAAATCTATATGTAGACCACTGATATTTTATAGGACTGTTCTTTTATTTCGCTCGGATAATTAAGTATCTACCTTGTTGATATTATATTTCCTCTGGTTGCTCGGATTGTCTACTGCCTTCATCGCAGTCTATCCTGGCATGATCTGCCTTAGCCATTATGGTCTGTTTGTTAATATCGCTACATATTAGTGAATTCATTGGAGCCTCTTGACTGTGACATTTCAATTAAGCTCATATTCCTTTAACCTGAGGCTACCCATCTTTGAATTGATGACTTGCTTGTTTGAGCATGATGAACTTAGAGTTTATCATGCCTTTTTTATATTGAATAGTCTATTATTTTGCCTATAATTATTTGCTGGGTTAAATATTGTTACACACACGGGTCTTTATCGTCGGGGCATATATGCATAAGCGTTCAAGGAGATAAATTGAATATTTTTTTTCTTTCTTATTAAAAGTCATTCACACACAGATTATACATCCTATTTTAAAAAATGTTGTTAAAAGATTATTTTAGTTTTATTGAAGTAATTGAATTGGGGAAATCAATTTAACTGTCAAAGCTGTCAATAATAAACTACTCTCTTAAGACATTCAGAAATGCAATATTAATTAATCTTATGATTTCTTTATTTTCAATAAAAATTATCATTATTAAATTTATTAAATTAAATTTGGCTGATGTTTGTTTACTGTGTCTGTCTATCAATTGTTTAATATTAGTGAGTCTCACATTCTGAGTTAAGCAAGTGTCAGGGACAGGTAATTTATTTTATATCAGGATGTTCATCATTGTTAGTGAATATTCAATCACCCCAAATAAATTTTCTAGATTCATTAAGTAACCCAGTGGTGTCTTGAATTAGCTAATGTTCTAATGTGTATGGGGGTCTGGTACGTAAAGTATTTTATTGAAATGGCACAGCCAATGTGGGAGCTTGAGTTTAAAACTATTGGAGATCTTGTTTAAACAATTGATGGAATATTAGGAGTAGGGTAGTTTAGAATAGGAATTCATCAATTAATGAATTGATATGGATAAAAAAAAATTATATAAAAGAAATCAGCATTTTGAGTATAAGGAAAGAAGTTAGTTTAATTTATAAAATAGAAAAATTAAAATAGAAGTTTGGTTTTATTTTCCAATATGAAGGAAGATAAGCATACAGAAATGTAAGTGCTGATGAGTATGATATTGGAAATGAGATAAAGGCAGCAAGAAATAATATTAGAAATGAAACAGGGAATAATAGAAAAGATAAAATAAATTTAACAGGGTCTAAAGGAAGATATGAAAGAAATGAGGCAAGAGATCAGGGATAGGATGGATAAAAATCAGAAGACAAATGGAGGCAATAGAGAAAAATTTAAGTAAAGAGATTGAGGAAGTAGAATAAGTAAAGGTAGTGAAGGAAGATATGAGTGAAATTAGAGAAGAGGTAAGATTAGAAAGTATAAGAGAAGAGGTGGTAAAAGAAATTATTAGTACTGAAGTAATAAAAGAAGTAGAAGTAGTAAAAGAAATTATTAGTAAAGTTAAAGAAGATTATGAGATTGATAGGATAGAAGGCACGAAAGATGACCTGATTATAAATGACATGAGAGAAGAGATAAAAGCAGAAGGTATGATTATAGTCAGAAACAGATTGTTAAAGTAGACAGAATGGAAAAAGAAATAATATAGATAAAAGATGTAGTGCAGAATCAATTAAAAGTGTTAAATGAAGGTGTAGGGATTAGGGAGGAAAGATTTCATGATGGAATAAAAGGCAGAATAGGGAATATAGAAAAGAAGTTATATAGCATACAGAAACAAGAGATCGAAAAAAATAGCAATAAGATAAGAAGAGAGAGCGAGCAATAATATACAGAGATAAAAGTAGGCCTGGAGCAGAGATTTGAGGAAATTATGAAAATATTCTTAAAAGTCTTCATATTGTAGAAGTAGATAAAGGTCTGAACAGATTAATAAAATATCATTAGGTTAGAGAGGCAAAATGAGGAAAAGTGCCCCCAGATAAATTTAGAGGGACAAATATGTATCGGACTCATACAGCGGCGGTAATATAGGGAATACAATGAACAAACTTACTTAAAAGAAAAAGAACCTCCGGAGAGAAGTCAAAGTGTAAACAAACAATAGAAATAAAAAGTTAGTTGAGGTAGTAATATCCAATAGACAGATGACCATGCAATTAGTCACAAAATTTGAATTTCTTTGTGTATCCAAATTTTTAAATGTTTAAAACATAAAATGAAATTAAAAAAAGAAATAAAAATTTCATTTTTTTTTTCTGTGGTGTAAGGGGCAGTTGAAACAGATGCTTTGCTATGTCTCAAATCTATATATATAGAAGAATATGAGTTTTAATTAAAAAAATTTATTCAAATTATTTTAAAAATTTTTCTAATTTCATTTTATATCAAACGTGTTTTAAAAGTGCGGTCACATGTATATATGCGCACATACACGAATCGGTAGAATAATTTGTATTTACTATAAGTAAACAAAAATTACGAGCCACACAATTAGGGGCTGCCAGATAGATAGCTACACTGATAGAATTTAAGCCTTAATAAAACCCTCGGTTGAATGTACCTGAATCTCTATGAATTTTTTTATGAAATTTTATTAATAGTTAATTAAACAGTCGAAAAAAAAACAACAACAACAACAAAAAATCCATCCACTAAATAATTTTTCCGGAATCATTTTTTTTTGTTTTTGATTAAATTTATGTCATTACAACATGAAGTGCCAGTCAAAAGGATCTAAAACATTTTTTTTTTTTTTTTTTTTTACAATGAATCAATATACAAGACAAACAAGTAGATATTAATAGAGGAAAGAGTGCTCATCAAAATTTTCAAAAATAACATGATAACAAATATAAATCTTGCTATCGATATATTTTATAGAAACTGAAAATATTTTACTGAAAGATGGTGAAGATTTGATGTGCAATACGAAATTTTATTATTACTTTAAATTAAACCTATATAAGTTATTTGCGAATACACTTCAGAATTAAAAAACGTCCGTATTTTAATAATTTTTATGCTACAATTGTTTCATCTGTTAAATTCACACATTTTTTTCTTAGTTTTCTTAATTATTTGATCTGTTGAGTGTCAGAGCAGCTTGTAATATAATTTGTGTTAACATTGATAAAAAATGAAGAGATTTTAAGCAAATAGGTGAAATCATTTCCAGTGACAACTTTTTTTTTTATGTTATAAAAGAGAATTTGCAGATTATTATCCAGTGCTATTATTTTTCAAAACTTGTGATTGATATTTTAAATTTGGGGGATAATAAATCCAAATATTTTGAATTATGATGTATTATATTTAAGCTACTTCTTTTTTGTATTTAAAGTTTTACAGCATTTCTAGATTCCGAAAAGGGTGTGTGTATTAAAATAAAGCCTTTTTGTGGTGCAGCATTAAAGATTACTAAAAAAATAAAGTCTTGAGTTAGTAATGAAATTACAAAAACAGAGAAATTATGAATTCTTAATAAAAAGGATGCAAATATATTGTTATATTTTGATTTATAAGTGTCAAACTTACAATCTCAGTTAAAATTTTGTTCTAGAGACAATCTCTAGTTTAATAAAATGATTAGTGATAATCATTACTATATTTATCTGTAATAGATTGTCAAAATTGTGGGCGGAGTAAGTTTGACACTTGCAAATCAAAATGTAACAATTTACTATTGATAAATACTGTATACAGATATATATGAAAGATGGTGATCTGGGCCAACTGATGAGTGCTGGTTCACCATTTTTGTATTTTTACTCATATGTTTTCAAAAATATGTGTGGTGTTGTGATGCCAATAAATATACAAAACTTAATTAAGAATGAATTGAAGTCAGGCATTGTTAGCTGAGAGGTCAGCGCAGGGCCTTGCAAGCAAGCAGTTGCTTGCAGACAGTTGTTCCGGGTTCGCTTCCTGGCCGATGCTGTGACATATGCAAAAAAAGAATGAATTGAAATGTGCGCAAATAAAGTTAAAAAAGAATGATTAGTCAAGGATTGGTGACCTAGTGGTTAGCGTAGCTGCCTTCCAAGCAGCTGGCCCGGGTTCGCTTCCCGGTCAACGCATTTGACATATGAAAAAAAAAAAAAGAATGGTTAAAAGGAGATTGTAGTAAGATAAAAGAATTTCCAAAAAATAGTTGTGAATTGGTAGTTATAGAATAATATACTTTTGATGGGGAAAAGAAAGATCATAGGAATGAAGCAATAATTAAAAATAGAAATGATAATTTATTATTCAAGAAAGTACATGCAATGAAAATATTTGAATATTTTGTAAGTGATTTATATAGCAGAAACATGAAGCCTTCATTTAAGTTAATTGTAAAAGTCAGGTGCAAAAACTAAAACACAAAGTGTATCAGCATAAAAGATCGGTGAGATTCTATTAGAATTATTAAATGTTTTAAGAGACAAGGCTAGGGGAGAATTCCGAAAATATCTGTAATATAAACAGTTACTTAGAAAAGTTTATTACATTTTCCCTTATCAGTTGTGATTTTAGTGCAGAAAAGGCAAGATGTGAAAATTTTAATGCAATTAATTTAATCTCACATATAGTTAAGATATTGCTGAGTATTTTAAGTAAGTGACTTTTAATTGATTAAAAATATTTCTAAGGTAATAATTGCATTTGGAGTGCTGAGGATTATTATTTATGTTAAGATATATAGAGAGGGAGGAGTAATATTTTTTTCATCAATCGTTAAAATAAACAATAGTTTTTAAATATATAATGTTGAGAACGTATTATGACTTTTATGAAATAGCAATCTTCAAATGCATATACTGTACTATTATAATTCTTTACGAGTCAGATTTTCTAGTCATTTTAATAAACTTGGAAATAATATCTTTTCACATCAATACGACCTATTAAACTGATAAAGAGTGATTTCACTTTCATCCATCTCAAAAATCTTATATTGGTAGGGATCATTTATTGATATTTTATATAGGTGAAATGTTACATTAAATATATTTAACTTTGATCTGTCTCTCAGTTTCAGATCATAATCCATATATAAATTTTAATACTTATATAAAATCTTAAAAACCGAGTGAAAGCAGATTAATTTTCATCTAATTAATAAAATACATTGATATGAGAGAACATTATTTGCCGGATTATTAAAATGGCTTTAGTCTGGCTTGCAAAAGATTATTATAATGAACATATCTGAAATTATTACTTCATAAATATCATTACATATTTTCAGCGTTACATATTTATTAGATATTATTTGCTTACGGAGATTGTTAAAAATAATATTCTTTATATTTGGATTGGGATTGATACTCAATAATTAACATTTCATTCATATAAGATATCAATGATTGATTTGCTGTCTATATAAAATATTAGAGACTAATCTAATTAGTAGACTACATAGATGTTAGAGTAGAGGATGTTATTTGCAAATTTATTAAAATGACTTAAAATCAGACTTGTAAAGGATTATTATAGCAAGTGCATCTGAAGTTTGTTATTTCATAAATATTTCTATGATTATGTGAAAAGAGTAAATTGTATTATTTTTTTGGGTAGCTTGAAAAATATTTATTAAAAAATTTGTATATAAATCAGAAAATATATGGACAAAAAAGACATTAGTCCATCAACTGAGGAAAGGAATTAAAAATCGGAATTGCAAGTAAGGAAAATCATATGTATTGCTTAATTTATATGTAGAAGAGTTATTAAATGATTTTATTTTGATAATCATGGAGTTAATATTGGAGATAGAAAAATCCATTGTATTAGATTTGCTGATGATTAGTCTATACTTCCTGATAATAAGGATGAATGTAATGATATTTTGCATAGGATTGATGGAACACATAAAAGAATAGAATGGAAACAGATATAAATAAAACTAAAGCAATGAAAATAGATCATGAGGTGAAAATATTAAGAGTAAATGTTGAACAAGAGATTAATGTTTTTAAATATTTGGGAAGTTGGATAACTAATAATGGAAAGAATGATTTAAGATAATAGAAAGTGATTTTATTTTGGCTTATTGAAATTAAATTCTATGAAAGCAGTTTGTTAAAGGTTACAGTATCATTTCATGTATCATAGAATTTGTAAAAATGTGTGGCTTTATAATGTGAATTTAGATGAGTTGAAAGATATAAATTGAAATTTTATAAATAGCAATAGTGAGAAAGGTTGAAAGAGTGAGAAAATATTATTTATTGAGATGATTATGAGGAGAACATGATCTGGATTGAGAAAATTCTTTAGAAACAAAGATTTTGTGAAAGCTAAGATGGAAAAGGTGGTGGAGAGTAAGAGAAAGAAAAGAGAAAAAGGAAGTTGAAAGATAATCTTAGCCTGGGAAGGAACCATATGTATTTAAATAATAGAATAAGGTATGAAAAGCTCAGAAAAGATAATCTGCTTTTTGTCTAGGAGATCCTACCTTTTAGTAAATAAGTAATGATTATGATAATTAATACTGTGTGAATTTTTATTATTATGGAGTCAATACATATTTTTTTTTTTTTGGAAAAATTGAAATAATGCAAAGATTTAAATTGATGCTTGCTACTAAATGCTTGAATGTAAGCTCAGTTTTAACCAGAATTTATCTCTTTATATCAAATTGTCTATTAAAGTATATAAAATAGCAATCTAATGAGAACATGGTGCATCAAAGAAATATCCACCACATGTCAATACCAGTTGATGAGAATGTGGTATAATGATTTGATTTGATTTTCCAGCTAAATATACAAATTGTTGAACAGCTTCTATAAGTTGATTACTTGAAGAAATGCAAATCTATATGGAAGTCTAATGTTTTTAATTTTCTCTACATACTATATTAATGAGGAATTTGTTTTTGTATTAATTTTGTTATTGTAGATAAAGTAAATAAGAAACAATGTCAGAATTTAAAGATCTGAAATTAATAAAAATGAGCTAGGACAAAATGTCTCCAGTGGTCATTTCATCTGATTATGAGATCGATACTCGTTAGACTTTTGATAATATTATGGTAGTGTAGTAGTAATTAACTTTGAAGGACATGACATATTTTTTTAAACCCATATAAAAAGAAATAATAATTGAAGTTGAATAACATTGAGCAGACATCAGTTACAGCTATAAATGTAATGTAATTTGTCTGCTTTCATATATATTTTTAATATTATTGATTTTTATAATCTAATAAATAATTTTATATATTCTGTCTATGTAATAAAATCTAACAGTTTGCTTAGTAATATCTTTTTTTTTTTTACTTGTTAAATTATATGTTGGAACTTTTCAAATACATTCACCTGTTAGTAACAACACACACGTTAATATATATATATATATATAACGCAATATTTCGATTGGTATGACTCTCCCCTCTTCTTCAGGTGTTGCTGGCCTGACTAGTGACAATGTTAGAAAAGGGAATCAAATTAAGATCATAGGTTCAATTTTCACTCTGATTAGACCAGCAACACCTCAATAAAAGTGAAAAATAATACTATTCAAAACGTTATATACTAACCTGTAAGCTACTATTGACATTTAAGTATATTTGAAAAGTTTATGTAAATTTTGAATATTTTCTAAAAACATTTAATAATTAACATTCTGTAATGGAAATACTCTACCTTATAAATAAAATGCTACCATCACAAACTTTCAGATAAATATCTTCTTTACTTTCTTTGTGGAAGGATATTAGAAGATTTTGCCTTGAAATGCTATTTCATGTTTTTATTTATATTTTCTATTTTTCCATCTTCATGATTATCCAGTCCCTTAACTACAACTGTTTATATAATTGTATACCTATCTACATACACACATATCTATCAATGTCTAACTTCAGTATCTACCTGTAGTTTATATGTTTACTTATCTTTCCATTAATCTGTCTATTTATTTACATCTCTATCTTATTATCCAACTATGTCTATGTTCATACATGCGTATTTAATATTAATTATTTTTTAAAAAAAATAACATTACTGAATTTAAAAAAATAATAACATAATTAAATATTTATTTCATTCAAGGAGGAGGGGATATTAAAAATGCGTAGTTTTATCCACTTTTGATGAAAATATAACTGTCTAAAGTTATACTGCAATGAATTAAATGAAGTAAAACAACACTAATTAGCTCATTTTATCAAAATCGGTAAGAAGGAAATTAAAATTTTTATTAGAAATAATTAACATAAAATGAAGCAGTTTCTTTTAATTAAAGAAATTAGTTAGGAAATACGATATGTTGCCTCATTTCATGTAAATCTTTTTTGCAGTAAAGATTACACACACTTTTAACTATCTACAGTTTAGAGGGGTTTTTTTTTTTTTTAAACTTTCATTTTCATTTTTTTTTTAAAAAATTCATGTGACTTTAATGGTCTCCTCTATAAACATTTTTTTTAAATCTGTAGACTATCATCGCTGCATATCGTTTATTTACTGACAGATTTTAAAAATAACTTCCTCTCTATATTAAAAAAAAAAAGGAAGGGATGAGAAATATAAGTGAAATTTATTATTGCGTGGTTATAAATAAATGAAGACATTTGGAATTTTTTTAGTAATTTCTTTTCTTGCTATTCCAGTCTTAATAAAATATTATGGATGTCTAGAAAAAAAAACAAAAACATAATTTCGGGAAAGTTCATGAAAAATCCACTTGTAATATATACATTGAAAAAAATAACGATTAAGTAGAACTGTTGTTAAACACAAATGATTGAAATTCCGACATAGGTAATGAAATGATGTGTTATTGCTGAAATCAGGTTCTGTTATTAAGAATTTTTTTCAATTCTGTAGCAATCTTTCAATGTAAATGATCACTTTTGATTTCATGTTATAATAATAAATAGTTCTACTCACTGTTATGTTTACGAAGTTGTAATATTACAGATTCATTGCGCAATCAATTCATTTTTCATCTATTTGAATTACTATCATATTAGTAATATGACATTTGCTTTGGATAGAGTCAATACTTATAACAAACTATACCACTGAAACTCTGAAGATCCAGGTATTTTAGAAGAGTCAGGGCACCAAATCTTATTTAATAAAATACTTCACACAATATCTAATTTAATTTTATATGATAAGTACAAACTCTCTTTATTTTTAGAGTTCAGGGTTTTGAATTAAGTATTCATGATATTTATTATTGTTATTATAAATCATCATTATCATACCAAAGTAAGGTGAAGAGCCCAGCCTCTATAAACTCTTGTTAAATTTAAATTATACTCTAAATATATTTCTATCTGCAGTTATGCCTTTTTTAATTTTATTATTTTTTGATGAATTTATTCTATGACTTATTCAGAGTGAAGATTGATACTCAGATTCTGTAGAAAAAGGGTGGGAGAGATGAGTAGAAGTTCTCCATAAATAACTTATATGAGCCCAAGCATACACATACAATCTTCAGTCTGAAAACCTATCATATATAATAAAATAGCTACTATGTATTAGCTGACTAATTATGTTTGCTCATTATTAAGAAAATACCTAGTTGATTAACACAAGAGTGATATTTTAAAGCACATTTGAATTAAATAAGTAAGTCCTTATTATGCTTTATTCCTCCCTAGAATTATAGTATGAACTATAAGGATTAATGATAAGCTAGATCACTTAATTAACCCCTTTTTAGCATGTTTGGGTATGCTAAACTGGTATACAATGGTTTAGTGGAAAGAAGCTATAGATTTAGCACATTTTAGATTTAATAATAATTGATGATAATTAGCATGGTGAATGTGTTCTTTATAAAACACACATATGTGCATATGCACCTTACTATATACATATATTATATTAAATGGAATTTGGTTGAAGGACATGAGGGTCCAGATTGTTCATGTTTCAAGCTAATCAAACCTCCAGAACAAAATGTTCTCTTATCATAACAAGAACGGTCCATGGGAACTGGTCATTGAGTTGATAGATCCCATGAGTAAACATACATTCAAGATGCCATTTATTTTGGTTAATATAACACAATAGTATCAGAAACTTTACTATAACAGATCCCAGTTCATTCCACCATTAATATTAATAAATTCAACTTTGATTCACGATCTAATTATGTAATAATAATCTGTATAGAGAGCTAATTTAGGCTAGGTTTGAGCTACCTAGAATAATTATAAATTATTAATTGTCTCTCTTGCAAGTTAACTGTTTGCAAACCTTATAGGCATCTCCTAGCATGAATTATGTATAAATTAAAACCATAGATTATAATGTAATAAAGTTGTTAAAGGAATAAGTTCCAATTTAATTGTCCAATGCATAAGATGAGATTCTGTTACTCACTTATGCATCTAATTGTATCACATGCGGTGAATTCCAATGCACAGATGGATAACTGTCTTAGTAATTGATTTATTTTATTAAAGATATAATATATAATATTGTTTAACATATTTTTTCATAGTTCATTTCAATCCATTGAAATCAGTAATTCTAGTTTTTTTAAGTGAATTATGTAACTATGCATTATTATTTGGGGTTGGTTTATCAAATTATTAAACATCCCATATGTGATAGATGTGTGGGTTTAGTTAACTACCTAGATATAGAGTCATTTCTTCCCTGAGTCTCATGTTTTACTCTTTGCTACTGCCAGCATGTGAACTAAAGTAATCCGAGTGTAACCTCATATCTGTCATTCATAGGGTAGTAAATCTTGGAGCATTGGTGATGGAGCTAAGGGGCGATCTTATTCTAGGTCTCAACCCCTCATCTAGATCAACTTTGAGGAATTTGCCAAAACTCTGGATTTTGTTGCATGACTGTACAAATATGATCGTTACTATGTAAATATTAAGCAATAATACATTTGGCTTACTACAAAAATTAAACTATAGAATTTTATTATTATTATTATTGAGCAACTATATAACTGCATATTTAGCTTTACAAACAAAGTTAAAAGTCACAATATATATATATTGTACTGGTCAAAACATTGATCCATCTAACATGAGCTGGAATCCAATGAACGTACTTCAAACTCAGTCAAGCCTGGGATTTAGATCAGGGACCAACCTAGATTCAAACTCATTCCACAAGCCCCAGATTGAACACCTAATGAATAACATAATAGTGATGGCACGTGAGAATTAATTCTTAAGTCCGGCCCACTAGAAGAGTGAAAGAGACAATGAGACATATTTAACAAAAAAACACACATATATGTTGGAATGTATGGAAGTGGAGAGAAGATAATTTGAACTACATAAGTGGCTTGAATAATAAAACTTTTAATAAAACAGTAAATTAATATATTTATTTGAAAGTGTGAGACAAAATGATCTACCCGGAGGTAAAGAGTTACATACAATTGATCACGCTATTATAATTCATATGCTTTTATGAATAAATGACATATTATATGTAAATAGATATATTTGGTGGGTGAGATCAAGATGCCAATCATTTGATTACAAAAACAAACTTACATCATATTTTAATTAATGCTTTAATGGTGGTTCTGATAGGTAATGATTAATGTACAAATTTCTGGAGCGTTCTAAGAATCATTATACATATTACATAAACTATTTTAACACCGTTTTGGTCATGAAAATCACTAAAATATATTTTATAAGTGGTTTACTCCTTAAGCATAATATCTGTGAATATTTAATAAAACAACATACATTTGAATCAAGTTTATTAGCTTAATGAACAAAATAATTTTAACCATTCTTTAAATTTGGATTTAAAAAGAAAAGAATGCTTCACCCTTTTTAACATATGTATACTCTTAAATAAATGGGATAAATTATGATGGTGGAATTTTTTTTAAAATAAGAAGAAAACAACATTATTAATTAAACTAATCGCTAGTATTGGAAAGATATATATATACATAAGTAAAGTGCAAATGAAGTCATTAAATAAATAAATTAGTAATAATGAAAAAGTAGCGAGGCTGATATAAAGGCAGAAGAATCCGAAGTGATATTGTGCTTCCAAATGAAGAAAACAAAGTGGCTAAGAATCCCTTTTCTAGGGTACTGCTTAGAGAAGGTTAATTAGGCTTGGAATGGTCCTCAGGGTTCTCTGGTGCAACCGACATAAGACGCCTTTTATACGAAATAGTCCTGGGAAGGTCAATTGTCCACGGGACAGGGTGTGAGAAAATCTATGGGTCTGAACTCGTCGCAACCCCACCAGATGAGAAGCACATACTAGTTATTAAACTAAGTCATATATCAGCAACACAGCATAACACTATGTCTTTAATGACATGAAATGGAAGTTACTATTTTAAAACACATGAATCTCACTCGAATGCTATAATTTAAGCAATTAACGCTATGCTATGTAATACGGATCTGGGAAAGATTTAATTCATACAAAATAGATTTTAAAATGACCCCTTTTCCCTTCCTTGCTATTTAAACATACTGAAATCCCACCCTCATGATTTTTATAACTTGAAACTAATCAAGTCTCTGGAATATTAAGAGTATAGCATTGTAATACGGATAATATAAAAAAACAACAATAAGAAGTCACCCTTTTAGAATTGAATGAGAGACATAGAAAAATATTTAATAGCATTAATTTTTTGGTGATTTAAAAGTTATACATAAATAATATTTTCTGAAGACATTAAGAAAATCATGAAATTAGATCAACTTGAGAAACAATCTGGTGAGTATATTAATTAAGAAAGTATGTAAATCTATCTAACTTGAGAGGGAGGGTTTTTTAATAACCTCAACCTATGGAGGTTTGAGTAGATCGGAAAAAAAATAACTTCATGCGTTAGACTCAGAAGATTGTTTAGATTGGCAATTTAAAATAATAAAATAAAATATAGTTTAAAATTAAGAAAAGAACCACACCAAAATTAAAGAAATAAGAGCATATGACAGACTTTATATATAAAAGAAAAATTATTAGTATGAGAGCAAATGTACATTAACAGTTAATAAAAAAAAACATTTAATTTAACACTTTGAATAAGAAAATAAGAAATTCGGATAGCCAATGTTCTGATTAGTTTTAGAAGAAATTAGATGTAAATTTTATAGGTGGTTTTTAGGTTAATTACCTTGCTATATTAAAGAGTCCATTTTGACCAACTCCAGCATGGCAAAATTAACAGGATTGAAATAATTTCTAATGCAATATCAAGTTTCCATTAGGCATTCCTCCGTTCTTAGATAATACTTTCTATCAATTTTGGGGCATCAGCGAAATGATTATTGGCAGCGAGATCGACCAGCAAAAAGGTGAGGAGAGGTGGTTAGTTTGACTACTCATTCAACATTTTGGAAAATAAAGTATCGTGAAGTATTTTAGCAACAGCTCTTCTACAAAACTAGTTTTCTCTAGGTGGTCAAAAATTGGCCCATTATATACTGTCCTTAGGTATTTGAGGAATGCTCTTAGTATCCCTTTTTAATTTCACTTATGATTACTATCTAGTAGGAATTTTTTCATTTCCTTCACTTATTGTTTTGGAGATGCAACCGTTAGATAATTTGTCCAAAAATATATTCAGATCTATTTCCAGATTAGAAATAGATTAGATAAAAAAATGTTAATTGTGAAAGTAGAAATTCTTAATTTGATTTCCCTTTTTACTTTTAGTACATTTTAATTAGACATTCTTTCTCAAAATTAGACAATGTAAAATTTCCACCTTTTAATTATTTTTGGACAACTAACAATTGCATACTCCATCTTGGATTTTTAAAAGAAAAATAGTTTTTAAAAGAATTTAAAATGAAAAGTTATATTTTTTTACAAACTTAAAAAAAAAAGATTTGTAAAATTAATATCATGTTAGTAATTTCTCCTGTTATATATATATTTGAGCTGCACCTAACATATTTTGATTTTAATAAAAAGGATTAATAATAAATAATAGTAAAAAAATATTAAAAGCAAAATTTTATAATTTTTTAGGTGCACATCTCAAACATATACATAAAATAAATATACATGAATATAGGAGCAGGATGGAACATAAGGTTCAAACATGAGTTAGTAATTTGGTAAATATGAAAGATCATGAAGCTCAATCATTAATTAGGATTGACTGCTTCAATATATATTTATCAAATGTGTACGTAATATCTTCTGTTTAACATTTTGAGTATTAAGTGAAGCTAGAATATGTGCTGTATTACTATATACTACTTCAGCATATAATGCTATCCAAATATATATATAAACAAAAAAAGTGTAAACAAACAAAAAGTAAAAACATTAAAATTTGTAAATTTAACAAATTTTATGACATGGCAGCAGCCATTTTTAACATCTTGGAACAATTTATATGATCATGTTTATTAATAATATTTATTCAAGATGCATTTTATTATTCACTTTTTTTATTTCAGAAATTTTGATGTGATATAATATTTAATGTAATAACACGTTTTCTATGTGTAAAACTAAACGTTTTGTGAAATTTAGAAAAAATCAAAGTATTTTTTCAAATGATGAATTAAAAGCTAGTAATTTAATAATGGTGGGGAAAAATAGAATTGTAAAATGTTCTTGAATCGCATTAGAAAGCTTTATATTTGAAGAGTTAAACCAAGAATTTAAAATGGATAAGGGCAAGTAAGAATAATTGTATAGATTTCAAAGTTGATAACTTAAAAACATCAAGAGAATTAGGGAAGCTATATACACAGCTGATAGTTGGACTACTGTAACATTTCTATAGAAAAGAAGTTATTAAAGAAAAGGTATTTTCTAGAGTATGTTTAATTGTGATAAAAGTTTAACATTTCACTATTCATTTTATTTATTTTAAAAAAAAAATAAAGATACAGTATTATAAATGTTGTATTATTTTTATTGTTTGAGGCAATGTGAATCAATGAACGAATGTATAAAATATATATGTAAATATACTCTCTCACTTTATAATATTTTAATTTTAAAATTTTGTTTATACTATAATATATATATATATATATATATATATATATAATAAATAAAGTTTGATATCTGTATTCGTTTCACAATATATGTAATATACAAATCAATATATATATCAAAATACAGTACAATTTATATAAATTATATTTTTTTAGAAGTACTTTCGACTATACACTTTGTAGTCTTTATCAACTATATAACGTTGAATAATCAAAACGAGACAACCCTTAACAATACCCATAGTTCAATTCAAATGTTAATGAATCGCCAGTCATCAAATGTTAAGATAACAGAATTATGGGAAATCTGAATTGAACTATGGGTATTGTTAAGGGTTGTCTCGTTTTGATTATTCAACGTTATATAGTTGATAAAGACTACAAAGTGTATAGTCGAAAGTACTTCTAAAAGAATATAATTTATATAAATTGTACTGTATTTTGATATATATATTGATTTGTATATATATATATGAAAGTATCTGCTACACATATGTGGATGTTGAAAAGCACTGTATACATTTTTGCATTTAGTGAAAACAAGTTATGAACACAAATAGCAGATATCATAGCTCCATTATATAAAATTTTCTTTTTTAAAAAAATGGGGTAAAACATTGTTCAATTAAAGTCAAAACAATTAGAAGATATATATATATATTTTCAAAATATTGATGATTTATTTGTCAATGTATAATAAAAGTTTAATATCATTTATTAATTACAATGTTTTTTAATGAATTTATCTATTTTATAAATATAATTTTTGTAACCCATTGATAAAAATTGTATAAGTTGAATGAAGCATTAGAAAAAAGGAAGTGATTTACTAATGATGTAGTGATAAAAAATAAGTAGGTTTTTTTATATAAAATTTTTTAATATTTTTATTTCTATGTATTAAAAAAATTATAATTTAGTAAAAAATAATGTTTAACTTTATGATTGCAAAACACATTTCTTTTTAAACTTTCTCTTTTTTAAAGCATGCAAATATGCTGAATATTAAAATAACTCTGTTTATTGCATAAATTAATTTTTTTGATAACAATATAAACCTTTAAAATTTTTGTGCTTTATTAATATTTTTAAAAGTGTTAATATGAATACTTTATATTCTTATTTAAAATGCACATTAAATTTCTTTCTTTTTTCCACTTAACAATTCGATAAATTTTTAAAAAAAAAATTTAAAATCTTTGAAATTGTTTTTTTTTTTTTTTGTAAAATTTCAGTGATGTTTTAGCAATTGGATTAATTACAGCACTGATCATAAAATAAATAGAACTATTGGAAGAAGACAGAAAAAATAAATCAGGCTTAATAATTTATTAATATTTTCTGAATTTATTTTTTCTTTAATTTTATCTTTACATGTATGTAATACTAAATTATTTATTAATAAGTGTGTGTATGTATTATGTATACTTGTTGAAAACATCTATACTAAATATGTATATTAAAATGCATTTTGTATATGGGTTGCTGCTAAGCATGAACATGCAAAAGCCTTGGAAACAAAGTAATAAATTTAGTTTTGATATAACTTATGACCTTGTGCTCACTAATTAAATATACCACTATATTTAGTTAAGTGTTCAGAATGATTACTTTTTTGTTGTTCATTCACTCCATGATAAAAACCTTTCATGCATGTAACACTAATGCTTGTAAAGACTTGTTAGCAACTTTTCAAAAAATAGTAAAGAAGACATTATTAAATTTTGTCTGAAGGTTTGTAATGATTATTAAATTTTTATTTAGTAAGAAGTGAAACATTTTCTCAATAATCAGTACAATTCCAACCTTCCAAATAATAATTGGATAAAAAGCTTGCTTGAAAATTTTCAGTTATTGAAAAAAAACCTACTTTACTCAGATTTGAATTCCAGATATTTGGCATGAAATAGGTATACTAACTACAAAGCACAAAGCCTTTTTAATTAAAAATACATCATTATTTTCTTATGATATCAACATATATTGCAAAGTCTTTTAATAGGTTATTATTTTTTAGATTGATATAATTCATTGAAAAGCAAAAACATACTATAGAATTATAAATCATTACTTCCCCACACTATATATGTCTAAAATTATTTTCCTTTTGTTCATTTAGATTGCATCTTATTGATGTTCTTACAGATTTGAGATGCTTGATCAAAATAATGGAATGATAAACAGTAGCAAATTATCATCATTGATTTTGTCATAATAGTCTGTTGCTTAGTAACCCAATTGCCTTCTTCATAGAAATTAACATTCATAGACAAATATAGAGTGGATGGTAGATTTATCCTTTTTTTTTTTGTAACCTAAAATGAATGTTTAAATATGAAACCAAATTGATATAAATTTATGATAGTTTTTCCTAAATATAACAAGATATTTTTATTTTATTAATTAATTTCTTGGTTAATATTAGCTCAACCAGTCAAGCGTTGGTGGCTTAGTGGTTAGCATAGCTGCCTTCCAAGCAGCTGGCCCGGGTTTGCTTCCTGGTCAACGCTTTGACACATATATATATAAAACCAGTCAACTTTTGTGAGTTAATGAACCTGTTTTCAAACAAAAAGCTTAAAATATCTGATATTTTTCATTTTCTGATTTTTATCACAATGCATATGGTATTGATTTATTTCTTTAAATACTAAGAGAATAATTTTACAGTATTTGAATATCATTTTTAATGCAAGTGGTTTTTATTTTTTTATTGATTAATTATAATAATTAATTGATTGTTAAATATATTAATTAGTTTTTAATATATCTTCTGATAAACTATTACAAAACATGTAAGCAATTCTAAATATTACTTTAAAAAAAAAGCATAAAACATTTAAGTTATTTTATCTTCACAGTTTTTTTTAAAACTGTTTTAATAACTATTTAAAATTCTCTACAGGCTTTATGATACAAATTGATTTATAGTAAATTACTTGACTTTTAGATGTAGGATATCGTTTTAAAAATATATTATCCATTTGGCATTATAAATTAGTATTTTATTTACTTGATTTTAAAGCGATCTTGACATTTTAGAAATTAATAGTTAAAATTGCTGGCATTATTTAATACATTATTAATCATATAAGTAATTTGCTGTTAACCATTTATGCTATTTTTCTCCATTTATCCACATTTTTTTCAATTTCTGTGTATATACATATAGGAGTTGAATGTTCGTGTATATATTTTCGTATGTAGTAGTACTTCACAATAGTGGCTCTCACTTATAAGCTTTTGCAATAGCAGCTATTACGCTAGTGCCTTAATCTTTAAATTTGTCTTATCAGCTTTTCACTGTAAACTACTGTATTCATATTATTTATCAGGTTTTTGTTATAATAAGTGCATCACTAGTACCATTCTAATGTCAATCTATTTCAGTAATTGGGTAACTATGATTTAAATTATGTGTTAAACATTTTTGCACCAAATACTGGTTTCCTGAAAATTTATTGTAATGAAAGGAGATTGTATAAAAAGCAAGGGGTTATGATTACAAAAGCTTTTCAATGTTGGCATCATCAATTTCTTAGCATCTTTATCCAAAGTGTCAACAAAATGTTTCATTAGTTGTTGAAATTAGTACATCTTAAAGGTTGTGATGATTCTTTAATTCATGGGTTGAAGAGATTCCAGTTGAAAACATATGTAGCTATAAACTTAAAAAAAAAGTATTAGTAGGAAAAAAAAAAGTGATTTCACTGTGCAAAAGTACATAAAAATGGACAGGGAAAAGGAGAGAGTAAACTCACAGTTGATAATTTTTTGTGTTTTTTCGCAAAATTGTTAATCATTGTACTGGAAAAAAAAACCCATACTGAAGTTTCATTTTTAAAATTTTTTTAATCTTATATTATTTATGTGAAATTATTTAGAATTAAAAAAATAATGTTTAATAATATCTAACTTAACTGTACTGTAGTGACCATAAAGACTTGTTATTTATCAACAATGTAAGGATAGAAAAATTATAAAATTGTATATTACCAAAACCTAATTGTGCAGTTAACCTTGAAAAAAAAGAGTCTAATGCATTCCGTGTTAGCATATTGTAATCAATATTTAAGACTTTTTTTTTTACATAATGTATTATGCAGATATATGTTAGCTGTATTTTTTTTAATGGCATGAGATTCACATTTGATTATTCACAGTCACAATTTTTTTAAAATGATTAGCTATTTTTGAATAATACAATATGTTGTAATGGCAGAAATACAAGCTATTTAAGTAAAAATTAAAAGATGAAATTTCTTCATTTAATTTGCATTGCATTTTCATCATGCAAATTTTATTATTAAATGCATCATTCATGAACTTATCTTGCTCCTTACTTTTTTTAAAACTGAAAATACTTTTACAATATTAGCAGTTTTGATTTGACTGAAATTAGCCTTCATAAATATTTTAATTTAAAATTGCTTCACTGAATATTTTATTTAATATATATACAATGCACAATTTAAAATTAATTATTAATAACATAAAATTAAAATTTATTTTTATTTTTATGCTGAATGAAATTTATATTTTTTTTGTCTCATAATTTTTCCAAGTTTGTCTTGGATATGTCTGAAACAAATTATGAGATTATGATTTAAAATCTGGCAAGTAAATATTATTTTTAATAACTTTTGATCATATAAAGTTGATTATTAATTGCATAATTCATGAAAATATTTTAGATTTTATGATAATAATTTTATTTTAACTGAAAAGTTTTAATTCAAAATTAATTGACAGAATATTTTAGCTAATATAGTACCCAATTTAAAATTAATTATTAATAATATAGTATATGATCAACATTTATTTTTATACTGACTGAAATTTGTATTTTTTTTTTTGGCACTATCTTTTTATATTTGCAATAATATCTCCAATGGCTTGGATATATCTAAAAAATTATTTATATTATGATTTAAAATTAAGCAAATACTATATAGTAAATGATATTTTACACTTATATTTAGTATCTTTGGTCATGTAAAGCTGATTATTAATTGCATAATACATAAAGTAATTTCCCCCTCATAATAATGTACAATTAGAGTAACTAAATTTTACAATTACAGTGATAACTGTACCTTCCACTGAGTTACATAACATCAACACTTATGAAAAGATAGATTGATAACTCTGTTGTTATATAAGCTTAGTTTTTTTTTTGATATTTTTATTTATGCTCAGACATAACTCATTGGGGGATACAGTTACTTTTGTTTGAATTATTTAAATTTATGATTTTTTATTATTGAATTACAATGATCATATCTTTTCCACAAACAAAATATTAATAAAATTTTTAATCCATCAAAGTGAGCGAATACACCTGGGTCTTGTTTTACGCGATAGATAGGTTCCTCAGAAAACACGCGCAAACGAAATCATGCAAAAATAGATGTAACTTACATTGAAAAAGAGGGGATGCGGTCTGTGATTTTTCAAAATTTGCATAAAAGCAAAGAACCAATGTTGTAACAGTCAGATTTGTACACTCATGCAACAAAATTCAGAGCCAAGCAAAATATACCAAAGCTGACTGGAGTGAGGTGGTTGAGACCTCTAATCCGACCAAACTCCAACTCATCTGCCAGTACTCCAAATTTAACATCTTATGAGTGACATTCCTGAGGCTACACTCAGTCCTCATTTAACCGCGAGCCGACATAGAACAGGTAGAAACACGAGACTTAAGGTCATTACTAACCTAACTAAATAAGTGATATATAACACTTAACACTCTATTAATCTTAACTACCAGACATACACATATAGAATATAAACTCATTACGAAATTGGGGTAATGAACTGTGACATTTAATAATATACTGTGGATTGTATAAAATACTGTGGTTTGGCTTGATCTAGAGTCTGAGCAAGAAAGATATACAACAGTTTATATTTAAAAAGATTTATTAAAACAATAACAAATGATCTAACATAAAATATCATAATGGCAGGGATTGTATAATCTTCACAAGGTATTCAATGCAGGCAAGCATGTTACAATAGTTGGGACTGTTATCAAGTACATCTGTTCCCTTTTAAACATATTACAATACATGTGTATGTGTGTGTGAATTATAGAGGTCATGCCTAATTATTTAATATGCTCATCTTATGAATTTGACTTGCTTAAGTTAGGAGTTGATACTTTAGTATAGATGATGATGAGTACAGCCAGTTTTAATGGCTGTTATATATACTATTTAAATGAGCAACCAAATAAACTCAGTATCATGCAGATTCAACCTGATAACCCAGATTCAAACTCCAGTCTAAAGCTGAATGATTAATTACTATGGGAAAAAGAACTGGTTACCATTAGGTCCACATATATGTGCTATGGCGCTATATAAAATATTAAAGAAATAAACTTGCAGTGCGAGTGAGTGATTATTCAAGAGCTTCACCATCAAATGCTCGGTTTGCTCTGAGACCGACGGTTTGCTGCTATTTATATATGAACGTAAAGTTCAGGAAGTCGGATTGGCTTTAGGAAAAATCTGGGTCCGCATGCTCCAGTTCTAATGAAGATACCATAACCCGAACTAAATAAAGGGGCAGTTTGTTACCGTGAACCCTTATCAGAGGCAGCAAAACGTAACACATATAAGTGTACTATATAAAAACACACCCGCAATGCACGCAATATATATATAAAGCAATAAGTATGCATATAATTAATTACGCCTAAAACAGATAGCTTTTATCTGTCAAGCTAATTCAAAACAGTTCTTAAAATTAGCATTATAAGTATGCTAATAAAATGGGCTTAAACTACATAAAAATAATCTAGTTAAGATCCTGAATCTGCATATAAATATTCTTAATTAAGGAGGGAAAGTATATTCGATGGGACTTAATACAAACATTAGCAAATATACTTTATCATCTCTAGACAATATATATATCCCCTTCCAACTAATAGATATCAAAGGTTATAATATAAGATCGGTTAAGCAAACCTTAAAAAATACGATTTTACAATATATATATATAACTATGATAATAACGAGTGGTTAGCGCATTCGTTTATTACCAATATTATAATTTCGAAACAATGATTCAATAAAATAAACAAGGCTTTTAAAATGTCTAAGTGAAGATTACAATTATCTCCTTTATAAATTACTTACTTAGTTTCACTGTTTCGAAATCTGAGCATATTATCACATATTAAACATAACAAAATGCATTTAAACAAAATATTAAAATTACTGAAATTAGGCAAGACCGTTAGTTTGTAGGAATTGAAGAGAATAAATTTCGGACATTTAATGAGTATAAAAAAATATGAAATCTTTTAATTCATAAAAGATTTCAGCAGTTTATAAAATTAAAGTAAGTGATTTTTTTTTCTTTTACATTATATATAAAGTTATACAGATTGTTTGTTTCTTTTTATAAGAGGGTAAAAATTAAAGAGTTTTGATAATTTAGATAGAACGTTCTTTTTAAAGTGTTATAAGAATTTATAGATTAAAGTTCATACTACAGTTTTTTAAAATTATTACCATCTCTCTGCCACCTTGGTTGGACTTGAAGCGTATATCAATGATAGTGGCTGGAATAGGGCGTCTGACAGCATCATAATCTTCAATGGCCTTTCAGATAGGTTAAATTTCTTCATATTCCCCATGCAGGTTGCTGGAAAGTCTATTCAAAGGTATGTTTAGAGGAACTGAGAGTAGCCATCTGGCTAAAGAGCCAGCAAACATATTATTTTACTCGATCATTTTGGATTCTGGTCTCCACAATAATTTACAGGAAAGCAAGCTAAAGAATAATGTTAACCAAAAAAATCTGCAATATTTATATTCCCTAGATCAAAAACCAGCAACTATCTATTTTAAAACACAATTCAAACTTCCTCTAAGTTTTACAGCAGTCGGTCTCTTTTGACTCTGATCTTTTTTTATCTTGTTGCCCAAACTTTTACTGGCTTGATCTGGGAAAAGAAATTCATTACAATCATAATGAATTTGTAATGAGCTCTAGAACAATGTCAATAACCTAGGGACCATCTGATCCTACCTGCGAATTATTCTAAATCGTTTTATTACCAATCTGTGAATTTCGCATGTAATTGATAATTCCATTATTCTAAACGTTTTATTACCAATCTGTGAATTTCGCATGTGATTTATAATTCATTTAAACCAAACTTGCTAAAGAATATTTAGCTACATTTTCTAAATAAAATAACTCTTATACAATATATTATTTATATAAATGCTGCAATATATCTATACAAAAATTAATATCACTATCATTTATAGGTGCTTGTATGTGTGACAATAAACATACAACTGTTTGAAAGCATATAAAACTGTGATTACATATATAACTGTGTAAATGAATATATCGCTGTGTGGATATATATACAACTGTGTAAACATATATACAGCTGTGTAAAGGCATATACCACTGTGTGGATACATATACACTTGTACTAAAGAGTGTTTAAAACCGGCATAGATGTCTCTATGGAGACATAAAGGTGAAACAGATAGGAGGACAGGAATATCTGTTTCAACGTAAAAGTACTTTAAAATTCGCGCGCAAAAAAAAATAAGGAAATAAAATATGACTAATAAAAAATTTCAAATTTGAAAAAAATTGATACAAGACAAACTTTTTTTAACTATAATATTTAATTTTATTCAAAATAATATATTTTTATGCATAATTTACAGTACAGTAATTTACATTTTTTATACAAGTTTTAATTATTATCGCTATTTGCCGAAATACACGTTTGTTTGCAAACTGGTAAAAAATCAGATTCTCACAAGAGGAAATACAACTAGCACCAAGTTCACTCTCATGTTTTGTTAATGGTTTTCTGTTGACAACGTAATTAGTAATTAATCTTTGAGACAATGATTTTATTAATTGTTTATGAACTTAGACTTATGATAATAAAAAGACATTTATTCACCACTGCTGGGAAAAATTTAATTAAAACTAATAACTAAAAATTAAATTCTTATTTTTGTCTTTAATTTTCAATTCTGTTTAAAAATCAAATTTCGTTTCACTGCTATTACTCATCTTTTAAAAATAAACTTGCGGACACTAAATGATTAATAGTTGATTACGTTCTTTTTTAAAAAGCAAAAACAGAATGTGATTTAAAATGCAAAATTAACATGCACAATGTTTGAACAAATTTACATTATAATCTTGTAAAATTTAATGTGTGTATACATAAAATGTGGAAATCATGATTTTAATTTCATTATTGCATAAAATCTTACTATTATAAAGCACTGAAAATATTGAAATTACTAAGATGAAAGTTGAATTCCAATAATGTGCTATTACTTTCAATATAATGTAAGTGCGTGAAATTTATTATTTAAAATAATAGCGCATTATCGGACTTCGACTTCCGGTGAAACATAAATCGCATAACTTCAAAATCGTGTTAAATAAGTCCGCGTAAAAAGAGACCCAGGTGTATATCATTTTTAAGACAAGATATATATTTTAAAATATAATATTAATATTGTTTACATCATCAAAATAGGCTTTTGATTACACATTTGTACTGAATGACTCTTTTTTTCCTTCTATAGTCATTAAACTTTACTTTGAATATGTCATTAATGAGAGTATTGATTGTCTTGCAAGGACATTGGATGAAAATTAAATAAAGTATTGTACATTAATCATATTTTAATTTTATAATCAAAATATTGTATACTGTAATATTGTATACTGTACTCTGTATAATGAATAAACTCTGTATTGTATGTTTTTAGCATGAATGCCACTATTTTTTTTTTGGATGACATAGTCACTATCGTATGATGTCATCAATCTTACGACATGACCACTAATTTTGAATTTATAAAAAAATTTTTTTTTATGATCATTATAGTGAACAAATTGATGATTAACAATTATGATGAATCTTCACATAAAAGTCTGGTGCTAAGTGAGATGTAGGTTTTTTTTATATATTATTAATTAAATGCCATCTATATCCAGTATTTATAATAAAAAGTTAATTAAGGTCAATGCTACTTCAAGGCATTTTATAAAAGAGATATAACTAATTAAGAATTAAAAAGTTCTCAAATAGATAGGCAACAAGCTGAGATGAATAGAATATAGAAATATGTGTTTATTTGTTTTTTGGTAGCAAGTTTATCTGCAAAATTTTATTTAGAAAATTAGAAATAATTTTATAATTTTTAATTCATTTTCATTTGCTATTATAATATGCTAGATTTTGTTGGATATTTGTGGAAATATTCTCATATATGCTTTACATTAAATTTATTTTTGGATATGGTATTTTTTTAAAATATACAAACTGGATTCTGTTATTTCTAAAATCATACATTGATTCATAAAGGTTTAATATTATTTTATTGTTAAAAGTATTCTCTCCACTCTATTCCAGAAGCATCTATATAAGCTTGGGTAATAAATCAATACTAGATGATAATGCTATAATATCCACATTTCCAAATTAATTTTTTTTGTATAAGATCTTTATCAGTGACAAGCTTGGATCTAATGACCATGGATCTCCTGAAATTGTTGTACTTTTTATGCAAAAACAATATCTTACTCTTTTTTCATTGTAAATTCAGCAAACAAATTAAAAAACAAAGGCTATAAATCAGAAACTATTTTGGGATTATGAGTATAATAGTACTATCATTTGGTATTCATGGATTACTCACATCTGCAGTAGCTCTGTAATTGAGTGAGGTGATTTGCCCTTAATGGTATATGTTTTATGTAAACCAAACTATCCATATGTTTCTAAATGTGCACAAATTATATTAATTGGTAGACATAATTTATTTTTGAATGCTTTGATGATATTTTATTTGCAATTATATAATGAACTATTTCCATCTTTTAAAATTGTTAAATGCCATTAGAAAAATTCAAACTTTAGTTAAACTTACACTATACAACCTTTGGTATTATTATTCTAAATAGTCAAAATAAGAGTTATAGTTCACATGACCTATTCTTCTTCTTCTTCTTCTCCTCCTCCTCCTCCTCTTTTTCAAATTTTCTGGTTTTATCAATGATAGTATTAGAATGAAAATTATATCTGGGATCTTTAGATTCATGAATACAGAATTTAAGGTATGTTGTAACAAATTCAATATTCACAAATCTAAAGTTCCCAGGTTCCAGCGACACCAGAAGAAGAGATATAATAAATTGTGTGTTATTACTTATTCAAAACATTGTATTATATATTTGAAAAATGTAAATAAAATTTAAATTTTTTTTAAAGATGTTTAACAATTAGTTCTAGATAATGGAAATAATTCAACATCTAATTGCACAAATTTAGTATATTATTTATAAAATGTGATATTGTCTTTTATAAACATTAAAATAATTATGAGTGTGGTAGCCTTAGTAGAAAAATGAAATAATTTTTAATAATTGAAGGTCAAGTAAACCATTTCATTTCTTTAACCAAATAATTTCTGGTAGAGGAGATAAGAATTTCAAAGTTGTCAAAACTAATTTTTTTTTTTTTTTTAGGTTAAAGAACAAAACAATCCTTTCTTTATGAAAATAAAAAGAAATAGGAATTGAAGTGGAAAAAGGAATAATAATATTGTTTTGTTTTTTTTATTTATAAATTTCTCTTTAATTTTGTTTATAAATGTTTAATTAATTGTAAATTTAATAAAATCATGTTATATAAAAGTTATTTTTATACCACTTCACATAATAGTAATAGCATGTAGTGTTATTAACCTATGTATGCATGAGTGAAAGAAGTTTTATTTTACTTATTAAGGAACGGATCCCTATTCTATTTTTATAGGGAGGAACTATTGTATCACTTTAGTCTTCAGTTTGAAAGTATGTATAGATATAAGAAATCATTAATCAGAAGATGACTTAAATGTAGATCAATACTTTGCAATTATTTTCCTTGAATGTTTTAAGTAAAAGCTATATTAATTAACACAATATGTATATATATACAAGACATAAATGAAATGACCCACTTAAAATACAAAATTTATGATTATTTATTTGGATTTATAGTAAAACAAGATAGTTGCATTATAATAATAAAAAATTTCTAATAGTTCTTTTGTATTATCTGGTCGCAATCAATTTTATTTGTTGGAGTCTTAATCAATTTTCAGTCCCAAATATTAGCAAACAAAAATATTTGTTTCAAACTTTTAAATATATATATTTTCTGAATTTTTTTTTTTTTTTTAAGTGTTATTTTATTTCACTATATGGTTTAATGAATGATAGAATGATGAATGCAAGAAATAAAGATTATTAGTTTGAATTTCAACTTGATATTTCAGATGTTCAAATCTAATATAATCTCCCAAACAATAAAATCATTCAATTAATAATAATTGTTTTATTAATATTTATATTTTTAACACTATTTTTCACATTTTATTGCTTGTAAATTATAATTCATTTCCCTCCACCTCCAACTATTGCTGACTACTTGATGTTTTTTGTTGTGCAACCTATAATTTAAAGTCAGTGCTAATACATCATAATTTTTATCCCATAATTTAAATCTATATCTATACAAAGCATGTAAATGCTTATAGTAGTAATTTTTCATGTATGTGTGTTAGATAGATTTTTTGATGCTGTTATTCATTTAATGTTTGATATTAGCATTTTCTAAACATGTAACAATTTTTAATAAGTGTATCATAATTTATTCATTTTATTGACATTAATCACAAATTTAAGTTTTAGTGCAAATAAAAAAAAAATGATGTATCATTAAATAGGTTGAAGATACAATTTAAATGTTACATCATTGTAGATCTTTTGTTGTTTTATAGAATAATAGACTATTTAAATATAACTTCTTGATAGTTTGAATATAGATGAAATTAATGTGGAAGTACTGAAAATTTCCAACAAGCCATATACGAACTAAATGTCAACAAATAGCTTTGACCATACATAAGCATTCCATCTACTGATGTACTTACATGCAGGGTGTGATTTATATATAATAAAGTAATTTCAAAACAACTATAAGCTATTCTGAAATCACTTAAACTAATCAGAGGGAAAGGCTGAACCTCATATTTAACAACCTGTTAATATTAAATTAATCTTTAATTAATAAATGTAAATAAAACTTTTTGATAGGTCAAATATAGATGAAATTAATGCAGAAGTATTGAAAATCCCTAGCAAGCTGACTGTTAATTTACATATAGTTCACTTCAGGTAAGTATGTCAGTAGGTGGTATGCTTATATATGATCAAAGCTAAAGTGTATCTTCTTTTTTTGGCTGACAGTTAGTTTACATATAGTTTTCTGGGCTTTTTAAAAGCACTTCTGCAATAATTTCATCTATATTCAAAAAGTTATATTTACATATATTAACTAAAGTTTCATTTAATATTAAGAGGCTGTTAAATTAAAGGCTCAGTTTTTCCCTTTGATTAGTTATAGTGATTTGAAAATAGCTTATAATTGTCTTGAAATTACATTAGCATATATAATCATGGTATGTGCAAGTACATCAGTAGATGGTATGCTTATATATGATGAAATCTAAAGCATAGGTGGGCTCATTCTACATTTATGTTTGCTGACATTTAATTTACATGTAGCTTGCTTGGGATTTTCACTACTTCCACATTAATTTCAATAATAGTCTATTATATACTGTTACATTTAAATGATTTTTATAAATGTATTTGCTACATTTGAGACTATGATAAAGGTAATAAATTTAAAGTTATAAATATTTATTAACAATCAAATGTTGAAGTATTTCGTAATGCTATTTAAATTTGTAGTTAGATATTGATCGGGGGGGGGGTGAGTTATTTTAATATAGATAGAATTTATTTACACTTATAAATTGACTTTTGGTAATCAGAGTGTAACCAAATTATGCTGGCTGCTTCAATGCCATGTTGTAGCTAATTAATGACAGTATTTATTACTGCATTTACTATACATAGTTACTAAATCTAATTTTATCTGTGATATTAGTTATCTTGGACAACCAAATTTATGTTAATTTATTAGTGTTGTGATAACAAAATAATGGTAAATTTGATTACTTTGTTATAATTAAATTATGACACTGTCCATTAATTATGATTATTTATGTTAGTAATAATTATTTTGAAGTTATATCTATATGTAAACTAAATGCATGTACCTCATTGGAAAAATTATGGTTAATGATGGCTGTTTTTTAATTGTGATGATGATTGAGTGTGAAACGATTGATAATACTAGTTCTAAATTTTTTATATTGAAGTCCTGTGATAGGTTAGAAATTTATCTGTTACACTAATATTTATCTATTATATTTTTGAAGGTTTGTTTATTACTTAATAACTCAATATATTGCACCAGTCTTGATGAATTTTGTACAATTTTCTTTTTTCTTTTTAAAGACTTACAAACTGCAGATCCAGAATTTGAAAGTTTGAACTAGCAGTGATCTCTAGAGAAATTTTCATAATCTACAAGTAATATTTTCTAACAAATTCCAAAATTATCAATATATTATTTCACAGGGGAAAAAATTATGTATACTAAAAACATTGGGACAATATTTGTGGAGTTATTAAATAACAAATCAACAGACTTTCAAATTTACATACATATATATATTATTAAAAACCAGTCAACACTTAAACAATCCCAATATCAATACAATAATCCCAATATCAATAACAATCAACAATTATAAATTGTTATCAAGGAAGCCCAGCCTCCTTTTTACAATAAAGGTGGTATCCCTTATAACATGACAAACTGCAATTATAAATTGTAAATTGCATCCAAAGTATTATTTAAATGATAAGTGTTATAATTTATTGTTAAAAGGAAGTTGCCTTAACAATAATTTGTAATTGTTGGTTGTTATTGATATTGGGATTGTCTAAGTGTTGAGTGGTTTTTAATGATTATTTACAAACCCATTTAGCCTTGAGCATTATTACACTTATATATAGATATAGATAGATAGATAGATAGATAGATAGATAGATAGATAGATAGATAGATAGATAGATAGAGAGAGATAGATAGATAGATAGATAGATAGAGAGATAGATAGATAGATAGATATATAGATAGATAGATAGATAGATAGAGAGATAGAGAGAGAGAGAGAGAGAGAGAGAGATAGAGAGAGAGAGAGAGAATTTATTTAAAACATTGTAGTGTATAATTTTGAATATTGTTTAAGTAATTTATAAAGCACTTAATAAAAAATCGTTAAATTATTACACATGCTGCTATTATTTGTATAAATAATTTAGAGAAACTGCTTCCAAGGATAGATCATCTGAATGTAAAAGAGTTATGTACAAAAATGAGCAGTATAATTCAAATATTTGAATAAGTATTGAGTACTAGAGCTTTAAAGCAAATAATTCAGGAATATTTAAATTAAAGCTTGTTCTATTAGGCATAACTTACAGATACATCTTTGTTATTTATCCTTTATATATTTAATTGTTTTAAAAATATTTTTTTTGTATCAAAGCATCGGCCGGGAAGTGAACCCACAACATCTGCTTGTAAGGCAGCTGTGCTGACCACCAACGCTTGACAGTTTAAAAAATGTTGGTAATCTAATGTGTGTGTAATTACAGAGTTAGCTAGTAAGGTATATTTAAAAAATGTTTTTATGTTCATGTTATCTCGCAAATCATTATAAGCTAATGTAAGTTTACTTAGGTATGAAATCTTTGCCTTTAATATGATTGAAGTCACTTGGTAGACTTGTATTAGTATTGCAAATTAGTCATATTTTATTATTGACATAAATGCAAAGACCAAAGGATTTATTAAATCTGGTGCTCCATAAGCTGGTAATAAGAAGTACATAGGAATATCCAAATAATTTTTAAGCTATACTCTTTATATTATTAATTGTTACTAGAAAGAAGTTAATTATGAATAATAGTAGATCAATCATCATCATTATTAACAGTCATTTATAAATGAAAATGGCTATTTTAATTTCAAAAGAAAAAAATAAAATAAAATACTGGATTCAGAATTACTGCTCATGTGATTAAAGAATAAAAATGTGATTACATATATACACAATCCTATTCTCATACTGTGAGTGCAGAGATTTGGTCACTAATATAAATAATTTATGGTGGCTAGTCCATGTACTAACCTAAGTGATTGAAGACTGTAAGATAAAAGAAAATAGAGACAGAATGAGAGAGAGATAATGATGATTAATTTAGTTATAAATGTTAGTAGTAATTATTAGTGAAGTAAGTTAAGACAATAGCTATACTTATGATAATAGCATTAATGTTTTAGCATAGAGATTGTAAAAATTAAATGAATTAATTTTTTCCTTCAATTTTTTTATTATTTATTTATTCTTGTCCTGAAGTTTAAACAATATACCTACATATGTTATTGGTATGGCACGAGATCATGATGTTTTATTTGTGATTGGATATTTAAATTTTGCTAAAGTCCAGCAATTTTATTAAGCTTAGTATTATACTTATTCTAAGACTATATAATTTTAAATATATATTTATAATAATTAAAAAAAATTAATTAAACCTAAAAATTTGTAAAGAATATGGGGCAAAACCTTTTTGATTTAAGAGGTATTATTGTTTTTTTTTTTTGGTCAAAGAAAGGTATAATTTCGTTGTCATTTTATATTTCTGTTGGATTAGAACAGGGATGCCCAACCCGTAGCTCGCGAGTCACATGTGGCTCGCGTAACTGTTTAATGTGGCTCGAATTGCACTCTTCAAAAAAATTGATAAAATATTTTATGTTCCTTGATGGCACATGCACACACTAAAAAATAAACATTTTTACAATACAAACAATAACGATATGCAGTGTCAGGTTTCACATTAAATAAAATATATTTTTCCTGTAATTGTAATTTATATGTATGTTACCAAATTTTTAATAAATAAAATGTATTTACATTTTTTTTTCTTTTTAACATATTACACCATTTTTTTTTTTTTTGCTGTACACGTTTGGTTTGGTGCTATATATATATATTGTGTTTAGTGCTCTTGTATATATTGTTGTTTTTATCGAGAAAGATCCTTGTAGACGTTTGGTTTGGTGCTGTATATATATTGTGTTTAGTGCTGGAAATAGTTTTTATCGAGATAGATCCATGTACACGTATATATTTTGCTGTATATATCGATGTTTAGTGCTGTAAACAGTTGTTTTTATCCGTGTACACGTATATATTTTGCTGTATATATATATTGATGTTTAGTGCTGTAAATAGTTGTTTTTATCGAGATAGATTCGTGTACACATATATATTTTGCTGTATATATTGATGTTTTCATCGAGAAAGATCCGTGTACACGTTATTTTGGCCACATTAGAAACGGCGGATTGATACCAATGTGAATAGGCCATCCCCCCCCCCCACCTATCTCCCTACATTGCAGGTTTAGTACCCAAGTACCATGTTTATAAATGTAATATGAAAAATGTAATATATAATTGTGGCTCCCCAAATTTTTTTAAATTCTCAACTGGCTCGCGTCAAGTTAAAGGTTGGGCACCACTGGATTAGAATATAAGTTGTTGACCATTTTAACACCACAATTGATTTGAAATTGCATATATTCCATCTGATTGGCTGTCACTTAAGCATTTTTAAAGCGTATCTGTTTGAAGGTGTTTAGCTTTCACGTTATTATATAAGCCTTAGGTAATATGGCAACCAATAATAAGTGTTATAATAATCCATGTTAAAGTTTAACAAAAAGCTGCAGTAAACCACAACTTAAAATTGGGCATTTTAATTATTTGTCATGCTATTTATTAATGAGAGAATTTGAAGTAAAAAAAATTGCTTTTCAACAGGATATTTAGCATCTATATCCCTTTTTTAAACTTTGTAATAAGATTAGGAAAAAATAAGATTAATTTAACAAAAAATAAAAGTATAAAGTTAAAGATGAATTCTAAAATTAAGTTAGAATTATAAGACATATATCTTTTTAAAAAAAAAAAAAAAAAGATGGAGATTATTGAACTATAGCATTATGAAGAAATATGGTAATCGATTTCATTTTTAATATATGTTATTTTAATGTTTATTGTGAATAGAATAATATAAAGTAATAATCTGTTTGATTACTAATATGCGTTTGGGTCAATTGAATTTATTTTCAGAAATTATTTTATCTATGAAGTATTATACTCTTTTTTCACCTTATATCTTCTTTATAGACTGATATAATTATAAATAATTAAACAAATCTACTTTCTTTTATCACTATAATCATGTTTGTTTGATCAATCTGACAGTTTTGATTGACCAACAATCTTTAAGACTTAAGAACTATATATATATATATATATATATACATATATCTGTTGTTTATATGGTAAACTATGTATTGTACCAGTCGAAAAACCCACCACCTAAACTGCAAGTCGGATCCAAACTCAGCTGAACCAAACTGAATTCAAACCCAACTCAACAGCTCAGATTAGTAGAAATCTAAATCGACGGCACAGTGCTATGCGCCAAGAAACTAGCTCAATGGTTGGTGAGGATCAGAGACCCCTGAATTGACATTAATATCTGATAATAAACTAACTAAAATAATTTTAAATCGAATCATATGTATATGTTCAGGTTGCCAACACAGACAGCGAGTATTAACATTAAAATAATTATGAAAGAATTAAGCATTAAGAAACCAAGTGTATTTAGAAAATATTTAATAATAATAATAGTTTGTTTTGTTTGAATTTTAAATAATGATTATATTAATTAATTCTAGTCCTTAAACAAAGTTTATAATTATAATAAGAGTGGCGATCCTTATTATATGCCAATGAGTATTACGCAATATTTTGGAACTCTATGTCTATGCCCCCAACAAGAAAATAAAGGCAGATAAAGGTATTCATTAGTAAAAGAAATTATTACTCTAATTTTATACGAAAGAATGTGATGTTTATTTCACATTCGCAAATCTATTCGTGAAGAGCAAGATACGTATTTTAGGGCATAACTTTAATCTTTATTGGAAAACTTATTTACTGAGAATTTGTTGGACTTTAATTTAAATCACTTCATCGTGAACTACGAACATCAGAGCGGGCTTTATCAGAACAGAGCGGTAACGGTGCTGACGAATTATGAGCTATAAAGTGAAATTTAAAGACTATGGCTAGTCGATAATCGAAGTCCTATGGCGGCTTGCATCTGACAAGTCTTATGCCCTTTGACTAATATGAACAGGAGAGGAAGTGCTTTCTTCCTCGATAATTTAAAATAACAGAAATTATCACTGATCAGCCTAACGGAGCGGAAGATTGCCCTACGTCAGCAACGTTCGAAGATGATGACTTGATAGTCATCGTTTGAATACTAAAACCCATATAGAATGCTCTACGTGATGACTTGATCAATTAATTAAAGTCAAACGAGCTTTTAATGAAAACTATTTTAAAGTATTTGCAAATCATATTAATTATGCCCCAATCATCATGCCCTTCCTGAATCTAAATATCAATTAACTGTAATTTGAATTAGAGTATATTTAGCTGATTCCTTTATCGACCCTTTTGCAGAAAACATTTTAAGATTATATATATATGAATAAATACATATTGGTAAACACGAGAAAATAGCTGGGGCATAGATTGGAAACGGAGCTAATAATTTATTATTAGCCAATTATAAAAATAGTAAACATGTAATAATTTCTTTCGACTCGATGATTGATAGAACTTATAAATTTAGTTCTAATGGGCGAGAACTACTATTAGAATTAATATTATATTATTTGCGGGAGGCAAATAGAACAAAGGAGCTCATCGAGTCGAAAGATTATTGGCATATAATTGAAAATAAAAACTTTAATAAATCACACACTAAATATATATAATATAATAAATGAACCGCCAGCGTAAGAAAGGAAAGTTAAAGACTAGAAGTTGAGAGAATTATGATATAAATTTACAGTAGCATGAATAAAAGGTTTTATAAAGATTATTACATTAAGGAATATAAGAGCTCTAAAAGGGAGTGTAAAGTAAAGTTCGGAACTGGCCAGAAAGTTTAAAGTTCATTATGGAAATATATTACCCATTTCTTCCGGGCTGGATCCTTTAGGTTACACGTCCGAGTTGATAAAAAATGTAGGCATGCATTTAGTCGATTACTGGAACAGCATTTTAGTGGATTTTCATAATTATAGCAGCATGATTGGTCCAGAAAAGATTTAGCGGCTCCATTGAAGATTTTCAGGGGACTTCAGGAACCGATAGCCAGATTCCTGACGTTTAGCCCTTTACCATGATAGGAACACTTTTTGAATTCATGATTTCGAACAGCACATAATTTACTGACACTTTTCTGCAACAAAGATGGCTTCTTTTTTCTCCAAACTTTTTCAGACCTATATATACTGTCCTCTGATGCCTTTAGGCTAGCGCTTCTTTCATTATCAATGTTTTTAGATTTACTGGTTGTTTTTGGATACATTCCTTCGATAAGGCTTTCAAACTCATTAAATTGAATTCATTTTCTAATTAGAAAATGAATTCTTAAAATCAGAAAATGATTTTAATTAGGAAATCCTTATCTTTTTTTTCTAATTAATAAAACTTTAACTGTTGTTTTTGGAAAGGGAAAATCTGAAAGCTTATCGAAAGAATGTAGCTTTTAATCAATAAAACTTTAGCAAATTATTTAAAAATAAAATCAAACATTCCCGACGCAATGAAACTTTCAAACAATTATATATATTTAAAATTTACAAATATATACGCACAATCCACGCAGTTATAATATATAAATTCATGAATAATTCTATCATGAATTTATTAATAGAATTAATCAATTTAAATCTGAAACTAATTAATTTTAATATGCATTTATGATATAAGTTATTCTTTATGGAAATTAGCGTGGATTGAACGTATAAAGTCCCATTGCATCGGAAATTTAAGGATAGTATTGTGGGTTTGAAGTGGGCTTATGGCTAGATGTCATGAAGCTAGGATCGAACTCAGATCCGACTGCTTCAGTATTTATATATATATTTTAAATTCTGAAGAAAACTGCTGGTCAGTCAAAATTGTCAGATTGATCAAATTAAATAAAACAAGTATTGTTGTAGTGATAAAAGAAATATGGATATTATTGCCTAGTCACCAACATCATACTTTGGATAATATATATATAGTTTAAACTTATTTAAACCATTATTGTTTGGAATCTTTCTCTCATTATAATTGGTAACTGATGCCATCAAAAGTTTTTGTGCTTTGAACAGGGGACTAGACTGAATCCTAAGATATACATTAAACAAGGTTTTATTTTTCTATTTTTAATTTGTCAAATTAACCTCATTTTGTTATAATCTTTAGAACATGTGAAAAAAAATTTCCAGTATATCAAATATTTATATTTTAATACTTTCAAGAATCAGATTTTTTTAGTGATGGTTGAGATTTATACTGATTTTATTTAAATGTTTCAATTCTATCCTGAAATCTGGAATATTTCACAGAAAACTGGATGTTGGGAATGCAAATAAAAAATGGTTTTTGAATTTCAGTAACTTTAAGGAAATTATTTTCTTATCCAAGATCAGTATGAATAAAATTCTCTATATTTTACTTTGTTTCCCAACAATGAATTGCTTAGCATAGGATCAGGAAATGACCAAATTGGAGAAAGAAGCTTGGAACAACTTTTTATATTTTGGAACCGAGTAAAGTTAAACAGATATGTACATGTAGTCTTATTATAAAAGATTCAGATATTATAAGATTCAGATGTTTTTGCAATTGTTTTGCAAAACTGCAGTATACTGTTAACGTATGGATAAATTGATAACCTGTTATTGTAATTTTTATATTGTTTTTTTATATGATTTATATGGTATATAGAAGATGTAGATCAGTATCTTTCATGAAATTCTCTCCATTCATCAGCTCATATAATTATCAATTTATTACATGGAGTTATGTAAAGAATTTCTATACCAGGTACAGATACAAAGCTACATGAATTATTCAAAAAGCATTTTATTGATTCTGAAAAAAATAGCAATATATTTCAGCATTATTTTAGTATATAATCTGACCAACAATGATAGAGCCATATATCCTGGGCTTAATAGACATTGATTTTAAAGCTACACAAAAGTGTTTTTATTCATTTAAATTAGAAGCTAAATGTTCAAAATAATTTAAGAAACTAATGTCATGATAAAAATTTTAAGTTATAAAAAATGTTTTAATGGGACTTCTTTATAATAAAGAACCAAACTTGTTTACCTTTTGTTATTATTAACATTCAGAGATTCCATGATTTTATTCATTACTTTTGCTAATATTTGTGTTTTGGGAATATTTCCACAATTCACAATCATAAAAGATTCCCGAGGCATCACAACTTCTTATATGCTGCTGCAAATATTTTTTTTTCCTTTAGAGAATGATGGGCATACTACTGAGCCCAAAATACAGGGACAGCTAGTAAGAACTTATTAGATGACATTTACCAAACTCCTAGATTATTTATCAATATGACTGTTTTAAAAACCGATTTTTACTCTAGAAAGTAGATGCTATGATGCTATGTAATGATAACAAATAAATAATTGAATGACTTTATTACTCCAGAGTTCATAAGAAGTTAGCGTATTGGAATCGAGCAGAAGGCTTTACACTCAAGAATCTTACGCTTTACCACTGCAATAAGATATAATGATTATTATTGGATAAAATCTAATTTTTTTAATTTTCTATTTCTCTGAAAAATATTTAAAATCATATATTTAATATTAATATTTTTATGAAGTGGAGACCCATGAAAGTGTAGTCTTAATATGGCTGTTTCAAAGGGATATGGAATGAAATGGATTACTTTAATGAGATGTGACTTATAGTCATATTGAAAATCTGTCAGATTTTTACTGTTTTTATATAGTTTTCCAGATTACCATAAGTACCAATAGCTAAATAGTTATTATTGTATATGTAAATTAGATAATCAAAGCTTTCATGCTTAAACAAACCAATAAAATTGTTGTAAGTTCTGTTGCCAAGGCAACACTACAATTAGGCAGTAAATGGAAATGTAATATTGTCTTGAAAAAGAAATACTATTGGTTTGATTAAGTATGAAGATTGCGGAGATGTAAAAGTAACATTTATAATATTTATGAGAAATGATTTAAATCTTTTAGAATAAAACCAGTATATAGGCACAAAGGCATAAATATTCAGAATTAACTTGAATAATTAAAACTTTAATTGAATATTAGTTCATATTACAACTAACTGCAACTAACGATAATCAAGGGTTATTATTTGTTTGCAGCACCATTTGCCTACTTATTCCATCCTGCCTTCCGATAGAAAACTTAATGTATATACGTACATAAATTAATTATTTATTGTTTTTATCAAGTACTTTCTGGGGGATTTTATTACACTATTAAGTTTTATACTCTTAACAAACTATTCCATTAAATATTTTTATTTCTTTTTTTTTAAATCCTCAGAGCTAAACAATTTTGTATTTAGAAATCTAACGAGTTCTGAAGATCACCTAGCAAAGCTTAATCATATTTATCATTCCTTAATGTGCTATTAATGCCAAAAAATATGTGGAAAAAAAAAATCCTAGTAAAAATAAATGGAAATGTGTAAACTGAATTTATGAGGATTTCTAATTATTTTACAACCATCTGATTATATGTCTGTGGACAAAAATCATTTCTTATTTTGAACATTCTTAACTATTTAATTTTAAAATTGTTGAGCATTGCTATTTATTAAAATGTTCAAAATGTCAATGAATATGAATATTTTGTATGTAGGTGTATACATATTAATATTAAAATATATGCATTATATGTTAATGATTGTGCATATTGGCTATACCCACATCCTGGGATTTAAATTTGGAATAGATTTGCAAATTTTTCCAAGTACTTTGAAGTTTTTTGTAAAGAAACAAAATACTGTTGAAATATGATATTTGTCATCACTGCTGAAAGACATATCATACGTTTTGAAGCTATTTTTATTTTTTATCATCAGCATCCGTTGCAAAACTAAACATATCCACAAATGGTTGTTGCAGCTCTACTTTTCCATTATGTTACAAATTTTTTTGATCTTAACATTCTATATTAAATTAGTTCTTTTTAAAATAAGATTTTTGTATTCTAATTTTCAATCATGAATTGCCTTTCCTTTATAGAGAAATTATGGGGGGGGGGGGGATTAAATGTGAAGACATTTTAGTCAAGTAATAAATCGATAAATACTAAAGATATATATACAAAACACATCATTCAATCATTTATAAATACAATAGCTTCAGAAATTAACTATATGAAAGTAAAGAGTAAAAGTTTTTAAAATAAATAACCCATAACAGGACAAAGACACCTCCAATCACCTTCTTATAGAGGTACAATGAAAGGAAGTCAATACTCACAAAGCTTTCCAAAGTGGTTATCCACCCTTGTTCTCTTCTAGCTAAGGATAATAATATTGAATGATTGACTAGATTATCTATGAACATCATTTCAATCATTTTTAAATATACTGCAGGTTGAAAGTCCAAGTTTAATCCACTTTCTCTGATCTCTAGCCTCTCTTCTCACCTTAGCATTCATCCATTATCTCACATGAGACCATTTTTCTAGGTCTTTTACAAATCTTCTTGAAGCCAGTTTAAGATTTTATCTATTCATCTAATGTCATCTCTTCTGGGAATATGTCCAAACCATCTCCTCTTCAATCTCTTAATGCTTTCAATGATGTTAGTAATGTCCAAATCTCAGATTCATAAGCGTAAACTGCAAAACATAATTATTTAAAACCTTTCTTTTCAATCACATAGCCAAGAGCATATAAGTTTAATTCTGTGATTAATTACATTTATTATGTTTTCCATCTGTATTAGTAATTTGACCAAGATATCTGTAGTTGATAACTTTTCTAATTTACCATTATTAATCATTATTCATTGAACATTACTTTAATCTTTTTAGCATTTATCTTTAATTCTATTTTCTTACTTTCATCTGATAACTCTTGCAACATTTCTTGAAGCTTTGGAGCATTATTTTCAAAAACAATTAAATCATTTGCATATTCTAGATGTCTTATTAAATAATTGTCATTTACTTTAACTTCCTTTACTTTCCAGTGTAATTCACAAAATACTAATTGCAAAATTGCTGTAAAATTTTTTTGAGATATAAAGTCACCTTGTTATACACTTTCCTCAATGTTAACTTTTAGAATTGCTATGAGTGTTGCATTTTGATAAATATGTTTCAGAAAATGACAATATCTTGATGGTTTCAAACTCTTGGTAAAAAGCCAATAAACTCTCTATGCTGGCTGATGTGTTTTTGGTGAGTAGACCATTCACATTTATATAATGTATGAGTAATCATATAGTAATAAAACATGCAATGACAAAAACATGGAGTAGACATAAGGAATTAGTCCTGTTTGGTTCCTTCAAGGTCTCAAAGAGGAATTAAAGGATCTTTCAGCTAGCAGCAAATTCCTTTCTGCAGTCTATGATGGACATATACCTGAGAGAAAATTTTTAAGCTTTTTGAAAATAATTTCGTTTGATCAGACTACAAACTCAGGTTGAGTGGCATGGCAGGCAGCACTATAAACTATATGGTATTTATTACACACACATATTCAGTAATGTTAAGAAAATGGCAAATAGTAGCAAACTATCACCAATGAAAATTGATCTGTGCTGGTTAGCACAGTAATAGATCTAAACATTTCTGGAATAATTTTAACTGAATAAAATTAAAAAAAGATATAAATTTGATCGATTGAATGAAATTGTGCTTAGACATTTCCTAGCTCTCTAAGCTATTAATCATACAATTGTTTTCTATATCCAGGTTAATCATATAGTAATACCTTAATGCCTAGATGTATTTTTAAAAAAAATATATTTCTGTAAGTTAAATAGCAAGTTTTTTAAGCCTCCCCCCCTAAAGAAAGTCAACATGATTGAGAAAATAGAAATTCATAGGTTCATGTAGTTTTTGCATTTAAATAGCTCAGCTGATTTTTTCCCCACAGTATTATTTCATTGTGAGATAGCTGGATTCAATAATGAATACTATTTATGCAGTGTAATTTTAACTATACCATTCTCATGCAAGATAGGGATTGGTTTCTGTCATAAACATATGTCCAATGACATTTGCTAAAGATTTATGATCTCTATGGTGCACATTTTGTGTTGAATCATTGCTCATCAGTTGGTCTAGACCATAATCTCTTACACATATCTTTAGTATTGACCAGTATATTTATATAGATAGATAGCAAATTACTACAGTTTGATTGATAAGTATCAAATGTGCTGCCCTTATAGCTTCGACACAAATCACTTAATGAGAGTATACTTTCATAATCTTACACATATCTTTAGCATTGATCAGTATATATATATATAGATGGCGCATTTGTTAACAATCAAACTGTAGTAATTTGCTATCTATATGTATACTGATCAATACTAATATATATATAAGAGAGTGTGGTCTGAGCTAATTGATGAGTGCTGGTTCAGCACGAAATGTGCTTCTTGGGAATCATAGATCTTTTCCACATGTTTTTGGTAATATGTTTGTGCGGAAAACGGATAGAATCCAATCCCTATTTTGCGTGAGAATGGTGTAGTTAAAATTACACTACAGAAATATTATTCATTATTGGATAATCTCTAGTCTTGTGAATAATTAATAAAAACTATTAATATATCTGGCTTCAATAGTTTTTATGTTTTAATTGTTTGCGCATTGTTTTTAATATTCCTATATATATATGTCCATTTTGCATCATATGTAATTTGATTTCTATCTATTAAAACTGATAACGGCAAATTACTTCCTGTTATTTTTCCCTAAGAAATGTTTCATTTGATGTAAGAACTGCTCTCTTTTTTTATATAATAAGATAATAAAAGTCAGTCATGGAAAACGTTTTTGTATTAATGACAAAACAAATAAAGCAGTTGTTTAGTTGAAAATATTTCGTTAATTAATTAAGGCAGATAGTATTATATAGGTTACTTTTAATTGTTTTTGTACAAATTTTCTATATAAACTTTTTAAGTTAAAAATTTTACTTATGTAAAATAATAAAATATTAAGAATAAGATTTTAAAAGTAAATTTTAATTTCGAAAATGCTGGTTTAAAAATGTAATCTCCAAATCTTTCTTGCAAAAGAATAATTATTAAAGATTAGAAGTTAATCTAATCTGATTTTAGGTTGAAGTGTAAATTCCGTGAATTAAGAAAATAATGATTGTCCAAAAAAGGCTAAAGAGAAAAATGATCCCATTTTTATAATTTTCTTCTAAGAGGAATTTGGGCAGACAAAATAGTGTATTAAAAAAAAAAAAAATAGAGTCATATATCACATATATTATTTTGTAATTTGTGTGGAGACTTAATTGTTGCAATGGAAGATAGAGAGCTTTTTGAATTCATTTTTACATTATTTTAAACATTTCTTTATGAATAATATTTTTGTAGTGTAATTTTCCCTACACCAGTGTAGGGTAGGGACTAGTTTCTATTCACTTTAAGCACCTTATGGAGGAGGTGTAATCATAAACATGACCAAAGATATGTGAAAAGATGTATGATCCCCAAGATGCACATTTTGTGCTGAATGAGCACTCATCAATTGGTTCAGACCACAGTCTCTTATACATATTTTTATCATTGTTCAGTATATATAGCTAGCCAATTATTACAGTTTAATTGATGTGTCAAATTTCCATCCTTATAACTTTGACACAAATCTGATCACTATTCCCATAATATAAGTAGATTATGATAAATGTGGTAAATTTGTAGTGAAATGCAGAAAATCTTTCTTCTGGTCAATTGCTGATGGCATGCTTCACCACTTCTGAACGATTTGTATGGTTTGTTTGCAGAAGTAGAGATTTTGGAGCTTGAGGTCCAAGGCTCGTGGCTCACTTTTGTCACTTGCAGTCCTTTAACTAAGCAACAAATCATTTAGTTTTTTTTTTAAAGCAAGTTATTGATGTAATAATGGGAGCCTATAGTACCTCTTGTTTTCTTTTTAAATGAAATAAGTATTCCTTTTTAAATATTGGTGAAAAATAATTTTTGCCTCATTGATTTGGTGTTTAAAAATCTATATGATGAGCTCTCAAGTGCGTTGTTTTTTTAGCATAAAAGAAAATTCTTTTCAAATCAGACTTTTTTTTTTGCAAACATTACTGAATTGAATCAATCTTATTTGAAAATAAATTTTCTGTGAAGAAGCATCTGTGCTTTCAAAGAAAGTAAAAATTCGATATCTTTAAATATTTCAAATGTAACTAAAATAAATATTCTTTTTAATTATGTTGAAAAGATTCAAAAAATGAACAAATAAATGAGATGAAGCTGCAGTTGTTAAAACAATTAACAATACAGAATTTTCTTTGCAAATCAAACCTCAACTTTGATTGAAAAAAAAAAAAAGTAAAATATAGTGCTTTTCCAGGAAGATATATAATATAAATAGAAGCAGTCAAGCGTTGTGGTCTTAGGGGATTTTATTTGAGAGCCTGCAAGCACTCTGCTGTGCTCTGGGCTTGTGGAGCAAGATACATATTGAATGCTTCTATATATCTCAGATATCATTGGAGGTTTATCGCATCTAATAAAAAGTTATTTGCAAGCAGTTTTTCTAACAATTAATGGAGTTAGAATGAATTGGGTATAGTAATATATAAGTATGTAAAATAGAAAATTGAATCACTTGATATATGATAAGTTGTTGATGATAGTAGATAAAAGCATTTGTGGCAATGTATATAAAAAAGATAATCAACGGAACAAAAAAAAAAACCTTATGTGAAGATTAGTTATTGAAACTGACTTTGAGACTTTATCTCCTCAAGGAATGTTAGTAAGAATGGATATTTTTTTTTTTTTCATATGTCATAGCATCGGCCGGGACGCGAACCCACAACCGTCTGCAACCAACTACTTGCTTGCATGGCGGCTGCGATACCTCTCGGCTAACAACGCAAGACAAGAATGGATATTGAGATTATGATATAATGGACAGCATATTTGTCTTCTAGCAATCTAGGATTTGAATCTAAGTGGAATTAGAAATGTAAACTTTTTTATTTATTTTTTAAAGTTAGCTGATCAAAGCCATCCCAAATTGGTCAGTAAATGATATTTAGCCATTTTTATTTAGAGGATGAAACAAATTATGAAAAGCCCAAGAATTCTCAATAACTAGCAATTGATTAACCTATTGAAAAATGTATTTTTCAGCGGAGGCTGTTCAATAAACCTTTGCTCTGCAATATGTTCTCTAAAATCATTTTAATTATCTTTTGCTTCATGTATATGTTTTATCAGTTTATAATTTCAATTATATATATATATATATTATTGAAACACATTTACACTACTATAAAAAGTATAAATATTATTAAAGTAAAAATATTTCTCATTTATATAAAATACTTTGTTTAAATATATATTGTAAACTTTCCCCCTTCTTTACTCTTTAAATGGTTTTGAATTATAAACTTTATTTTTCTTTAGAGAATTCATTTTTATGGTATCAAACTGCTTCTATGATAGATTTCTGAGAAAAGTAGTAATTAAATAAACAGTTCAGTAGCTAATGCACGTCTCTTCTTAGATTTATGATTTCAGAAAGCATAAAGCCAATTATTAGAGAAATATATATATATACCGTAAGTGTGAATGTCTCTAAATCTATCATGCATTCGCTTGATTACTTTTATAAAATAGTTAATCTCATGTTATTGGCATCCCATGTTTTATTTTCTAAATAGATAATGATGGCAACTTATGAAAAGGTGGGAAGAAAACAACTCTTAAAGAAATAAGACTAGGATTTTAAAATTGATTTTTTAATTTATCAATGTTTTCAGAGTTTATATGTAAAGAATGACAGCATTTAGATTTAAAGGATCTTGAATTAGAAAGAAAATTAAACTATCTTAATTAAATGTTTAAATAAGTTCAATCATTAAAAATAAAAACGTAAAAATTTAAGAGTATAGTAATACATACAATGTTTAGCATGAAATGCATTTCGGAGGTTATTTGTTTTTTATGGTGTCTTTATTTATATGTTTTCAAAAGAATATGGTGTGGAAATTATTTAATACATTTATAATATTTGAAATATAGGCATTCTTATACCTGGAACTTAATTGTAAATATTGGGGATTTGAACTCAGACGTTCAAGCATCCTTCAACTATCACACACTATCTCATACTACTGATACACATATGACCACACACATGTAGAAAAGAAATAATCACAAATATACAGTATTTCATGCTGAACCATCAGTTGGTCCAGATTATCATCTCCCACGTATATATATAATCAGTGCTCAGTTTATATTAAGATAGAAAATCTTTATACTTTAAAGTATAAAGATTCGCTATCTTAATATAAACTGAGCACTGATTATATATATGTGTGGGAAATGATAATCTGGACCAACTAATGAGTGCTGGTTCCACACGAAATACTGTATATTGGTGATTATTTATCTTTTCTACATGTGCGTGGTCATGTATATCAGTAGTATGAGATAGTAATTATAGTTGGAGGTTGCTTAAAAGTCTGAGTTCAAATCCTCTATATTAACACATTTATAAAAGATATTACACATGGGAAAAGAAATGAAGTTGAATAACCATGTGTATGTGTGTGTGTGTGTCTTTAACTGAGGTTTATAGTTTATAGCTGGGCTAGAGATAATCAATCTTTAATAAATAATTAGTGTTAATCATTACTGCATTTATCTAGAATAGTTTGTATCAAAATTGTGAGTGGAGGAAGTTTGACATTTATAAATCAAAATGTAACAATTTACTATTGATAAATACTGTATACATGATAAAGATATATATATATGAGATGGTGACCTGGGTTAACTGATGAGTTCTGGTTAGTGTGAAATGCATCTTGGAGGGTGGGGGTGCCTTTATTCATATGTTGTCAAAAGAATGTGTGGTAATGCTAGGTTATTTAATACATTAATAAATGCCTGCAAACATAAAGGATACAAATAACAAAGTTGTGAGAGACTAAATATAAACAAATTGATTATACAAAAAGTGGGTTCTTGGTTTTTATGCTGGGTTTGAGAAAAGATAAGGGGGATTTAGATATAAAGGCCATGGAGTTGACAAAGATCATGTTGTGGAAATGGGATGGAGCAGGATAGAGAAGAATATGGGAAAAACTTAGGATGTGGAATGGAAAGGGAAGATAAGGTGGCTAATAGGTTTCTCTAGGCAAAGTGGTGACTCTGAAAAAGGAGAAGCCACAGAGCATTACATCACATCAATAAAAAATAATTTATTTACTCAAAATATAACTTATGATTGTCAAAAAAGAAAAAAAAAGGAAACTGTTATTGGAAATCCATGACTAGTGAAAAACTTTTCATTACCAGTTGTTTGGAAGTTAAGAAAAAGACATTAATTTGTATTCTAAAATGTTTTCAACTTTAGATGTAAATTTGAAATGGAAAGTTTTATTCTAAAAAAGATAAACTCTCTAAACAAATTTGAATATAAGATTGCTATTAATAATTTTCACTTCAAAAATTACATATACAAAAATCAAGATGACACTTGATTGTTTTTTTATTTTTATTTTTTAAAACTGATAGTAAGTGAAAACAAAATAAATATTAACTTAGTGAGAAGTTTTTTAATTCATAATTTGTTTTTATTATTATTTTACTTGAAACACATGATCATTTAGTTTATAACTTTATTTATGCTTTTAAATAAATATATATTTTTACTCTATTGGACTATTTCATCAACTACTTAAAATTGTTACTTCAATCTTTTAAAAAACTTATTCTCAGAAAAATGTAATTCAAAATAAATGCATGCAAACTGTATATAAAGAAAAGCTTATTTAGTACTTTAATAGCATGGTAAAGCATGCTTTCGACCACCTGGTAGGCATATTCATTTTGTATGCATTTATTTTGAACTAAAATTATTACATGTTTTTAGAAAAATTCTTATTTACACTTTCCCAAATACATATAACTATGTTTTGAATTTTTCTAAATCCATTTAACAATTTCAACTAGATGATGGAAATAGTCCAACATATAATTACAAGTAAAATGTCATTATTACAAATATTTAGACAATCATTAATATTCATATCTTATTTAAGTGTATTATATTATCATTTTCAACCATTATTATTCCATTGCAGGATGAAGATTTTTCCAAGTTCAATCGATCTCCTCCAATCTCTAGCCTCTCTTCTTCACATTATCCCACCACATCTCCTTATTTTATTCATCCATTCCACATGTGGTCTCTTTCTAAGTCTTTTACAATCTGTTGGAATTCAGTTTAAAATTTCAACTATTCATCTATTATCATCTCTTTTAGCAAAATATCCAGTCTAACTCCACTTCAGTCCTTTAATTTTTTCAATGATAAAAAAATAGATATTATAGTTTTATTTTGTTATAGTTCCGATTAACAGCTACTAACATTTAAATGGGAATTTGTTTCCATGTTTCACTAATTTAGAAATAATTAGTCATGATTAATATGGACTCTGTGTATTATAAAAGTGAAATCATAGTATTTATCTCAGTTAAGAAAACCAGAATATTTAGCTAGTTTCAATACCATCACTATGGGTTTTTTGTTGTGACTGACAAATAGCATCAATGGTCGCACCACATTTTGTAAAAATCAATGCATCAAATTAATCATCTTGGGTAATGCATTATTTTAACACTGTAAATTGTACTTTGATATGGCATATAATAATGAAGACATTGAAGAAAACAAATTTATGAATGCTTATAATTTATCAAAAATGTAGCCACCAGTATGAATGATAAAAATGATAAACATTTCCAAATCTTATTAGCATGGAGGACACACTACCAGAATCTAGCACTTTCTCTAATTTAGATTGATTGGCTAAATTAATATATATATATAAGACTACACAAAATTATGATTAGCAATTTTTCAAGCTGAAAATATTTTTCCTGATGGCCATCTATCATGTGATTTACATGATTGCATGCTATAACACGTGTATTTTGTTGTGATTTTTTATTTTAAAATCTGTTATCTCAGAGGGATAGCAGATTTCTGTTATTGATTCTATCAGAAACTTTATTAGAAATCTTGAATGAGCAGCAGTTTATTGTTATTTTTTATCCAGAAGTTATAAAATGGAGTTATAAGCATGGGCAAAGATAAAACAACATTAAATTGGCTACTGCAGCATGTAATTCTTTGATTCCATAGAGAAACAATAAAAGATAAATATCATTCTATTATAAGCATTTTACCTGCCAGTTAAGAATATATATATTTTTTAAACTTTCAATATATAGCTGTGCATGCTTTCAGCCTAGTCAGTCAAATTTATAGTGCTCAAATTCAGCTGTAAAGTTCGTGATGAGTTTATAACTGAAACATTGTAAGGATTTATGGTTTTTCTTGTTATAAATAAATTGTAACTATTAAAAATTGTTAATATTAATCCAAATTAAATAAAATTTTTACCAATCTCAAGTGATACCATTAGTTATGCATCATGAGTGACTTTTTCTAATATTGATGATTTTGAATAAATATAATATTTTATAATATTAACTAGTTTAGTCTAGAGACATTTAATATATATAATGTGTGGTCAGCGTTTTGGAAAATTAAATTACATTTGAGTATATTGGCAAGAGCACAATGGGAATATTCAATTGTCCAGACTGAGCTTTTTTTTAAACACTTCCTTTCTCAGTTGGAAATTAATTCTGGTAGTTTTATTTTTGAATTCTATTCTCTTACCAATGTGTTAATTGCTAAATTGCTAATAGTGTTCAATTTGTAATGAGTGGCTAAAATAACTTTGTTAACTTGTCAGTTATAAAAATATCACTATTGACAATTATTTTTCGATTTCTCTATCAAAATATTCTTTGTATAAATATTGTACATTTACTTTTCAACAAGTAACTTGATTCACGTTCATGTATGTGTACATTGGATAATCGCCCTATTTAATGTACATAGAATAAAAGTAAATTTTTTTACAAAATAACTCTACATCTAAAAAAGTTAGCAATCTCCAGTCCTTGTATATATATATAATTCTATAATCAAAGTCTTCATTAATACCCAGAAGGTTTTCATTAAACACACACACACACACACACATATGCAAATTAACCATATTATTTTTATAATATTTCATGAGTATATAATATTATTTAGCAGCATTTTATTATTTCTTTTGTTAGACTCCAGAAAATAAAATGTCTAGTTACAGAATAAAATATGTATCATTTCAGAACTGTTGGTTGATAAATTTTTTGAAAGCATGTTTTGTTATGTTATTTTTTGGATTCAATTTTCTGTCTAATAAATAAATAATCATTCATTTAATTTTTGTTTTTCAATGGGTTACTAAATGTTGCACATTTATATATAACAAAAAGTAATAATTTTCTTTCATAAAAATTTATTTTGCAAATAGGAATATAAATTCATTTAAGTATGATATTATTTGATTTTGCCAGAGTTACTTAATAGATGCATTAATACACATTTATTTTCTAATAGAAAACCATTGCAAATTTATAAGATGTCACCTTCATTCTTTAAGAAATAATCGGAGTTATTTTTTAGGAGTGAATAAAAGTAAATAAACGAGTTTGCAACAATAGTGATTTAGATTCCAGGACTAACAGATTGAGTAAAAAATAAAAAATAATGTTGATTGTATGCTACAGGATTAACAAAAATCTAAGATAAAAAAGTTTTGAAACTGCAAAAAAAAAATCAAAATAAAATAGTACTCAGACATAACTAAAAACAATGAGGGTAATACAGTATCAGTTGAACATGACTTAAGTATAAAATGAAACTATAGAATTTTTCAGAAAGATTAATAATGAAGAGTCATTTTTTCAAATAATTAAAAGAAGACAGGAGAAATTAATGAGACTCATTTAAAGTTTGTTTCAAAGTGTAGCTTTGTATGATATAAAAAGATAATTAGAAAGATCAAAGAAAAGATGTTAAAGTTTGTTTTAAATGTAGGTTTACAAACAAATGAAAAAGATAATTTAGATAATCAAAGTTAGAAATATAAAACTATTCGTGAGGAAATTAAAATAAAGGAATTAGATTAGATTTATTATTGAAGATAGGAGCATTATGGAAGATATTATGAAAGAGACTGTAGGGGAGTGAAAATTTAGAAAAGGAAGAAGGATGGATGGAAGTATTAAATTATCTTAATAAATGATAAAATGATGAGTATTTAAAGCTAAGACTAAAAGATAGGGTGACTTGAAGAATGTTAAGCTATTGTTATTGGAAGATCATTAATGATGATGGTTGGAAATGTTATTTCAATTTAAATTGCAAATATTGTTTTATTTTAAAGTGTGAAATTTATTTTTACCCATGTACTTATTTGTTATGCCATATTTTAAGCAACTCCTATTTGAAAATACACCTCAAGAAAATTAGGAATATCTAGTTATATTTTTTGATATTATTCATTACCATTTCATATGTAATGTACAATATCTTATAAATACTCACCAAAACAGATATATCATTGTGCCATCTAATTTTATAATGTAAAGTCAACATTACTGATTTCTATTGCTATGCCACTATAGGAAAATTAAAGATAAATTCTTGCAGGAATAAGTTTCAAAAAATGCTATTAAAATTGTAAAATAATATTTGTGTTCTGGTGCTATTGATGGAATAATTAAAATCTAGAACCTTCAAAAGTCTATCATAATTTTTAGTTGTGTTTCATATTATAAAAATAGATAACATATTGTTCCATTAAATGAGGATTAGTATGGAATAATGAAAATATTAACAATTCTGCTTTATTTATTTGTAGAGAGACTGCTTCAAGAAGGAATCATATCACATGAGTATTTATGCATCATCTTATAAGTAAAATATTTTTACCAAAAGCAGTTCTTGAAAAGGAATTGAAATATATTAATCTTCATGTATAAATTACCAATAGATTATATTAAAAGATGGGTAAACATTGACAATCTATCACCAGTGATGACAGAGTTTTATTACCTGATCATAGTATTGCCAATTTATACCAGCATGCTTTTGTGCAAAGAATTTAACATACAAACAGTATTATTAAAAAAAAAAACAACTTTCACATTTATTTACTCTTTACAGTCACCAATTTTTTTGATTTCATTTGATTATGTACTGAGCAGTTTGTTCCAAAAGTGAGAATGATAGATCTCCAATTATAGAAAAGATATTTTTTTAATGGGACACTTGAGTTGAATGTCATTTGCCTCCCAAAAATCTGATCACATATACACATAAAAACTGATGGAAGTTTAGCACAGTCATAATTATCAATTAATTAAATGAAAGTTATATTTGCCAAGTGTAAGTATGCTTTGTTTGAAATGAATGTGCTTAATATAATAATGATACATAAAAATGATTGCTGTACTTTAACATAGTGATCAAGTGGCTGATTCAGAAGTAAAAAGTTTCTGATTGAGTTTTAACTGAATAAAAATTTAAAAAATCTGATCATCAGAAAAAAACTTGGAGGCTTGATTGTCACATGACCTTCTTAGCATCTAAGCACATGATTATTATTTTTAATATGTAAAAATTAAACTCATTTTGCATGCAATGAAAATTTAGAAAATAAAGTTTAAAATGCAAAGAAATTATATTAGCCTCAGCAATTCACATTTACTGCAGTTAATAAAAGTTTAAATTAAAAAAAATACTTGGGTATACATGATTATAAATTAAAGAAGAGTTTAGTATTTATAGGTAGGGCTGCTTTAAAAACTATGATGTTCCAACATTAGCATAATAGGAATGGAAATAAATTTAAAGTGAACAAAAATCTGATTTATTTGATTTCAAAAATATATTTTTATATCATCAATATCATCTTACACTCAATGAATTTAGATAAATTCAGAAAATATTTTAAATAATTTTGTTTATAAATACTAATCTATGAATACGGGGACACCGTTATCAAATCATCAATATATAATGGTATTCTTTTTCCCCAATATATTTATTCTAATCGAAGTACATTCAAATTACTTTTAAAATTAGACTATTTATTTTTTTTTAATTATGTTTTTAGGATAAGTAAATTGTATTTTAATGGCTACATATTTGAAAAGAAAATTCATTGGATTGTAGTTTAAAGTAGAACCAAAATGTAGAATTAAATTCAAATATCATAGTTTCTTTGATTAAAACATACAATATTGAAAAAGTATACTGGAAATTTCTGTAGTTCCGGAGTATAAAAAAATCTTTAAATTTGTCATGGAATCTATTTCTCAAATGAGGTTAGCAAAAAAATTCTTAACTTGTAAAAAAGTCTAAATATTAAAAGGGAATTGGTATTTTGCAAAAATAGGAAGTATAGATTCACATTCATACAAATATGATGATGATGGAAATACATTAGTAATGGTTAAAAATAAATGAATTTACGCATTTTTTTTTTTTAAATTTAAGGTTATGCCTGTTTACAGAATTCACTATTTACTTCCGCATTTGTTTATTTATTTAACGTTGTTGATTTTTGTGATTAGATTTTAAAACTGTCTTTTCTAAGCTTCACAATTATTTAAAATAGCTAAACAATTATAATAATTAAATAGAAGAGAATATATATTTAAAGTTATTAGGAATTATTTAGAATACATAAATTCTTATTAAATTCAAAAAAATTTAGACCCTTTTTAAGTTGTGTTGTTTGTGTGGAGTGTATATAAATAGTTTTGTTTTTTTTTTTTTACAAAATATTCACTTTTTAAAAATTAGTAAATATTGTTAATATCTTTCTTCCACAGAATTGAAAATCATATGCTAGTTTTAATATTTAATGGAGTGTTGCTAATACGTATTTCTGTTGAAGCTAAAATAGTTATAAAAGAAAACAAAAAATTAATTGTCAAATAAAACATTATATGTGTTGATTTTAATCACAGCTTGTTAAACACATCCTAAACATTTGGGAAAATTGGAGCATTACAATTAGCATGAAACAAAAGCTACTTGCATTCTCATATGTGATTTGACTGCACAAAGAGAAAATAGAGATGCCAAGCATTGGTGGCAGAGTGGTTAGCACAGCTGCCTTACAAACAGTTATCCCAGGGTTTGCTTCCCGGCTGATGCTTTGACACATAAAAAAAAAAGAGAAAATAGATTGTGTAAGTTGCACCATGATGCTTATCATTTTCTGCAAAGAAACAATGACGTGAAGATCAAAAATAAGAGAATATGGCATTTGACCAATTATTAACAGACTGAGCTTAATGTAGAACTCAGTAATGTAAGATGCATTTGGGCATTGATTTTGTTATTTTAATTACATTCACATCAATTTTAATTTTTTGTGTTTGTTTTGACGTAACAGCAACATTTATATTTTTGTTTTTCTTTTTCTTCTTTAGGAAGAATGATCATATTCATTTATGATCAACTGTTAGTAATAAACTATTATTGGAACTTTAATACTCATATTTATTTAAATAATAGCTTTTTACTTTCAAATCAATTTTAAAGCCCAGAAAACATCTCTGCATATTGATATCATGTTAGGCTCCATTTTTTGATGTTAAATATTTTCCCCATATAAATTCTAACTCTGTCATTATTAATTACATTTTTTTTTAAAAATTTTATACAGGATTTTTTTTTTTACAGGTGTATATATATATATGAAAACTTTTATTTAACATTATCACACTTTAAACAAATGACTAAAGACTTAGAAAAAGGCATTAATGTATTATTATTTGCCCATTTTTTTATAGTAGCTATTCTCTCACAAAATTGTGTAAAAAACAATATTTTATTTTTACCACAGAATTAATTTAATTCTTTTTTTATTTTCTAATTGCTCAAATTTTTATTCAAAAGCAATATTCTGGAAAAAAAATTAACATAACTATTAGTTTCGTTCTAAAGGGCACTGAATAACCTTATTAAAAACTTATTTGGTTGTTCCAGTTCTGTTATATATATTGTAATTATATTTTTTCATTTAAAATAAATGATTAAGTTATTAATAAAAATGAAAGTAGAAAAATATAATAGTATGTTTTTAAAATAGATTTTAAAATGCAAACTTGTAAAAATAAAAGTATTGCATCATATTTTCTTTTAAAATAAAACTGTTCTTAGCAAGAGAGTAGGGAAAGATTTAAAAACTCTTTTTTTAAAAAAGAAAATTCTCTTTGTTTTATAAAGCAAAAATAAGTTAGGGAAATAAAATGGGTAAAATAAATCTTAGGCGAAATCTAAAATAAAAAAGTTTAAAATTGTTATAAAAGAAACTTTTGTGAAGATATCTCATTGGTTTTGGAATGCAATTTAAGTTCGCAAGATTCCTGGATGATAAGATATTAGATTAATCTAAGCAAAAGATTAGATTAAAATGAAATGTAAAAATCAATTAATTAAGGAAATATAAAAATTAATTGAAAATATAGATTTAATTTATGATTAATAAAGATGATTAAAAAACAACAAAGGAAAGAGGGATATAAAAGTTACATCTTGGCTATTGTTCTTTAGTTGGGTTTGTGATATACAGTTGGGATTTCTATTTGTGTTATCGCTATTCAGTCTGGTCTTCAATCTGGAAATCAGTTCAGACAGAATGCAGAATCCAAACAACCAGTGATCCAAATATTCGGAAATTGTAAGCATTAAAACAGGCAAAACTCACTATACATATTGTGTATTACTACAGTTATACACAAGCCTAAGAGGTGGTGGTTGTGTGATGTTTATTGGCTTGAAACTGTAAGCATAATAATGAGCCAGTCATTACTGCTGCGGTCAACATTAATGGAGAGGTCACATAAGCCATAGGAGTGTTAGTTCAGACAGAATGCAGAATCCAAACAACCAGTGATCCAAATATTCGGAAATTGTAAGCATTAAAACAGGCAAAACTCACTATACATATTGTGTATTACTATAGTTATACACAAGCCTAAGAGATGGTGGTCATGTGATGTTTATTGGCTTGAAACTGTAAGCATAATAATGAGCCAGTCATTACTGCTGCGGTCAACATTAATGGAGAGGTCACATAAGCCATAGGAGTGTCCAACAGGGTCTTATGCCCCAAGCCATCAGCCATCAACTATCCTGCCTGAATCAATACCTGGAACCAATGTCGAGATTGTAAAGTAGAAGTTGCTGCATACCCCTCTCTCTCTCTCTCATTATTCAACATAAACCTGGAAGGAAATCCATGAAGCCATCAACGGAGAAACAAAAGGCCAACTGGTTGGAAAATAAAACAAATGAAAACCTAGGTAAACATACCTTTAAATATATTCTGATCACAGTCTAGACTCTTTTATTTTAAATGAAGTGAACTTTAATTAATGGATTATTATAACTATAGCACAATAATCATTTAAAGTTTCTTATGTAAAATTTATTGTTTTTTTTTTAATATTATATTAAATATATGTGTGCGCAAATAAATATTAATGTTTGCTTAAATATTTTTGTCTATTTTCTCTCTTTCTCATATCACTGCATCACCAGTAAATTAGTGTAGAGTTATTTCATGTGTTAAGTAAATGTGCTGGACTCTGAATCAGAGTGTGAACTAGTCATGGGATATGTCAAGCACTGGATTGTATGCCTATCGTCCAAAGCATGCTGACTATATAACCTATGGTTAGCTGGTGCCTGAGGTTAATCCTCAAAACAAATAAAATGCTTTGGATGACAGGAGTTTGAATTACTGGAAATGTGATCGTAGGTTATGCTTCTTTGTATAGCCTCAATCTGGTTATAGGTACTATTGATGGTTCATCTATCAATGGTATTCTACTTCTCTGCTTGAAGGGCTGGTCTGTTTCTGTGTATTTTTTAAAAAAATATTATAAAAGGGATTTAAACCCAGATAACATACAAGAATAAACAACAATGTCTTTTCTAAGGACCTGATTCAATATATATATATATGTCAACAGATGGCGTTCTACCAAAAACACCGACAAGCGTATGTTTACATAAACGTCAGAGCATGCATTCACTATCTCTAACTTTAATTTCACTTTCAGATCATGATTTCAAGCTATTTGCTACCATCAGTGAAAGACAGGAATTTTAGAAACTAGATCTAAACACAAACTCTGAGCGTTTATTAAACAGTTTCTATTCAGCTTGCAAGCGTGAATCTTTTAGACATGTAATGTCTTCAAACTCAGCATAGCAAGCCAGATAGCTACATGGGTCTGATCTCAGTTCAGCATCACCACATAGTAGAAGTCCTCTGCAATATATATCATTGCTAGAAAGACCTCAAAGGTACATTTATGAAAAACAAAAAACAAGTTAAAAACTTGCTAACGCTTGTATTTATGTCAACAGATGGCGTTCTACCAAAAACACCGTCAAGCGTATGTTTACATAAACGTCAGAGCATGCATTCACTATCTCTAACTTTAATTCCACTTTCAGATCATGATTTCAAGCTATTTGCTATCATCAGTGAAAGACAGGAATTTTAGAAACTAGATCTAAACACAAACTCTGAGCGTTTATGAAACAGTTTCTATTCAGCTTGCAAGCGTGAATCTTTTAGACACGTAATGTCTTCAAACTCAGCATAGCAAGCCAGATAGCTACATGGGTCTGATCTCAGTTCAGCATCACCACATAGTAGAAGCCTCTGCAATATATATCATTGCTAGAAAGACCTCAAAGGTACATTTATGAAAAACAAAAAACAAGTTAAAAACTTGCTAATGCTTGTATTTATGTCAACAGATGGCGTTCTACCAAAAACACCATCAAGCGTATGTTTACATAAATGTCAGAGCATGCATTCACTATCTCTAACTTTAATTCCACTTTCAGATCATGATTTCAAGCTATTTGCTATCATCAGTGAAAGACAGGAATTTTAGAAACTAGATCTAAACACAAACTCTGAGCGTTTATGAAACAGTTTCTATTCAGCTTGCAAGCGTGAATCTTTTAGACACGTAATGTCTTCAAACTCAGCATAGCAAGCCAGATAGCTACATGGGTCTGATCTCAGTTCAGCATCACCACATAGTAGAAGCCTCTGCAATATATATCATTGCTAGAAAGACCTCAAAGGTACATTTATGAAAAACAAAAAACAAGTTAAAAACTTGCTAACGCTTGTATTTATGTCAACAGATTCACGCTTGCAAGCTGAATAGAAACTGTTTCATAAACGCTCAGAGTTTGTGTTTAGATCTAGTTTCTAAAATTCCTGTCTTTCACTGATGATAGCAAATAGCTTGAAATCATGATCTGAAAGTGGAATTAAAGTTAGAGATAGTGAATGCATGCTCTGACGTTTATGTAAACATACGCTTGATGGTGTTTTTGGTAGAACGCCATCTGTTGACATAAATACAAGCGTTAGCAAGTTTTTAACTTGTTTTTTGTTTTTCATAAATGTACCTTTGAGGTCTTTCTAGCAATGATATATATTGCAGAGGCTTCTACTATGTGGTGATGCTGAACTGAGATCAGACCCATGTAGCTATCTGGCTTGCTATGCTGAGTTTGAAGACATTACGTGTCTAAAAGATTCACGCTTGCAAGCTGAATAGAAACTGTTTCATAAACGCTCAGAGTTTGTGTTTAGATCTAGTTTCTAAAATTCCTGTCTTTCACTGATGATAGAAAATAGCTTGAAATCATGATCTGAAAGTGGAATTAAAGTTAGAGATAGTGAATGCATGCTCTGACGTTTATGTAAACATACGCTTGACGGTGTTTTTGGTAGAATGCCATCTGTTGACATAAATACAAGCTTTAGCAAGTTTTTAACTTGTTTTTTTGTTTTTCATATATATATATAATGCAGTTTCATCCATATTCTATCATTAATGTTGAAACAAAAGTAAAAATAAATTAATGTAATCTTGCGTCATAAATGAACATTTTACTTATTAAAAAACGAGTAAATATTGTAATGAAATACTTATAAGTGAATAAATATTAAATAGAGTTAAAATGTAAGAAATTAAAATATACCAACTTAATATGCTTCTAATTTTTGCTAAATTTGTTTATTTTAACTTATGCAATTTTAATAGGTTTATGAAGTTTATCTATAAAATGCTTATTTTTTTATTTTGAAAAAAGAACAAAAATATATAATTCAGTCATAGAAGATTGTAAAAAACAAAGAAAGAAAAAACATTGAATAGGTTGTAATTAAGTTGACAATCCTTAAAAAATGAGAAAGTCATTCAAAGCTGAGTCAAATTAATTGTTTATCAAAAAATAAAGATTTGTTATTTGATTTGAGATATATCGTGAGCTGAGAAAATATTTAAAGCTCAATTTCAAAAAGCAGAGAAAATTACAATTTGGAAGAAACAATTGCCTTACCGACTCCATACATTGTTTTAACAGTTCTGCTTACAAGCAGATCAAGCTGTATACTTTATTTGTATTGCTGGACTCCATGAAGTTAAATAAGTTTGTAATAATTTTAACGCAATAATAAGAGAATATCATAGTATTATGAAAAAACTTCATTGCATTATTAGAATTTTAAGAATGGAGAATTAGATTTAAACCAGTATATCAGCAAAATCTAAGCTTGCTGTGAAACCTACCTAGAAGAAAATATTTAACGAAAGTCTATTGAACTGACCAGATGATCCATCCTCAGCTTTGAATGACTTTCTCATTTGTAGACACATTGCAAATATTTATTTTCAATATTATGCATGGAAGTAGGAATTATATGGGGAGGGGTGTCAAGTGAAAGTTAAAGTTGTAAAATTTAAAGAAAGCTGTAAGGAACAAACTTTTATGTTGCATAATTATATTTCAAATAGTTTAAAAAAAAGTATTCTAAAAAAAACTGAAGATATCTTTGTTCAAGGTGAAGACAAGACTGCCTGATTTGTGGGAAAATACACCCAAAGGTAACCTAGAAATAATGTTCTGTATGTGCACAGAAAAAGGAAGAAAAAAAAATTCATTTAAATGTTCAAGAAATAAGTTTTCTTTTTTTTTTGGTTCAAACGTTAAAAAAAAAAACGTTAAAAATTAAAGGTACATAAGAATTTTATTTTTATCTAATCCTGTTCAATAATCAGATATTTTATTTATTAATATTAGAATGATGATAATGATTATTATTATTGTCTGTAGTTTTATAATAGAGTAGATTTTATTATATATATTTTGTTACGTTACGCATATATAGTTTCTTTTCAGACATTTTACTTTTTTTTATTTTATTTTATATAGGTATTGTGGAACCTGCAAATTAAAGCTGATCATTTCATTTAAATTAGAAATAGGATATGTTATAAAGTTATTATTATAATAAATGAGTTTTTAAATAACGTATTATGTAGTAAAATGCTCTTTTATGCGATATTCAACCTCTTGTTTACCCTGCTATTATTTTTATTTTATTAAAATAATTTTTGCTTTGTTAAAATTTAAAATTTTTGACCGTCTCTCTTCTGTTTTAAGCATCATTAATAGTAATATCCTATATTAAACATTTATTATTTGGCATCTGTAGTAATTGGATATCAATTTATTAATTACATTTGTTACAGCTAATTACCATTTGAGAAACAGCTAGTATTATGGGACATTACAAATATGTCATGATATTAGCGATTAAGCCAATGCACATGCGATTTAAAGATAAATTATAAATGAATACTCTCACTTTTTCCAATCACAAGATATAGTTTTTTTAGAAAAGATGCATGTGCATTGCCTTAATCGCTAATATCAGTATTACAATATAAAAACATAGCGCTATATAAAATAATACCTCATTAAATATGTCATGATTAAAATGCTATACTTCTGAAGTTATAATTTCGCTTACAATAAATTCAGATCATCATTACATTATAATAGGCAGATCGGTAGAGAGATAGTGTCAAAGAAATTGAGTATCAGTAATTTTCATTAATAATGATCCATGATGGAAAATTAATCAAGTCATCATTTACATATATATTATTTCATGTGTAAATTATTAATGATGAGCTAGTGATAACTGGTATTAATTTTTGTGTTAGTTTTATTGGTTAAATAATTTCTGACTATAAACCTGTTTAATTTCAGTTGAAAATTTATGATATATTTTTATTTAATTTCTCCCCGTTACAGCATATATATATATTAGTATCTAATAAATATTAGTTTTTTTCTTTAAAAATGTTTTAGACTGAGTTTCATTACAGTTTTTTTTTCTTTGCAATTATTTATTATTAATATTGTTTGCTTCATTAAATGTTTAAGACGTGAAATTGTTAAAAGCAGCACAATATTTTATTAAATTAATCTCCATAGCTGTAGGATATAAATTTCATATAATGAGAGTAAAATATTTGTTTGCTTAAGAAGAATTTTTAAAACTTAACTGCAGATATTTATATTATACATTATACACAGATTTTAAGAAAATGTCATCAAGTACCTATCCATATATGGTATAAAGTACTGCCATTTGGTTAATTTATTAAAATTTCTATTTTTCTTTTTAATGCAAGAATTTGAAATAATTTATTCACATTTATTTTGGTATTATTTGGTTAACTGTTTCAGAAGTGATGTTCAGGCAGCAAAGTTGTAGTTTAATGTTCCTTCCATTCAGTTGATAAGATTGAGATTTAATGTCTTCTTCCTTGCTTTGTTTTTGTAATTTTTTTTTACTTGGAATTGACTTTGAGAACATTTGCCTCTCGAAACATTGTTTTCATTATTATAAAAAATATATAATAATATAAAAATATATAATAGTTAATATTAATAATCTGTTGTAAAAAATACTCTGATAATATATTGTAGGCAAATGTTAACGATTTTTATCTGCTTTTTATAATTAGTAAATAGTGTACACATTTAAATTTTTTTTCTTAAGATAGGCAATAACTGAAAGAGGTTATGATGCTCAACAAATGTTTGATTTTTGTTTATGATTGTTTGTCTTTAACACAATTTATCTTAGCATCTCAATATTTAAAAGCATATCATAAAAATTTTAGCATGCCCTTTATATTATTAAGATGCATATGTAAAATTTAATTTTGGTATTCTTTTTCATTGATTTCTATTTTGTCTTGTGGATCTTAATTTAATGATGTAAGTAATAAAATTTGCTTTCACAATAACCTTCTTGAAGCTTATGTACATATAAAGTTCTTAATGTATGTATATAATAATAAAAATGGGATTCTGAATAAAGAATTTATGAAATACATTTATTAAAAAAACAAGATTAAATTTTAATTACTTACTAAGATGAATTATTAATTATCAATGGATGAAAGTGCGATAAAAAGCTGATAAATATAATTTTGTTTTGCCTGAGTGAATTTTACACAATAATAAATGTGGCATGTAAGAAAAGTATTTCTGAATCTAGCCAATGAAATTGATAGACTTCATCTTTCATTTTGATGTTCAAACATCATTTGATATCAAACAGGCAAAACTCTCCATACATTAGTGCCATCCTTATTGGTTACATATGTTTGCAGTTTTATTATAATCAGATCTTATTTTTGTATAGCTAATATAAAATTAAAATACTATAAACAAATTTTTAATATATGTTTGCAGTTTTATTATAATCAAAACAAAATACTAGTCATTTGCTCATTGATTGAAAAAACAAAGCATATTCATTATTTAATTTAGACCGTGAGTCTTCTAATTAGACAAACAAATTTATAATGAATCAATTTCCTTATTTAAATAGAAAGTAGGTTGAAGTAAAGAAGGGTTTCCCTCTTTTCTTCCAAGGCGTAAGTTTGTGGTTAAGACCTGTAGAGGTCCTTAATATCGCATTTTTACACGAATATTCTTGAGGTTAAAGCCTTAGTAAATATTACTTATAATACTATGTAAGAATATATATTTATTTAATTAAAAATAGTTCTAGTTATTATTATTACGCATTGCATTTTTTAAAATTTATATCACCTATAAATGTGAATTATCTAGATATTCGAAATATTACTCTCATGTAAGTAGTTACTAATAGATAATATCAATTAAATAAATATGATTTTTGTTCACAATTATTTTGCACACAAATCAAAACTTCATGTCAATCAGTTCATATTTGCAAGCTTTATTATAGTAAAATAAAATGTTTTTTCTTTTGTTTTCATTATAAATTTCACATATGAAAACAATACTTTTTAAAATTATTTTTAGAGCCCTATTTGAATTCTAATGCTCTAGCAATGGTTTATAAAATTTGTCTTCTACTAATATGAGATTTGAAATTTGTATTTGATAAGTTTTGCAATATTTTTGATGCTCTGTAATCAAATAACTATGAAAGCAATTTAAAGATAGAATTGAAATAAATATAAGCAAAATTAAAACCAAAATAGTATTATTGTGAAGAAAGTAAAGAAGGTGTATTTCTGCCATATAATACTAAATCATCCATGCACTTTACTATTGTTATACAATACTTTAATTACCACAATATTTTACAGTTTACAGTTTCGATTGCCAGCAATTTTTTTCAGGACTTTTAATCTCCTAACTTCAATTCAATTTCATTCAAGAGCAGTTGAAGTTAGGAGATATAAAAGTTCTAAAGAAGATTGCTGGGGCAATCGAAACTGTAAACTGTAAAAGAGGGTGGTAAATAAAACATTGTGTAACAGTAGTAAAATGCATGGATGATTTAGTATTATATGGTATACATTTGATAATGCTATAAGAAAGAGTAGTTATTATATTTCTGTCAGTATAAACTAAAGCAAATAAAGTAAAAATGAAATAGCTTAAGAAACTGTGATAACAATATATTCAAAGGAAATATTTTTTTTTTATGTTAATAGTATAACTATTTACCAACATATTTTGATTCTTCATCAGTGATACAGAAAATAAACCAATTTATATTATTACATATCTTTATAAATATGATTATGAATCATATGGTTGTGCGGTTATGAAATTACAGAATGCAAAAAAGATGGTATTTTATTATAATGTATTTTTTATTAACTCCATCAGTCAGATCAAATTTTTGATTATGAAAAATTGTTATTCTGAATTTTAATATAATCTGTCTTATAGTGTAAAATGTTTATTGTTTATTAAGTTCATTTCAATAGTCTCGATTTTATTGAAGTATTTTTTTTATTGATGAAGTTATTTCATATTTTGATATTTGTTCTTATATTTTGAATCTTGTATTTTCACATAATTTTCTGGAAGAAAAACTTTTCTTTAATGTATAGTTAGTAGAGTTTTACTAGGTCTGGATATATTTTAAACTACAGTTAATTCTTATAATAAAGAATTCAGTCCTTTTATGATTTTTGAGTTTGACACATGTATCTTTTTTCAAATGATTGTATTTGAAGAGTAGTTAGAAGCATATTTGCTGATCTCTGACAGTAACAATTCCTTTATTAATGATTCATGAATATATGGAATTATATGTTTTGAAAAAAGTGTTTATGTGATAATTATTATTTTGAATTTAATTCAGTGTAATTTATTACATATATATATATATATATATATATCATTCTGATCATAAATAGATACCAGTCAACGTTAGGCAATCATACAAATGTTTTTTTTCAGGCTCTTCAATGCACAATCATTATTGCAAGAATGGAGTCTATCTATCCATTTCTCATTGCTGATTATTCTCTTGTTTTTGTTCTATCATTAAACTTTTTAAAGCTCTCTATATCTCTTTAATAGAAACAAAAGAGGATAACTTTAATCTGGTTATTTGAGCTTCAAATAAAAGTTCAAATAAATGGATCATATCTACATGTTTATTTTTCTGCTAATCATAGTATTTTCAGAAGTTTTCATCAGAACCATAGTTCAAAAAATCAGTATTTAATTTTATTTCAGTGCTTAACTTTCACATCCATAAAGAATCATAGGAAATATATCTTAAATATTTTTTAAAGCATTGTGTCTACATTTTTAAAAGGCATTCTGCAATGTCAGTCTCTATCGAATCCCTTAAATATTACATACTTTGTTAATAGTAAATGATCTTGAGGTCAAGAATTATTGATAACTTTTATACATAAATCCATCTTTTATTGATGCATAAACTCTCTTTTTATTGCAATTCTTTAACTTTCTTAATAAAGGTTAGGTATTCGTTATTTTTGGATATAAATGTGGTGCCATTCATATATCTAAAATTATTGATATTTTTTATATTTGTCTTTTAGCAATCTTATTTTCCTCATTATATATCAGTTATATAGATTGAATAAGTAAAATGGCAATATGCATCCCTATCAAACTCTATTGTCAATGTGTAGTCAGTTTGTTTTTCCATATTATTTTAACTGAAGCTGCTATTATGAAATGAACATTCTACTATTAAATATTTCTATTTTTAAGAATGTTTAGTAATTTAGTATGATTATTTGAATCAGAAGCTCTATTATGATCAATATAGAACATACTAATTTTCTCCTTATATGTCCTGAGCTCCTATTAATCAGAATAAAGCAGTAATAATATATATTATTCTCAACATTTTCTGAACAGCTTTTACAAGCTAAGATTCTAATGGGGTGATGAATGCTATATAGTATAATATTAATTGCATTCAGTATAATAGATATTATTTAATACTTTGCAATCTCTATCAAGATTGCTTTCTTTATTATAGAAATGTAAATTAATTTCTTTCACTATGTTAGCCACTGCATGGTTTTCAGATTAATTGGTCTAATGTTATCAGTAATTTTTCCTTTTTTGGGGGGGGAAGAGGGAAGGGGGGGGGGAGAGGTTGAAATATTTCTGATGTAACATGAAATTCTATGATATTTCCTTTTACCAATAATGTCAAAGTAAAATGTGAACTCATTTTCAATTATTGAGAGTTTTTTTATATGTTCAGCTAAGTAACTTGGTTGATGTCTTTTGTAGCAGCTTCCATCTTTGTTTTTGCTGCTTTGCTTATACTTTGTCCATTTTTATTTTTCAGAAAATTCATTCTAAGTAAAATCTCTTATTGATCTCATATGATCTTTGTTTACATTTTCAATGTCAATGCAAATGTTTTAATATAATAGTGCAACTCATCTAACTTTGGTAGTTTGCTATTGCCATTATATCTTTTAAGAACCATTTTGATTTTATTCATTATTTAATCTATATCAAAGCATTTTTCATATTTATTTTAAATTTTTTTTTTCATTTCCATCCAATTTTGCATAAAATCTAGAGATTGATATTAAATGTTATGATAAAGAAAATAAATATTTTTATTATGTCATATTTAGAGTATTAAACAAGTTTGGGATTCTTTTTTATCTTCATTCCAACTGATCCTTAGATATATCCAGAATATAATCTGATTACTATTATTCTCCAGTAAGTGATGTCCAGAGATATAATGTGCTCTTCAACTGCTTGGGTATGTATTAGGAATGAAAATTTATCATTAATCCAATAAAAATTGACTAGTCATTCTAATTCATCAGTTTTCTTCCAAGTTCCTGTTATCCAATAGCATTTCCTTTCTTTCCTTTTTTAAATTTGGGATTCCAGTTACAGATTATTAGTAGTATATCTTGCTTACAAGTTTTAGCAATTTCTGTTTGAAATTTGTTTATAGTGCTGGTTGTATGTTTTCTACTCTTAACTTTTTAAAAACATTTATTTAATGTAAATATTTTATGTATCTTTTATTAAAACAGAAATATGAGGTAAGAAACTATAGGTGGTTTGAAAAGTAGTTATACACTTACTACAAAAAATAAAAGAGGCAGGATATTTTGAATTGTTCAGTTGATAGCACTGAAGGCCATGGGCCTGCAATAGTATGAACTGTTCATTTACATTATGGATTGCCTCAAAAATAATTTTGATTTTAGAAGAATGCATGTTTTTGGTGAAGTATCATTTCAGTGAAGGAGAATATATAGTGGGTGTTAGAGAACAGATTTTCCAACAATTTCTTGAAGCAAGTGTCAAAACAACATACAGTGCAGACAGACATTAAGAGAGCAGTTCCATGAAACGGGCTTGTGTAGCAAGTGAGAATCTGTCTTCACTGAAGATAAAGTTTTTAATATTAATGGTTCAATGGTATACAGTCCTTTAAAATCAATTTGGAAATTGGCACAAAACATCACATCACTGTTAGTATGGCACATGTAGTAGTAAAAAACAATTTAATCTTTTCTCCTATAAAACTATTGCAATGTAAGAACTGAAACAAACAGGTAATGAAAAGCACATATGTTACTACTGTTGGTTTTAATAGTGTATTGCAAACAATAATGAAAATATTCTTCGATGATACATTTTTTATTGATAGAAACAGAGTACCACCTGAATGATTATATTAGCTCTCAGAACAATAGGATATGGTTAACATATAATCCACACTGGTTACAACAAATCCCTCTGTACAGGCTAAATATTGTTGTGAGTGGTGATATCAAAAACAGGATCATTGAACTCATATTCTTTTATGATAGCATCACCAGTGATTGTTACTGTAATGATATTTTACATCCATTCATCAGTGAACTTAATGAAAACAAAGTAAATAATGTGTGGTTCTAAAAATATAGTACCCGAACACATGTTGCTTGCTAATTGATGATTTTTTTTAGAGATCTTTGGTGTCCACGTAATTTCTAAAGATTTATGGTCTCCCATCTCAGTTCATCAGACTATTATCTTTTGGGAAGCTGCAAAAGTCAAGGTATACAAAGACAACTCACATTACAGTGAAGAAGTCAGATGCATAGAAAGTGAAAAATTAAAAAAATAAATGCTGACAATAAATTTAAAAAACTACCATCATGTCTGAATGCTCACAGAAGTCATTTTGAACATTTTTTGTAATTAATGACACAAAAATTATATATTCAGCATATAAAAATAAAATAAAATATATTACATTGTAGGATTGAATACTGAAAAATAAAAACCTAAATGATAGGGGGAAAATCAATTTTTTTTGGGGGAAAAAGAGCTTCACATTGCATAAATCTACATTAAGTAGCAGTGCATTCCTTCTTTGCTTTAGTTATCTATTAAAGTATTGCATATAACACTACTAACCAATTCATTTTCATCTTATTGGCTTTTTTCACTATTATGAAGAACTCCAATTAGATAAATCTATAAAAAAATTCATGAGAATTAGTATGTAGTTGACTTGAGTGGAAAACGAGATTGTCATTGAGAAAAAGGAAAATTTGGAGTGATCTTCATCCTACAATAATTTGATCTTGCTAATGATGATGATTATATTATATACATACATATTTTCATTATTAAAAGAGCTATCTGTACATCTACACAAACATATAAATTTTGATTAAATTCTAATATACATATATAAATAGAACAGAGGAAAAATAATATTGTGTTTATGAATATATGTTTATTTATATTAAAAAGTTTGATTGCATTAACTGAGTGTTGCAGATATTTATGAAGGTTGTATGTTAGCTTTTTTGCAAACAGTTAGGTTTAGTTGTATGTAGCCTTGAGGAGTTTGGCAATAATATTCACTTAATCTGTTGCTATATTTTGTTTCCGTAATTTTCAAAAACTAAATTCCATCGTGAGGATATGAAATATAAAATGAAAAATAAATTTAATATAATTATTTTTATCAGCAGCCTTTTAAAAATTTTTTTTTAAAAAAAATATTTATTATCTTGTTTTAAAATTAACACTGCTGTTACTTACATTGTTAAAAATAAATAAATAATCACTCTTACTTTAATGAGTAATGAAATAACAAATATCAAATATACTTATATCATTATGTGATGGAAGATAGATTTGTACATTGGAAATGTACTCATAAAATTACAATTAAACAAGTCACTATAATATCTAGTAAACAGAATTTATAATAAAATTGCCAGTACAAAGAATGATTGTATCATACATTAAAAAAAAAAAAAAACTTTGCATTTGAAAGTTTACTTTTGAAATGTTTCATTAATGTTTTAATCATCATCATCATCATCATCATCATTTGAATATAGAAACAAATAAGATTAACAATACATTTATTAATCATAGGCTTATATTTAATAAATACAAGGTTGTGAGGTGAGATGGTATGACTAAATGTAATATTTTTTCTTCTATTGATTGTTTTCTTCTATAGTGAAATCTATGCTGCGTTTAGTTTTTAATCTTTTAACAATTTTTTATTAAGTAGGGTCTTTGTCTTATTTTATTTCACTTTTTTCTTTATTTTTTTCTTAATGTCTTGTTATTAATTATCTATAATATGAAGCAATAATATTAAATGATGTTGATAGCAATCATATCAATATTAAGATATTTTAAATTATTTTGGAAAAGTCAATCATAAACTATGTTCATACTATTTTGAAAGCTTAATAATTAGAATGCCATTCATAGCTAGAAGTTTTATAATATTCAATAATAATAATAACAATAACAATGATAATTAATGTAATTGTAAAAATGATTACAATGTTTTTAATCAGTATTTTAAATATTTAAAATATGATTTTTAATTATATTTATTTTATGTAATAGGTAAGATGTGAACTCTTTGTCAATATATCAAATAAGATGAGAATCTGGCTGCACCTTGTGACTCAGAAACTAATAGATTCATTTTGATGGAACTTTTTTTTACATATAACGTACTTCTTGGGGAAGATTTTATATTTATTGAGTGCTTCCAAGACATTATACTGTGCATGAACCATATTTTTTAAGCACATAAGTTCATATTTTCTCATATCAATTAACAAGAGTTTATTTTTAAACTTTACTGACTTATCTTATTAATTTTGAAAATAATTATTTCTATTTCACTTTTTTTTTAAAAATTATATATTAATATTATTATTTTTTTGGAAAAAGTTTGGTCATGTGATTTTAAAAAGAATAAAATTTCCAATATTTCAAATGTCATTAATATAATTCTGAAAATGGATCATCTTAATACTAATTTTCTACATGTACAATTAACACCAATAATTGTTACCATCTACTCTTAATTGTAAGATGAATTTAATTTTTTATTTTCATCTTACTTATTTTTGAAATAATTAGGACTCATTTGCAATTTGAAAAAAAAAAAAAAACCCTGTGGTTTTAAGGAAAAACATGCGTTTAAAGGAAATTTTTACTTTTCAATGTATGAATTAATACATCAATTTTGATATATATATATTTTTACATAGATCATAGTTTGCAGAGAATATTTTGGGCTATTTAATTTTTGCATTTTGAGAATTCTCCTATGATTAAAATATACCTTCAAAATTTGCATCTAAAGTTTGGATTATAATTTTTTTTTTTTTTTATTCCATACAATCTAAATTGAACATAACCAAATTATCATTTTACTGTAATTATTTTTTCATAAGCTGCTATAGGTAGCATACTTTCATATTGGCTAGCCTTGGCTCATGCTAAATATGGTTACCTGTTTCATTTTTTTTTTAAAAAGAATAAATATACCTAACTAATCGTAATAATTTGTATTCCATAATACTAAATCCATTGTTGCTTTTTTTATTTATTAATGGTATGTTGTAATCTATCTTTATGTATAATCTAACTTGTTTCTCAAGATAAAACAGACTATATGATAGTTGATTCAACCATCATATGATCATTTCCTATGCTTACGTAAGCTGTTACTAGCAGTAGCAAACTCCATACAATAGTACCACCAGTGCTAGTAGGGTCTTAGATGGGATTTTAGGTACAAACCTTCCTGCAGCCATTGATTACTAAGGCTTCACTAGGTGGCACTACAGTATGGAGAGTTTGCTGCTGCTAATGATAGTGAATTCATTGGTTACTTATGATTATTTTGCAGAATTACTCATGGACAGATAGTGATTTTTAAATGTCGAAGAGTATTCATCTCATTAGAGGAAACTATAAAAATTATTCTGGTATGGCAACATGCATAAGCAAAAAGCAGATTATTTAAATAATAAATCAGTTATAAATTCTGTAACAATTCTGAAGTTTGTTAATATATGCCAGAAGACAGGCTGCTGAGTGTTTTTTTTTTTTTAAAACAACAACAACATTCAGTTACAAATGAAAGTTTTCCATAAAGTAAAACAAAATCATATGCTTTAGTAGCTACTTGCTGGAAGCGAAAGATAAAATGAAATAGCTTTTAAGTAATTCACTGCAGAACAAAGACTTCTGCAATCCTCCTTAAAATAATAGTATTGAAAAAAAGCATTACTCATGTTTTATAATAGTCTGATGGTGAGAATTTGGATGCTTTTTTAATCGTTTTTTTTTAAACTGCCAATAGCTAGGGTGTCATTTACTGACAAATATCTTTCCTTAAGCTTTGAGAAGTAAAAAAGTCAGCATTCATCCCATTGGTGAGAGCTTTTGTATTTTCCTCCTTATTTTACTTTTTTTTTATATATATATGTTAAAGCGTTGACCGGGTAGCGAACCCAGTCCAGCTGCTTGCAAGGCAGCTATGCTAACCGCTAGTCTACCAACGCTTAACAAAAACTTTTTGCCACAATTATTTAATGGCTAGCTAAGTTGGCTATAGTCTGGCCGTCAAAAAAGACTAGCTTTATTTTCAAATAATAGACATGGAGTTAATCAAAATTTTTAATTATTATTGATAAATAAGGTCAGTCTTCATTATCTTATTATTTTAATATTTAAAAATTGTAATTCCATTAATAAATGAATATGCATGCATTCATCAGTAAAATATTATGATATAAATTAGTACAATAGTATGAGCTGTTTTTTTTTTTAAATAATAAAAAATATAAATACATTAATGTGTGTGTATATATAGATGTGATAATGGTAAATGGGGGCCCCCCCCCCCCGCGATTCTTGTTATCTGGAATTCGAGTCAGAATGAATTTTGAAATGATTTTTAAATAGCAGTAAAATATTTAAATAAGATTTTTTCAAATAGCATATCATCAAAACAGCTTTCACCCATCTATTAGCCAGTAAATAGGTATCATCTACATTGTCTTAATTAGAGAATAAATCTATAAAAGAAAACGGCTAAAACATTTACCAAACAGCAGCTAATTAACATGATAAATTGTATTTTCTTAAATTATTCTTAGTGGAAGAATGCTAGAAAGATCTTTGCCCTGCAATAGACTAAAAGACTGTTTTACCTTTATATATATCTATATAATAAATATGCTGTATTTATTTCGATATCTAATAATTATCCAGGATTCTGAATCTTGTATTAGTCTATCCTTGTTTAAAATCATGCAATGCTTTTTAGACAGATCCAGTAAAAGAAAAATTACGATAATGGTATATAGTATAATATTAAGAAAAAATATATAAATAATATATTATATTGTGAAAAAAGATTATACATGATTATAATAAGTATTCAAATCTATGATAATATGAAAATTGTAGATTAAATTGTTGTAATTATAAGTAGGCCTATTTTGAATACAATTCTATTATTTATTTTTAGTACTTTTTATTGTTTTAATACAAATAATTCAACAAATAATATTTATAATTCTTTTAAGTAGCCACATATTACAATTTATCATGATGACTAAGGTCAATCTATCCACTGATCTCTTTCTGTATATATAATATAAAAAGATTTATTGAATTAGTTGCAATAATATAACAAAATTAGTAGTCTATTATAATAATTATTTTTTTTGTATGTCATCTTACTTCTGTTTCTTATTTTATTTATTTTGTAAACCCTTTGTTTAACTTCATATTAGGTGTTTAAATATTTGCTTTAAAATAAGAAACTAGAATCATATTTTTATTAACTACTATTATTTGTTTATAAATATTTATATAATTTTATAAATAAACGACATAATATTGATAAAAAAACCCTAAAAGTTACTATTACAAATCGTCTTTTTTTGTTTATTTATACAGAAGTAAGATTATTATTTTTATTTTAAGGCACTTAATTAAATAATTTTACATTTGCAAATGTAAACACCCATTCAGTTACTGCACTCTAGAGATATCTTTGTAACCACAATTAACCAATAGATACCAAGTAATAATATCAATTAAATTCCCAGATTAGTTTTTAGCAATTGGGCTTTGTTATTGGCCCAAATAAACTAGTTTGAATTATCACTGCAGTCAGGTAATCATTGATTACTCATGCTTAATATAGATAGCTTCATAGAAGAGAAATAGACTACTCTGTGTGTGATATTTTGTGTTTACACTTGTATAATATTTATTTATATATTTTTTTAAAAAAAATTATTTTATTTTATGGTAATACCTATCACAACAAAATTACATCTTATATCAATTGTCCCTTCCCTTCCTTATTAGTAGCAAATTTAGACATGCCTGATTAATTTGTATATTGTATACAATATATTGTATCAGAATGAAGTAGGGGCAAATATAGGGAGATGACAAATCATTATCATCCCCACTGAATATCAATCATCTCAATTAATATTGTTAATGAATATTCATCAACAAATATAAAAGGAGCCTGAGAGAATCAGCATAGTATAAAATAAGTAGATGTACTAATTATGTTATATCACCAGCATTAAACATGAGTAATCACTGGTCATCTCTTGTGACTGGATCTAAAAAAGATTCAATATCAATTTGTTGGCTAATTATCTAGCCACTACCAAACAGGCATAATATAAAACATGCTGGGATCCTGATACATGCTGATCATTATCAATGCTAGGCCATATGGTATCATGAATGTACAGGCCAATTATAAACTAATTTTAATTCATCCAAATATAATGCAGTAAATAGACTTTAAAGTGATTCTAACCTTTGTGCCATGCAGAAAACCATCTAGATGTTCAAACACATATACTCTTCATATATATAAATTAACCATTATTGCTACAGAGCTAGATAGGAACTACTAGGACCCAAGGACTGTGAACAAGAAAAAATATATAAATGGATGTAGTTAATCTATTTTAATTTAAATAGTTTTTATTGGAATCATCCAAAAATCCCTTAAAGTGCAATTCTATAATGAAATCAGGTTACACACACTGTTAATCTATAGATATAATAAACACCTCCATACTTCCCCATTCTTTTTAAATTCATATATATATAAAGATATAATAAAAGACAAATGACCCCCAAGATGCATTTCATGCTAAAGCTGCACTCATCAGTTGGCCCAGGTCACTATCTCTCACATACATCTTTATTATATGCAAAGTATTTATCTAGAGTAAATTGTTACATTTTTATTTACCATTGTCAAACTTCCTTCACTCACAAGTTTGATGCTATCCATTTCAGATAAATACACACATGATTATTACTCATCATTTTCAAAACTAGAGATTATCTCTAGCACAGATATAAACTTTAAATGTCAGTTAAAGTCAGATAAATACACTAATGATTATTACTCATCATTTTCAAAACTAGAGATTATCTCTAGCACAGATATAAAGTTTAAACGTCAGTTAAAGATTAATATATCTGATTTTTTAAATTTACACATATGGAGTTATTCATGTTTCTTTGTCCTGGTCATTTGTCTTTTATTATATATTTATATGAATTTAAAAAGAATGGGGAAGTATGGAGATGTTTGTTATATCTATAAAGATATTACATATGGGAGAGAGAAAGGTGAATAACTCTGTGTGTAAATTTAAAAAATCAGATATATAATCTTTAACTTTATATCTGTGCTAGAGATAATTTTTAGTTTTGAAAATGATGAATAATAATTAATAGTGTATTTATCTGAAATGGATGGTGTGAGTGGAGGAAGTTTGACAATGGTAAATGAAAATGTAACAACTGTTAATTTACTGAACCACAGATAGCTGAAGAAATAATGACATTAACACAAAAAATAATTTCAGATACATTTTTATTTTAACAATTATTTAATGAAATTAACTAATAAATAAAATTAAAAATATATATGACAATTCTAAATCTAACACAATCTATATAAGAAATATAATTTTATATAGGAAACAATATTTCCTGTTGGTTCTTATTAATTAATTAACAGTTACTTTAACTAATTTATTCCCTTATTTCAATGATCAAATCTGTAAATAACATTTCACAATAAGGAGACATAAAAAAGTTAAGATTAGCTAAAATTTTTTCTTTTTTTTTGTATGAAATTGGGAATATCCCCTATACATATATATTTTGGGATGGAAAAATGTTTAGAATAAAACTAAAAAAAAATCATTGTAGTTAATTATTACTATAAAAATATTTATAAATCTAGATGTGCAGACTATAACACACAGTCTTTTGACTGAGAATCAACTTATTGATTAGTCTTACCTTGAAAAAGTTTGATTAACATCTTGACTAGCAAACAGTTTTAGATACTATTGCAATACGGAACTGTATGAGTAGAAATATTTTATTTGTAAAACATATATTTTTAATTTTTAAAAATGGTTTATACAACTAATATTTTTGAGCAACTTAAGATTTTTTTATTATAAGTAATATCTATTAGGAAATCTCTAATGATGAAATTGTAATTTGCTCATCTTATTTTTTATTTGATTAATCTACTTAAGTCTTACATTACTCTCATACTAAGAATAGTTACTAAAAATTCTTGAGCTTATTTGCATTTTTTCAAATATTTGAAAAATCTAGCTTTATTGTGGTGCTTTTTTGTATCTATATATTGAACAATATAATCTTTATTTTTCCTTTCCTTCATGTTTAATAAATAAATAATCAAATATTTTATTACTCAGTAATTCATATAAAGTTTGGGTATTGGAAGTGACAGAGCTGGGTTTCATTCCATGAATCCTGAGTTACAGAACTTACTATTCTTCCACTGCACCAAACTGCAGGACAATGTTTTGAAAAATTTCAGCTTAATATTCTAATTTTAATAAATAAGAAAAATGTTAGCTATTATTGCACCTTTGATTTATTCATAAATATAAGGCAAATGGCATTAATTAAATTTATTTAAGGATACAAGTATTATGATCTAAAAATAAAACAAAAATATGCTGAAAGTTAATATTGTTTTCTCTCATGATATGACTGTAAATGTGAGAAAATAGAATAAATTATATTTAAGTACAACAAGCAACAGCAAAGTATTGTTAACAATAATTGAGTTATGATATAATTGCCTAGATATCTCATTGCCATTTGCTTAGAAAATTTAGGATATGTATATATTTAGTAAATACTGTTTGCAAAGTTTTACTATTCTATTTGGTAATTGTTAGAATATATACTGTTCATAAAAAAAAAATGTTTATATTAATAGGAAATAATCCAATTCTATTGATAGATATAACAAAAGAGGAACATTCCAGCCTTTTGTATTTAAAGACAACAATCATTTTCGAAAATTTTTGAAGAATGATACATCTTAATTAGTGTTGTCATCAATGGACTCCACATATAGCATATTCTTCCATATTTATTAATTTTTAATGAAACTATATGTTAGAAAAGGTCATCAATGAGGAGATTTAAATTTTCTTTACAAGATATATATAAAATGATATTGCATCATTTTTTTTCAAACCATTCAATTTTTTTTTCTCTTTTTATGATCTTGTTCAAAATTAATCACAATGGGGGGAAAGGGGAAATATCTTCATTTATAAACAGCAAACTGGAGCTTATTAATTATAAAATTGTTAATTGCTGCACATTCATTATTTTAAGCCAGACTGCACCTAGTCTATGTAAAGACCAGTGGTTTTTTTTAATTGGTTGCTTTAACAAATTTTTTTTTTTAGATTTAATGTAAATTAAACAAAAGATTTTAATATTATATATTAAACACGAGGAGGCCATCGTTTCAACTTCAATTATACGCTAGCCAAAACTTTTTAAGATTTAATGTAAATTAAACAAAAGATTTTAATATATATTAAACGTGAAAAAACGTAACTGCCCTGAAAGGCTGATGTTTCAATTTAAATTATAAGCCAGCGAAAACTAACTGTAAATACAGTACTAAAGCATCTCCTCCCCCCTCCCTTATTATATATATTTCAAACATGAATTTATGTGCTGTAATTACATTTTCTTTGTTATTTAAATATAGCTATGTATTTCAAAGGTCTTGTATTGATGTTTTTATTTTTTATTAATTCTTCACATAAACATAATATACTAGCCAAAAATAAATGTAAATACATTACTATACCATCTATATTTTACCACTCACTAAATATCACATTTCAAACATGAATTTATGTACTGTAATCACATTCATATTTTCTTCATGATTTAAGTACTATACCTCTGTAATTAAAAACGTGTTTTTTCTGAGTGTTTTTTAATGGTGGAAACCATTGCTACTGTGGAATTGATTGTTTTATCAATTTTTTTAAAGATTTAATATAAATTAAACAAAACATTTTAATATTATACAAATAAATTCCCGAATTTTAATAAAACTAAATTAAAATTTGCATTTTTAAATATATCTGTTATATTTGATAGCTTTACAGCTTTAAATATATATTTTCTGGTGCACCCTCAGAATTGATAGTTACTGTTTATTAATTGGTACATCATTCATCTCAACTATATTAGGGGATTGACAGACTGTGAAAGCATGGAGCACTTTAATGTTGAATTATGAATCAGCTTATTTGGCTATTTCTGCTACTGGCCGGAATGGAATATTAAAATACTGGTCATTTTAATTTTTTTTTTATTAAATATAATATTTCTAATTTTTTTTAATTGGTTGCTTTAACAATTTTTTTAAAGATTTAATATAAATATGTTTTTTATTAAACATAGATAATTTATAAAAGTTTGTTAACATTGTTAAGTATGTTGTTCATCTGAACTGTATTAGGGGATTGATAGACCATGAAAGCACAGAGCCTCTTAATGTCAAATTATGAATTAGTGTTTGTGGCTATTTCTGCAGCTGGATGGATAGCTTTTCTGCAAAATATATACTATAGCTCTGTAGTTAAGCACACTTGCATTGATTTTTTTCCCCAGTGTCTTTTATTTAATGACGGAATTACTTTCTTCACATAAATGTACTGGTTGTGATATTATTGGACAAACATTCATTCACCAATTAATCAATAGAGAAAATATGGATTTTATATATAAGATTCTATTACTAATTAAATATCTTTATTAAAACATTTCAAATTTTGATATCATATGATTTTATGCAGTATTTCAAATTATTTTAAATTTTATGGAATATACTAATTAATTGTTTTTTTCTTCATACCTTTATGCCATCTTTTGTGAGCTTTAACAACTAATAGATGGCAGATCATAATGTTTAGTAAATCCCTATCCAGTATCACCCTATCCAATGATCCAGACTAATTTAAAGCTTATAACTTTTATCAGTGAGGAGCTTTGGATCTTGAAAGAGTGTACATGGATATTTAGGAGCTAATATATGTTCCTTCTGGCAACCATTATTTACCTCTCTTTTTTAATATTAAGCTATCATTCTAAATTGAAAAACATAAATGTTTTCTATTGAAACCAGCTTTCTTGTATAGTTATATAGATCTGAAACCAGTTAAGTATCAGTTTATTATGATATTACTTAATTTTTTAACAACTGTAGGCATCTTTATCTTGTGATCAAAATTAGTGTAAAACCAATAAATTATCATATGACTATCATGAGTTTTCACTTTGGGCTGATAGCTTGATAGTTAAAAAGAGAGGTAAATAATGGTTTACAGTTTGATTCCAAGATCCAAAGTTCCTCATTGATGAAGGCCATAAACTTAAAACTACTCTGGGGATATTGATAAGGATTTATTAAATATTATCATGTGACATATGTTAATTGCTAAAGCTAGCAGTAGAATGACAGTTCAACGAAAAAATATCAATAGAAATGGCAATGAGTAAGCTAAAGTCTTGTCACAGAGTCATGATATTTTATTGGTATTATACTAATTAACTGAGAATTGTCTGATGTATCTACTGAATATTCTGTCCATCACTGTAAACAACCATTGTCAGTGATAAATTGTTATCTTGTAGTTGTAGCATTTAATCACTTAAACACTTAAATTTGCCCTTGGACCGCGATTTAATACATATAACAGCATATTTTAAGTATTCAATATTTATGATTTATTGAATGCTGAGTGCAAAAATGAAAAAGTATCGATGTAATAAAATTATATTCTCATTATTCATTTTTATAAAAGCATTTAAATTGGTCAGTATTAAAAGCAATCAGTCATACTATTATGATTTGTAAGAAGTTATTATCTAATATTCTTGTAAATGGATTTCACTATAGTGAACTTAATTCAAATTCAAATTCTCTGACATTTTTGGAAACTCCAACCAATTACAGTACAGCTTAAAAATTTCAAGAATCTATATATAACACATCTCAACAAGTATGAAGAATCATGTAAGCAAAGTAACCAAACAAATCCCCCATTGCTCATCATATTTTAAAATTTAGTCACTGCATATATTTCAGTAAAACAATTTCTTTTACATATTATAAATTATTGGAAAAGATAATAATTTTGACAAAGGTAATTCGATGATGTTGTGTAATATTTATTTTTCAATTAATATATTAAAAATAAAAAAATAATCAAATGGTTTGATCTAAGGGCCAACGTGAATCTACTCAAATTTAATGACAATTAAAAACAATTCTTAAAAAATAATCTATTATTGATAGCAATCAGAATGGCACCATATTTTACCAGTTTTTAGTCAATTCCTTTCCTTATCCAATTACAATCTTATCTTGATCAGGGTTAGCAATCACCACTGCAGACCGATGAATATATATAAATAAAACATAACCAATGATAAAAATGGGCCAATTGATGAAGATGCTCGGTGACTTCAATTGTTCCCATTAAGGTGTGTGTGTGTGTGTGGGGGGGCTGGCTATAAATTAGTAGTCTATTTAGAGGTAGAGTTTGCCAACTACGGATATTTGATTGGTTGCTCATATTGATTCAAAAGCAATGAACTGAAAGCTGTTACAAAATCTAACATGAAGCAAGCTATCACTGTACAGTTGGAAATATCATATCTGAATACGAGGTAAATTTCTGAGGCACCGTTGGAAATATTAGCATATCTAGAAGGACAACTGAAATCCCTTGCTTCAATAGTTGCATATAATTAGGCATTATACTTAGACAATGGTATCAGGCAAACGTTTGGTTTATCATATATTTATATAAGTATATATTGTATATAAGCTCTCAATAAAATATTTAACCGTATTGAGCGGTTGTGTGTTTATTATGATTGCATATAAACACAACACAGACTAAACTTTTTCATATAAGACTCATCATAGATAAATATCTTTATTAACAAAAGAATGACTGACTTTAAAGCAGTAGACCCTGGGTTAATTTCTACTGAGAAAAATGAAAGAAAATCTCAGTATGGGTTATAAATAGAATTGTATTGCTTGAATGAAAAAAGAATTCAAAGTCGGAAAATCTCATCTTTATGTCGGCTATAGGAAGGAGCAAGCTATTTTGTTACAATTTAAAGCCAACTTTATTAATCCTCCAAATGTTTTAATAATTTTATTTACTTTAAATTATATTTTTTTAATATGGCATTCATTTATAGTGAATAAATATAAATTTGAACGCGTGTAATTAGTTAGTTAAATGTTTGAATTAAATATTTACTATCTGTTTTCTATAAAGGGCGGGAATTTCTCTTCAAATTAAATTATGCACACCTACTTCAATTTCTAGTCTGGCAATTTCATTTGTTAAGAAATAATACTTGGAAAAAAAAAAAAAAGACTACTGTTATAACAATTGTAAAAATATAACGCCTTTGTAAATTATCTTTCTCACTTTCTTCTTACTTTATTAAGATGTATTGTGATTTAATCGTCCCAGCATTCATTCACTTATTGAATGCTTTCTTTTATTAATTTTTTTTTTTTTAAAAAGGAAGAATTCTAATACATTCTAATTTAATAACTATTAATAAATTAAATTTTGAATTGTGAAAAGATGATTAGCAGTATTGTAAAGATTTTGGTTTAACATAGAAGGTGCAAATTAACTTCAAATTAATGTAAATATATGTATCTTAATAATATAAAGACTTTATTATACGAATATAAAGTTTGTGGCCATGTGGAAAAGAAGGGCAGAGGTTGGGCTCACAAGGCCATCTTATCTTTGCAGTCCATTCAAAACCTTTCTGATCTGTGCCAAATGTAATTTTTTAGCCATTTTTTAAAATATACTGTATATGACAGGTTAGTGTTTATTCCATCTATTTTTAGATTTAAGCATATGATTTTTTGAAATGAAAACTATTATTCCCAGAACTACCTTGATAGGTGGTGTGTGCTGACAGACCAAGTGACATTTATTTATTCAATGTTTCATTAGCATCCATTTGGAAAAGAATTGGCAATTAAAAGTAAAAAGGCAAAGAATAAAAAGTTAGAAAATCAAGAAAGAAAAGATTAGAGTGAGAATTGCTATGTAATTAAGCTGTGAAAATGTGGTTATGTTAACCTAGAATCCCACTCTCATTGTCCTTTTCTAATCACTTTTATCTCCGTTTTAATGAATACAATTGGTTATCCAAAATGCATTGAAATAAAAGACTTGTCATAAAAAAAAAAAAAACACGACAATTTTAATGAATTACTATGGCAAAAAAATAATTTCTTACTTTAAATTCAAAATACATAAACATTCGATTTAAAAAATAAAGCTTAAATTGAAAAAAAAGTTTTAATAATTGAATAACTCTTTTATTAATCATATTTTAAATACAAGTACACTTTATATAATTGGAATCTAGATGTAATATATACTGTAGTTGATTTGAACACAGACATTCGAGCTCCCTTCAGCCACCCACTTTATCTCATACAACCGATACACATGACCACACACGTAAAAATGATAAATGATCTCCAATATAAGTATTTCATGTTGAACCGGCGCTCATCTGTTGGACCAGCACACATTAGTTAATCCAGATTATCTCCCCCTCCCCACACACATACAATCAGTGCTCGTTTTTTAATGGACAGATTTCAATCTACTCCACCCTCCAATTCTTCCGCCATCCATACCATTGAAAATCAGATGATGGAACACCCAAATTCCTTATTAATGCCAATATTATTGTCATGCCCATGTTGACTTTTAAGTCACTCTAATCCCTCATGTATAGCAGGGGTAGCAACTTTTGTGTTAGGCGTAGTCTAAGTGGAGGGAGGTGTGAAATACATGCTATTTATATATATACACACCTAGTAAAAAATAACAATTATTTAACGGGCCAAAAAACTCATGTCCGGAGAAATTAAAGCAACATGGGTAATTATTAACAATATTTATTAAATCAAGATTAAAAATATTATTTTCAATAATGATACGGCTTAGTGGACTACACCTATCTAGAATTGAAAAAAAAATTAGAACAAAACAAAAATAACAACAAAAACTTGGAAATCTTGATTTAATTTATTTCACTCGTTACCCGACAGTGCTTACCAGATTGGCCCGCGATCGACCAAAATGATTTTGTGATCGACTTGTGGATGACAATCGACATGTTAGACACCCCTGATGTTAGGACTTCAATTTAAATACAGAAGAAGGATATGCAGAATACAAACTGAATTTGTAATATTTTAAATACAAGTATATTTTATATACCCGAAGTCTAGATGTAATGTAGAGGATTTGAACACAGATTTTCAAACTCCCTTCAGCCATCCACTTTACCTCATACAACATGACCACACACGTGAAAAAGATAAATAATGTCCAATATTTGTATTTTGTGCTGAACCAGTACTCATCAGTTGGTCTAGATCATTATCTTCCATATATATATATATAATCAATGCTCAGTTTATATTAAGATAGCAAATCTTCACACTTTAATAGACATGCTTTAATCTACTCCAACTCTTCACCCATTCATACCATTGAAAATCTGATGATGGAACATCCAAATCCCTTATTAATGTCAATATTATTGTCATGATCATGTTAATTCTCGGAAGCCTCATGTATAGGACTTAGTCCATTTAAATACACAGAAGAGGGATGGGCAGGATACAGGCTAAATTTGCAATATTTTAAATACAAGTATATTTTATATGCCTGGAGTGTAGATGTAATATAGGGGTTTGAACACAGACTTTTATGCTTCCTTTAGCCATCCACTTTATCCCATACAACCGATACACATGATCACACATATATGAAACAAATAAATGATCTCCAATATATGTATTTTGTGCTGAATCAGCACTCATCAGTTGGTCCAGATCATTATCTCCCATACACATAAAATTACAGCAAATTCACAACTCAACCAGATTAGTCAAGAAATTAAAAATCTAAAACACTACCAATGGTTTCACTGCTACAAGCAGACTTTTCAAGTGTAAAGAAACTCCCATTCACCCTTATGGGAGGTAAGTGGAATTGTGACTAATGTTAGTTTAAATATGTTATTTTGTAATTCTTTACACTTGAGAAATTTGCTTGCAGCAGTGAAATCATTGGTAGTGGTTTAGATTTTATTTTCTTGATTAGTACGGTTGAGTTGTGAATTTAATGTACTTTTATTTATTGACTAGTTTAGCTTTATGCTTTTAATGTTTACATACATATATATAGTCAGTGCTCTGTTTATATTAAGATAGCAAATCTTCACACTTTAATGGATGGACAGGCTTCAATCTACTTTGCCCTTCAATTGTCTTCAAACATCCATACCATTGAAAATCTGAGGATGGAATACCAAAAAAAAAAAAAACATACTAACCTGTGGATAAATATACTATGTGAAAACATTTTGGTAGCTATAATTTAAAAATGTACATATTTTCATTGAGATTCACTATTTTATTTCTTATGTAACAAGAAAATATTTTCTGAATCACAATTTGCCTAAATTAAAATAAAGCATGAACAATGCATTTTATGTTCTGTTATCAAAGTTTTTATTTTTATAATATTTAGCCAATAAAGCTTAATTGTTTTTCCATTGTTATTTTATTTTTAAACAATACTGTATAAATTTATTTTACATAAATGCAATGAAATTAAATAAAAATTTGATAAAGAAATATAATGTGTAATTGATTGTTGAAATTTTAATAAAATGCAATGAAATTAAATAAAAATTTGATAAAGAAATATAATGTGCAATTGATTGTTGAAATTTTAATAATGTAAATAATTAAAATGTGTGTTTTTTTTTTTTTTGTAGACACTGTAAAGTTATATTTTTAAACCCTATTGAAGGCTGATATTTTCTTTTGTTCCACTTCATAAGTGTATTTGAAAATGCCCAATCTTTTATTTCTGTATAAAATCTTTATTTTGTACTAAAAAATATTAAAACTCAATAAGTCGGACTTGATTTCTGTTCAATTTAATTTTATAAACAAATAATATTTTAAAGTCACATTTGATCTTTTTAACTATATAAAAACAAACTCAAAGAAGATGTTGAAAAAATAGCAAATTCATTGTCTAAAGCATATCTATCAATATATGCAAAGACACAACTAATCAACAGGCTAATCATGACTAGAATAACATACTACATGCCAGTAATTGTTTTTTCTAAAGGTTTCATCTGGAAAATTAACTCCATATGCTGTAAACTTATGTGGGCCAGGAAAACAGTGGCCATATCAATTAAAAATCTTAGCCGACCACTAATAAAAAATGGCCTTTGCCTACACAGCCTCAACATTTTCCACATGCAAAAAGAAAAAAATACAACAATTGCCTTAATTAATCAATTTACAAAATTAAAACATCTAATTAAAATAACACCTACTGATCGACCACCCCCAAAAGACTCACTCATTCAATCGGCAATATACCACTGCAATGCAATAGGAAAAATCCCCAACCAATGGACAGAAAAATATAAATATTGGGAAATCTATGAACTAATACAGAACCATACCATCAACAATGAAATATTACCACTATTAAAAATAAACAATAAAGTATTAATTAAAAAATACAAGAAATGGGAGTTAGAACCAAAATTTTTCAATTTTATCCTTAAAATAAACTTAGATGCCCTCCCAACCACATACTTTTTGGTACATAGAAGACTACATAGAGACCTGGATCCTTTATGCGGCTTATGCCATCAGAATGAAGAAACTGTCCAGCACTTACTGTATCACTGCAAAGGTCTGGAACAAGTAAGAGTTATACTTTGCAACACATATAGGAAAAATAAAACCACAATGGAACAAGTAATGATGGCTTTCCAAAGAAAAAAACAATACCACTGATTAGGGCAGCAACTTTTGTTCTATATTCACTATGGTGCACAAGATGTACATTTCTAATGGGAAATAACACAAGGCGACATTCATCAACTTTTGAACACAAGTTAATACAAATACAAATCCGGGACAAATTGATAACAAGTCCAGACATCTATGCAGCTACCTGGTCTCTGCTTAAACACAGAGCAAGGTTGTAACATAATCAAGGAAATAATAACTAAGTAATATGGAGCTTCAACAAGGGAAAAACAAAAATAAATAAATAATAAAACAGGAAATAAAGCAAAAGAACAGAGCCCATCCCTATCCAGTAATAGCTTCAGTAACATCTGTGCACCTAATAACTATTGAAATGCAACTGTCTATAATATTCTGAACACTTTATTTGATAATGAACAAATATGTAACATTCAATTAAGACAATATAATATAAAGACGTTATCTTGATTATTGTAATAACAATTGTAACCTGGTTGTAACTGGAAATCTTGTAGCACATATTCTACTATATAACCATTAATGTATTCTTTTGAGACAATAAAGGCCTTTTGAAACAACAACAATAATAATAATAATAATAATAATAATGATGATGATGATGATGATAATAATAATAATAATAATAATAATAATAATTCATTTTTATTTACCGTACAAAACTACAGCATAAAGCCAATTACAGTATTACACCATAACAAATATATAAATACATAAATGAGTTTAAATGACAAATTATTAATATAAGTATGTGCCATATTTTAATAAAAGATAATTAACACATTTAAAAATCTAAAGTAAAATTAAACATCAGCATATAAACAATTATTATTAAGACATTAATAATAACAAATAAATAAAAGGGATAAATATAAAACACATAACAAAATAATAAAAAAAACAATTTAACACACACACATATATATATATATATATAAACAAAATCAAGTTAAACCAATCAAATCTGGCATTTAAATTTAATAACATTACAAAATTGATCATAATCTAAATTGAAGTAATTAATATTACTACAAATCTGATTATATAAAGATGGTAGCCTAAATAAAGGAGAAAAATCTAAGAACATTGGAATGACAAGTTTTAATGTAACAAACAGAAGCTGACCGAGTATCATGCACATGAGATCTAATTATAACAGTAGAAATTGTGTTAGATAAAAGAACTATTTTATTAACAAGTTTATAAAGATATTTAAGATCTTTATATTGTCTTCTAGAAGAAAGATGAACAACAATTTTATTTTCCAAAGAAACATATTTAGAAAACTTATTAGAGACTGATTGTAATAAATTACATCCCTGTTTAGAGCTAGGATTCCAAATGACTGAACAATATTCAGTGATGGGAAGAACCAATGATAAAAATAATTTAAATTTTGTATCACTACTGAAATGATAACCAAACCTTAGAATAGTACCTACAATTTTTAAAGCCTTACCAATAATCATTTCCAAATGAGGAAGAAAGGATCCATTACTAGAAAATATAACTCCCAAATCTTTTTGGGATTCAACGGAAGCAATTTTGTGAGAATTAATAAAATAAGAAAAATGCAAAACTTCAGATTTTTTAGAATACGAGACTAAGGAACATTTACTGAAATTAACAGTCATATTATTTAGATTACACCAAGCACTAAAATTATCTATATCCTTTTGAAGAAGAGTGCAATCAAACACAGATGTGATTCTTCTAAAGATTTTACAGTCATTTGCATAGCACAAAAGATAAGATTTTAAGCAATCCTTAAGGTCATTCATATAAATGTTAAAAAGCATAGGTGCTAAAATACTACCCCGAGGAACTCCCAAATTATATTTAAAATTAGATGAAATAGTATTATTAAATTTAATATATGCAGTACGACCATGAAGAAAGGATTGAAACCAATAAACAAGCTTAGTAGAAAAATCCATTTGATATAATTTGTGAAGAAGAATACTGTGGTCTACTTTATCAAAAGCTTTTGATAAATCAAAATAAATAACATCAAGTCTCTGCTGGTCCTCAATTGCATGAGCTATATGATCATAAATTGTTAGCAAATTAGTTTCTACAGATCTATTAGGTATAAAACCATGCTGTGAAGAAGAAATGAGTTTACCAATATCTAAAATAATTTTATTATAAATACACCTCTCAAAAATTCTAGCAATAGTATGTAAAACAGAAATAGGTCTATAGTTATTTATATAAAACAGAAATAGGTCTATAGTTATTAACACAATCACGTGAACCATTCTTAAAAATTGGGACCATTTTGGCACACTTAAGCACATTAGGAAAAACACAAGAATTCAGTGATAAATTAAAAATAAATGCAAGAGGTACTGCAATAAATTCAGCTAGCCCTTTGTAAATAAATGAAGGAATATTATCATTTCCCAAACTAGAATGAATTTTAAGTCGCTTAATAGCCATAACAACATCATCCTTAGAAATATGGTCAATCATACAATGAACAGTTGAAGAATTACAAAATAATGCAATATTTGAAGATATTGCATCATGTGATGAATATACATCAGCAAAATGTTTTGAAAAGTCATTTGCACTTAAAGTGAAACCATGAGTAGCTTGAACCCTTTTTCTACCCAAACCAGACTTTTTAATGAAATCCCAATAATATTAATAATAGTAGTAATAGTAATAGTAGTAGTAGTAGTAGTAGTAGTAGTAGTAGTAGTAGTAGTAGTAGTAGTAGTAGTAGTAGTAGTAGTAGTAATAATAATAATAATAATAATAATAATAATAATAATAATAATAATAATAATAATAATAATAATAATAATAATAATAATGTATTTAACCTAAACATCATCAATTATGTTTATAATCAGTGTTTTTTGAAAATGAACAAATTATTTTTAAAGTTTTTTTTAAAAATGCTAACAAAAAAATGTGTATTTATAATATATCTATCAAATTCTGTTTTAAAATCTGATATCAGCTTTATAATTATTATAATATTTGAAAATATTTTAGCATTATGTCAATTCTGACAGATGATTTTTAGACACTGACTTTCTTTGCTTGCATTACAGTCAAATTTATTAACTTCTATTTCTAAAAATAAAAGATAAATTGAAAGTGTATATGTGCATTTATTTTTGTTTTAAAAAATAATCAACCATACGTGTGTAAAAATAATCAAAATTTGTTTATAAACATGCAAAAATCATATTTTTTTAATTCCAATTTTTTTGCATGAAAACTAGACCAGAATGAAGTAAACATATTCTGGGCACTTTTTTCTTTTTTTAACAAGAGTAATAATGCCTTAATCTGAGCCACTGATTTCTTCAGAGTTTTTTAAAATTAAAAAGTCAATAAAAGCAGTCCTGCAAAAATTGCTTTTTTTAAAAAAAAAATGGGGAAAAAACCCTACACTAATATCATGGTAATGGCAAAACAGTAATGTAAAGTAGCAGAATTACCATGCTATTTTGGAAGTAAATAAGCCATGTTTTCTAATAAATCTAAAAGTTATCAAGTTAAAATCCACCTTTATCTTGAATATTTAAAATAAATTACAAGTTTATTGATTTAAAATTGAAAAAATAAATGTTTTAAACTTGTTTAGTAATTTCTAATCATATAAAGTTGATTATTAACTGCATAATGCACAAAATCACTTTTATCCATCCTTTTCCCTTCAAAATAACTTGCAATTGTGATGACCATATTTTACAATTATGATTAATATATTTTTTGTTTGAAGCAAAATAACAAGAATTTTAATACATTGAGAATTCTACTTGCTTGGGATTGATTTTGAGATACTAGATAAAATATTTATTTAGAAATAAAGCCATATCTTTAAAATGGAGATAAAACTGTTCACGCTATCATATTTTCTGTGACTTAATCCATGAATTGAATGTTGGCACTGAAAAAGCAGAAAAAAGATATGGCTTCATATCTAAATAAATATCCAGTATCTTAAAATCAATTCCAAACAATTAGGCAACACTTTTAAGTATTCCTGAGAGAATATCTGTGCCCATAAACAGCATAACATGACAAATATTTCTCATCATAAGTCCAAAATATTTTGACAATATTTTTTTTAAGAAATCATTTTTATAAAAATTACCCCACAACATATTGATCTTGGGTATGTATTTCCTATATGGTTTTTTTTTACTATTGAAACCAATTGCTATATTTATCTGTTATCTAGTTTATGATATGATTTACATTAAGACTGATTCACAATTGGCTTCTTTATCAAAGTTACCAATCTGTATTTACATTTCATAAACCTAATAATTAAAAAACAAACTTTCTTAGCAATTTTATTTTTACCTTTATTCTTTTCTTTTTTTAATTATGCCACATTTCTGTTATCTCTGCAATGCCATTTTAATCAATTCTGAAACTTTAGTTGTTGTTTTCTTAGTGTCACTCAATCCAATCTAAATATCAATATATATTCTTCATATTTATTTTTTCTATTTTAATTACATATATGGCCATTATTTCATTTATTTTTTTATTTAAAGATCTACAATATAAAAATAACTCCAGTATACTTTTAGATTTTTTTTATTTAGATTTTTTAAATCCAAACAGTTAATTATTTCTTTACATATACCATTTTTCTTACCTTTGTTATATATATATTGTACCGGTCAAAATAGTATGCTCACTTAACAATGTTCAAATCCTAAGCAAAAGTACCTCAAATCCGATCATGCTCGAGATACACAGGTCTGGAGCAATCCTGAATTCTAACCTATTTGCCTATTCTTCGAATCTCTGACCCAATGAACAACAATTCTGATGACACAGTAAAATTATTTTAAATCCGTGCCCATAAGCAAAGCAGTAGAACATAAGATCAGATTGATGATGATGATCAAGATTGGAGTAGCCCAGGAATTACATTTATTATAGTTATTTATTAATGTTAAGCTCTTAGCTAAAGAAAATAGTTCTAAATATTAACTAGAAAATAATACTTCAAAAACGACAAACCAGGATTTACATGAAATTATATATATATTTAATAAATGTAGAAAACGCATATATATGTTACAAAAGGTTTCACGCTTAGGACAATATTATTTATTTACAAGACTTGGGAATTTGTTGTATAAAATCCCCTCTATCACTCATTTAATAAATACAATTTTACAGATACAATTTTATAGTGTTTTATAACTTGTGCGGAGTTGATAAACTAATTCAACAAAACTTTTGCTACGGAGCATTGTGGATGCCGAAATTAAATATAAAAGATTGTGACAGTTTTGACAGTAAATGATTTAGTTGATAACGGGCAAAATATATGATTTCAATCATGTATTTCTTAGGAGAACCATTATTTATACTTTTATTCGCATTGTTTGGCAAAGACGTCTTTTAGAAATGAGAAACAAACAATGTGCTTTATTTATGAGAGTAAGTTATGTAATCATTAATGTAAATTAGATTTACATCTATGGGAATCGATAACGGTTTTCAAAAGAAAGCAGCTTAATTTAATAAGCTAAATGTATTTTTACGAAATGAATCATTATCTTTAACACATCATTGCAACTTACTAGGATTAGATGGACGGATGATCAAATTCAAGAGCAAATTAACGGTACTAGCATACAATAACGGAATAAGGCCTCATGGCGATTGGATATTTTATCATTTAAAAGAATATTTGAGACAAACTTAGATTTGATATATCCGCGCATTCTGGCGGAGCGATATCGAAGGAGAGGCTAAGTTTGAGACCCCAGATCATTATGCACTGCCATCTGCAGCACATAATCCTCATAAACCTTACATTCCACAGAGAGTAGTGTCTCTGAACAAATGATTTTTGAAAAGATAGGACGGGAGCTTTAGACATTCCCAATGACTAAACAATCGAGAAATGGAGAAGATAAAATATCAGAATAAAGTGGATGGTATGCCAGCAATGTTATTGGACATGAAAATAATTTTATAACATTTCAAAACTTGGAAATTGTCTAACCTCTTGCGCAATAATCTGTTTTTCAATCCCGAGTCATTTAACAAATCATAATGAATAATAACTTTTATTTATAATATTAAACTAGCAAAATTTATATTTAAGTTCGATTCCCAGATACATATTAATTAAAGAATTAGCCCTCCGGGCGATGGTAAGAAAAGGTGGAATTTTATATTAGGTGTCACAATCTTTTATAATGGCAACTAAACAACAAAGTAAAATAAGCATCCACAATAAAATACTTTTAGATATATAACCAACCTAACAAACGATTTCTATTTTAAATAAACAAATGAATATACTTTTTTTACTAATGAATTTAATTAAAGTTGCGAGGTTGACTGATACCGACATATTAGAGAAAATAATATATATATTAAACAAAATAAATTGTATATATTTAATTGAGCCACATATAATTATATAAACATAAATTGAGCATGAAAGCAAACGTATATTTAGAATTACATAATTATTAATAAAGGATTATAGAGAGTTTATGAGCAAAACTAGCAAAACATCATAAATGGATCTATGAATTAATTTAGCTACAAATTATAAATTGTCCGTGAATGTTCGTATTAAGGCAGCTCTAAATTACATGATTTTACCTAAGATATCAGCATAGCAGCAGGTTGGTTGGCAATTCTACGTCATCTCATATGGTTGGTCAGCTGGAATTTTGACAACTGGTAGACAGTCCTTTGAGAGGAGAAGAAAAAGGTGAAAAGAGTCCCCTACTCACTCTTCATCATGCAGAACTTGTGTTGGCTTCTTAAAAGTAATTAAACTCAACTGACTAGACACTCCTCTGAACTCAACTAAAACTGAAAGTCTAAAAACTAACTTCCTTTGTTCTGTGGTTCCTTTTATAACATTTCAATACCGCCCAGAATGCAATTTCATATACCAACCTTATCTCTGTAATCCCTTTAAAAACAACATTTAATTAGCAAAAATATTTTCAATAGATAAGGCTTGAAATACCATTTTTAGCTATTTTAAATCATTCGACAACAACTGATAAACGATTTGTTTTTTCGATTTTAATTAAGATTTATAAATTTTAATTATAGATGACGATCTGACTAGTGATAAAGATAATTTCAGTATTTCAAGCCTTCCCCATTTTTCTTTGTTGTTACATTCCAATAGTTTAATTAAATACTTTAAATCAAAATACATATAGATATAACAAAAAAAAAATTACAATTATATAAAGAAAATGCTTAGTTGTCAGCAATAAACATTAATAACATTATTGCTTCATTCATATATATACGCATCACACACACTGCTGTTTTATTTTACTAAATAAAAATTAATTTTACTAATCTTTCTAATGATTCGGCATACAGTGTGTGAGTGAATAGCATATATTTATAGCAAGGTCTGAATTGCGGACCCCTAGGAGGTTAGTATAGATGGTGAAACATGAAGCATCGATGATGATTAGACATTGATTGTTTCAATATATATATATATATTCATTATTAATTATTTCTTTATTTTTGTAAATATTTAAACTTTTCTTTTTGTCCCTCATTCTTATATTATTTCAATATTTATTTTTATAACCATTAATAATTTTCATTATTTCCTTATTACTTTTTTTATATCCACCTAATGATATGATCTTTTAATATCAACTAATTAAAATCTATTTCAACTAATCCTCAAGATTTTTGCCTGATTTTTGTATCTCTTATTTAAATATTGACCACTCAATTTATTCTTTATTTATATACTACATTTCTTTCTATCTATTTTTGAAATCTATTCAACACAGTTTTTTTTAATGTATACAGATTTATTTTCAGCAGTCAGTATCGGTACTATAATTACATTTTTTTTAATAAGGTTTTTATCATGTCAACCTTATTTTATGAGGTAGTGGTACTTTATCAAAATATTTCTTTCTGTAATTCATTTTTCAATCTTTTAATCAGTCTTAATGATTTTTCAAATTCATTTCCAAATTCTTATGTTTTTATATTCTACTCATAATTATCTCTCCTAATACCAAACAAAGTATCATCTTCCCTATTACTCAATCTTTTATCCTTCATTTATTTTCCTTCTCATTAAATTAATAACAGGATAGCTAGTCATTTGGGAAGTCATATGGTTTGATCACCAAAAATGACAATTTGAGCATCAATGCCAAAACTTAATTCTTGAGTCTATCATTAATTTGGTGTCAAATCATGTAAGTCATTAATTATAATATTTTTTCTAATTTCTCCATTAAATTTAACTCTCACTTTTTTGTTTTTACTTATGAACAAAATCAGCTCTTATCTTTTTTATTCTCTGAGAATCAACCCATAAAAGAAAAGGCATATGGCTTTATTGCTTAAGAATTCATAAGAAGTTTGAGCACCAGACCTGTGAGTATCGGAATCTATCCTGGGATCTCCCGATCACCAGTTGGATGCTCTATCAACTATGCTAAACTGCACAGAGTATTAAACCATTATCATCAGCATGCTATAGACCTGGCATTCTGTATGCAATGGAGACATGAGATCTATATTTAATTTTAAGTTCCCCTTGCATTCATCATATATCACATGTAATATCTCACATTTTGTTGATAAACTTTGATTATAATAATTACATATTTATTTACTGAACTGCAAGTGAATACTATTTTTTAAAATTGCACATATATATAACAGAGATTTTTTATGCATATTGTATGCATGTATAAATTAAGATTACAATATAAATAAATTTTTAAAAAATAATAGTATAGTTATTAACCCTTTTCCCGCCTCTTATGAAGCTCCTTGTCGACATCTGACGTCACTCTAACTCTGCCAGTTCTTATGCTAAAATATTCGTTTGAGAGGTATTGAATAGGTTTTTAAAAGTTCTGTAAGATGGTGCCCTCTTCCGAATTATTTTACAAGTAAAAAATAAAAAAAAATGCATTTAAACCTAAACAAAGAAAGAACATGAGTTGTGATTGGTTCTTAGCATGCTCTCAGCCGAAAAAGACATTCTGATTGGCTGGAAAGAACAAAGAAACCGCCTGATCAAAGAAAATAAAGAAAAACTCTGAGATTTTCATTTCGAATATGATTTAAAGTATTATAAAATTATATTTATGGAAATTACAAATTATTTTCAGAGAGATTAATAAAAAAACAAAATTATTTTCGAAAAATATTGAAGATTTTAGTAAAAATATTGAAGATTTAGTAAAAAGAAATATTTACTTTTCTATAACGTAAAAGTCGACCTTTTTGTTTATATTATAGCTTTTATGTTGCCGAAATTGAATATTTTAGAATAAATAAATAGCAATTTATTTTTGAAAGAACTTTCGTTCTCTTCATAACCTGAAAAATTAGTAATAGACTTTTTATAAATGTATCTGAGTTGAATTTAATATTATAGGCGAATATGTTTTAACAATAGGCTTTGTCTTCAGTTTGTGAGTTGGCCAATTAAAAGATTTGATTTTTACCTCATACAACCAATAATATAATTAGCGGTTAAAAGGTTAACCCTCTTGTACTATGCTAGCATTCTGACAGATTTCTTTGTTCTCACTTATTTTAAGCTTTCAATTTTCACTTTAATATTAAACCATTATTATTTATCAGAATATAACATTTGATACATATTTTTGTTTAGAAATTAAATAAATTTTAAAAAATTACATTTGATTTTCAGAATTATTTAAAAAAATAGATTTTAATCAAAACAAAGCTTTGCTTCATCATCAAATTTCTGGTGGAGCAGATTCAAGTTACAAAATGAATGAAATCTTTAATTGATATTTGTTTTAAAAATCTGAACAAATTAATTTTAATATTTAATAAATCTGTCAATTTATGCTTTAACCTTTGGTTTGATTGTTCTGACTATAGTCATAGTCAGCTTTATCTCACTCTCAAATCATTAATTTTTATATTATTTTGCCGGTTTTACACTTGTTTTATTGAGGAAAATGTACCGTATGTGTCTGCCCCCATTAAAATTATTTTACAACTAAAAAAATCAAAAATATTTAAATTTAAGGCTATAATAATGACAGAAAGCAGGCTTTCTAAGCACTGATTGGTTGTGTCTAATTCTCTACAGCAGGGAGCACTTGTCAACAATTTTGACAGGTCTAAATTGTTTGTTTTGATTTTCAAAATGAAAATGAATGTTTTATAGTATTTTTTTACATATAAATTATTTTCATAAAATATGCAGAAAATATTATTATTTTAGAAGAATAGTTAAGATTTTAGTAAAAATTATTTACTTTTACATGAAAGTAAATTGAGAACAAAATCAATGATGTGGGCTGCATTTTGTAATAGGTTATGAAATGTACGTTTTATGTTGTCCACTATAGATTATTTTTATCAATTATAAATAGAAATATATTTTTGAAAAAACTTTCTTTTATTTTAATAATCTGACAAATTATTAATTTGATTTTTAGAAACTAAACTAAAAAGAATATAATATTAAAAGACAAATATATTTTTACTGCTGATTCTGTAATTGACTAATCAAAAGTGTAGAACATTAACTCACTCAGCCAATAGGGATTTTGAACACAGTAAAGATTAAAAGTTTAAAATTTTTTTTTTGTAATTTTTACAATTTCGCTAAATGTTATAACAGACTGTTTAGTGAAAATATTTATAGATAATTGTATTTCCTGCAACCTTAATCTTTATGGTAACAATATTCAGAAGAATTCTTACATATTTAAAAATGAAACATTTCTGTAAAAAAATAAAATATATATTTCTGACTTCCAGTAATTATTATTCAATTACTATACAAAAATGATCGTAAACGTTCCAAAAAATCATATTTTTAGACCATCGTAATATTTTCTCGAAGTTTGAGATTGCCAAATAGATAATAGGCATGAATCATCAGAAACTTTGAAGACTTGCTTATTCGATTATCCTGATATCTTTTGAATTTTTTTGAAATTAAAATATTAAAAAAAATATATATGTGAATTTTAAAACTGTAAAAAAAAAAGGTTTGTAAAATTTCTCAGTAGAGGGTGAAAAACACAAATTCAATTTTTTGACTTCCGTCTGATAAAATTTCATAATTAAAAATGGGAAGGTTAATAATAAATTGAGTAAGCACATTTACATATTGTGTGTGTGATTACTCATTCACATTTAATCAAAAAATAAAAATAATAAAAAACTTACTGTACTGTTTTTTAAATATAAGACAAATAGGAAGTGTCAGATTTTTATCACAATTAAACACTGTGGATATGGCCTTTCTAGTCTTTCTAGTTTTGATGTTTTAATTTCATATTACTTGTATCTACTGTTAGTCATGTCACATTTTTGGTAAAACTCTTCAAACTTTAACCATTCTAATGCAAAACAAGAATATTTTATAGCTCTTTTTTTTGCCACTACTGAACTGCTAATTTTTATTTTATAGCTTAAAAATTTCATAAAATTTTTAGTTTTACACTTAGAAAACATTTTATTACACGGAATACTGTAGCACATGGAATTTGGGAAGGTAAAAAAAATGAATAAAATATATGTGTTCTCAGTATAACATGAAGTGATTTCTTAATGAATTTTAGCATATATGGTTCTTTGATGCATAAAAATATCTGCTGTCAAAATTTTTTTAAACTTATGAATTTTAATTTTTTTAAATTTATTTATATTTAAATTATATTGTTATAGCACATATTGTGGCTTCATTTTATTTAATTTGAAATAGTGATATTTTAGACCCCTTTCTAGTGATAAAATTTCTATTTCCTATTTTCATTAAGAACCACAAAAATAATATAGAAAACATTGGAGTAACTTTATTTCAAATTTTTATTATTTTAAATTCTAATAATAATTATAATAATAGCTTTACATCAGATAAGATCAATTATTTTCCCAAGATAACTCATAAATCAAGAATCGCATATAAAAAAAAACAATTGTAATTTTTTTAAGGCAAAAGGTTTAACTAGTTAACACAAATTGAAAATACACAATAAATGTTAAATATTCAATAACAATAAAAATAACAAGGTTTACGGAGAGAAAAAAATTAAAACAAAGCTTAAAATTGGGGGGGAAATCTAATGAATATCTGTATGTAAATATAGTGTATAATAAATATATTTCTGTTTCTAATAAATTTATAGTCATTATTTTGAAATTATGAAGTTTATATTCTATCTAATTATGATTCAGTAAATTAAAGGGAAGTGTGCACTACAAAAAATTAGATTAATGTAGTGTATATTTTAAAATTTATTTTTAGAGTACTTTATGTTTTGTTATCAATGATTTTTGTTTTTGCAATTATCTAACAAATAATATTTTGAAATTTTTTTTTGCATTACTATTTTTTAAAAATGTAAAAATGAATAATATGACATTTTTTTAAATAATAAAAATATAGTCAAATTAATAAAAAATATAATATACAATTGATTCTATAATTTTAATAATGCAAGTAAATGAATTTTTTTATTTATTTACCAGTATTATTTAAACGTAAGTTGAGCATTTTTTCCTGGGAGAAAATAATTTCTATCATTATAAGAATATTAAATAAAAATTACTTATATAAATAGTGTTATGAGATAGGGTGGAGAGTGGTGTGAAAGTCTGTGTTCATATACCGTATATAGACACTGGTATATAATAAGCTCTATGTTTCAGTTATTAGATGTCTGCCTATCCCTTGTATATATATTAAATGGATTATGTCCGGTACATGAGTCAGATTGACCTTAGGTTAACATGGGTGTGACAAGAATCTTGGCCTCAGGGTGGCCTTTGAGCATTCGATCATCAGATTTTCAATTGGATGGACGGTTGAAGAGTTGGAGTGAGGAGTAGATTGAAGCCTGTCCATTAAAGTATGAAGTTTGGCTGTCTTAATATATATCTGAGCAATTGTAGCATATATGTGTAGAGATGGTAATCTGGACCAACTGATGATTTCTGGTTTAGCATGAAATACGTATATTGGTGATCATTTATCTTTTCGACATATGTGTGTTCATGTGTATAGGATGGAGAGTGGTGGGTGGTGTGAAAGTCTGTGCTCATATACCCTATATTATATAAGTTGTAAAGGTTTTTTAGTTTAATTTACACATTTTCAATATATTTTTAATGCACTTTGATTCTGTATTCAGTTAAAGTATATTTTTTATTATGCATTGAATAAAATTTTAATTTTTTTTTTGCTGAAATTATTTACATTAGTGACTAAATCTTTCACTATCAGAAATCTAATTATAGAGTCCGTACAAGGATGTTGAATAATAAATAAGACATATTCTCTTTTTAGTATAACTACACTTGATTATTGTTATATCTTCTGAGATTGTTTTTAATTGCATAATAAATAAATCTTGTTCAGTAAGTACTATTTTATTTTATCAGATGATTTGCTTTCAAAATGACAATATCTTGTGACATTAATTGTCTTACAAAATTGTACCATTTAAAATAACACTGGTCATAAAAAAAAAAATTTTTTTTAAAGATATTATATCAATAGTTTATTATTAATTGTAGTAATAGAAACACATTGACCATGGTTGTTATTGGAAAAACTTTGTATAAAGCTTTTCATATGAAGTTAAATGTTATTATTATATAAATATCTTATTATAGTAATTATCCATTCCATATTAATCATTTTTTTGATAATCTACTAATAAATCAACTCTATCATAGTGTATAGTTTGCTCTTTGCTGATTCAGTTAACCATATAATAGGGATCAGTAAGTGAGTGTTTAGCTATGCTTAGCTAGAGGTTAAAGATGAATTAGTTAAATGAGTAGTAGCGTATTGAAAGTAAAAAATCAAAAAATATTGTGAGATGATTTTATGCCTTATTCTATATTCAAAATACCAAATATAACTGTTTTCTGATTTTCTTATTCATTTTAATTACCAAGGGAATTATATACATCTATTTCTTAGACTGATTGATCATGCTGCCATATGTCATTGCACTCTTACATGTATAAAAATGTCAGATATGGAACTGTATATGGATAACAAACCTGTGTTATAACAATTATTAACATTAAGCTGCAACTATTTTTATGGTATAGAAGACATAATATAAACCATTTGTAGTTTAATATTTATTTGGTATAACCAATGATAATATCCGTTTTATTATATACTAGGGCTCTGCCCCCTACATCTTTCATGCTAACTAATATTTTTTTTTGCTGATTATGATTTAATTCTTTTCTTTTTTTATTTAATATATATTTGACATGCACACATTTTATTCTTTTATTAAATAATTGGACTACTGCAAATTTACTGTTAAATAAATAATTATTGATCTTTTTTTTTTTTTTACTATAGATGCTGTATTTCTATTTAAAAGTTTTATTTTACCCACACTTCTGAAATCATATATAGTAGAATTTTATAAAAAAAGTTGCTAAAAATGTTCATAAAAATGTCTTATTTATGTATGAGGAGAAATTCACATTCTATTTTTCCCCATCTTACATAAATTTGTAACTATTTCATAAAATGAAACTTTTTTTCTTTAACATTTATTTAATTGCGCCAGAGCAAGTTTATTTTTGTTAAATAAATAATTATTAATACTTTTTCAAAATACTGTATTTTTTACTGTAGATGTTCTTTTCTGTCAAATTTTTAACAGTAGTTTGCTTTTTTATTATAAGGGTAGCCATTTTAGTTTTTACTAACAATTTATATGCAGAATTATTAGCAAACTTTATCATTTAGTTATTACCTTCATTTCACTTATTTTATATGAATACACATACGTTTTTTTTTTTTTTAAAAAAAAAGCATGAAGAAATACTGGTATAGGCTAGGCTCAAAATTTATTTTATGATTCAATCCATCTCTTTATGCAACTCTCTTGTTAAGAAGAGCCAAATAGCCATTTATTGTTCAATATTGAATCAATAATTGTGGGTGGATTATCTGAATAAATCTTAAGTTTATTTAAGAAATTTTTACTGAAAGTTTTTTTGATTAGTCCCCGGTTAATGTTCTAATTACTAAAAATTATAAAGGCCTACCATATAGTAAACAGTAAACTTTATATGCTTCAAAAAATTAAGAGTAAAACTTATTATAAACACAAAGAAATCTTTAATTAATTTTTAATATGGAGAATGAAATTCATGTGGAAATTATATGTTCTTTATAATATGAACATATACTAACCTCTATGTTTACACGAAATAATAAATTTTAAGTCTTTTTGATCAGTGTTAAATAAAAGATATAGAAATTTATATATATATGTTTTTTTAGTTTTGGAATATAATTTGACATCTTTAATACTAAATATATCTGATAAATATATTTCCTTAATGATATTAAATGAAGAGAGAATTTGTCTCAAATTTGTGTTGTTGAAATATTTGTGTATTTTTTTACATTCTTAAAGAAAGCACATTTATACATAATACGAATATAGGTTTTGAGAATTTCAAGGCTTGCAAAGTTACAACAAAAACCTTTCCTAATATCATTAAAGAAGATTACTATCAGTATCAATGAGCATATGGAAACTACTTGTTCTATTAATTTCATCAACTTCTTAGATTATAGCCTATATTGTATTGAACGTATATCCACTTGTGAATGCCAAACTGTTTTTATATAATATGAGTAAGGTTCATTACTGACCTAGCCCAAAATATTAATATAAATAATCCCCATTTTCAAAATTTTAATGTAAACAATCTCCATTGGATTAAATAAAAGTTGTTTGTTAAGTCATGTTCTGGTTATAAATATTCAAATGATAATGTTAAGATTAATTAATTTTTTTGTTTGTTAATGATTTAGTAGTGGTAAATGTGATAAGTGATTTTGAATAGGCAAATCAAAACCTTTTTGATTATTTGGGGTTATCAGAATTTTAAGAGAAAGTTGAAAAGATTGTGATCACAAGGACATTAGTTATAATCGACCAAAATCTAAAAAAGGTCAGATTGTAATAATTAGGAAATGTCAATTAAGACAACCCAGGGTGATAAATATAAGGATTAAATATATAAAAATTAGTTAAGCATTTTTTAATAATTGTATTGTTGACATAGTTATTTTTGGTAACCAAACAGATTCCTTAAACCTTATTACATTTTATAAAAAACTAAAAGTAAATGATCATCTAGTGAAATTTATCTGGTAAGAATTTTTCTGTTGATGCAGGAAATTCAACTAAATTATACAAAGTCTGAACAATTTCTGCCTAGTGGAGAAATAAAAATTCCCATATTAACATGAAGTTTTGGGAAGAAAAAAATTGATGTAGTGAATAGTAAGAGTGGAGAGTAGTAGGAATTCTTAATAGTGCTTTATGATTGATGCAATAGATTTTAAAGTGAAAGAGATATATCTTTGGCTCAATCTTGTTTAGAAGCATTAATTTTAGGTGAATTATACAAAAAATTTTCATAGTAATGTTGACAGTTTGCTTTGATTTTTTTAAAATATTGAAGCACAATAACCCACTATTTGGTACAATAATGATTTTTTTCAGTGTTGGAAATCTATTGACTTATCATATTAATCACACATAACAAAAATTGTCACAGTATATTCTTTTTTCCAGGTAAAATAATTCATCTGAATATTAAAGGAAAATCATATAATTAATCTGCCTAAAATTAGTTAAATATCAAGCATTTATAAAGTCTTGGCAGATCTATTACTATTGTGAATAAGCAAACATTTAATTATAGATTAATGAATATATTCTATAGGGTGTCTGAAGTATTTGATTGCTAAGTATCATTATTATAATCAAGATTGGCTTAAGATTGTTAAACATGAAGTAAAACCTTTATCTGTGATAAATATCTATCTCCTCTGATATATAAATGTCAACTAAGAAGCTTTTATCTGTAAGAGAGTCACAGCATCAAGGAATCAGTGAGATTAATTATTGTCATTTTTGCCAAAAGCCATGGTAAAAGAGGCTAATGAAAAGAAATTGGATCTGAAGAGTGAACTAATAAGAAAGTAGATGTTTCAAAGGTTTTAGTAATTGAATGCCTTTACTATAATTGTTTAGTTTAACAAAGATACTGGTTGTTATCCCTTAAATAAATATTCTGTGTTGCTGGTATTTTATCATAAATGAAGTTGGTTATGGATTGATTCAGCATCTTGACTAGATAATAATTATAATTCCAGGTTAATATTATCCAGGTTTAACAGAGTTATTATTGTGTTCATATGAGATGTTACACATTTTTTTAATCATAGCAAAAATCAATTTTGTATAGTGGTTCCTTATACTGAAGAGCTTTAATAAAAATTTTCAAGTTTTTGTTTTGATGCCAGCTTTGATATACCTCAGTTCAAAACTCCATATTGATATCTGATAAAACGTCTTAATGTTTTTTTTTTTTTTTCATTTTAAAAAATTAAAAACCAAAACAAAAACGAACAACGTGTATTTTGCTTACTATTTGTGAAAATAAGAAAATTGGGTTTTTAAAAGTCTTTTAAATTTCTATTTGACTAATAGATAATTTACTGTCTTTATTGCTTTTTAAAACTAAGTTCTACATTTTAAGACATTGAGTAGTATGATAATATGTTGAACCATTTCCATAATCTATCAGTAAATGTTGAATGTATAGAAAATTTTAAACTTTATTTAAATTTTCAAATACATACAACTTGTTAGTAATATTTTCTATATGCTTAATGGGATTTAAATGCATTCTTTTTGAAATTAGATGATTTATTGTTATTTTTTTTTTTTTTTAAGAAATCATTTTAACTTATTTAGAAGAAATTAGGAATGGATTTATTCTAGTAGTTCTATTCATAATAGCTAACTAATAATAACAACAGTAATATTTGCAATATAATTGTTATTTTCATTCATTATTTTTCAATAACCGTTTTAAAATTAGATTTTATTAAATTTATGTTATATTTACAGTAGCTATGGAAACATTAGGGTTTTTTTCTTCTTTTTTGCCATGCAAACACTATTTTATATTCAAATAGATTACATTTAATCAGAGTAATAAGCTAGTTTTTTTTTTTTTTTTACTTAATAATTAAAATTCATTCTGCATGTACAAATAATACAAAAGAGATGTAATCATTAATAATGATAAACTATAATAAACTTAAAGTTTGCTAAAAATAAATATTGTTTAATAAAATTATTATTGAAGTCTGCTTATATATATTGAAATAGCTCTATCTGACTAATAATGAATCTATGGAGTTATTATTTATTTCATTTGTCAGTAATATTTTTTAGATTATTATATTAGGAGAAGGAAAATAGATTATTTCATTTAAAAATTGTATATTGCATAAAATCATCCCATCTTTATATAAATGAAACAAATCTATAGCAGTATAAAACCACTGATCTGTATACATGACTATCACATGATGTATATGACAAGAAAATTATCTTGGATTTAAAACATTATTGTGTTTTCATCTTGGACTCATGGTAAAATGTAGGGTTGCAATAGATTCTAAGATCTAGATGCAATGCTCTCAGATCCAAGGCTTCTCACTGATGAAAGTCACAAGGTAGAAACTAGTCTGGGGATATTTGATGAGTAGGCACTAGATAGGGATTTTATGTCAAATCTTCTTGCATCTGTTGATTACTAAGGCTTGCACTGGGTGACACTACTGCTTGGAGAGTTTGCTACTAAATGTATAGTAATATGTAACCTCTAATAAAGTAATAATTTATTTTGCTAGATGGACTAAATCATTTTATTATCAGTTAATTTCTTACATGGCCTTGTCATGATGAATAATTTAGTAATGCATATGATGTGGTATACACTGGTGAGAGCCTTTAATAGTATCTAGTATATACGTGTCCATTCAATATACCTATTTCTCATATTTAGTGATATAAGGCATTCAGGAAGATCCTTATAGGTATCCTTCAATAAAATTCCATATACACTTCATGAATGAGAGAGTAAGTTTAAATTAAAAATATCTAGTTATTTTGTTGATGTACTTCTTGTAGTGTGTGAATATATTTTGTCAATGAAAATTTGGAAAAGATAACAATAGGTATTGTAAAATTTTAATAAGTAACAGAGATGATATTGTTGGTATTCATAAAAGATTATTTGATAGAGGAGCAATGTGTAATTTTTAAATAACATGTAATAATGCTATTTTGTCAATCATACTAGTATCATGGCCAGTGGAATTCAACTTTCATCATATGATATACCAGAATACACCCATCTATAACAGAAGATACCTTTCTATAACTATTACAGCCAAAGCTACCTAATCATTTTATTGTGATATACATATGTTATGATTTGACATGTGAATAGTATCAAATCTGTCTAAAATAATCCATCCGTTGGTAGGATTAAGGACGTGATATTTTAACTTTTTTTTTTTTTTAGTTTTTGAAGTTACTGTAAAGAAAGTGGTCTACCATATCACTAATTTTAAAATAAAGCATGATTTGTCCCATTTTCTACAGTTCGGTTTAAGCATGTATTTCTTGCAGCTCATTTGCAATTGTTTGCTAACTTTTGAATTTTTATAATTTATTTCCTGAATCGCATTACCAACACCCCCCCTTTTTTTTTTAGGTGGGACAATTGTTATTTCAAACTATATATAAAGACTCTACATTAGCATTTATTTATCTATCCTCGTCTTTCCTATTCTGTGTATTAAAGGCTGAATATTATTTTATTAAAATATATATTACATAAACATAGTAATATGTTCTTAAGTATTTTAGATGATATTATACTATTGAGAAAAGATTTGCAAATATTGCAAATGTTTAAAGAGACATTGAATGTAATTACAAAATAGGAATTAACTAGAATTTTATTGTTTCCAACGGAGCTACAAAGAAAATGACTCCTAACTAACAAAATTACCAATTTACCCCCCCCCCCTTTCATGTACTGTGTATATATATTTAATCATTATGAAATAAAATTAAATATAAAATAGTGGAAATGATTTTCTCTATTTTGTGTTGCCAATATATTTTGTTCCATTCCTTTCTTTTTGTCAGAATACTTGCAGAATAAAATGATAAACATACTAAGAATCTCTTTAAAATGGTGCGAAGTCATTTTTGTTGTCTTATATATATATATGAATTTAATTATCTTTAAAAACATAAACATGCATTTATTTTACATTTAAAAGAATAAGATATTTCTTGATTCTTTATTATAAAATGTATGAAAAAACAATAGCAGTCCCCTACTCTCTTGGTATCTAAAGTAAATAATCAATAAACAGAAATTATCGAATCATTGTAAAATCTCAAGGTGTATTATATTTCAGACTTTTAGCTGGAATAATAGAATAGAATTAAAAATGTTTTGCTAACTGCTTAAAAACAGGTCTGAAAATGGGGATTAAGTTTGCTTTATAAATAGCAAAAGATTTAAAAGCTGCTCTTGCGGTATTAAATATTTTAGAATCAAATGACATTATTATTAACATTTCTGGCAACGGAAAAAAATGTGCTTTCAATTAGAAAAAACAACAACTTAGATTGCTAAAATATATAGTAATCCAGATCCCAAGTCAGATCTAAAACTGTTCGTAGAAATTGATTTGGGTTCAAAACTTGAGAATGTTTTTAATTTTCATGTTTTTAACTTGAACAGTAAAACGAAATTGTTAGATGCCTAATTGCAATTCTTCCAGATTTGAATCCCAAACCATCTTATTGATTAAAGGTAAAAGCCAAAAACTGGTCTGGAGTTAGGGATTTAAATGCTCAACCATTTGAATCATCAATTACTCAAACTTTCTTCAGATGGCAAAAGAGTAGCTACTGCTTTTGTTTACCCCTTTAAAAGATTATACAGATATAAAAAATAAGTTATAATCATCAGGATATTAAGTTTAACATGTGTTTACTATAGTTACAATAATTGAAAAAATTATACTTAATAAATTACGCAATGTATGAATAACTGTTATGCATACATTTAGATGTAAAAATTATGATTTTAAGATAAAAAATTGCATCACTTGGGTAGTGTGATTCAACAAATGAATGTTGAATAATCTTTGATAGATAGTTAAGTTAGGAACCAATATGGCAGTTCACTCTTAATAATATTTCTCAGTTAAATTCTAAATTCTTTGATTAATTTAATAGATGATTTTATGGATTATTGATAATTAGGAAATAATTGTAGTAATATGAAGAGCAACTAAAAGACGAAGCATTCATGATTTATCACCTATAATTATATAAGAAAGAACATAGTACATGAATGATGAAACAATCCATAAATATTTATAGGGATCCAAAGATTTAGAGAGTCATTGGAATCATAGTTGCTTTGATTGTGTTTAAATATGTATTTTCAAATGGTATGACTGACTTCATTCATTATAAAAATTAGAAATAGAAACAATATTGTCATATTGGAAATTGACATCTGACATGTATCAGAGGAGAAAAATAATGATAAATAGGTTGTTGGATTTTGGCAGTAGTCATTTGATTAATGAAGTTGCTATTATCAATGTGTTTAGTGGTATTAGTACTCATTACTAATTTACTATTAATATTCAAAATAACATTGTCATCAGAGTTGAAGCTTTCATTTAGTTAAGCGAATTTTGGTTATTGTTTATTATTTGGATAAGAGCAGTGGTTAAGATTTATTTATTTCTAATATATTGTTTAAGGATTTTATTTTTTAAATTTATTTTCTAAAAAGAAAAATAGAAAATTCTAATAAAAATGATTTGAAGAAGACATTTTTAGTGTCTTTATCAATATGTGTTGTAATTTTTGTAAACATTAATTATAAAGAAATTTAAATATAGAAGCTCATGAAAAGGTTAAAATTATTGTCTTTCAACTGATCAGTGCAGAACATGGATAACTGATATCTATTTTAGGAAAGAGGTTTTCAATCTGGACATATTACTCATTTGTTAAACAGCCAAATTTGCAATATTTTAAGTAGAAATAATTTAAAATATTTAGTTCTAATGCTAGATATAATGTATCTTGCACGATAACGTTTTTTGCCAACTGTATTCTACTATATGTTTTGGTTTGCTTTCTTTTTGAGATATCTAACTCTTAAAATTTTGCTGTGTAGTCTTAGGTGTAATATGATCCCTAAACAGTAACATATGAAATACTGCTCCCTTTTTTTAGCATTTTTATTTTATTTATTTTGAGTATTTTTTGATATTATTTGCTCTATGTAGATAATCTTTCTGAGATTTATAATAAAACTATCAAAAATAGTTTATTCATATATCAAAAATGATTGTCTAATTCCAGGCAGTCAGTAATATTAAATATGAATATATTTAATATTAAATATGAATATATTTTTCATAGTCAAAATTATATCTAAAATTACTGTTTTTTATTCAACATAAAAATGTAATTTTTAAATATCCATGTATGTTATGCATAAATAGAATATTATTTTAATGTTTTTACATGGTGATTAAGATGATTGAAATATGATTTAAAAAATAGTAAGAAATATATATATATATATTACAGTGTATTTGTAATTACAGAATTTATTTTAATTCTTAACCTATTAGTGTTTTTTTTTTTAAATTTTTTATAAGAGATCAGAGGCTGCATTTTTATTTGCTAAAATTTAAATATAAAATTTTTGCTAGGTCTGTCTATTGAGAATTTTTGTTAAGAATAGGCAATATATTTATAATTTATGATAATAAAATATTTAATATAAAATATTTTATTTTATAAAAAAAATGCATAAAATAAAATATATAATATTTTATTATATATATATTTTATTTTATAAAATATAAAATATTTTACAAATTATCTTGCAGTATAGAGAAAAAATAATAATTCATCTTTCAAGTTATCTTAATGTAAAATTATTATTTTTTTTGCATAAGAGTATATACAATATAACCTCATAATTATAGCATTTTCCTTCCAATATATAACAGTCTTTCTCAGCTTGTTGATAGTGATCTGTTTATCATTAGATTGTGATATATTTAATTGATCTTTTAATGTTATAAATAAATAAATCTGCTGTTAAAGTTATACACGATAAAGAATAAAACATGCTTTGAATATACACTTCAAGTCAGAGATAAGTCAGAGATATCTCTGACAGATCACTTTTCTCTCAGGGGAATGGTGAAAGAGAAGACATTATTCACTAGGCTTACTAGTTGTTGTAGTGAAGTTTTAAGCATTTTTTTTTATCCTTGTTTTATTTTTTCATTAAGAATAACTAGATACCCATTTATCAAACTGTATTGTGCAGCTATGTTAGCTATGGACAAGTGACCTGAAGAAAAGTTATAATTCTGTTTTGAACAGGATGTTTTTAAAATTTATCAAGATTCAACTTTCAATTCATGAAACTGCAATTGGATATGCGACCACTATACTATGAAGCTCTTTAATAAAAAGTTTACAACTCATTAAAAAATCTTGTTTATTTTCATGTGAAACACACTTTAAATAATCTCATATTAACAAATCTAATCCAAACAAATGAATGGTACCATTTCATTAATTTAGTGTGTATATCAGAATGCTAGTTTGTTTCTTATTCCATCTTTGTTCTCTTCAATATATATATATTTTAAATAACATAGATGTTTTCTTGTTGGCTATATTCCATCTTTGTTCTCTTCAATATATATATATTTTAAATAACATAGATGTTTTCTTGTTGGCCCAATTATAAATATTAAAAAGAAATCTAAAACCTACTATTTTTATGACAAATGATTGCACAATTGTTTAATATTTATTTTACAGAAAGTGACTGTTATTGTTTATGACCAAATATAGGCTGTTTAATATGTAAAGTATATATGGGGATTTCCAAGAAAGAAAATATAGAAATGCACTTGGAAAATTTTACCTGAATAATATGATTTAGAATCACATTATTGTAATTATCAAAATATTGAAACAGCCAAAGTGTTGTTAAAGCAATGAACAAATCTCAACAAGTTCTGCTTATTAATTGAAATAAAAAGAATATTCAGTGATAGAAAGTTAGTAAAAAAAATAATTTCTTAAAGCAGGAGGTTTTTTTCAAAAACTTATGTTTATTGAAGATTTGCAATTTTCAGTGGAAATATTTATGAAGAGTTTGAAGATTTATGTTATATAGATATTACTTATAAATTTAAAACTATACTTAATTAGGAAAGACAAAATGGGAAAAATATATTTTCTGCATTTGATGAATTTGTGAGGATACTGAATTTCTTATTTGAAAATAGTTTCTCTTATAATTAGTGAAGCGGATGAATAAACAACATTGTTGCTTTATGCACAATGACACCAAATATTCAAATTTAAAATATATCATTGTATAATACATCACCAATGTTTTGTTGCACAAAGAGACTCAATACAAAAGATATTTGGAATATGATGTGTGTGACTTTTTTCTGGCTAATAAAAATTCATTGAATTGTTAAAATATACATTTTTGGAAATTTGAGTATGTCAAATATTTCAAATTAATTTGCATATTTAACATAGAAATAATTATGATTTAAATGGTTTATATTTGAAACATGTGACCTTCTATCTGATATTGATTCATTCTACTAACAGATATTATTAAACCAGAACTGTAAATAAAATACCTATTAAGCATTTGAATCAGTGTTTGTGGTTGTTCATCTTGAAATGAATCAAATTTTGTGCAGTTTAACATAGTGCTTGAATGATATTCAAGAGTGAAAGATTTCTGGAACAAACTTCAAACTATTTCTGGTGCAGCACATAGCTCATGATTTCCCAAATGACTAACCATTCAATTTTTTATTTATTTTTATCAGATTTGAAGGTTTCGAGTTCTAAAAAGTTCAAATTTTACATTAATGTTGAAAATATAAGCATGTTGAATTAGAAATACATTATTTTATTTAGTTATTTAATGTCATAATTTTTTTATTGTTAAAATACATTTTTATAAAAAGTAGAATAATCTTTTTATATCAAAACAGTAGTGTGCAGATCAATATAATTACATACTACTGATTTATTAATGAAACATTAAATTTGTAATATAAGTAAGAATATATATATATTGTAAAAGATAGAAATTTTTAAATTTTCCCATTAAAATTATATCTTTCATACTAAAATCATCTATAAAAGAAATTAATTGGTTTGAATTCCGAATTATCCAGTAACTAAGGCATCTTTTTTCATTTATTGATTGGATATTCTGATATGAGTAATACTGAATGGATGTAAAGCAATTTCCAGTTGAAAGTCAAGATATATACCTAATTGTTAATTGTAAGGAATATATTATTAAGTAACCAGATTTTTTCCGTCTCACATAGAGTATATTCAGTAACAGATATCTGTTGAAGAATTAATCTTTTTAGAGAGTGAACATGTTATAATAAATATTTCTTCTAGTATTATTTTTATTGTAACTCATGTCATCTCAAAACTAAAGCTATTACTTTCTGATGATTCTATATTTATAATAAAGCAAAACAATGTAGATAATTTACTTACTTATTCATATGACTTTATCTGCCTACTTTTTTTACATTAGATAATGATAATTTCTATCTTTATTCATAGTCATATATATATAAATTAATTACATGCATAAAACTGAATTAGCAGTTATAATAAATAAATTATACCCATTAGTTAAAGATATTAAATATATTAATCTTTAACTGAAGTTTAAAGTTTATATCTGGGCTAGAGATAATCTTTAGTTGAATAAATAATTACTGATAATCATTACTCTACTTATTCAGAGTAGATTGTCATAGTTGTAGATGGAATAAATTTGATACTTGTAATTCAAAATGTAACCAAATAGCATATAACATCCAGTGATTTGTATACACGTGAAAATAAAATGGAACAATAATTTACTATGACATGTTTGGACTTCAATAAGTGTTTTTAAGTGATCAGAGAGATAGAAAGGTATCTTCACATATTTACAAATATGTTTGACTTCAAAAATTTGTCATGGTAAAATATTTGTTGGTTTTGGGATTATATATATATATGTGTGTGTGTGTGTGTGTGTTTATTATATAGACATACTATTACATGAGATTATTATTTAAAATTAGGAATATGCAATAATTCAAATTTCAAATGAGAGAACATAAAAGTTGTAATAATATGTTGGACTATATCAATCATCTATCAATAAATGTTGAATATATAGAAAATTTTAAACTTTATTTAAACTTTTTAATTACACACAACTTGTTAATAATAGCCACAAATAGATAACATATGTTAATTATACAATGTTTCAAGAAGTATTCTCCACTCTTCTTCGGGTGTTGCTGGCTTGATCAGTGACAGTATTGCATAACAGACAAACTTACATCTTTAGGTTCTCAAATATCTAATTTCAAGGCAAGCTCTTTAACTAACTGAGCTATTCTGTCAAAGGCAACAGGTAATAGAAATTTCATATATTTATATATGAGGGTCAGATCAAATCCTCCTGATTCCTTCAATTTTTTTTTTTAAATACTTTTTTTAAAAGCAAGATTATTTAGAGTATCCCATACATTGTGTATTGTCATACTGGGTTGTCTTATAGGATTATTTGCCAGTGTCATATGAGCAGCTTCCTTGAATTTTCTTCTTTGCACCTTTTCCCTATTGAACATATTGTCATTAATACTTATGTGATCTACTACTGCAGACACATCCATTTTTTTTTCTTTTAAACATTAATTTGTGTTCTCTTCAACAGGTTGACATATCTCATCAAGTATTTTATAGATGCAGTTTTTAATCATCAGAATTTCCAGTTTAGATTTAGTAGAAGTTAGAATTTCTTGAAGTGTACTATGTTTTTATGTTATATTGTCTGTAGATTTTCGTTAACTTGTCTGCCATTTTTGATATGAATGGATACACTACATTCCCAATTATTATTATTATTTTGGTGTGTTTTTTGTTGTCTATTGAAGGTTTTCTTGATCATAACTGATGGATAATCATTCTTCATGAGAGTTTGTTTTATGGGTATCTTTTTATTTTCTAAATCATTGGTGTCTGAATAAACTTCCTTTGCTCTGTTCTATAATGATAGTATAACTCCATGTTTAGTGCTTCTGGTATGATTGGATGTATATATCAAATACTTGCCAGTATGTATTGATTTCCTATACATAATTGTTTTTACTTTGCCCTGAGGGAGTCATATCACAAGAACATCTAAGAATGCCAATTTTTGTTCTCATTCTGATTCCATTGTGAATTTAACTGAAGAAGATACATTGTTGATATGTTTCCAGAATGACTGTAATTGTGCCTCACCATGGGACTATCATAAATGTAGCATCAACATAGTGAAGCGACACTTTGGGTGGACATGGGTTAGTATTTATGGCTGTGGTTTATAGTTCTTCCCTGTAAATAAACAAGCATGACAGTGGTGATTCTCATGGTCATCCCTTGGTTTTGTTGGAAATTTTTTGAGTTATATTGAAAGTATGTTGTTGTTATTCAGACTGTTAATAATTTCATTATACTATCAATAGGTAGAGTTATTATAGTTTGTAGATTATTATAATCATATAATCTTTTCCTTACAACAGACAATGTTTCATCCCACAGTACATTTGTAAATAGACTTTCCATATCAAAGTCACCAATATGTCAGTTATTTCCATTTCCCTAACTAATTCTACAAAGTGCTTAAAATCCCTTATGAAAGATTGTGTCCTGTATGCCAATGGACTAAGAACTTCAAGGTGAAATCTTGACAACTTTTAACTTGTTGAATTTCTAGAACTAATAATAGACCTTAATTGAACATTTTCTTTATGGATTTTAGGTAGTCTATACATGTGAGGAATCTTACTGAAATATAAAATTTCTTTTTTCTGAATCAATGAAATACTTATGATGATTCCAGAGTAATGCTTGTAATTTTCCCTCTGTATTTGAAATTGGATTTTTTGATATTTTTTATATTGGTCTGCTGTGAAAAGTTATTGTATTTTTTTTTCATAATCAGTTTTCTCCATTTCAACTGTAGTATTATCTTGGTCAGCAGGAAAAATGATTATAGGTCTATCTTCTCTGAGAGATTTATTGCTGTCATCTCATCACATGAAATGTTTAATTTCTGCTTTTGATATCTCTCAAGTGTACAATTAATTCTCCAGCATTATTTTGGTGCTTTTTCCAGAGGCAAATGGCTGCAATTATATCCAATAATGGGACAGTAGATGGACTAATGATGAGGTTCAAATCTTTTCCAAGAACAGATAATTCATCAGTAAGGTGGTTAGAACTAAGATTTGTTATTGATAAAACTGATAGATCACTAGTTGCAGTATGACTTTTGATTTGCCCATGTACATTTACAATCTTCTTCTGCTATTCTTTTATCCTTCCATGTAATTTACAATATGTATTTTCACTGCTTGACAAACTTTTGAGAAATCTTCATCTGTACATTTATTCTTTTAGAAAATATTCTGAATTTTTAATAGAAAACTAGGTTTGATACTTGGGAAACTGTTGAACACTTATTCTTTCTCTCAATAAGCCTTCATTTGCTCTCTGAATAATCTCAGATCTTTTGGAGGAAATAGGAGGTTTTTCTTGCAACCCTTAGAAATAATCATTTCTGATTTATATTTATATAAGAAAGTTAAATGATTTTCTACTTTAGCCAGTTTTAGATCTAAATTTTTTATAATGATGCATTGGATCCATATGTAGTACTTAGTATTTGCCTGAAGGTTGATGATGATGGTATGTATATTAGATGTTATAATATGTTGGATTATTTCCATCATCTATCAGTAAATATTGAATGTATAGAAAATTTTAAAGTTTATTTAAACTTTTAAAATACAAACAACTTGTTAGTAATAACACATATAGACAACACAACACATGCTAGTAATTGCACAATGTTTTGTGTATTGTGTAGATGTTATTGTGACAAGTCTCCTTTAGAGCAAAATAAAAATAACAGTATACAGGAAAGCAACATACACTTTCAAGTACTTGGCATATACATCCAATCATACTAGAAGCATTAAACATGGAGGTATACTGTCATTATGGAACAGAGCAAAGGAAGTTTGTTTGGAAATCAATGATTTGGAAAATAAAAAGATTCACATAGAATAAACTTTCATGAAAAATGGTTATCTATCATCAAGAAAATCTTTAATAGTTAACAAAAAGACACCAAAAGAAAAAAAAAACAATTATTGGTATTGTAGTGTATCCGTTTATACCAGAACTGGCAGACAAAATAATACAAATCGGCAGTCAATATAACATTAGAACAGTTTTCTAAAACCATACCACACTTCTAGGAATTCTAACTTTTACCAAGTCTAAACTGGAAATGCTGAAGAATAAAACTGCATCTATGAAGTATCATGTGAATATGGAAGGAAGTATATTGGTAAGACCTTAGGGAGCAGTGATTTAAAGAACATGAACTAATGGTTAAAAGAGAAAAAACAGATGTCTACATTAGCAGATCATGTATGTACTATTGGCCATATGTTCAATTGGGAAAATACAAAAATATTGGATAGAGAAGAAAAGGTATAAAGAAGAAAATTCAAGGAAGCTGCTCATATGACAATTGCAAATAATCTAATAAGTCAACCCAGTGTGGCAATACACAATGTAGAAACCTCTAATTGATCTTGCGCTTAGAAAAAAATATTTAAAAAAGCTTGCAAAAATCAGAAGAATTTGAACTGACCCTCCTTTATAAATATATGAAATTTCTACCATCCGCTGCCTTTGCCAAAATAGTTCAGTTGGTTAGAGCACTTGCCTTGAAATTTGATATTCGAGAATCTAAAAATGTAAGTTTGACTGCCTTGCAATACTGTCACTGGTCAGGCCAGCAACATCTGGAAAAGAGTGGAGAATAAATACTACTCTAAATGTTGTGAAATTACTAACCTGTATTGTTTATTTGTGTTATTACTAACACGTTGTTTGTATTTGAAAAGTTTAAATAAAGTTTAAAATTTTCTATACATTCAACATTTACTAATAGATGATGAAAATAGTCCAACATATTATCACATCTAACTTATCAATATCACAAAACTTCAGGCAATACAGAGAACTTAAAAAATCTTGAAATTGCAAGCAAAATCTGTAATTTAAAGAGAAAGCTAGGTAAAAAATTCCTTTGAGCAAACTAAATTAAAACCCACAAGTGTATATGATTGTGTAAATGTTTGGGATTATATATATATATCCAGCACTACTTGAGAATTTTTTGTTAAAAAGCAAGTTGTCTGTTTATTGTGTGTCTAAATATAGGTGGCTTAGTATTTGGTGGGAGGGGTAAGTTGATTATTTAGAGTATTTAAATTAGTAGATATAATTTATGTATATTATATATACGCAGATGATTGGGGGGGGGGGTTATAAATGAACTGTTTAATTAGACTATTTAACCTTAATAGCTGACACACAAACACTCATAAATTATCCTTCTGCCAAAATAGTCAAAGATGTTGCAGGTACTTTATGAAATATATCATGTTTAAAAATTAGTTTTAAAAATATTTATTTACAAAGTAAATTTGATCGTTTTACTCTGATTGTTTTTTAATTTATTATTATCATAAAAATAGCCATTTTTTATCTTTAATTGATAGTTCTCATGAGATAAATATTTATTTAAACTTTATTATGATTGAGAAATGTTTTTATTATTAAATTTCTTTTCATCACAAATTTCATGAACATAAATAATTTTTACAATTATCTGACGTTACATTTTAGTAAACATAAACGGATATTTTTCATGAAAATATTTTTGATAAATGATGTTAAGAGCTACAAATGATAAAATTGCAGCTAAGGGGTAAAACAAAAACAAAAAAAAAAAAATGCTGTTATGAGAATATATATATGTGCGTGTGACAGGTGCAGAAAATGATTGATTTTGTGAACACAGTAGCGAATTTACAAACATTTAAACGAAATAAAATTTCATTTAAAATTATTAAAGAACTTCAATAAATGTCTTTAAAAATATTAAACAATACTACAAATCATAGAAAGCATTTTTATATATAAAAAATATAGATAAAGTACTTACAACAAAAAGTACTACAATCAAAGTCGTATAAACAATTCAAATATTAATACACGTTTAAAAATATAAAATAGTATGTGAAAAATATTTTATGCGATGTTACATAAAATATATTTATTTAATTTTCTCAACATTTCTATACCTTATTTATTTGGGGGTCGGGGGAAGGGCTTTTTTTAAACTTGACTAATGTAAAGTTAAGGATGCTTATGTAAAGTAATATATGTATATTATGTGGTTTAAAGCAGTGGCTTGCAACCTATTTACACTGAAGTGATAATTACTTTTAAAGTATTGGACCCTATGTATACCACTGAAATTGAACTAATAAAACTATACTAAGAAAATTTTATTTGACTATAATAGTACACATTATATAAAGAGATCATAGTGACTCTCTTGAGGTTCAAGTTTTGAAAGTAATACTTCAATATTTGGTTCATAGTTTGAAGTTTTTAACTTTATGCACATTTTCAAATTTTTTTTAGTTAAATGATTTTTATATGGATTAGTAAAATGTCATCATTTAGAATGTTTGTTCACAGTAATACATTGTATCAAAAACACTTAAAAAGGCAAATGCAAAAATGGTTAAAATGCATTCTTTTCTTCCCTGAAATTCTACCAGGACGTTGATTCATTATTTGTTTTCCTTTTTCATAAACTCATCTCTGGCATTTTAAAATTTCATTTTCCAAATTGTTAAATTCAATTAATCCTAAATCCAAATTCTCAATGCTCAAAAATTTTTAATTTATCTTATCTTTAATGTCAGACTGCAGAATATATTTAAACATTGGCAAGTGTTTTTGTAAATCATTAAATCTTTATGTGAAATGTTTTTGCATCATTTAAGTTATAACAAAATCATTACATATAGTGTCCCAAACTTTTTTAAATTTGGAAAATATAGAAAACTTTTCAATTCAGCATCTTTCTAAAAATCATACTTTTTTTGACAAAAGAAGACCAGAGTCATATAATTGTAATATAATTTGCTTTTTGTCTTGAAGTTTTTTGTTCAACCAATTTAAATAGTCTGTAATATGAGCTAAAATTATCAAATTTAAAACTCACATATTATCTAAATCAGGATTATCTTCATCCATTTCTGTTATCCCCCACTTAATCACCAAACTTTATTATATAAGACATTTCCATACTTTGATTCAATTTCTTCCAACAATAATTTAAATTTTCTGTGTGAAAGAGACTGTGCAATAATTGTATTGACAATTTTTGTCATGGTAGATACAACTTTTTCCAAATTTCTACTAAAAATATATGGACTGAAGTCTTCTTAATGAATAACCAAATGAAGAGATAAAAATGTTTAATCAAAGCAATAAAATGATCATTGCAGTTGTTCCACCCATCATAATAGAAAATTTTTTGGTTTTTATATTATCACATTTATTTATGCATTTTATAACACAATTCAAAATATCTTTCACTGTTGTTATGATATACATTGATGAAATAGTGCACATTTTTTTAATTATAGATTTTTAGAAACTGATAAAATTTTGCTATTAATTTTAATTATGTAAATGTCATTTCTGTTAGTGTTTTTGTGATGCGCAGTGTTTTTGTCCAAAGATAAACCAATAATACACTGCCTCAAGTCATTTTAAAATTATTTATTTATATCTTCATTCATGAAATTTATTCTCCATTGAACAACTCATGTAAGTAAAGGAATATCTTTAATTTTCTGCTTAATTTCATTTTTATTTGAAAAATTGCAAAAAAGCTATTTAGACATCCATAAAAAGATTTTTTTTAACCCTTTTGCATTTTGACAGTTTCTATTGTTCAATCTGATGAGAATTTTTGGAGGCTCAACCTTTCTGATTTTATAAAATCATTATTTTATACTAAAATTCCATAAATTGGATCTGAGTTTTTTTAAATTTAATTTTATAGGCAAATAATATTCTAAAAAAATCACATTTGACCATTTTAAATATTTAAAAATTGGCTTGTAAATATAACAAGATACCATAAATTTCCTCACAGATATTTACATAAACAATCATCTAAAAATTAACAAATTAATTTTTTCTTTTAATGTGAATGAACAAAGATAGATTTATGATAACTCTATCAAATTATGCTTTAAAATCTGATATTGTCTTATAAAAATTACAATATTTTGACAAATTTTAATACCAAGTCAATTTTGACAGATAATGACATAATAGACACTATTGGTTTTTTTTCTTTATATTACAGTCAAGTTTATTAACTTCTATTTGTAAAAATATAAATATAAGTGAATAAATTGAAAGTTTACCTGTGTATTTCTTTTTAATAATCAATTAATTAGTGTAATTAAAAATATTTTATAAATAAGCAAAAAATCAATTTAAATTATATTTCAAAATCTTTGTGTGAAAACTAGACCAGAAGGATGTTAATGCCTTCAGAAAATTTCTTCTGTCAAAAGCACATCTTCATATTTTTTTTTTTCAACTTTAACATCAATAAAAGCATTACATTAAAGCTATCTTTTTTTTTTTAAATAAGTGTCATTATCACTTAGTATAACTTTAATACTACAATCTAAAATTACAAGACAACAGTGTTTTCTTGAGGAAGCTTTAAATAATTTGCAATGAAAGTAAGGGTTTACAAGTTAAGAACTCTTAATCTGGGTTTGGTGTTCCTTCTTTAACCTTGCAGTTTGAATCTAAAGCTTGAATTGTTGACTTCATGATTTATTTTTATAAATTTTGTAGAATTTTTTTGATTTGAACATTCATAAATCTTCTTTAATTATTCATTTTTTCATCGTATTCATATGAGATATTTTGTATTGTAATGTCTTGTAGTTCACGAAGTATATGCTACAATTGATTCTAAACACAAACAACACATTACTTTTTTTTATCATCTCATGAAACTATAATTTGTTCTTCACTCTTCCTGAAATAGCCAAATTTTTTTTGGTTTTGATATTTTTGGGGTTTGTATAAATACATTTTAAATTTTTCTTAAATTTAATGTAATAAAATAAAGATAAGATATTTAATGCAAATATTTATCTTCAAAGTACTTTCATAACATGTGCTGCACAGAATTAACTGATAGCTACCTCACTGATATGTGATGTTTTTGAACAGTTCATTTTGAAGTTGACTAATGTTTAAAAGTTTATACTTACTGTTAATAGGTATCTTTGTGAATTGGATTTTGAGAGTTAGCCATATTTGGAAATATTTATTTACATAAATTGGATATCACAAATAATAACAATAATTGTTCATAATAAGAAACTGAATTCAGGCATAAATAAATTCTGATGTATGTATGTGTATATTTTTATAGTATAATTATTAATTAAATCTCCAATAGAAAATGTGACTGTTGATAACTATTTCACATCAAATGTGATCTTAAATGTTCTTACAGATGGCGTAATAATTGCTAATAATGTTCATGTTGGTTTAAAAGTATAGTGCATTTTTATTAATGTAATAAAGAAAAAATATTTTAAAAGCACTTCACATGACTGTAAAATTGATAAAGAAAGTGGAGTGCAGAGAAATTAAATGCTAACTTAGCCACAAATGTTGGGATTTTAAAAAAAAACTTTTTAATGATTTTTTAAAAATATATTATAAGAAGCTATTTATAAAAGTCTATAGCAATGAAGCATTAATATTAGATAAAATAGAAATCCTTCACTGACATTATAAAAAAAGTCTTGATGAAGAAGATTTTAAAGCATTCAAGATCTCTCTTTCATTCTGTTAATCACGGTGACAGATTTTCTTATCTTAAATATAACCAGAATTGTATTATGCTCAAGTACTTTAGTCTTGCAGATATAGAGGACACCTAAGAGTTAAGTGAATTATAAGTAACCTTTATATATATATAATACAAATCACTCACAAAACATTAGTGGTAAAGTTAACATCAATTATAATTCCGAGAGTTGTAATTTTCTCAGTTTGCAAGACCAGTGAATACATTTTTTCAACTACATTTTTTTCAGACCTTACTATATTACATATATTAATAATAAAATAGCATTCACTTAGAAGCAGCAGTTTTGCTTTTTAGTGTCAGGCATTAAGGCAAGCAAGACTTAAAAATTGCTTATTTTAAAATTATTAAAAAGGTTTATTTAAAATAGTCTACAGAACAAAGCAGTGAATATAATAGGGAAAAATACGTATTAACTAAAAATAAATATATATTCAAATACAAAGTCTCATTTCAATGCCTATTTCAATTTAAGTCACCAAAATTGATTGACCGGGTTTTATATGTAAATATCTTTTTAGCATTTTTAAAGTATATATTACACGTTTTGTAATTAATAAGCTGTTTGATTTTAATTTGTAGGATTTTTACATGAATACTATTTATTATAATAATGTGCATTTTAGCGTGAATATGTGTAGATCTATATATATATAGAGAGAGAGAGACAAAATCTGTCTCATCTTTTCCTTAGATAACTTTATTCGATATTAAACAAATGATATTGTAGTAACCATGGATAAATTTATAAAATTATTATACTTTGTGATTGATGTAGACATATATTATGCTTTAATGTACTTTATATATATCTAATCTAATAATTGTCAAATAAATTATAAAAGAAAAATAATTTATCTCTAGTAAATTATTTAATATTTTAAATGTTTTCTTTATAGGGTAAATAAATTTCTCTGTAGAATTTATAGGGGGGGAAATTATCCTCACATCAATAAATATGTCCTTAGATTTGAAGAAAAGAGTAAACTCATTTCGTCTAAAGAGGGCTTAAAAAATTAATTAACTAATAAGTTATCAGTTATTATATAAAATAAAAAAATAAATAAAAAGCTTTTGTCACCGATAAAACTTTCGTTTTTGCCAGCGCGATTATTATGTAAAAAAAAGTAGAAGGGTATTATGGGCACTTAACAAATAAAGCTGATTTGGGAAAGATTTTAAAAAGAAGGTACCATACAAATAAAAAGTATTATCATTAAATATTATAGGGGAAAAAGTTATGTTTTCTTGAAAAGAGAGAAAACCAATTTTATTAATTCCTCTATAATGCGAGAATCAAGCACAGTTGTTAAATATAAAAATGTGTATGGCTAGGCGTATTTTTTAAGTTGTCCAATTTTATCTGAGCAATGTGATCCATATGCGATTGAATGGAAAAAGTTGAAATGACTTTTTAATGTCTGTTTGAGTTCTTATCATTTACCTCAATCTGAAGAACACAAACATCTTTAAGATGCTATGATTAAGTCACATAAATTAAAATGAAAAAAAAAAGCCATTAAAAATCTCTAGAACTAATCATGGGTTCTAACTCAAACTCAACTTTTTGCAGGAAAGTAGTTAAACATTAATTAATATGGACTATCTTCAGAAATTATATATATTCAACCAAATAAAGACAACTGTCAGATGTAGTAATAAAAGAGCTAGATAACTATTTTTATTTTTTTATTTTTTTATGCCTATTATATATGTTGTTAATTATATTCTTATATATATTTTTTGTTTTGTATGTATTTTATTTATAGTATATTTGCTGATTGACCAAATAATGTTTTCATTATTCATTTTATTTTTTATTAACCCTTTAACCACTAATTATATTATTGGTTGTATGAGGTAAAAATCAAATCTTTTAATTGGCCAACTCACAAGCTGAAGACAAAGCCTATTGTTAAAACATATTCGCCTATAATATTAAATTCAACTCAGATACGTTTATAATAAGTATATTACTAATTTTTCAGGTTATGAAAGAGAACGAAAGTTCTTTCAAAAATAAATTGCTATTTATTTATTATAAAATATATTCAATTTCAGCAAATATAAAGCGAATGTCTAAACAAAAAAGTGCTGATGCAAACGCTTTTTTTCAATTTTACGTTATGGAAAAGTAAAGATTTCTTTTTGCTAAATCTTAAATATTTTTACTAAAATCTTCAATATTTTTCGAAAATAATTTTGTTTTTTTAGTATATTTTTTAAAAAACTATTTTAATTTCTCATTTTATATTTTTTTAATACTTAAATTACATTCGAAATGAAAATCTCAGCATTTTTTTTATTTTCTTTGATCAGGCAGTTTCTTTGTTCTTTCCAGCCAATCAGAATGTCTTTTTCGGCTGAGAGCCGGCTGACAGCCAATCACCGACAAGGTTCTTCTTTGTTTAGTTTTAAATGCGGTTTTTTTGATTTTTTACTTGTAAAATAATTCGGAAGAGGGTACCATCTTACAGAACTTTTAAAAACCTAATCAATAACTGTCAAACGAATATTCTACCATTAAAACTAGCAGAATTAGAGTGACGTCAGATGTCGACGAGATGCCTCTTGTTTTGTATGTATTTTATTTATAGTATATTTGCTGATTGACCAAATAATGTTTTCATTATTCATTTTATTTTTTATTAATAAACAAATAGATCTGCCATGTATGTAATAATATGTGTTTGCATGTGAATTTAAATATTCTCTTTTATAAGTTAAATACATACTTTTTTTTTTTTTTAAAAATAACGATTTATTTAAACAATTGATACAATTTTGTATAATGATAATTACATGACTATCAAGTAATGTCAATAGCTAAATGAGAAGTGAATACATACATGATGTAACCTGAGAAACCATGTGTAGCGTCCAAGACTCAAGGTTGTTAAATCAATGCTTCAGTAGAGTTCTAGATTTGTCTGTCACTCTATCCCAGTTGAGCAATTATGCATGCCTCTTTGTGGATATTCTCAGAAGCATATATCCTTCTAAATAAAGTACAAGTACTTATTTTGCCATCTATACAAGCATGGTCTGCTTTAATAGGAATCTTGAGCACCCTCATTAACTTTCACCCAAAAAGATCTAAGGGACCAAATCAACTTCTAAAAGAATTTGATTCAATTAATAATAGCCTAAGTTCACTATCCCTCTCAAGTACCAAAATTCAAGAAATACTGGAATTAAAAACTCAGTATCATGAAAAACAAAAAGCTCTAGTTCAATACATTGCTACAAAGAGGTCCAAAATCTTTTTGGCAAATAGTCATAACTGGACTAGAAGCTACATTCGATGGGCACTTGGATCGGCTACTAGACCAACACCATCAATGATTATCATTAACAGCAAGTGCTACAGTGGAAATAAATACTTTATCTTTAATGAAATGAAATGAAATAATAATCTGTAAGGAAGTACAGATTAGGTTGTTATTTTTATAATATATATATATATATATATATATATATATATATATATATATATATATATATATATATATATATATATATATATATATATATCCATGTGTTGTGATATTAATCATTATTAAAATTAATTTTATTTAAAATCATCTATGAAGTTGACTTTATTCTTCAATTTAAACATTCCAATACTTACAGGCATATTTATGTACCACATATAGAAATATAACTAAATGATCCTTCTTTCTCTAGATCCATATATTCAGCTGAGTTTTGGTTTAGGAATGGCAAATTACATAGAAAAAGCTTAAAGGTGGTCTTGCATTGGTGGTCGAGAAGTCAGCGCGACTGCCTTGCACTTGCAGGAAGTTGCCCAGATTGCGGGTTCGTGTCCCGGCCGATGCTATGACACTTAAAAAAAAAAGCTTAAAGGTATTATTTCTCTATAGAATTGATGATTCCAATTTCAGAGTGTATCAAAAGTAGTACCAGGGTAAGAGAGTTAAAATAAAATATCTTTAACAAATATTTATTGATTTTTGACGTTTTAGTGAATGAATGATGATTGAGATGTGTGTGAGCAGTTATCCCTTATTATAAAGGCCATTGTCTAGAACCTAATTTGATATTTTACTGTACATTATTACCATAGAGGTGCAATTTTTTGATCTAGTGTGTAATTTAGCTTGGTGATTACATAATTAGCATAGCAATATGTGATTAGAAATAGAGGGATGTTCGTATACTCCTGACCATCTGATCCCAACTGTCCATCTTTTGAATTCTCTCACTACTTTACCCATTATATACTTATTATTTGCTATCTATTTATAGGTGCATGTATATGGGTATTATTTGTGCACTTTTCAGCCCATATATACCAAACTGACTATTAAAATAATGGGTGGATCAGTCTTATGGACTACTCTATTCATTACAATATAAAAAATAAAAATAGGTATAACATGTATGAACATAATGTGAACTAAAATTTTATTTTTTATTCATATTTTTTTGAACCATAATTAATATGGAATCACAAATAACCACATTATATAAATAATACATTCATATATTTCCTTAATTGCTGCATAATTATATTTAAATCATTTTGCAGTAATATGTTATTCTTCTTATATGATTCTGGTAATGACCAAGATCTTTTAAATAATCAATATTGTGGCAAATTTTTCATTAATTGAATTACTTGACATTTATTTTGATAATTATCGTTTTAGTTTTTAATAAAGGTTGGAAAATTTTAAAATGGTTATTCATTATTAGTGATTATTATACTATAGAAATTACAGCATCATTCAATACTACTCCATTTACTTGATTTTATTGATTTTATTATTGTACATATATATAAAATTTAAAAAAAATTAGGATTCACAATGATAATGCAAAATTGTAACATTCACAGAATTGCACAAATTTTCACTTTTGCCACTTGCATATTTTGTTTTAGCATCAAATCATTTCAGAGATAAAATGTTCCCTAATTAATTGATTTTCTTTTTTCACAATAAAATATTTGTAAAAATAGGAATTTTTTTAAAACTTGTTAAGAATATTATTCAATAGATAAAATGAAATGAAAAGATCATATATTGAATTTCATTATTGTTTAAAAGAGGTAGATACACACATACATATATACACACATTATTACATCCCGAGGAAATGATGCATATGCGATAAAAGTTATCAATTCCATGCAATTGCAAAAGAATAATGAATTATTTAATAGCCAAAGCAACATATTATTACATAGGAAGATATAACAACATGAATATTTCATAACCTCATGCTATTTAGAGATGAAATGTAATACTGAAAATAATATTTTCAATAGTGACTTGGGATATGTGTAATTATTCAATATATTGTCATAATTCTGTTATTTCAATGAATTGGGAATGATATATCATTGTTCACATTAACAAATTGGCTTTGCTATTGTAATCTTTTCAGTGTGCTATTTGAAAATAATTTATTCAGTAATAATGCTATCAGATACTGATGAAGACAACATGGGGATATTTTTTTTTTTTTGCTTATTATTCTGTTGTTCAGCTATAACATCTTTATTCCAGCTTAATAATTTTTATATTCAATGAAAGTCTTTCACTGAAAGCTTAATCTTTGGAAATATATGGCTTATTGGTTGATGAAAGAATGCTTATTTTCACCATTGATGGTTTTCTGCAGTAGATTGTGACTTCTTTATCTAGAAAAGAATATACTGATTTGAATCACTGACATTTTGCCTGCTGATGTCTTCTGCAACTTATACTGCTAAATATTTGTAATTGTATGGACAGATTTTTTTGAAACATGTCAACCATTATATGCCCCTAGTATCTTTTTTTTTTTTTTTGACATACAGCAGCTATTCAGAACTGTTTTTAAATTTAAGATAACATGGTATATTAATAGTTTTTCATAAATATTTTTAATTCCGATGCAATTGGATGCCCATTCAATAATTTGCATATCTTAACAGTAACTTACATCTGCTTATTTGGGTGACAAGTAAATGTAAATCATTGGTAAAGTACAAAGCATATCTTACTTTTTTAAGTTTATAATATATCATTAAGTATCTCATTATATATTTAGTTGCCATTCTCATTTTCCCTAGTGTTTATAACTATATGTTAGAAGTATGAAACAGATAATTTGTGGTTTTAAAAATAGCATGTCCTGCACATGAATTAAAGGTATTTGAAATGTTGAATAAGGGAAAATAATATCTACGTATTTTAATAATAAAGAATATATTTAATAAAAATTAAAGTCTAGAGAAAAGAAATGTGATAACTTGAATTGTCAATGAGGCATTCAGGGGGTAAACTGCTTTAAAGTAAATTGATAATAAAGATCGCTTGGTGAACTTGTTCGTCCCACTAATTAATTGATGAGATTAGTTCAATTGAAATTAATCTTAGTGGTCCTTTAATTTTTCCCCCCAGTATCTATATCATATGTTTAAAACATGAGAATAAGTTATGATTCAATATATATATATCATTAAAAAAATTGGCATAAACTCATTTACATAAATAGATGTATGAGTACATATGAATGTTTATGAACAAAAGAAAATGAAAATATTTATGCATTTATGTGAGCAAATGTTGTTTTGCTGAGTTGATTAAGTATATAAATTGCAAGGTTGAAGAGAATAATAATCGACAATATTTTTTAAAACGAGTTGCTTCTGTAATTTATTTGCATCTTAATGATGTAAAGAGTTTGTTAAGGTTTATAATGTAACTCTAAAATTGAGTTGCTAAACTAAATTATGCCAAGTGGTTGGCAGGTAATATCAAAATCAACTGATAATGACCAGATATTATTATTTTGTCTTACTTAATATTTCTGTTGCCTAATTTTGACAGAGATTATAACATATACACACATTTTATTTGCTACTCGATATTCATTGCACATTTTCATTTTATCTCTTTTATACATTTTTTAAAATAAAATTGTTAGAATCTCTCTTTTTATTTATTTATTAAGGAGTAAAAATGATGTGTGTATAGGAGAAAAGAGCATTAAAGAGAATATATATATTCTTTTTATGTGATTTATGAAACTTTTATTATATCAGAAGTTACTGAAATTTTAGATCTTACTTAATTCTCTGTAATCCTCCACTTTTTATTTTTATTAATAGTTCTTAAGAAATAATCGCAAATGTGAAAGAAAATGTTGTTTATGAAAAGCAGTGTTTTACTTTCCCACTTAAAATTGTATGATATATAGTTTCAAGCCTTGTCTTATTTTTTTTATCTAGAATTTATACAGAACACTTCGTTTTATAGATTTCTTTTTTAAAATTAATTTCTTTCCTGTTATAGAGGTAAGAAAATTATTGATTACAATTAGTAAATTGTTAAAGCAAAAACAGTAGTTGTCTTAAAAATAATTACAACCACTGATAAAACAAGACATGATTACAAACTCAAGCAAATAAATCAACATATGAGACATTTTCACCTGTTGTGCAAACATCCAGCTATTCATTGAAAAATAGTAAGATAACGATCTGAAATTTAATACTAAAATACATTACCAGACTAGTAATAATTCATTCATTTTCTAATATATATATATATGGTAACCTTATAGTTGGGCTCGATGTTTGTCAAGTCTTATTTATGTGATCAAATATGTAAAATTTTAAATTTTACTTGACAATAATTGACGTATATTATATCAATGCTATGTTATTCTGATTATCAAATTTTATTATAAAATTTGATAAATATTATCAATAAATCTCTTGAGAGTGATAAAGACTCAGACTGTTCAAGATATGCTAAGCACTCTGGCAGGATCTGTATGAGATTCTAATAGGCACTCTGCCAGGTGAACTAATTTTTAATAATATTAAAATAATAATTTATTAGTGTTCTTATTAATTTGTAAGTGTAGAAACATTTGATATTCTAATTTAATCTTTGTAATTAATCCCTAAGCATATTTTTATTGTGATTTAAAATAATTTTGAACAACTTGTTTAGTTATCACTAATCAATACAGATGGAGATATATTAATTGTATTCACATATTAAGTTTTACTTGATCTGTTTTTTATTTTTTATTTACAACAATTCCATTTGATAAGGGTATAAATAATCTGGCAGAGTTTGTAAGGGGGGATCATTTTAAAAAGACAAGAGAAGGGATAACAACATCTGAGCTATAACAAAAATTAAGACCAAGAAGAAGTTTATAATAAATAACACTGGAATTGAATTTGAATTGAATTTAAAGGATAAATAATTGTATTTTGATCCATGAATATGGAGTACAGAACTCCATTTCATTGCATGCATTGACCTACTGATCTATCAACTGACAATCACCATGATTTCACATTTAAAAAATATGGGAACCATTTTGAAAAACTACTTCATTCAAAGGTACTTCAGATTTAAAACCAAGAAGAGATCGTAAGCATAAAATTTTATATCTTACTACAATCTTAGTTATTACACTTATTATGAACCTTTAAAGATTAACAATGATTTGTTTGGAAGGGCAGGAAGAAAGAAAAGAAAAATATTCTATGTGTTCATTTATAAACTAGATTATATATATATACACCTTGATACTAAACGTAAATGGGAAACAAATTAAAAATAATCAGAACAAAACTTTCTGAATTTAAATTAAAAAAATGAAATCTACTCTAAAGAATATTAAGATTTACTTAAATTAAATGCATGAATTTAATTTTAAAAAGTAGATAGCAATTTTCTAATTACTATTGTGAAACACTGGAGTTAATACTAGTCTAAAACATTAATAACAAGATTTTAAAATACTTTAAAATGCAGGAATCATTCTTAATTATTCCAATATATTACCACGGATGGGAAAATTAATAACAATTCTTTAGAGAAAATTTTTGTTTTGCTGTTTCAATCTGAGATATTATCGAAGCTGCTACTTTGTTTTTTTTTTTTTAAAAAAAAAATGGATCCAAACTCAGAAAAATATTTATGATCGTTATTGTATCATTGTTTTTATTTGCCAGGAACTCTTAAATATTTTACTTACTTTACCATGCTAAAATAGGAAGAATATGGATGCGTAATCTCATAAAATAGTTTGCTTGCTGACAATGATATAATTTTCCCTTGTCAGTCAGCTTATAGCGAAGGAATTTATATTATGGACTATGGGAATAAGATGAAGTATAATAATAATGTTTTTTTTATATTGTCCATGTTTATTAATATTTTATATTAGTTTTGGATATGCTATTAAGATATATATTATTATTTTTCTATTGATGGTATAAATATGCAATGAGTCTGAAAATAGACTAAAGTAAAATTATGTATATATTTTTGTGTACTGGTTAGCTTAAAGTTAATATTAAATTAGGCTTGTCTAGATAGAGAGAGATATACATCTCTTACTTTTATAAAAATTATTTATTGACATTCTATCTATGGGTAAACAGACAGAATAATTTGTCAGAAGCATAATAGTATGCACTTATGATGACATAATTATTTTATTATATGGAGGTTTCCATATAATCAGATATACTTTTGTTTTATATCTTTACAATATTTTGCCTATAATTTAGTATGTCAATTTTAGTTTATAGAATTTATGCTATTATTCATTGACTGTGTGTGTTTCTTATTATTGCAAATTTTATTATGCTTTTTAAAATATTTTATAATCGTTTGACTTACAGTATCTTTGGTCTTTTCATACACTATTTAACATAAGTATTGTTTGAGGTGGGATTTTTTTTTTAGCTTTTAATGTGAGAATTATTTTATCTTGCCATTGTTTTGATGAGGATTTGTGCTAGTTTTCATTTGATAAGTATTAGAAACATATAATTTTATTAAATATTGTATCATTGATAGTATGCATCGGTAGATGGAATATACCCTCCCATTACTTATTCCATGAGAGGATTATATTGTTAAGGCTTATAATTATTTTATGCTTAGCTGGTAAAGTTTAATCCCTAAGGAGGATTATTTTCATGGTATGCATTCCATTTCCTTGTGTTGAGACAATGTCTACACATTTTGTACCTAGGTAAAAGGTATTGGAATCTGCCATATTGTTATACAACTATATATTGTTGTTTTGAGGAGCCTCTATTTATTTTCTGATCCCCCATGATGATGTCTAGTTATTCTCTACTGTGTATGGTGAAATTCTTGGTGTTTTAAAATTGTATGGCAATGCTAAGGTAGAGTTAGCTTCAGGGACACTTGTTTATCTACAGTGTTTAGCTAAATAAAAGTAAGTCAGGGGTCCCCAACCCTATTTCCGCGGGCATCATGGCACCCGCAGACCATTTTACATGTGCCTGCTGCTATCCGAACATGATAAAAAATTATTTATCTGATACAAATAAATTTAATTTTTAAAATTTCTTATAAATTATTGTATTATATTGTAATCAAATTGTAGGACATACTATACTTTTACAGTGTAAAAATATAAATGTTAATTATATGCTAAAATTTTATTTTTGAAATAAATATTTTTTTGTACATTATGTGTATTATTAACAATATCCAACTATAAATTTACATTGAAAAAATAAATGGTGCTCACCACCTGGTTGAAAAAATAAATGGTGCCCACCACCTAGACAGCATTATAGAATGTGCTCTTAAGTGCAAAAAGGTTGGGGACCCCTGGTGTATGTATTGTGCTGTAGTACCTTGTCTACAGTTATATTATCAATTTTCTCCTCTACACATGCATGTGAATCATTGTTTTCATAAATGAATTTAATTAAAGACATTTTGAGAAATAGAATGACAGATGAATCTAGTTCGCACGTACATTATTAAAAGTGACAAAATATGAAACAGATATAAAACATTTGGCAACCAATGTACAACATCAAAGATGTCATTAAATAATATTTATTTATGTTGATTTTATATGTTTATTTCCAAAATTTTGTTTTAATTACTATTAATTTTTAATATTACATTTTATTCAACTTGTGATCTTCTAAAAAGTATCATTCACTTGTATTGAGCTCATTTATAAATTTTGTTTAATTATTATTGTTATTATTATTACTTTCTTTTATAAATTTTTAAAAAACTACAATAATTAAATTGTTTATATTTTGATTTAATAACTGTATAGCACACCAATCATTCAATAAATATTTTTTGGAAATTTTTGGCAGGCACACGTAAATAGGGTTCGCCACCACTGCAATAAGGCATGCTCAAATCAGGAGCAAGACACTGCTAGCTATAATCATCATTGCAGTTGCAGAGGAGACAAACCCCTTATAGGCAGGAAGTGTCATGGTTCAAAAGGAAAACCACATCATTCCTTCCTAAAGACTAATTAGATGTACTGCTAAAGTCTAGGTTTGCATAGTTTTCAAAATGACCCTGAAACAAATCATTGCATCTGAATACTCCTATATACTTTGCATATAAAATACTCCGTTTTTATTGTTAAAAGGAGGTTGCCTTGACAATAGTTTGAAATTGTTGATTGTTATTGATATTCAGATTGTCTAAGTGTTGACTGGCCTTAAACGAAAAATATTATGTGTAAATATATATATATATATATATAAAATACATATTTTGGGTTCTCTTTATAAAAACTTTTAAAAATCACTTACTTCGTTTGTTTCACACAACCCCACCACAGATTTAAAAAAGGGAGAAAAGGTTGTAGGGGAACTTTTAAAAAATAAAAACCCACACCAAAAAAAAAAATTTAATTTAAAAAATTTTTAAAAATTTAAAGAATAGTTGTCTTTATTTTCTTTTTAATTTTGTTTTTTTTTTTGTTTTTGGGGTTGTTATTGGTTTTTAAAATTAATTTATCTTAGTGGGGGGGGGGGGGGGGTGTGGGTTTTTAGGGTATATATATATGTAAACAATGGAAGTAAATCACCCTTCCCCAAGCTATGACTTAAAAGCAGCTATATGTTGAACAAAGAATCAAGAATAGAATAAATCCATCTGGTCTTGGTAGCTCTGATGTTTATAAGCATATTTTTGTCAACATTATTGGTAATTCCAAGTGAAATTAATTTATCAACCAGTTGGAATATGGCATTAAGTGTTATTAATCTCATTATTAATTAGACTAGGCTGGAGATAGTATCTTGCTTTTAGCATCTTGATTGTAATAATTAAAGATTTTTTGTCATGTGTCATAGCATCAGCCATAGCTCAGTGTAAATGTAAATAAAGGGAGTAAACCACCTTGCCCCAGGTTATTACTTAAAAGTGTTTTAAATGCTGACAAAGAAACAAAAATAGAATGAATCCACCAATCTTTGTCAACATTGTTGATAATTCAGATTGAAATTAATTTATCAATTAGATGAATATGACACTTGAGAGTTATTAAACTCATAATTAATTAGACAAGGCTGAAGACAGGATCTCACTTTTAATACCTTGATTGTAATAATTAAAGAAGATTTAATATGTAAACTTTAAATTAAACATAACTTAATGTGTATATAAACAAAGGGAGTAAAACATCCTCCCCCAGGCTATGCTAATGACTTAAAAGCACTCTAAATATTGAACAATAAATCAAGAATAGATTGAATCCACCCTCACGCAAGCTATGGCTTAAAAGCATGGGGGAGGGTGATTTACTCCCATTTTTACATGTTTAATTTAAAGTTTACATATTAAATCATGTTTAATTATTTCAATTAAGGTGTTGAAAGTGAGATGGTATCTATAGTCTTGTCTAATTAATTACAAGATTAATAATTCTTAAGTGCCATATTCCATCTGATTCATAAATTAATTTCACTCGGAATTACCAACAATGTTAATAAAGACATACATACTCATAAACACCAGAGCTATCAAGAATAGGTGGATTCATTCTATTCTTGATTCTATGTTCAGCATGTAGAGTACTTTTAAGTCATAGACTGGAGGAGGGTGATTTACTATCTTTGTTTCATATACATTGAGCTATGTTTAATTTAAAGATTTTGTATATATATATTTAGGGTTGTGTATTATTTTTAAATGACCAGGAATATTTACTTCTAGCGATATTACAACATAAACACAACAAAAAGAGAAACCAAAAAGCAGAAAATTTAAATCAGTCAGTAGGAAGAAAACAGATAATAGGAATATATAAAAAAAACAATTTAACAGTAAATTAATAGGAAAAAGTACTTTATTAAATCACCTGTACTAATAATTAAAATAAAAAAGTAGTCAAGCAATATTAAATTTTCTATTTAAACAAAGTGATGCATGAAGGAAAAGTCTATCATTATTATTCAAAATAATTATTTCTATTCTTGTCTTTTTAAATCAATATTGATGGAAAAAATTTTTCACCTTCAAATAATTATGCACATATAATGGTATAACCACAATTGCTAGTGTTTAATTTTTATGTATCTGTATTTTCCAAACAGTTTATATTATTATTATTATTATTATTATTATTATTATTATTATTATTATTATTATTATTATTATTATTATTATTATTATTATTATTATTATTATTATTATTATTATTATTATTATTATTATTATTATTATTATTATTATTATTATTATTATTATTATTATTTTATTATTATTATTATTATTATTATTATTATTATTATTATTATTATTATTATTATTATTATTATTATTATTATTATTATTATTATTATTATTATTATTATTATTATTATTTAATAATAATAATAATAATAATAATAATCATCATCATCATCATCATCAGCAGCAGCAGCAGCAGCAGCAGCCAACACCACTCATAAATGAATTTAGCCATTCTAACTTCAAGAAAAAAAAAAGATAAAAGGAAGAGTAAGAAAAAAAAACACTCTAAAAATTAGTTTTGTGATGACTATATAAACAATTTGTGAATCATAAATACTTTCATATATAGAACATTCTGGTTCATTTTTCTCTTTACTTGATATTTTGCGATGTTGTCTTTTAATTTTATCAACAGAGAACTTTTCTTTCAAAATACTTCAATACCATGCCATGTCTAATTGTAGTTTTCCAATATAATTCATTCTTTGCCATATTTTAACAATAGAAACAATTGACATTACACTTTTTTATAATTGCTTTGAGATAGCTTAAAGAAAGTGCATCATTTTTTTCTTCTTTGATTTCTATTTTAACTGAATCTAAACTAACATAAATCTCTCATCAATAGCAAAATTGTACATTTGTGTTTCTTACTATTTAGTTGAATAAATCATAATCTATTCTGCCATTAATCCAAAATTTTTAACATTTTTCACCATAATATAGTTATTTATTTTGGATAACTCTTTGTAGCCAATAAAATAAACAAAATTTTTATCTGACTGCAAAGTATCTTTTATCATATTTTTATTTGTAATTTAATGTAAGATAAAGTTTAACAAAAGATCCAAAGTGCTTACATATAGCTTACATCTCTGAAATACATGACTATTAGTCTACTGTCAGATTTCTGGGGTTCTAATTCAGGATATTTGGATCTCAGATCATTGAAAAAGTAATGATGGGTATGTAGATGATATATAATGTTCATCATGAACAAAGATCAATATCTAAAATTTAGTTTGAAGATTTGTATATGGTTCTGACGAATGGCTATGAAATAGAGCATATTGAATAAATTATTGTTTCTAATTGATATTTCTTTTATGTTTATTTAATTCATATATTTATGTTTTAAAATAAATATATATATAAAACAGGATTAATACTTATAAATTACATAAGTGAATTATTTATTAATAAATAAAAATAAATAATGAAAAAAAAATTAAAAATGGTTCATTGTTTGGGAGATCGTAATAGTTGAGCACTGGAATCAACAAAATTAGTCTTTGTTCCAGAGACTTCTAATTATGTAATCTACCATTACACAGAATGGATGTAAGTAATAATAATAATTGAATGGAGTGTCACTCAGGAGGACATGTGGCATTTGATACCAGAAATAGCAGGGATTTTTATATTTTGAGTTTTTAATCCAATCATGACACTAAATTATGGACATAAAAATATATGTGATAGAATTTTATTGTTTTATTAATCTCGTTATTTGTCCAGAATCAGGCAATCATTATGAGCAAGTAGCTTCTATACTTTCTCTTAGTGAGAATGAAGATAGAAAAATCCTAAGTAGGATAGATGGAATTTTTAATAAGTTTGGGTGGTAAATGTGACTAAAACTAAAACAATGAAGTTAAGATGATGATTGTGTAGGTAACTATAGAGCAAGTTTGATAACTACTTTTAAATATTTGGGAAATGAAAGCAATCATAAAAATATTAAGATGGTTTCAAAATCTTAATTAAACCATTATAATTCTCATTAAAGTTCTTTAATATTAGAACTGAGAAATAGATTCTTAAAGTAATATTTCTGTAGTGTAATTTTCACTACACTATTCTCATGCAGTCTAGGGACTGATTTCTGTCCACTTTTAACACTCCGTGGAGGGATGTAATCCTTTACATATGACAAAAAACATGTGAAAAAGATCTATGATCCCCAAGATGCATATTTCATGCTGAATCAGCACTCATTAGTTGGTCCAGACAACAATCTCTTACACATATCTTTATCATTGTTCAATATATATAGATAGCAAATTACTAAAGTGGGTAGAAACCAGTCCCTATCTTGCATGAGAGTGGTGTAATGAAACAACAGAAATATTATTCATTATTGGATTACCTCTAGTTTAATGAATATCTAATAAAAATTATTAATAGTCTCTGAAAGTATTTTGGTTGAAATTTTATTTTATAAGGAGAAAAGAGAGGAGAAAAAGTGGACATTCTAGGAAATTAATTTAGAAGATAAATGGAGGTAAGTTTTAAAAAAAAAGAGAGAGATAAGATTATAAACATATAGATATTAAAAAAGAGTAAATGAAAAAAAAATATTGATGAAATTTAAAAGAGAAACTGCATAGAAATGGTTTAGAAATAGAGAAAAATGATAAAATTTATATTGGAGGGTAAGAAGAAGATGGATAGGAAAAGAAAAGATTTATAGATGACAATAAAGGGGAAGATAAATATGAACATCTGAGGGATGGAGCAAATTTTAAATATGTTTAGAAGATATGGTCTTGGGATAATTTGTAGAGCTTTGCCGTTTGGTATATGATTGTCATTTTTTTATTTTAAAGTTTATTTATTGGCATCTAAAAAGTGGGATAATTTATTTTTTGTTTAGGCAACTATTGATAACATTGGTTGTAGGCATAGTCAAATTCTAAAACAAGTAAAAATCAATAAAGATTAATCATCATTCAATGTCAGCGAAAGAAAATAAGTTTATGATCAATCAGTTTATATTGTCTTGTTTGTTATTAAATAAATAATATTAATTTTGATAATAAATAAATAGTTCTGTTATTTATTTACAAATAAATATAATTTATACACATTCGTAATTTTGAAGGATGCTTAATTTGAAAGCTAAAATATTTCCAATATTTAAATTATAAATTTAATTTTAATGTTTTTACTAAAATGCTATAATATCAAAGTATAATTCAATTTTTTTTATGTGGGTCAAAATATTTTTTTGATTATCAAAATATGTATTGATTATATATGTATATTAACTGAAAATTGTTAAAAATTTTCCAGCTTTTTATATTTTAAAAGGACTAATTTTATTTTGTTAAATTGCTTTTTATCAGATTACTGTTTGAATTGTGTTTATAATTTGCAGTACATCTTGAAAATAATTTAACAATGCTAATGTTTACTGTTTAATTTTGATTTGTTCATCTATTTTGTTTTAATCTGATTAATTTCACTTAGTAAAATTGCATCCAAAATTGTTTTGATTTGATATGGTTAATTGCTTTCAACATTTTTTAGCTGTCATTAATTAAATTAATTTCAGGTTTATTAGTGTAAATTACATTTTATCTCTCACATTGTTTAGCCATTTTATTAACTTTGCTGTATCACACGGAATTTTAAAATGTCAACCAAAACTTCAAGAAATATCAGTTTTCATTAGGTAAAAAACAAAACAACCTCTAATTATTGTAATTATGAAGTGAAAAGAAGGAAGGTTGCTGAAATGAAAAAATTGGAGTATAACATAAAGTTTGATTTTATCATATATATATTGTATTTGAAGAAACAGATGGGCAACTTTAGATATGTACAAATGTTTTTTAAACGAAAGCACAAAATATTTTCAGAAATCTGTGTTCAAATTCGCAGTTCTTTGACTTAAATAACTTAAGAAGTGAAATACTTTGACATTTGATAAAACGATTAGAGATTGAGTAGCTCTTATCTAGGATAAATATAGGAAGTACTTTATAAAACTATTTAAAACATGAATATTATTAATAAATCTCAATCGTTTTTGAAGTGCACTTTTTACAAAATATTTTATTTTAAATTCAGATACTTATTTGTTAATCTGGCGGTGATGAAAGTTAGCTGCACAAACAAATGTGTATATAAAAACCGAATTAAACACATTTTCAATCTTATAAAAAAAAATTGATTAATATTGCAAGTGAATATTAAATAATATTCCAATGAGCAAAAAGTTATTAGTCAAAGTATTGGTTTTGCTGCTATGATATCACACTTTATGTCAACAGTTTGGACAAACAATGGCGGTGTTTCGTTCAGGATTGCCGTAAGCGAGTAAGCATTCATAATAGAACATGGTTCAAGGTAAGAAAGTTCGGTGCACTGCAGCGATGCTAAGAAACAACATTTTGTAAATGGACAAAATGATATGGTTAAATATATGTATATTAGTCAAGCGTTAGTGGTCGATTGCCTTACAAGCAGTTGTCCTGGGTTAGCGGGTTCGCTTCCCGGTCGATGCTTTGACACATGAAAAAATATATACATTGTTTTTGGGGGAATTGTTACCAATTGTAATAAATTTAGATTGTTAAAAGTTTACTTGTTGGAAGACCATTTCTTACAAAAAAACGTAAATGCGCATTTGTTTCATTTCCTCTAAATAAAGTTATAGATGGCTATTTTTCAAAATAAAAAAATCCTTATAAGTTTAAATGGTGGAAGATAATTTCTCTCGAAAAAATGTAAATGCGTGTTAGTAGATGTTTATATCATTTCCAGTAAATAAAGTTATAGATCACCATTTTTCCAAATAAATATTGTTCACTGTCGGACTAATACGTAAGTACCTAAATTCAGTATGCCTAATGGAACAAAAGGGTGGGGAGGTGGGGTGGGATGCAAAGCATAATTTTTCATTACAGCAAATATTGTTAAGTCAGACAAACTAAGGTGAATATTAAAACAGATCTTTAATTTGTTAAAGAAACAAAAGTTTATTAAATGAATATATAATTTCCAAGATAATTTCAAAGTTTATTGACATTGGTTTAATTTTGATAAGAAAAAAAGTTTAAAAGATTATTGAAAGAATTATGCATTTTTTTATTTAAAAAAGTGATTATCTTCTTCCTCCTTATTTAAATTTAAAAACTATTCGTCAGTACAATCAGTTTTTGATAGACAATTATAGAGATACTTTTTAAATAATTCTTCATAAAAATAAATCATTAGCCTTATTTTTTCCATAGTGATTCATCTTTCTTATTTTTTCCACCATTTTTTCCAAGGATGCTTTTTATCTCTATTATCATCTTTACTGGGTTTTTTTAATCTATTGATTGTCTTTTTTTTTTTTTAAATGCAACTGTTTCTGCTTCCCTTCCCCCAATTTTGTCAATATTCTTAGATTGAGTTTGAATTTATTTCTTTTTTTTTAAAAAAACTTATTCCTTTATTCCTCCCTTCATTTCCATAATTCTTTAAATCCCATTTGTATTCTTTGATGTTATTGTTAGTGTACCTACTTATATATACAGTATATATAAAATAAATAAAATGTCCGTTAATTAAAACAAAATTGTAATTATAATTGAAATAATAAATTTAATGATTTACAAACTATTATAAACAATCCTTAAATCCGCAGAAGGTACTTTCGGTTAATTTCTTAATGGCAGTTGAGGCAGGTTTAAGAAATTAACCCAAAGTATTTCTGTGGATTTAAGGATTGTTTATAATAGTTTGTAAACCGTTAAATTTATTATTAAGAAATTAATCGAAAGTACTTCGGCAGATTTAAGGATTGTTTATAATAGTTTGTAAACCGTTAAATTTATTATTTCGATTATAATATATATATATATATATAGGTTGAATACTTTTATTCTGAGATTCACAAATTAAAAAACCTATGCAGGCAATCCTTGACTTTTATACATTCTACTTTCATATAATTTGCTATTTCATATGAAGGGTAATAGAAAGAGACAACGTGTTTATGGAAATTTTTATCAAGAAAAGAAAAAGAAGAATACAATTCAACTATCTCTTGATAAATTTATAAAGAAAACACCAGATAGTAATCAATAAAGTGTTATTTATGTATATGCTAATACATTTCTTTATAAAATAAATATTTTAAGAATACTCTGATGTTTTTTTTATATTGTTCTACTTTTGTGCATTTCAACTTTTGCACATGTTTCAGGAAACAATTAAATACAAAAGTTAATGACTGCTTGTATTTAAACATTTATATTAACCATAATGGCATAGAAAAAAAATATACACAAAGTCTACAGTTTTTGCAAACAGTTAAAAAGTTGAATTGTTGAAAAATTATATGATAAAAATGCTTATTTGTTTCCAAATATTTTAAAAACATAAAGCAAAAAGTTTATAATTCTTTACCAAGTGCTTTAGCCTCAATATAAATGATAACAGGAATGATCTTTTAATAGCCAATCACTTTTACATTCGCCATCACATTGTTGCAATATATGCAAAGTCATCAATTCAGATGCTAAAGTGCACTTATAAAAATGTTTAACTTTTAAAAAATCAAATCACTTTATATATTCTTGACTCTCAATTGTCTGCAAAGTATAAAAGCAAAAACGTGTCAAGCGTTGTTAGCCGAGAGGTCATCGCAGCTGCCTTGCAAGCAAGTAGTTGGTTCCAGACGGTTGTGGATTCGCGTCCCGGCAGATGCTATGACATATGAAAAAAAAAGCAAAAACGTTACAATTTTATGCTGCTCATTTCAAAAGAAATGTCAACATAAAAAACAATGACAATGAATTGTCTAATATCTGGTCATTTTTAAATCAGCAAATATTCCAAAGACTAATTAGTCTACAACATTATGATTCTTTTGCTACATATGTAACAATCTTTTTTAAAAAAATAAAGTAATTATAAGTAATGAAGTTACATTTACCTTTTTTTACAAATTAATTTTTCAAAAGCAATATTTATCAATAAGTTATAATGAAATTATACTAACAGATTAAGTTTAATTTTGTCCAATTTATTTTTTTCTTCATTTTTTAAAGGAATATTCATTAATAAATTACATTGAATAAACTACATTTAAATTATCTTAATAAATTGCGTTTACTTTTTTCCAACTAACACTTTTTAAATTTAATTTATTTTTAATTAATAATCTTTTTATAAAAACAATGAATAATGGAATACTTTTTAAAGTCTTCCTATTTTTGTTATTATAATTATTTAAGTAATTTTGTTAAATCTATAAAATTTTACAACGGAAGAAGGAGCACGAACTAAGTTCTTTGAAATAATCCATATCCAATTCTTTTCTCTCTCTCTTCATATATATATATTAAAATGAAGACTTATAGACAACAGATATAAAATATATATTTTCCATTTTATTCATGTGTGATTGTACATGTAGGGGATTTGAACTCAGACTTTCAAGCAACCTTCAACTATCCACACTATCTCAAACTACTACAACAGTTTGGCTGGATTGCATCTGCCTTTGCCTGGGTAAGAAATGTTATTTTAAATTTTTTTTAGAGGCATTGACAAAAAGGAGAGTGCCAGTAGGAGAATGGTCTGATGTAAAATTAACAGGTGTTCTGATTAATGACCTTAAGTTTTTCCAAATGGAAGGTAACTTAGATATATCTTTGTTATTTGTGATACCATTAAGTTTCTTAAAAATATTGATTGCCTCTCTGATTTTTGTTTTTTGATGATGAATGTCATATTGTGATTATTATTCATATCATGAAGGAAAGGATGCTGCTGATTATGAGTGCTCCATTGATGAATTAGTAAGTTCATCTCTTCTATCACCTCTCATGATTAATCATATCCACATAAACACAAACTCCACAGAAGATTTCATAAATTCATTTTGTCTCAAGAGGGTTCAAATCCTTAGAGTTGTATAGAATATTGCTTAATTTTTTATTTGGTAGTTTATGCAGTTTTTTTATATTATACCATTTCAAAATACATCCCTTATTCTCTTAGTCATGTAGATAATATGTTTGTTGTCTGGCAACATGGTAAAGATAAGCTATATGATTTTTTTTTCAAGCATAAACAGTATCAATCTTCAAATTAAATTCACAATGGAAATCAGAAATTGTAGAAAACTTCATCATTGCCAAAAAACAAAAAAAAAACAAAAACAAAACAAAACAAGGTTTTTATTCATTTTTTTATTTTCAGACCCCCCACCACCACCACATATATATAGATTCTTAAGGTTTTTTCCCCTTGTCAGCCAGTCCAGATTTTTGTGTAATAAAAACTGTCTTTATTGGAATGGTTAGTCTTGCAGATAATTCTGCCTAGAAGAAAGTGTTACCTTGATAACTAAGAATGAAAAATAAAATCCTAGCCAGGACTAAAACAATGATAATTAAAAAAACAAAAGAAGAAAAACAATAGTCATTACATAAAAGGAACTAGAGACAATATTAAATGTATTCTAAAATGCATTAACGTAAAAACTATATTTATTTTTAATTCACAGTTAGTAACTTTTCTTAGCTAGATTGATGTATTTCAACCAATATAGCAATATAATAATATTGTAAATTATACACAAATAACCCCAGATAATATGTCTTTTATGTATATATAGCTTTCTACTCAATTTCTTATTTTCATTTTCTAACTTGTATTTTTACATTGTGGTCATATCTGACCAATGTATAAACATAGCCAAAGGGTAAAACATAAGTATAACCAATATGTAAACATGTGTATAAAATCCTACTATTGGTTAGTATGGCCCAATAGGCAATGATGCTTTCTGAATCTGATTGCTGCCAGTAAGGTAGGGGATCTGGTAATAAATAGTCAGCCTTTTTGGAGGCAAGTCAGAGATAGAGAATGTCCATCTAACCTGAACGACTGAATGTGCTCTCCATTGAAACCAATTTCAACTGTGAAGGTGTTTCTACTATAGTCATTACTAATATTTCTATGCAGTGAGGCAAATTCATGATAGGACTGGAAGCTACTACAACTATGGCTGACTTGTCTTGCATTGGTGGTCGAGAGGTCAGCGCGACTGCCTTACAAGCAGTTGCCTGGGTTGTGGGTTCACATCCCGGCCGATACTATGACCCTTGAAAAAAAAAAGGGGGAAAAAAACTATGGCTGACTTGCGGCAAGCTGTCCAGTACAGCCAGAACAGTCTTGCAATACAGCTGGAACAGTCTTGACTAGAACTCACGAGGCAAGCTAATATATACAGCTGAAAGTGAGTTCAGTCATTCGGGCATGACTAGCTCATTATTGACTAAGTTATATGTAAAATTTGTATTTATTACTGGTATAACATGTATGTATATTTGTTCTAATAGATTATACATATTAACTTTGTGAGTATTTATATTTTTTGATGTTATTGTTGGTTTGGGTCTGAAATCTGCAATTCAGCCAAACATATTAATTGTGATATTTTTTTAAAGTAAAATATTAAAGGAGAAGTAATTGTACACCTTTTAGAGCCAGAGATTCTGCAACACAACCTGATCTTCTAGAGATGTATGTTCCTGAATTGAGCTTCTGAGAATTCCAATTAAAAATCAAGAATTGAAATAAAAATAATTTTTGAAGGATTTCAAACCATTAAATTATTATGTGTATATAGAGGAGATAGCTGTATTTGGGATATTTGGTTTCAAGGCTATTAGTAGAGAATATGGATTCACAGATAGTAATGAATACTATATAACCATATGTAGCTATTGTTGTATCCCCAACTATGACTGGTGACCAGCAGACAAATATACAATAAAGCTTGAGAGAATAACAGCACATATATTTAGCAATAATAATTTATTAACAATTTTGAAAAAATAATTACTATACTGATCTTTAACACTAATATAAAGTTTGTATTTGAGCGAGCTTAATTCACAGATTAATTATTGAATAGCAAATAATGTTTATAAGATTTAGGTAAGCTATTATTCATTTTATCTTCTCTAATGTCTACAGTCTTTATAATACAACCCTTGACGAGACTCTCGATGCCTCTCAAAATAATAATAAGACCGAGACAGTCTGTTAAAAGCACTAGTTAGGTTAGTGACCTGCAGGAGCTGAGATCCTGGGAATGAAGTCCTTTGGTGATGATCTTCACTGCTGTTCAACTCATTGATGTACTAACACTAGCAGCTACCACAGAAAAAGCAAGCAGTCCCTTTTCTCTAGCTTTTTATATCATCTCTTCTGTTGTTTGTCATCTTTTCTGGAGTAAATCCTTTGGGTTTTAATCAGTTTGTATTATTTAGAGTTTGTTATCATACAACGGAATTCCTTAGCTTTTTAATTATACAATTAATTATTCGCTTAGGAATTTATTTCCATATTATGGTAATGGTTTTAAGTCCATAATATTAATTAATGTTAGGAATTTATTTCCATATCTGTGAGGTTTTAGATCTATTTCATTAATTAATATATACATGCATCTATGTTTATTTAAACTACGTTAATTGAAACATTTGTTTTTTTTAAAATATTATTTAATATTTTGCACTCCTCTCCTTATTCCAGAAAATAGTTTAGGCTTATATATAGTCATTGAATCTGGCTAGTCTTTGTATCTGAATCCGGTCAGCTTCGGTATTGATTCTTGTTCCTGTTCCATTCTTCTGGGTTCCATGTCAAAGCTTTCTGGTTTTTCCTCTTCCTCCTCAATCCATATTCCATGTGGTCTTGGTTCCACTGTGTCTTGTATTTGTTGATTTTCATCTTTTGGAATGGGCACTGCAATTTGCCAATCTTTTTTGAATTGCTGACAGATATGATTTACATGTCTGCTGTATGATAGCCCATCCTGGAATTGGATGATTACTATTGTTTTTGATAACATTTTCACACTTCTTCTTTGATCCATTTTTTCTGGATTATGTCTCGAACCCAAACTTTGTCACCTATTATGTATATATTATTTTTTTCCAGTCATTTGTTTGTATTTTTTCATTTTTTCAGCGAGTTATGTATTTTACTCTCAGCTTATAAGTTTAATAGTTCTTAAAAAAAACTGTAATCTCTTTTTGAAATGATTCAATTCTTCTCTGCAACTGTCTTCTTGTTGCCAGTGGAGGTGGCTTAATATATGGCCAATCCTTCACAGAGTTACAATATTTTTCATTGGCACTATCTGTTATTTCTACAGTTTTTTGAACAAAGGGAAATTTTTTAGTTTTATAGATGAACAATTGTGCATTTTCTCACAACTTTTTATTAAAGAAATCTGGCTTTTTTTTATGCCATTTTTCGATCAAGAGGGATTTTTTAAATAATTTTTTATTTGGATTTCTAGTTCATGAAACAACTCCTTCCCAAAGATAGGGTTAAACTTCCTTTTTACAATGTATAGTGGTAGATTCATTTTTTTACCACAATAGTTGATGAGCGCTGTCACATGGCCTAATAATCTTAATGCATTTCCATTTACATCACACACACTAATGTTTGTTTTCTCTATTTTACTTTTGTCATTGGCTGATGACAGTGACAGCCAATCAGTCAGTGACATCAGAGAAATACCTGATCCATTATCAATTTCCATTGACAGTTTTTTTCTGTAAAGTTTCAGCTTCATCGTAAATGGATTTAGAACTTGAGTGCCAATGTTTTTAATTGTTTGGTAATCTCCTCTATTTCCTTGTATAGGTGATTTACTTTTGCCATTCCAGTTACCTTCCTGTTTGCAAATATGTGCTTACTTTTGCCATTCCAGTTACCTTCCTGTTTGCAAATATGTGCTAAGTGCTCTCTTTTCCACATTTAAAGCTTGACTCTTTAAGCCACCTACATTTTCTTTTGATATGTGGCATCTTTTACTGCAACAAAAACATGTTACATTAACATTTTTACTTTGCTCAGCTTTCAAAGGCATGGGCTTTTCCTCCTTTGTTTTAAACACACTAGTGTGCTAAAAATCTGAGCCTGTTCAAGTGTTAACTCATACTATATGCCTTTCTTAATGGCCATCTCATATGTAATCTCAGGTTCCATGAAAAATTACTGTTTGAGTCTGTCATCAGACATTCCTCACAGTAACTGGTTCATAAGTATTTTGTCCACGAACTCACCATACTTGCAACCCTTTGTCAATTCCCTAAGAGTTGCATTAACTGCCTTGATCTAGATTGCCATATTAAATTTAAAAAAAAAAACTGACATGAGACACAATTTTCACAATTCAGTTTTAATAATGTTAGAGCAAAAAAATTTACATTGACAAGAAAGTAGAAAGACTAAGGAAAATAATAAGGCTAAGACAAATAGTGATTATTACCACTTAAAAAATAAGGAAAAAAAAAAAGAAATTTCAACATCCAACATAATTATTACTTTATTGTTTGTTCATAATTTCTAAAACATCACTAACTAAGTTTAAATTACATCTTCAGTAATAATTTCTTTGTATTCCTCACAAATTATCTTTCAAACCACATATAATATGTCTTACCTGAGATAATCCATAGCTCCAGAATCTCAAAAGTATTCACACAAGAATTCTTCATTTTTATCTTGTACCCCACAAGTTACCAAAACTCAAAGGCATCTATAGGAAAAAGATTCATTCTAATAAAAGATACAAACAAATCATTTCCAGAAGATATATGTGCATTTGTCATCATAGCAATTGGTTTCTTGTCTATATAAAACTAGAAATTGTAGGCTATTGTCTATATCACTGATAAAATTAATTTCATCTCTTACATTTTATATTTTTTTGTGTATATCAGTGATATTTATATTCTTTATGCACACCAGTGATACTATCTTGTTATATTTATTGTATCACATAGATATAATTTATTTGCATATAGTCCATTTGTTAGTTATAGACTTGAAAATAATGTGATGAAAGATATGGCAAAACTAGTGAGTATCAAGGCATAGGCATAAATCAGAATTCGATTCTTTGCCTGCATATGCAATCTTTCGGTACATTTGATTATTAGTTTTGTAAATCATTACTTGTAAACACAAACACATCATATAAATATAATAATAAATTAGTAAACCTTTTGAGAATCATTATTTTTATAAAATAAGTGGATTAGAACACACAAAATTACTGTATATATGAATTCATATGAGCATAAATAAATATAGAATTTATATAGACACCCACGACTACAAACACAAATTATTAAAAATTAACCAACTTTTGCTAGTTACGGCTAAAAACGTGATGGCTTCCAGTCACTCTAAATCGGGCATTTTTAATACTACCGTTAAGATTTTGCATTATTTTTAAAGGTTAAAACAAGTTTCATAAGATGCTGCCCAAAACTGACATTGAAGGTCTAACAGAAGAAGAGCACTGCCCATTCTTGATTCTGATTGGCTGTTACCTTTTGCAACAAAGAAAATGGTTGTCAATAACTTTTATTGAAACGATTTCTTTTGTTTCGTTTCGAAAATGATAAATGAATGTTTTAGACCATTTTAAAAGTATTTTTTGACAAATTATAAATTATTTTGATAAAATATGCTAAAAATAAAATTATTTTAGAAAAATAGTTAAGACTTTATCAAAAATTATTTACTTATCCGCAATGTAAAATTGGGAAAGAAATCACTGACATCAGCAAAACTTTTTGGTTCGTGAGTAACATTCGTTTTAGATTTGCCGCTATCGAATATTTTTATAATTATAAATAAAAATTTATTTTTGAAAAAACTTGCATTCACTTGCATAACCTGACAAATTATTAATATACTTTTTACAAATGAAACAAAGTGAATATAATATTAAAAAATGAATATATTTTGAGACATGAGTTTGTGAATTGACGATTGAGTTTGTGAATTGACCAATTAAAAGTTTAGACTTTTGCCTCACTTGGCCAATAAAATAATCAGCAAAAAAGAGGTTAAATCATTTTTTTAAATAATTAAAAAAAATTAAAATATTATTAAAAAAATTAAAATTGTATACTTACGAGCTTGATATTCTGCAATTAGGTTTAGACTCCATGGAAGGCCTTGTCCAGTGTATTTTTAATCAATTTTGTGAAACTCATGACACCAATAAAAGTTTTCTATCTTTATTGCTCCGTGGAAATTGGAAAATTGATAAAAAAAAAATAAAATGCACTTGTTACGAAAAAAATTAATAAAAAATTCAAATTTCATCAGATTTTTTTGTTAAAACCATCTTTAGAAAATGATGTTAAAGATGTATCAAATGCCCATATTTCTGTTGATGTCATGCTTACAGTTTTTACATCATTAAAAAAAGAAAACATTTTGACCAATCAAATAAAATGTACGTGACTGCTTAATAATCCAAAGCAGTTAAAGTCTTTAACTTTTCACATTCTAGCTGCTTTATTCTTTGCAAGATTAAATGAGCTATGTGCCATGATGAACAAGAGCTGAAATGATTACTTAATTTCTCTATTAGATTTTCATACTTTATTTTCTTAGTAACAGGTATCTCAAATAATCTATTTATGACTTTTATTACTTTAATACCTGCAAAATGCATGAGTGCAGCTACTTTCCTTTTATTATCATCAATGCCATTCATGATAAAGAAGTTTTGTAACTGTGTAATTGCTAACTTCAAATTCAAGTATACTATTCTGCCTAAAACCACTTATGACTGATTACTGAACAATTAGCCTTATCTCTAATTACTATAATTCTGTACTTGTCTTCCTAAGTTTGAAAAACTGAATGCCAGAAGCTTACAAACAGCTTAAACTCTTTTCTATGTCCCTAGGTTCGAATAACAGCAACTGCCAAGAATTTGGCTTTTAAACTTATCTGCTATTCACAGGTTCAATGTGACTGCACCAATAATTTGCTGTGTCTCCAACAATATACAATAAAACTCGACAGAATAATGGCACATATATTTTTGCAGTAATAATTTATTAACAATTTGGAAAAATAATTACTAAATTGATCTTTAACACTAATATAAAATCTGCATTTGAGCGAACTTAATTCAAAGATTAATTACTGAATAGCAAATAATGTTTATAATGTTTAGGTAAGCTATTATTCACTTTACCTTCACTAACATCTTAGTCTTTATAATACATCCCTTGATGAGCCTCTTGAGGCATCTCAAAATAATAAGACCCAGATGGTCTGTTAAAAGCATTAGTCGGCTTATTGACCTACAGGAGCTAAGATTCTGGGAATGAAGTTCTCTGATGATGATCTTCACTGCTTTCCAACTCGTGGACTCACAGTAGCAGCTACCACAGAAAAAACAAGCAATCCTTTTTCTGTAGCTTTTTATATCTCTTCTTTTGTTTCTTTTATCTTTTCTGGAGTAAATTTTTTGGCTTTAATCAGTTCGTATTATTTAGAGTTTGTTATCATACAATGAAATTCCTTAGCTTTTGTTATACAATTAATTACTCTCTTAGGAATTTATTTTCATATACAGTAATATTTTAGGTCTATAATATTAATTACTCTTAGGAATTTATTTCCATATCTGTAAGGTTTTAGATCTATTCCATTAATTATTATATACATGCCGGTCTATGTTTATTTAAACTACATTTAATTGAAATATTTCTTTTCAATGATTTATTTATTAGCATTCTTAAGTTTAAAATATTATTTAGTTTAAAATATTATTTAATCCACTAGAGGGAGCCAAGGACTCCAGTTCACTCTGTTGCTGGCTCCCTGTTTTAGTTACCTAAGTTATATTTTAGAGAATTTTTTTTCTCTAAAAAGTTTCCAATTGACCAGAGTAACCTTTTAGGTTCCTTTGTATACAAGAATTATGGCATCAATAGACAACAAGTAAGAATGATTAAAACTTTTCTTTGGAGCACTGTTAAAAGTAACTGACAGCCATGTAAATTTTTTAGAGATTTCTATTGCAAGACTTTAATTTTCAGTGAATATTTTGATTCAGGGCGGCTTTGCTGACTGACTGAGAGTGTCTGAATGCTGGGGGGATCCATGAGGGTCTGAATCCTAGTTTTTTTATGGGTTGGAGCTGGGAAGAAGGTGCTCTGGGGATTGTTACCAGAATTGAATAGCTCATTTATTTGTTAGCAATAGTAGCGTTATTCATTTAGACTTTAAATGCTTGCTTTTTAAACCTGAGATTTTACTTTTAAAGAACTAATTTTTCCACAATAGTCAGTTGTTTTTCACAGTATCTGATCATTTATTTAGAGTGTTGCCTTACCTTTTATCCATGCATTTGATGTTGTATCACTGACTATGTCTCTTAAAACGTTTTTACCAGATTTGGATGGCTCATTCATTTGTTAAAAATGATAACGTTATTCATTGCAGTTTTGTGCTTGCATTTTAGATCTGAGATTTGATTTGGTGAAAAAGAATTGTTTTAGACTATATCTGAACATTTGATTTCAAGTGTTGCTTGATTATTCAACCACACATTCTATTTTAAACGTTTTTTTTTATTTTGAATGTTGAACTGTACAAATCCTCGATAATTTTAACATTTGATTATATGGATTAGTGCTTCTTGTTTTCATAAGTTATAAGGGTGCTGAAACATGATGGATACTATTCAGTGTGTGAGTTTAATGGATTGTAGCATAACACAATAATGCAAGCATCTGGTTATTACATACATATTAAAGCTCTTGATTTTGGAAAGTAATGAAAAATTTTTTATGCAAGGCGTTGGAAATCCTGGAGATTTGTATTGTGATTTTGAATCTATGACATTGGATTGTTAACAGTTGTTGCTCATTGTATGGATTGTGCTTCTAGTTTTATCATTTGATTACTACCAATAGTTAATAACCTCATGGATTAAGGCTTCTAGTTTTTTATAAGTTGTCTGGAAGCTGAAACATGATGGACAAAATTCAAGTTCCCAAAGAGTTCAACTTTGATTTGAACATTGGATTAGGCCTACTGTGTCACTCATTCTTTGTGGTCTTGAGGACTGAGTCTGGTGCTCCGACAGCTCTCAGAGCTTGTGACCTGGTCGTGGAGAGGGGCTGGGATGTGGGTGTATTGGGTTCTAGTATGCGCTTTAGATGAGAGAGTCTGGAACTTGAGAAGGTTCCTGGGGCCTGGATTTTGGTTTTTACAGGGGGCTGGGATGTGAGTGCTATGGGGATTACTATGGCTTTTGTCTTTCTTGTTTTCAGGATGGTGGAGATGATGTGATACATTGCAGTTTTGATCTCTTTGTTTTCTAAGTGATTCAAGGGTTGCTTGTAAGATTTAAATTTTTGATTAGTGTTGCAGTGTTGCTTGTCTTGGCTGTGAAGATGAGAGTCTCATGCTTAGGTGACTCAGACCAGAGAGTTCTTTTATGGTTTAAACTTCAAATCGGGTTGCTGTGTCACTCATCTTTGCTATCTGGATGGCAGAGTCTGGTGCATGGAAGGTCTTGCAGGTCTGGATTTAGGTGGGGATCTGGCTGCTGTGGAAATTAGTAAGGGCATTGGATGAGAGAGTCTGAGCTTTGGAAGTTCCCTCCCTGAGGCCTGGTTCCTAGTCCTTAGCAGGCGGGGGCTGGGACATGGGTGATGCAGTGATTAGTACAGGTTTTCATTTTTTCGTTTTCTGGTTGGTGGAGATGATGTGATTCTTAGAAGTTGTGATAAGGTCAGGGTTACCTAGTAGACTATGAGAGAAGCTAGGACTAGCAAGATGTATGCATATAGAATTTAAGGTTTTTCTGTTCACTTAGTAAATCAAGTTCTGCATTGTAAATCATAGTTTGAATTTTGTATATCACTAGATATAACATGTAAATTCAAAGATTAATATTATTTAATATTTTGAAGCTATATATAATAAAACAGTATATATATATACAGTACATATTATATGTACATATTAAGACAATGAAAATAATTAATTGAAAAAAAGAATATTATAGTGTTGTAAAGTTTGTAATATATATATAGATTAATGTGCTTATTTACTAACGGTACAAATATTTAAAAAAAATTATAAATTCAAATAAAATTATAAGGAAAAATAAGTAATAAATAAAATATTACACCTGGTAGATGAAAAGTTCTTTATTTATAATTATTAAAAAGACAATTAAATTTTTGAAAGACAATAGCTAAAATTTTGCAAATTAATATATTTTGATCTTGATAAAATGGAAAAAAAATCATAATATCTAAGTGTTATTAAATTATTACCTATAATTAAGATCATGTTTCTTAATCAGATGAGAGACAACTATTTGTCAAGAATGTAACATTTTGCAGTTGATTGCAGTAATTAATGGTAATCTATATATATATATTTAAAATTATACAACACTATAATATTCTTTTTTTAAAATCAATTATTTTTATTGTGTCATAATATGTACATATAATATATGCTGTAGATATATAGACATACTGCTTTTTTGCTGTCTCTCATAGTGCATGGATGGAAGGGTAGTTTTTTCTTTCTAAATTATATATTGAGATGAAACGTTGCTATTTCAACATCTAATTTATTTTAAACATTTCATGGTTGACAAAATATAAGTTAAATTTCAGTTCATTAAGTTGTTTTTTTTTTTTACATATATTTATATTATATACACACACACATTGACAGAGACAGCATTTATAATTTAGATAATATTATAATAAAGAAACTTTTATAACTAAAATTATTTCAAATAAATGTTTAAAATTTATATTATAGGAACAATATTTAATAATAATCAAAGCTTTTCTCAATTATTTTGTATTTTTAGTATCAATTAAAACTCTTTGAAAATCTTTTTTTTTTTTATGAAGTTTTGTTCCTGGTTTTGAAAATATGGGATTTCAATTAATATTTTAAGTGTTATCTGTATACATACAGATTTATTTAATTAAAAAAATGTTTGATAAATCAATTGAATGAAAACAATTACTGACTTTAATTAATGAATGAATTTTTGGTAAACTGAATGAATAAAGACAAGTACTACCTTACCTAATTAAAAAAATGTAAACAAGTAATCACTGACTTTGTTAATTAAAAATTTCTTGGTAAATGACTGGATTTGTTAATTAAAAACTTGATGAGTAGGCTTGTTAATTAAAAAAAAGTGAATGATATAAAAAGCCAGCTCAGATTTATAGAATTCATTCTGCTTTTATTAGCCATTGAGCCTACTTTGTCTTGTGATTGTTGCTTTTCTCTATTTAGAAAGATGTATGCCTTAACTTTACCATTGATCAGGTTAATAATGATGATCAGCTAAAGTGCCAAAAATGAACCTTCTTTCAGTATGTAGACTAAAGCCATTGAATGTCCAACTTTGCTTGCTAAGTTTGAGCTAACAATATGCTTACTACTGCCTCAAATCTGCAGTTCAACAAATGCACTTCTCAATATTAAAGAAAAATTTCAGGATAAACTCTACAAAATGAAAATCAGTAAATAAATAGACTTTAAATGGAAACTACTGAGGATCTTCATTTGCGTATGTATGTACATCTATATAAAGAATTTCAATTTTTCTGTAAAATAATATCCCATCACCATCTTTTCCCTTGGACTTGAGGTAAACTTTTATTTATAAATTGTTTTACAAAACATTATCAGCAAGTGAGTGAGTTATATTTTAAATGATGTAATATTATATTTATGCATTTATCTCTTATTTTTTTCTTAATGTTTATATATTGTAACATCTTAACCAACTTAATATATCTAATATAGCATGGTTATTTTAGTTTAGATAACAGAAACTAATTTGCTTTTAAAATTTTAATTTTTTTTCTTTCTTTTCCCCTGAAAAACTTTTTTTTTTTTTTGTAAGAAAATTACTTCAGTGATTGTTTAATTATGATCCATATTGCTTTGAGAGAAAAGTTTTCATTGGAAAAAAAGAAAGTTTTAAAAAGATATAAAAGATTTATATATATATATATTGTATAATTTATATTTAATAATTAATATAATCTCTGAAGTTTTTACAAAGGTATTAATATATGTGTGTGCTTGACTTGATGTGCACGTAACTCTGTAAATCATTGATAAACTGATTAAATTTATTAGTAATTTTACTTTCTGTTTGTATCACACACATTTGAAATTAAAAGAGTTGGTATACATATATGTGTGCATTGTATATAGCGATCCTGGATATTTATCCACACTTGAATTTATTATTATATGTTTCCCCCTGTGATCTTTATTATTATTATTATCATCATCATCATCACTTAAGGTACTCACATATGTTTGTATCAGGTAGAGACATTTATTCCCATGATTATATATATTTTTGCGGTAAAAGCCTGAAATCCAGGCAAAGTCGCTTGGAGCGCTGATGTTTGACAAAATAAATGAAATATACCGTTACCGGGCCGCCGCAACCTTTTCTTTTTTTAGACAACGAGGTTTTTTTTTTTTCTAATATTGATTAAATGAATAATTTTTATTTCATTTAGAACATGATTTCTTTATTATTAAACAAATTTTGATATTCATTTTCGTTACTTTTTGTGGGTTTTTTGGAACCTGACTGACATTTTTTCAACAAATTTTGCTAATTGTATTTTTTCTTTTTATCATTTGAAAAATTCGGACCGTTTCACGACATAAAAAAATTTGTTTGAATCCCACCGCCGAAAAAATAGAATACAATTATTTGCGACTTGTTTAGAACTTAATTCTACCTTTCTTTTTTTTTTGGCTTGACTAAATGGTTTTTCTTATTATTATTAATTTTACTTTTTTTTAAAAAACACAACTTGTTTTCACTTTGATTTAGATTATGTTTGAATTAGCCTTTGGGGGGGGGGGGCTACTACAAGAAACAGCTTTTTGAGCGGGGGATGGGGGCGGGGAATTCGTACTGTTATTATTAACAAAAAGGCAACAAAAATAGTCAATTATTTTAACAGCGCTGAAAAAAGAGAATCAACTTTGGGACTTGTTTCGAATTTTGATTTCTTTTTGTTTGACGTAATTGTTTTTCTTAATATTAAATCAAAATTTACTTTTGTGTTTTTGCCGATTAAAAAATTGTTTTCAAACACCCACCCCCACACACTCGGAAAAAGAATTGTAACCAAAAAGTCAAGAATTTAACTTTTTTTCTTTTTTTTTAAACAACTTTTTACTTTGATTTCTATTTAGTTCGAATTACCTTTTTTTTTTTTAGCCTTCTACAATAAACTGCTTGTGGGGGTGGGGGTATTTCGTAATTTGTTATTCTTAACAAAAAGTCAACCAAAGTCGTCATTTATTTTAACCCCGCTGCAAAAAATTGAATCCAAATACTTGTCAATTTCTAATGAAATAAAAAACAACAAAAAAGGACACAAACTTTGGACTTTTTACAATTATTTATTCGATTTTATTGCTGTAATAAAAAGTGGACATTACGTGTGCCTGACAAAAAAAAAAACACAATCTCACACACTTTCTGTACTCGGCAATTCGGAAGAAAAGTTTCAAAATTGCACGTTCATCTCAGACCTTTTAGTGGTCTTGAATATTTCCCCCCACGCTGAAACGTGACTTAGTGCGTGAGCTTTGTCAAAACCTGTTCGAACATACACTTTGCCAATTTTTTACATATTAACCTTTTTTTCAGGAAGAGTGGGGACCATATGACAATTATTAATAATTAACAACATTTTTTAAATTGAAATGACATTACTCTATTACGGAGATTTAAAAAAGTTGTACCGCCTTGTAAACACCCTCAAGCGATACAGTAATCAGCTATGAATAGAACGAATATGCATAAATAGCTTCGAAGCACAAAACAGGCCGTAATATTTTTGTGCAATGTCATGCAAAGTGGCCTAGCTCAATGGGTTAATACTAATATGTAAATGTTGTATTAGCCTGTAAGGCCGCGGCCGCCGAAACGGCATTTTTATGTGTTTTGACACGTAAACAATGCCCCAAGCGGCCCTGCCTGGATTTCAGGCTTTTACCATTTTTGCTTTATAATATGGGTGATTAAAAAGCCTATTTATTATCGTTCTATATTTTCTTTAGTGGTTGGATCAAATGCACAGTATATTGGGCTAATTTTGTAATGGCCTGCATGCATGAACATGTATAGTGGATTAAGGTTACTTGTTTAATGCAAACGTGAAATATATATGTGTACACATCTGAATAAATCATAAAGTATTTATCAAACTTCAGAGATGATCTAATAATATTGGAAATAAACGTTTTTGGGAAATGTAATATTTGAACTACTACATATGAACACACTATATGTTTACATGAAAAGAGTTTACTACCATTAAAATTGATTTAAGTAAACTATTGTATTCAAATCCAGATATATTTGAATGATTGTTTTAAACTCAGATTTATTAAAACTTTGTCATATATAAACTGTGGTTTTTGAACTTTATAATTGAACTATCCTTTATTGTATTATAAACTTTGTTTTGTTGATTGTTAGATTTATTTCAGCATTTTGTTTACTGTTGTTTACTTTGCTAATTTCTATTTGCCAAGAATCTCTGCTTTCTGTGATCTAGAGCTGATTTTAGATATCTGAGTAATGGTACAGCTGTGATAACATTTGTACTTTGTGTCCTGACCAGTAAACTATACATTTCTAGGCTAGATATCTAGTGGTGATCTTTGGTGGTGTATATTAGAGTGCCTACTGTCCATTACAATATATAAAATAATAATTTATGTAACACTACAATACTAGTCAAAACAACAACATTTCACTAAAATTCTTACTTAGCCATGGTAAAGCTCTTACATTTATATACTATACTTAAGGTGTATGTTAAATTTAATTCTTTGTATTTTTTAACAGTATTAGCAATTCAAATGCTTATCAATAATTATCCATTATGTTATTCATGTTAACACACCCACACTAATTCTTACAAGGCCCTGCATGGCTTACCTGTAATAATAAGTTGGCAGATTTTGGGATATAAGGCTCTAGATCAATTTCAGTTCTGGTACTTCCAGCACTCAAATTTTTTATTAACTCTCAGAGTAATAGAATCATTTGGTTATTTTTTAATCCTTATAATATAGCTAATGCACTGATTTAGAATATTAAGTTCTATCTCTGGATAAGATCTTTTGTCCTAGATAAGCAGAGGAAATGATTAATTTACTGACTTTACTTGTTTTAAATTATACTGGAATCTAGTGGATGTATTAGAAATAATTGTAATGCCAAAAGAAGATGAGAACTGAGAATTTTCTTATTTGCCATTGTTTTAAATTACATGTATTACATATTAATTTGTTTATGCCATATACTTTTTTTTATATAATAATTCTCAAATGATTTTTTTTTTTTTTACAACAGAAAACCTTTTTTTAGTTTAATGAAACTTTTTAGAAAAAAATAATCTTTTTTATATAGAAAATTTAGAATTTGAAACCTATAGTAAGAGAAAATTTTTATGAATTAAAAATTTTTTAAAAAAAAAAATCATAAGAAGAAATTCTGAAACTATGGAAAACCTAAGAAATGTATTCTTTAAATGTAGAGCTTTGGGTAAAGGAGTTTTTCATTCTATCCCAAGGTTAGCACTACCGTCTTTTCTTGGAAATAAAACAACCAGAAAATAAACACTAGCATGATTTTTCAGGATACTTATAAGATCTGCTCCAAATATAAGTCCTAGTTAAGATTATCAGCCACATAGACCATCAATGGATGCATTGAATTATAGAATAATAAATCTATAAATGAACAATATTATTGACATAAATTATATGATTGTTTTGTATTTTCTCATTGACAATTTTCAACAAATGTAATTCTACCTATATAAGAAAATAATTTATCTACCATAAGTCAGCTTATTAGAGAATTTATAATTTCATTTATATATTTTTAGATACTTATTTTATTTAATACTTAGATTTAGAATGCTTGATTTAGTTTTAGAGTATTCTTAAATATTTTTTTTCCACCTAAAAGATTTTATTTAAAATAATTAAATTGATTTTAATAATCAAAGTTTTATTTAAAATCATTAATCTTTCTCCTAAAGAAGAGTTTTTAATAAGAATATCCAATCAGAGCTATTACAAGTAATTTGGAAATTTTTAACAATGTGCGTATTTGATAATGATGAATGTAATTGTCATATATGAATCATCATAATTTATTATGCCATATATTACAATGGATGTATTTAATGTGCTTGTGTGAAATATAGAAACATTTTCTGAATTTTTGTGCTTACATTTTTTGTTGCTTTTGTGTGGACAAACCATTTTTAACTGTAATCATTTTTGTTACCATTCCTGTCTTGTAAGGCTTCAATTAAAACTTGCTTTAATGTTAAACAGAATAATATTCTGAACACCAGAAAAGATTAGTGCCAAAATAAAGAGCTATTCTAGTAATTAATGAGAAAGGAATTGTGGGGGCTCCCAGGGTAAGAATCTTATGTTTTCTGTAAAGAGAAGTACTTGAATAAATGTAGATATTTATACATGAAAAAATAAGACATCCCTGAAAATAAATTCTATAGTGTGTTTTGGAGCAAAAATTATTATAAAGACCTGGTCTTATTTTTTTTTTGGGGGGGTATAATAGTTAAAGTCTTTGAACTATTAATCACATTTCCAAGAAAACAAAATTAAAATGAAGTACTCTTAAACATAGTAGCATAAAAAAAAGTACAACTAGAATAACTAAAAGTGCAAAGAAAGATAAAAATGCAAAAGTTGTTTGAACTTTTTTTTTTGAAGAAAATAAATTCAAAATTCTAATCACATTATGTAAAATATTGTACAGTATACAATAAGAAAAATCTGATATTTATTAGCAATATTAAATATTTGAATGGACTATGTCTTATATGAGATGGTTATTAATCATTCCATTAATAAAATTGTCAGTATTAAATGAAATTATCTGGATATATATAATAACTTATAAACATTGAATTTTTTGTGTGAACTACTTTTAAATTATATTTAAAAAAATGTAGCAAACAGAAAAATAAAATTGAATATAAGAATGTAAATTATGGTTGTGAAATGAGGACAAGTTTTTGCTTACAATAAGATTTTTCAACTTTCTCTATACCTGTTTTCATAACAGTCACATTACCAATTGATTTTTTTCATTCTTCCACTGGCAGAAAGGATGATGCTCAAAATCAGTTGTCATTTAGAAAACATTGTCAAATAATACAGGAACTAGTGATTACCAGTAAAACCTTTGATTTAATTTCTGGTGAATAGAATGTTATCAAAAGATTTATAGAAATATCAGTCACAGATCTGATATAATAAATTATGCTTTAATATTAAACAACATGCTAAATTACTATTCTAAATTTTTTTACTGTATTCAGTATTTTTTACCTTTAATAGTTTGCAATGTGACACTTATTTATGAATAATTTTACTAAAAAATTTTTGTATTTGAAATGAAATCTTGTTGTTGTTTTTTTCATTTTTTTTCCTTACATAATTTTTTTATGGTAGTCCCCTGCTCACAATACTCAATTTCTTCTGGCAGTTTTCCTGTTATCCTTCAATTTTTTCTTATTTATTTATTTATTTATTTTTAATGTTAATGTTTTCTTTAAAAATTTTAAAGATGTTTTTTCCCATTCTTTTGATATGTCTGTTGTAAAATTAGCAAGGGCTTTGATTAATGGTTTTAAAAAATTTTTTCTAAATAGGAAATAACTTGGATATATCAACATTATTTGTTTCTTAAAATATTTGATGACCTCTGTTTTTTTTTTTTTAGAAAGGAATGTAGTATAGTGATCAATGTCCATATCATAGAGGGAATGAATGCTGCATTACTGAATTAGCATGTTCATCTCTCCTATCAGTGTTGTCATGATTACTCATAGCAACACAAACGCAAACTTCATAGAGGATTTTATAATTTCATTGGCCTTTAAGAGGAATCAAGTTATAACACTTCATAATATATTGAATATTATCTCACATATATAGATAATATATTTTCTGTCCAGCAACATGCTAAAAATATGCACTTTATGATTTTTATATTCATACACTTTGATATAAATAATATAACCAAGACATTTATTTGTTTACATGTATATATGCAGACACAAAACTTAATTTGGTAAATATGTTGGCTTCTTTTATTCTGTATATAATTACTGAAATGTTTTTTTGAGAGTTTTTGATGATAATATTTTAGTTGTAATTATATATACATTCAACTATTAGCAATTGCATACAAATTAGTGTATATCACAATAGGGTTCAGTAAATGCAGGTAGATAAATATGCTTATTTGAAATAAATGCTTAGAGAACCATTGGTTTTTGCTTATTTGAGTTTATTTAGGCAGAAATTGTTATTAGAACAAAGGAGATAAATGTTTCCATTGAATTTATATTAAACACTTCAAGAATATTATTTATATGACCATTGATTGCATCTCTATGATAGTGTTTTTGAATGCATGAAGTTTAAAAAAATGTCATATTTTTGTTTACAGTTTTTAATTAGTATTATTAACTAAAAATATATTCTACCTTCTAATATTATACTATATAAAAACTAAGCTTGGAATATATATTTTAATTTGCAGTCTCATGTGTATCTCTACCTTTATAAAATACTTTTGATTAATTATAATATTCTATCATTTAGTTTCATCCTGAACTGACATAAAAAAAATATATAATTAAACATTAAAATTATATCACAATTATATATATATTAATATCAAACCTTTATTTTATTTTAATTAGGTGGAGAACAATTTAAAGAATGGATGGCCCATGAAACATTTGCTGAAAGTAGAAGACGGGTTTTTGTGCCAACAATCGATGCCAAAGCACTGTATAGGAAATTAACTGAATTTGCTTCTGCCTGTTTAGGAGAACCATTACAAGTTATTAATGAAGTAGCACCACCTATTAAAAAGTAATTTCATATTTATTAATTTAATTTAGAAATAAATTTCTACTTTAATATTATTTTGTCAAATTTAAAAGTTAACTATTTCATAATATCAATCCTTTTAATTAGCTGATTCTATGAATTAATTTTAATTCTTTTGGTTCTTTGTTATTATATCTATAAACTTTTTTTATTATCTTTTAAATATATATATATGCTTTCATGTGAATTCTGAAATACAAAGGCCCTGTTTGTTTACGTATTTTTTAATCACAAATTTCCAGATTTATGATTAAATAATTGTTAAATGTCACCATTTTTTTTTACTCCCAAATTTAATTTTAAAATAATTGAGGAATTAGATTTTCGTCCAATTTTCTATAAAAAAAATATCTGTTTCGTAATATTCACTCTGATTTTAAAATAATAATTTTCTGCCTTTGTGAGAAGATATTACCTAGAAAAGATTTAAAGATTTGGTTTTAGGTTACTGTGTGATGTAATAAATTGGTTGAAGTGTTTCTCATGTTGGTAAAAGCTGCACTAAAAAATAAGATAAATAAATATAATAAAGTTTTTCTTCTGCCAATAGGATGACAATTTTTATATATATGTCAAAGCATTGACCGGGAAGCGAACCCGTGCCAGCTGCTTGGAAGGCAGCTATGCTAACCGCTAGGCCACCAACGCTTGACAAATTTATAGATCTAATAATATAATTTAGCAGTAATATTAAATATTGTTCAAATTTTAAACAGACTAAAAAAATTTTTTTAAATAATTAAAAAAACAATCGAGTGATTTATTGTTCAGAATAAGAAATTTGAATACCAGAAGTGACAGAGCTGGCCCCTGATTTATGGGTTTTTTGAGTTACAGATTTTGCCAATCTATCATTGTACCAAACTTTACAGGGGAAAATATTATTTATTGCCATCCATATTTTATGATGTTCAGAGCTAATAAATTTATGATGTATTACTACATATTACAGTAATGGAATAAATTGTGTTAAGGAAGAGAAAAAATAATGGCAAATTACTGCCTGTGATAATAATGAAATGGTTGTTTAGGAAGTCGTATGATGTTATAAACACCAGAAATAGCAGATTAAGCATTGATTCATACACTTTTAACTCAAATCTGCCTTTTACTAGTGCAATACAGTACAATGCATTATCATTGATGATGACCAAATGTTGGAAGAGAACATTGTTTATATTTGATAAAAAGAACTGTTTTGAAGACTTAATGAAATCACATAATGTATTGGGGATTTTTTTTTTTTTGGCATTTAATATTTCACCTGTACTTTATAACTTTTGCAGCTTTTTTTATTAATAAAAAATATGCACAGAAAAGATAATTTTTTTAAAAAATATTCAGCTTTAATATTCCTAGCATGCTTTTGATATAACATGTATATCATATTCATGGCTTATATGAATATGTTTCAAGAGTTCTTGGCATTAGTGTAGAAGTAGGACTAATTAACTATTCAAAATATTAAAATTATTTTAATGGCCTACTTCTTTGATAGAGGGATACTTGTATCTTTTCTATTGATCGAAAAATGGCCTCCTTGGTTTTCCGCTTTCTATCCTCCCCCCCCCTCTCATATATACAATTTTTGCTTTTGACAATTTAAATTTATGATCATTTTTTTTTTGTTTGTGGTCAGTGTATATTGATGAATATGCTTTATTTTTGGAGAGCTCTGTTGAATACATATCTATGTTGAGCCAATCTAGTTGAAAAGTTGGCCCTTGACTCACCATAATATGCTAAGTTTTGTAAAGTATTTTGCTGCTATAAGTGATTTTTATGCTGTCTTTTTAGTTTTAGTTGCAATGAATTAGACTGTTTTTCTAGTTTGCATTTATTCAACTTTTTTCAAATGATCAGCAAATGAAGCATATGATGAAATAGTCCACCAGTCAGCTGTTTCATAATCTGCGCTGAGATTTGTAATGGAAAAGAGCAGGGCAAATTCCTAATGTCCACTCCATACATTCTTGTCGTTGCAGCTGTTATTACTATGTGATTTTTCATATAGTATACGAACATGGATGGGCTGCTCACCAACACGCATTAGCCAACGTTGTGAGTTTATTGGCTTTTTACCTCTGAGTTTAAGATCAAGAAACACCATGGTCTTTCTTCTCAGTGCCTGATAAGGCAGAATGAATGTTTGTGTAAATGATAAATATTTTCCCAATGCATTATTCCCAGGAGGCTGTAAAGTCACCAACCAAGGCAGCGGCTGGTGGCCGAAGGCGGAGGGTGCTAAGAATCCCCTGATTGTGGACCCAGGCTACCATTTGATGATGACTTTTTATTTAGGTACTTACAACTGCAGATCACTTTCAAGTGAAGGAAGATTGCAAGAATTAGAAGAAGAACTCTCTTATATTAAATGGGACATTATTGGACTTTGTGAAGTTAGAAGAAAAGGTGAAGAAACAATTGATTTAAAAAGTGGATATATACTCTATTATAAAGGCACAAATATTGGAAATACAAATGGAGTAGGATTCATTATAAATAAAAAATGGAAGAATCATATTGTGGAGATTGATGGTGTATCGGACAGAGTGGCAAGATTAGTTATACAACTTAATAGCAGATACCAAATGCAGATAATTCAGGTTTATGCCCCAACAAGTTCTCATAGTGATGAAGTAGTAGAAGATTTTTATATGGATGTACAAAAGGCTTTTGATCAGAGTAAACACCATTTTAAAATTGTTATGGGAGACTTTAATGCTAGAATTGGTAAAAAAATGAAAGATGAAAGTGCTGTGGGTAATTTTGGTTATGGTAATAGAAATGAGAGAGGACATAGACTTGTGGAGCTTGCAGAAAAAGAAAAACTTTATATTATGAATTCTTTTTTTGAGAAAAATGTTAAAAGGAAATGGACATGGAAGCATTCAAATGAAGGTACAGCAGAATTGGATTATATTTTGACTAACAGGAAATACATATTTCAAGAGTGTAATGTTCTTAATAAATTTAACACAGGAAGTGATCATCGATTAGTAAGGTGTAAGATACATGTTAATGTAAAACTAGAGAGACAAAAATTATTAAGAAAAACAATATTTACAGTTGATATTCCTAATCTTCAGAAACATGCTAATGAATTTAAATTAGAACTTACAGATCGGTTTCAAGTATTAGTAGATTTTGAACATGATTCAGATTTGAATGAAATTAATATGAAAATAACTGATACACTTTTGAAAACTGCAACAAAGATAGCTGGTAGAAAGAAACAGCAATTGACCAATAAAATTTCTACTGAGACTAGAGAATTTATGAAGAAAAGAAGGAATATGAAGATATACAAAAATGATGCATTAAAAAGAATTGAATATCTCGAATTTTGTAAAATGGTGCAGAAAAGAGTTGAAAATGATATAAGAAAGTATAACTGTGAACTAGCAAGGAAAGCTGTAGAAGAAAATAAAAGTCTTAAGAATGTAAAACAGTATTTTGGTATTGGTAGGAAATTTATATCTGCAATAAGAAAAAAAGATGGAATTATTACTAAAAGGAGAGATGACATCATGAAATTGGTAGAAGATTTTTATCAAGAATTATATAGCAATAAAGAACAAGTACCTCCTATATCTATTACATCTTCCAAATTGCCCAGAATTTTAAATGAAGAAGTGAGACATGCAATTAAATGTATGAAAAAAGGAAAGGCTCCAGGTAATGATGGAATTATAATTGATATATTAAAAGAAGCAGGTGAAGAAATAGAAATTTTTTTAGCAAAGTTATATAACAAATGTCTAAATGATAAAGATGTACCGGATGATTGGAAGAATGCAGTAATAATTTTAATATTTAAAAAAGGTGATAAAGAAGATATTAGAAATTACAGACCTATCAGCCTTTTATCAGTTTTATATAAAATTTTACCAAGATAATTACTACTCGTCTACAGAGAACATTGGATTTCCACCAACCAAGAGAACAAGCCGGATTTAAAAGTGGTTTTAGTACAGTAGATCATATCCAGGTATTGAGAGAAGTTATAGAAAGGACAAATGAATATGAGTTGTCATTATGCTTAGGATTTGTAGATTATGAAAAGGCATTTGATTCTATAAACATTTCTTCAGTGATTAAAGCATTAGATCATCAAGGTATAGATCCAGGATATTGTCATATTTTAAAGAATATTTATAAAAATGCAACAGCAACAATTAGATTACGTAATGACACTGGGAAAGACAACATTGAGAAAGGTGTAAGACAAGGTGACTCCATATCTCCAAAACTTTTTACAGCAGTGCTGCATGAATTATTTTGTGGATTAAAATGGGAAACTAAAGGAGTGAAAGTAAATGGTGATTATTTAAGTCATTTAGATTTCACAGATGATGTAGTTGTTTTTGCAAATAATGCTTCAGATCTGCAGGAAATGTTGCAGGAATTATCAGATGAAAGTAGTAAAGTAGGACTAAAGATAAATGTTAAAAAGACTAAAGTAATGTTTAATCGATTTGCTCAAAATATGAAAATAAAGATTGATTATGATGAATTAGAAGAAGTTAACAGTTACAAATACCTTGGTCAGATTATTAATACAGATGGAAACATAATGGAGGAAATTAATCATAGAATTAAACTTGGTTGTAGTGCTTTTGGTAGAAATAACTTGATACTAAAAGGAAATATGCCTATGTGTTTGAAAAGGAAGGTTTTTAACAAATGTGTTTTACCAGTTCTTACTTATGGATCTGAGACTTGGACACTTAATAGAAGAGTAATTCAGAGACTTCAGACCACTCAAAGAAGTATGGAGAGATGTATGTTGGGAGTAACAAGAAGAGATCATAAATGCAATGTATGGGTAAGAGAACAAACAGGTATTACTGACCTCATTGAAAAAATTAAAAGATTGAAGTGGAGTTGGGCTGGACATATTGTTAGAAGAGATGATAATAGATGGACAATTGAAATTTTAAACTGGATTCCAAGAGATTGTAAAAGACCCAGAAAGAGACCACATGTGAGATGGATGGATGAAATAAGAAAGTATGCAGGGGTGATGTGGAGAAAAGAAGCTAAAGATCGGAGAAGATGGATTAAACTTGGAGAGACCTTTATCCTGCAGTGGATTGATAATGGTTGATAATGATGATGATGATATATATATATATTACCAAAACTATTTAAGTTATTAAAAATGTAAGATAAGGATATTAAAGTTGAGAAATTTTTTAGAGATGTTAGTAAAGCATGGAGAGAACATTGGGTGCTGATTTAGTATGCATTCATGGCCATTTTGAAGTATAAGAAATGCCCAAAACCCAGGCTGACACATCCAAGCAATAAATCATTTTGATCAATCTATACATTGTCACAATCTGACCTTTCATTACAAAATTGCAATTTTCATCAAAAATAAAAAAAAACCCAATCACATGATTAAAATATTAAAACACAAAATTTGCAATTTTTATCAAAAATTAAAAAATAAAAACTTGGTTTGATCAGACATTTTTTTATTACCAAAAATGGTTGATAAACTAGAAAACTTAAATTTAAACTAGAAATTAGTCTTTGCACCATCATTATTTTTTAACATTTGTATTTTATAAGTTATAATCTTTTGGCATATAGTATAATTCATATTTTAAATCTATTAATTTCACATTTATTGAACATGTGAGTTTTTAATATTTTTTTCAATTTTTTTCTTTACCTTTTCTGTTTACACACTCTAAATTCATTTGCTTTATTTCATATGGGCATATTCTTTTGATTGTCATGTGTAGATGGTTTAATAAACTAATAAACATAAATTTGATTTTTTTAAAGGTTGATGTAAATTTAGATAATGATTCTGAATGTAAAATATTTGCATGTCTTTTTTATTCACGTGATTCCATAAATATAACTGTATAAAAATGTAATTACTGCTTAAAATTGATTTTTTTAAATTGTCATGAGTAGATGGTTAAATGAACTAGAAAACTTAAATTTGATTTTTTAAAATTGCAAATTTTGTGTTTTAATTTTTTAATCACATGGTTAGATTTCTTATAACTATGAAAATTGGTTTTTATTTTATATTTTTGATGAAAATGGCAATTTTGTAATATTGATGAAAAAGTCTGATCAAACAAAGTTTTTATTTTTTAATTATCAATGAAAATTGTGAATTTTGTGTTTTAATATTTTAATCATGTGATTGGTTTTTTTTTATTTTTGATGATGGCAGTTTTGTAATGAATGGTCAGATCATGACAACATGTAGATTTATCATAGTGATTTATCACTTGGATGTATCAGTAAATGGCCGTGTATCAGGATGGGTTTTAGGCAGTTCTTATAATTCAAAATGGCCGTGAGCGCATTATTTTTTAAATTATGAGAGTAGTAAATCAATCAGTAGGGTTTGTTGAAAAACAATTCTCACAGGAGAATTTGGTATTAGAATTAGCTTGAATAATATATTGTCTTCCCTAATTAAGCTGTAATAATGTTTTATTTGATCATCATGCAGTGGGTTGGGGATATATTTAATTGTCATTATTATACAAGTCTGACAATTTATTTAAGGGTTGTTATAAGCCTTTTCTACTTTCATCTGCTTTTGAACAAATCAATAAAGACTGGATTTATTTTTTCACCTTTTTCATTCAAAAACAAGAATATCAGAATTAGAAATATTTATTTTTTGAAAGATCAGATTAATAATTTGAGACTATATTTAACATTTATGCTAGAATTCTTTGTTTACTTGAAGAAAGAGTATTAAATTTATAGGAATCTGACATTTTTGCCAGAAAGTTGGGAGATTTTGAAATATCTTCTATTTGTTAGCATCAAGATTAGATTTTGAAGATTAATGAAGATTAAATTTTTTCATCAAAATCTCATTCAGCCATTTTTTAAGTTGCATACGCTTCCGAGGCTAATACAATTGTAAAACTACAATATTGTATTATAATAATGTGCCACAATTATGATTGAACAGCATTCTAATACAATAGCAAACTAATAGTTTTATAATAATAATTATTACTTGCTGTATAATATAGATCAATAATAGTGTTTTTACTATTCTGATATATAAAATTTCTAATTTTTGTTTAACTGAATAGTAGTGATCGAGTGGTCAGCACAGCTGCCTTACAAGCAGTTGTCCTGGGTTTACGGGTTCACTTCCCAGCCGATGCTTTGACACATGAAAAAAAAAACTAACTGCTAAATGTGTGTGTATGTGCATGTATATAAAAAATACGGTTAATTAGTAATAAAAATAAATGTAAAACTAATGGATTGCTAATGGTGTATTGTAAATAATTAAATAATATATTAACGCTAAACTATAAAGTAATTCATCAAGAAGGTTAGATAATGTAAACAAAGCCATTGCTTAAAATAGACAATGCTAAAGGTGTGGCATTATCTAATCAGGGATCGTATAGGAACTAAAGAGATGACCACCACGTGGACAGCGGATGGCCAATGAAGAGAGGCTACTCCAAAATCAAGGCATGACAAGTAATAGATCTAATATTGAACTGAGAGAGGACACTTGCTATGCGAAGCTCTTGAAAGGTAGATGTGCCATTTCCTCGGGTGCTCCAGTCTGCTCCTTTGCTTCACCTAGCCTTGCGGAGAGTTTTACCTCCGGACATGCCAAAGTAAACCTAGGGAACTATAACAGGTCGTACCAATCTCTTTATTATTTTACTCTGCCTTCGGGCCCCTTATTTATTTATAATAATAATAGCGTGTGTATATTATTCATACTTTGTATATATTAATAGTGATTAACGCATATATAATCCTGTAAATAAATCTTCGTTATTTAAACCTATTTGCTGGGCTGCCTCATTAATTATTTTATATTGTGTTGTTGATAGTTGCAATCCAGTGAGCAATAGAGTGCCACTGGACACTGAATTGGCACAGTTACAGTTGATTACGAACCTCAGTGGTGTAATTCTCAGTAATAACAATCAACGCATTGACAGCCGAATACGTTGGCGTCTAATTATTTGATTTCACGAGGAGATAAAATTACTAAGAAAAATATTTTTATATTTTGTTAAATTGACTAAGTATCATAATGCAGCCAGAAATATCCGAATTTGATGTCAGAGAGGCAAGTGAGTGGCCCCTGTACGTCCAACAAATTGAAAAACTGTTAATTATTATCAGAGTAAAAGATGATAAAAGCAAAACAGCAACCTTATTGTGTTTCACTGGAAAAGGATTAATTCAGATCGTAAATAGGCTCTGTGAACCTAAAACCCTGGAAGAATTAATATTTGAACAGGTCAAAGATCGTTTGACCGACTAGTTTAATCCTTATGAATCTAGACGCATTGCCAGACTTCACTTTAGAAATCGCCACCAAGGCAAGAACGAGCGGACCCAAGATTATGATACTGCCCTGCAGGAACTCGCAAAAAACTGCGTCTACAATTCATACCTGGAGGAAGCCCTCATAGAACAATTTTTATGTGGAATGAGCAGTGATAGTCTGAGACAGCAGTTATTGGCAGATACAGATATTAACTATAAAGTAGCTTACAAACTTGGTATAGCTCACGAACTTGTAAGGAATTTGCGGCCATGAAAATAGCGGACAACAATCCTTATGAAGTCCACAAAGTAGACAAACCAGATAGAAGGGTGCCTGATCAAAGTGGAACAACAGACATTAAGAAAAGTCGAATTAAGTGTTTTTGCTGTGGAAAACACATGGCATGTGACTGTTTTTATTAAGACCAACACTGTAAACACTGCAATAAATTCAGCCACTGGGAAAAAATGTACAGAAATAAAAAATTCGATAATTATACAAAGAATAACAGCCAAGAGAGCATTACGAGAAAACATAAACAAGAGGAATTTTAATAATGTGTCTTCGGACCAATCAAAGAAATTTGAAACAACTGTCAAAATTTATGGAAAACCCCTATCGATAAAAATTGACAACGGTAGTGGGGTGTCGTTACTTTCCATTAAAGATTGGAAAAAATTTTGGCAGATATGAGACAGACCCCTAGACTGATGCATACGAATCTGAAGGCTCGAGATGTCAATGGTAACGCTATAAAAATTAAAAGAGTAATTCAGGCTCCAATTACTTCAAATAATGTGAAAAAAATAGTTACATTGCCATTATATATAGTACATGCCCCTATAAATCCTCTTATTGGTCATGATTGGTTTCAGCAACTGGGAATAAAAATTACTTGGGTCAAATGGTCGTGATTGGTTTCAGCAACTGGGAATAAAAATTGCTTGGGTCAAAAATATTGACATTGAAAAAAACATCAGACAGTGTTTTCCTAAACTTTTTGATGGAGAACCGGGAACGATAAAAACAAAACCAGTTTCATTAGAATTATCATCAGAAGCAGTGTCTATAATTTGTAGACTGCGAAAGAGACTGCGAAAGATTCCTTATGCTCAGAAAGAAAAAATAGCAGAGGAAATAAAGCAATTGGTTAAAGATGGCATGCTTGAAGCAACAGAAGAAGCCGAGTGGGCTACCCCACTGGTTGTAATAACCAAGCCAAATTGACAAATACATTTGTGTGGTGTTTACCGTGTATCAGTCAATAAAGCACTAAACAAACACACATACCCCGTTCCTAACTCAAGAGAAATCATAGCGTCACTCCAAAAGTCTAAATATTTTTCAAAATTAGACCTCAACTCGGCCTTCCATCAAATCCCGGTGACCAACAAAGCTGCGAATATTCTAACACTTACTACACACATAGGTTTATTTAGATGCAAATGTCTACCATTCAGAATAGCTTCAGCACCAAGTATATTCCAAGCAAAAGTGGAGATTCTTGTAAATGGACTCAAAGGCGTCATCCCCTACTTTGATGATATATTGGTCACTGCTAATTCAGAAAATGAATTGAGCACTTGTATCTCAAAAGTTTGCCAAAGACTGGAGGAATTTGGAGCAAAATTAAATGCGAAAAAATGTATTTGGAAGGCTACTGAAATAAAATTCCTGGGTCACATAGTGTCAAACTCAGGAATAAGCCCCCCCCTCCCCTGAAAAAGTCAAAGCAGTATCTGATGCCAGAAGACCGAATAATGTAAAACAACTACAGGCCTTTTTGGGCCTGGTGAACTATTTTGAAAACTTCCTGAATGGCAAAGTACACATAGCGCCGCCGCTGTATGAATTATTAAAAAAATACAAAAATGGAATTGGGAAGCAGCACAAGAGCAAGCATTTCTCCACACCAAAGCCCTTCTCACATCAAATAAACTACTGGTCCATTATGACAGCGAGTGTGAGGTAACCGTGACAACTGATGCATCAGAAAATGGCATGGGGGCAGTGATATGCCATCCATCCCACTCCGGAGAATGTCCTATAGCATATGCGTCGCGCATCTTGTCCAAGGCAGAAAAGAACTACAATCCAGCTAGACAAGGAAGCCCTCACCATAGTGTTCGGAATTTATAAATTCCACCAATATCTATATGGACGTCCTTTCCAATTAATAACCGACCATAAGCCACTCTTGGGAATTCTAGGCACAAAACAGATGCCTGAACATTTAAGCCCTCGTATGTTGAGATGGCTTAACATACTCGCTGGTTACAATTACAACCTCGAATACAAAAAAGGCACGAAAATCGGTCATGCCGACGTATTATCGCGAATGCCAGATCAGATCGAGAAAGAAGTAAACGATGTAGAAATTAACTATAATGACGCACTAAACAGCCAGACACTTAACAGTGCAAAGGTAGCCGCATGGACCAGAGAAGACGCTGGCTACAGATGGATCATGGAAAAAATCAGCAAAGGTTGGCCAAAACAAAGACCATCTTTTTTGCACATAGAGCTATGGAAATCTCGAGAACAACTGTCCATTTGCAAAGACTGTATTCTCAGAGGTGATCAAGTACTAATCCCCATAAGTGGCAGATCGCAAATACTTAATTTATTGCACGAAGGTCATTCAGACATTGTAAGGGCGAAAGCGTTAGCTCGTAGTTATGTCTAGTGGCCGAAAATTAACAGTGACATAGAGCAATGAATAAAAAACTGCACAAACTGCCAGTCGTGTGCAAATGCACCCTCAGCCAAATTCGAGTCCTGGCAAGAAGCAGACAAGCCATGGCAGAGAATTCATATAGATCACTGCGGTCCTATTTAAGGACAATTATTTCTAGTAGCAGTGGTTGCCTATTCAGGATGGGCCAAATATAAAATAGTTAAAAACACAGGTTCGGATGAAGCCATTGACAAATTGTTGGAAATGTTCACATACCAATGTCTCCCAGAAACTCTAGGATCCAACAATGGCACAGGTTTTACATCAGAAAAGTTCGCTTACTCGATGCATGAATGGGGAATTAACCACATATTTACTCCACCATACCACCCCCAATCAAATGGACTGGCTGAAAAAACTGTACAGAATTTAAAATCCGCCATCAATAAAATGGGAAAACAAAGTCTGCACAAAGTGGTCTTTAACACGCGTCTTTATCAACACTCTACGCCTACAGCTAAGTCGGGTAAATCACCCGCAGAGAAATATCTAGGTCATAGACTGCGAACAAAGCTTGACAAAATTATACCAATGAAGGACACTGAAGTACCTTCAGGCAGAAACTATAAATTCTCACCACAAGACCGCGTATGGGTTAGAAATAATTAGGATAGACTCTGGATTAAAGCGGAAATTGTGCGACATTTAAGTAAGCAAGTGGTTGCTGTACGAATGGAGAATGGAAGAGAGTTACGCAAACACATAAATCAATTGCGTAAAGACGAAAGTATACAACAAACGCCGCAGCCATTTCTGAGAAAAGATGACGCTCCAGACGCGGAATCGGACATCCTCCAATGTTCTAAGAGGGAAAGTAAAATTCCCTCCCACCTCAGTGATTATGTGCTAAGTTCAGAAAAAAAAAAAAAAAAACTAAAACGCTTTCTCTGAACTTGGGGGAGGTACGCTAAATGTGTGTGTATGTGCATGTATATAAAAAATACGGTTAACTAGTAATAAAAATAAATGTAAAACTAATGGATTGCTAATGGTGTATTGTAAATAATTAAATGATATATTAATGCTAAACTATAAAGTAATTTATCAAGAAGGTTAGATAATGTAAACAAAGCCATTGCTTAAAATAGATGATGCTAAAGGCGTGGCATTATCTAATCAGGAATCGTATAGGAACTAAAGAGATGACCACCACATGGACAGCGGATGGCCAATGAAGGGAGGCTACTCCAAAATCAAGGCATGACAAGTAATGGATCTAATATTGAACTGAGAGAGGACACTTGCTAAATGAAGCTCTTGAAAGGTAGATGTGCCATTTCCTTGGGTGCTCCAGTCAGCTCCTTTGCTTCACCTAGCCTTGCAGAGAGGTTTACCTCCGGACGTGCCAAAGTAAACTTAGGGAACTATAACAGGTCGTACCGATCTCTTTATTATTTTACTCTGCCTTCGGGCCCCTTATTTATTTACAATAATAATAGCGTGTGTATATTATTCATACTTTGTATATATTAATAGTGATTAACGCATATATAATCCTGTAAATAAATCTTCGTTATTTAAACCTACTTGCTGGGCTGCCTCATTAATTATTTTATATTGTATTATTGATAGTTGCAATCCAGTGAGCAATAGAGTGCTGCTGGACACTGAACTAACAGAGTAATTATTTAATAAAAATATAATGTTAAGATTTCAATCGTATATGTAATTTAAATGGAAGTAATAATACCTCCAGAAACTATGTATTAACAGTACTCATATATCAGTTAATGCAAAGAATAGAATGGACTAAAATAGATCTTTATCTTTAAGCTTTCAATGGTTTTAGGTATTCCTCTATTAATATTTTTGGAGCTAGAGAGTGAAATTTTTATATTATCCTGATTTAAATATGCATAAATCATTTCAAAATTATAGTTGAATATTTAGAGAATAAAGACAATTTTACATTTTTAATAATTTCATAATATTAATGAAAAGTTAACTTTGTGATTGTAAATATTGAATACATATAATTTAATATATTGATGAATGAATATTGTTCATAAGTAATTTCCACAAGTTTATTTACATTTAAATTTCATGTGTATTAAACTATACATATTTAATAATAATATATAACCATAATATTCTGCAGAGGAATAGTGGTGTAAAGATAATATTATAATTTAATAATAAAAACTAGAAATGTCTTTTTTTCGCTTACATTTTTTTATATATTTGACAGCAAACATTTCATTCAAAATCATTTACATGAGTAGGAGTAATTTATTATGAATATCAGTGCCAAATCACAGGACTATTGATTTTCTTTATTAGAAAGCATATAGTGATCTTTTACTTCTGTTATACTGTCCAATTAAAAACTTTCAAAAAAATTGAAAATCCTAAGGTTTTAAAACCAATAATAACCTATTTGGATAACTATATAAACTTACAATTAGATTAATAACTTTATTTTCAATGACTTTGATTATAAGCTAATACAGTAGTTAGTTTATATCTAAGATCATTGAGATACATAGTTATTGATCTGCTATCTGACCTGTAAAGCTATTTAAGTATGTAAGATTCAAAATAAGGTTTTTGAAATTTTCAGGGCAATATCTTCATTACATAATAAAAGTAATGATAGATAATAGATAGATATACAAATTAGTGTTTTCTATTAAGAATGACTATTGGACTGGGATATGATTATATGTACTTTGACTCTGTAATTAGAGATTACTGCTGTAAATAGTATAATAATATCATTTCATACATATAATAATAGTATAGTTAATAATAGCTATATGTCTCTTAAAATATAATGGTTGGAATATAATGATATTAGTCTAAACAATTATAGTATAATTACAATATACTAATCTCATATTTACACCATTTAATTCCAAAGTGTGTTATGAATACTGAAAGTCTTGGAGGCTAGTAGCCACATTATATTAAATACATATGCAGAGATTTCTTTATTGTTCCGAATTGTTGTAATCTAAATCTAATAGTCTACATAATCATAACAAAATTCACAACCAAACGGCTTCGCTTTATCATTAAAGGGGAAATGCGCACTGAAGAAAGAGAATAAAAGATGAGAAGAATAACGGGAGAATTTCCCCTTGGATTAAGAAAAAATTGAAATTTGAAAGAAAGTTCAGTTAGTCGAACGAAATTAGGTTTTTAGCGGAAAAACAAAATATTAACATTCATACATTGAAAGAGAACTTTGTTAACAGGCTACTGTTTCTCCTTCAGCAGAAATTAAACAGTTTTCTCATTGGGTCCTAAATTTGTTGGAGGACAATGGAAACCCCAAAACGAGTAATTGCAGATGCAGAGTCTAGTCTTCTAAACAACCCTCAGAGAGACAACATTATTGCAATATTGCTAAATCTATACGACATAAACAAATATATGTGAGATCTGACAATTGGAACAACAACATTGAAAAAACTAAACAATTTTTAAAAAACAACAACATTATATGTTCAACATTATATGTTTAAAAGAAGACAAGGGCAACAGATTCGTGCTCTTAGATTATAAAGATTATAAAGAAAAAATACCAGAAATCGAAAGTTAAAATTCAACAGTCGAAATTTTAACAACATCGAATAGGGAGAAATTCATTTCCACAATTCTTAGAGCTCACAAAGATAAAGGCATGAGAGCAGAATATTATAGGATTTATCCTTCTGCTACCAGGCCACCTAGAATGTTTGCCAATTCTAAGTTACATAAACCCCAAGAACCTTTAAGACTTATGTTGGATTTTGGAGGTGTGCACTATTTCGAAACGGCCAAGCTGGTAAATCAGTGGTTAGTTGACTGTGTGGGTTTTGGTGACTTCACCATCAAATCTTCTTTTGAATTTGTTAGAAGAATCAAGGATATATTAATAGATCAGAATTTTGTAACTGCAGCCATGGACGTCACCAATTATATGGATCGTTAATAGGAAATGTCAATTGAAATCATCCACAAAGAATTAATAAATAAGCATTGCCCAAATGAGCGCATGAACTTCATTTTATCCTTCCTCAACTGGTTGGACAATAACATCTTTACAACTTTTGAGGGTCGTTGGTATGATATGAAAGAAGGTTGGCCTATGGGTCTTCCCCTAAGTGGAATAATATCCAGCATCTTCTTAAACTTTTTGAAAAACATACCATTGTTAAACACACTGCAACATTGCTGGATTAATTTACGTGCGCTACAGACGATGTATTTATGGCAGCCAAAAAATGTAATTGTCAATATTCAAAATGAATTACAACATCAATCTAAATTGATCATAAACACCACTTGGGAGAACGAAGAGCAGAAGCTTAAATATTTGGATTTGCTGGTCCATAGAGAAAACAGAGATCTGCATTATAGTATGATAGTTAAACCCCTTGAGATCCGAGGTTTTACTCACCCGAAATCCATGTCACCTACTGCACATAAATTCGCAGGGCTCAATGTGTTTTTATTTAGAAATCAAAATTTATGTAAATTTGAAGCCGATAGAAAGACCAATCGCAATTTATATAAAAGATTTGCTTAGCGTAGGTTTCACTACAGATTAATTGCAAAGAAAATTAAGCAATTTCACAGTAAATTAATAGCTAACCACAAAAATAATGATAACCACAAATTACCCTCCCTTATATTCCCAAATTATCACAACAGATAATAAAGACTCTAACTGGTGAATTTAAGGTTGGTTTTCATACTCCCCCTAATTCTAACAGACTCATTAATAATTCAAAGGATAGAACAGACCCATCTCAGACACCCCAGGTGATTTACAGCATGTCATGTCCACAGGCTGGATGCAAAGCCATATATTATGGGGAAACAAGGCCACTGTTCATAACAGAGCTGCTCAACACTTGTAACCTATAGAAGAGCAAAAAGAACAGGATAACTTTTCAATATTTCTGGAAATGAAAAGAGACTGGCATATGTTGAACACAACCTAGGATTGTATGCCCTGAAACCAACGACTGTAAAAGAAAGATCAAAGAGGCGTACTTTATTATTTGCGACAACAATTCTATCAATAGATGCGATACGTGTTTTTCCATTTCAAAAAAATGGTCAAACTGATTTGCACTTACATTTGCATATTTGTTATTTAATAACACTACGTAAAGATTTATTACTTTCGTCGGCCATGAATATGAGGGCAAACCTCGAAAGCGCTTGGCCCATTTAATTGTTTAGTTTTGTTTATTTGGAAGCTTCTTCGTCAGCGAGTAAATCGTTTTTATGCTATATATATATGTCAAAAATGTGTGTAAAATATGCCCACAAACACATTTTTCTAATACTATATATATATATGCATTGTGAACAAAAAAATGAAAATGTAGAAAATAATTTTTTTGTGTGTTAAATGTCAAATATTTTTTTCAATTGCACATAACTGAGATATATATGGTCTGGAGAAAGAGCCAAACTTCAATAATGGAATAGTAATTTGGTGATAGTAACGAAGAGCATAATGCTGTAGAATGTTGATTATCAGAACTAATTGAGATAAAAGATGGTTTGAAGAATTAAGAAGTTCAGATAATCAAATTTACACAAGACTATAGAATTTATACAAAATGTTTGTCTGCTATAATTAACCATTTTATCCATGCAAACATAACTAATTAGTCAATATTAGATGATAGTGCAAAACTGATTTCTAAATTAGTTTCTCTCTTTTGTCTTTCCATATCAAAGGTAATGGATTGAAATTTTGAAGAAATTATGATTTTAAATTTGACCACAGTTTTCATGACACTAGATTTGGGACTAAGTTTACTTAAATAGAAAAGTACAATTAAGTTCAAAAATCTCAAATTTCAAGCTCATAGCTTCACTAAGAGTATAAAAGGCTAATAGATGGTATTAGTAAAGACTACTTTCTACTAGACAATATTCAAAAATTATTTTGTGCTTTCTCATTGATTATTGATGCTTACATGGAAATCTCACAAGTAACTACATGTGACATAGATTACTGATTGTTGTGATAGTTCATTAGTGCAATGGTAGTTTATGAAGTTGAGATGTATAGTTGTGATGTAGTAATAGTTCATGAAGAAACTTTTGTGATATGTTAATAAAAGTATAGTAACATAATAGTGGTATGGCATAAATAGTTTCTCTAATTTATTGCATTGAATGAGACTTGGATCAACATCATTTATTTATGATATTTTTCTAATGCATTTAAGAATGCTCCAAAAATTTTGAAATCAGTAGTAAGGTAATAAGAGCAATCAATATATTTGTCAACTTACTGAGTATAATGATATAGAGTTCTCTATTGTAAAATTTACTTTTTCATTGGGTTGAATATGTAAAATGAATGAGTAATATAAGACTAAGAGTATTTGATTAGACACGGGAATGGAGTTAGCAATATAAAACTTCCTAAAATAATGTTTTATGATGAACTTGATTTTCTCATAAACATTCTAAAGAAGTACAATTTAAGAGCTATAATTAGACATGGTATTAAAGTTTTTCATAAAGGAAAGTTTGCTGCACAATAAATTAAAAAAGGGCATCACAAAATTTTAGTGTGTTTTATATGTAGAGGTATTTATATTCACAGATTGATTTTTATAATTATTGCAAAACTCATTTTTAGTATATTATTATTTGTATTTACTGTCTTATTATATCCCCCCCCCCTCTTGGAATCAGAATTGTTACATTTATTTGTGAATGGCTAACTGATAATGATGATGACAGGTAGTATAATAATGTGATATATTGCATAATATAATGGTAATATAATAATAGAATTGTGCTATAGGTGATAGCAATTAGATGTAGATCTTTTGGCAATAACACTAAATGATCAAGAACAAAACATTGATGACAGTTTGGCATTACTATCCAAATAACTTTTAGGGGGGGGGGGATCTAAGATAATTTGTTCAAATATTCTTTGAGGTAGTGGTTAGTAACATTCATCTATAGTGTATTTCACTTAAAATAGGTAAAATTTTAAAGTTCATCAAATACTTAATCACTTTTTAAAGCAAGATTAGAATTTTTCCAGTTATCTATCCCAAAGTCATTTTGCCAAGTCAGTTTATAATGTTTAGTTGGGCAATAGAAGGCATATCAGAAAAGTCTTGGTTGGATAGATAAATATTAGGATAATGATTCCAAAAAAGTAAGATTGCAATATGTTACAACTTCCACTCTAGAGATTGTTTTATTTACTCTTTTTTATTTTATTTGTTCAAGATTTATTATAATGAGTTATGAGATGGAGCGAATTGAAGCCTATCCATTAAAGTATGAAGATTAGATATCTTAATATAAGCTGAGCATTGATTGTGTATACATGAGAAGATAATAATCTAGACCAACTGACGAGTGCTGGTTTAGCATGAAATACATGTATTGGTGATTATTTATCTTTTCAAAATGAGTGTGATCAAGCGAGTCAGCAGTATGAGATAGTTAAGGGTCGTAAGTCTGAGTTCAAACCTCCTATATATTACATATTGGAGTGCAGGTATGAAAAAGCATGTACTGTAGAAAAAATTTATATATTACAATGAATTATATTTATGCACTGCAGTATAATGTATCTTAACAAAATTATACTTCAAACTATATATATATATTTAATTTTTTCCTCCTAAATAACTGAATTTAGAATTAATTCTTCCAATGATTTTATCAAAATATAATTTCAATTCTGACAGTCTTTCAACCGGAAAAAAAAAATCGTAAAATATTTCACCTGAGAAACATGCCAGGTGGATAGAAATCATCCATTTATTTTATAATTGATCATTGACATTAGATCCTATAAATTCCATTTACTTTTTATTTTTTAATCTGTCTGGAAAAAAGTTATATTAATCACACTAGAAAAATAGTAATGAATATTCGTATTCAAAGTATAGGTAAATAAACTAGCCTCAAATAATTATTTGAAAGTGACAAAATTTTTTGATTTATATGTCTGATTATTTCTGAATTCTTTCTATATTTACATTATTTTAAATCTTAAATAAGGCATCGGAAAAAATAAAAAATTGCAAAACACTTTTTTTTTTAAAAAAAAAAAAATCTATTTACATAACATTTTAAACCTGTCTACCTTTATTAAAAGTGTATATGTTTATTATTTTATCAGGTTGTTTGTTAAGACTTTTTTTGTTTAATATACCGATTTTGATCTCATGGATACTATAATAATAGCTGAAGTGATCTGTCATGCCTATAATTCTCAGTTTAAAGCTCGGATATTTTTTTTCTGGTAGTTAATTTACAGTTAATCTACTATGTAACTGAAAGGTAAAATTTCAAGATATTTCGGATTGAAAGATGTGTGTGATAATGCATTGCCATAAAAGAAAGAGAGAAAAAAGTCTAATTTGATGCGATTTTAACTGGTCATGGGCAAAGAGTCATTTAATTATAAGTCCTATACCATTATCTTTTTATATATATGCATATTTACAGTAAACAATCTATTTACCTATCTACATGCTATTTTCTAATAATATAACTAGTATTTCTCTAAATACAAAAAAATAATTTTAATAACGCTACAACAGCTATATAAGATTATTGTTTCAGAAATATGTTATGATGAATGTGATATATATGCTAATGAGTGAGCATCATATAAGGAAACAAATAATGTTAAAATTGGGAAAAGAAAAAAAAATTAAAGATATAAAGAAAGTAAAATAAAAAATAGCCGTATTTTTAAATAACATGATACAAGGAAAATGATTTTAATAATAATAGATGCATTTTCAAAGTGGATTGATGATCACCATTTTCTATATGCTTGTTCATAACTGTTATTAAACGGGTAAAACTCGCCATACAGTATTGCCACTCAGTGCAAGCCAGAGTAATCATGCCAGAAGGCTTGTGCATAAAATCCCTATCTAGTGCCTACTCATCCAATATCCCCAGACTAGTTTCTAGTTTTTGACCTTTGTCAGTGAGGAGCCTTGGATATGAGAGCACTGCACCTAGATCAGAGGATCTAATGCAACTCTCCAGCAGCCATCTTTTATCTCTACTTAACTATGAGAATCAAATTGAAAACTCAAAAATATTTTCAATCTAAGTTCATTAACTTATATAGTCATATGGGTCTGAACTCAATTCAGCACCCATACATTTTGGTGTCTCTGGCTCTTTAACAACCATAGCCACCACTATCCTATTAGGAAGGATTGGTATTAAACCACTGAACATCACATGATCATCATTTTCTATATGCTTGCTAGGTGCAGTGCTCTCAGATCCAAGGCTCCTCACTGACAAAGGTCAAAAGCTAGAAACTAGTATGGGGATATTGGATGAGTAGCCACTAGATAGGGATTTTATGCACAAGCCTTCTGGCACCCATTGATTATTCTGGCTTACACTGAGTGGCACTCCTGTATGGAGAGTTTTGCCTGTCTAATAACAGTTATGAGCAAGTATATAGAAAATGGTGATCATGTGATGTTCAAGGGTTTAATACCAATCCTGCCTAATAGGGTAGTGGTGGCTATGTTGTTAAAGAGCCAAAGACACCAAAATGTATGAGTGCTGAACTGAGTTGAGACCCATATGACTAATATAAGGTAATGAGCTTAGATTGAAAATATTTTAGTATTTTCAATTTGATTCTCATAGTTTTGTAGTTAAGTAGAGATAAAAGGTGGCTGCTGGAGGGTTGTATTAGAACCTAAGATCTAGGTGCAGTGCTCTCAGATCTGAGGCTCCTCAATGATGAGGGCCACAGGCCAGAAACTAGTCTGGGGATATTGGATGAGTAGGCACTAGGTAGGGATTAATGCACAAGCCTTCTGGCTTGCCTGAGTGGCATTAATGTATGGAGAGTTTTGCTTCTTTAAAAATACAAGCGTAGAAGAAACAATAAAGTGTTTAGATAAAGTGTTCACAATACATGGGTTACTAGAAACCATTGCATCGGATAATGTGACAGGTATCACGAGTAACATTATGGAAAAATACTGGAAAGAAAATGGAATTCTTCACAAATGTGTACTCCCCCTGTACCATCCCAAATCAAATGGCATGGGTGAAAAAGCAGTGCAACAAATAAAAAGAATCTAAAAAAGCAGTTATGGACAATTTCAAAATAGGCTGCAGGGAATAATGCTGGCACAACATCAACAGTATCCGGTACCATACCTGCAGAACTGTTATTAGAAAGGCGATTGAGAACAAAACTATCGTTAATCCATCTTGAGGGAAATAGAATGGGCAAAGGTGATTACCACAGAACGAAGTTCAGAATCAGAGCAGCAATATGGTTTTGAGACATTTTAAGTAAAACTTGGCATAAAGAAGCAGTTGAAAAAAACCTATCAAATCATATAGTAATGATTAGGAGAGAAAATGGGGATATAAATAAATGCCATGAGAATCACATTAGAGGGCAAGCATCAACAGAGATAGTACATTTTGAGATGAGAAATTTCTGCAACAAAAAAGATACAATATCGATGAAGAGAGTTACGAAGACCAAATGATAATGATGTAAGAGAACAACTAGATGAAAATGAAATCTCTGATAAACCTACAGAACAAGAAGAAAAAGAGATAGTAGTAAAAAAAAATCACCTAGGCCTATTCATGAAAAATGTAAATCAGATAGACTTCATGATTATGTGTAGAAAATTAATAGGGTTTTTTTTCTGAAGTGAGGGGGGGGGGGAGTGCTATATATTTTGTAGAAAATATATTAGGTTTTAGTAAATCAAGAGCTGTATGTTGTAAAGCTACATTTTACTTCAGAGAAAAAACAGTAATGAAATGTAAATACATACCATCATTAATAATTAATGGAGATGCAAATGCAAATAGATATGTAAGTTTTAAAAAGTAATGAAAAATAAATTCTGTAAAAATAAAAGAAACTTTATTTTGGTAAATTTGAGTTTAAGTCCAATTCAATGAAGAAAGATTGGTTTCCAAATAAATTAGACTTAAACAGATAGATTGTAACTTAAAAGCATTGTATAAAAGATTGCCAAAAGATAATGCAAATGATTGTTTTCAAGGCCGGATATAACATGTGGATTTAAAAATTTGTCAAAAATCAAATTATTAAACTATTTTAAGAGAAAACAAATGGAATAAATATTTGATGCTAATTACTGTAGAATGTGAACAGTTGTAATTAGAATTCAGATCCTTATCATCATTATAAAAATGCATTAGTCAAATGGATTTACTTTTACATTGGAATAATAGGAATTTATCAATGAATTTAAGCAAAACAGTATTAATAGTGAGCGCAACAAAAGAGCGCTGTCCTCAGCTTTCTTCCACTCATCGCGTGCATTGTGTGTTGCTGACATAAGAACTTTTGAGAAAAGCTGATGGGAAAAGTGCCTTAAACCTTTTCTGCAATGATGGAAGTGTCCCAGAGCCCGTGCCTCTGAAGGTGAAAGAAAGCCAGCTAAGGGAAATGTTTACAGACCTTACCGGTCTTTTTGTGATTTGTGTACATCCCAGAAGGCCCAATTAGGATTGTGTTTTAAGTATTGTGAGTGTAAACTTTTAGTATTCCTTTAGGTCCACCATTAATGTAGTTTTGGTGGCAATTATACCATTGAAGATTTAGAACTTTAAATCAAGGATTTATTGTTAAGTAACTATATTGATCGTTATTTAGTAAAATCTTAATGGTTTTTGTGGGCATTATCAAAGGCCTTGCAAAGTATGGATTAGCACAACAAATATAAAGGCTATTTGATATGGAGTGGTCTGAGCATTAAAATCCCCACACACCAATTTAAATAATATGAATTGACATGGAAAATATTGTAAAATAAGCTCTGTTTTTTTATTTTCTATTTGTATATTTTTATATCCTTTACGTATTGGGTTTTCTCTGAAAAATTCAAATGAGAAAGGCAACTTATTAAACAAGTGAATCAAATGTTGTAACATAGTAGTAAAATAAATAATTAAAGCAATTGTTCCAACATACTTGTACATTTTCATTTTGTTAATTACTGCCTCTAAAAACTAATTTTATTCTATAAACAAAGAATGTTAATTGCTTTTGCAAAAATCTGACCAAAAGCAAAATGTTTGGTAAGGCTATAATTAAAATGTTATTATTTTTTTTAATAGAAATTCTTTTGAAAGAATAGCTGTAATCAAGGGTCTGAGCATTCAAGATGGATGTCAAACTTAAAATGTAGAATTTAATCGGAAAAATATAAAGGAATGTTTGCAATCTAAGTGATAAGCTGATTAAAAGGTTGGCTGATTCATTCTTCTCAGGGGGATATCTGAATTGGTTCTTATTAGTGGGATGGATAGGCTGTGGGATTCAGTCTTTCGTTGGCAGCCATTCTGGGCAAGTCATTCTTTCGTTGCTCCAGAATTCTCCAAGCGATCAGCTCTGAGAGTCATTTATGAATAGTACTATTAGTGACATTCGTTAGAACAAATCCTTTATACAGTTCTTTTAAGAACTCTTGTCTTTATGGATTCGAATAACTATTGGAGCAGCCTATGAAAATTTATTAAATAATCCTCGTTACTATTCAGATATATAAAAAAGAGGATATGAAGAATATACTAAGTTCGGCAAATGACCTGGGTAGACAACTACCATCTTTTCTCCTACCCATCAACCACAGAGTCATCTACTAAATGGAGAATCTCCATTACTAACTCAAGGAGAATAAGATATAAGTTTATTTTAAGATATTTATTAAATTGAAATAATTCTTTTCTATTTCGATTAGTATTTTTTTTGTTATTATTATTTATCATTTAAAAAATGATATGTATAAAGTTTGGTCTATGGTAAAGTTTTTAATTTAGTGATTTCTATTTCAAATAGTATTTCAAAATTTATTATGTCTTTGATATTGGTAAATAGATATCTCATGAATCAAAAATGTATTTAGATATCCTCTTTAAGTTATTTTTTGTGTCCTTGGTGTAAGAGGGTTGTTTATTATAGATTCCCTGTAAGCAAGTACTCTAATACTTTATATTTAAAATAATAGTAAGTGTATAATTGGGATATCTGTATAAAATTTATCTTTGGAAAGAATAGTACATACCTTTGGTGAGTACGTATGGTTCGACCATAATTTTTTAAAAAGAAATTAGTGTATTTTATTGTGCAAATATGTAGTTTTATTATTATATTTCCTATCAATAAAGTTTTAAAGTTATCATAAAGGTATTTATGAAAATCTCATATCTGTATATCAAAACAAATAAAATTATTTCTATTGGGTAAAAACTCACATTATTACTTATAAACATGTAAAAGTTTTAGGGAAGTATTATTGTTCTTATTTAAATTTGGATTTTATCTATTTAATTTGAAAATATATATTGGGTAATTAATTATTTAGTATTTTGTTATTATATCATCATTTATATAAAGTGCGGGTATTTGGGTAAATAAATATTTAATACATTATTAAACTTTTTCTTTTTATAGTATTAGTTATTGATAAAATATGTTCTTTCTTTCAAAATACTGTAATAATCATTTAACTTACCCATTTGAAGACCCTAGATGTAGAGTGACTTGTACACAGGGTATGTCTACAGGTTTAATTTATTCTTATGTGTGAAATATGTATTACACCTTCTAGGGGGTGAAAAATTCATTTTTTGATTCTTTTTAGAAGTGGGAAAAGTCTATTTTTAAATAGATTTTTAAAGGTGTGTACTTGATTGTTCTAAATATTCGGGCATTAAAATAAGAGATCAATAAAGGGTGTTTTAACTGAAGATTCCTATAAACCACTCTTTCTATCAGTTTAGGAAGTACTGTATATATGAGTATAGAAATAGTAAATTGATATCCATTTTTTACTGTTAAATTTGGTATTCATGTAGTGAGATTAGGAAAATTAGAGGGGAATATATATATAATATGTAAATAAATGTATTCTTGTTTAATAACATTTTGGATAATTGATAGTTTTGTGATAATTGTTGGTAGTCAGCTTCATAGGTCAGTCAACACCAAAAAAATGAAAAAACATACCAATTTAATTTATGATATTTACATTTAATATTAAATTATACTTTTTCTTATCCTGTTTGTGATTAGCCAAAAACATTTCTAACATTGGCTAAGGATAAGGTTTATTCCTTCTCTTTATTTACTATTAGTAAAACAGTAGCTGAGCACACTTTCAGCTAGACATACCAAAATCATAGCACTAATGATTCTGCTTATCTATCTGAAAGCACCCTCAGCTCCTGTAATAAATAAAGAGGTATAATAAACCTTTTTCTTAGCCAACATTAGAAATGTTTCTGCAAATATACTGAGTATTCTTAACTGACATTTTCCTAATGCATATATGTTATTTTGATGAGCAAAATTATAGCTTTATATACAGCTAATTTAATTGAAGTAATTATATGTCTATAATGACATACACATCTTATTTAAGAAAGTTATATTTAGTGCTATAAGGTCTTCCAACGTTATTGTTTAATAAATTACTTGTTCATAGTTTTTCTTCAGCTAAAACTAATTACAGCCTTACAAGTCTTTTTAATAATTTTCAAATATTTAATTAAATATCGATTTGTTTTTCACTAATTCCACCCCCACCCCCCCGATTTATTTATACAAGCCAATTAAAAAAAGCAAGAGTAATTAATTTCCTGTGATTTGGAAAAAATGAAAGCATATTCAAGTATATACATAAAAATTCTCTCAACTGCAGCTAACCATTTGAAAAATGAACTTATTTTTACCTTTTTATTTCCTTTACAAAAAACGAATTTATAATTAATTGACTATTGTAATTTTAGATATTTGAATCAAATTATTTTTTATTTATTAAAATGTAAACAGATCAGTATATGATATATATGTAGATAATTTTTAAATATTAAGCACAAGCACATCTGTGTATAATGAATACACAGACTCAATCATCTACTACAAAACAAATTTACTAATTAAATAACAGGTTTATATATTAAATAATTTCAATTTTGTGCTTGAAGGCAGAAGGAAAGTTCTAAGATCAAGTGATAACATCGTAGTTTGTTGTTGCTAGACAATCATTTTACCACGGGGGGGGGGGGGGGGGGCTTTATATAGATGAATTAAAATTGCAAGGAATTATGCAGGAAAGAAACTGCTTTGTTACTCTTACTACAAAGAAATACAGTCTATATAATCAGTCCAGACAGAACAGAAGTTATTGGAAATTTCTAAAGCTATCTTACACAAAAAATTAACTTAAAATGTGTATAACACTCATACCTATATATTTCAGAAGTCTTACCAATTTTCATGAATCAGCAGTAAGGGTTTTCATGAGATTGTCTCTTATTTTTTCCTGAATCATTTTTTTAAGATCAGTTTTAATTTTAGGTAATAAAAATAATGATTGGCACTAGATAGTCTTCAATGTTGAAGTATTCTATTTTTTTTAAATACTCTCTTATTGCTTTAAATGTTCTCATCTTTTTATAAAAGGATCACAATCCATGTGTGTTTTTATTACTTAAAACAGATAAATTAAAACCGAAGCAATTACAAAATAAAATGGAAATGAGTCTGCATCAAAAGAAACAACTTTTACTAGATGGATATTGCTGTCATACTATAATAGTAAGAGAATGAAAGATGATTGCTCTCATTTTTTTAGTATTTATTGTAAAGTAATTATTATGAATTACTGCTTACTAAAGAATGCACATTTACCAAGTAAATATATATAATAATCATCAATAAACATAAATGAATTATCTGTCAATCAAAATGCAGTGATTATTTTCATTTCTATTAGTCATATATATATATATATATTGTGGGTTCATCCATGTGTGATTTTGAGTGTAAATATATTGATGTTTTGGCTTGATCACAGGTATGAACCTAGAAAATGTATTGTTTATGTCTGTAACCTATGAAAATCTTCATATATATTGTACCCTTACTTCTCGATGTATAATATAATTTGAAATACGACTAGCTCAATTAATTTATAATGCTCAGTTAAAATTTGCATGTTTAACTTTAATATACTTTTATATTATCATATTCTAATTAAATTTATTATTAATTATCAAAATCAATATAGCTCTATATTCTATACTAATTAAATAAGTACTTATTAAAATCATGAGACTGTGAAGTAAAGTTACAAAGTAGTAAGTAGATTTACATTGAGTCAATATCTTCCAAACATATTGTCTCAATGGCATAAGAATACTATCACCTCCTTATTATCTTATTACTACATCTATAGCATTCTTATGACTTTTAAATAAAATAAATTATCTTTAATAATGATAAAATAAATCTCAACTTTTATTAAAGAAATATAATTCAATAATCTCAGGCTCTTCTAATTATCTTAAAGTAATAATAACTCATGTAAATAAGTATGATAAGGGATTTTATATCAAACCTAAATACACCTAACTTATTCCAATAATAATTATAATGAACAATACTACTTTTAGGGTATAACTCAACCTTATCTATTTCTATTATATTATTAATATTAAATAAATAAATAATCATGTGTATATCTTTTATTTTCATATGGTATCTTAATTTTGGAATAGATCAAAATCTTATAATTTAATAATCTGTGGCAATAAATAATACTGTACTCTTATATTGTGCATTATAACCATCTTATGACCATTGTAATATAATATATTAATGTCAATCAATTCTTATAAATGATATCAAGAAAATATTGTGTTTATTTCTAATACTAATAATAAATTCATATTGTGCAAATATTATGTTTATTCAAATTATCTGCTGTCAAATGCTGTGGTGCAAAATAATGAACTCGACACACTTTTAAAACAAATTAACAAATTTATTTACATTAACTTTGATTAAGAATTTATTTACAATATTTACAGTTCAAATTAGAAAAACAAAGAAAATAAAAATAAGAAAATAATATTACAAAATGTTTACACTGTTATTAGCTCATACACCTACTAAATAATCTATACATTCTTTAAAATGCTATACTAATAACATTGAAGTATGTTATTAAAACTTAGACTTTAAATAAATATCAGTGAACTTCAATTATTATACAGAAAAATTTATGTAAACAATATTTATGTAGCATATGTAAACAATTAAACTTTACTAATTAAATTGCTACATCATTTAAGTATTATTGTTATTCATTTCATAATGTACCAACATATGTTCACTTCAATATCAGCATTATTCCAATAGCATATGTGCATATGAACTAATGTATCTTTGTAATGTAATAAAAATAACTGATTATAATTTATATTTCATTTAATGCAATTCATGCTACATGTTCTATCAAACATGCATTACATATATGTACTGTTAAAATAATAATAATTAAATTATTCATCAATTTCAAATTCATAAAGTATTATATTAGATAAATTCTATGATTCTTTTCTATGTGAAATTATTACCCTACTTTATGTGTTATTCTACTCTTTTCTAATAAATTTTCTATCTACAAAGCATCCTTTAACTTATTTCAAAACTTCCGGAAAAACAACCTTTAACTTTAAATAAATACTAATTATCCAAAATATCTATACTTCATCATCTATATTCGGTAAATCTTCAATCCAAATATAAACTTCTACATAAAACTTAACTTAATTTATCCAATAAAACAAAAATAAAATATAGACTTTTTAAATCTCTTCCTAACTTGCAATAAAAATAATTACTTATGAATAATAAATATAATTCTAATACTATAACATAAAAAGATATCAAAATTTATTTATGAAAGAATCATATAATTATTTCTAAGCTTTTTATGTAATGTTGCATTGTATTTATATCATAAATTCAAATTATGCATATTTAAATAAAACTGTCACTGCCAATATAATGTGTGTGTATTTTTTTAAAATATTTATACATTCATTCAAAAACAACATATCATTCGGTTGATCTAAAGAAAACATATTAAATACATCAAAATTATTATTATTATACAATTTTTACCATCCATAATGATTTAATGTACAGTCCATCTTCCAATATTCTTCGGAATTACAGCTTCATAAAATAATTCACATTTACACTCACGATCATTCTTTAAAATATTCTGTGTTATATTAATTATAAAATAAACTTATGCAATTAATCATTATATTATTTTTTAGTTATTATTTTAAGAAATGTACCTATCTTATTTTTAATAGATTAATAATATTTAAATTTCATATTAGATAAATAAACAGAATTCATATTACGTAACTCCAGCGATGTCTTCTTTTCACCATAATAGTTCTTTAATCCTAGGTACACATTCACTAAAACACCATTTCCGTTTTCCGGTCCATCACGTGTTTTTTAAAAGTTTATGAAAAATGAAAACGTTCTTTTAAAATAAAATAAAAGTTAATCAGTTCTTCTATAAAAATATAATAAAATTAAAATAGTTTATCTGATCCGGATGCAGTTCTTTAAAGAATATTATTTAAAAGTTATTATTCTTGAATTAGTTTATAATTTATGAAAAATTATCATTTAATTATTTTAAATTAACTGGGACGTCCACGTATTACTTGCGCATTTCTTAACAAAATATCCAGGTAAGAATAAGCTTCTTCATCTAAAACGACCAGCGTTTAAATTATTTCAATATAATAATTTTTATTATATTAAGACTTTTAGCTAATTATATTTTCAATTTATTTGCCTTCCAAAATTGTCAATATTCAGTCTTTTAAACATAAAGACTTAACAAGGCAAGTATTTATAAAACTACTTTTATTTCTAATATCTTTACTTAAGATATATTTAAATTTATAGCTTGCAAAAAATACTTTCTTCATAAAGAAGTATTTTATTTTTTAAAATATCTATTTTCTAATAGTCAATAGTAATTAGCTTTTAAAATTATATACTGTCCAAAATATTACTTTTCTCCATCTCGTAATTTTCCAAACTAATCCAGCGTTTATCATACTTCTAGTATAAAGTTTCCGATATATTTTCACTATATATGATGTTCCCATGACTATTTGCTTGTAAATTGAGCTTAATAGAGACGAATGATAGGGAAAAATTAAATTAACACTGCATGTTTATCATTTAAAATTTTTATAACTTATTTACAAGACACTCTTATAATTTTGAAAAATGATTTTAAAAAGCGTCTATAAAATTTACGTAGCTATTTTTAAATAACACAATTAACTTAAAAATTCAATCACGAAGTCCTCTCCTAACAATTGAATTGAGCTTTTATACCGGAAGAAACTTCCCATTTGATTGGTAGATTAAACAATCAACTTGCTGGCTTATTTACATATTTACCAACAACACAAAATTAAAAATAAATAATGGCTTATTTAATATTTAATATTTATTACATTATTAAATTTCTAAAATAATCTTTATCATTTATTTAAATCTATTAAACATTTTTTCAAAATATTCTTACTTACTTGATTTTAATTTTAACTTTTATAAGATTATTTAAAATACACTAAGTTTTTTTTATACGTCATATTTTTAAAACAATATTTTAAAATCAGATTTAATATTTTACATTGAATATCTTTATTTTTATCTCGTGATAACTCACGTATTATTTATAAATTTTACAACATAATTTTTAAAATAGTTTTGCAACTTTGCTAAATAACTTCCAAGCATGTGTGTGCATGTCTAACTAACATCTGTTCTTTACAACACAAGAAACGCTTGTCATAGTCTAAAAATAAACTAACAATTGCATTTTTTATAAAATAAATATTTTTTAAATAAATAAGATATTATAATAGATTTTAAAATAATTATTCGATATTATTAAAATCAAATATTAATCTTCTATTTAAGTACTTATAATAATTAAAATATTTATATTCTTTTATAATATTATTTTATCAACAATAAATATATACATTTAATTTTACTTGTCTTTTAAACACTTTTAGCTTTAAATACCTATTTATTAAATATATTAATGCAGTATTGATTATGGCCATTCTTCCCAACTATATATTATAATCATCATCATTTAAAATGTCTCTCTCAATATCAGCACAATTTCACATATCAAATACTCATAGATTGCTTTAATTAAACCCTTTGAAATATTACTATAAGCAAAATTAACATCACATATTCAAATATATCTTAAATTTAAAATTTTTAATAGATTAGCACAAAATTAGATGGTGACCCATACAAAAGGGCACAATATATATATAGTAACGGGATGGGTGGAATAAGACAAACTGAACCTGGGGTGATGGCAAAACATCATCAACCCCAGTAAAATTAAATTATTTAAAATATAAATAATTTAAGATATTAAATATAAGTACAAAATATTTAATCATAAAATGAGATTAGAGAATCTCTGAGAACATTGTGAGATCAGAAGATAACTCAGAAGAGCAACTAAAACATAATTATAAATTCAACCAGCATTATAATAAGTCAAAGTAAGTATAAGTAAATATTAAGAGAATCATCCATCATCATCATTGATGGGAATAAACAAATTAGTACAATAAATCAACAGTTCATCTTGTGGCTGGATTTGAACAATAAACAATATAAATCCAGGCTAACTTCTGAGCCTTTGCCAGCTTGGGCAATTATTTAAACATAACTTGGATGCACCAGCTTAGTGCCCATCCATTAAAATACATAAGAATCAGAAATCAAAACAATAATGCTGGGATATTAAAACATGCTGATCATCATCAATGCTCAGGCCACTTGTACTGGCCAACTATAAACTTAAATTTTTAACAAGACTGAACTAAAATAAAATATAGTGCTTGGGCTTTAAAGAGTATCTTCTTTTGCACCAACCATTGATGATGATTGATCATCTCTGGATGCCCAAAGCACTAAACACATCCCCATTTATCCGTGTCCAAAATCTAGCTCAGAGAACATGGGCTCTATTACCGTATGTGAACAAGAGATGATGGAATACAATTTTAACAATTGAATACAAGTTTATTAATAACAAAAAAATAAATGATTAAGGTCTTATGAGGGTTCTGATTTTGAAAAGTATACATTGAGTTACATGATTAGTAAATTAGGTTTACTTAAAACCCATTCAGCACACAGGCATGTGGCTTGATACAAAATTAACATGTTTGAATTAACATTTAATTTAGAAAAATGATCAAAATTTTACACATAAGTGTCTATCTGACACACATTTTTATTTACAATACAATTGACATATATACGCACACATGTGCGTGAATTTTCTGATTTTGATTATAATACAGAATTTCAAATGATCACATTGAGATTTAAATAATTACTATTTAACATTTACATTGTTATATTAATTTACAAAATTACACGTTACAATTCAAGTTATTACTATAGTTTACATATATATATATATGCACACAGACGTGCGATTTATAACATACAATCAATACTAACAAAAAAAAATGATTATAATTTTACATATATGAGTGTGCGTGTATATACGCACAATGATCTTTATCTATTTAAATTTGTTACAATAATATATTATATTTTCCTAATTAATTTCATTTGGAAAACATACATAAATTTCACACAAATACGTGTGTATAAACAAAATATAGATATAATTTAAAATTACTTTCAATTTATAAGTTCTCAAAAGTATAGTCAATTTTTGACAGGTATTTGTTGATTAATTATCAATGTTTTTAAATTAAATTATAGAATCATCGATTCTTTACCTTTATTTTAATATAAATGTATTTTTAATAATAATGTTCAAGAGGATTATTGTTCAAAACGTCTCTTTTGCCTTTAAAACCAGTTGGTCAATGAATTATTCTTGATTCTTAATTATAATTCAAGCAAAATTACTTTATATTCTTTTAAATATATAGATTTTTAACCGACTTAAAAATAATATTGTTCTATATATGTCTATTTTTATATGACTTATTTTAAAACAACTCACCAGCTATATATACATTTATCCATGATTTTCTGCATATATCTGACGCAGCATACGCGTAATTAACTCTTCAGCAAGCTAGAAGATTTTTTCTTGGTGAGTTTGGTTTTAGTGATTATCATCATCAGGTAAAAGTATAATCCATGTATAATGTTGGTCCATAGTTGGCCTCCCGTCTGTGTAGAACTGTTCCAGGCAAGCAGCTGTCCTTTCCATGTTTAAGGCTATGAATTACAGCACAAAGAAGTGGGGCATTTTGATGTGAATTCAAACTCCTACCAAGAAAATAGTAGCATTTCCTGAATTTACTGTTCTGCCTTCAGCCACATAACTTCGTAGTAGCTATTTTGCCAACTCTCCGGTCAGCTAAAACCAACTGCTGCAAACTTCATCAAGTTGCAACAAAATATTGCCGCCAACTTTTCAGCTGGCCCTTCTTATAAAAAACTATTAATCAGACTGGCTGATATTTTTTATCAGCTCTTTTTATAAAATCATCTAAGGTGATAAGATCTTGATTAAAAACAGAGCTTTTATTTTTAGCTCTCTAATCCCTTTGAAAACATATATGTTTTAACTTTACTTGTTATTATTTCATTTTAGAAAATATAGAAAAATATCTACAAAAATTTATTCTATGTTTATTTCTACTTTTCCTTTATTTTACATATATATATATATGCACATACACTATATTAGTGTGTGTGATGTAAGACAACTGGTTACAATATATATGTGCGTATTGGAATATTTTCACAGGTAAAAGATGTCTTATAAATTATGTTTTCTGGAACAATTGTGTTTAATAAAATAAAATTAAAGTAAAATACCAATACAGCAATAATCATGTGGTTCTTGAAGAGATAATTGTATCATATGGTTGTTGAACAGTTTGAATTAAATTTGGTATTTTTTTGTTTATATTCATTTACACGAGGGAACTCTTCTTTACTGTTAGTAATTTTATTGTTTCATTACATTTGTTAATACAATTGATTTTTAATATTTCTATAATCTGTATTGTAATGCTAGCGAGGTATATGTTATGAAACAAACATATATCTGCAATACATATTTCATAATTTAAAAAAAAATTATGATCAAATTTATTTGAATGAATAGTTAAAAACACAATTATTTAAGTAGTTTTAAAGTGTAATTTTGTAAAAATAAAAAAAATAATTGTGTATATTTTTTTTAAAAAGAGAATAACACTATTTTTTTAAAAGCAAGTGGAGAAAAGAATTAGAAAAAAAGAGATTTATAAACTCTCTCCTTTTTAAAGAAATTAAAAGAATAGACTGTTAAAAATCAATCTTAGTAGGAAGTCAAAAATAAAAAGATTAATTAATTAATTTGGAATGCTAGTAAGATTTCTGATTGATAATAAAATTGGAATCAATAATTGTAATAATTAAAAACTATGTAAAATATCTCATAAAAGTGATTGTAGATTAATCTAAGAAAAATATTAGATAACATGCAATGTAAAAGGTAATTAAAAAAGACTTAAGTTATAATCAAAATTAAAAATAATGATAAGAAATTAAAACAATGAGAGAGGAAGAGTATAAAAAGTCAAAGCTGCTATTATTATTCAGTTCTGGCCTTCATTTTGTGATTGAAATATTTTAGTCTTGCATCTGTTAGATCATTTCAGTCTTCATGCTGTTATTGATGCATTACATTATTCATTGCTGCAGAGATTCAAAAATCTAGGACAAAATAGAACCATTCCTTATTTCTGTGGAAACTATTGCAGGAGCCGCAGAACTAGCAGCATGCATTGCTACACCATCTTAGAAGTGTTTGACTGGGCTTCAGGCCATGAAGTCTTCCACTAAAAATCATTTGTCCATTTCTCGAACCAATTCCTGGAACCAATGCCTAAATGGTGAAATAGATGTCACTGCATACTCTCTCTCCCATTGTCAAGCCAAGATAAGATGTGAAACCATCAACAGTGTTCAAAAAGGCAACCAGTTGAAAAGTAACACTGATGCAAAACAAAATCAAGTGAACTGTGTCATCTCAATCTATTTTTCATAATAATGGTCTATAGGCACTTTACTTGTAAATGAAAGAACATTAACGAAGGACTATTGTAAACTTTGGCCTGAACTAATCATTTATTTTTTTTTATTTCAATTTTTATTGTGTTATATTATATTAGATATATATCTGTGCATGAATAAATGATGTTTGCTTAATTGTTGTTTGGTCTACTTTCTTTTGTCACTGTGTCACCATTAATTTAAGAGTATAATTATTTAAAGTGTCAAATAAGTGGTGGACCCCTTATACAGAGTATGAACTAACTTGGAATATTTCAAGTGCTAGATTTGTGGCCTGTTGTTCAAGCATGCTGACTGTATATAGTATATAGATGGATGGTGCCTGAGTTGTATACTCAAAGCAAATAAAGTGCTCTAGATGTAGGGTGTTGAACTAGCAGTCAAGGACTGTTATGGCCTGGAAACATGATTGTAGGTTGTGCTTTGTATAGTCTCAATCTGTCCATAAGTACCATTAAAGGTTAATCTATCAATGGTATTCTACTCCTCTGCTTGTAGGGCCAGTCTGTTGCTGCAGTCACAAAGTTGGCAAAATTTAGTTACAAAATTTAAAAGTTACATTAAATGTGCAACTCCCTTCAACTATTCATTCTAAAGACAGTTGAAGGGAGCTTAAAAGTCTATCTTCAACTCCCCTAGAATTACATTTAAACTCCAAGTATATGAATTATGCTTGTACAACCCAGTAAAAAGATGAAGCTGCCTAGTTTTCTCCCCAAGCTGTGCTGTGCAAGCTCAAACTCAGTACATGTGTTATATAAAAACCTAGTTTAGATATGTACACAAACATTTTAAAGCACTAACCTGACTGGATCATGAGTTACAACATGAAATATTACATTGTGTTTTTTATCTTAACTTACAAAGGAGCAACACACTAACATTAAATTTTGTTTTAAATTAGCCAAAACAATCTGAGGCTATGAAGGCATGAGTTTCAAACAGTTTTCAAATTGTTTTCAAGGTTTTGCAAATTGAAGAAGAGTATTGCAAATGTTCAACAAAGATACAAAACATGCTATTCATTTCATATTGTAGTACTAAAAGCATTAGTGTTTTAAACTTTTTGTAGTGAATAGTCTATGTCACTATGTAACACATATGTTGATTTAGAGATGGTTGGCAAGAAATTTGGGGGAAGAATCAGTCACTTTTTTACAGAGACACATCATATATATATATTACCAACTCATAAATGATTAAAAATCATTTAAGTATTTATTTAAAAGTGATAGTTATGAATTAATTCTTGCTAAAGAATGCAAACTATAGAATACATTTATTTAATAACAACAATAATTATAAATCAACTGTGTGTCATTTAAAATGTAGTAATTATTTTAATTTCTTTTAATCTCATTTATATATTTTAATAACTTGTAAATGTTTAATAATCATTTAAATATTTATTGAAAAGTAATAGTTATAAATTAGCACTTGTCAAAAAGTGCAGCTTAGGGAATAAATTTGTATACTAATCATCAATAAATATAAAGCAGTCGTATATTGATCAGAATATATGAATTTATTAGATATTTTTAAATTCAGTATCAAAGGGTAAATGCAAGTGTAACACTTTCTACTCTAATAAAGAGTTGTTGTTTCAAAAGTAATATGAATAAATGCAGCAAAAGAAAATATACTTTTTTAAATAAATTATATAAATAGAAATAATTAGTATATGAACTGATAAGAATGATTAAATATGTTGTTGGGATCAGGATTTCACTGGTAAATTATTATCCCGTCAGCTGAGTAAGAGTCTCTGCACAATTGCCTTATACATGCAGTGGTTACTATGTTATCTTAGTAAGTCCAACGTGTTTAATGATCAAGAACATGTTTAGGAATTAATGGAAAATACCTCTTTTATGATGCGAGATTTAAATGCTGTTCATTTTAATCCAGGAAATACACACAACATTATCCAATTGGGCACAATTAGATTTGAAGAGATATCTGGAAAATTCAATTCCATTCTTTGATTCTTTTTTTTATTTTTTATGATCTAACACTCAAATTTGACAAGTGATTGAATTATATGATCAAATTTATAATTTAGAATCTTTATTAATTTTTTTATTTTCATGTACTCCTCTTATCTTATTATCATTCTTTACACATTTATTCTTTGTATAAAAGAAAACCAAAACATGACTAATTTTAATTATCTACAGCACATCTGAGTTTACACGATCTTTTTCATCTATTAGATCTTAAATAAAATAAAAGCTATGAATATTAATATAAAACCTATAAGCTGAATAAGCTTATACTAATAATCCTCATTTAAAGATAAATTTAGAATGATTAAATTGCTTATTTATAAGTTAAATTAGTCCTTCACTTTAATTAATAAAATACATAAATATATAATTATTTCCCCTGTGTTAATATAGCTAATGTAAGAGATAATAATTAATGTTATTGTGAATATAATATTTTAGATTCTAGATAATTCTAAGATTGATTGCATGAATTAAAGTTATTTTGACTATCAACATTATATTCTTTAAGTAGTAAAATATTTTATTATTTATTGTTGTAAATACCTTTTAATATATTACATGTTAATTGACACATTCAAATGTTTATGGTTAAGAGATGAGATGAAACAAAACTCAACATTGGGATTTGAATTTAGTATACTTTCTTGATTCATTTCTTTGCACTAAATAGTTAACAGTAATTAATAATTTTTTCTACTTGATGAAAATGAATAGAAATTATATATGCTGGAATAATCTCTTTATTTAACTTTAAACATTCAATGCAGAGTAATTACAACTTGATTAAACATTTGAAGTGGAATACTGATTATATCAATCATAGTTTTCCTTCACTTGGTTAGCATTAATATAAGGTCAGTATATGCAGCACATATCTATAGATCTATTTGTCTCGTGCAAAAAGTAAATTATCTGCTAAAACCATGTCAATCATTAAGTTAAATTATGTCGTAATAGATAAATTGATGCATAGGGTTAATTATGTGCTGGATTACAACAACTGACATTTATACTTTGCAGGATTATGGATTAATTAATTCACTAGAGACTTCAGGCTATTCCATCATTCTGTCCCACAGAATAATCTATGAAGTACAAAAACCTTAAACTGAATTTTCCATATATAAATGACTAAAGAAGTCCAATGTCAAATATTATACATTCAATATACTGCATATATTAAATATAACTTTAAATAATTATATTCTAAGAATTTTGAAATTAAATTTAATTCTTATATAAATACATTTCACATTTTAAACTTAATACATAATTTCCTTAGCATTTGTTTTTTTAATTGGCTTAATTGTTAATTTTAAAGCACTTATACACTTAAAAGTAAAAAAAAAAAGATTAATTATTAAAATTCTATTTATATCTTTTAGCTTTAATAATCTTTAAAAAAAGAAAAGATGGCTGAATCTATTAATCTGAGGACTACAATTTTTATTTTGCTTTCTGTTTAATAAAAAGAAAAGCATACAAGTGAGCATTACAATTTTTAGTAACATCATTTGGTCAAGGTACATTATTTTCTATATTTTAATTCTATTTTGGGTATATTAATTTTAAAACTTGATTACTTTTCTCCTATACAGTTACAAACATTATATAATAATGTTTTAAAAATACAAAAAGATAGAAAATATATTTAATCTAAATTACATGAAAGTAATCAGCTTGTCATGTTCTTAAATTCAAAAATTAAAATCTTTTTAAGCAATTTATGCTTGTTTCTGCAGAGCCCATCTGTTAAGTTATCTTTATTTTCCCCAAGGTATAAAACGTAATAAAATGTTACTACCATTTTTTTTAATTGGTGGTTTTGAGAATCCTTTTCACTAGGATTATACCATTCATTTCATGGTATAATTTAGATTTTTTTGCAATTTTTGACATTTTATAAAAGCAAAAATTTGGCTGAGGGATTCCAGCAAGATTTCATCTGCTGCTTGAAGTTTATTTATCAGGAATCTTAGCAATTTTTTAGAGGCTTACATTATTGATTTCATAGAGGCAAAACTCTTTATACAGTTGCACTACACAGAGTAATCAATGAATGCAAAAAGATTTGTGCATAAAATCCCTATCCCCAGACTAGTTTTTAGTTTGTGACTTTCATCAGTAAGGAACTTTGGATCCTGAGATTATTGCTCCTAGATCTTAGAATCTAATGCAATTCTCCAAAAGTTATCTTTTACCTTTTTAGTTAACTATAAAGCTTTGAATCCAAAATGAAAACAATAATGTTTTCAATTCCAGCTCATTTGCTTGTATAGTCGTATAGATCTGAACTCAGTTCAGCATCTATACATTTTGGTGTCTTTGGTTCTTTAATAACCACAGTAACCATAATCCTATTGGGCAGGTAGTATTAAACCACTAAACATCACTTATGATCATGTGATCATTGATTTCATCACTTAATCATCCTGACATTATTAGAGTAGTTAGCATTACTATATTCTTGGTCGTTATTCTAATTTATTTAGGGTTTCTGATATCACTTCAAGTAATGATATATGTTTAGAAATATTTTCAAAACAGTAACAGGAATAAAGAGAGATTTTTAAAGTTGAATTATTTAACTTATTTTTAATATGATACTGGAAGTTTTTTTGCTACTCATATAAACTATCACTATTTTGAACTGATCTAAAATACAAAGTTGATTGTCTCTCTTTTAACTCGCATTGAATTTAGTTCACTTTATAATTAAACAACAATTACTATAGTATAAATTTTTTATAATCTTTATTTTATTTGACATATAGAATCCTGAATATTTTATTTGACATATAGAATCTTGAAACTAATAAAATCTTTTCACTTAATTATAAATACTTTCCTAAAGAGGTTTAAATCGTTTCCTTAAAATTTAATAGCAAAAATCTTGTTTTTTTTTTATTTTTTATATTTAGGTTTAATTTTATAACTTTCAAAAATCTTAGATAAGATTTTATTTTTATATATTACTCTTCATTAATTTTCTTATCTTTTATGTTACTTTGGAAAAAAATTTCTAAGAAAAAATTTATTAAACTCTATATTAAATAACGTTTTATTAAAATTGAAGACAAAAAATTTACTTATCTTTCTTAATTAATTATAAACAGAAATATGAAGCTTTATTTAAATAATTTTTTATTTGAAATCACTCTTTCAAGCATATTTGTTAAAATATATAGTATACACTGTGGATATTTGTGTACATTTGAAGCCTTTTTATTAATTAATATTTATTCTAACACAATTTAAATTTATTCAACCAATTAAAGGCTTTCTGTTAAAACAAATCTGTTCTATTTATTTCTTTTACAGTCATCCCTTAAACTGATTAACTTTTTTTTAATTTCCTCTTGTGAATTTTCTGCCTAATTTTACCTTATTTAGTCTGCCTAATACCATACTATTACTATCTACTACTTTATGTATGCCTATCATATAGTCCCCTATGAAATTATTATTTCAATATATGAAGTCTGTTAAATATTTGTTCGTTTTGTTTTTATATTTATAAAACAGTATTAAACATTATAGTTTAATTAAATAAGTATAACGTATTTAATTATTTTTTTTAGAAGTCATTTATAGTCATATCACAAGATTCACTATTTGTGTATTTGTACACATGAAACTGTGATGTAAATAACATTTTAAATTTTAATTATAAAATTAAAAGTTTATATAAAACTTAATATTTATCTAATCTTTACTCATCAAAGTTTAAATATAAACATAACTTGCTAAAATTATATCTTCTCATGTTGAAAATACAATTATCATTTTTGTTATATAAAAAGACATGGAAATGCTACTGCTTCATTTATACTATATTAAAGGAAGTTATTAAAATTTTAATTAAATTTTAAATTCTAAATTATATTTGTTTACATAGTATTTAATATTTAACTTTTTAATCAAAAAACTTTGTACTGAAAATTTTTTTAATTGTTTGAAAATATATATTGAAACAGTCAGATATGTCTATCCTTCTATTTCACCTACTATATACTATAGTAGTATTTATTTATGTATACCTATACCCAAATCCTTGTATATTATTCTAATTTTAAATTTAATAATACTAGTCATATATGTATGTGGGTATTTTAGCATACAGTATAGAAAGCATATGCATATATTTAAGAAATCAGTAAATATGCACATGTATATATCGCTAGTGGTTAAATAAATGTAAACATGCTATATATGTGTAACCAGAACCTACATATATGCAGGAAAGAAATAATGTTATAGGTTTAAAACATTAAAAAATTTCTTTATTTAAACTATTATTATAAAATTAATATTTGAAATTATAATATTTCTGCATATAGCGTTAAATTATTTAAATGCATTACATATATAGTAAAATGTTTACAGAGTTTTAGATTTCTTTTTCAAAAAAGATAATTTAGTAAAATTAATCCTTTTCAGTGTATTCTGACCTAATTAAAATTTTAAGAATAAAAATAGATTTTAAAACAACTATGAATAAATTAATCTGGTTAAGATTGAGGGATCCACCTGTAAGAAAATCGATAACAGCAGGAATCCCAGATATCCTAGAATATAGTGAATTAATTAGAAAAACAGACCTGAAACTACCAACAAAGAAAAAAATAGGAGGATAAGTAAAAGAAGAGGGGGAGGGGTGAGCTAGTATATAAACTTACTGCAGCCATTTTAAAAAATCTTTTTAATTCATTATTTTAAGTGAAAATTTTGTTAATCATGATGATGATGGGATAGAAATGCAATTTCTTGCTTTCTAGCCTGGAAGATAGTCTACAGAATGTGGAGGAAGAAGAATCAATAGCCGATACCATCCAAAGAAAGCGTTCAAGACAAGCCACCTTGCCATAGCAGAGAAATTATAGTGGTAACAGATCTCTACAAATCTAAAATAAACTTTTAAACAAAACTTCATAACTTCTAAAGCTAGCTAAATTTACTATCAATGGCCAATATAATCTAATGTATTCTAAATTTCTGAATATCATTTCCTAAATTAAAATGTAAATTTTTATTTTCTTTTATTTAAATTGTAAGTCTTTCCTGATTTCAACTGAAATATATGATTCCAACTTATTTTACATACTTTATCAATTTCAACTGACTTAAATTGTTTTAGCCTGATAATATTTGCTTTTATTGATAATGTTCATAAATGAATTAAACTGATATTAAACTGAATTAATCTAATTTAGGCTATTTTATTTCATTCCCTTTTACACTAAACAAATAAAGCCAAATTTTAGATTTCACTTATGTGAAATCTTATTTCTAAATTTATGTTTCTTTTAGTTAAATCTATGCCAATATTATTTTCTTTTCAATTATGTATTTGTTTATGCTATGTTTGTTCAGAACAGAGTTTACTCATAGTTAAATGATTAGTGAGAAGTGATTAGATATTCTCACACATATATAATTTTGCATTTAGTAACGCACAAACAAAACTCCCTTCTGGAATGGATAAAATAAATCTTGTTTGAGATATAATTAAAAGCTTATAAATGCTTTAAGATAGAGTTGCTTTAAATGAAATATTTAATTAATATTTAGCAGAAGTAATGAAATATGGCATAAAGCTAGAATTTAATATTATAATTATCCAAAATATGCTGTAGTCCTCCCTTGAGTTATATAAATGCCTATATAGGTGGCTTAGTAAGTTAGATTCATAAGTTTTCTTTAATAGCATAGTTATAGATGCTAGATTATGAACTGATTTATGGTAGTTTCATGGAAGGAAACTATTGTTTTGCATCATAGTTTATTATATAATGATGTAGTCAGCGGGGCAAATGTGTCTTTAGGAAATGCGTCATCATATATACTCCTTGCTGTATATTTTATGCTTCTAATGGGCATAGGTTTTAAGATCTGCCCCATTCTTTAGTTTGGACAACCATTTTTTTCAAATGGGCTTTGGTTTTAAGGGCCACCTCATTCTTCATATTTAGGACTGGAGCACAAGGATCCAGAGTATTATATTAGTTGTTCGATCACCCGGACTAAAAGGTCTCATGAACAGCAAGTAATACAGTGTTTAGGGAACCAGTTACTCAGTAACAAATCCCATGAGCAAGCACACATTTGAGATGCACAGACTCAGATTGTATACTTTGTAAGTGCCTTGGTATCTAAAGTCTGACTGCCTATCATCAGTTCATCTCATCATAATAATTTATATTTCAGCATTGATCTGAAACAGAATCTAATTTTATAGGCATATAAGCTATATACAGAACATGTTAAATGATATGCGTTAAGCAAAATATTATTTATAAATAATGATAAGCATTTCTACTAGCTGCCTAAAGCAAATCTAAATTCAAATATATAGCATAAACTAGGCCTAGATTATCATGAGCAAATTAAATCAATTTGTAATATCATAATTGTAAGACTCATGAAAACCCAACTTATATTATGTAGAATTCATCACCTGCGAATGATATATATAACAAGAAAAATTAAATTAAACAGTTTGTAACCTGTAAACCAACATCACCTGCGAGTGATATGAAATGCTATATATATAAATCGGACTGCTTGTATACCCTAGAATCATCACCTGCGAATGAGACAATTTATGTAATCTTATTGTAATTTTATTATTTTCTTTTATTTATTTCATCATTTAAATTTTGGCTTTTATTAACTTCTGCTTAGTATCTCAATTTTGCTCATTATTAATTAGTTAACTATTAGTATTTAGTTATCATGAATCACAATCCAAATTTAATAATGTTGGTCAAGCTACACCTATATAGCTATACTTTGAAATAATGTCAATTTCCCATAGTCTCATGTTTTACCAATGTGCTACTGATGGCACATGATTGAGGGAAGGTGCTGTAGCCTCATAAATGTCATCCATAGTGTAATAAATCTTGGAGTGTTAGTAAAGTAACTGGGGTGAGATTGGATTCGAGGTCTCAACAGCTTCAACTTGGTCAGCTTTGAGATGATTTACTAAAACTCTAGATTTTGTTGCACGAATGTACAAATATGACCAAACAATATATATAAGAAATGAATATAAAACAATGCTAGAAAGATTCAACAGAGTTGACTGTAATTAGGAACACAAAGTCTGAATCATGCAACTTACGTAAAAGGAAGTGTTTAATTTATATATAAGAATGTAAATATCAGCAACATCAAGGGTTTTGAGCATTCCATTATCATATTTTCAATGATATGGATGGCTGAAGAGTTGGAGTGTGGAGAAGATTGAAGTCTGTTCATTAAAGTTTGAATATTTGCTATCTTAATATATACTGAGCACTGATTATACATATGTATTGTGCCGGTCGGATTTGTATGTTCACGTAACAAGATCTAGCATCTAGGCAAAAGTACCTCGAATCCAATCGTGCGCAAGATACACAGGTCAGGAACACTCATGAATTCTGCCCTATTTGCCTATTCCCCAGATCTATAACATTATGAGCAACAATCCCGATGACATCGATTAATCCACTTCTCATCCGCCGGCATCGATCATCGGAGACACAAAAAGACTCAAGGCTAACTCATGATAGACTAACTTAATAACATATTAATTATGTGTAGAGCGGAGATCATCTAGTCATATTTAAGCTTAAGAAATAACTTAATATTTATCTTAACTAAAGAAAGCATGGATTCGAGTTTGATGTATATATATTTAAGGTTTATTAACAATAATTATGTCGGGTCATTTAGCCGACGTGAGCCTCAGGATTATTATATATATTTATTTGGTTTATTTTTACAACAACATTATAATTGCGGCTATGCCAATAATATATGTATGTGTTTGAATAAATTAGCGCTATTAAAATATACAATTTGAATGCTATCACACCCCCAGAAACGAAAAGAGCATTTGATGACTTTAAACAATAATTTTAACATAGATAATATTCGATTACATTTAATGATGGTTAACTTGGAAATTTAGATAATTAATGCGCGGGATGGGTAATGAACAATTTATACAAACGATACTAAATTTATCGTATTAAGACTTATCTTAAACTAATGGCAATATGTTTGTTTAAATAAATCATTTCATTACGGCTTATGAATACTTCTGGGCTATTGATAAGATAAGGAAAAGCGGTGCGTGCATGGTGGCTTATTGGGTCGGTCCTTTTATGGATCCTGGAGTGTGCTTCGCAAATTCTAAGAAGAAGTGACCGATTTCCTCTGCAAATTTTGGCAGGGTCAGTTTGATGAACGAAGGGCGGCCGGCTATGCCTATCAGGCTGGTTTTTCCAGAGCGATCCCCATATAAAGCATGCTCGTAAGACCGTGGATGTCCCCCAGGTGGTTTTTACAGCCTGGTTTAAGGACAGAGAGACGACGATGGGGTCCAACTTTGTGGTTGCCTCCATGTAAGAAAGAAGCACGAATATATATATATATAAATAGAATGGCCTTTATGCACTAAACGCTTATTAATAAAGCATAAATATATTTCTGAAATTAAAGATTATTGGGACGTATTTATTGCCCACAAATTATGAACTATTCAGCGTAATGACATGGCTTCACTTTAAGCAAACAGGGATAATAATTATACATATAAATATAGAATAAAAAGGTTAAGGTCCCCCTCCCCCTTACATTATATTACTTAATGTTATTCATTACTTTTTACACATTAAATCTCAACTTTGGTTGATTTATGCCCTTGTGAAAATACATTAATTGATTATAAAATAAATGGGTGGTCGTAATAGCTAAGATTAAATTCACATATATAATATAGTTGAAAAATAAAAGATAGCACATTATTTAGGAAGGAGAATGGAAAAAACAGATGTCAAATCTGTTTTTCAACAGTAAACATGAAAAATGTAATTAATTTATTTCTCTAAAACCGCGAGCATCTGGGCAAGCTGAATAAGACTTGTTTTGATCAATTAGAAATTATTTACCCAGTAAATGATGGGTGGGGAAAACAAAATAAGTTATATGCTGGCGATTTTAGAATATTATTGGCATTAACTTTAAAAGATAAATACATAAAAACATTAATAAAAATTGTTGGCCGCTTTTAAATAAAAGAAAAGAAAAACATTTTATATAAGAGGCTTAGCATAAATTAGTTATATAGAGTTATATATATTTATATTTGAAGACATTTAAAAGATATAGAGTTTAAAATATACACATTACATAGAAGGCAGGATTTTAGGAATTATAAGCGGTCTGAGTTCTTTACCTTGATGATTGAGAAAAGCATTTCACTAGGAATCAGTCCATCGGTATTGTCACTAGATCTAGGGTAGCGGGATGATTTGAGATAGCACTTCATTTCATTGGAAAGACATATATAAAGTTCAGTAGCACGGAGTACGGAAGCTTCGTTCCTGGGATCAGCATATTAGAACGGAGGGACAAGGCGAAATTTACTACTCACAACACATTGCGTGAAAATTACATCGGGCATGGATTATGTTTAGCAGCATGGCTATTTAATGATCTCCTCTTTTTCTGTGGATTCAAATCCAGCAGTATTTATACTTTTAATTTGAATTTGTAACTAGGCAACTACTGCTGGACCTGAGGCGGTTTAAGCACTTAGATTTCATTTGGAATCGTTTGGCCGGATACTCTTATCTGGTAAGATGTTTGAAACAATGCAAGTTTGTTATCAGTTTCTCGAACGATTGTTTTAAAATGAATCTTATGATTTTAAAACAAGCTAGCGTGGACAATTTCCACTAATGGGTTTATTTTATTATTACCAATTTGTAATCTTCTATTTTAATCTAAAGGGTCTTCCGGGTTATTGTTTTTCGAGAGACTTACTAACAAGATTGCATCATTTCTGGCTACAAACTTATATATGAAAAATATAATAAGTATCATATATAATATCTTATATATATAATATACTATTAATTCAATCACAATCTCCTACGCTAAAATATACATATATATTTATTATTTATGCCCACATACACATGAGAATATTATTATTAAATTAAATATTAAATTGAAACACATACGTTTACATTATTTTATGCTATTGAGTAAAGAAATATATTCTTAGTTATGTGTATACGTGCATAAGGATGAGTTTGAATACGGTTAGGTGGTAGGAGATTGGATGTGGGCTGTGAAGCAGGATCTGAGCATCAGATCATCTGCTTCAGTATGGGGGGGGTGATGATCTGGACCAACTGGTAGTGCAGCACAAAATACATATATTGGGAGATCATTTATCTTTTTCACATGTATGTAGTTATGGGTATTGGTTATATAGGATGGATTGAATAGCTATGGAGCTTCAAATCCCTTCTAATTGCAGAAAGTAAAGATCTTACAATTGTTATATGTATCTACAGTAATAATTTTTACCTGGTGAAATCTGGAAATATTTTAAATAACTAAGGATTTTTAAGTAAATATAAAATTATTTTTTACTCATCCCTTAGTAAATCCAAGTAGCCATTCTATTATTGGTCAATAAATATTGTTGATGTTTTTTTTTTTTTTCAGTAGAAGATAAAATAAGAAATGACTGTAAACAACAATCTGACTAATATTGTCTTTCTTTTTCCTGTTTCTTTCTAGAAGAATACTGAAAGACACAAGCAAATTAAACTAAATTTTTTTTTTACTCCACTTCTTTATGTGTAAATGCAGTGTTAGATATCGGCGATCTTTTGGTAAGAGACAGCAACCAGAACATGAGTTGTGAAAATTGAAATCTTTTATAATGCTTAATGGAACAAATGGCACTTAACAGACTTATGACATTTTAAATGTATTGTTTAAAAACATCAATTCACCAATAAAATAGCAATCAAAACTCCTCCTATATAAGAGCTGTAACAAGAGTATTTAAGATAAATCTACAGGCACAAATGCTATTGGCAGCCTTCTTTGTACTGTAATGTTATTTGTTGTTAAACATATAAAGCAATCAGATTTTTTTGAAAAAATAATGTTATATCATTGAAATTTAGAATACTGAGACTAATCAGAGAATACCTTAGACATAAATAAATCTGGAAGAATCAGTACTGAATAGATGATCAAAGATACTGAAGCAGCTAAGGTTTTCTTTATTGTTGAAATAAAAAAAACTTGATTGGTATATAGATACAGGTATCTTCAAGGGATAGCATTTAAACTAATATTAAAATTAGAGAAGATATGGGTTGTTCGAAATTATTTAGATATGTGGCATAGATTAGAATAAAATTAGCATTGGAGGTAGGATAATTTATTATGTTCAATTTACTTATAATGTAGTAAAATTTACAAAAAAAAAAAAAGACAAACAAAAAAATTAATTTAACAAAATACTAAAAAATATTAATAAAAAAAATTTGAAACGAAAATAAAAATGTCATTCAAATTAAAACACTAATAATAGTTGAAGAGGTTTAAATATTTGAATTGGTAGTGGCAGAAAGTTCTAAAGCAATTTAATGATTTGTATATTTGGAAAGTTGGTTTATTGATTGATGAAGGAAATGATAGAAAAATAAAAAACAAAATTCCCTATGGCTTTCTAGCTTTTAATAAGGCTAAGAAATTATTTTACTACTCATTAAAGTTATATTGGAAGAAATTATGTTAGAATGTAGCATTATATAGAACAGAGAATTGGTAAAAAAAAAATCAAGATTAAAAGATTGGAAGTTTTGTATTTAAAAAGGCAAGAAGAAGATAAGTTAGAAGAAGATTAGAAGTATAGATAAAATAAAAAGTGTAAATGAAAAAAGAATTGTTGAGGAAATCAAAATTTATATGCAGAGATTACAAAAAATAGGTTGTAAGAGATGATGGATAGTGCTAGGAAAAATGAAAATTGTTAAATGATTTTAGAAATGAAAAATGAAAATAAAGATTGTTAAATGATTTTAAGAAACTGATTGCTATACATTTTATCAAGAAATACAAGAAATAAGAATTCATGGAGATGTTTCAGTTTGAGTAGTTTTTTTTTCTTTAAAAGAATTTAATCTGAAGCTAATAGTTTTCATTCTAATTAGAGAAATTACATTTTAAAAAAATATCACACATCAATATTTAAATAATATATATATATATATTACTAGCATTATATATTACTAGCATTATTAAAGAATTGGTGGCAAATTGTGAAGAAAAAAATTATAAACACATATATAATTTAATTTTTTTTAACTAAAAGTAGAAATTATTTTTAATAAATTTCTAATATTAAAAAAAAAAAATTAATGCAAATCCCAACTGTCAAAGTTTATTTGCTTTCATGATAAAAGATTTCTAAATTTTAATTTAAAATCATCTTTCAATTTTTAATTTTTCAAAGTATTTTTATAATTTTTTAGTACAGTGAGCTTATTTACTCAATTTTTTAAAATCAAATATTTATTTAATAAAATAAATTAAAAAATTCTATATATAGATTTATTACATTACGTAACTCATTGGAAGGTACAGTTTCTTCGTTTCAGTTACATGTAGTCTGCCATATAATTATTTATATTTATTAAATTGTGTTTTATTCCATGTTTGGAAGTTGTTAAAACTATGGCTAAAATATTTAAATGGTGATTCTATATGATTTATTCTATGTATATAATTATAATCAATAAATCAAATTCACTCATTTAATAATATGTAAATAAACTAGGCATAAATATCAACAAAATAAAAGGCAAGTGGTATCTTTCTGTCTTTTAATAATTCATTTACATTACATAACTCATTGGAAGGTACAATTACTTCATTTTAATTACATATAATCTGAGTTATAATTTATTATTTACAATTAAGGTTCATAATTTATATAAAGTAAAATTAACTCATTTAAATTCTTTACAAATAATACAAATTAAAAGAAATAAGATAAAGTTATTTATAAGAAGCAATAGATTTTAAGAACTATTGCTACACATTTTATAAATTTACTATTGATGGTCTCTCTCTCTCTCTCTCTCTCTCTCTCTCTCTCTCTCTTCTCTATATATATATATATATATATAGAAAGAGAGATATATATAGATACCTAACTATAAGGTATATATATATATATATATATATATATATATAGCAACCTTATAGTTGGGTATAAATATATAGTTAAAGTGGATCTGATTTAAAATTTCTCTGTTTTCTTCTAAGTAACTTGATTTTCCATGGTTAGCACTTTGTATATACTTGATACTTATATTCAGATTAACTCCAATGATGAGATTATGTATTTTTTTTTTTTGCTTTGTTTATTGTATATATATTTTTTTTTCTTTCATATATTAGTTTTGCTCTTGTTCCAATCACTGAGATAGACAAGCTGTGTTTAACTTGAAAAAACCAACAGCATATTATATCAAATTTAATAAGATACAAATAATAATAATAATCATTATTTGTTTTTCTTTTTAAATAATCCTAAAGGATTATTTAGTTTGGTTAAAACAATTTAGTTAATTTAACTTGAATTAGTTGATAAAATATGATAAACACATTTTTTCTCTCTCTCTTGTCTTTCATTTCAACAGAGATATGTAAATGAGAAGAAATTTAATTGGATAAAAAGAGCAAGAGAATATTCAGAGATTTTTTTGTTTTCTTTTAAAAACTGATATAGTAACAGCAAGTATGTAAAGTAAAGATTTTTTTTTTTTTGCTATTAAACATATAATGAAAACAAAAGCTTCTCTTTAAAAAAAGAATTTAAGGACAAAGAAATAAGTTAAATTAAAACTTTTCTTATATAATTCAAAAACTTTTCTTATATAATTTAAATTGCAATATTATCATGTACTAATAACAAAATGTATAACTAAATTTAAACAAATCTGTTCGAGTTTTCCAGCCGAAAATCTAACTGCTGACTGTCTTTCAGAATGTCTATAATTGAAATGTAATGTAATTATCAATTGTGAAAATGGAAATAACAATTTTAAAGGTCAGTCTATCCAAAAATATTCTTTATTGCTTACAAACTATATTAACCTGGGATGTGATATTTTACTTTCATGACTTTAACACATGGTGGTGCTATATATGTGCAGAGTATAATGCTACATTAACATTTTTGTGTGCCAGTGTGCTATGTGAGTTATTTTATTAAAATTGTAATATAGTTGCTGAGAAAAGATAACAGCTAACCAGAAATTATTTTATAACTCATAATTATTTGCTCAGACAATTATTCTTAATCTTCGACACTGACTAGATAAATTAAGATAATGAAAATATTTCAACTTTGGAGTAATGCCTAAAATAAAAGTAATGAAATATTAACTTTGAGGAATGCTCTAATTAAAATTATACATATTCTATTTTTAAAAATATCTCGTAAATCAATTAATTATGGAATATTCATTATGAGTGGAAACGAAGAGAAATACAATCAAACTCATAAAATTCTATATGTTGTAATTGAAAAACTATTTAATTTACATGTTGTATATTAGGTAGTAAGAAAATATTATTGATTTTATTGGGAATTTTTAATATATTTGAAATATTATGTATTTAAATTTAGTGTAGTCATTTAAACTAGTGTGTGTTTTGTTTTGGTTCATATTATATATTATTCTATACGTGTATGAAGTTCATGTATATATTTTATTGGGCTAAAATAATTATTTATCAATTTAGATTAATTGAATTGAACATATGATATAGAGATTGAAGAGAATCAATTATTAGGGAACAGTGCTTGCATAAAGTTTTAGTGATTATTTAATGAATCTATAACATGAATCAACATTATATGGCTTAATCCTCTATGTCTTTCCAGTTTTCTGTGCATATACTCATATTATATTTACTATATATTATTATCTCACTCATGTTTTAGGCAGAATTGGTCATTATCTTAGTTGTTTACTATACTGAAGTATTTATTTCATTTATGTCCCAATTTAGCAATTTTATTGATGAGGGTAATTTTATGCCTCTTTTATTTGGAAAGTAAATGTTAACACTATTTTATAATGTTATATGATATTATTCTGTGCTGTTTGGTTTAATCCGCAGAATTATCATTACCATTTTTTTATATTATTCTGTGCTGGTGGTCTAATCTGCAGAGTAATCATTTGCCATTTTATTGTATCCTTTATATTCGTTTCTGCACTGGTGGTTAATCCACGGATCAGTCTGTAATTGTGCTTGTTGCTCTCATGATAGTTAAAAAACCTACAGAGCATTTAATGCTTTGTTATTCCTTTGCATGGATGAATACATCTGTAGGGATATAATTTCTCTTTGTTGTATAAATGTATGTTTGAACAGAATCTCCATACATTATGGTGTTTACATTGTTTCCCTCATCTTTAAATTGACCCTGCATGTTCAGATATCAGCCATAAAAGGGCATTTGAATGAATTATTTTCCTAATTTATTGTAGGTCAGTTACATGATATTCCCAGCTGAACTAAGATTCAATTTCCCTCTTTGATTCATTGTCTCATCACGGCCAACTTTCACAGGCTATCAATACCAATTGTTGTTATTATTATTAAAAATCCAGGGTACAGATGCGTTGGTTCTGGTTTTGACATATTAGATATGTTATTGACTAGGTGTTTGAATTCATTCTCTTTTATAAAGGGCTGAAATCAAATCCATTTGTGAGAAAATCTTATATTGAGTTTATTTGGAATTAGTCCATGTACATTGTCCAGATATAGAAAGAAATATATGTGATAGTCTTTTATTTTATTTTATTTTATTTATTGTTTATTTAATTTTGTAAATATTGTATTAATCAATTATTTATTTAATATTGATGGAATTGTAAATAAATGTTAATTTTGTAATTTAACCTAACTATGCTGATGCTATTTGTCATGCATAGAACCAGAAAATTCAACATATTAAATAGACCATATATTAAGAGTACATATTGTCACTGATAATGCATACAAGGTTTACCAAAATTTTAAGAGAATATCTTAATGCTTTTGTTCTTGGGTAATTAGTGATATACATGGTATAATAAAATCCCATTTACCTTTTCCGTCACTTTAGCTTTGCTTTACTAATTTTATAATATAACCCAGAATTTGTTAGTTCTATTGATGTTTTGTGATATTAGGACTTAAATCAATAAATAAGTTTGTTAGCCAGTATGATGATTGAATCTATTTTCTAATATTTATGATTTGCATATTACAACAAGAATCTCATTGCTGTTGACTTAATTGGAAATTTAAATTAATGATGAAATAACTTAAAGTTTATATGCATACCTGTCATTGCAAAGCAAATACTCTACATGGCATTTCTGTATTAAAATCCTCAGTATATCTGAGCTACAGCCAGTTATGTTATGAAACTGAATATAAATTTTACTGTCTTGTTAAATGGCATATATTCACTATGTGATAATTGATATTGATGTAATGGATTATAGATTTAATCCTGGAAGAGTAATCTTAAGTAGTTTTATAGATTATGCCATCTTGATCATGGTCGGTCATAAGATTTCGCATAAATAAAAATTATAAATTCAGGTTTTGAAGCGTAGTTTTTAAAATACAGTCATTAGTGAGAATAATAATTAGTTAAATAGTTATGCAATTTATTTTGGGTAATGGGATGTATCTTCATGTACGCTGTGATGGGTCTTTGTGGTGCACCCTGGCCGCGACCATGTTATACCGTAACAATTTTGTGTTATATCTTTAACTATGCCTGTTACGATCTGGGTGGACTTTTTGGATACAATATATAGATATATGAACATAATGTATCTTAATGTTAAAAACAACCAATTGAAGATTATAATCCTCATATTAAGATATTAAAATAAACTGTGTTCAAGGGTGTGACAATAATAATAATAGTCACTGATATTGATCACTGTAATTGATTGGTTGTAAAATCCTACTGTCTAAATATGTCATCAAGTCATTGATCAGCACATCATATAATTATAAAATATTGTTTAGTTAAATTTGAATTAAGAAAGATTTGTTTCAACATTGTGATGAAAGCTTAGTAAATAAAAAGAAGAATGTTATTAACATTTACATATGTTTACTTTGATAAGTTTGTGACAATTTAATGACTTTCTGTTAAGTTATAAATTTCTTTTTTTTTTTTGGGGGGGGGGTTCTGTCTTCATGAGCAACTGGCAATAAATAAATATTTTGAAATGGTAAAATTTGAAACAGGTTGAGGAAAGATGGGTTTGAACCTGGATATCATAATCATCAAAGATATACACACATATATAATGGAATTTTCAAAATGTGTACTATAAATTTTGGTCCAAATAAATAATAAATTAAATGATTCATAAAATTCAAATAAAAATTTTAATTCAAATATATAATAATATTAACCAATGTAATGATAATTTAGATTTTAAAAAATACAAGTTCTCCCCAAAAATATTTTACTTGTTTTTCAGTTTCAATAAAAAGGCATCAACCCTTCTAAAAAAAGTCTATTTTTGAAAAAGTTTTTTTTTAAAGGAACAATTATCATCAATTATTACCACCATCCAAGAATGTCCCCCAGTGGATTACATAATTTCTCAGGGATATGGATGATTTAACTAGCATATGGGTGTAAAAAGCATATATTTGGATTGAGTTACAAAAACAAACTAAATGGATTAATAAAAGAAAATATTTATTCAAAATACGAAACATTAAAAGAAAATATTTAACAATTTATTAATAATGAATAAACCCAAAACTGTTGCATATATACTCGCAACTATCAACAAATACACAAAAATATTATAGTAGCAAAAGATGTTTTAAGTTGAAGCCATGGTTCAAGGTTAAGGCATTATGGTATTTATAATGATAAGATCTTACCATGTTTTAAACATGTTTTTTTCAATACCATTCTTTTAATATTTTACTGTTGTCTTTCTTAGTTTTTCCAATGTTGATCTTTTTCTTGAACAGTGGTGATATTAGAGAGTAAATATAGCAACACTGGTGATGGTCTATGCGGCATAATATCTATAGGTCTTGAGTCATTTATATATCACTATTCATTTCTTCCTTTATGGCATTATAGAGGCATTGCATGAGCTGATTTTTCAAACTTCAGTACTAATTTCTGATCCAATTGTATTTTCAAAACATTTTGACTGGTGTGGCTTTTGGTTATTTAGCTCATATGGTAGATGGATTTTTTCTAAATAAATTTATTATAAAAGTGTTCCTATCTTGTGTTGAGGTTTGAAAGGTCTCTCTAATAAAAAACTACATTGGCTATTTATACAAATGTTTAAGGTGCTTGTGGAAAAACTTAAAGCCTTTCTCTTTCTGATTCCTTACTGACTTGTAACTGGTGTATTGAAAAATACTTTAAGAACAGTCAGTAAATAGAGCTTATGGTGAAAAAAGAGGTTTAATCAGCAATCGTTTTTTTCTATATAGATTATGTTAACAGTTTCAATAATAAACTGCACTCTTATACAAAGCAATATGAAATGAACTGCTGAGTTCCTAGAACTAGAATGGTAGTTATAAGAATGCCTAGCTGCTTATTTCCAACCTATTTATATTAAATTTATATGGTTCAAACAATATGGTTTTCAAACAACATGTATGTCCCCAGCTAGAAAATATATGATATTTGCATCATTACAACAATATATTTTTTGAAAAATACCCCCATTTTACTTTTTGTAAAACATGTTGTGGATGCAAATTTTAGCACATTTTATTATGTTTTTTTATTAATGAAAAAAGAAGAAAACAAAATAGCTTCTCTCTTTCTCTATTTATCGTTTATTAACATAAATGAAGAAGAAAATTTTACAACTGACTTTTATTTTTTTATTATAACTTCTAAAATGTTATTAATTCTACAATTTTAATATTAAATTTAAATCCACTATCAGATTTTCTAATTTCCATTTGAGAGGCAGATTAAACAAGATTTGAGTTTAAATTTAAAAACAAACAAACTATGGAATTCTTTTGTATATGTAACATTTTTTTTCTTTCTTAACATAATTATTATTATTATTATTATTATTATTATTATTATTATTATTATTATTATTATTATTATTATTATTATTATTATTATTATTATTATTATTATTATTATTATTATTATTATTATTATTATTATTATTATTATTATTATTATTATTATTATTATTATTATTATTATTATTATTATTATTATTATTATTATTATTATTATTATTATTATTATTATTATTATTATTATTATTATTATTATTATTGTTGTTGTTGTTGTTGTTGTTGTTGTTGTTGTTGTTGTTGTTGATGCTGCTGCTGTTGTTGCTGTTGCCTTTGTTTCTCACATATTACAAAATAATATTTAATAATATGCATACATTATTTTTTTTCTTTTAACTTTTAGGCAGTTGACACTTGTTTCTCCAATGATGTGCACATAAATGCACATGTAAATGTCAATTTATATGTTTATTAGTTAGTCATTGAGTTTTTATTAAACACATTTTTGTTCCAGTGTTGTAGTATAATCATTGTTATAGATGGAATATGAACTAAGGTTTTTTTAAATTATTATGCACATGAAGTACTAAACTGCTTACTAAATTTAAATCATTGTTTTTGTAGAGTATTGTGGAGCATGAAGTTGTGAGCCTAGGATTTAAATCTCTGTGTGAGATTATTCTTGCATAGATACCAAATGCTGAATTGTCTGGTGAAGTTAGAAGGCTAATTTCTTTTGAGATCACAGTAAACTGAAAGCTTATCTTCTCCGAGCTGAAGAGAAATAAATGCCTTCTCAAACAAAGTGAGATGGTAGATATTGTGATTGATATGAGTGATAATGAAGAAGTTAAAGAAATAACTGTAGTAGAGGGAAGGTTTTATATTATTTTTTAATATGAGACAAATATTTTAAGTTTGAAAAAACCAATCCTGCCAACTATGCCATTCCTATTGAAAAAAACTCAAATTTTCTAGGAGTATATTAACAAATAAAATATGTAATGCAAATGGAGGATGCAGTAAACTAATGACTCAATATCCTTATAATGTTATCAATTTAATATATTCAATATATATATATATATATATATAGACATTCTATTTTTATCATAGAGTTCAGCAATTAATTTCTGCATTAGTATTATTTTCCATACTATTTACAGTCTATTCTCCCTTTAAGCTTATAAAAATCATAATAAATTTAGAGCAAAACTGTTTGCTCCCTAATCACCTTGATAAACTTTAGGATCCAGGATTCTAGGAAACATCACTGGTTTTCTTCTGTTGCTTCATACCATCTGCTTCCAATCTGACTTGCTATTGTTCATATAAACTTTCTATGCTTTTGTTTTTCTCGGGTATTTCAGTCAATAATGTAGTTATAGATGTAAGCATATTATCAATTTAATTAGTTTTGATCCTACTTCACACTATTCAAATTTTTTTTGTTATCAGAAATATTTTTCTTTGATAATAATATCTCTCATTCTTGTAACTTATTTTTAAAAACATTAAGAATAATTTATTCAAGTCTATTTTTACCTTACTTTAAATTTAATTCCCCAAAGTATTTATTCTTTAATTTTGTTCAGTATTACATATATTTCAGTAAATATTTACCAAGTATTTAAACAATAGTAATAAGACTTATGTATGAATAAAAAATGACATTTTTAAAATTTTTACTTTAATTAGTAATAATGTTGTTTTTTTTTTTAAAGACTCTCTACTGGTGTGCCAATAACATACAAGTCCATTCTTCTCCTGAATGGTGACAGGGGTTGTGGTAAGACATCTGTTGTGGCATATTGGATCAAGCAATTTTCTAACAATCATCCTGATGTTGTGGTAATATCTCATTTTGTTGGTAGCAGTGCACTTAGCACAGACTGTACAAGTTTTATGAGGCGTTGCATCTATGAATTAAGATTAAAATATGCAGGTAAATATAAATATTATCTAGTTATAATTTCTGGATCTTTACATTTCTCTATAAAAGTCTCGAGAAAACGTTGGAAATACTTGCATAGAGTTTAATTGTATGTGTATGGGTGTGGGTGGGGGGGGGGGCATTATTTGACAATATATTTATATAATTTGTTTACTTATCATAGTTTTTAAGTAGCAGATGTTAAAATCATAAATCATTGTGCTATTAATAGTTTTTAAAACATAGATTGTTTATGCTATATTGATAACATTATGACTAATGTCATTGTGTGTGTTAATATATTGTGGTAATGGGGAATATATTTCTGTAATACTTGTTATAGCTTCATGTTTACTACAAAAGTTAGTATTATTGCGACAGGTATATTTACGATTACATTTTAGTCTGAGTTAAAGCTTATACTTCTATAATTACATCAAGCAATTGCAAATTTATAGGATATTTCATCATTTTATCTTACTAATAATTGAAATTTTAAAAAAAAAATGCTATGTTTGCTTCATACATCAAACTACCAAGGTCAGGTTGACACATTCAGTGTCAATGGTCGCAAGAAAGCATTACTAGTTATTGTTCAATCATATGCCACTCAAATAAGCCACTTATATCATCAGCCCAGAGTTAGGCTACTTGATAGTGTAATTGTAGCAATAATTATTATAATGAGTTAATTGCTAAACAGGATAATAGCAGTTATAAATTTAAGGCATTGACTTCATTTTTTTAGATTTTCATTGTTCACAAAACATCATCATCATCATTATAATTAACTCATCTGTATTGGCAACTGATATTGCACTTTCTGTCCAGGCATTAATAATTTTTCTTTTAACCAGATATTTTTGTCAATGTCCTTTAATCTGCATTGCTGAAATTTTGTAGCCTGTGTTGTTTATTTTCTGACTGGTAATCCTTGAAACCATTTTTCAACAGAATAATGCATTGTTTTACATTACTAGTGTTACAAAGAATCAGGTGTTTTATTAATTATTTCACTTTTCAGTCATTTTACCAATGCAGCATGCATGGGATCATATGGGGGCAATATCTTCTAGTAATCTTTAATTTAAAAAAAAAAAATCATATCAATAACTCAATGATCACATACTTCAGATTCTCATTAATAGTTCTTTGTTATCTCGTAACTGATTGCACATATGATTTTATCATACATCATTGTGTTAGATAAGTAAACCCTATTTTTTTTTTTTAGCCATATAGTCAATCTAAGCTTGAATTTCTCATTTTCATAACAGGATATTTTGTGGTTGGTAGAAACTTCTCAAGTGAAGTGCAAATTAATCTCAAAATGTCTGTTAAACCAATATATAAAATATCATATATAGTAGCTATTTTATGTAAGCCAGTCCAGATAATGACAATGAAAATCTGAAGAATAGATTATTGTGGGATTTTATCAGACTAAAATATAAAATATTCAAAAAATAATTTGCCAGATCATTCATAAAATGCCCACATGTAGATTACAAAATGTTTTATTAACATGTATATGTACTTTATCATATTAGATAATTCAAACCTAACTCGAAAACTTTGCGTGCAAAAGTATACTTTTAAAATAATATAGGCGCTATTGCACCTGAATGCAAAGCTACTTTATACTTAAAACAAAATAAAATTATACTATTCTGCAAGCGCTTTCAAGAGATGTGCTCTCATCTTCATAGCTCTAAGTGAATTAATTAATTACAACAACATAAATATGCATATATTAAAGTGTAGTGAGATTCATCACGTTATTCCATTTTTGAAATTCATCAAAAAATAACAGGACACCAGTGTCAACCTCAAGATGTCAACCTGGTCTGCAAAGAAAGACACAATGTAAAAAGAAAAGTGAAGGAGGCCTGCTTCATAGCGATGGATTGCAACACCATCAACCGCAAGGACACATGCTTCACGATCTCAAGAAAATGGAGTAATTAACCTTAAACTTTGCATAATTGCATATAATTAATTCACCTAGAGCTATGAAGATGAGAGCACATCTCTTGAAAGCGTTTGCAGAATAGCATAATTTTATTTTGTTTTAAGTATAAAGTAGCTTTGCATTCAGTGCAATAGCACCTATATTATTTTACAAGCATATTAGATAATATTATTCTGTCTCCTCATTTGTCTATCAAATTGTGTGAGCTTCTTATTTATAATATTCTTTTTAGATAGAATAGTGGTATAGTCAAAGCTGGGTATAAAAGATATCTGGCAGCTTCCAGCTGTCATGTCTTATACCCCTTCCAACAGTCAGAGAACACAACAGATCCAGCTTCAACATGGTTGCATAGGGTGTGGAAAAATGAAGCTATTGATTGAGAGGGGATGGCTGCCATGAAGGACTATCCAGTCTCCTGGCAGAGACCTCTGAATATCCATGTTGTGGCAGCATCCTGCCCTGGTGGTTCTTTCTTTGGTGAATATAGTCTCATCCATCTCCACTATCAGATCAGCACCACCAAATGTAGTGTATTGTGTCTCCAGGCTGTCTCAGCATAGCTCTCTTAAGCTGGTGGTCCAGTTGATGATAACACTTCATGACAAGTCAAGATCTGTAAGCCCACATTCAATGGTAAGCTTGTCACAGCTCCAATAATACATCAGATGCAAGGCTGTTACAAATGGTATTCTTGAGCCATAAAACCAATTGAATGGGGCAGCAGAAGCTCGACAATTGATGCAATGTCATCTTTTTGCCACAAACACATTGTTTTATGGCAGGCAATATGTTGTTGGCCTGCAGAAATGACACAGTGTCAGCCTCAGTGACAGGCAACTGACAGAATTTTAAAATTTTGTGCAGCAGACATTTTGGTTTCTTTGTTCTCACAACGAACTCAATGTTGTGCATGAGCTCTTGCAAAGCATACTCATGCGTGCACTTTTGGGGTTGGGCTGGGATTTTTATCTCTGCAGGAGAACTTCTAACATCATGATAATTCTCAGTAGGTATCAGTATACAAAATAGGGTGTTTATAACTTATAAAAAATGTACAATAACACAGTTCTGGACATTTTAAATCAACCAGCCATCGTATCACATGATAGTAATATATAAACTCTCACAATTTGCATAAATAGTTGCAACACAAGGCAGGCAGGAATTTTCTGTGCATTCTCATAGAAACTGCACTGTCTAAGAGGGGAAAAAATGGAAATCTTCTGTTTGATTCTGCCTAAAGTCACAGTCAAGAGGCCTTAACCAGAAACTTTGGTTGAGGCTTCATAAACGGCATAATTCTTCTAATTTGCAGAGAAACAGCACCATCAAGCGGCTTGTCCAGTGTAATGAAAAAGTACCAAAAAATTATTGTTCAATAAAATTTTTAAAATTTGCAATCACCTGTTAAATGTGACAAATAAACAATGAAGTTAATTGTTGTGTTCAATTTTAATAAAAATTAAATTCTAAACAAGCATAAATTTATCGTAATTAAAAATTATAGATTAGGAAATTTTTTAAAATTTGTGATCATCCAATAATCTGACAAATAAGCAAAAAAGTAGATGTCTGACATTCTAAAAAGCTCTATATTGTTTAACTCTTGTGTGCCAAGTTGATCAATGATCTTCATTATGACATATGCATTTTTTGATTTAGATTCTTATGTTTTTTTTGTCCATTTTTCTATGCTCAGAAATTTTTTTTTTTTTTTTATGTCTGCTTTAATTTTTGAAGGTACTTTACTAAATCTGCATTTTCTAATTTATTACATGTATATAGCAGAATAAGTTAAAAATATAAATGCATATAATATCTTTATTTTTAAAAACTAGTAGTAAATAGCTAAGTGATTCACATTTCTTGATGTAATTGTGAAATAAAATGATGAGTGTTTAATTACATTATAATTTAAAATTCATTTAATCTTTTAGTTTAAAAACATTAAGTTTAATATTCTAATAATTTATAACAGTATAAAATTTAGTATATCATTAAGAAAATGAATTTAATTCAGTACAATATGTTAAATATAAACAATAATTATCTTATGTTTGATAAAACAATTAGTTTGACATTTAGAGATCAGAGACTTTGCAAAATGAAATCAAAAAAATAATTTGAATTACTTAAATTAAATTTGTAATATTGTATAGTATATTCATGATCAAATTCAATTAAAGTGTACAGCATATTGTTGCAATAATATCTCATGTATAAAGAATAATTGTCTGATGTTTGATATATAAAAATCAGAGGGATTTGAAAAGTAAAGATAATTTCAATTAAAGAAATTAAATTAATAACTAAGTCTTACAACATATGACTATCATTAATGTGCTGTTGATTCATTATCCAAATTTTAATTTAGTTAGAAAAGACATACCCTGTACGATCTGTACATCGCATGAACCATACATCAGACAGAACTCACTGGAATAAAAAAAAATTATTAATGTTGCAAAATTTATTGACTTTTATACAGATGATAATTAAATATTTTATCACACTTTTGTTTACATTAGTCTTAAGGAATTATAAATAAGTTTCAGTGTTTGTTCACCACATCAAAATGAAAGTTATGATTTAATATTTTTAAGTCTTGTGCTAACATCTGGAATTTCTATTTATTCATCATAATTCATCATAAACATGTCTATTAAATATAGTTTTCCAGAGATTTAATTAATGTGAATGAGTTATGGAATCACTTTTCTCATTCATAGTGTAATGCATTTATTAGAAGATTTTAATTCACTTTGATTGTAATTTCCTAATTAAAAGGTAAATTGTGCACCTTACTTATTGTTTTGCGATTATTTGATATGTGGATTATATAATTTATGTATAGTGAGTAAGTTAAGTATGTAAAAGTAACTATGGATTCATTTTGTATAGCTGTTGTGACTATCCCATGCTGAAAATTTTAACCGTTTCATTATTTTTATACATTATCTATCCACAAGGATGATGAAATTTTCCAAGTTTAATCTTTCTGATCCACAGATTACTCTTTATATATTAATCTAAAAACCTTTTTATTCATTCATTTTCACATCTGCTCTTTTTCTATATTGATTATAAACTTTTACAATTCATTTCTGTGTGCTAACTCTAACATTGATGTTAATGACATGATTGTTCAGTCACCCACTAATACTTTTTTTGTTATTCCATGTTTCATTAAAGTAGTCTTCTATTTTTATATATTTTTTATTATTAAATGTTATATCTATAAGTAAGCATTATATAATTATATTTTTTTGTTGTTACTACAACAACATTCATCTAATAAAAACAAATTGCTTAAACTTCTTTTATTCTTATCAAAATTAACCCTCATTAAACTAATGTGAGTCCAATCATAGATTATATGAAAGCTATATCTAATGCATTAACTACTATGTTACAATGCATTTCTGATATAAGTGAGGAAGTAAAATCATAAAAATACACCAATTAGCACTTGTGAAAAACTTTTGTTAGCCAATGAACTATTTATACTTTTATATATGTAAGTAGTAAATATGTATAGCCTGATATATGTATATGTAAATTTAAATGAAGTAAACACTTTCAGTGAGCCATTAATTATTCTTTATTAATATTTATTGAAAATTGATTTTATTATTCAATAATATAAAAAGAAATTCAAGTGTTTAATGTAAAAATAATAATTTTAGAGGATTGACAATTAGTTTTAAATAATTTTAAAATTGACTGTATATTTATTTACTATTCTATTGGTAAGTAGCCAAGAATGATTTCTTATCAAGAAAACTGTTTTGATCACATGAACAAAATCATCAGTTGCTGAATTTAAAAAGGAAAACATTGGATTTTAAACTCTCAAAATGAACTTGTCAATAAGCAGTTTTTATCTCAAGAATTTGGCAACCAAGACTAATGGATAATCTATTTCTTTATGTTTTCATTTATCATAAATAGGATTACTACATAATCACCAACTGCTGCAAAAATCATGATTTTTTCTACATCTTCCTTTGGGCCTATCTTCTATATTTCAAATGAAGCACCATAATGAAGAGTTTGTCTGCTATATTTATAAATTTGTGGGAGTGATAAAACAGTTTATAAGTCTCTATTAAATATTTTGTTTAATTAAAAATGAATTGTTTTTTAGTTATATTTTATTTAATTAAAAATAAATTGTTTTTTATTTATGCTGATATTATTTATAATTAATTAATTGTTAAATAAACAAGGCAAAACTCTCCATACAGTAGTGCCACCTGTGCCAATCAGAGTAATAAATGGATGCCAGAAGGCTTGTGCATAAAATCGCTATCTAATGGTTACTGTATGGAGAGTTTTGCCTTGTTTATAAACAATTATGTGCTAGTAAAAGAGATGGTGATCATGTGATGCGTAATTGTTAAATAGTGTATTGATCACTATGTGCAGAATTATCAAAGCTATATGCAAGTGATATTTAAAATTTTTTTTTAATAAAATATTAAAAAATAATATAGATGTTATAAATGAGGTTATTTTATTTTATAGATGTCACATTTCAATATAGATTATGAAATGTATAATCTGTGTTATTTGATTATATTTCTAATTTTAAATAATGAACGCGTAAACAGTAATAAATATTTATTTTATATGTATGGGATTTGACTGATATTGTATATATTGGCAACTAAGATATTACTGATATGTTTAGTTTTATTGGTTGTTTAGTTCCAATTATAAATTTCCTATGGCTTCTTTTTATGATGATTTTGTTTTGTAGTGAATACTTTCTTAAGCATGGTTTATGTGTATATCATTATAAATAATATGGCTATTATGATGAATTAATATTAAATATTTTATATATGAAGTTTTAAGAATAATTGTTGTTTTTATGCTGTTACCTAGAATAATGTATTAGAGAGTTAAGCTTATATATAACAAGCATTTCACTCATTGCTTAATTTCATAGCCCTCAGTATATAGGTTACTGTGATACTAGATATTGAGATATAGTTTGTTTTGGTAAAGTCTCAGATTGTTGATCATATATGTGTTTATTGATTTTGATGTATTAATTTAGATATTGGTAAGTATTACAATGACATTATTGTTATTTTATTTTTTTAAATAAATTATTTTGTTTAATAATAAATTATCTTGTTTTGTTTATTATTATTACTATTACTTGAATTATAAAATACAAATGATATGCCAAATTAATAGGTGTCCAAATGCAACTCATGCTGGGTAAATTTGTCTTTTATTTTAAGATTTATTATTAGTTGGAATAATTTCATTTTGTAATTCATAACTTTCCAATATTTGTTTGTAATTGTGACTTTATTAGTAAACTTAATTTCTTCCTTTGATATTTCCTTATATTAATTCTCAATATTAAATTACAATTTGTTATTGGAAAGAAGTCTAGATTTATTATCTAGTGGCGCCTTCTAGTAAAGTTATGTATGGAATTGTATTTATTCATTACAATATATATATAAAATTTCACTTCGAATTATGTTCCTATATATTTAAACACTACACACACAGAGATGTGTCCCTTGAAATTTGTGCTTAAGCATTTTTAAAAAAAATAAATACTGATGCAATTCTATATGGTATTATTTTGTTGAAAACAGATCTGTTATTTTCTAGATGCTTAAAAATTCATGCTGTCAAGATTAATTTATTAGTTGAATTCACCTTTATTAATTATTAATGAGAATATTGCATGTGAAAAAATACCTTTCACTGCAAGGTAATATGCACTTTTATCTCTTTAAAAGTCTCCTGTTAAAAATGTATAGACATCAATTTTTCTGAAATAAAAAAACTAGATTTGAATATATTTATTAAAATTTATCACCTATAAGACTTTTATTATTATTAAATCAAATTTATTTTGAGTTTTTATTTATTTACTGTTTTTTGTACCATGAATGATAAATAAGATCAAGAGAGCTGTAGTCATGAGAACTATGATCTGGAGTTTGAAGTAAACTAACACAAATCATGAAATTAAGTGGAAAGAATATTATCCACGATTTATAGGATAAGTCAAAAGACAAAATTTTAAATCAAGTTGTATTATTATATGTAGTATGAAATACAAAATCTTATTTTGATTTTATGAAAAATGTTTTATAAACAATCTCTGCAAAGTAGGTGCAAATAATAATTTTATATTTTTTTCTCATAATATCAATAGCTTTGTTTTATAAAAAATCTTTAATATAAGATGCCATGTGGAGGTGTATACGATAATAATTTTGATTACTTATAGCCAACTTTCACATTTGATTAAAATAGATAGTAAGATAATATCAATGTCAATAACATTTAAAATTGTATTGACAGATGGATTCAGCCATGTGTTGATATCAGTCAGTAAAACCATATGCATAATTGGTAGCCAGATTCTATTGGATTCACAGCTTTTTTTAAAAAAAATTTCCCTCTTTATTTTGCTGTGAATTATAAATTCTAACAGTAAGTGGCAGTATATGCTGTGTTTGTGCGGAGTAACTATTGGCATTGTAAATAAAACATGATCTATATGTAATGGTGTTCATGAAATGTCTTATTTGCTTTTCGGATTGAATTTAACAATTGGGAAAACTATCATATCTATACAATTAATTAGTGAAAAGATCCCGAAAGTAAACAAAATATTTCAGAAAATTCTCTCAAGAAGTTTAATATAAACATAATTGTTTTATAAGAAATTCATCATATTTCAATATCATCATTTATTGAAAAGCCCAAAATATATGTGTAATCAAATAATATCTGTTAAAATGTATAATTAAATAAATATTGATAAGTTATAAGTTAGACTTTGAATATAAGTATGCAAATACAGCACCACTATGTGAGTAAGAGGTGCCTTTGTGCAAGGTAAATTTTAGTGACTTCTCCTGCACCCATTTTAATAAATAGAATTTATAAATTAAAAGACATTTTTTCCCAGAACTTTCACAAGAAAAACTTGAAAATATGGCAGTAGTCATTTAATGTATTCGGCATTTACATGTTTTATTCATTTATTTTAAAATAAACTCATAGATTAACACACATGCTAAAATAAAACAAATTAATATTTAAAAAAATAATTTTTGAAACAATAATTAAATAATATCTTAAAACAAAAATGTTTATTTAGTAAATTTGAAATATTTAATTTTTTTTTTCAAAAGTTTTCATATTATTTTTTGGACAGTCGGGTGAAATTACTATTATAGATGGAAACTATTTGCAATTAAAATAATTTTTTAAATATCTAAGTATTTTTGTTATATTTAAAAAAATTAGCTTCACCACACACACCTAGGAAAACATTGCACTGCTCCTCTTCCTTTCTCGGACTGGCTCTGATATTATATAAGTAATTCTAGTTTACTTACCTGGTTATTAAAAACATCTACAGCCAGAGTATGATTCTCTGGGATTCTTTTCCTCTGAGCTCCATCCTGCATAAGGAGAAAAGAGAGTCTGGATTGTCTCCATTATTCTTTCTGAATCAATATTTAGATCATATTAATAATTCATTAAAATTCAAAGAAGCTGTTTACATGACAATGACGAATAATCCCATGTCATCCTAGTGTGACTATACATAATGTATGGAAACCACTAATCAACTTTGCTCTTAGGAAAAAGTGGAAAAATCAGGAGGAACTTCATAGATAAGTATATGAATTTTCTACTGATTGTTGCTTTTGATAGCATAGCTCAGTTGGTTAAAGCATTACCTTAAAATTCAACATTCAAGAATCTAAGGATCCAGGTTCAATTCCCATGCCAATATTGTTATTGGTAAGGCTAGTAACACTTGAAGAAGAGAAGAGAATAATATCACTCAAAACATTATGCATATACTAATTCATATGCTATTATTAACAGTTGAATGTAATTGGAAAATTTAAATAAAGTTAAATTTTTTTAAAGATATTTGATACTTAATATTACATACCTTCAGGAAAACATAGTTCTTTTTTTTTTTTTTGTTTGAAAACCCAAACAAAATCTCTCATGCATAAAATTATTCACATTTTTTATTAACACAGTTATATTCCTTCAATAATAAAATATTTATACTTTTATTTAATTTTATGTGTGTGTTATTCCATTATTAATAGCTATAATTTATTATATTTATAGTCCGATATTTTAAATTTTCATACATTATTTACTGATATAACTTACGTTTTATTAGGACCATCAAACTATGTCAGTTTTAAATAACATGACTGATGTCATTTTTTTATTCCATTAGCACCAACTTGTTAAAAAATTCCTTGTTTTAAAAATATATTAGTTACTTTTAATTCAGAATGTTTCCCACACATAACTTGTTCACATTTTCTATTAACAATTTACACTAGTATATTATTTTATTTTTTAATGTTTATTACCAAGTTGTATTATATATATAGTATACTTTATTATATAGTTCATCAGTTAGTGATTTAGCCAGGATTTATGTAAGGAAGAAATTTTACATACTTAGGTTGTTTATTCAATAGATTTTTAGAAGCTATTAAAACAATCTTGTATTTTATTTGTTTATTCATAGGGTGTGTTGGATAACTATAAAAAAATAATCAAACGCTTGGTTTGTTCCACTAGTTACATTTTTTTAGACTTTGCCATTAGGGCAGCCATATAGGAATTTTATTGTAATCAATAGAAATGCAATCAAATCATTAAATTTGTTAACAATCAAATATTTTGGTATGCAATAATATCTTTTTTTTTAAAATACTTTTTAGTCATTCTGTTTTACTTGAATTTGGGTTGTTATGTGGATTGTGGATCAATTACAAGTTTTAACTAGAGAACAAACCCTAGTCCACATCCAAGAACAAGATGTTCAGTAAAATATGTAAAAAAATAATATGTATAAAATAGATAATACCATTATTAAAAATAATAAAAGCTATTTAGTAAAACATGTAAAAAGATAATATAACATAATAATAAAAAAGATAAATCATATTGTTATTAAAAAAGCTTTGCTCAAGACAACATCAGAATTGATCCTAGGACTTCACATTTCTGAGTCGACCATCTTATTACTACTCTAAACTGAATAAGACAACTAAACTACATATTTAAATAAAAAATATTTATACTTAAAACGTATTTCTATCAATGAAATTATTTGAAAATGTAAACATTTTCATTTACATATAAATTTTATTAATTATCTTGGTCTCTTTTGTGCTCTCTATAAAGCACCATTGTGCCCCACATGACTTGCACACCCACACGTGGTAGCCCTATGTAGATATATATTTTTGATTACTTATAGTATTGTCAAGTGTAAAAGGCTTTTAAAAAACGCGTTATTTTTTATATAGTGCCTGAAGGAAAATAAAAGAGGATGTTATTATTGACAGAGAAAATAATATACCAGGCGGAGAGTGTTTTAATATAGCAAATATGGAAAGTAACATAAATAAAAGATATTTACAGTTGAAAACGATTATAGTAATCAGACACATTTTTTATATTTTTAAGATATATATTTTAATATCTTGGTATAATTTGTTTAATTATGTATATATATATATTATATTACCTAAAGCTTATAATAACTGCTTTTGTCAAAGGAAAATAACTATTGAATTCAAACCATTTAATTACATCATAAATATGATTTCATGGAAATATGGGACTAACACATCCATCTGATGTCCTTATGACAGGTTCGAATTTAAGCCAAATAAACTTAAAATTTTTATGCAATAGGATTAAATTTTTTTAAGTGGTTGGACCACAGCTAATTCAATTAATCATTCAATATTGGTTGGTAAATGGCTCTTTAGCTATTCTTGATAGCCCAAGGGTGGAAGACCCCCCAGATGTCTATAAAGAAGTACCTTCTTCATTTTTTCTCTGTGACCAAGGCGTTTGCCCTAGTGTAAACTATTGTTTTATTATTTTCTTTATTGTCATTATTATGTATAATCTATTTATTGTTAGTTTAGGTGGTTTACTGGCCATAATTAATTTAATAACAACAACAACAAAAAAAAAGGAGATGAAAATATAATTATTTATATTTTTTACATAACCCATAATGTATACATTAATAATCAAATCACTTTATTGTTTAAACTTCATAAGAAGTTTGGGCAATGAAATTGACAATGCTGGGCATGATCTGTGGACATTGTGCACCAGAGTGTGTTATTCTACTATTGCATCAAATCATGTAGGGCAGTAATAACATTTAACAAATAATCACAGATCCTTTTCAAAAAGTAAGCTTAAATTCATTCTGTTAATAATATAAATATTTTTTTTTCATCACCAGAATATACAGAATATCTTGATGCTAACATAAATCATCTGATCAAGCCAAAAAAGTATCTCCACTTTACAAAGTAATAGTATTAAAGTTTATTAAATGAAGTTTAATATTAGTATTAATAGCTTTACTATTTAATTACCATATATATCCAAAATGACAATTCAAAACTACTTAAATTTACACTGACCCAACTGATATCTCTGATAGATAGGAAATTAACTTTCATCATAATAAAAAAATCTCTTTAAAGTATATATATTTCACCCTTATTACTTTCTCATTTGGGACAAAGGACAGAAATTGGATAACCAAACAAAAATCATCTTGAGGTACATATATTTGACTGGTATTACTCACTTGAAAAAAAGTGAACTAGGTGTTTCAAAAATGCATCCAGTGTGTGAGACATGTTGATCTGACTTCTGGGTTGATGGATGATTGTGATATGATTGAGCAGGTAAAAGATGCACTGAGATAAGTGTAACTGTTGAAAATATATATCACCAGTATTACTTATTCATTTGGGCTGAAAGGCAGAAATTGGATAGCCAATATAATCAAAAATGAAAAGTGTCGAAAATATTATTTGGTTATAAATAAAATAAGTAGAATACCAGACAATTAAAATTTTTTTCATTTATAAAAGTAATTTGAAAGAAAAAGTATTATTACTGGTAGTAGAAAATCAGACATTTAAAATGATAATTGGTGTTAAACAGAAGTATGTATTAGCTCTAATTTTATTTTTCATTTTTAAAGCAATTATCTTTGGAATAGTTTATTGGGGGCAGTGTAGATGTGGTGATAAAGTTTTAATCTGAACTAATTAAAGCAAAATTTAAAAAAAAAAACATACCATCTTGGTTTTTAAATTTATAGCATGCTGATGATTGTGCTATGGTTGCCAGTGACTTTGGCCTATAGTAATTTATGTTCAAAAAACTTGAGTGATTTATTGCTTGGGATAGAAAAAAAAAATTCAGTTACTTTAAATTTGGCTTAATATTGGCTTGAAAATATGGATCACCTTAATATCTTGATAACTTTTTTAGGTTTAAATATGGATGTTGAGGTGCTGTGCAGATTCTAACATGTTCTTCATTTATATGTTTAACATGTTAAAAAATAGAGTATTTCATTGCTGTGATATAAATACTTCAACTTAACTGGTTCTATGTAAAAATTCTTATTTTACCAAATTAATTATAAATAAGATGGGGTTCTATATATTATTTGATAATATAAGTTGCAAGACTAATTTGATTATTCTTCAGTCTGTTTGATATTGAATCTAGAATTGTAAAGACATATTTTTATTGGAGTGGACATGTGAAGCAGGAGAAAAAATAATAATTTTCTAAAAGGACAAACTTACTTTTAGTTGTCATGGGAATAACAGTCTTCATAAAGTCTATCTCAAACACTTCTCTAAAAAAGTTCAGGCATCAAAACTCAATGAGTAAAATTTTTCAGAATTGATACAAAAGATTTAAAGACATGTCAAAAGATGCCAAATAAGCAGTGGATCGATATATATGATAAACAATGAGGGATATATATATATATATGGTTTATGTGTTAGTTTGTTTAATTATAATAATACTCATTTTGTCTCTCTTATTCATTTACAAATGGCTGATAATAATTTGTAATGATTATAATTAATGTATATACATACAGATAATGATGATGTGTGCAGAAAGAAACATTTTCAAACTTTTCGCGCAGGGTGTTAATGATTTTAATATTAGTACCTACTTACTCTTGCTCCGAATATTGTAAGATGATTTATCCATTCAGCTTTTCATTTCTGTCATATATATATATATTTGCTGTTTATTATCGTAATTTTTATTTTCAATAAACTTGCCTATTACCGGATTATTTAAAATGTGTCATATTAAGTAAAACTGTCGTGCTACTTTTTTTTAAAGTATTTATGTTTACACTTACATGTCAAAATCTGTCACCTCCGTGAGATATGTTTTACGAGTCTCCCTATATTTATTTCATCTTTTATCATATTTTTCTAACTTTTATATATGTTCAAAACATATTTTGATTCAGTTCAAATTCTTTTATTAGAACAAATTTTAGATTTAATGCTGTCATAAAATAAATATTAGAGCTGCAATTAGTTTTTTTTTTTTCCCATTGGCATAGTAATCGTATATGTATGTATTTTAAAAGAATGACAATGACGTTTTGATGGGTATGATGTTATTAAAAGTTTATATATATATCTTTTGATAATTTTTATTATTATCATCAAAAATTGTCATTTGATAATTTTTTATTTTTAATAATGCGAAATTAAATAAAGGTATAACAATATTTAAGTACAAGTATATTGTCTATACTGAACTTAATGTAATACTCAGAGTTTCAAGCTTTCTACATTTATCCACTCCATCTTATACAACAGATACACGTGACCACATACATGTGAAAAAGATCAATGATCTCCAATATATGATGATCTGTACCAATTAATGAGTGCTGGTTCTGCATTAAATACATATATTGGAGATCATTTACCCTTTTCACATGTATGTGATCATATATATCAATTTTATAAGATGGATTGGATAGATGCACAGAGCTTGAAAGTCTGAGTTCAAATCCCTTATAAAGATATATCGTATTATGTGAACTTAATTTTTTTTTTCAAATTCACTTGCTATAATTTTTTATTATTTTATTATTTTTAAAAATTTTATGTATATGCAAAATTACAATTTAATGTCTCAAAAAGTCCATTGTTAGTAACCTACAACAACCAAATGAAAAGTACTTTATCATTGATGTTAACAACAGCTTCTCATAGCTTTTCTCTGGTTTGTGTGATTTAGTGCAGTTTTAGAGTGTCAGATTCTGGAAGTATGAGATTTTTGAATCGATTATTCTGCTGACATTTCTGTCTATGTATTTAAATGTCTTGTGAATTCTTGATCTAAAGACATTCAATTTTTTAATTATTTTTATTGCTTTTCTTTCTTCTGCAATAACGCAATAACACAAGTTCTTTTACATATCATATTTATATGATTTAATACCAACTTAAAAACTATTTGAGACATTAGATAGATTCACAAATGCAATATATATATATATATTCATAAAACACAACTGATAGATTCACAAATGCAATATATATATATATATTCATAAAACACAACTGACCTGGTAGTTGAAATATTAAAAATAAAAAATTTAAAACCATATTCTCTTTAAATTTTTGCTTCAGTTCTCTGTGAACACGAAGAAAATATAATAATCTGTTACTCTTATTCTTACTAGCCATTATTGTGGAAAATATATATGACATCTTAATTTTAAAAAACTAAAATGTGACATAATAAAAATGAAATAACCAGCAGCAGAACAAAAAATTGTCTTAAGATCTACAAATTGCCATGAAACTTAGAACAAAGTGGAAAATATAATTTTTGGGATTTACTTATGAAATATCAATCCTAAGCAAGGTATATCTAGTAAATGCTAAAATATCATACTGGTTATCAACTTTATATTACAGAGCAACAATATTTTTCAAATGAAAATCTGTTCAGTTTATTGAAAGAATTATAACATATGGTTCTTAAACATGGGAGATAATAGCTTTAAATTAAAGAAAAAAGAAGTATTAACTTTAGAAATAGATTTTATATATAAAAAAGCTAGATATTTAAATTAGATTAGTTAATGTTGTAATAAGAAAAATCAGAAAATGGAATACATCTAATTAACAGAATAGAAAAGTGTAATATGATTTGGTCACCCACAGACCTACAAAAATATGGATTAAATTAGGAAGGTTATACAAGAAAATCATAATAATATGGTTTAAAAGAAGTTTCAGAATCTTAAACAGAAGTCTTAAATAAATAGATAAACAAGAAATACACAAGATGAGCAAATCTCACATTGATGATGATGTTTATAATGTGATCCCAAGAGGTTTTTTTTGTATTAAAACTGTTTCAGAAGCAATGAATATCATTTTTAAAAATGCTGATTTTGTATTTTTATGTAGATTTTTTATTTTTAAGTAATAATGTGTTGAATAGCTATGTTCATAAATTAGATTTCAAGTCTCTAAAGTAAAACTCCAAAATGTTTTTCACAGCTGAAGAATTTTCAAGTAAGCTCAGGATAATTTCAGATGTTCAGGTAAAAAGTTAGACATTCGGTATTGGTGGGTAAATGGATATCTAGATAATTTAGACTGGGTATTATGTAACTCTTTTGATTGATAGTCATTGAAGCATTATCTCCAAGATCATGGAGCAGACAAATCAGAAAGAAATAATAGATTTTTAGCTACTTCTTTAGTAAGCTATAACTATTTTTAAGAAATAATATTAAGAATTTCAGTTTTTCTGATTTTTATGAATATGGCCACACATTAGTATGTAAAATTATATACTTGAATGTTGATAATAGCTAGAAGCTAATTATTTGTTCTATCTATTCAAAACTATAGGCAGATCATAGTTAATTTAAATCTAAAGTTTGACAAATTATACAGCAATAACATAATTTAAAGTTTAAATATTATAAATGGGGAACCCAAAACTATAAAAGAAAATATGTCTACTGATTTTATTTGTGAATCAGATCTTAAATTGATCGAAAAAGTAGAACCCCAAAATATGTAGTCAGATCAGGCAAACCATGTGGTCAAATTATTAATTCACACAAAATAAAATTGTCAGTTCTTATATAATAGTATACTATTTTTATAAGTATATCCATTATTATTTCTAGAAAAGCTTGGAATATTCTATGTTTTACTTTCACTTTAATCACCTTAATGTTTTTTTTTAAGATTTCAAATTCTATCATTTTTTAATCCTTGCTTTCATTCTTTCTTGGAATATTCTTATATCTCTGCTGATGTTCAGGCCTGGTTTGTTTTAGGAGTCTAATGAATACATTTAAAGTTAATGATTAAAATCGGATAAGAACCTTATTTATCCTGTTCATTTTTTTTTTTTGTGTTGCTTGAAAATTAATATTTTATATATATAAATTTTTAGAACTATCTCGTTGTACGTTTACTCATTCTGAAATGAAAAATTTCACGTAATATGACTATATTAATATCATTGATTTTTGTTTATTCATTAGGTCAAGGGGGGAATTTATCTATTGCAACTGAAGATCTCTCTGATTTTCATCGGGTATGTGATGCATTCATTGCAGCTTTGGCTCTGGGTCCATCAGTTTTACTATTAGATGGAATTAATGAATTAGATACATCTTTAGGATTAACAGCTAAACAAGTAAGGTTATTATTATTCTTTTATTAAGTTTTGTTACACTGATATTAATATTAATTTATTTTTTACAAAACATGTAAATAGTTCCTTTTGTAACTGTTTTTAAAGGAGTTTTAAAAAAATTTCTCCTGAAAACACTTTTTGTAAAATTGGAGAACAGAAAAAAAAGTTTTTATAAATAGAAATATTTTATTGGGGGTGGGTGGGTGGCCATCTCAAGAAAATATTTTCTATTTAAGAATTTTATTTTTTGTAAATCGAAAATCAATTTTTGCTTGTGTTTTTTTTTTTTTTAAAGTAAATCTTTATTTGATAATTGTGTTTGTGTGTGTGTGTTTACAAAGAGGGTTGTAGATTGTTATACTGTAACAAGGACAAATATTTATAGACTTCTTTATTTGATAATCTTATTTTCTACCTTTATATAAATTAGCATAAACGAATATATGTTTTGTAATTTATATTCTTATTACCAAGCAAAGAATCATTTGCACATTTCTGATATTCTTCAAAAATATGTAAAATTTGCAGGTTATTTGTATGTACAAAACTTTGCATATATAATAACATTATATATAAAATGTAAACAAAAAATGAATTTTTTTTTTATTTGGAAGGGGATAATCTATTTTGATTATATATTGCTTCTCACATATATTTTACTTACCCATTACAATTTTTAAATATATAGTGGTGTTTTGAAATGTTTATTAACAACAATTAATTCATTAGTTAAGATCAGAAATTGTTTGTAATATGAGGAAATAATGTTATAGTTATCGACCATTAACAGTTAGCTATTCATAAATGAATAATGATTATTCTAACTTTAGAAAACAGACATAAGAATAAAAAATAAAGTTGAGTTTTATGTCTATACAAACCAATCTATTTTCTTTATATGATGTAGAGTAATATTTTTAACATTTTTAGAGCAAACTTTCTTTTTTCTGTAAGTCTTGATCTTACCTAATTGTAACTCTTATTGTATTTTATTTTACTATCTATTGAAACAGTAGGATCTGCTTTGCAGATCTTTGTTTCACCTTTTCTCACCTATTTCCTACCCTCATACCTTAGTTTGAACCCCAATCTATCGTAGTGTGTCTGCAATACGCTTATATACCAAAAATACCGCCTAATTTTAAACCACAAGTACAATGCTCATATTATATATAAGTATAATTCATGCCCAAAATAATAAAATATTATAGATTATGTATATGTTCACATAATTTAGATTTATTTAAAAGTAGGTTATATATAATTGCGCACACACTATGATATGCATTTTAAAACATATCAAAATTATAAATTGTTAATTAAAGTTATTTTGTTTGAATCTATTTACAAAAATATTACAGTCGTAATATATTTTTGATTTAAAATAAAGTTCATATTCATTTAGTAGATAGATTCAAATATTGCAATTTAAAAAGTAAAATCATTTTCTTTTAATTTAATAAAAGTCATTCCAAATATTTCTGTTAAAATAAATGAGGGACAATAGTTTAATTATTTCATGTTGTAGAAGCTTATCTAAAAATACAGCAGATGTCCACTTAAGGTTTTCTTTAATTAGTAAAAGTAATTTTTAATTAAATCTAGTTTGTAATTCGAATGTTGACAAGGAAATTAACAATAGAAATTAATTAAAATTTTGTTAAATTCCTTTAGACATTCGGATAGGTTTAATTACAGCTGATAAGTCCAATATATTTTTGTAACGCTCTGGGGCAGTTCTATTGTTCAATTCCACTATAAAAAGGAGGGTTTTCTTTTGTTCTCCATTCTAGTTATTTTCTAATGAAATGATTCTAGTGTTTTGCTAATGAAATGTTTCTGGTGTTGCTAATGAAATGATTCGAGTGATATTCTAGTAAAAATATTCTTCAAAATATATTTTCCTGAGATTTTAGCTTCGTGCCTGTGAACTTATATTTGAAGCTGAGTTTTCGTCTCCAAATTAATTCACCATGTTTACCACACAAATTGCTAACCTTGACATGTCGGAGTAGAGCCGGCGCGGAGGCTATTTCCCTTAGGAATGGCCGGCTGCTGCTCTAGACCATCGGAAGCTATCACGTAAGGAACCCCGGAACTGCTGCTGCTGCCAAAAATATGAACAATTCCAGATTTTGCTGCTGAGTTATATTAAACCTGCCGACCATCAATCTACCTGCAAATGCTTCTCCAGAGGTAACCCCAAATTAACCCAAGAGCTCTTTTGATTCCTAACTAACATGCTATAGCTATTTTAAATTGTTTTCTTTTATTTTACATAACTTTATTATGTACTTTAACGTGTTCAAATATAATCAACAGTTTTGCTCCATCCTTGGGTTAATATTTTCTATTTATAAAGCTTTCGTTTATTTTATTATGATAATGTGTCAGAATCGTCTTTGACTGAGTGAATTATTCCCTTTGTTGAAAGTAAGATGCCGCTATTAAGGCATATTTTAAATTTATAAATAATTCCCAATTTTATTATCTCACAAATCACTCGTTCGAGGGCGATTCTAATCTTCTTTAATATATATAATAATCAAATAGTTTAAAATCTACATTTTATTGATTTTAACCTAATATGAGAGTATGTGCGAGGTCAATGATTAAATGTGTCCCCAAATGCATGATTGCGTAAATAAACCTATGCTTACTTTTCAAACCCGCAAGCATGCATTTTCCTATTTTAAATACTGTGTTCTACTTTAATTACAAAGTTCATCATTGACGTCGAGAATGTGCGGACCCTTTTAAATGAATTTCTGGGAATTTGATTGGGCATTTCTCTTAATCCAAGTAAAACCCATTTAGTATGTTTTATATACACTAGTCTAGTATTGCTGGTAAATGAATTGGTTGTTGAGACCGCTTTGTTTTGCTTTTCCAAGGATTTTTACACGGCCAAGTTCGTTCTCTCTTTGCTTCCTGCATTTCCCAGGCAGAGTGTGTAATCAAATGTCACACCTGGGAATTAGATGCAGTCGTCACCCAGTCGCTAAGTTTCGGCTGTTCATGACAACACTTTCCTACGGGTTAGCGGCGAGCTGCCCTCCATAGTCATTCCAAATATTTCACTATTGTTTTATTTATATATTTATTTTTACAAAGCATCCGTGACTTAAACGTGTCACACCCTCCAACTTTAATAAATTCATTATTAGCAATACTGGCCTCCCATCTGCTTTAATTATTATTATCAAATAAATGTCTTGATCACATCCCCACTTTATTGCTTAGTAAGCTTTTGTCCGTGCTATTCTCAAAATCAATAAATATTATATAACCCATAATATCAAATATTTTATTAAACTGTTATAATTACTCAAAGCACCTCACACATGTTCCCATCTCTTTAAGCACATTATCGTAATGCTATTAGCCCGAGGGATAGAATATATAATTTTGCTTTAAAACCTTTTTGTCATTTATTGGAATGTAATGCCAACAATTATTTAATACGCGTCCCTGTCTCATATAAGCAGACAGTGGCGTTATATATATATTTCTATATAAATAAATTTTGAAATCATTTAAAACTAATTTTGATTTTATTTTATTGATTCCTATCACTGTCTCGGTCTATATATCTATTTTCTACATTTCTTTTGTACATCCATAGACGTTAATTAGCAACCCAAACTTATTTTAGTATAGAGTCTTTTTGTTTCTCCCTGACCACCAGGCACCGGTAAAAGGTTATACTAGTAGTAGCATCAGATGCGTTATCACGTAGGTGGCGCTGTGAAATTTGGACTTTAGATTCGAACTTAGTATATTTAGAAGGCAACCACTCCTAGAATGTTCAGTTTCATGTTTGGGGCTTGAAGTCTGCAGTGTGCTAGCGAGATAGACGATTCTGACTGTTACATAGTAGTTTTTTTTCCGGGTCCATGGCTTTCCCAAATGTGGAGCCTCGATTATTTAAACACCCACATCCCTGTAGATCTTAATTATTTAAACACCCACATACCTGTAGCTTTATTTTAGCATTTTGTTAACCCAAATCCATTACATTTTGATATATATAATATTTTTCAAATTCTATATTATCTATATGTTTATTTGCGTATATATTTCATATATTTTGTTTGACTCAGGCATTCAATTACTTATACTATATAATCTAAACTTGTCCAAACTTGCTATAGTGCGATACGAGCCATCTAATATTTATCTGTATTTATTGTTTCACCTAAGTCACGCTATGCATGCATAGCGTAAATTACTGAAATATTGTCCCAAGTGAATATTGTGACAATCTATGTATATTTCAAATCTTGTATTTTACTCTCAAAATAAAGTTTTATCGGCTCAATGCACAAGATAGCATAATAATAATTTTGTACGGTAATGACCTAGATATAATAGGCTATCGTATGGAATTCAGAAATAATCATAAATTAAATTTTGTAATCAATAAAAATGCGAATGTTTTAATGAGTGCCCGTAGTTAAATGGAATAGTTATTAAAATTAATTTTGGGAAGCTAACAGTCTATGGATATTTTTAACTGGTGACATGGTGCCCAAGGGTAATTTCACTAAATGGAGTTACTTCTAAAATAAATTTTGTCACCAGGCTAAATTCTTTTGTATGTAATTTGTTTTTTTCAACGTGTATAAATTTTTCTTAGACCAAATAATGAGACGTGAATCGGATCAATAATTATAATGTAAATAAATATATATGTATGCTAATCTTAAATAAGAAGGAACGAAATAAGTATACCTGGATCTAGCGAATGTTTATATATATAAATAAAATTGCTTGAGTTTAAAAATATATTTTAGCGAAACAATTTGACAGGTAGCATTTAAGAAATTTTCTATATATATGGGCAGTAAAATATATATGTTAGCAGCAGATTTAAACAAGAAATTTTAGCAGTAGTAAAAGGGCAGTAGTTGGGGTTTTAGTGATAAATGTAAAAGCAGCAATTAGGCCAACAGAACTGAGAGGGAGATAGCCGATTAGCCATTAATAAAATTGTAATCAAACGTAATAATCACAGAGTTAAACAAGGAATAAATATAATAATATATTTTTAACGTATTAGTTAGTAAGTTCAACCGTAAAACAGTTTAAAAGTTTTTTTATCAAAGAAAAAAATTAAAAAAATTTTTTGATATATTAAATAGCTAGCAATAAAATAAAAGGAAAAAGTCATCATCATCATCGATCACGATAATCATCCAAAGCCATGGAAAATACGGATGATAATGAGATCCATTTCCAGACTATTATAGAGTTGTTTAAGCAAGGTGAAGAAAGAGCGAAAAGATGGGAAGAAGAAAGCCAAAGGAGAGGTGAGGAACTTAGAGCGCTGTACAGACTCCTCCCTGGATGGCAAGATATGACAGAGGAACTCCTGAACCAGAAAGTAGAGACCAGTGATTCAATAAATTATGATATAGGCCAGAGTACCAACACTAGCATCCTCAAAATTGACAAATGCTGCATAAAGAACAATCAAGAGGTCATTGAACCAAGAAAAGATAAAACAGACCTGAACTCGGTAGGGTCATTGACAGATGAATCCCTGAACAAGAAATTAGAGTCCAATGATTCGGCAAATGAAAAAAATGATCCACCAGACATAGGACCTCAAACCCAGCTAACCAAGCTTGTCAACGTTAAAATATTCCATGAAGTAAAAAAATGTCCCAAACTTCATTTGGAAAGAATATTTCCAGCAAATGATGTCCGGGACACAGGACATCAAACCCAGCTAACCAAGCTTCTTCACATAAAAATTTTTCATGAAGTAAAACAATGTCCCCAACTGTATTTAGACGGGATATTTCCAGCCAATGATGTACGAGACCTAGGGCCTCAAACCCAGCTAACCAAGCTTACCACCAATATCAATGTACTTAAAGAAAACAAGGAAAATATCCCACCTGATATAGCAAGAATATATCAACCGGATGAAGTAAAGGAAATAGCGAAAACAATAATGGCACTGGATTTCAGCCCATGGGCCAAGGAGTCACCAGATAAGGCAAATAATTCCGACAGCCTAAAGCTACAGTTATTAACAACCAGCAGTTTGAAACCCCATGTATATCAACCACCAGACAATATAAAGAGACCTGATAATCTGAGACTGCAATTATTAAAATATAAAGGCAGTTATCACCCACCAGACCCAGGATTATAGTAAGTTTTTTTTTTTAAAAAAAAAAGGAATGGACATGTCAGGATAAATGAGAAAGGAGATCGGATAAACCAATGTTAAACTTTTAAAATGTTAAATAAAAATTGTGGAAAGGGAAGATAATAGAAAATGTTCGCTAGATGGTAGATTTATTAATATGATCCGGGTATATAATTCAGTTTCGTTTCTTCATTATATTTATATACTGTACGTTATGGGTTATCTTGTAAATTTTTTTTATGCAGGCTTCATAGGTGGACACCTGTTGTAAGATCTTTTTTTTTTACAATTTTTTTTGTTCCATCACTAAGGGAATGTGAAACAGTAAGGTCTGCTTTGCAGATCTTCGTTTCACCTTTTCTCACCTATTTCCTACCCTCATACCTTAGTTTGAACCCCAATCTATCGTAGTGTGTCTGCAATACGCTTATATACCGAAAATCCCACCTAATTTTAAACCACGAGTACAATGCTCATATTATATATAAGTATAACTCATGCCCAAATAAATAAAATATTATGGATTATGTATATGTTCACATAATTTAGATTTATTTAAAAAGTAGGTTATATAAGTTGTAATTGCGCACACACTATGATATGCATTTTAAAACTCATATCAAAATTATAAATTGTTAATTAAAGTTATTTTGTTTGAATCTATTTACAAAAATATATTACAGTCGTAATATATTTTTGATTTAAAATAAAATTCATATTCATTTAGTAGATAGATTCAAATATTGCAATTTAAAAAGTAAAATCATTTTCTTTTAATTTAATAAAAGTCATTCCAAATATTTCTGTTAAAATAAATGAGGGACAATAGTTTAATTATTTCATGTTGTAGAAGCTTATCTAAAAATACAGCAGATGTCCACTTAAGGTTTTCTTTAATTAGTAAAAGTAATTTTTAATTAAATCTAGTTTGTAATTCGAATGTCGACAAGGAAATTAACAATAGAAATTAATTAAAATTTTGTTAAATTCCTTTAGACATTCGGATAGGTTTAATTACAGCTGATAAGTCCGATATATTTTTGTAACGCTCCAGGGCAGTTCTATTGTTCAATTCCACTATAAAAAGGAGGGTTTTCTTTTGTTCTCCATTCTGGTCATTTGCTGATGAAATGTTTCTAACCAAAATTATTCTAGTGATTTGCTAATGAAATGTTTCTGGTGTTGCTAATGAAATGATTCGAGTGATATTCTAGTAAAAATATTCTTCAAAATATATTTTCCTGAGATTTTAGCTACGTGCCTGCGAACTTATATTTGAAGCCGAGTTTTCATCTCCAAATTAATTCACCATGTTTACCACACAAATTGCTAACCTTGACATGTCAGAGTAGAGCTGGCATGGAGGCTATTTCCCTCAGGAATGGCCGGCTGCTGCTCTAGACCATCGGAAGCTATCACGTAAGGAACCCCGGAACTGCTGCTGCTGCCAAAAATATGAACAATTCCAGATTTTGCTGCTGAATTATAAAACCTGCCGAACATCAATCTACCTGCAAATGCTTCTCCAGAGGTAACCCCAAATTAACCCAAGAGCTCTTGTGATTCCTAACTAACATGCTATAGCTATTTTAAATTGTTTTCTTTTATTTCACATAACTTTATTATGTACTTCTTTAACGTGTTCAAATATAATCAACAGTTTTGCTCTCTATCCTTGGGTTAATATTTTCTATTTATTAAGCTTTCTTTTATTTTATTATGATAATGTGTCAGAATCATCTTTGACCGAGTGAATTATTCCCTTTGTTGAAAGTAAGATGCCGCTATTAAGGCATATTTTAAATTTATAATAATTCCCAATTTTATTATCTCACAAATCACTCGTTCGAGGGCGATTCTAATCTTCTTTAATATATATAATAATCAAATAGTTTAAAATCTACATTTTATTGATTTTAACCTAATATGAGAGTATGTGCGAGGTCAATGATTAAATGTGTCCCCAAATGCATGATTGCGTAAATAAACCTATGCTTACTTTTCAAACCTGCAAGCATGCATTTTCCTATTTTAAATACTGTGTTCTACTTTAATTACAAAGTTCATCATTGACGTCGAGAATGTGCGGACCCTTTTAAATGAATTTCTGGGAATTTGATTGGGCATTTCTCTTAATCCAAGTAAAACCCATTTAGTATGTTTTATATACATTAGTCTAGTATTGCTGGTAAATGAATTGGTTGTTGAGACCGCTTTGTTTTGCTTTTCCAAGGATTTTTACATGGCCAAGTCCGTTCTCTCTTCGCTTCCTGCAGTTCCCAGGCAGAGTGTGTACTCAAATGTCACACCTGGGAATTAAATGCAGTCGTCACCCAGTCGCTAAGTTTCGGCTGTTCATGACAACACTTTCCTACGGGTTAGCGGTGAGCTGCCCTCCATAGTCATTCCAAATATTTCACTATTGTTTTATTTATATATTTATTTTTACAAAGCATCCATGACTTAAACGTGTCACACCCTCCAACTTTAATAAATTCATTATTAGCAATACTGACCTCCCATCTGCTTTAATTATTATTATCAAATAAATGTCTTGATCACATCCCCACTTTATTGCTTAGTAAGCTTTTGTCCGTGCTATTCTCGAAATCAATAAATATTATATAACCCGTAATATCAAATATTTTATTAAACTGTTATAATTACTCAAAGCACCTCGCACATGTTCCCATCTCTTTAAGCACATTATCGTAATGCTATTAGCCCGAGGGATAGAATATATAATTTTGCTTTAAAACCTTTTTGTCATTTATTGGAATGTAATGCCAACAATTATTTAATACGCGTCCCTGTCTCATATAAGCAGACAGTGGCATTATATATATATTTCTATATAAATAAATTTTGAAATCATTTAAAACTAATTTTGATCTTTTATTTTATTGATTCCTATCACTGTCTCGGTCTATATATCTATTTTCTACATTTCTTTTGTACATCCATAGACGTTAATTAGCAACCCAAACTTATCTTAGTATAGAGTCTTTTTGTTTCTCCCTGACCACCAGGCACCGGTAAAAGGTTATACTAGTAGTAGCATCAGATGCGTTATCATGTAGGTGGCGCTGTGAAATTTGGACTTTAGATTCGAACTTAGTATATCTAGAAGGCAACCCCTCCTAGAATGTTCAGTTTCATGTTTGGGGTTTGAAGTCTGCAGTGTGTTAGCGAGATAGACGATTCTGACTGTTACACTATATAGTCCCTTTTTGTATAACCTGTATTTAAGTTCATTATAAACCTTTTTTTAGGAAATCTGTTATCACTCATTTATTTTACATGTTCAATCCAACAAGAAGGTCTCTTTTTTTTTTTAAGTGTCATAGCATCGGCCTGGACGTGAACCCACAACCCGCGCTGACCTCTCGACCACCAATGCATGACACAAGAAGTTCTCTTTATAATAGTAAAATTAATAATATCAACTTCCTTCAATATGAAGCATATATTAATTAGTCTTATAATCTTACATAGAATTTGTAGAATCTTATGAAGCATGATCTACTTTTATATAATGAATTGGAAGAATAAAATCTATTTATACAACTAATTTAGTTGGAGCAGTTTAATTGTTATGATGAAATAGTTGATTTTTTAAATAGTTAATTAAAAGTGCAGAAACGCCCAAAAATTGCTGATAATTTAGAGTTTTTTCTCTCTAAAATGTCAATGATGAATTTATCCTTATAAGGTTGTGATAACTAGATAAAAGATCTAACTTTTGTTTAACCAAAATGAAAACTTCAAATGGTGTTATTGATTGAGAGTTCATAAGAAGTTCAAATGCAGGAATTGGGTTCCACTTTCTAAGTTGGCCCTAATATGAAAAAGTGAATGTTATTTACAACTTTGTAAATTTTTGTTATGGTAATGTATTCAAACTTAGTTACTTCATGAATAATATTAAAATGGTATAGGTCAAAAAATTAATAGGTTAACCTCAGAAGGGTAGTGAAAGATAATGCAAGTCAGTTGCAAGATATGAAGTGAGAAACTGTATGTTTTTTTTTTCTGACTTACATTTTAATCAAATTTCCCGATACCCATTTATTAGAGGGGATTTGAACCTAGACTTTCAAGCTGCTATCAGTCATCCACTCTATCTTAGATACCCGATACACATGACCACATACTTGGGAAAATAAATGATCTCCAATATACATATTTCATGCTGAACCAGCACTCATCAATTGATCCGGATTATCAACTCCTATACATACATATAATCAGTACTCAGTTTATATTAAGATAGAAAATCTTCAAACTTTAATGGACAGGCTTCAATATTCTCCACTCTCCAAATCTTCAGACATCCATATCATTAAAAATCTGATGATGGTATGTTTAAAGCCCTTGTTTGCCAATTTTGTTGTCATACTCCATTTTGACTATAAGTCATTAAGACCATTTAAATACACAGAAGAGAGATGAGAAGAATACATACCCATTTACTAATCAATAACCTAGGTCTGATACTTAAAAAAAATCAGAATCTTGGTTTGAAAACAGTCAGGTAAAAAGTTTTGAGTTATATCTGGATTCAAATCAATGGATATGGCTATTGGATTTGTTAACTATAGTTTGAAACACCTTACAGAAGAGATAGAGTGTCTCATAATTAGTTTGGAATTCATCAAAAAAAACAAAAAAACAACTCTGGAAATTAATGAATTCTGTACAGATGAAGAATAACTGGTATTATTAAAAATAATGGAATAGTTTGTCACATGGATGGCATATGATCAAGCATCAGCAATCATTTGCTATACATATATTTTCTTTTTATTTATCTCTTAAGTTCATTATATACCATTGTACTTAAAACACACTTGGCATTGTTATTCAAAAGCCTGTCAGTATTGAATTAAATTTCTTATGAAATTACTACTTTGGCATAAGTCTCCATTTTTGTGTATTTTAAGATTATATTTATCTAGTTAAGTATATAAGTATTATGTATGACATACGTATGTAGTGCTACAAAGTTTCTGTTTAATTCATTTTTTTTATGGCAGGAAATACCATTTTTGTATAAATAAGTTTTATTATTCAGAAATTGTTATTTATTTCTCTCAACACTTATGTAGTTATTGAAGCAAAGATAGAGGTCAGTATTGTCTTGCATATTGGAATAAGTTTCAGGAATCAACATGGTTACCAATACTACACATCACATGACTTTCTTTACTTATATTTAACATATGTTTTTAGAAGCAAATATTTTCATTTTCAGTCAGAACCATTTATTGTAAGTTTGAGTAATCAATGGAAAATAAATGTTAATGCAGTTATATTCACTTCCTGTAACTAATTTAGGGATATAGTAGTTCTACCACCTAATGTTCATTGATTATTCAAGTTTACAATAGATGTCTCTGAAATAGGGTGAAGACATGTTTACTTTTGTGATAACTTTTCACTATTAGTTTTAAGATTTGTATTTCTTTTTAATTAAATTTAATATATATACATTTTCTAAATGATTGAAGGTTATGGAAATGAGTTGGTTGCCTATTCCTTTACCTCCACTATGTCGAATAATTATGACATCAACAGTATCTGATCCAGTTACATCACAGATAGCAAGTCGTCCTGATACTGATACATTAAAAGTGCAGAGCTTAACATGTGATAGTCTAAAACGAAGGGTAATGGAGGAACATTTAGCAATGCATTGTAAAGCATTGAATGAAGATCAAATGGAACGTATTGTTAAATCAAAATTAAGTGAAAGCTCTCTCTGTTTAGCATTACTTGCCAATGAATTAAGAATATTTGGGCAATATTGTAAACTTGACTCTCAGTTAGATCTTTATCTTTCGGCTTCCAGTGTAAGAGAATTATGGGGTCAAATTATTCAACGATGGACCAAAGATTACAGTTGGAAGCCATCTGGATCATGCTGTGATGATTCTGCAACAGGTAAGGATAACTTTTATTTATATTATAGTTATTATTTAAATTTAATAACTCTATTTAATAAGGAAATAAACCATCACCAATGATAATCAAGTGTTGTAGTGTTCTGCAGCTTTAGTTATCTCAATGCGATTTCTGTCACAGATTTTAACAAGTAGCAATATAATAAAGTGAAAAGAGAAATTTGTAAATTGTTAAATCAATTAGTTGCAAGATTTTATATACCACATCTCAATTGTTCTTTATTCTGTTCTATGGAAAATAGGTCTAGAGTTAAGAAAGAGGCTATTGCATTGTGATTAAATAGAATCTGAGGAGGTCACATCATGCTTAGTAATGCTAGAAAATCAAAGGTGCTTGCTAATAGCTCAAGGTTCACTAATATGTATAGTTATTATTAACTTGAGTTAAAATTTCAACCACTTAAGATTTTGAACTCATGATAACTTGCTTAAACATACTAGATCAGGATCAATATATTTTAATAATTTTAAGCCATTGATTTGTATAGGATATAGTAAAAGTGAAATCAAAGCTTCTTATCAAAAGTTTCAACTCTGTCAAAAAGATGCTCTGCTTGAGGTAATCATTGTTTAATTTAGTTAATGGGTTGAGAGAAGTTACTGTCTATTTTTTGACTAATTGTTTGTCTATCATACTAAGAATGATAATGGCAATAAAATCTAAATTCACAATAATTCATTTAAGAAATATGTAAACGTGGGCATGTAATAACATTTTTAAAAAATTCTAATTGTATAGCTTGGATTCCAGGGTTTGGATATAACCATAAATAATTGATCATTGTATTTATGTCCAGCTTTTCTCTTACCTACAGTTCATAGAGAATATAGCTCATTTTGAAAATTACTAATATTTGTGGCAATAAACTCTTGGCAATGTTGTAAAGCAAGTAGGCTATTTTCATAAATTCCTCTACTTCAATCATTTTATCCAGAATAATGTGTCATAATTATGATAGTAAATATAAAATTGATACAAGATTTTAATATATCTAATACTACCATTTGATAGAAGTCTTCCTGTTTTGTATTATTTAGATATTCATCTATACTAGTTTTCTATTCCCTGTTATAGTTTGTTCAAAATTTACCAAAATTACTGAATTTCTTGTACATTTACATTAATAATTTTTTTTAGATATCTTTTCTCAAAGGTGTATCATTATGATTATTTCATTTTGTTTTCAAAAATTTATATTTCTTCTAGCATATTTTGATTTCTAAATCTTATTCTGAATTAAAACATGACCTAAAAATGAAGAAAACAAGATGTTAAATATTTTAAGACTTTTAGTTATTAAACAAAGCAGTAAAATAGTATTTTATAAATCATTAAATTTCTCTTCTTAATAAATGATATCAAAATATAAGTTATTAAAAGTTTTATTATATTTAATTTTTAAGGTACTCACACACCCATATATTTCTTTTAATTAGTTTATTTAAATACAAGTATAATTTATATATTTGTAGTTTAGATATAATTATAGAGGATTAAACACAGATTTCCAAGCACCCTTCAACTATTCACTGTATCTCATATCGACACATGATCACATGTGAAAAAGATAAATGATCTTCAATATATATTTTGTGCTGAACCAACACTCATCAGTTGGTTTAGATCATCATTCCAACACACACACACACACACACACATATATATATATATATATATAGTCAGTGTTTTGTTTGTATTAAGATAGTAAATCTTCAGACTTTAATGGACAGGCTTTATCTACTCCATCCTCTAACTCTAATCTAATCTAATGATATAATGCCCAAATCTCCTGTTGATGCCAATATTATTGTCATGCCCTTGCTGACTTTAAGTCACTCTGACCTCTCATGTATAGGACCTTGCCCATTAAATACACTGAAGAAATGTGGACATAATACAGGCTGAATCTGTAATATTTGAATACAAGTATAATTTATATACTTGGAGTTTAAATGTAATTATAGGGAAATTGAACATCTAAACTCGGAAGTGTATAAATTAAATATTAGAGATTTAGCATGTCTCTTACTCATCTCTGCTGTGTATTTAAATGGACAAGGTCCTATAAATGAGGCATCAGAGTGACTTAAAGTCAACATGGGAATGATAATAATATTGGCATAAACAAAGGAATTGGCATTAAATTTTGAATGGTATGGATGGCTGAAATGGAGAGTGGAGTAGATTGAAACCTATTCATTAAAGTTTGAAGATTTGCTATCTTAATATAAATCGAACACTGATTATATATATGTATGGGAGATGATGATCTAAATCAACTGATGAGTGCTGGTTCAGCATGAAATACATATATTGGGGACCATTTATCTTTTTCACATGTGTGTGAGCATGTTTATCGGTTGTATGAGATAGAGTGATTAGCTGAAGGATGTTTTTTAGTCTATGTTAAAATCCCATATAAATTAATTAGTTTAATATATTTTTATTGAGTCTCTTTCTCTCTCTCTCTATATATATATACACACACACGCATGTTTGATATAATATTGGAATACTTGTCATATACACGCTATATTTTTAACTAATTTAGCAGAAACATAGGATATACATGTTGATAAAACATTTTTTAAATTTAATAATAGCCCTAAAACTGGTAAATAGTATTGGACATGATGTTGATGTTAGTTTCATAAGTCTATAAGTAGAGGTGTAAGCCTATTTGAATTTAAAAAGGAATAAACTTTTCTTACAGTCTTAGTTCACAATGCTTGTGTCTGGCTTATTTATATATAAATTTAAGTAGAGAAGAAGATGGAACCATCTTTTTCTTGTAAAATCTCTGCCTTGTGTTTTGAATTGAAAGTTTCCTGTGCAGTCATTATTACATCTAATTGGTTATCATATAAGCATTTTTAAGGCGCATCTGTCAAAGATTTCAGCATTTCATGTTATTATTCTTACTTATTTAGGTAAAGCATTAGTACCCAAAACTGCTAATCTCTTTAAATTTATAGTAATAATTTTTATAATAGTACTGATGTTCCTGGAAAACAAAATGTGTTAACTATGTTCAAAAATAAATACCCACTGACATTATAAGATAGTTGTCAGAATAAGCCTAAAACTACAAGACCCGGAGAAAAGATGGATGGAAGTATGTCACTTGTAGAATAAATCAACTATATATATTTTTTCAATTACTAGGTTTAAAAATGTCCATCATTCAGAATGCCTTCTCCCCCCTGTGAATGTCATACTCAAATTGTGACATGATTATGCTATTAGCTCTACCATTATTCTGCATAGTTGTATCTCAACTGCAGATTATTTAAACCTTTTTGGTCAATTTTATTTTATATTACAGAAGCTGTGATATTCTAAGAATACAATGCCTAAAATTTTTAAGCCAATGCAAACAAACATTGGTTTGAAAAATATTAGGATAATTTTGCTTATCTCTCATGATGTTCCTAATTATCTGATTTCATATTGAGCTATCATGAATTTCTTTTTAATGAGAGAGCAATTGATATTCTTTATCCTTATGAGGCTTTTGCATGTTAAATGGCTTAATAATTTTATACCATATTTAATGTGTAGAAATATAAGTTCTTCAATGATGCAAATGATAAATTTCATACAATGTCAATATATACAGAAAAAGAATCAGAATTAAAACCAATTCTTTTTTTATGTTGCACTTCAAGTATACAATAGTCAAATATGTTTAAAAATACATATATACAAGCAACAAAGATTACAATATTTTCACAACATGGAGTAAATAGCAGACTTCTCAAGTGTAAAGAACTACAAAAACTACACAATATATATAATATTAAAAACTACCCACAAATCCATTCACTTCCCATCCACCCTTAATATTAAAAGAACTCTTAAATAAGTTAATTGCTTCAGAATAATAAATTTTCAATAATAAAGACTCTTTAATTCTTCTTTTGATTTCATTTCTCTCAAAGAAGACAACCTTAGCTTCATCAAAATCAATAGTATGGCCTGTATCTTTTTCATGGACATACAAAGCAGAACTAAGAAATGAAATCAAAAGAAGAATTAAAGAGTCTTTATTATTGAAAATTTATTATTATGAAGCAATTAACTTATTTAAGAGTTCTTTTAATATTAAGGGTGGATGGGAAGTGAATGGATTTGTGAGTAGTTTTTAATATTATATAGGTTGTGTTTTAATATTATTTTTATGCTGGTCTGGTTTAATTTTGGATTGGGGGTAGTTTTGATTTTATATTGACTAGTTTAGCTTTATGCTTGTAATGTTTATATATATATGCACTGTATTTTGATATATATATTGATTTGTATATTACATATATTGTGAAACGAATACAGATATCAAACTTTATTTATTATATATATATATATATATATACCTTTGTTCATGATATCATCAATATAAATCTAATAACATAGTATTTGTACATTGTTTGAAACAGACATAAATGGAATTTTATATCTTATAATATCATTTCTCCGAAGTAACTTTGTTGCAATTTTTCAGCAGAATATTCTGTATCTTAACCTTATTCATATTTTTTAAATTATGCCTTCAAGATATTCAAATGCCCTTCGGCTAAATCAGTTTTTAGATCTTAGTTATTGATCAGATATTTATTGGGATGATGATACACCTGAATATATCTCCTTAAATATTCTGCCATGCTTAATTATTATAGATCCAAGTTTAAATAAAACAAACTCAATGATCGAATATATTCCCTAAATATCTTAAGAGAATTTTTTATTTCGTATAACTTTCCCTGCCTAACTGCATTGAAAATCAACAATATTATAAAAATGTAGAACATTATAACATGATTCTGTCACACTACTTGTCTAATAGCCTATTTTACTTTAAAATTAACATTATCCACTTAATGTGTTCTTTACAGTGAAGTAATTTTTATTAAAGATAAAAAGTTATGTTCCAATGAAAAGGTGACTGTTTTTTTTCATGCTGCCTGAAGCACCACATCTCTGAATTAATGCATGTTACTTAATGATATAGGTTAGCTATTTAGCTATTTATCATAAAAAAATTTAAAGGGCTAGCATATTTGCACTATGAGTTATAACATAAAATGTGGTAATATGTTGCAACTTAACCCATGATGGAAGAGTGTATAATTTTGTTTTAATTGGGCAGAACTGCTGCTGAAATATTTGAAATAATTCATACTGTATATGGCAGTAAAGCATATTTCAAGGGTTTTTAAAATATTGTTATGACGGGAAGCATTATTGAAGACGATTCATAAAGATACAAAACACAGTCACATTTCATATAACATCTCATGATCCAAACATACTAATACCTTACAATTTTTATGGTAACTAATTAAATTATACCACAACGTATGATCTAGATATTCTAGCATTTAAATTTTTTTGTGGTAAATAGCTAAATTATATTGCTGTAATACTCATATGTTAATTTAGAGTTGGCGCTAATCTTTTTGTTGACAATATGTATATAATAGACAGATGGATAAATTATGTAGGTTTTATTATTTTTCTAATTAATAGATTTTTAAAAAATTTTATAATCTGAATTCAATTACAGATGGCGTTGGTTGGGTCTGCGATGCATTACGATTAATAGCACTTTCAAGGCATGGTTTGACTATTGTTGAAATAGTAGAAATTCTCAAAACCATTGGATATGTTGGTAGGTCAGAAGTCAAAGCATTAGATGTTGCACTTCTGCGATCGGCAGCATTAGACTCTCTTTGTGAACGTCCAGGTGGACTTATCAATTTCTTACATCAACATTTGCAAGAAGCTGTTAATCATGATTTACTTGGTAAGAGAACTTTTCAAATTATTATATATATATTAAACTATGAATAATTTGATTATAAAGTACTAAAAATACATTTTCACTTCATTTAAAAAGGAAATTACATTTTAAACATTTATCACAGAATTGATAAATTACATTTTTATTATTAATGTATTAAGGTTTGTAATTTTGTTCTAAATTTTTTTCAGCAACTAAGACAAGAATATATTACTCTTTTATCAACATTAATCATTGTTTGTTTTTTTTAATTAAAGAGTTATCTTTTTTTTTTTTTTGTTATTGTTGTTAAATAATATATATGGCAAAATTTTTTTAATAGAATGGTTTGAAGTAAAATGTATACTTTACATATTTGTGCAATAATTGAAAAATAATTTTTCTTTAAAACTCATAATTACAATATATATAAAGATTTATATTAGAAACTTATGTATAGTACATTATCAGCTTTACATAATAAGACATGTTCACTGTACAAAATTACACAGACACAACGGCATAGCTACAAAAATTGAGATCGTAGGCAAAAGCTCCCCCCCCCCCCGTTTAAAATGCTAATTTTTTTTTTTTTTTCATTTATTTATATTAAACTTTTACCCTCCTTATGCTCAATAGCTAGAATTGCAAGATCTTAAGCCAATCGAATCTTTTTTTTAAACATTTTACTATATTTCTTTCTTTCAGTGGTTGCCATTATTACCAGAAGTATGAAAATAACAGAAAAATGATATACCTTTCATTAAATTCACTTTATTAATAACTATACTTAATAATTGATAATTTTTAAAATTGCTTATTGATATTGGTTAGTTTAAAAAAATCTAGAAAGTATTGCTAAACTATGGATTTCTATATTAGAAAGCAAACTAGATGATGTGATATAAGAAAACTTGAAACCGGATGTCAAATTTTATTGAAAAGTATATTTTTAATTCATCTCTGCTCAGTAAGAATTATGCAAATCTCTGATCTTGTGTTAGTATTGAATAAGCGCAAAAGATGACCTCTATCAAATATAATTAAAAAGAGTTTGTACATATATTATTTAGAGCATTCAGATCTTTGATATTATTACTTTGCAATTTTTGAACATTAAAATGATTTGTTTTAACTGTAATTATGATTTTAATGCAACAAGAGTCCTTAAAAAAGCTTGTGATGTGCGGAAATAAATTTTTGAATGGCTGTTTGTGACTTTGTAGCTACACTATATGTGAAGAGTCTGATAATTTCTCTTTTTTATTAAGTAATTTTAAATAAGGATTATTCACTTTGATACTGTCTAAAAAAGTATTTTTAATCATTTATCAGTCATTAGCAAAGTAATTTTATATATTAAATCAAGAGTTGTATGATTTCATCAATTCTAAATATTTATTTCACTTTCTTTAATTAATGTAATTTTTATAAACTCATAATCAAGTTATTACGAAAATGTAAAAATTCAAATTCAAGACTTTTGTAATAATGCAATAAACATGCTTTCAGCAGCAGATCTCTTCCAGAATCATAGTGCTGTATTAATTTAGCAATTGAAAACTATGCCTACATATGGACATAATTTATCATGTAAACGAGGCTTAATATGTAAATGCGGCATTTAAATGTCAATTTTTTTGGCAGTGGAATGTATAAACCCTTTTCGTTGATTGCATTTGGATCATTTGCAATTGTCCAAGCCTTCTTATATATTTTTTTCTATCATCTCTTTTGGCACAAATTATCCTTACATTAGTGGGATTGGAAGTATGACTTATAGCCAGCTCGTGATTGAGGAAAATCAATTTATATTTATTATTCTGTTTTACTGTGTTGTGTAAGTGTATACGCAATCCTTATGGATCTATTCATCCAAGATTCACCATAATACACAGAACCACAAGATGGGGCATTGCATGTAATTTTGTAAACAAGGGCATGCTCCACTGAAATTTTATCTTTTAATTTATTTAATAAGTTGTTTAGTGATGGAAGTTACCTAAAGCTAACTCTATAAGTGTCCGCACATATATTGCTTGGTACTTTTGCTTCTACAATCATAATCTCTGCTGTCACCCACTGATAGTTATTTAACTCAGTGGATCCTTTTTTAGCATTATATATCTAGATAAGTAATTAGTGCAAAATGGTGGGATTTCCAAATAACAGCATCATGAAAGTGTCATGCATTGTCCAAGTTAAAGCTAACCTTAGGTTTAAAATGTGTTGGAATATGTCATGCACCCTACCAGAAATAAAGGCTGCATTATTTTACAGTGAAATAAAAATTTGACCAAGTCAGATTTTTAATATCTAGGTAAGAAGGTTTATTTTTCAATATATTTAATTCAGATGTAAATGAGGCTAAATAACAAACTAAAGATATTATCTTATTAACTACATTTAAAAACAAAACAATTTATTATAAAAAGTGCATTTTAGCTGCTTAATATACAAGTGGAATCCAACAATAATCAGAATCATTCTCTGGTTTGCCCGCATATTGCAGTACTTCTTACAGGGACTGCTAAATGATGTCACAATGTGAAATTGTGGAGCCACATAATGCATTAATTTGTAAAGTGCATTTTGCATTTTTGTCAATCTTTTTATAATAACTGAAAAGTTCAACAATGAGAAATTCTGTTTTGGTTTACAGAAAATGACGAAGAAAAAAGTTGTAATACTTGAAACAGATTACAAGAAAACTGATCTCATAAAAACACAAGTTTATGAATGGTTTTAATTGAAATATTAAATTTACCATGTCCCTAAAAAGCATCACAGTGAAGTTCAAAGTCAAAACAACACTGGATTTTTTTTTATGCAAATGGCAGTTTTCTCTCAAATTTGGTCAGGCATTTTATCTGCAAGTTTTGAAATATTTGTGTGATGTGGTAAAATGTAAACATCCTGTTTATGAAAAGAAAAAAATGCAAGCTTACCCCCAGAAAGTGTGATCTCTCAGCCTTGGGTGGAAAATACTTTTAATTAAATTCAGCATGGTCCAGCTTATCTATGAGTCATATTCACCCAATTGCGCTTTTGGTGATTTTTTTTTCAATCTCTCAAATGAAAAAATGTCTATTTTTTTGTGTGTGTGCAGAAAAAAATGTTGGAGACATTAAAAGGCATCACTTTGCAAATATTTCTGGACTATTTTGAAAAATGAAAAATACATTTAAATGAGTGTATTGTGTCAACTAGATAGTCATTTGAAAGTGATTAAATTTATAACATTTAAAAGTAAATAAACAATTTTTTATTATAAAATTCTGGTTATTTTTGGATATCCCTGTGTACATTCATCCATTAATTCAGTCCTAATTACATTTGATTTTATATATTTTTATTATTCCTAATTTGTCACTAAGCTTTATTATCATCCTTTATTCAGCATATTTGGTTTCTATTATAATAATGTCATTACTGGATATAAAAGATAATGGTACTTGTCAATTAGCCAGACCGTGCTCCTAGGTGACGCTGCATTACCCATCAAGAACCATGCAAGCGATAAATTTCTGGTGAAGAAATTGCTGTAAAATTAAAATGCCTAAGGCAGCATGAAGAAATCTCTGAAATCGCTCTAAAATACAAATTACAAAAACAAGAAATCGAAGAAAACGCTATTTAATGCTATTTTCTTGAGTCTATGAAATAAATCAAAAACTATAATATTAAATCTCAAAAAAATTAATGTTTGCTAGGCACTATTTAATGCTTTTTCCCATCATGAATGCTATTTTCAAAAGCACACAACTCCCCCCTCCCCCGCATGAAGAAATCCATCAAAAATAAGCAAAATACAAACTACAAAAACAAGAAATTGAAGAAAATGCTATTTAATGCTATTTTCAAAAGCCTATGAAATAAAACAAAGTGGTTATTAGAAACATGGCAGGAAAAATGAATTGCACTACTTTTTTTTAAAAAAAAAAATTCCTGTGACTTTCAACACTATTTCGTGCAGTATCAACAAACAAAAACCTAATTAACCTACTTTTCAAAAATATAAAAAAACATATAATACTAAATTTCATCAATATTTAAAAAATAAAAGACTTTCAACAGTAGTTTTGGGTAGGTTTTAAATCTGTATATATTTCTTTATGATGAAACTAGGGAGGAGAAAGCATTTATTATTTTAATCTTTCTATAATCTGCAACCATATCTATTTTCTATTTTAATTATTTTATTTCATTTCTAAATTCATATGTTATGATATGCCATAGTGAAGCGGAATCTGTTGCACACATTCAGCTTCACTTTCTAATATGTTTGAAACCTCCAAACATGGGTTCAAACCTAACCATTTAATTATAGACCACTGGGGAGTGAAGGTATACCCATGCACGTGATTGTTTATGTATTTGTAAACTTTAGATTCATTTAAAATTAATATGCATAAAAAAAAATTATATATTTTCATTACGGTAAACAATCATGCGTATGTGTGTGTAACAGATAAACTTTAATAATTTAAAGCGTTGCATAATGTATATTTTATTCATACATATATTTTAATAGAGAGAAAGTTCGAGAGTGTAACATAAAATTAGTAAATAAAAGACTTACCGTCTTCCAACTTCTAAAAAAAAATCTGTTTTATTATAATATAGATTTATTTAAACGTCATATTAGTTAACGTTGATTCCGCAGGTCTATTTTCAGCCTAAAGTAGATCAAAACCAACTCTCGAACTTAATCTCGTTTGTAGTCCAAAATATGCTGTATCATTGTAGTTATTAAAACATCCGGGAATTACCCATCGGCGGTGACAACGAGTATATATACAACCATATTTTCTAACTAAAGGGAGGAGACATGTCATTTTTCTAACGCGTTGCTAAGGGGAAGTCACGCCCCTCGGAACGGTAACATGACGAGCTAGTAAAACATAGATTTGCTTCCCCGGATCTCTCCAAAAATCTAACCGATGCCTAAATACTCGGAAACCATCGTTCATAAATTACTGCCAAAATGAACTTTATATTGAATAAAGAATGGACTGAAACCTTAATTTCGTCAATTGGTAGCTAAATTAACTCTTTTATCAAACATGGAACCAACACGTGCACACCCGGCTGGAAATTCATCGGAAAGAAAGGTAATTCCTTGCCGCAAAAATGAACTTTCATCTTAATAACCTTTTCTATTGTAAAATATAAATGTAAACCTCCAATAATGTTATTTCCCATCAGCTAATGTATGTCTTTTAAACATTTCTAGTTCTGAAATTTTTCCTAATGTAAAAATGTAATTACTTATTTCTCTATCGGTAATGCTAAGCCGATTAACTGCCTAAACAATGACCTCTTTTCTTTTTGATTTCTTTTTGTTTTATATTTAAACTGTAATTCTCACTTTATAAACTCGAATGCTAGGTTCTCACTCTCCTTGTATTTTATTTTAATGCGGCAATGTTTATTTAATATTATGCAAATCATATCAAATTTTAGTATGCTAATACCTCGATCTGGCGAATCAATCCTATTTATTTTTGCTATTCTGCCATTGCGGAAGATTTAATCGTAAACGTAAGCTTGCTTACATTATAAAATTCGCCCGATCGAGAGATATTCCTAAACTATGTTTTAATAACGAATATTATGCTTTTCACTGCTATTTAAATTAAATAATTTGCTATTGCTCCACGCTATTGATTAACACGATGAAAATTGAGTATTACATAAGTTTAATTCAGATCTTTATGTCTAAATGATTCATTTTATAAGTAGCCCGCCATCTAACGATAATTTAAGTCACTTATTTCTCGGGCGGATTAATATGCGTTTAACGAAGGAATTTTAATGTTTTAAATATTTTATCCTTAAGATATTGAATAAATTCTTTAAGTAAGTTGTATGCCCCCGTTTTGGACTGCTTTTAGATCATTATTTCATTACGTTAGACTTAATTAGTATTTTAAGGCTGTATAAATCAGGGTAAATCAAACCTGACAGCTTTCGTAACGTGTCCCGGTGATAACGTTCCTAATTCAAAAATGGCTTTGTCATACTTTCTCTCGTTAATGGAATATATATATAGCACAATTCTCGACAGAGCATGGAGGCCCCAGCTCTTACAGATAGTCTTAGGTTAGGTAAGCGCTGCTATGGGTTAACATTCGACGAGTCGGAACCATAGTATCTTGCCAACCCATTCCCGATGCTATCCGTCACAAGTGCGGATAAGCTTTTTTTTCTTCGCTCCCAAATTGATGAAGCTCCTCGTCCGCTCAGGCCTTATCATGCGGTTCACACGTTATCGTTCCTATCCTTTCATATGGTTCAGATGTCTATAAGCCGTAGTGATATAATTTCCCTAAGCCATCCCAAAATTCTCGTTATAGTTTAAATTTAATTAACTTTAGTATATATATTATCGCTTATTAGCGCTTCCCATCCTTCGTTCAACCGCTATTAATACATCATTAATTAACTATTGAGAAAATCTATAAATGTTGACTCGCACGACAATATCAAAATGATCATGCTTTTCCTATTTCTCTTCGCAGATAAGAAATAAATGAATTATCTCATAATATTCCAAAATAATTGATCTATAATTAATGTACCTTCCATGAAATCCAAATGTAATCAAAACTTGTTAGATCATTTATTATTTAAAATATAATTGTTATAAAAGCTCGCGTATTGTTATCAAATTATGTTACATTCATCTTAATTTAAATGTAATCATATGTTGAATAAAAACCCTCACACTGTTATTAAGTTTGGTCATATTCTATGTAATTTAAAATCTTATAAGCATTCATTCTAAAAGCTATTGTCATTGGTTAGTTTCCTTAATTTGGGAATATCATAGCGTGAGTAATATCAACCCGTTAAATCACATTAGCATATTAAGCCGCATCTGTTCAAATAATTAATTTATCATTATGTATATTTAGTGGTGCGTATCCATCAAACCTTGTTATGTTATCCGGTTTGACATGGAATGCCCAAGTAACCATAAGTGAAACCTAAATCGAGTGTTCAATATATATAATTTCTAATTCATTGTAAATCTCCATATCTAGTGATTCACATGATTAATCAGTTATTATTAATATTACGTTTAATAAATTTACATTTAATAAGCTATTTTTTGGATATTTTTGTTGGTTTGTGTGTGCACCTCTATCATTACTTTGCGTTATCAATTAGTTAGGCCGTAGGTCTCTTGTATCTTTGCTGAACCTTTCTGGGCCGGAGTAAATTGAAGGGTAGGCTGCTATCATCAGAAATGTTGTTTGTAATGTGATAGACTTGGGAAGTGGGCAATAGGGCGGAGTTCATGAGTATCCCTGACCTGTGTATCTCGTATATGATTGAACTCTCGGTACTTTTGCTTAGGTCCTAATTCTTGTTAGACGAACATACAATTCTGACCGGTACAATAGTTTTAAAGCAGAGAATAATTAATTTAATAAATATTTGGGAAAGACAATTATAAGCTCTCTGGTGTAATGTTCTCTTCCTTTTTAGCTGATATAAATCTCTGCTTTGAAATCTATTCTAAGAGAAAACAACAGATCGCTATGTGCTCATTGTTATCTATGTTAATTACTTAATATGTATTAGTCTGTTATTAACGTTTGTGAATTATTATTATATCTCTTAGTTAGATAACAGCCAGAGATGATCCCACAGGAATATTTGTAAATGTGTAATGCCCAAAATATGCTTTCTCCTTCCTACTTTCATCATAAAAGAATATATACAGATTCAAAACCTATCCAAAACTTCTGTTGAAAGTCTTTTATTTTTTAAATATTGATGAAATTTAGTTATTATATATTTTTTATATTTTTGAAAAGTAGATTAATTAGGTTTTTTGTTTGTTGATACTCCATGAAATAGTGTTGAAAGTCAAAAGATTTTTTTTAAAAAATGTAGTGCAATTCATTTTCCTGCCATTTTTCTAATTATCGCTTTATTTTATTTTGTAGGTTTTTGAAAATCGCATTCATGATTGTTTTTTTAAAAATGCAGTGCAGTTCATGTGAATACTTTTTTTGATTTATTACATAGGCTTTTGTAAGTAAGCATTTATTTTATATAGCGCTATGTTTATAATTGTATACATTTAAAATCAGCCTTTCCAAACTATTGTGCATGTGCTTTTTATGAGTGTTAATAATAAATGAATATTTTCACTCCCAACACGAGATATAGTATTTAAGAAAGAATAAAATGAATCCACTTATTCTTTCCAACCCAAATGCTTATATATGAGCAAATCTTAAGTACTGGAAGTGAAAGCGTGAGGATAGACCACTCACTTTAAATTACTAGATAATTTCGCCGTTGTCATTCATTCAGATATCATAAACAGTAATTTAAAGTGAGTGGTCTATCCTCAAGCTTTCACTTCCAGTACTTAAGATTTGCCCATATATAAGCATTTGGGTTGGAAAGAATAAGTGGATTCATTTTATTCTTTCTTAAATACTATATCTCGTGTTGGGAGTGAAAGTATTCATTTATTATTAACACTTGTAAAAAGCGCATGCACAATAACTTGGAAAGGCTGAATTTAAATGTATTACATAGGCTTTTGCAAAAAGCATTAAATAGCATTTTTTTTGATTACTTGTTTTTTGTAATTTGTATTTTACTTATTTTTGATCGATTTCTTCATGCGGGGGAAGGTGCTTTTGAAAATAGCATTAATGATGGAAAAAAAGCATTAAATAGTTTTTGATTTATTTCATAGATTTCATCATGTGGGGTGGGGGGTGCTTTTGAAAATAGCATTCATAATAGAAAAAAAGCATTAAATAGCATTTAGCATATGTTAATTTTTTTGAGATTTATTATTATAGTTTTTGATTTATTTCATAGGCTCTAGAAAATAGCATTTTCTTCGATTTCTTGTTTTTGTAATTTGTATTTTAGAGCAATTTCAGAGATTCCTTGCCTTAAGCATTTTAATGTTTGATTTATTTTATAGGATTTTGAAAATAGAATTTTCTTTAATTCCTTGTTTGTGTAATTTGTGTATTTGTGCAATTTCAGAGATTTCTTATCTTAGGCATTTTCTTTGTAATTTGTATTTTAGAGCGATTTCAGAGATTTCTTTATGTTGCCTTAGGCATTTTAATTTTACAGCATTTTCAGTGATTTCTTCATTAGAAATTTATCGCTTGTATGGTTCTTGATGGGTACTGCAGCTTCATCTAATGGCACAGTCCAGTTAACCGACAAGTACCCAAATCAATGATTTGCATCAAATATTTATTTGCTTCTCCTATCTAATTTTTTGAAATCTTTTAGTTAATGCTTATATACAGTTCACTATCTAATTAGAAATCTTTTCTTTAAAAAAATTAAGTATATGTAACATTTTTGGTAAAATGTTCTACCATCTATTTTGGAAATCTTTTTTTTTTGAATAAAACTTGTAGATCATACTTTTGATAAAATGTCCAAGTTGTTTTTAAAAGGATTATGTGATTTTTTTTGAAAAGATAATAAAACCATTTTTAATTAATGAATTTTTTTGTCCCTACCTAATTATAAAAGGGATTGATAAAAAAGTCTGAGGTAGTTGGTTTCTGTAACAGTTGGTTTCCAGAGTTATACAAATAGTGACCATGAAATTATAAATAAAGACAAGGGGAGCAAGCCCAGAAGTTGCTTCATAGTTTACTACGATAGAGTGTGAATTCATATGGAAGAAAATATCAACTTCCAGTATTTCAAAACCCTTGTATGGATGAAAGTGGCTGGCTTGCTTGAAGTCTAAGTGGAACTGATTGAATGCCAAGTTGCCTTTCGTTGTAAACAAGATCTGTTCTTAAGAATAATTCTATGTATAGTTGAATCTAATATTTTCAGATTTTACTTAAGATATTTTGGAACTATGATTAAATGTTTTCTGATATTCTGCAACAGCCACTGCTAGTTTTTCAAAATTATTTCAGCCAAAATTTAAGAGATTGCTTTGTTGATAGTTTTCTGACCTCTCCCCCTCCTTTAAATCGGTTTTATGTAATGATTAGAAATTTCCATTTCCAAAATCCCAAGTACATATATTGTTTTTCTTTCACTGTTGTCTTTGCTTTCTGCAAAATAAAAGGGAGAATATTTTGTATCATTAATTCCTACAAGTTATCTCTTACATTAACAAAATTTCAAAGGTTTGCATTTATGAATACTTTATCAATTATTAATATCTTTGTACTATTCAGAATAGGGTAGTATTTATAAGTCCACTTGAAGAGATAGAAAAAATTAAAGAGAAAAAAATCTAATATGGAGACAATTAAGAGAAAAAAATCAGTCATGAACTTATAGGCTAGTGGCATAGCTGCCTTTATCTCTACTGGGTTCATTATTTTAAAATTAATATAATGAAAATAAAAAATGTAAAATAATGGATACATTTTTATATATTACTGGGTCTCAGAAAGAGCACCTCTGTAATGATTTTATTACATTATAAATACAAACAATATGCACATACTGTATATGGCTATTAATACAGATTTATTGTTGTTTTCTAATGCAGTATAAATAAAGAATTGGATTATTTTTACTTTCAGTTTTGTATTTGATATCTCTGTTATCTAGAACGTGTAATGAATGTTTCTGATCTTAATTTTATTAAAACTTAATTCTTTATTATAAAATTAATTCTACTTATGTAATTATTTTTCTTTGGAGGACTATTGAATAAATTTTTGACCTGCAATGGTCTATTTAAATGCTGTTTTACTTACTTGTAGTAGAGTGCACATATGAATGCTCACATAGAATTTCTAGATTCTTAAGTCTAAAATTTGAAATTATGTCACCATTATATAGATAAAGAAATTTATAAAGCTTGTAGGAAATAAAAAAAAAAATAGGGGATTAAAATTGGGATGAAAAGTTTAAAGGGTATAATTATGGTCTAAAAAGAAAAGTAGAAAGCAGAAACAAAAAATGGAGAAATTGTCTTGAAAAGTAACTAAGTTCATTTCATATTTATTTTAAGAATAGATTTAGTATGGAAACGACCTTGCATTCGTTAATCATTTTAATCCAATTGAATCAAATATTATTTAGTCATATTGTGATGACTAATCTATATTGGATATCAGCCTTTTCACATATGTGTGGTCATGTGTATCTGTTGTATGAGGTAGAGTGGATAGTTGAAGGGAGCTTGAAAATATGTGTTCAAATGGCCTATAATTATATCTAAACCTTAAGTATATAAATTATACTTGTATTCAAATAAATGCATATATTATAAATGTAGAGAAATTGAATTAATTTTGACAGAAGAATGACGTTAAATATACTTTAGTCTCTACTATCAGAACTTGTTTTTATCATGACTGCATAGGAAAAGGAAAAAGACTTATTTTTAAGTCATTTTATTACAAAATATTTTTTCAAAAAATAACATTATTAGTTAGTAAGATGTAAAAAAAATAACGTTATGTGAAATTATATTAATTGTATTTTGCTAGATGGCGCTTTTGCATAGTTTACAAGAGAGATTTTATTTTAATTTTAAAGAAGAGATTAGCTTCATTTTTTTTTTTGTTCAGATTTAAATTTATAGAAATATATTGATTTAATAATGATTTAACAAGCATTGAAAATAGTTATTTAAGAATTATGGATTTTTTAATAAAAACAAATTATTATTTTTTTAAAAAAAATTCAAGTAAGAAAGTCAAAAATTGTTAAAGGTTTTTAAAAATACAAATTTATTTTTCATTTTAAAGATTTAAATTTTAGTATTCCCAAGATGAGTGAAACAGATCTCAAGACTTAATTCTTTCGGTGAATCAATTGTCATCAGGAGTATATTCCTGGGGAATTTCAAAGTCAGAAAGGACAATGTCTGGTATGAGATGCATTGCATCTGGGAGGCAATTTTGGAGAGTAAGGGGGAGAGAGCGAATGATTAAAATTCATTCATTTATACATAAACAAACATAGTTTATATTCGTTTTGAAATTTAAAAAAAGTCTAATTTTATTACTGAAAGTGTAAAAAATAATAAAAGAAGTTATTCTAGGAATCGGAATTGCTTAAACTGTTATATAGAATATATACGTGGTAATAAATAATCTATTGATACGGTCGGTAATCATACAAATATTTATATGTTTAGGATGTGAATGAAATAATTTTGTACGTGCATGTATTGGCGAGGAGGGGGGGGATATGATAAGAAATTATTTGCGCAATTTTTTATAAACATTTTAATTTAGCTTAATTTCATTGCTATTTAGAAGTCGAAAGTGGAGCCATCTTAAGATTTTCTAATTTCTTATCGTATTGTTTTTATTAAGTCTCATATTTCTCCAAAATCACGCCACGGAAGTGAATATACAAACAAATAATTTGAAGATCTAAAACTTAAAGATTAAACAAAAAAAAAAAAAAAAGACTTGCTAATATAAAATATATATATGCATGTGTGCATTCTTAGATGCAAAATTATTTGTATAAATATTTGCAGTTAATTTATGATATATACATTTGTATAAGTATATCGGCATGTATAATTTTATATATGGACATGGTACGGAATTGAAAGTTACTTAGAAAATGTGGTTTAAAAATGATCTAACTCAGGTAGACTACCTAGTTTGTTGTGCCTGATTACTCGTTAAAGTGATAGAAATAATAATATCATCAGTAGTAATTTATAAAGCAGAAAATTTAATGTTAGTTTTTTTCTTCTAAGTATAAGTGCACGGATTGTGTAAACTTTTAAGATTGATATAAGCTTTACAAGATTTGAATAGAGCATTGATGGTAAGGAATTGTCAAGATTTTCTGTTCTTAGTGAAACTTTTTTTTTTTCTAGATGAAGAAAGTTTGATAGAACAGTTAAGTGACTACATGTTTTTTTTTGGAAAATAGCTCATTCAGTGAAAGAGAAATGCACAACGCTAGATTTATTGTAAAGTCTAATTTGATAACTTCTATTTTTGGAGTTCCTCAGTGTATCAACCAAAGGCTAATGCTGGTATTAAAACTTGCTTGCACAATCGTATATTGCTGGTTTTATTAGGGCATAGAGTACAATGCTAGATTCAGAGGAAGAAAATTTTAATTTTTTTTTTTCTGAATAGCACTAAAATAGTTTTTTTTCTTCTTGGAAACTTTAATCCACATATTGATACAAATAGTAGACTTTAACTAAAAATTGTTGGAAATAATGATATTGGTACTATAATCTCGGTCTGTTGTTATTGAATTTTTTTGCACAACACATAGACTGACTATCGCAAACATTGTATTAGATACTCAAATACCCAAAATAATGGCATAATAGAGTATTTATAGTTAGGAGTCAGAATACAAAAGAAATTGACATTACCCAAGAACTTCCAAGCACAGATTATTGGGCAAACATAGATTAAAATGCTTCAAAGTTAAAATGACAGCTACATTAAATATATATTATTTCAATCATATTCACAAGAAAATTGATGCTTATTCTTTAAAAATATTCTTAATTTTAATTTGGACTTCCAGGTTTGTCATGTTATTGAGGAATTGAGTTCTCATAAGAAATGCATTTTGGATACAAGTAAATAATTTTTTAGGTTCTTCAAAAATAAAAAAACATGATTGGTTTTCTGACCATGATCTTATTATTAATGATGTAATTAAAAGGAAACAGGTGACATTTTCTGCTTGGCAGGATAACAAATTGAATGTGGAGCTTAATAATAAATTTAGAAATTTAAAGGCAAAAACTTATTACCTAATAAGAAATCTCACAAAGGACTGCAAAGTCAGTACAAACATTAGATAAATTTAATATATCCAGCACACAGTTCTTCTTTTCAAAATAGTTCATATATATCTAATATAGAAATAAAACAAACTAACTCCTTCTTTTTAAAAACTTGATTTTTTATGACTATAATCATGAAAAAGAAATCCAACGTTTCGACTATTTTTTCTAGTCTTTTTCAAGGCACACTAAAATAAAATATATATACAACAAATATCACATACTCCAAAAAAAAAAAAAAATTAAATTAATTAAAAATTACAAAATATATTCATAACCAAAATTTTTTTTTTTTACCTTATCTCACTCCCCTTTCCTATTACAATCACAACTTAAACACAACCAATTTCTTTTTAAAAATCTATATATATATCATTTAAAAACCTATTATTTTCTTTAAATAGGATGTTAATAGAAAAAAATAAAAGAAAATAATAGATTTTTAATTAAAAGTTTTTAAATGATATATATAGATTTTTAAAAAGAAATTAGTTGTGTTTAAGTTGTGATTGTAATAGGAAAGGGGAGTGAGATAAGGTAAAAAAAGAAAATTTTGGTTATGAATATACACCTTTACCCCACTTAGCGATGGCAATTGGTCCTCCAAAACTCATCGTTAAGCAAGAATATCGCAGACAAAATACGTAATTATAATGGGGGTCTATGGGAAAAAAATTGGTCGGTTCCAGTGACATAAAATATCCACATTGATTTCCAAGCTCAAAGATTTTCTTGATTTTTTCATGACAATGATGACTAAATACGGTATCTAAAAAGAAAAGTTTTATATCACTAGGAAAAAAAATGCATATTTTCACTTTAAAAAGTACAGAACAGCAATGAAACTAAATTTGAATTTAAAAGTTTTTATAGTCTTCCGCGGAAGTTTTTCATTGTAATGAAAAAAAAATCTATACTGAAGTGCTTTTTTTAAAAAATTGTATTACAGTATATATTACTACTATACATTTATTTTATTACTTATGTGAAATTATTCAAATTAAAAAACAATGTTTAATTATTAATTATTTAATTGAACATATAGAAAAAAAAATCAACTTATTTTCAAAGTAAAAAATCTAACTTCTAATTTTCTAAAACATATAGGTAGGATTATTTTTCTTACTGTATATTTTTAGTAATGTAATAATGCCCCCCCCCCCTGTTCAAGTAGAAAGAGTTTTAATTAAATGCAATCTGTTTTTTTTTAAACTTTTCTAATTCGACATCGTTTTAAAATGTTGTTTTTCTTCTGATTTGAAACATCTTGAGTGTAAACAACATGTTTATTAATGAAGTTACAAAATCAATAACTATTTTTACATAATTATCCAGGTGTTCTAAAAATAATATCATATTTAAGAAACACACACGCAGTTTAATATTCATATTTAGTGTTTTCCTGAAAGTTTGTGATGATGGTATTTATATATTGGAGTATTTGTATACAGTATTATCAACAAATTAAAAATCCTCCTTTTTCTTTTCAAAAACTTTATTTTCTTATCTCAATACTAAATATATATATATATATACTGTATATACAGTATTTATATAATACAAAACTCCGTTTCAACTGTTTATCTTCATACAGTCATTTTCAAGGATATCTCTCTCCCACTGCTATATTTTATTACTCTTTCTTTTACATTATTTAATTACAAATCAACGTTGAAACGTTGGAGTTTTTGTATTATATAAATATATATACTGTATATGTTCAGTATTGAGATAAGAAAATAATGTTTTTGAAAAGAAAAAAGAGAAGGATTTTTAATTTGTTGATATTATTGTAGAACATATATACGTATTTTAAAAGAAAAAGTGGATGAACATTTGCTGTGTTATTTATTATATATGATGTATACAGTATTATAGATAAAGTAATTATAGATATTTTAAGGGTTTTATGAATAAAATATTGTATGTGTATACAATTACAGCAAAGTCATTACCTGTATACATATTACAATAATATACTTTTGCTTTTGGGTATAATATAGCTATCTCTGACATCATCAGTGATGCAAAATTCAAGATGGCTGCCAAAATTTTTTTTTTTATTTTTCCCGATCGTTATAGCGAATAATCGATTGTACATCGAAGTAGTGGGTACAAATTGATGATGATCGCTATTGTGAAATATCGCTAAGTAGACAATCGCTAAGCGGGGTAAAGGTGTATTTTGTAATTTTTAATTAATTTAATTTATTTTTTTTTGGAATATGTGATATTTTTTGTATATATATTTTATTTTAGTGTGTCTTGAAAAAGACTAGAAAAAATAGTCAAAACGTTGGATTTCTTTTTCGTGATTATAGTCATAAAAAATCAAGTTTTTAAAAAGAAGGAGTTAGTTTGTTTTATTTCTATATTACAAACATTAGCTGATAATGATTATTTTAGATTTTTTTTTTTTTATGCATTGAAAACTATATAAGGACTTGAAAAATAGTATTACAATTTCATTAAATTCAGCAGTTGTATCCTTTTATATGATGATAGTGATATTTTGAACAGGCAGAAAAAATGTTTGATAATCTTTGGAATAATGATACAAGAATTGAGATGATAACTTTTAATGATTTACACTTTTATCTATTCATTTAGATTTGAACAAATATATTCAGCTTAATAAAATCAAAAGAGCTTGTTATAATATTAAAAATGGAAAGATGTTCCGATAAAATGTTTGGAGGTTTTAAAACATAGTAGTGATAGGTTGCTTCAAAAATATTAATTTTTTTTTAGGAATATATGGACTCATGAAATTATGCCACCTGACATTTAAGGATGTTTCTTTTGTTTCAATTTTCAGAAATTAAAAAGGGAATGGACAAGATTATAGTAATTATTATGGAATATCATTATTATCCTCTATAGTAAAGATACTTTCATGTACTTAGTCAAATAGATTATTCCAATCATAAATAAATGTTTACCAAAGATTCAATATGTTTTTCAAGAATTAAGAAATTATGTGATAAATTTTTAATTACGCAAAATTTTTAGTTTCTGTAAAGTTTTTTGAGCTGGGAGAATGGATTCTCCGAAGTGATTGAGCACATTTAACTGCATAATTGTGCATTATCAGATATCAAGCTGGGAGACATGATCTATATAAGAAAGTAGTTCACTGAATAACTTAGTGTAGAAAAATAGGTGACTTTGTAAAAAAAAAGATTGATTACCGCTTTTATAGATTAATCAATCTGAAACAATGTGAATCAAGCATCAATACGCAGAATGAGTTTATAAGTATCTTTTTTACCTTAGTTTAAAAACATGTTAATTCTTTCAAAGCAAAACTTTAACTATCTATGATTTAAAAAGTATTCTTCAATGTCTCCATTAAGAGCTGTGTGTTTTACTGTTATACTCCATTCGACTTCTAGTACCAGTTCATTTTTTGAAATACATCTTTTATTTTTTGAAATAAAATATTGAATTGACTGAAGACGTATATTAATTAGTAAATGCAAAGAACTATTCATATGATATCAAATCCTTAAAATCAAACTAATAAGTCTAAACATGAAATTCTCGTTACTAGCAATAGAAACTGACCTTGCTCTAAGATTTTTTCTATATTTAATTAAGCAAATTTAACAAAATACTACCCATTAAATAGGTTAATGACTTGTGCTTAGATATTTAAACTTTATACATCGAATCTAGGTAACTTTAGTCTGCATTGATTAAAAAAAGAAGTTTGTTTTGTTATTTTAGATATCAATTTATAAATATTCTGACATTATATATGTATGAATACAATTTATTTGATCACGTTATCCTCAATATGTATAATGTGTGTTTTTAATTTATTTGTTGAAGTGCGGAAAAGCTGGTCCTATTTGATGTTGCTGAGATTGTGATAGTCCGTCAAATAAAAACAATAGATTTTAAAAATAATTTTCGTTGCAGTAAAGTATCAATATATTTCGGAAAATTATTACATTTTGATTTACAAGTGCTAAACTTATTCAACTCACAACTTTCCCAAGATCCACCCTAGATGATAAATACATTAATGATTCTTATTTATCATTTATTAGATTAGAAAGTATTCCTAGCTTAGATATAAACTTTTAATCTCAATTAAAGATTAACATATCTATTTTTAAGCACACACACATTAAGTACATCGATAAAAGATTTCAGAAATATACCTGTACTATTTTTTTCCCCATAGGTTGCAAGCAGCCATCAGTTCAGCAAGATTGCGATCTAAGAAAAATTAACTACCATAATAACTTAGCTATGTTTTTCTTAAATCAGCCTCATTCAGAAAGGAAGACACAAGAACTGCCTTGGCAAATGGAAAAAAGTCAAAGTTATGAAGGACTAAATAAAGTTATCTCAGAACCTAAGTAAGAAATATAATAATTGAGATATTGAATGTAATGCAATGCAAATATCTGAAATGTAACAAAACTTTATGAATAGGCAGAATATTCATAAAGTTTGTATTAATTGAATGGCATCTAATAATAATATATTGCTCAGGAATTCAAAGCTTGAGCATTAGAAGTAGAATTGAGCCACAATCCATGGAGTTTGACCTCCAAAATCTCCTGTAAATTGTACAATAATTTATGAAATATAATGTTGATTATTATCACTCATTAAGATAACTAATCTTATATTTTTAACAAAAAATGATAAATAGCTGATTAAAGTAATGAAAAAATCACCAGTGATGACTAGTTGGCATCATTTGATATTACCCTATTGCCTAATTTATTTACTTTTATATATAAAACATATATTTACCTCAATACAAACAATGAGAATATATTTTTATATTTATTAAAAAGTAGTTGCTATTGAATTGTAAAAATGGGATTCCCAGCACACTATAAGGGAATCAAAATATTAATATTTAAAGAAGTCATAGAATACCAAATAAAGCATCTTACAACTCCCAACATACAGTAAAAGCAATCAAGCTCACTATTTCAGAAGATTCTATTGTAAGCTTGAGTAATCAATGGACATTAGATGATAGTTTCAAAGCAAATCTTCAGTCCAATAGCCATAAACTAATAACAGATTGATTTACTATACTAAATGAAGATGTGGAAATCATGTTAAGTATAACTATGTTCTTTATAATATATCACACACATATATATGTTGAATTAAATATTTCCATGGATTGTTATAATAAAGAATAGAAATGAGATATTATCCAAGCAAATAGAGATAACATTTAACCTTTGATTTTACCAAGAAATTATCAGTTACTGCTAATTGACAATCCCTGAGGCTAAATAAGTTTTCTCATTAACCTATAATAGCTCTTGTTGGAGTTTTTGTTGAAGTAAAAAGGGTTCTCTTTTACTTTAAACCCAAATTCTTATATGAATTTAAATTCAGAAAGCTATTTTTATAGGTGTGAAAAAATAGTATCTATATTATTTTAAACTTCTCCAGAGTCGTATATGTTGAATTAAATATTTCCATAGATTGTTATTATAATAAAGAATAGAAATGAGGAGATAATATCCATGTAAATAGAGGTAACCTTTAACCTTTGATGTTGCCAAGAAATTATCAATTGTTACTAATTGACAATATGAATAAGTAAAACCACCTCAAATTTAGTGAGATGTCACCTTTGGAGGCAAGTATAGAATGGTGTTTTCAAATACTGTAATGTTTTTCAAACTGTTTTTTCACAGTGTTAGACTAATTAATTACTGTTGACTGAAAAGTGATACTTTTGATTAGCACAGCTGATGAGGGGATGAGGTTTTCCAAAACTATAATCTTGTGCACCTGAATCTCATTTTTCATGTTCAGTAGTTAGTTGAATTAGGAATTATAATACTATATATCACTGCCAAAGTGAGGATTAAAATTTGATTCTATTATTATTTTTTCCTTTTTATTTTTTTATGAATTGTGTGCAAAAAAAATGGGCAATGCTTTATTGCCATATATGTAAATTATTTTTATTTGCCCAGGAAGCCAAGGGCCATTCAAACCAAAAATAACAGGATAATGCAAGATGCCATTCAAATAACCAAAGAGAGATATTTTTTCATTTAGAAAGCAAATCAGAAACCTTTAGCCTTTAGATTTAACACTCATCATTGAAATAAATTTGTAATATTAAATGATTATTTATATAATCATTATGCTTAGAGATTTATTTCTAAAACTTTGTGAAGAACTATATTCAAGAAATTAATATTAAAATGATCAACTGGTATTAATTGGTAAAATAATATAATTATTTTAGTAGATAAGGTTAAATCTTGGATAATCTGGTCAGTCAGGTGCACAGATTTTGTTATCCAAACTGAAGCAAACAGTAACAAAAATTTCATACAGTAGTGACATCAATGTCATGTAAAGCAAATACATGATGATTATAATATGATAACACCTTTTAGCATTTAATTTACTAGTAAAATGGTGTAAAGACCCATATTTTTAAACTTTATCTTCTATTTTTTTCATGGATAGTATAATCCATAATATATATTGCCACACCCAGCAAGCTAGAGTAATTAATGGATGCCAGAAGGCTTGTGCATAAAATCCCCAGACTAGTTTCTGGCTTATGGCCTTCGTCAGTGAGGAGCCTTGGATCTGAGAGCACTGCATCCTAAGATCTAGATGCAATGCTCTCAGATCCAAGGCTCCTCACTGATGAAGACCATAAGCCAGAAACTAGTCTGGGAATATTGGATGAGTAGGCACTAGATGGGGATTTTATGCACAAGCCTTCTGGCATCCATTGATTACTCTAGCTTGCTGTGTGTGGCAATATATATAGTGAGTTTTGCCTGTTTTAACAAGTTATACACAAGCATAAGAGGAGGTGGTCATGTGATGTTTATTGGCTTATAATCCATAATCCTTTTCTTTATTTTGAATGTCTGATAAAATATCTCTATGAAGATGATATATCTCATGTAAATTTACTATAATGAATTTTCTATTATATCATGGTATAAGAGATTTACTAAAAAAATTTATAAATTCTTTTGGTAAATTCATAAATCATTGCTGGTAAACAAATAAATATAATATATCAGATCACTACATAGATCATTATAACACTAATCTCTGCCCTTTCTGAAATTTTCATTTATATCTTTTTTTTTCCTTCAAAGTATTAACAATTACATGTAGTGATTAATTAATTGAATTGGAATTTTTAATACTATTATTTTATTAAATATATAAAAATCTATTTTAAATAAATGTAACTAATAATTATTTTTACTATATGCATATTTTTTTAGATGATGCATTTCAAAAATTCAGTAAGCAAGTTCAGTGTAAAAAAAGGAATCATTTGCCTTCTTTTTTTTAATCAAAGTCTCTCTCCTTTTTTTTTTTTTTGAGAAAGTGAGAGAGATAGAATTTATAAGAAGTATCTTTATTTACAATAAATACTAGAATAAAACAAAATGAAAAAAAAAAAAAATAATAGTAAGAGGGGAGAAGCTAAATATATCATTTGGTTGACAAACAAAATAGGCCATTTAAGTGTAATCGAACGTTAGAATGATTTATGGGATAGATCCTCAATTGACTTGGCTATTTTTTTTTTTTTTTTTTTACAAATTGGAAGAGTCATTAATCAATTATTTAACTTCTAACTTAGTTTGCTTTGGACAGTTGTAGTGTCTTTTTTTCCAATTCCAGAAGACAATATGAGCAATTGATAAAAATAAGAGAAATGGGGCTGGCTTATTGGTGTTTTACTTGTAAGAGGCATTAGATTTGCCAAAACAAATCTCTGTATCAGAAGGTCAGTTATTTTAATGTTTATAGATTTTAATCCAATGTTTATATGTTTTCTGGAGCTGAAAAAGAGAGAGCCAGAAGCGGACATAGAAATATATCTGCAATGCCACCTATTATGTAATAAATTTTAACAATTGATTTTAGAATTGAAAGAAAGATGTCACTAGTATCAACATCACATCACATCATTATATCTAAACAGATCCTACTTAATTAAAGACTCACATTCTGAAATTTTTTGAACAAATGCTAAAAGCTTTTTAGTTATAACAATTATCAACATATTTATGCCTGTTGTGTGGAACTTATTAAATAAGTTTACAGAAATTAGAAATATCTATATAGATGTCCTTTGTGTGTATGTTTCTATATATATAGATGCAGTTTACTTATGTATTTTATGTACCATAGATTATTTTTATCATTATACGGTGAGAAAGCCATCAATCAGACAGGTTGGCTTGACCTCCATCACTATTGGCATTGTCTCAGTCAAGCAGGATACCACCCAAACACTGTTTATGAAAACATGGTAGTGTTAGCAATGGAAAAGTTAGAAAATTATAAATTAAAACAAGTAGGTATTTTTTTCTTTTACATATTTCTTTTTTAACATCTTTTTTTAAATATAAATTTTTAAATCTTATCTTTATTTCATTTTAGATAGAATCTCAAGGAAAAAGAAATTTATCAGGTAATATTAGCAACATATTTTCTTGATTAGGCAGTAGTTATAAATATTTAATTGCTAAGAATTTCATTTAATGTAATGTTCTTTTCAATTTAAAATAGAAATCAATCTTTGACAGATGGTATTACACTATCATGTAACTTTTTTTGTTAATTAAGAAAATTAATATAAATTTACTATATATTAAAGTTGAAAAATTTATTGGAGTCAGATTCAAAATAAATATTTTTTGTAAAAACTTGTTTCAAAGCAAAAAGTTTTTAATTTTTAAAAAACATGTAAACATTTAATATTTTCCAAAAAAACATTTATAATAACCATTATTTTCTTTTCAAATCTTGGATAATATCATTGCATCAATTTTAATAAAATACCAAATTTTCTTCATGAAAATTTTATTGCATAATTTAATATGAGCAGGTAACTGTGGTCCAAAATTACTGCCCTGTGAATTCAGATTGTTACTATTCAATTTTTTCACAATATAAGGATTAATTATCACAAACACTTCATTTAGATAAAAAAACTCACTACAAAATAATTTGGATGCACTCATTTTTAAAACAATAGCCTCTTATAGATTATAGAATTGTTAGAAGTCAATCATATATAAACCCTTATGTATTAATAGTATTAGATAGATTATATTGATATAAAATTTGATAAATCATTTTATAAAATCAACTACTTCTCATGTTAAGTTAAACACTGAAATTTCCAATTTGCATTTTCAAACTTACAGTGAGGCATGGAATTCTTTTAAAAAGTAGATATGAATCTGAGTAAGTTTGCTTTTGGATGTGTGTTATATTTATATAAGAAGAGAAGTTGGTTTGTAGTTGAAATTAGAAAAAGAATTGTACAATATAAATTATAATCATCAGAAACGTAAATATTGGAAATCACAAAATACATTGTTTTCAAAGAAAAAGTAGAGTACTCCAGAAGAAAAGATAAGGAATAATTAATTACAGAAAAAGATTGCTTAAAGAAATAAAAACAAAAGTATAGTCTTTTATTGAATAAGAAATAATTAATTATGGAATTTTGAAATGCTAAAGTCCTGTTCATTTAATTAATGAAATAATAATGATAAGAAAAACTGGGAATTAAAAAAGATGAAAGATTTTGTTTGCAATAAAATTAAAATACACTAATTAAATCTGTTAAGTCAAGATTTAATTAGTGTGACAATAAGATAAGAAAATATGCAGAGATATAAATAGGGGGAAATTTTTGCTACAAATGTCTGTGTCTTTCTTGCCTTCATGGGAGATGTTGTCCACCATCATGGATTAGCTAAACAAGATCGCCGAGAGTGTTAATCCACAGTCACCAGGGAGTTTTCTCTTCCATTCACCAATTATCTGAAGGTTAATGAGCTGATTAGGATTTCATACAGATCACCTCGATCTTCTTATTTTTTATATTTCTGAGAAGGCTTGCAGAGGAATTGCTACCAGATGGTAATATTATTTTATTGTGTTGGTTAGACTATTAATTTCTCTTGTAGATTGAGAAAATTAGAACTATCTCTAGTGAAATTCATCTATATGTTTAAGTGGGCATAACAGTATTGAGATTGAATTCTAAATATTTCAGTTAATGTGGATTACATAGTGATGTTATATATTTTGTCTGTTTAGTATAATAAATGATTGATTTTTATTATATTGGGTATTTGAATTTATTTAATTCCCAGTTATCATATTTTGCTGTGATCTGTCATATTTTTTTGTTAGCAGGTACATAGCAGAAGTTAGCGCAATCAAAAAATCTGAACCTAAATGTAGGGAATGAAGTACTAAGTTAGGAAGGAATATAGATGGTATAAGAGTGTTTTGTTTTGTAGGATCAAAAAATGTCATTGGGCAGTGAAATATATCGGAGTTTAATGTAGGTAATGCATTGGAATGTCACTGTATATTATGCAAATTGAAATTTTTTGTACTTAATGATATTAAAGACAATAAACAGAAAATGGAGGCTCTTATGTCTGGTGGGATGTAAAGTTATTGATATTATAAATAAATATTTTGAGCAACCAAGAAATGAATCAATCATGTATGAAGACATAGTAAAAAAAAATTGAATGATCATTTTAGTCCGAAACCATCTCATCACATAGCCAAATTGATGCTAAGAAATAGAAAGCAATATGAAGGCAAGACTATAAAAGAGTATGATATAGCATTGAGAGAGTTGTCAAAAAACTGTAGTTATGGAGATTTTGTAGACCAAGTGCTGTTTGATCAGTTACTATGGAGGATTACAGATGACAAACTCCAGCAAAATTTATTTACTGAAGTAAGTTTAACATATGAAAGGGCAATTAAAAAATGAATAGCATATGAACTAGTAGTTGAACAGGCTCTCACGTGCAGAAATAAAATGGAGAAAGATTCAAAAATGCGAATGTGTAAAACAGAGAACAAAGAATGGGGGGGGGGTTTGACAGGGTAAAAAATAGGAAAGTTATATGTTTTGTTGTGGAGCAAAAGGCCATTTTGCAAATGGGAAAATGAGATGTGGTACAGGTGTAAAGCTAGAGGGAATCTAGCAAAAGTATGTACGAAGGATGAAACTGTACAGAAATATTATGATGCTGAAAATAAAAAACAGCATAAAAAGGCAACCAAATGGCAGTCATATAATTAACAATATGTAAGCAATAGTAGAAAACAAGTTTATGACAAAACTTGAGATATGGGGTACATAAGTAGAAATGGAGATAGATAATGGATTGTGGATTATGTTAATATCTGAAGAACTACGGGGAAAAAATAACGGTAAGAAAAAATAACACGAAAATAAAAAAGACATTTATAAAGGCACAAGTTGTAAGTGGAAATGAGATAGAGAAGTAAAACTTCCTTTATGTATAGTGAAATGGAATATTAATTCCATTATAGATCATGAATGGTTTGGTGTAATCGGAATCAATATTAATATAATTAAAAATATCACAATTGAACAGGAAATGCTGGAAATTTTTTTTAAAATTATTTGAAAACAATTTAGGTTTGGGAAGTACAAACCCAGTGGATGTGGAGTTAGTGGGAAATGCAACTCTAATAATATACAAACCTAGAAAGATACCATTTGCACAGTGTACAAAATGGAATAAAAACTTCAAGTTTTTGTTGAAAATAGAGTATTGACCCCAGTAGAGTTTTTATAGTAGGCCATGCCTGTAGAAGTTATAATGGACAAATCAGACTTTATGGGGATTGTAGAGTTATGGTGAATAGGTTTTTAAATAAGAGAGTGTACCTGGTGCCAAATATAAAACTACTGGCAGCATTAGTAAATGAACAGGTTTTTGTGAAGCTGGATTTAAATTCAGTGTATCACCAAACAGCAGTGACAGAAAGAATGACACAAATGCTAACACTTTTTAATAATTAAATCTGAAAATGACATTTCACAATAAGAGATAAAAAAATTAGGATTCGCTAAAACCTTCCCATTTTCATAAAAAATATTCTCAGAGGAAAATAAATCAAAAACATATTTTAACAATAACAAAACCTTGAATCAAAATTATTCATTATTATCAATTATTACACACAAAAAAATTATTTGCAATTGTAAATGTGCACACTACAATAGCTTATTACCATGAATTTCATTTTTTAATCCTTAATTTGTCATTTGTAATTATAATTTTATTGCCTTCAGGTCAGTTTACTTTTTTGTTTTTTCAAATGTTCGATTTAAAACTATAATAATACTTTCTGTTATAAGTAAATATAATTTTAATTTATCCATTGTATCCTTTAAAAGTTTTCCACTAAAAGTTTTTAGTTGATAATTATAATGTTAATTTCACAATTAACAAAGATTTCCAGAGTAGATTAATGCATGTTAAATTTATCCATTTTACAATATAATAATGTGCAGTCAGATTAATACAGGCCAAGACAGTTATGCTTTTGGCTTATTGCAAATTTCTCCCCAGTGTATTCTATATTTTCTTTTAGTGAAATAGTTTTACATGATGGATGGTGATGCTCAACATTTATTTAAAGTTTAGCACATGGGGTTTTCAACTCCATTTCAAAAATCATTTTTTAACAATTAGTAGTGAGATTAGTCTTACATTTGTCTATAAGCTTAACTTCTCACTGCTCTCTCAAGATCTGAGTTACTACTGCTGTTCTCTTCTCAGGAGTTGGATGAAGGATGACTACTGCTGACTAGATACTGAAATCTACTGATTTAGCCTGCTCCTATCTTATTTTTAACTTAATCTCTCTATCCATCCAATCATACACTGTCTTAGAAATCATAGCATTACATCTTGATCAACATAGCCAACATTTTGTCTAGATTGTTTGAAAAAATCCCATTGTATTTCAATGTTTACATCTATAAGTCAATGAAAATTTTAAATTAAATATAAAAAGTATAAATGTTCCTCAGTAGTCCATTACAATGCAAAGATTTTTCCAATAACTTTCAGAGAAAGAGTGAAGAAGAATGAATTATTCACCTAATTGGTAAAACTTCTAGATATTAAGCATTTTAGTTAATACACCTTTGCCAAATATGTCTGGGTTGGTTATGAACCATTTTCCTGAAAAAAATCTAATGTTATTTGGACATCTTCATCTATCTGAAAAAAAAATTTACAAGTTTCATTTGGATTTAAACTCCTAATTTTCATTTTGAAAGGCAAATATGCTAATCATTATACTATGAAGTTTTCATGTATACATCTCATGTTTTTTGATTGATGATAAAAAAACAAGAACTGCTTTATTACTGCTGATATTTATACCATTATCAAGATTTATGGCAATTTTTCAAAATAAACATGATTATATCATTCAACAGTTCCATAAATATTAATGGAAAAATAGTATTAGATGTTTTCCATATGACTTCAAGGATTGTTTAATTCATAACTTCCTAATTAACCTAAATGAAATGCAAATTCACTATTGAACAATTATCCATTAAGACCTAGTTTTTATGTTGAAGTACAATCTTATATTTATGTTGAGAAACATACAAGAAATATAATAATTAATCATTAAAAGCTGTTAATGATTTTGTTAAATGTTCTGATGGGAATTTAAAATTATATTGTTTTTATGTGTTGTTATATATGAATTTATTGTGAATGCTTAATTTGTATTTAAAATAAATACACACATATACTTTGGTTGTATTTATATATTAGACTATTTTCATTCTCTTATATTAAGTATTGAGTGTTTTTAGAAAAATTTAACTGTTTAAATCTTCCAATTACATTCAACTGTTAGTAATATTAAATGATGGAAATAGTCCAATACATAAATACAATTAAAATACCATTATCACAAACCTTCAAGAAAACACACACATAAACTTTATTGTAAAAACAATCATAAAATAAAAATTATATACTTTTTTAGAAAGTGAGAATGATTATGATTCATCGGTTTATGAAACAGCTATATTAGCATCAAGAGCAGGACGTTTTTTATCTGATCTTGGACATTTTGCTTCTTCTGAGAATTTACTTTTAAAGGCATACAATATGCTGAAACAGGTTAATATTTTTGTTTTTATATAAATTAATAATAGAAAAAACATTACATGATTTTTATTATTAGCTTGCATTTATTCTGCAATATGAGGTATACTTGTTTATGTTTCTGTGCAACTGATCTTATAATAACATGAGAGTTAAGGATGTCATACAATTATAAGATTGCAATGAGATTTTTAATAAATGATCTTTTATGATGAAGATACCTTGCCTCTGCAATCTTTCTTTCTTACGCTTTTTTTTCAGTCTAACAATCTAAATGTCATGTTAAATAATCTTGGTTGAATGGGACATTCTATAAACTAAAATGTTGTTATGATGGGAAAAATCTGATATTGTTCTATTTGATATGGAATACTTTTTTCCAATTATTCTTTTGAAAATAATTACAATTGTAGGGATATAAAAACATCAATGAATACTAGCTAAGTTTGAAATCTAGGAACTCTTACTACTTTTTTTGAAATTACTAAATACCATCTTGACTGTTTACTTTATAGGGATTAATTCTTTATTACGTTGCATGTGTAAGTTGGGGAAAAAAATTCCAAGAATTTATATGGCTTTTACTTAAAGAAAACAGTTTGTTGTCTTGATCAGAAACTATCAGATTTGAAAAAGTAATAAAGACTAGTATGTGTTAGTGAGTAGCTCTATATGTTTATTTATTATATAATAACAATTTCTGTGACATGAAAGTATGGATTTTATGTTATGAATTTGTTAGTAATGTAAGGGTAGCTTACAATCTTATTAGGCTCACTTGTTTATGTGCAATATCAAATCATAAACTTAAAAATATTTTAATTAATAAACAGTAAATATGTTATCCTTTTATGTTAAAATACCCATATGCACATGTATATAACTTAAAACGTTAGATTGTAAAATTTTAATAATAAAAGTCAAGTCAAATAAATAGTTATTTTAATGAAATCAAATATTAAAATAATTAGATTTCAATCATTCATATACATATGTATAAAATAATTATTAAGTTAACTAATATCACTAATCAAGACTCAAATCATAGAGATAACCTAAGGTCAAGTCGTATCTTAGCAACTAAACATGAAGGAAATAAAATCAGAACTCAATTACACAATTATTAATTATGATGCATTCAGCAGTAATCGAATACAAAATCATGAAATGAAAGTAATTTAGCACATGCTAATTACCGGAATTCGATTCCACTATAAAAACTAAATCAACTAATTTCCAAATCAGTTCCATATTTTTCAAATGAACTAGTCTCTACACATATTTTTTTTGCTGTCACATCAGAAAGATAGATCAATAGTTTGGATAAATTTTTCTTGTTTATAAAATCTTCATTAGCAGAGAACTCAAATATCACTCATGTAAAGAGTAAATAAATTACTCTTTAATATCAACAATAATTTCAAACATGAAATTATCTTTAATATAATGATTAGTGAAATTCTTAATGATATCATTCTAAACTAGAATTTTAAGGAAGTTAAATATCATCAAATACATTTATATATCTAAATAGATTTATTTTGAGAAGATTTGAAGTTATAGAAATGCATCATGAGTAAAGACATTTTGCCATAGGATCAAATGCTATTATTCTAACCTAAAGTAGTGTAGTTATTCATTCCTATTGAAATGCCTAAATATATATATATATCTATATAATTCAACATCCAACTTCAGTTTACAGTGAGATAATTTAAGGAAAGGGATGTCAGTGTCATGCGAGAAGAGTATGAAACAATAGAGTATACTGATCACCTCACCGATGATTGATGACCAGAAATAAAAGAACTTTATTCTTAATGAACATTACTACTTAAAATTTTGGAAATTGAATAGGACAATATTATAAACTTTAAATACATCATATTATTTTTGCATATCAACATCTATAAATATTTAATGTTATTTTCTTTGCCTTTGAAACTTGCTTACTTTGGAATAATCCATTTTGGAGAATCATTAGACAAAAAAAGGGGGAAAGGATCATTAGGTTAAATATTTTGTTTACTTAATAAAATTTAGGTCTTATATAGCGACTTGACCAAATTAATAATTAAATTTAATATAAAGGTACGATTTTATTATTCTTCATATTAAATTCATTCTTGTTTATTATTAATTTAATTAATTTATTAATATTTGTTTATTTATTATTTGTTATAAATGACTAATATCCTTCAATGAAAGGTCTTTTCTTTTAATGATAGGGACTATACATAGATGTGCAGTCTTATAAAAATAGAATTCCCTCAAAAGGATTCGATATTATAAAAGTCTTCATTTATACTTATATTGTTTAATTTAAATTTAGTTAGCTAGTGTTATCATAATCTTTGGAATTATAAAATGTTATTTATTTTTGCAATAAATATTGTTTATGCTTTGATACATATCTACTATGGGATATGGGAAAGTATAATTTTAAAATGTATATACTAATATAGTAGCAATGTATTTAAACACTTGTAATAAAAAAATTTGTTATATAAAAATAAATTTAAATTGTTTTCAATTAATAAATATTGTTAAATTTATTTTAAATTTAAGGAGGTTTCCAATTTATATAAATTATTTATTTTATTTTCATAATAAAATAAAATTGAACACATATACCCATATACACCTGTGTCTTGTTTTATGTGGTAGATAGGTTCCATAGAAAACTCGCATTAAAAAAATCATACAAAAATAGACTTAACTTACCTTGAAAAATGGGGGATAGGTTCTGTAATTTTTAGAAATTGCATAAAAGCAAAGCAACAAGGAAAAATTACTTTAAAATTCGCATTAAAAAAGTAAGGAAATAAAGTATGACTCATAACAAATTTCAAATATTTGAAAAAAATTAATACAAGACAAACTTTTTTTATTAACTACAATATTTAATTTTACATTTTTTCATGTATATTTTAATCATTACCACTATTTGACAATACGCATTCGTTTGTGAACTGGTAAAAAAATCAGATTTATTACAAGAGGAAGTACAACTAGCCCACTTGAGCTGTGTTAATGGTTTTCTGTCAACAATGTAATTGGTGATTAAACTTTGAGATGATAATTTTACTAATTGTTTATAAAGCTCGCAATATCCAGACATATAACTATTTAGCTCTCGTTGGAATTTAAGAGGTTGTTTATTGCAGGAAACTCTCTCAGATATCAGCATTTTCTGATGTTGATTTTTACTTATCAGGAAATAATAAATTTGTCTTTTTTTGTTTACTACTGAAATAAATTTTAAATGTTCACATTTTGTTTCTATATTACAAAAATGAGATCACAATCAAAACAAAAAGATTATACATTATCATTAGAAAGATTATTTTCAGTTTATAAAATCAATAAAATCTTCATCATTTATTTTAAAAATCTAAGATTATTTATTTCTGTTATATCTAATAAAATACATTTTAAAAGTTTAAAATTTTTGAATATTTATTGCGATATTTTTATACGTAAGTATAAATCTATTATTATTCTTATTTACTCATTAGTATAAGTAGGTTATTTACATAGAAGCTAAGATTCTAAATACAGCTTCAGGCCATATTCATGTTAGCTGCTAATATAATGTTATATTTTTGAAAAGAAAAAAAGTATTTCAAGTCAAAATAAGTTATTAATAATTTAAATTTCTTGATATTAATAAATATAGTAAAATATGAACTTCTTTATCATATAAAAGAAAACCCATATAAAAAGATCTTAAGAAGAAACATGAATCGCATAACTTCAAAATCACATTAAAATAATCTGCATAAAACGAGACCCAGGTGTATACATATCATCCTGACTTAACATCATGATAACTGAGTTGGAATGAATTTTGAGAATCTATCGAACTTATATAAAAATATTAATATTTGCTACAGGATATCAATTGACCCCTGAAGAGAGTTAAATGTAAAATTAACCCTGAATTCGAATACTGAGCATAACGGAATAATAAAGAGAGATGAAGATTAAATGAACTGGTCTAAGTTGTATCTATGTTGAATGTTTAAATATTAAATTTTCATATTTAAAATAGATGTAATCATGGATTAGATTTTATCACATCATTCATAGCATCCTACATAAAGACCCTAGGTCTGATTATAGTTAGATGCATTCACCCTCATTCCTTATGGGAATATGGACTGTTATAGTAACAAACTTTTTTTGCAACTGTGATTAAATTTACTTATGTGAATATATATGTCTGTGTGCATGTGCATGTTATGATTTTATTTACAAATGTCAAAGTTTTTGCATTCACAACTTTGTTACCATCCACTTCAGTTAATAACATTAGTGATTATTATTATTTATATATTAATCTAGAGATTATCATATCATTTCTATCCTAAATGTAAACTTTAAATTCAATCAAAGATTAATATATTTGCTTTTTTAAAAAATAAAACATAAAACAATGATTCATTCCACTTTAATTTTAAAAAAGCAGATATATTAATCTTTAATTGGACTTAAATGTTACATCTAGCTAAGAATGATATGATGATCTTTTGTAAATAAATAATTAATAATAATTATTTATTCAATAAATAGGAGTAGTTCACTATTGTGCCGGTCCAAACATGTTTATTCATCTAACATGAGCTGGAACTCACAAAATGTACTTCAAACCCAGTCAAGCCTGAGATTTAGGTCAGGGACCAGTCTGAATTCGAACCCACTCTCTAAGCCCCAGATCAAACACCTAATGGATAACATAACAATGATGGTGCATGAGAATTAATTTTAAATCCAGCCCACTAGCAGAGCGGAGAAGACGAGACATCTATTAATGATGACTTAACTAAAATGTGCATACACATGGCTGTACATTTGTAAGTGAAGAAAAAAGAATTTGAACTACTCAAGCAAGTTAGATAATTAAAAAAACATATAGTTCAATATAGTGACAAATTATTTACATACATTTATAAATTAATTGTATACATTAGTATGTGTGTGAATGAGCAAGCGGTCTACCAAATGATAGATAATTATATATATTGTCATTCACGCTATTATTTCTCATATGCTCTTTTATTAGCTAAATAATACATTATAAATAAACACACATCTTTGGTGGGTCCAATATTAAGATGCCAATCGTTTATTAAAAGGATTACATAATATTGCCATTAATGCTTTGATTTACGGTTCTGAGACATGGTGACTAATATATTACTTCAGAGAGCGTTCCGAAATTCATTACTGATATAATATATTTTCACGCCATTATGGTCATGAAACTAAATAAAACATATTTGGAAATTACATTTAATTTTATGACAAAATATTTATTAAAAAAAACATTTAAAATACAGAACGCTTGATTTTCCCTCAAGGCAGATACTCTTAAATACAGAAATAATAAATTATGACGGTGGGATTGTATAAGACTGAAATAAATTTAATTAATAAAACTAGAAGTAATCGGCATTTATATATATTTTGAGCAGAGCGCAATTTTAATATTAGAGCATTAAAACTGGGTCATGAAGCAAAAGAAATAATATGAAGAAGTTTACAGTGCTGACATCGGCGAAGAAATAAGAGGAAACGGTCGTGCTTCTGGATGAGAATGAAGTCTAAGCCACCCTTTCTTAGGGCAGTGCTTAGAGAAGAGTGAATAAGCATGGCGTGGCCCAGGCTGTAGTGGAATAACCGATGTGAGAGGCTTTTTATATGAAAGTTTGGTCCTGAGTAGCTCAACTATCAACAGGACAGAATATGAAGAAAATCTATGGCTTCGAACTTGTCGCAACCCCCAGATTGGAAGCACATAATATATATATTCACAACAATGAGCCGAATGTCAGTAATGCAGTACGAATGAATGTCACTAATGACATGAAATATGATTTACTGCTTTAAAAATAAATGACCCTTGTTTGAGTACCATAATTTAGACAAATAATATGCTATGCAGTTATATATATAGAGAGAGATTTCCCTAAATAAAATATACATTAAGATTTTATCTAGTAAAAGAAACATTAAGATTTATCCCTTTCCCTTTTCTGTTATTTAAAATAAATCAATCCCACCTTCGTTGATTTTACAATAACTGGAATATATAAGTACTGTATTTGATATTTTAAGAGTATGTAAAAATAAAACTAGCAGTTATATAAAACAACTAATCGGTCACCTTTTCAGATTTGAATAACATTTATAAAATAAATAAGGTTTCAAAGCCTTAATTAGCTTCAGTTCTGGATTCACCCCAGTTTAGAAAATCCAGAGTTAAATAAATATATTTTTATACTAAAACATAAATAAAATGTTGGCTCATAAAACAATCTGGCAAGCATATTAATTAATAATGCATTATATTTAAAGGGGACATTAATAACCTGAATTCATGAAGGTTTACTTAAAAAGAAAGATGTTAGAAATTCAACTCGTCAGATTGTTTGAGATTTGCATATTAATAACTAAAATAGACATTTAAAATCAAGTAATAAATAACTATAAATAAATGACCGCACCAACCTTAAAGAAAGTGAGAGCATATGAGAGAGAATTAAATTTATAGAAATTATTTGAGAGCAATTTACATATTATATATTAGAAATAAAGTTAAATGCTACATTAGGAGAAGTCTTGATAATAGAGTTTGAGATTAGTTAGACTAGTTTTACTTGTGGCTTGAAAATTTACCTTACACTATTTTAAGAGTCCATATTTTAAAGTCTGCTCTTGCATGGCAATTGGTTCTAAATAACAGCAAGCTTTTATTCAGCATTCCACAATTCTCCAGTCGGGCTTTTACTTCATTCTATGGGAGCATGATATAATGGCAGTGGAAGATGACCCTCATGGGTCAGAAAGGTGATGAGCTTTTTATGCTTACATTTCAACACAGCTTGCAATCAGTTAAATGCAAAGTTCTCTCAGTAGTAGCTAATCTGTTGGTGACTTAAAACCCAGCCATTTTATACTCTGCTCAGGTATTACTGGAATGCTTTCCAAAGATGCAATTGTTAGATAACATTCCATTACTGGAATGCTTTCCAAAGATGCAATTGTTAGATAACATTCCAAAAATATATTCAAATCTATTTCCAGATTGGAAATAGATTTGACAAAATATTTATAACAAAAGTACAATCGTTAATCTTAATCTCCATTTTATTTTAAGTAAAAACTTTAATTAAAAATACCTTCCCCAGATTAAAACAATAGTGTTTCCAATCCTTTAATTATCTTTGCACAATTAACAGTTGCATCTTCCATCTTGGATTTTATAAAATATAGAGTTTAATAGGAAAAACAAGCAATTTAAAAAGAAAAAGTTTAAAAAATGAGGTATAATAAAATATTTAAAAAATCAATATTTTGTTAGTAAGTTTTTGCTCCTATATATATATATTTGAGCCGCACCTATGTACTTTACTAAAAAGAATTAATAATCATTAATAATAATAAAATGTTATTGGAAGTTAAAATTTATAAATTTTTAGGCAACATCTCAAATATATACATAAAATATATATACATGACAAAAGGAGTGGGATGGGATATAGGGTTTAAACACAGGTTAGTAGATAGATCAATGAAGCTCAATCTTAAGCTAAGATTGACTGCTTCACTATATCACTATACAGGAAAGATTAACAGTATAAATAAGCTACATTGGGCAGGTCATATTTATAGCACCAAATAAAACCAGATTTTAAATGAATGAACATATAAAATAATTAATATGTAAATTGGTAAATTTACATATACCACTTGAATGGTAAAGCAACACATGAATCCTTTTTTATTTATTATGTGGGTGTTGTTTGCAATAAATCATGCTTTTTTAAATTTTCTCCTTCGATTGTTGTGCTCAGTGCAAATTACTTTGATGTTAAGTAGATCAAAATTGTGACTAGAATTGATTTCATACTTCAAGAATACCAATTTTATGTTAGGGTCTGTTTTAGTATGCCTATACATGTATATATTTATGTTGTCCTAACCTAGTGGCACTATTGGCACAGGATTCACTATAATAAATTGCATTACAAGTAGATTTGTTGTAACTAATTTTGTAGATGATCTGGAAAACCTGGTTCGGAGGCAACTTATTCTTAGTATTAATTAATAGTTGATTTAGATTAATAAGGGTTCTGAAACTAACATTAAATTCCTTAGAGCAAATTCTTTTTAGTCTTTGTGATATGCTGGGTATAAGTGGAAGGTTAATCCATGCATTAGTATTTGTTATGGTTTGGAGGCTTGGTGTTTATTGTGGAATAAAAAAAAATTGAGGGATTTTATTAAACAATTGTGATCATAACCTACACTGACTAAGTCTTTAATGTAGTTTTCAATATTACATTTTCTGTCTGCCTCGAATTTGCAAAGTGTTTGGTTTCTGGGAAGAAACCACTTAAAGCCTGCTAATTTGTGTATGAAAGTGGGTGAATAGCATTGTGGACATTGAAAGGTTTAGTGATCATTTTACATTTTATTTTATCATTGGGAAGTTGCGTATACATAGCCAAGAATTTTATTCATGCATCTTCATGCTCTATAGTCCAGACCAAAGATGATAACTGAGTCTGCTCATCCCATATTTTAATGATAGTTTTTTCCTCAGCATAAATTAACACATTGTCAGAGTAGCATATGTATAAAGATAAGGTAGCTGTGGCAAAATTTCTGGAAATGACTGCCTTCTCAATTTTATTTAATACAGTGCTGCACACTATCTGCCATTGAACAGAGACATGATATCACCATTCATCCATTTAAAGGCAATGATAATTGTTTAGATCCAAGTCTAATTCGATTAATGTGATGTGGTTTTATCTGAAGTTGTTGGTATTAATGTTGTGAATATAGAAAGTTGATATTTATAAATCAGATTGTAATCATTTGATATTAATAAATACTGAATACATGCTGAAGATATTAAAGAGATTGTGAGGCAGTCCAACTGAAAAGTGCTGGTTCAGCTTGAAATACATTTTATGGTTGTCTTTTTCAGATTTTTTTTTCATTTGTGATGAAGTGGGGCATTTTAATATATATATATATAATAATCTTCTGATTGTAAAGGAATTACAATTTGATATCTTAAAAGAAATACATAAACATATACTTTTACATTTTATATAAATGTATTTGTATTCATGTATTATATTGTGTTTATTATAATTCTGAAGAAGATTGCTGGAGCAATCAAAAACATCACTAGTGGGCTGTAATTATATGAAGCATTGTAAAAGTAATAAAGAATGTAAATGATATTAATATTATATGGATTTGGCAATGCACTAAGAAAGATAAAATACATGATCATATTTTATATACAAAATCTGAGATTTGGATGCCTAAGCATAAGCTCAGTAGAGAGTTTTCATGTTTTTGAAAAGTTTTATATAGTAGTGTATTTGATATAATTCAACATTTTTCTAAGTGTAAAATTAGAAGCTTTATGAAATTTAAGAAAATTCATAAAGTTTTATTTTTTAAGTGATAAAACAAAAGTTACCAATTTAGTATAACATTATTCTATTGCACCAGAAAGCTTAAAGTTTATTTGAAAACTTTCCTGACAATATGAAATGGACAACTGTGAATAGGGGTGTAGATTCTAAAGACAACAACTAGAAAAACTGTGTCTACTAATAATGAGACTGCTATACATTTCCATAAGGAAAGAAAGGTTCTTGAAGAAAAAAGATAATTGCCCAGAGCATCTTAAATTACTAAGAAACAATAATTGTTTGAGAAGATCAAAGTCTGACACTTCACTGCTCATTTTATTTTTTTTTTAAAAAAAGAAGATATGGTACAGTAAGTTTTTTATTAATTTTATTTTTTGAGTGAATATGAACGAGTGAATACAGATAGTAAATATTTATGCAAATTATGATCTCCCAATTTATTGTAAGTAATCATCATCATCATTTATATTTGTGTACTATATATATGAATGTTGAAAAGTACTGTATTCTTACAGTACAGTAAACAATACATATTGTAATGGGATTAAGTTTACCAACAAAATATGAGCTATTATACATGATATATGATGTATACAAAGAGAGTAAAGAACAAACTATAGCAGATATTGCAGCTCCATTGTATTAATAAATTCTGAACAAGTGATAAAGACAACTGGCAGATACAGGTTCAGCACCACGTGCACTTTGGGGAGTGGTGTCTTTTTCAGTTGTCTTTATTCATATGTTTTAAGAATGTATGATGATTTTAAGTATATCTAAAGAGATGTTACTAACAGAAAATGAGAGATGAAGTTGGGTCAGGCCTTATAAAAAGAAACATAAAGTTTATATCTGGGCTAGAGATAATTTCTAGTTTTAATAATAAATGATTAATGCATTTGTCTGAAGTAGTTGGTATCAAAATTGTGAGTGTAGAAAGTTTGTCCCTTGTAAATCAAAGTGTATGATAAATATTAAACAAATGATGAAAACATGTGTAAGAGATTGAGATCTAGGTCAACTGATGGATGCTGGTTCAGGACAAAATACATGTCTTAGAGGGAGTCTGTCTTTTTTCAGGTGTCTTTATTCATAGTTTCAAGAATGTATGGTGAAGGGAAGGTTTTGGATATACACCTGGGTCTCATTTTATGTGGTAGATAGGTTCCTCAGAAAATGCATACAAAAGGAATCACACAAAAATAGACTTACCTTGAAAAATGAGGGATATGTACTATAATTTTCAAAAATCACATAAAAGCAAAGCAACAATGTAAAATTACTTTAAAATTCACATTAAAAAAATAAGGAAATAAAATATGACTAATAAAAAATTTCAAATTTGGAAAAAATTGATACAAGATAAACTTTTTTTATTAACTATAGTATTTAATTTTATTCAAAACAATATATTTTAATGTGTAATTTACATTTTTTCATACATGTACAGTATTTTAATCATTATCACTATTTGACAATATGCAGTTTTGTTTGTGAACTAGTAAGACATCAGATTCATCACAAGAGGAAATACAACTAGCACCAATTTCATTTTTTAAAATTCCTCTTATAGTGGATTCACCCAAACTAAAATGTTTTCCAATCGCTGTTGATCCTTCCCATTTCACTAAGCGATCTAAAATTGAAATTTTTGTTTCCAAAGAAATTCATTTTCTTGGGTGTTTTTTCCTCTCCATTAGGGTAAACTAAAAGTTTAAAATAAAAATAAGAACTTAGACTTATGATAATAAAAAGACACCTACTCACCACTGTTGGGCAAAATTTAATTGAAACTAACAATTAAAAATTAAATTTTTTTTTTGTCTTCCATTTAAAAATCAAATTTCATTGTTTTACATCACATTATGTAATTTTTAAATTGTTAATTACAATTAAAAATCAGATTTTAATTTTTAATTGTCAAATTTAATTGTGCCCACTGCTGTTACTCATCTTTTAAAAATAAACTTGCGGACACTAAATGATTAATTGATTATGTACTCTTTTTTTAAAAAACAAAAATAGAATGTGATTTAAAATGCAAAAACAACAACATGCATAGTATAGACATCTATAACGTTTGAACAGATTTACATTATAATCTTGTAAAATTTAATGTGTGTATATAAAATGGGGAAATTCTGATTTTAAGTGAATTATGAACTTCTTTATTGCATAAAATCTATTACAGTACTATTATAAAGTGCTGAAAATATTGAAATTATTAGATGGAAGTCAAACTCTGATAATGCGCTATTATTTTAAATATGGCGTGTGAGTGCACAAAATTTATAATATTTAAAGTAATAGCACATTATTGGAGCTTGACTTCTGATCTAATAATTTTTATCGCATACAAAGATATTAAGAAGAAACATGAATCGCATAACTTCAAAATCACATTAAATAAATCCGCATAAAACAAGACCCGGGTGTATTGTAAAAAGATATTATTCATAGAAAAAGAGAGGAAATTGAGTTATTCCATGTATTTATATACAATTAAAAATGATATATAATATATTAATCTTGGTAATACATCATCTAATCATCACACCACTCAATGGCGATGTTGCTAGTGAAAAACAAGTAGATATAATGTTACCGGGCTGTTTTTATTTTGTTCATTTATGTTTTAAATTTTTGGATTTGTTTGATTTTTTTTTTTGTTTGTTTTAATTTTTTAACCAGTTTTATGCATATTTCTTAAAAATAAATAATTTTTTTTTTTGGCTTTTTAAAACATTCTGTCTTTTTTTGAAAACAAACATTTCTTTTTTCCAGTTTTTTTTTTTTTAAGAAACTTTTTTTTCCCCCAGTCTTTTTTCTTGTTTTTGAAGAAACTTTTTTTTGTCATTTACCATGTTTTTATTAATAAACAAATACATAGAAATTGCTTTTTTACTTTTAAACAAGGCTTTCTCGACAGAGCTCTCTAAAAGCTGTCGTCATATTCCTTATGGCATTTTGACACATTTCCAACTCAGCTCCAATATGCTTCACTGTAAGAAATCCTGGCTCCAATAATAAATATTTGGCAGCCCTCAAACCACATTCCATGACCGAATGAAACACCTTTGATGCGATTGACATTCCATTTCAGATGTTTGACAATGCCTTAATTTCATTAAACCCCACAAAGACAATTTTTCTGGGTGGGTAAAAAATTTTTTTTGGTTGAAGGAAGGCCACTGCATTTGCTTCTGTAACAGGTAAATCTAAAAACTTCAATACCGAAAAGTCATCTGCCATTTAACTGTTTTGATCTCGAAAAAGTATCGGAAAGTGCGTGACTTGATCGTGAACTTTACCAAATCATGATTTACACTCCTCATTTAGTGAATTGTGACCCCTGAGAAATAAAGTAGGGGCATTTGAGAATTTGTTACAATTTTTACTAACTCACATAAATTATAATACATTTAACCAAAAAAAAAAAAATCCGTTCTAATATATTTTTCGTCATTGCAACTACAGAAACCTTCATATCATATGCTGTACAATAGTCAAGAGTAATGTCTATAGAGAGTGTCGCAACTCATCGCTAATAATGTTCACATGCTAGCGATATTGGCTGAAAGATTTTACAGGCCATAAGATCTATGAACAGCCTTGAAAACAGCATATTTCTGTGCTTTAGCATAGAAAGAGTGCCATCAAGCATGTGGATGATCAGACCTTAATCTTTAATGGGAGATTTAAAGTTTATATCTGGACTAGAGATAATCTCTAGTTTACTAAATGATAGTTATCAGTCAAAATGTAATAATTTGATATTGATTAATACTGAACAAATAGTGATGACATGTGTAACTAGAGTAAGACCTGGGCTGACTTATAAGTGTTGATTCAGCAATATGTGGTGAAGTGGAGATATCAAATGTATATATAATTAGATTTTCACAGACTTTTAGTTGTAAATATTGGTAATTTAATAGAATTTCTTCATATATATATTTTTAGATAAATTTCAGCTATGATTATAACAAGACAAAATTAGAAATTGACAATATCATTCATGAATAGTAATAGTCAGATTCATCTTTAAAACAAAAGTGAAAACATTTTTAATTGATCACTCTAGATTATATAACGATTGCAGATCAGACAATAATTTGTATGTGTGAAAAATGAAAATGTAACTTTTTAAATATTTTCTTAAGAAAACAAGGCTCTCCTATAAGGGGTAATATATAATAATTCTTTGCAGGTGAGTTTTGCTTAATTATGAAAATATATAGGAAGTCTTATAATATTTTCAATTTTTGCATATATAAGGGATTAATGTTTGATCTTCAATTTTTATATAATTTAAAGTAAAAGAATTTTGGTTTAAACACCGATCAAAGAATTATTATTAGATAGCATAGTTTAACTTTAGTTTGTTCATCTACTTATAAGTAGAAATTCTGTTAAATTATCAATATTTACATGTGTGTGTGTATTAAATCTCATGTGGCAACAGTAAAACAGTTATTATATGTAAATTACATGACCACAGTTCTTATGCTTAAATAAATCAATAGAAAATCAGCAATATGTTGACAAGGCAACAACAAAATTAGGCAATAGTGTTGCTTTAATAAAAGATGGCTGACATTTTGTTTATTGAGGATTGTAGTGATGAAATTTATATATATATATATATATATCAATGAATACATCAAACTACTTTTTAAAACTATTTTTATATGACTATAATAAAAATGTGAATAAATTTAAACATAGAGATTTTGAAATAAAACCTTTAGAATATATAAAGTCATACTATGAAAGAATGATATAGAAAGGAATTTACATTAGTGAAATTAAACCTGAATTAAACAGGATGTTAATAGAAAAGAAAAAATAAAATAATAGGTTTGATAATTAAATGTTTTTAAGGTATTTTTGGATGGGTATAAAAAATTTGATTAAGTTGAGATTGTTTGTAATAGGAAAAGGTGTTGAGATAGAGAGAATTTTTAGTATTTTTTAATATTTTTTTCATTTGTTTGGAATATCTGATATTTATTATTATATATTTTTATTTTTTAATGTTTCTTGAAAAAGTCTATAAAATAGTCGAAATGTTGGATGTATTTTATTTTTATTATAGTCATATAAAAACAAGTTTTAAAAAGAAGTCTGATGTGTTCATTGACATATATGGAAAATTATGAACTATTTTGAAAAGAAAAAAATGTGTAGATGATATTTTAAATTCATATCATCATCATCACCATCAACTATTATCAATCCACTGCAGGATGAAGGTCTCTCCAAGTTTAATCCATCTTCTCCAATCTTTAGCTTCTCTTCTCCACATCTCTCCTTCACACTTTCTTATTTCATCCATCCATCTCACATGTGGTCTCTTTCTGGGTCTTTTACAATCTCTTGGAATCCAGTTTATAAGATTTTAATTGTCCATCTATTTTCATCTCTTCTAGCAATATGTTCAGCCCAACTCCATTTTAATCTTTTAATTTTTTCAATGAGATCAGTAACACCTGTTTGTTCTCTTACCCATACATTGTGTTTTCGATCTCTTCTTGTTACTCCCAACATGCATCTCTCCATACTTCTTTGAGTGGTCTGGAGTCTCTGTATTGCTCTTCTATTAAATTCATATATATAAACTTTAAATTAAACATAGCTCAATGTATATGTAAACAAAGGAATTCTTGATACTTTGGTCAGCATTTAGAGTAGGGGATTTACTCTCTTTTTTATGTATATATATATAAATTACATCACTGCCTGAAGATAGATGACAGTCATTAGTATAATTTATTCTCGTGTATATATATATATCGTGTTTATTTTACATATTTGTATAAAGTTCTACATGTATATATTTTAGATGGTCTCATTAACACCCAAAGAATTGCAAAGCTTAGTCCAGACCGAAGAGAGTATAGCAAACCTCTACTTGTTCCAATTAAGAACGGTTGAAGCTGAGATTTGGTATCGCAAAGCATTAAAGACTATTGAAGAGATTCTCAACATATTATCTGATGTGAACTCTGATGCTACTCTCAGCATCAAAGATTTTCTCTCCATGAGGGAAAGTAAAGGTAAATCAACGCAAACTCACATTTGCCATAATGATTTAATTTTAATTAAAGTAGGTGTATATTTAAGTTGTGTAATTAACTTGTGTGTGATTTAATACTACAGTCAATCCTCTTATTCTCAATTTGGTTTTATTTACTGAGGATAAGGTTATTGATGTCTGGCAGAAGATTTTTCATCAGGCCCCAACTCTCTTTTGATTTAAATAATTTAATACTAACTTATTTATTAAATATAATAATGAATATTATAAAAGTGAATGTCATTTCTGTTTTTATGTTACTTTGAGACAGTTCACTCTTTTATCATCATACAAACCATGATTACTTCTGAAACATGACTCATCACAAGTGTGATCTAAGAACTGAAATCAAACTTTTTTCCCCAATGGTTTGAATTCTTTGTTCTTAAATTTTAAGTTTAAGTGATATCTATAATATTTTTGGCATTAATGTTTTAGAAACAGTTATATTGGACCGAAATTATTTTCATCTAATTCTACAGAGTCATGTGACAACCTATAAACACATATTACTATATATTTATGATTTATTTCTGAATAGGTAGAAAAATTACCTTCTCACACTTACAAAAAATTTAAATTAAGCTTTTATTTCTTTATTCATTTGATATTTATAATTTTTATTTACATTGCCATTTATTTTAAAAAGTTGTCATTTCGAATTTGTGTGCTGTAGTGAGTTTTATTACTGATGATATCACCAATTTTATTGACTAAATTGATTTAATAACTGTCAGTGTTAATTATAAAAAATGGTTAATTATCATGACATAACCATTTAATTTTATTGAAAAAAAATGGCATAAATATTATACTTAAATATATAGATATACATATAATTCATATATCTTTAATCAGTATATATAAAACAAATACTGTATATTAATTTTTAACTGAGTTTAAAGTTTATATCTGGACTAAAAACATTATGATAATCTCCAGCCTGATAAATGATTAGTAACAATCGTTAATGATATTTACCTAAGTGAATGCAAGAAGATTGATGCTTATAGTTCAAAATATAGTAGGTAATACTTAAATTATATATTCTAATGGAAAAAGAAACTTTTTGTTTACTATTACATGCATAGTTTAGTTTAAAAATATTATATTTAAGTATGTGTATCTAGATATATAAAACTCTCTTTTCTGTATTCAATCAATTAATAACTGAACTATTATCTGTTTCTGTAGTTTTAAACCTTCTGTTGTTTGACTACTTATGATTCTGAGATCTGTCCCTCCAGCTTGGGAGACTATTAATTCTTTCTGTAAATCTCAAGAGTTGTTATAACCCATATGGGATTTTTTTTTCTTATCTGGGAAATGAGTAGGATATTCTGCTGAAATAAATGTTTGCCATTAGTTTAATCTTTGTTTAATTACATCAAGCTAGAATACAAAATGCCTCAGTAAACTTTTGAAAAACAAGTAAAATTTATCTTGATCACTTGTTCATTTAAATGGAACAATATTCTATAAAAATTATTTTAAATACAGTTGGTTCATAATTAGGTTTTTCATTCAGCAGTAAATCCCAAATAGAGCTTATTAAAGTTTTATGATATTAACTCTCTGTGATACTAGAATAAAATATATGTGCTGACAGATGGGGGAGGGATGTGGCAAAATATCAGCAGTAACATCAAGTGGGTCATTTGTTTGATTTGATTGCCCTATTGGGTAATATAATGATACTAAATATGCATTATTCTTAGTCCTAAAAATTAATGAAAATGAGTAAATAATGTCAAAATAATTCCAGTTTATTATTTCTGATTATGAATCACATCTATCATAATATAATTTAATCGTATATTGAACAATTTATCCACAACTGAGTCTATATCCTTAATATATATACAAGATTATTGGTAAATGGAAATTATGCTTTTTTTATTTATTTATAAACCAATGGTTATATTATACATGTTTAATAAAAGCAAGACTTGATCTTACAATATTCTAACCAGCTATTTGCCAACTTCAGATCTAAAAAAATAACGAATTAAAATATATACATTTTTTTTTAAAAAAAGGAGAGAAAAACAATGGTAGCTCATTGGGAAAGATTTTGTATTTTAATAAAATCATGTTATTTATGCTAAGTTTTCTTAAGTGAAGCAGATTGGGATAGCTAGATAGTAAAATAATAACACTTGTTTATCATCAATGGTTGTTTTGCAATTGCTTATAATTTTTACAAACTAATATGTCTCAAACTTAGATTTACATTATAAAATATTGGCGTTCTTATTGTATTAAGATAAATAGCTATTAACTATGGCATAATGTTGTATAATATTATCATTATTAATACAACAACAATATCTTGACTTTTAATGTGATTATTCTAGGGTAAAGTGAAGAGAACTGCTCCAATAGTAGACAGCTCAAAACAATAATCTTTTTTTGATCTCACTATTCCATATAAAAATTATAATTTTTTTCTGCAATACTTCTTATTTTTTGAAATCTATATAAAGGAATGCTATAGTTCACTGATCGTTTTTCATTTTAGTTCTTTTAATATTTACAATAACATCACTCCTGCTTCATTTTTTTTTTTTTGTTCTTTCCTGTTATTCTCAACACATTTCTTAGTATTTCATTTTGAACTTTTATTTCATAACCATAAAATAAAACATTTTAATCAAATATCAAACATAACTTAATTAAATAAACTATTTACACAGAACTATTTTTATGTTTATTTCTTCTATTTTATTTGCTTTAACCTTAATTAGCCTCTTTTTTTTTTTTAAAAAAAAAATTACATTCGTTACATTTTACACTTATTGTTTTTTTTATTTGTAAAAATGTAATTTCCAACTTTTTAATTTGCAATGGTTCAAAAATAACAATTTCAACTTAAGTAATTTTCATTTATCTCCAGACCAGATTCTCACCCCTTATTCAACTTTCAAAAAAATTTTTTACAATAGCAAAAACAATGGCAGAGAATCTGTAAATATGATTTACTCTCAATTCTGTCAGTTGTTTTGTAAAATTTTGTTGATGGTATGGCATACATTATATATATTTAAAAACTTTCTAGAATCCAGATTATTACATTTCTTTCCTTTTTTTTAATACTTTGGGGGTGGAAAATTCATTATTTTCTTTTTGCTCATTTTTTCATGGAAAGCCATATGTCTTTCATAATATACTATATACTGCAATTTAATCTCCAAAGACTAACCATTGTCATGGATTACTTTAATAAACAATTAGGTAATAAATAAACCAGAATAAAAGCTCTTTTTATACCTAGACTAAATAATTCATCTAGGAACGAAATCTGAAGTTTGACATAGCTTTATTCTGGATTTGAACTTCAAATTATCAGACTTATTTATCACTGCATTACAAATATATATATATACATGCAGTATCCCTTTAAAAAAAATTTAAAATTTCTCTCTCTTTTTTTAACCTTAAAAAAAAAAAAGTCAAGATTTTTTTTTAAATTTAATAAATTAAAAGTACTTCTAAATTATGATTAAAATTATTAAAATATTTAAAATTATTTGCTTTAATATGTATAAATAATAGAGTTATCATTGTACATGTGGTTTATTTTTTTTATGAAATGATATTGACAATTTGTTCGCATTCCTCTTAATTGCTAGATTTTAGTATCCTCTAGTGGCAGCATACGTAACTAATAAGATAGGTTTATGATTTGAGTATTAAATTATGTTAATTGAATATAATTACATATTAAAAATTTAATTATATTAATTTATTTTTATTATGTGTAAATAGATTACAGTAAAAAATTCTTTTTCATAACTTTCTGTTGATAATATATATAATGAACTCCCAGGTTAACATTAGAGTTAATATTTTGTACCTTAGCTTGCAGTCCCCCCATGCAAGGATATCATTGCCCTATTTAATGTTTACTTTTTATATATATAACATGTTCATATTTAAAACGTTTTTTTTTTCCGATTTTTTTCCCTTAAAAAAATGTGATCATCCCCCACACAACAAAATCGAGCATTTATTTATTTTAGCTGGTTGTTGAATGATACATAACTGCTAGTTCCAGAATGCTTTGCTCTGATAACATTTTCGTGTGGTGTCATGTCTTTGACTCTTGTGAGCATGAGCAAAAGTAGCTTTTGAATCAAATCCAAACAGTATTAGGAAGTTATGTCATTATCTACCAACATAATATGACTAAAGTTCTGAGATAGTGTTACAAACTTCTGCAATATTTTTACTCTCTTGGAATCCATTTTTAAATTAAGTCCACAAATTTCTTTAGTATGTAATTATGTCACTGGTGACATGATAGTATTTCATTGATATTTGTAACAGCTTATACATATGGTTTCTCAATACTCTGACTAACTTACTCAATGCAGTACAATAAATTTTCTTATTGCCATTTAAATATTATTAAAAATATTTTTATTAAAGTTATCATGTATCAGCAAGATAAGAATTTGTTCATTTTAAAATGAGCAACCAATATTGCATGATTGATTCTTTACTGACATGGTCATTTTGATTTTTCAATTTTATTTATAAGGAAACAATAATAAAGACAGGAAGACCAAAATCAGAAATGGTAATTTTTAAATATGAAAATTAAAAACTGTATCCAGAATTTCAATATTATTACCAAATTCACCACTTCCTTTATTTTGCTATAATATCTTATATAAATGCAATTTAGTCACTGCACTTTAAACACTTTTTAGCAAAAACCTTTTATTGTACATATATGCATACACAATCTTATGTTTCGACTGTCCTGCAGTCTTCTTCAGAGCCACTTTTACTTTGATACTTTTTAAAAGTAAAACACTTTTTAGCAAAAATCTTTTATTGTACATATTATGCATACACAATCTTATGTTTTGACTGTCCTGCTGTTTTCTTCAGAACCACTTTTACTTTAATTTTTTAAAAGTAAAAAAATGTTTTTTTTTAATTTTAAAAAATTAAAGTACAAGTGGCTCTGAAGAAGACTGCAGGACAGTCGAAATGTAAGATTGTATGCATATATGTACAATAAAAGGTTTTTGCTAAAAAGTGTTTAAAGTACAGTGAATAAATTGCATTTCAATATTAACTATTATGTTATGATACCTTGATTAACAGGATATAAAAAGAGGAACACATTATTTTGCAGGCTATATTTTCTTTTTTCTAATGAAAAAAAATGTACAGAATATATCAGTACATCATATAAAAGTGATATCTTTTAAAACATTTAGTTTATTTGAATTGATTGTACTATAAATATACAAACAGCTTTATATATTTTGAGACTAGGAAAAAAATAGCAACATTTAAGTATGATAAAATATCACTTAGGAATACATGAATTAATGTTTCATAATCATGAAGAAGATGATTGCCTATGCAACAAGAGGCAGCTGTGTTATATTGTGTATTTATTAAGTAATTATAATAAGCTATTATCAGGTCATTTGGATTCTGTCAATGAATTTTCAAGATTTTCTAATCAAATACATAATGATGTAATGGGATCTGTCAGGAGTGTTTCTCAAATCTAAATTTTGTTACTTCAATGTAAATGCTTGGAAGCAAAAAGGGTACAAATAATGAAGTTATGGAAGATTAAATATGAACAAAGTGATTATACAGAAAGTGAGTTATTGGTTTTTATGCTAGGTTTGGGAAAAGATAAGGGGGATTTAGATTTGAAGGTCATGGAGTTGACAAAGATTATGTTGTGGAAATGGGATGGAGCAGATTATGGGAAAACTTAGGGTGGACAATGGAAAAAGGAAGGTAGAGTGGCTAACAGGTTTCTCTGAGCATAGCTGCTGAGAGATTTCTGACTCCGTTTAAGGAGAAGTTACAGTGCATCACATCACAGCATCACATCATTATTGAATGAAATTATGGTTCCATATAGTATATGTTTTTATTATGTTCTCACTTATTTGACATTTTTTAGTAGCTGAAAAGTTGGAACATGAAATTTTGTTACTATTAGGGAAACAGTTTACAAGCAAGCTGCTCTGGAGAAAACACAAATTTATAAGTGGTTTCATGGAAATGTCCTAAAAAAGCATGGCGAATTGAATCCAAGGTCAAAATGATGCTATTTTTTTTAAAATGTAAATAGCAGTGCTCACTCAGAATCAGTTCTTAATAGTAAGATGTTTTATCTGCAAATTATGAAACGATTGCATAATGCAGTAAAATGAAAATGCCCCAATATGTGGGGAAGTGGGGAGTACAAGCTTCATCATGACAACATGCTGGCACACAAAGCCTTGAGTGAAACAATTTTGAACAAAAACAGCATAAACCAACTTATCTATCAGCCATATTTACCTGATCTCGCTCCATGTGATGTCTTTTTATTACCTTGAATGAAAAAATGTCTCAAATTTCTTTTTGTTGACTTAGAAATGGTCAAGAAGAAAATGATAGTGGCATTAAAAAGCACCACTTTGCAAGAATTTCCAGACTATTTTGAAAAGTGTAAACATGTTTAGATGAGTACATTGCATGAAATAGACTGTACTTTGAAGGGAATTCAATTTGAAAATTTAAAAATAAATACACAATTTTTTATTACAAAATTCCATTTTTTGGGGGCTCCCTTTCATTAAAATCAATCAACACTTGTATAATCCCATTATTAATATATCAACCAACATTCTCAACCTGCCAACCACCTTTTAGTAATATATATGTGTGTGTGAGTGAGTGTGTATGTGTGTAAAATAAAGAGCTTCTAAATAACTCTAAACAAGCTTTTTTTAATGATAAATGTTACAAGAGAAAGCATTCAAATCATCTTTATCTAGATTTCCCCCATCTCCAGACTGGTTTTGAGCTATGGCTTTCTTCAGTGAGGAGCTAGGACACCAGATTTAAAACACCAACTCAAGCTAAGCATTTACCTAATAGTTAACTCGTAAGGATAAGATCTGAAATTTTCAGACATCTATTTCTCTTTAATTCAGCTCTCCAACTGAAATAATCATATGGGCCTGAACTTAATTCAAATATACCATATATTAATAGCCTTAGCAATTTAATTTAGCCAAAGCTCCCAACAACAAAATAATAATAGTAATAAAATCAAGTCATGTGTCACATGACATCTACAGCTTGCATTTACAAATATGCAAAATAAAGAGCATGCTAATAGCTTTAAACAAGCTTTGTATATATATAATAAATTCTACAAGAGAAAGCATTCAAATCATCTTTATCTAGGATTGTCACCATCCCCAGACTAGTTTTGGGCTATGGCTCTTTTCAGTGAGAAGCTAGGATATCAGATTTAAAACACCAACTCATGCTAAGCATTTATCTAAGTTAACTCTTAAGAAAAAGATCTGAAATATATATATATATATATATATAATAAGATAAATAGAATGAGAGAGGATTACTAGAAAGTTGTAAATATGCATGTAAGATAGTGACAATTTATTTAGAATAATGATTTTGATTAGTTTATGCAATTGAAGATAGATAGAAATATTTTTAAGTGATATGGCCTAATGTAAGTGATGGTGAGTATAAGTAATCATAATTTATACAAGTGAAGATAATTGGTATTTTATTGTTATGTAACTTGACTTAAATGACTGCGATGATAAAGAAAGACATTGCTATATATTTGATGGGTATAGAATTATATATATATGGAATAAGTAAGAAGATTGAATCAGAAAGTTTACCTATGCCGATTTTCTATGATAAGATTTGAGTAGGAGTTAGTAACTATCATTCTTAAGATGGATCATTTGTTTACTGTGAGTTTGGATGAATTGAAAATATTGTTATAATAATCAATTAAACTTGGTAAATCCTTGATAACCTAGCTCAATTCCTCTGTATTATGACTATCTTAAAATTAACTTCAAGATAACTGCTTTATGAATTTATATAGTTATGGAATTAAATAAAGATTGAAGAATATAAATAAATACTGATTTATGAATTGCTTTTAATAATATTAAAATTTTTGCAGAGTCTTAACACAAAGAATACATATGCTCTTGGAGGTCAATTCATATTTGAGTACCAACATAACTTTAAAAAATGACATTAATTATAATTTTACCTGACTAAAACATAATTGTACATGAACTTATTAATTATAAAAAGCATTGCATTTAATAATTGTGTTTAGTTTATCTTATTTAAATAAATCAAATAAAATTTATTTAATATGAAATAAGTTTATAATCTAAACAATGAGCATTTGCCAATTGCTCAACAAGCTTTGTGACAAATGCTTAGTCAGAGAAGGCATTTAAAATATCTTTATAATCTATTTTGATAGGTGTATTTTTATATTGGACTATTTCCATCATCTAACATGTGTGTTGGATGTCTTTAGAAAAGTTTAATTTTTTTTTTAAATATTCCAAATACCTTTTACTATTAGTAATATCACAGCAAACAGGTTAGTATATGCACAACATTTCGATAGGTATTTTTCTCCCCTCTTCTTTAGGTGTTGATGACCTGGCCAGTGCTAGCATGGGATTTGAACCTGGGTTCTTAGATTCTTGATTATTGAATTTTAAGGTAACGCTCTAACTAACTAACTGGTTTAGACTAGTCATTTTTTATTTGTTTATTCTTAATTAATCATCCCATCCCCCTCAGACATAAAATACAATTGCATTTAAATTAAAGCTTAATTAACATTAAATTATTTATATTCATAAATTACACAATTTATTCTTATTTTATTTTTTAATTGCATTTTATATATTAATTTGGTATAATGTGAATAATGGTTAACTTAGAAAAATAATTTTTTTTTGTCCTGATTTAGTTAATATTGTCTAGTCTGAAATTTAGATAAGTCTGACATAAGAGATACAATCAGTTTCTTGATCTTGAATTCTTAAGGAAATCAAATACTCTGAAGTACTGAACTGCTTTCATTCTCCATATGATTTGTAATGAATCTATAGATTTTAACAGGGCTGTTGGAACATGGTAAGCAAAGCATGAGGGCACCAATACAAGGAGTATGGAAGTGGTATGGAATTAAGAATTCACTTATTTTTGTTCTGCTTTGAATATTAATTATTGTGACTTGATTCATTATTTCTACAAAATAAAGAAATTTAATGCATATTAAAATAAATAATCACTGTTTTAAATATAATTTGGCAATAATAATTTTCTACGGTTTGTTTTTCTTTTATGATATTCTCAATTATGTTGTCTTACGTTAAGTTTACATGATCCGTATTTCAAATCATGTTGCTATGTGATGCAAAAATGGAACAATCTGTTTTACTATTAATATCCATGTCATTTATATGTACATTGTGGTGGTTATTTAGTATTTGTAAAATAATAATAAACTTCAAAATTTTTTATTGGTTTATTATAAAAATAATATCCTAAATTTATCATATCAAACAAAATTTAAAAAAAAAAAGAAATCCAAGGTGTCTTCTTGTATTTTTATAGCATTTGAAATTCTTTTAGCAATTTTAGTTTAGTTTTAAAAACACACACACAAACATAAAGAGCAATACACTAATAAAATGCATAATTTTGTATATATATGGATAAATTAGTTAAAATGGAATCAGTTAAAGCAATATTTATATTAGTGTACACATAATAGCAAAGCTAAATAGTGACAACTTTTAATGTAATAATTAAATGTGTTGATGTATTTATGATTGTTTATGTTTCTCTAATGTATTTAAATATAAAAGAATATCATTTTAAAATATTTAGGTAAAGTTATTTTAAATCTAAAATAAAATCTCAATTATTGTGAGAATGGTGAATAAATTAAAAATCATTTATCTTAATGTCTGTAATATAAGTATTTATTCTAACATGATTTGTACATATAATTTTATTTTATAATATTTTATTTAAATGTTTTAAAATGTTATATGCATGCTTCTCAACTGTCCTAATAAATAAACAAAACATCTGGAAAATGTTCATGGTAAATGCATGAACAAAATATTTAAAAAAAATATTAACTAAACACCTGCATTTGGATATTTACTTTATACAAGTTTTAAAATTAATTGAAATACTTTGTACACAATTAAGTAAGAAATGGCTAAAACCATGAATTTCATTTCTTAGGAAATTACTAATTATCTTTGCATCTTTAAAAATTAAAAAAAAAGTGTTATCTTTTTAAAGTTTACCACATTAATGCATTGATTCAAAAGATAAAATTTCATCATCATTTATTGTTCTACCAAGAATTATTTTTCTCACTTCTCTCTGATTTTACAATTAAAGCACCTGTGGTTTTCAATCATTTTTTAAAAAAAAAATTCTAAAAGATTTTACTGGATTAAAATTAATTGAAACTCTTAAAGACTTTAAGTGAACTTTAGATTATAAAGGATATTTCTTTACTTATTACTTTTATATATAAACTAGAAAATAGTTGCTTTAGAGTTCCTACAAGAGGAAATCTGGAAAAAAATTTTTTTATTTTTTTTTAATTTGTTTAGGATAGAGATTGTTAATTAATGTTAATGTAGGTACATTAAAAACTGTATGAAAAATATTTATATAATTAACTACTTTTGTCTACTATAAATAAACTTTGTGAAACTGATTTTAAAAAAATATTAAAAGAATGTTTTAATCTACAAATTCATTTAAGCAACCCTGATAATAATAATGACATAAATAGAGAGAAATTGTATGAAGAACTATGTCTATTTAAAATTTATTTTCTAGTGAATTATTTCCAATTCAAAAATCTACTTGATGACCTAAGTTATATTCATGAAAATGATTTGACCATTTCATTCCCAAATTGTAGCATATCATTAAGAATATTCATTTTTCCTAGAAGTGTAATTAGTGGAAAGAGATCATTTTCAGAATTAAAAAAATCATAAAAAATTATTCATGTTCGGCAATGACACAAGATTGGTTGGAAAATTTGTTAATGATAGCTATAGAGAAAGACATATGCAATGCTCTAAATAATGTTGATGATATTGTATCTAAATTCAGTTCTGTATAAGCTTGGGAAGTAAATTTATTATTATGTAATAATTAGAGGGAATTTGAACACAGACTTTCAAGCTTTCTTCAGCTATCCACTCTATCTTATATAACCAATACACATGATCACGTACATGTGGAAAAGACAAATGATCTCCAATATATGTTTTTTTGTGTGAACCAGCATTCATCAGTTGGTCCAGATCATTCATTTTCCACATATATATACACAATCAGTGCTCAGTTTATATTAAGATAGCAAATCTTCAAATTTTAATAGACATACTTCAATCTCCTCTATTCGCCATTCGAATTTTTAAAAATCTGATAATGAAATACTCAAAGCTCTCGTTGATGCCAATGTTGTTATCATACCCTTGTTGACTTTAAGTCACTCTGATCCCTCATATATAGGGCCTTAATATGTCAAATGAAATACACAAAAGAAGGATAGGCAGAATTCAGACTGAATCTGTAATATTTTAAATACAAATATTATATATGTTGAACTTTAGATGTAATTAGAGATTTGAACACAGACTTCCAAGCTCCTTTCAGCTATCCATTCCATCTTATATAACCAGTACACATGATCACATACACATCATAAAGAGAAATGATAATATACATATTTAGTGCTAAACTACCACTCATCAGTTGGTCCAGATAATGTTCAGCTTATATTAAGATAACAAATCTTCAAACTTAAATGGACAGGCTTCCATTTTCTCCACCCTCCAACTCTTGCATCGTTTATATAAGATGGAGAGAATAGCTGAAGAAAGCTTGTAAATCTGTGGTCAAATCCATTCTAATTGCATCTAAAGTTCAGTGTAGATAATATACTTGTATTTAAAATATTACATATCCAGCCTGAATTCTGCCCATCTCTTGTCTATGTCTTTAAATGGACGTATTAGGGTTCTATATATGAGGGGTCAGAGTGACTTAAAGACTTAAAGCCATCATGGGTGTGACACCAATATTGGCATCAACAAGAGTTTTGGGCATTCCATCATATGAATGGCTGAAGAGTTGGAGGCTGGAAAAGATTGAAGCCTGTCCATTAAAGTTTGAAGATTTGTTATCTTAATATAAACTGAGCGCTGATTGTATATATGTGAGGGAGATAATTGTCTGGACCAATTGATGGTGTTGGTTTAGCACAAATTATGTATATTGGAGGTCATTTATCTTTTTATATGTTTGTGATCATGTGTATCGATGGTATAAAATGGAGTATCGATAGGTGAATGGAGCTTGAAAATCTTTATTCAAATCTCCTCTAATTACATCTAAAGTTTAGTATATATAGTATATTTGTATTTAAATTATGTAATAGTAGTTTTTTTCAGTATCTTAATAAAACATTAAAACTTTTTTGAAGGGGGGGGGGGGCAATTACTCTTTGGCATAAGAGAATTAACGACTCCTCTTCCGGCCCTGGAAATATACATTATATTTATTTGTTTTATAAAATTTACTCATATATTAAATTTTATTTTAAATTTATCATTAAAATATTTAAATTACTAGCTAAAATAACACGTTATTATCCTACTTATTATCATTTATTTAAATTAGAACAGAAGCAAGCATTTTTAAAAAAAGTCACTTTTTAAAAAATAGATCATTATTAATGGAATAAATAATTTTCATTTTTACAAAAATGTATTGTTTATTAATTTTATAGAATAAATGGTTTAACACATTTAATTATTTTTAAAAATTGTTTATTGAATTGTATTGTTCTGGAAACACCTAATGTTTAATTGAGCTTTTAGTTAAGTTAAATATTTTAAATATAAGTAATTTTTGTATTTAATGTGACTTTTTTTTATTTGTTAATTCATGCAGTCAACGATTTGAAAGCAATTAATCTGAACAAAAATTGAAAATGTTTTTATATTATTGTTACATAATATTTATTTCTCTTTTCTTTAATTAATGTAATTCTTTTAAACTCATTATAATGTTATAATCGTATTACGAAAAGGTAAAGTTGAAATTCAAGACTTGTAATGCACAAAGCATGCTTTCGGCAGACCACTGCAGAATCATAGTGATATGGCGCTATGTTTCCAGCAGTGGTCTGCCAAAGGTATATTGCATCATAAAAATTTTGAATATTAACTTTTACCTTTTTGTAAAGCTCAATTATAAAGAGTTTATAATTGAAATAAATAATAATTTTTATTTATTTAATGTAAGATAATGTACTCAGGCTACCGATGATGCCACTGATGGTGGGTAGTAGATTTTTAGTTATGATGGTTAATGGTGAATAAGCAATAAAAATAATCTAATTAAGAATACCCCCTGCTGATATGTAGAATAAGATGATGGTTTATCAAATGGGAACATGTACTTTATTACAAAGGCACAAAACATTGGACGTACAGTGGAGTAGAATGCATTATATATAAAAAGTGGAAGAATAACATTGGTAGCAAAATTAGTTATTAAACTTAATGGAAGATATTAAATGAAGATAATCAGGTTTATGCCCCAACAAGTTCTCACTGTGATGAAGAAATAGAAGATTTTTATTTCAATATATAAAATGATTTTGATCAAACCAAACAATATTTTAAAATTATCATAACACTTTTAATGTCAGCATTGTTAAACAATTAAAATATGAAAGTGCTGTGTGTAAATTTGCTTATGTTGATAGAACACAGATTTATGAAATTTACAGGAAAAAAACAACAACTGTATATTATTTTTTGTATGTGTGTGAAAAAAAATGCCAAACAGAAAACATCCAAATGAAGATGCAGCAGAATTGGATTATATTTTTACTAACGGAAAATTTGTATTTCAAGACTGTAATGTTCTTAATAGATTCAGCACAAAAAGTGATAATCAAATAGTGAGATATAAAATAGATATTAATATAAAAGTAGAGAGATGAAAACTATTAAGAAAGTCAATATGAACAGCTGATATTTCTAAATTTTAGAAATACCCCATTGAATTAGAATTAGAACTTGATAATCATTTTAAAATATTGTCAGACTTTAAAGTTGGTTCAAATTTAACTGAGATTAGTAAGAAAATAATTAGTGCTCTACTAAGAACTATAACAAAGGTAGCTGGTACAAAAAAAAAAGACAACCATTAAATTTGAACTATGACAAGGCAATATTTGAAGAAAAAACAAATATGAAAATATATTTTTAAAATGATTTATTAAGAAAAGTTGAATGTCTGGAGTTCTGTACCAGTATGATAAAAGGTTAATAGTGATATAAGAATGTATAACTATAACTTGTCAAGGAAAGTTATAGGGATTTCAAATGTAATAAAATAATATCTTGGTATAGGAAGAAAAATTATTTCAGCAATAAGAAGAAAAGACGGAACGATTACTAAAATGAGGGATATCATCATAAAAATGTGTGAATCAATTTTATAAAGAGTATATCAATAAAGAACAAGAAAACAAAAATAACCACTTTGTTGACTGTAATAAATATAGACTTATATAAATACGATTAAATGTTAACATGTATTTAACATATGTTTGCAACATATACAACTGTTATACCTTAGTTTGAAACTGTTGGCCAGGTATAGCATCTACTTGCCATGCAGCTGTTGAAAGAAGTCACTTAGGTGCCTTTCTAGGGTTACCTAACACTTCCAGCTTTATCGTGGCAGCCTGCCTCATGTCAGGTTTAAGATCTAGCAGCTTCCAGTTCAATATGAATTTGCCTCACTGCTTTAACAATCTAGTGGTCAATATGCATACTGCCATTTAGCTCTGACAGTTATTTGTTGTTGCTTGATTTTATCTCCAAATGGACTTTCTATTTATAACCATGTTTCCTTCCATAATGAAAGCAATCAAATCACTGAGTATCATCACCTATTGACCTGTTTGCTATTGGATATATCATCTATTTATATATGTATTAATCTGTAGTGATGAATGCTCAATTTGATGAAGCTAAGATGGAATATGGACAAGTCCATTAGGTGAGGGTAAACTAAGTCTTAACACACTACAATTACTACATCATCAAATTTGCCAAACATTTCAAAGGAAGAGGTAAGACATGCAATTAATTCTGTGAAGAAGAGAAAGATTCCGTGAAATGATTAAATTATTATTGTTATCTTAGAAGATGCAGATGAAGTAAAAAAATTAATCATAAATCTAAATATCAAGTGTCTAAATAATAAAGAAGTACAAGATAATTGGAAGAATGATGTTTAAGGAAGTTGATAAAGAAGGTATTAAGAATTAAAGATCTATCAGTCTTCTATCAATTCTATATGATTGTAATGGAAGGATTTATTTTGTTATATTTAAATCATTTGAAGGTCTGAATTACTATGTAGAGCCTGATTTTTTGTCTGGATGAATGTCCATTTAATACATTTTTAACATAGGATAGAAAGATTAGTTCTGCTAAAATTTTAACTGATCATGTGTCATATCAAAGCTTGATAATTAGAGACATGTTCATGACATATATTGCACAAATGATTTGTGATTTATTACTAGTTTACTATTAGAAGGAAGATTTAAAGTTAATTGGATTTTGGCAGATCATAATCAATTTGCTTATCTAATTCCATAGATTGAAAAGAAATTCTCTCTGAGTCTTTGTATAGTGAAATTTTAAAGTGTTAACCATTCCAATTAAATAACATGAATATCATTCAATGTGTGAAATAGGAAAATTAAACATAGATTATTTACTAATCAAGAAAACTTAATTTATGAATAATCACTTTTATAGAATCATAACCAACCGTTTGGAGTGATTAGATGACACATTATTAAAATGTTGTTTGTCCTTTGGTTTATTTGCGAATTCACATTAAACAATAATGAAAATCTCAATGATATGTTCTTCAAAGATAAATAATCATTCATTGACAAATAATTTTATCAGTTTTATAAATTCGAATACTTTAAATTCAGTCTTACTGAAAAAATTAAAGTGTTTATTCAACCTGGAAATCAATCAAGTTGATCGTAAAGCCAGCTATATATAAACAAACAAAAAAAGTGCTTAATAGGGCTGCTTCTAAATTAAAGAAAAGATTTATTCTTGAAAAACATAAATTTAAAAAAAAAAACTTTTAAGGTTAATTTCATTTTTTAATGTTATTCTACTTTTTCAAGTAATTCTAAATAATGTCTATTATTTCACCTATATATATACATTAAAGTCTTTCTAGTGTATTTTTGACAATCTTTTCGATTTCAGTTTATACATTACTGTTGTTACATCAACTTACTCATTTTTCTAACACTGCTAGTAAACTTTAGTGATTATAAAGATACAAGACTTTTCTTAGATGAGTATAATATATCTTATGTGCATTGAAACTCAATAAAAAGGAAAAGTTATAATTGAATAATGATAATACAAAGTCAGCTAAGCGCTTTCAAGGACTTCTTATGTCCCATAGCATTAGAATGATCATGGAAAAAAATGGTAGTATATATAACTAAAAATATATTCAAAGCTTATGCAAATTAGAGGTTCCATTTCTTAGAAAAGGGGAAGCATGATTCCTTTCAGTTTATAGAATTTGCCAAGATTCTTTGATTTTTCACCTAGAGTTGTTTCTCTCAATGCAAGCAATTGTAGTGGACAAGGATTCAAATGTAGTATGACCAGTGATGTTCTGCTGCTCCAAGAAAATTGACTTATACTCAGGGTTTAACTGAGGCTCTTCTATATAGATATTGGTGTTGTGAAAGCTGTGTGGAAAGGGATACATGAGATTTACCATAATATATGGCATTGAACATAGCCTGGAAGCATCTAATTTTGTATAAGGTGTTTGGGATTTGATTAGTGTCAAATCTATTCTTGGAATTGTTTATTAATCTGTTTGTAGAAGGAGGGTGGAAACTTATATGATATGTTGGTGAGAGGGTTTTGTTAAAATTTTTGGTTATATGAGTGATATATGGAAATAGAATCCACAATATCATCATGGAAATGTGTTCATCTTATGATAAAATTGTTTTACTCTTTTTTGTAAGGTGATAGTATTTGAAGCCTATGCTAGTCAGGTCTTTCAGATATTGTTTAGTATTAGCTTTCCAAGAAGCTTCAAACTTACATAATAAATGGTTTCTATGAAGAAAAGAGGAAAACCCAGAAAATTTTGGAGAGCACAGAGAGATTGATTTAGGATGTGTAAAGCATCAAATTCCTAGTGGTTTAGGTTGTATGTTATAGTTTAGATGAGACATGTCTCTCTGTAACTTGATATCAAGATACTTCAATTCCCTATGTGGTCTTCTCACTCTATGGTTCAAACCAATGCATATTTTGCTTCACGGGTTGTATCGGGTGTAAATGAGGTTGGGAGTATGTGTGAAGTATCTAGGGAAGAGTTTGCATTCAAAGTGATTAAGATATATATTAGACACAATTCAAGCCAAACAAGGAAGTCCAAATGAAGTTCATTCGCATTGGTGAATAATTGATGTTCACAAAATCAGCTTTAATAATGTTAATGGAGAGTTAATGTATATTGAATTTTAATAATTAATAGATGTCAGATGATTTATTAAAATCCATGTCAGAGCTATCATATCCAATATCTCCAGATAAGTTTTATGTTTATGACTTTCATTAGTGATGACTTTAGGATATTGGAAACTACTGAATCTTTAAGATCTAATGCATATTCTTTTTAACAGCCATCATTTACTTCTCTATTTTATTGTCAAGCTATCAGCCTTATTGAAAAATATATAAATGTTTTTAATCCAGTTTGCTTCTATAATCATATAGATCCAAAATCAATTCCTATTTATAGTTTTTAACAACTATAGGCATCTCTATCTGTTGATCAGGATTGATATAAAATCAATAAAATATGTAACTCTTATCACATAATATTGGATAGGACATTGGATAGGGATTTATTATAAGCGTTATCATGTTGCATCTATTAATTACTAAAGCTTATAGTAGGTGGCATAGCTGTGGTAAAAGAAAAAGAATATATTGATGAAACATCATTATGTAATGGGTTCATATGATAAAATTGTGTGACACTTTTGTTTTATATCATTTCTGACCACATGATATAGGTATCTTACAAATGTTAAAAAGCTAAGAAAACTAATAGATATTGAACTTGGATTTAAGACCTGGCTTAGATTAAAAACTTATGTTTTTTTAATTATCACTGATAGCTTGGTAGAAAAACAGGAAGATAAATATTGGCTGCTAGAAGGAAGGTGATTAGATCCTAAAGGTCCAGGAGCACTGTTCCAAAATCCAAAGCTCCTCACTGGTGAAAGTCATAAGCTTAATACCGGTCTAGGGATATTGGATAGGGCAGCTCTGATAGGGATTAAGCACTATTATTTGGTTTCTGTTAGTTACTAAATTTTGCAGTAGGTGGCATTGCTGTGATAAAAGAAAAAGAATCTTTTCACTTGTGAGTTCTGGCAACTAGAATAAATCCTTTTTTTTTTTAAAAAAAAATGTTATTTTTTAATCAATTTTGCAAATTTATTTCAGTGTTAATAGATTCTTATGAGAAATCATCAAAGTGTAAAAATGTAACTGCTAATGAAAATTTAATTTAATAAAACTGAATTATTAATGTACACAGGGGATCCAAAATAACGGGAATTTATTAATAAAAAATTGTATATTTATTTTTAGGTGTTGCAAATTGAATCACTTTAAAAAGTATAGTATATTTAGTGCAATGCACCAATCTAAACATTTTGTCACTTTTCAAAATAGTCTGGAAACATTTGCAAAATGATGCATTTTAATGCCTTTGTCATTTTTCTCCCAGTTCTAAGTCCGCAGATAAAAAAATTGAGACATTTTTTCACTCAAGAAATTTAAAAAAATCACATGAAGCTAGATTAGCTGATAGATAAGCTGGATCATGCTGTATTTAATTAAAGTGTTTCATACTCAAGGCTTTGAGAGATGGCACTTATTGGGGTGGAGTTTGAACTCTTTTCTTCATCACAAAACGTGATGTTTCTGTTTTACCACATCATGCAAGTGTTTCACAACTTGCAAATGAAATGCCTGACTATTACAAACTAAATTTGGGAGGAAAATACTTATTTGAGTCAACAACAACAAAAAAATCAGTGTTGTTTTGATTTTGGACTTTACTTGCAATGCTTTTTAGGGATGTGGTAAATTTAACATTTCAATTAAATCACTTATAAACTTGTGTTTTTATGAGATCCATTTGTTTATAATCTCTTTCAAGCATTACAACTTTTTTCCTTGCTGTTTTCTCTAAATGAAAACAGAATTTCACATGGTTGAACTTTTCAGCCATTATAAAAAAAAAATGTCAAATATGCAAAATGTATTTTACAAAAAAAAATATGCAAAATGTTGCTCCACGATTTTACACGGTGATGTCATTTGGAGGATTGATGCAGAAGGGCCCCTGAAAGAAGCATGTAACAGCAGAAGCATATACTACAATAGGCACACAAACGAGAGAATGTGAAGGAATGATTTCAGTTATTTTGGGGTCCCTCCTTGTATATAAGAAAAATTTAAGTATTAAATTTAATAATATCAAAGTGAGTTATTTATAATTAAAATAGCCCAAGTAAAACTCATTATCAATGTTATTATATTACGTAAATAAATTTATATTTAGTTTTTATTATGGTTAAGATACATATAAAATTAAAAATCTTAATTGCAATATATAATAAATGTGTTATGTATATATATATAATTTAAATTAGTTATGTGTAAATGCATCTATGCGTGCCTGTAATAAAGATAGTTTATTAAACCACAAGTAAGTTGGAAATATAGTTACTACTATTAATAAATGTAAAGAAAAGTACTAATTACTAGTTTGGTACCTTACTTTGCAATGATTGAATGTTTCTAATTATATACAGAATATATTTATGTGTGTGTGTTAATTTAGAATCTAATAATATAATTATTATTTCTTACCAATTCTTTACAATAACTTTTACTGTAACCTACATTTAGTTAATCTGGGTAAAAATCCTCTCTCAGAATCTCAAAAATATACGTGCCTTCTTCTTGAATGGAAAGGTAAGATATTAATTATCTCAAAATCATTACTCCCAGGCTTTGCTTATCTATACAACTTTTACTAAACTGTTTTTAAGGAACTTTTCTAACTGCTTATTAACTCCTACCAGTGGAGCACAACTTTTGTTAAAAAATGGGTTACATTGCAGAAATTTTCAGTGGATTTCTAAATTGATAAAAATTGTAGTCAATTTAAAATTAATATTAGATAATAATATTAGTTTTATGTTCTAATATAAATCATATGACCTCCTAATTTTTTTGCAATGAAAATTGTGTATATTGTCAATCAAATCTGTTTTTAAAATTCAGCTTTTTTCCCTTATAACTAAATTCACATTAAACATGTATAGTTTTTGAAATGAATGTATGCACATTTTCATTTCCTAAGACCACTTTTTAAAAACAAGTGAAATAAATAAAATCATATGGTTAGTTGTTCAGTGTTTATCTGATGTTCAAAGTATCCAAATAGTAGATTGAATGTAAGTTTCATTTACTTTACTAATCTGAGATATTTTTTTTATCACATTTTAATTGATGATTACTCATTTTCTTCTTGAGTCTATTATTATATCCTTATCCAAAACTATACTGATGAAAAAGAAGTAGCTAGACAATAGAGTAATATGACCAATTGAGGATAATGAATTGCTTTCAATGGAAGTTGGCTATGGTTTACAACAGTGTGTAACTCAACTTATTCTAGCATTCTAATATTTAGAAATAAACCATAAACTTAATTAAGTCTTTATGTTTTTAAAATGCAAGATATAAATAGAAACTTGCATGCCTCAACCATCTTCTTCATAGGTAGAGAAGATTCAAATGTAATATTCAAGTAAATTGTTTTTTGGCAATAAGATAAAATTATTATTCTAAACAACTGCAGTAGTATAACAATGCATTTTCATCTGTAGATATTTTATCAATATTTATTTATATACAGAATATATTATTAGAAAATTTACTAAGAATATATTCATTTCTACCTGTATACTCTCACACCGTAGTATATACAGTTGCAAGGCAAGAATGTTACAAATACTGTCAAATGGCATTATAAATAATAAAAGCAAATGGGCCATAGTCCATGAATCTTCAACTTCAGATTCTGCCATTTCACCACAGCACCCAAACATGATCCAAACATGCAAAGCATAAAAGAAGGTTTAAAAAATTAAATTGATTCCAGATAAGTAGTCATACATTATACATTTTTACAATCCTCTTATATTAAGTAATTTTTCAGACGCTTATTCATAAGGTTACATACAGCCTTAGTAAATATTACTCAATATAATAATGTGCGTTTAATAAAATTTATAATCCTCTTATGAAAATGTGAAATTTAATATAACATGAAAATTTCTCTTTTACAAAAATTTATTTATTTATTTTTTTAATTCATCATAAAAATCATTGAACCACGTAAAATGTATTATTTAGCAATAAATGTGCTCTACTGGTCACGCATTTTTGGTAACACTCTTAAAGCCTTATTATATATTAGTATTTAACAAATTTTTTATAATTATATGTAAAATTCGCTTTACTCACCATAAAACATTTGCTAGTAAAAATATAAGTTGAAAGTAATATAGAATATGAAATTAAATTCTGTTAATTAATGGTTCTATTGTGTATTTCAGTTTTTTTTTTTAATTGCAGCATAGATTCAAACAAATTCATTCAACAAATGGATCGTTTCTAAAATGAAACAAATCATTCTGATTATTCAAGTGTATCAAAATCCATCATTGTCACAAAAGTTTTTCCTTATATTTTTCATCACTTTTTTTCTTATTCCATTTTTTAAAAAAAACATTTGTAATATCCCCCCCCTCCCCAATGTCTTTTTATTTTTCATTACTTATAGTCTTATTCAAAGAATCTTTTACAATGCCTTTATAGATATGCACTAAAACAACTTTCTTTTTATTTTTGATTCTGTTCTCTCTCAATTGTTTCTAAGATAATAGAGATTTAGTTAACAGTGCTTACAAAGTCCTATGATTTTTTTTTTTTTTTTTGGTATCTAGGATCTAAATTCAATCAACTTATATAATTATTTGAGAATTGCGATAGATGTCACGACTGTATAATGAAAATATTTGAATAAGGTTAAAGGAAGAATAGTAAGTAGTTGGATTACTACCAAGATTCGACAATAAGTATATGCAAAATAGGGCATATTCTAGGAATGAAAGATTGAAAAAATTATGTGACAGAAATAATGTTATGTTAGTGAATGTGTGGGACTTTTTTATTAGTAAGAGGGAGTTATATTGTAAAGATGGATTGTCCTTAGCAAAATAAGGAAGTGAAGCATTAGGAGGTTTGATTAATATTATCGTTCAGGGAATTTATAAATGGGGGTGGGGGTGGGTAAGATTTTAAATTACAGTATCATCAAAAAGAAGGTTAAGAATGAATGGGATGTAAGAAGTAAACAAAGGGTAGCTGATCCAGATATAATTACAAATGGGGAGAGGGAAATGGGTCTGAAGCATGTTGTATATATATTAGAAGGGACTTTGAACTCAGATTTTCAAGCTCCCGATAACTATCCACTCTATCTTATACAACCAAAACACATGATCATATACATGTGAAAAAGATAAATGATCTCCAATACACATTTCATGCTGAATTAGCAATCAACAGTTGTTCCAGATCACCATCTCCCACACATATATACAATCAATGGTTCAGATCACCATCTCCCAAACATATATATATATATAATCAGTGCTCAGTTTATATTAAGATAGCAAATCAAACTCTAATGACAAGCTTCAATCTTCTCCACTCTCCAACACTTCAGCCATCCATATCATTGAAAATCCAAGAAAGGAACATTCAAAGCCCTTGTTGATGCCAATATTATTATCATACCAATGTTAACTTTTAAATCACTCTGACCCCTTACATATAAGACCTTAATATGTTCATTTAAATGTACAGGAAAGAGGCTGGACAGAATACAGGCTGGCTATGTAATAATTAAATACATGTATATATATTGTCTATATTAAACTTAATGTAATTAGAAGGGGTTTTCAAGCTCCCTACAATTATTTACTTGATGCTGTACAATCAGGTACATGATCACATACATGTAAAAAAGATAAATGCTCTCCAATATATGTATTTCATGCTATATCAGTTGGTCCGGATCCCCATCTCCCACATGCATATACAGTCAGTGCTCAATTTATGTTAAGATAGCAATCTTCAAACTTTAATGGACAAGCTTTAATCTTTACTCTTCATATCATTAAAAATCAGAAGATAGAACACTCATAGCCATTGTTGATGTCAATGTTATTGTCATACCCATGTTGACTGTTTAAGTCACTGGACCTCTCACATATAGAACCTTAATATGCCCATTTAAATATACAGAAGATAGATGGGGCAGAATACAGGCTAAATATGTAATATTTAAATACATGTATATTGCCTATGTTAAACTTAATGTACCAACTGATGAATACTGGTTCTGCACGAAGTATGTATATTGGAGGTGTGATATGTTGGACTACCTCCATCATCTATGAGAGAATGTTGAATGTATAGAAAATTTTAATCTTTTCAAGAAATAACACGCAAATAGAGGTGTGATATGTTGTAACTACCTGTGTTCTCTGTTTGTGTGTTATTACTAACAAGTTGTTTGTATTTGGAAAGTTTAAATAAAGTTTAAAATTTTCTATATATTCAACATTCTCTCATAGATGATGGAAATAGTCCAACATATCACATCTAATAATATACCACCATCACAAACCTTCAGACAAATGTATATTGGAGATCATTTATTTTTTTCACATGTGTATTGTCATGTGTACTGATTGTATAAGATAAAGTGGGGGAGCTTGAAAGTCCAGGTTCAAGTCCCTTCCAATTACATTAAGTTTATTATAGACAACATGTATGTATTTAAATATTTTCTGTCCAACCCATCTTCTGTATATTTAAATGGAAATATTAACATCCTATATGTGAGGGGTCAGAGTGACTTAAAAGTCAAGATGGGTATGACAATAATATTGGTGTCAACAAGGGATTTGAATATTCCATCTTCAGATTTTTAATGATGTGGATGGCTGAAGAGTTGGAGAATGAAGAAGTTTGAAGATTTGCTATCTCAATATAAACTGAGCACTGATTGTATATATGTGTGAGAGATGGTGATCTGGACCACCTAATGCAGCATGAAATACATATAATGGGGATCATTTATCTTTTTTTACATGTGTGTGGTCATGTGTATCGGTTGTATGAGATCAAATGAATAGTTGTAGGGAGCTTGAAAGTCTGAGTTCAAGTCTTTTCTAATTACATTAAGTTTAATATATACATGTATTTTAAATGTATATATATATATTACTGAAAGTTTGCAGAAACCATAAATTCATGGAAATTACAATTTCAAAAATAACCTTAAATTTCGTAATTTAAATAGATTACAATTATTTTTAATTTTTATTTAAAAGAAATATAGAAATATTTGTTTCTGATAAAAAACTTGAAATTATATGTTTTTTTTTGTTGTAGATATTATATTATTTGAAATTTTGGTAAAAAAAAACCTCTATTGATGTAAAAAGTTTCTGATTTTTTTCTCTATTATTACATCCTCACTTTTATATTTTTAAAATTTTCTGTATCTGTTTTTTATTAGGAACCTTCTATCTTTTTATTTACCTATTGTGTATTGACTAGTTTTGTGTGTTAATAAAGGTGTGGATATGTGATCAGAAGTGTTCAATATGGGGCAAAATTTGTCATACTAGAAATAATATGCCAAATAATATAGAATAACCTAGATATTCTAATGTCAATAGTGAAATAGTATGCAATTTAGTTAAAGCTATAACAAATTGTGAACAGAACCTCATTGTGCATGGTAAAACAGTAGAAATTTACTAAATCTGGTGTCAGTGAATTATAAGTGCTGATGAAAACACTAGTAGGAAAATAACTTAGAAAGTTATTAGATTTGAAATGAAAGACATTAATAAAGTATTGTACTAGAGTCCAACTCTATACAGAATTGTTTGTGGGAAATTTAGATTGATTATATTATGGATCTCAACCAGAAAATTGCTAGTTGACCATACTAACTCGTTACTAATTTGTGTATATATATTATGATCAACAAACTAGTTATTAAGTTATTAAAACTTTTATGTGTTGTTTTCTAAATATAACTAATGAGAGTATGGTTATTGGATTAAAGTCTGACCTCATACATATCAATTGCCGCAGTTGACAGTTTTAAACATATGAAAATTAACTGTGCAGTGACCATATATATATATATATATGCAAAGCAGTGCATTTTGGCCTTTTGATGTCATCAATCAAGGACAATAGCAGATATGTGTGAATTATGTGGAAAAATACATGATAATTAATAGTATTACTGATGACAAGCTGAAAGTTGCCACCCTACCATGGATGGCAAGACAAGATGTCCTGCAATTAACAAATCATTTGTGTGATTCCAGAGCACCTGAATAAATCCTGTATAAGGAATTACTGAGAAAATTAAATGCATATTTCAAACCAATAACATCAAAATACGTAGCACATCTTTGTTTTCATAGTAAAATGCAGTCACAAAATGAAAACATACATGAGTATGATTTTTGACGTGAAGTTTAGCGAAGAAAGGTGAAATTATAGATTATCAAGAAAAGATGCTATTGGACTACTTGTTATGGTGCATGAGAGACATGAAGCTTAGACAAATGTTTCTAAGTGAATCTAGGCTAATATATAATGCCACCATTGAATGTGGGATAGCACATGAAGCTGTCCTAGATCATGATCAAGAATGTAAAAATGCAATCAAGAAAGCAAATTCAAGTATACAAGTAAATGTGGCAAAGGAACAGGAAACAGAGAAGAATTTGACACAAAAGCAAGAATCTGTTATTGCTGTGGAAAGAAGGTTACATTAAAAAGATGTGCAAATTTAAAACATAGATGTGCTTTAGGTACGGTTTGACAGGCCATTTCTCAAAGGTTTGTAGTTAATAAATGACAAATATCAAAAGCAGATTTATCAACAAATAGTAAATAGAAGGGAGGAGTAGCAAAGAATGCCTTGAATGTGAAGATAATAAAGGAAAGTGAGGACATGAAGAATCTTTTAGATAATAAAATCTGTGGTCAAATAATAAAAATGTATGTAGATAGTGGGACAGATGTATCACTCATGTCACTTAAAGATTGGACATCCATTAAAAAAAGAGTCAGTAGTAACATTCAAATTAAGAAAATTAATTTAGTTGTGACAGATGTAAATGGAAACATGATTAATATCAAGGGAATGGTATTAGGGCCTGTAAAAGTGAATAGTCACATCACAATAAATATCGCTAAACATGTTAACAAAAAATATTAGTCTGATTCTGGGATATAGTTAGTTGTGAGCTCTTGGAATAATAGTAGAACACATCAAGAGAGCAAAACTGAAAGTAATTGTTTGGTATAAATTTCCACCACTATATAAGACAACTTTAAAGAGACTGAATAGCAAGATTATATGGAATAGACAAGAAATGATGCCAGTTATCAAGTTGTAACAAACTGGATTAAACATGGATGGCCCAAGAAATGTCAAATTACATAATATTGTCAATTTGGAATGCTCGAGAAAATTTTTCCATGTATTATGAGGGCATTTTAATGACAGACAAAATATTAATTTCAACTGAGGAGCAGTGGGTATTATAGCTGCTACACTAAGGATACCCTGGGATTGTACATATGAAGGAACTAGCTCATTCAAACATTTGGTGGCTGGATATAAACACTAATATAAAACAAACTATAAGAAAATGTCAAGCCTGACATCAGACAATGAGGCTACTGACTAAAGAGGGCCTTGGTGAGATGACACGAGGATGTGAAATGATTCATTTAGACCACAATGGGATATTCTATGGTCACACTTCTAATAGCCATAGTTGCTAATTCCAAATGGGCAGAATATAGTTTAGTAAAATACCAGCACAGAAAGTATTAAAAGTTTTAAATGAACTTTTTGCTATGCACAGATATCCTGAGACTATAATAATTGACAATAACACAGGATGCAGCTCAGTGCAACTGAAGGACTTCCTTGCTCCAAATGGGATATGGCATGTACTAACACTACCATATCATCCTCAGTCAAATGTATGCTAAATAGGATATAATATGCTGATATCCATGAAGTGCTAACAACAGTGATGTTTTACCAGCACTTCTCACCAAGTTCAGTAAGGAAGAAAACATCTGCATAATTACTAATGAAGCATTGTGTAAGGATGCACGCATCTGTACTAATTCCAGAAACAATTAAAAAGAAGGATGTAAATTGCAAAAATATCAAATTTAACTTAGGACAGACCATCTGGATTAAAGATATTCTAAGAAAAAAATGGATACCTGGGAAAATAAGCAGAATATTATGTATTCAAATATGGGAAATAAAATGAAAGGGCATAGAGTAATAAGATGCACATTAATCATATAAAAGAACATTTAATTGAGCTGATAGAAGTTATAAATGATAGTATAGATTCTGCTACTATTCAGATTACATTTTTTTTAGATAAGAATAAAACATTTAAGACGGATGTATCTACCTTTACTGACTTTGATGTAGAAGAGAATTCTTCAGTTCAAGATGCAACTACAAAGCTAAATGGTGATATATAGCCAAAACAAGAAAAAACAACTGAGCAGATGGAGAGAAAATTGACTTTATTGAGACCTCCCAGAGAAAGATGTATACTAAAGAAGTTACAAGATTATTTCTTGTGAAAAAGACATTTCTAGAGTGAAGGGGAGGTATTTCTATTTACTGACTGGTTTATGTGTTAAATAAAGATCATATGTATGTATGTTCAGAACAGGTCAGTACGGTGCAAAATTGTTGTTACTCTAGAAATAATATAATACAAAATAATATAGAATTATGTAAAGTACAAGTTAACTTACATATTCTAATTTGCATAAGGACCATAGTGAAATAGTATGCAAATTTGCAAAGCTATGTGTGGAAAAACAAAAAGTAGAAACTTATTAAACCCGATGTTGGTGAATTGTAAATACTAATAAAAACACTAAAATAATTTAGAAAGTTATTAGATTTGAAATGAATGACATTAATAAAGTGTTGTAATAGAGTCCAACTTTTTGCTGAACTGTTTATATGAAATTTAGACTGATTATATTATGGAGCTCAGCCTGCAAATTGCTAGGTGAACATACTAACTCATTACTAATTTGTAAAGTTATTAAAACTTTTGTATGTTGTTTTTTAAAAATAACTGAGTGTATGACTGCTAGATTAAAGTCTGGCCCCATACATATAAAGATCATTGCTTACAGCATCTCTACAATCTTTTTTTATCATATTTATTACTCAGTGAAACATTGGTACATTAGTGTTATGAATAATATACAGGTGAACCTGCATATGTCATTTAGTATTGTTATATATATATATATATATATATATTTATATTGTTATATATATATATATGTTTATTGTTTAAAAAAGAAGTTGCCTTGACAACAGTTTGAATTTGTTCATTGTAGTTGATATTGGGATTGTCTAAGTGTCGGCTGTTTTTTAATATATATATACACAAAAATACTCTGCTCTGTATTATCAGTGTATCTTGATCATATTTAATTCACTATTTTGGTTAATATCAACTCTTTTTTAATTTTTACTATTTATTATATGTTGTAGAAGAACATGAAAATTGTTACAATTTTAGACAAATAATTGATAGCGTTTTTTGTGAATGTTGCAGAAAAAAATATTTTAACAATTAATTAAAATGTAATAATAATAAAATTTACTCCAGTTAGTATCTAAAATTTTTTTTTTTGTTATTTGAAAGGTCGATTATTAAAAAACCTCTCAAGATTAAAAATATTCATAGAGGAATATGATGAGGCTGCAAAACTCTTGGAAGAAGCAGAGGAGTGTATGGATGCATCTTGCAGTTCAACAGGGATGGCTTCAGTCCAATACAACAAAGGCATATTGAGGTAAAAAAATAATAAAATTTTATACAATATTTTTATTCTATATTGTATTATATACAAGACTAATATGTATGATTTGTCATTATGTTTTGGATAGCTTTTGAAAAGACATTTGATACCATAAGCATTTCCACAGCAATTAACACTTTGTACTATCAAGATATAGAAACCAGATATTATGATACTGTGAAGAATGCAAATACAGTGATTAAATTACACAATCTCCAGAATTTTTATACTAGTTTTACAAGAAATATTTTGTTGATTAAATTGGGAAATTAAAGAAATAGAAATAAATGGAGATTTTTAAATCATCGAAATTCTTCTGATAATGTGGTTGTTTTTGCAAATAATGTCTGAGAGCTTCAGAAAATGTTAACAGCATTGTCAAATGAAAGCCAGAAAGTAGAATTAAATGTTAAATGCTATTAAAATAATAATTAATGGTTTCTTGTAGAAGAAGAAAATCATGATGAAGAAGTTAATAATTTTAAATATCTTTATTAGATTATTAAGTAGATGAAAGTGTAATGCACGAAATTGATCATAGAATTAATGGAGTACTTTTAATAGAAATAATATTAAAAGAAAATATGTTTGAAAAGGAAGGACTTTTAATAAAAGTATTTTATCAATTATTACATATGGATCTGAAACTTAGACACGTAATAGAAGAATAATACAAATGCTATACTTCATATCATATGACAAAGTATGGAAAATTTATGTTGCAATTAACAAGGAGGGATTAAAAGTAAAAGACACCGGTGAGAAAACAAATAGATATCGTTGATATTATTGAAAAAATTAAGAAGGTGAAATGAAACTAGCAGGATATATTGCTAGAAGAGATGATAATAGATAAATACTTTAAGTCTTAATGTGAATTCCAAGATATTACTCCAAAACCTATTAAGGTATTACATGTTTAATAAAAGGATGAAAAGAGAAAGTTTGCATAGTGGTATAAAGTAAAAAAGAGTATGAATCAGAGTATCTGGATTAAAGTAATAGAGACCTTCATTCTGTAGTAGATTGTTAGTGATTGCAAAACAATAAAAACCGACAAAACATTATAATTTAATTAATATATTTGTAAAGTTTCTGCAGTCGCGTGCATACTATCTGTAACATGTATGTATGTAAAATAAAAGATTTGTTTGTGATGGAATTAATTGTATTCTTTATTGACTAAATTGATGCTTCAAAACGTGTACCATTTTGCAATTTTAGCATATCACATTAGAAATATCCAACCTTAATTCTATTTCGTTAATCCTACTGTAGCTGTTAAGAGAATAATTGTGAGATTATTATTAATATTGCTTAAGTAGATTAATCATTATTCAAAACTTGCTTGTTTCATTATTATTCCAACATGAAGAACAAATCTCATAACAGGAAAAGGTCTTAATTAAGACATCCTCTTTTGTTTGAAAACATATTCAAAGTCTTTATAGTTATAATCATTCTCTTTTTATCCAAACCTATATTCTTCATCACATTTAATTCTGCTTGTATGTTTTTGTCACCATCAGCATTTTGAGTCCATTATTTATTTATTGCAGGGATGAAATTCTCTTCATTCTGTCTCTTCTTTTTTCAACACTAAAAAATTTCATTATCTCATACATATATCTCAATTGGAATCTCTTTGTAAATCATTTTTAAATATTTTGTAGTTAATTTTGAATTTTAATACCTCTCCCATTTTTTATTCTTATATAGCCTGTTTCATGGTTGGTATTCTCATTGTACAGCATTCATTGTGCAATGAAATATTACTTAATTATTCTACTTTTATAAATTTAGTAAAAAGCATAAGATTTACTAAATCTATTCCATATTTATTATAGTGGAGTCAAGACATGTAGTACAGGTACTAAAGTATTGTTTGCCTTATCAATTTTTTTTTTTTTTTGGAGACTGTGCTTGTAAAGCTACACCAAAGACCTGTAGGAAATATATTTTGCAAAATGACATTGATGCAACGATAATATAGATATTTACATACATATATGAACCATTATAAAAACTTTTCATTGCATTATATAAAAAAGGCTTGACATATTGTATCATTTGTCTAATATAATTTAAAATGCAAGAAAATCTTTAAATGTTAGCTAAACTATTAAATGCCAGGATCAAAGTTAAATGATGACAGACTAAATGTTATTAAGAAAGGCTATAGTATAAAACTTTTGTTGAATATTGGTATATGTATATGCAGACCAAACAGCACATGTTTAAAAGGAAATGCAGGTACTGTTGTTGACAGTACTAATCTTTTTGTGATGTCTAAAGCAATTTCGAATATACTCAGTGATTTTCAGTTTTAAATATATTTATAATTCTAGATGAATATAAGATATTTTATAAAATCAGATGTACCAAGATATGTTGTTATACATAAAAATCAAATTTAATGATAGAAACATATTCACATATGCCATATTAATTTTCTAATGAATATATGTTTTTTAAAACTAATTCTAATTAAGTTCCTTTCTCGATTGTTGAAGTTTTTTTTATAAAAAATATTCATTTGATAGATAACTATCATATGTACATGCTTGGTTATTAAGAAATTATATGCCCAGTATGTAAGTAATACTAGAATATATAAACAGTAACTCAAGCATTTATAGATTTAAATTATTAAATGGCAAGCTGTAGTTGTTTAAATTATTCAGAGTTCTGAATCATTAACGATTCTACTATTGGATATAGAAACTTTTTCTTTTTTTTTACATTTAGAAATAATTTGTCAACTTACTGACAGTAACTCTTTCTAAAAATATTCTTTAATATGCTATTGTGGTATAAAATGTATATAATAGTTTAGCATATGTCAGTTAATGTAGTTCAGAGTTCTCAATTATGCATGAACCCATTGAATATTATAAAGTTAATCAAATTCTAAATAGTAGAACCCTATGGCTTCAAAAGAAAAAGAATAAGCTATAATCTTGATGCTTTCAAATATATAATTCACCCTTTACTAGTGCTGAATGCTGAATTATATTTTTATTTTATGATCAGTTCCTCAAATTTTATTTGATTATTTTAGGACCATTCTTCTGAAAATACTTATATCTCTATTTGCCAATCATTAATTATATTGTCATCTCTGATTGGTTAGGATTTTTTTGCTAAGAAATTCTCCAAATGCCTTTGTGGACCATAGCCATTTAACACATTACCCTTTCCTGTCATGAAGCTCTCATATACATGATGTGAAAATTGCTATTTCTATTTGCCCTTTTATATTTATTATGTTAATGGATGTTTCTATTGTTATCATTTTTTATTCATATCAAATACTTGATAAGTTATTTCATATCATCTTTGTAATTTTGCAACTGGTGTCAATGTAGGTTATCTAATGGTATTGACGTTAAATCAATATCAAAGTATTTCCCTTGTCATTTGGGGACAATATGATTAATTAACAATATGTTAACTTCTATTTTAAAAGGTAGAATGTTTACAGAAGATCCATGATTATAATTTCTGTTTATTCTTTGCATATTATAATGATTCATATCTTCTCTTATCTTATCTTTTTGATCAAATGCATTGAATATATTACAAAAATATATAAATTTAAATTTGATAAACAATTTATTAAAAATAAATGAATTAATACCCTTCTGTAGCTAAAATATAGAATTTAATCGTCTTTGTTTTGGTTTTTTTTCTGCATCTTTGAAGAGGGATTTGTTGTAGAAATTACTTCTGCATTTTCCCCTGACATTTTGTGATTAATAAGAATCTTGATCTGTGATAGTAGTTTGTTTGTTTTTTACTTGTCTCTGATTATAACTTTATGTTAATTATTTTTAAGCCTTTGTTTATTATTTATTATATATTTTAATAAGTAAACTATGTTGTTTGCAATAAATTCCCAACCAGAATTAAATATAAATTTTAAGTATTCACATTTTGTCTGAAAGCTGTGATATAAAGTCAGCACTAGTATTCACAATTTTTTTCTTTTGATGTTTCTAAGATCACTTTTGCGAGTCTTTATATATGGAAGACATTTTTTTTTTCTATCCAATTTCATTTTGAAAAATAATCTCTATATTAAAGATGGTGGCTAGGGTGCTGCAGATTAGTAGCCAAAATAATGAAGCTGTGTCCTGCATGCTTAGTTAATAATCAAATATTACTTACCCAAAATATCCTGTACAGTTTGAGAATAAAAAATATATATCAAAATCATTTACATATTATTTGTGCTAGTTAAATTTTGTTTTCATTTTCTATTATCTGAAATAGCTCTTCAAAACTTTTGCTCTTATAACTGAGAACCATTTCGTGGCTGTATTAAATCAGTGACTAGAATTGTGCTTATTGTATTTCATTATAATCTCATTTAATATCCTACTTATACTGCCGGAATTTTCCAAGACTAAATTTGAGAAAGTTTCAAAAAAGATGTAAGATATGATAATGCTTTTTTAGGTGCAGACTTTAGAAAAATTGTTTTAATTTCTTGCCACAGATCATCAAGTTTATTTCTATAAACTAATTTTGATTTTCTATTATATTCAAAAATAGGCTTCAGCTATAATTTAATTATGGGCTGAACTTTCTCTTAAGACTCACAATCAGCATTTGGTAAGATCTTAGAGGCTATAACTGAATATCTCTGTTGGATTATTGTAGTATTGCCTTCAAGGGGACATCCAAGCATATAATTAGCACTTAGGCTATTGGAAATCAACAAATAAATTTTCTGAATAGATTTCTCTTTAAAATTACTCAGCATGTTTATAATTATCTAGAAAAGGGGACATCAAACTTAATTCCTTCCCCATCCTATTAAAGAGCCACAAGGAAAGAGGTGAAAAATATTTTAATTAAAAATATGAATTTCTGAATGGCTGCGGATATATTTGAATCTTTATTATAGTAATAGAATATAATAGAATCAGTATATATCTTAACAAAAATAAAAATTATCTTTTCTAATATTTATATATTCATCATATATAATAATTACTATTCTACAATAAAGCTGATTTCAAGAAACAATGTTGTAGTACGTACTTTGGAATCATATATCTACATATGGCTCTAAGCTGCAGTTTGCTGATCCCTGATTTAGATCACATTTTCGATTGTAATTAAAATATTAATATATTCAATTCTTTCATTTGTGTGTGTGTGTGTGTGTTTCTTATTATTCACTGCAGCTTGCTATAGAATTTTTTTTATTTTTAACAGCTTCTGTAATTAATGCACACACTTAAACAATTGTCATAATGATTGGTTGATTTTGTCATACTGCATTTTGTCATACATATTTCTATTTTTATTCTATTACCAAAGCCACACTTTTTTGGTAACAATCGTTGTTATTCTGTTTATTTTGTTATATTCGCAATTGGAGTAAAAAGGCACAGAAGTCTACTGTTCGGTAAAATTCTAAGCTTTTCATGCAATGCAAACTTTATTAATGATAAAAAAAGTTTGGCTTTGATTTGATCGCATTAGCATTTTATGTCTAATAAAAAAAAATACTTCTTTTCCAATTTAGGATGCTTTTCAACTGGTTCTGTCAACATGCTACTTTATATAAATTTCTCCATTTCACATCTTTGGTATTGATTTTTATTTATTTTAATATTATTTCACCACAATACACTTTTTCCAATAGTGGTTTTATTTTAAAAAGAATAATTTTGGGACATTTTTATTTTTTGAGCTTCCATTTTTAAATATAAGAGTAAATAAAAGTTTTGCTGTTTCTTTTTGTATATGTGGGGAACAAGGTAGGAAAGGCAGTATCTACAATAGTTTAATCATAGTCACATTATCATATTTGGGCAGTGTGAATGTTATTCATCTTTTGCCTTAGACTAATGATAGTGCTGTTGTATATTACTATAGTAGCTCTCTCTTCTTAGTCTGCCATGGCACATTCAATCACTAGCAGTACCATGCACATCTTCTATATCTTCATACAAAGGTGTAATCCTTTAGCCTTGCATACCACTTGATGGTGTTGTTTATGTATAAATTCACATAAAAATGTTGTTTAAGTGGCCACAGACATGTGTTATGTCTAATAAACTCTGTATATTGTATTAGACATTGCAGGTGACCTATGTAGGCATTGTACATAAATATTATGACCTGCTTTGTGCTTTGTGAATCACTTTATGCAAATTCTCACACATAACATTTTTCTCCTGTCTTATGTGAGGGTGTGTGTATTTCAAGTGTTTTAAAGTACTTTGAAATGTTTTTTTTTTTTTTTTGTAAATGGAAATTACACAGTTTGACTAAGATGAAATTGTCCCAAAAATTAAGTCCATCCTGGAGACAAATTATAAGATGACAAAAAATAGTCCAAAGGTAGGGATGAACCGAAGTCTGTTACGCATAAAGTAACGTCTTTACAAGAACCTATTCAAGACAAACAAAATAGTACATTTTAGCAAACAAATTGTCTGCTTGAAAGATTTGCCATCAACAGAATTAGATGCTATAGCATTTCTGCATATGAAGAATGTACTAATAAATGAGAAGACCTGCATTTGTGGATCATCTATGAGAGTTTACATTAGAAATGCAATCAGTCAATTCAGATGCTCATCACATTCATGTGATCGAAGATGTTTCTGGTAAGAATTCTTGTTGGCTTGATGGCTCTAGAATACCATTGTGTAAAGTGCTCTGTATCATATATTATTGGAGCCGTGAACAATTGACAGTAGAAGGCATCCGCTCAGAGCTGGACTTATCCAAGAATGTCGTATTGTATTTGAACAATGGACTGCATGAGCTGTGCCATGAGAGTCTTGAAGCCAGACCTTGCCATCAAATAGGCAGGCCCACTTTGATTGTTGAGGTCAATGAGACTATGTGGAGCCATTGTAAAACCACCAAGGCTGTGTACTTCCACAGCGTGGATTATTGGGGGTCTGTGTCATGATATCGGGGAATGTTTTTTAATTGCTGTTCCTTCCCGATCAGCGTCCACACTTATGCACCCTGAAAGACCACATCAATTATCTACTCAGACTGTTGGAGGGGGTACAAGACTGTCAGTCTGCAGGCTTTGAAGACCTGACAGTTAATCACTACTACAACTTTGTGGACCTGACAACAGGCATTCACATGCAAAACATCGAATGTCTTTGGGGCCTGTTGAAATGGCAAAACTGCAAACAATGCGGAACTACCAGGAAATTGCTGACAACTACCTGGCAGAATTTATTTGGCATCATCTGCACAAGGATGAAGACTTTTTCATGGCCATCCTCTCAGAGATGTCTGTGAAACACAATCCACAGTAGCTTCCTTAGAAACTTGTAAAAATATTTTTTTTGTGTCCAATTTCACTTGAAACTTGTTTCATGGTTTGATTAATAAACCTCTTTTCATTGCTGTTTATGTGTGTGTGTGTGTGTGTGTGCGTCTGTATTATAAAAAAGTGTTTTTAAAAGGTAAAATAACCTTAAGGCAAAAACAATTTGTTTTGTGTTTTGATTAATAAAAAACCAAAACAGTTTTCATTGCAGTTTTTCTATTTATATGTGTGTGCATGTCTCAATTATAAAAAAAAAAAAATGTTTGAAACGTTAACACTAAAACAATTACAAAAAAATAAAAATAAGAAATCAAACAATTACAAAAATAAAAATAAGAAATAAAATAAAAAATATGCCTCATTAAGACAGAAAACAAAATACATAATAAAATTAAATCCGATCTGGTAATATTACATTTTATGTGATTTTGCAAATAAACAATGCCATCAAGCGGTGCGCATGGCTAAAGCATTAATACCAATTATTTATTATATGGTACTAACAATGGAATCCTTTCAAATTTTTAATTATATTGTAACTTCTTATTTCTATTTGAGCATTAAAATTCATAAAGGCTTCATAAACAGTTTTGCGACTACTGTCTTGCTAATGATGTGGGTTCAACTTAATGTTCTAGACTTGGGGGGGTGGGGGTTGTTGGTTTTTCAAGTAGCTGTCCCTCAGCTAATATGGCTAACCACCCAATATTTGTCAGTAAAATGGATATTTAACCATTTCTAACTAAAGGATAAAATAAAGACAAAAAAAAAAACCCACTCAAACCTTTACCATCCACTCTTTCTTTATGAAAGGCTTCTGGATAAACCTTTGTCCTACAGAGGTTATTTAAAGATTGTTTTATCTTTATTAAAGTTCAAAGTGTGAAACAAATTTTTATGGAAATATGTTAGCTTCATAACCCTTTTTTTTAAAAGATAATTATTTTTGTGGGAAACATACCATGAAAAGAACACTACACACAATAATTCACTTTTAACATAAATAAATATTATAAAATATGAGCATTTTATAAGATTTGGATGTAATTTTCAGTATTTACATTTTGAATATGTAATTTTTATTGTTTTATTTTTTTAAGAATGAAACAAAATATTTTTGAAGAAGCTGAAACATGCTTTCGTTATGCTTTGGATGTCAGAGAAAGATGGTATGGCAGATCACACCCTCTAGTTGCAGAAATTCTTGACGATCTTGCAACTTTACTCTGGCTTCCACAAAATCCTGATAGGTAGGTAATTAATATTTACATATAGTATATAAAATCCAATATGTAAAGGTAGTAGTGACCTATATTTTACACAAGCTTCTTAAGAGTATCGGTTCCTAGTTCTTAGCAAGGCGGGCTGGGACGTGGGTGCTGCGGGGGTTAGTACAGGTTTTCACTTTCTCGTCTTTTGGATGGTGGAGTTGATGTGATTCTTGGTAGCTGTGATCTATCTAGTTGCCATTAAGGTCAGGGGTTACTTGGTAAACTATAAAGGAGGCTATGAATGGCAAGATATATGCATATACAATTCAGGGTTTTCCTGTTCACTTGGTAAATCATGTTTTGCACTGTAAATCATAGTTTGTATCTTATATATCACTACATATGACATGTAAATTCAAAGATTGATATTATGTTAATAAATCATATTTTGAGTATCAGTTACTATTACTGATTATTGTAATTAATATAAATAAATTAATTTGACATTTTCTCATTTTTTATATTATTTTATATATATATATTTTGCTATTTACTCATTTTTGCATTATTATTTCTTAGCAAAAGACATAATATTTAAAGCTCTTACTATCAGGAAAGCTGTAACATTTTTTTTGTTTAACTTTGATTAATGAATATTTCTGCCATTAAATAAATAAATAAATTCTTTCCTGCCAGTTTATTGGTAATTTCATTTAATAAAACTAAGACACAATCCAGTAATTTTATTTTTTAATTGCAAGTAATTTTTACCACGATTAATATCATCTCCAGACTGTATTCACATTTAATGGTTACCGACTTACAAAAAAGTCACTTCCTATTTGATAATGTTAATATTTATATGATGGATTATTAATGCAATATTGTTTTACTTTATTTATAAATAATATATAAGCATATATGCAAGTATTATATAAAGTATGTATATATGATTATATTAACTATATGTGGCAGCTTTATATTTACAGTACATATATATATACCTACATGGATTAAATAATATTCATTTATATATGTAAACAGATGCAATTTGTATTAACTAGGCAATACAACATTAACAGTTAAGTGAAATCACTTTATCATTGTCTGTGGAAGTTTGCCATTGCTTCTATTCCGTTAAGATAATTCATTTTGGTATCTCAAGTATCTCGGGTATTCAAACTTATTATATCAAAAATAATTTGTTAATTGGAGATCAGTTAAATCAAGAAATAGAATTCACAATATCAAAAGTAAACTTTTGTAGTAATTTATATTGTTTTATTTTTTGACATGCCCATTGTACACATAATGCATTTGCATTTTCAAAATTGATTTCTTCACCCAGTGAGCAGAATAAACTTGAAATAGTAACTATGTATATTATGAGTATACTTTTTATATAATCAAATATTAGATACTTGCTGCAAATACTTCACTAATTATTCTACAAAGTAAAATTAATGATCTTAGTAATATTTTTTTAGTTGGACCAATAAGTGGTAAAACAAAGCTATCAACATCAAAGATGGTTTGGATGTCCATTGAGTAACGTGGTTATTTTAAACCAATTTTTAATTGTGTACAATAACATAAATCCTTCTAGGGAAAGTGTAAATTTTAAAAATAATTATTGCTTCCATCTTTAAATGCGTTTTCAGAGCAGAGTATCCTTTTCAAAAGGCAGCATTAGTAAAATGATGCATTTTTAAAATCTTTATTTTTTGAAGATGCTTTATACAAAAAATGCATAGTCAAGCGTTGTTAGCCGAGAGGTCATCACAGCCGCCTTGCAAGCAAGTAGTTGTTTGCAGACAGTTGTGGGTTCGCCTCCCGGTCGATGCTATGACATAGGAAAAAAAAAAAAAGAATTTAAATAATAAGTACTTTTTAAATTTTTGCTCCGTGCAGAAAAAACATTTTATTTATCTTAATGCATAAAATCATTGCATCATAATTATGGAGTAACTCTTTATTTAAGTCTTATTCTTTATCTAATGAGTGCCCAGTTTTCAAAAAGAATAATGCTTATGTTTATTATAAAATTTAAATAGAATAGAAAAGTAAATCTGAACGAAATTGGTTCAATTTATGACAAAAGTTGCCATTTTATATTTATGGAAGTGATTATCCAAGTGAAATATTGTGATATGAAAGATGTATTCTAATTTTAAAATAGTAAATTTAATAAAAAGAATTTTTTAAATAATTGTTATTCATTATCACAACTTAGCTATGTGCCAAAAGGGAGCTTTCATGCACCAAATCAGATCTTTTCCTACCATTTCTATCATCATTCGATTCTTTAAATATTCATAGTTATTCTTGTTCTTAAGATTATCAGTTAATATCTTCTTTCTCTTATTTTTTTTTCATCGTCTACAATTCCATTATATTTTTCATAAGTTTTGATATTCTCATAAATTGTCTCAATAAATAAGCCTTTTTTCAATAGCACTTTTCATATAGTTTGAAATTACCAATTTTATTTTTCCAAATTATTCCTTTGATGGTCATCCAAATCTAAATTTTCTTTTTCTTTTCATCTCTGTTCTATGTGAAGACATATGTCAAACAAACTTTTAAATAAGTTTTTTATTTAAATGTATTTTATTAAATTCCCATTTAGCATTGTAATTTTCATTAATTTGAATATCGTTATTTATTTACTACTTAAATATCTAAAATATCAAATGGCTCTTTAACTTCCTGTTCAATGTTTACTCTTAATATATTATCTCATCACTTATTTTTATTGCTTGAGTTTTATACATATTTATTTCCATTTATAAAAGTTCTAACATATATTTTGTTAAGCTTATTTTAAAGTATTGTACTGCCATAGTATTTCAGTATGATGCTATGCATTTTCCTACCTTCAATGGTATCTTTCTTATCTTCTTAATAATTCTAAGTATATATTACACAAATTAGGATACAAACATTTTTGTCCTATATATTTTCCTATATTTATGTTTTCAGCAATGGCCATCAAATTTAGTAAATATTTTTTGATACATGTAAATTACCTAATAAAATTTTTTGCTTTTCCAGTCTACACATTTTTCAAAATATTCTTCAAAGTCACCCAGTATACTCTTTCAAATAGTTTTTCAACATCAATGAAATAAATATTAACTTTTCTTTTCTTAATGTATCAATAATTTTTATAGCACTCTAGTTACATGTATCTTTTTTAATTCCAGAAGGATCTATTGAAAATTCACCAATTCAAGGCCCTCCAACACTTTTGCTTAATGCAAAATTTAAGTTGTTTGTTCATTTTGTTGCATCAAATCTTTTCTCTGCCAAAATTATAACTCGTACAAAGAAATGTACCAGCACTTACTTGACTCATAGAAGACATTTCATATATTAAGTAATTATCTGAATAATTCAACTGGAATGTTGTCAGTTATCTGTGTTTTGGCATTTTGCATTTAAAATTTTTACTTCTTTCTTTCTTATTGTACTACTTATTCAGTCTTATTTACCCGACTTTCTTTTATAAGTAACATATAATTACTTTTATATACATATATTCTTCTCACTTTTTTCAGTACATCTACTTTCCTTATTTATAAATTAGCATTTTAATATTCAGTGATCACTTTCTATTTGTTAATTTTACTTTTATCACCCAATTGTTTTTGTTCTATTATAAGTAAATTAAATTTACTCCCTTTTTTTGTTGTAACATCTCTACTTTTCTCTATATTTTTTATTCTATTTACATTTGTGCCTTATTTTTCTATCACTCTTTCATTCATTCATCATTTCATTATTAAACTTAGATTTTTTTTCTCTTTTACTTTTTATCTATCAAATTTATTGTAGCATTATTATTTTTTCTCATGTGTTATAGCATCAACCGGGAAACGAACCCGCTAGCCCGAGACAACTGCTAGTAAAGTAGCTATCGCTGACCTCTCGACCACTAATGCTTGACAATTTTATTTTTATTCATATGTCTTTTGCCAATTAGCTTGTAGGTGTTTTTAAATATTTATCTTTAATTAACAAATTTGATAATTGTTTCCTAATATTTTCGTTCAAAATATTAATGTCATTTTTTTTTTTTTTTGGATTAGCTCTTTTGATTTTTTAAAATACGATCCAGAATGCATATGGGTAGTCGTACAATTTTTTTTCTGAATCAAAACATAAATTAATTGAAATCTTTTCATATCATCTAGATTTTCCCACATGCAAATCTTTCTTTTCACAGTGGTTTTATTTACAAAAATAATCTTTTTTAAAAAAATATTTTTATCATTTATTCCTAATACAAAATCTTTTAACATTTTATCACCCCTTTTCGATGCTATTTATATTCTAATTCCTATTTTTGTATTTTTTTTAATGCATCATTTACAAGAATGATTGTTATGCAAGTGCTTTTGGTTCTTATTGTTCAAAGCATTACTTCATCACATGATCACCATTTTGGTATTTTTCGTTCTTTAATAATCATAGCACTACTATATGGAGAATTTTGCCTGTTTCAAAGCATTACTTACAGTTTTCTGTCTACTGATATCTCCTAAACAAAATACTCATATCTTTTTCATGTTTTCTCACCACAACTCATCCATTTTATGTCACAGAGTTCTAAATATTAATTCTTATTAAGCGCGATGTCAGCACATAATACTTATATAAGGCTAAAACCTTAGTACATGCGCCTTGAGTGCTTAATTTTAGCAAATCATAATGCTTTAGATTTGTCTATATAATTAAGAAAAATAGGTTAGATATAAGAGGGTCCCTCTTATCTTTATAAAGTTGAATCTTGCATTATGATTTGTAGAGGTCTCTCTTGCTAAAATTAAGCACTCAAGGCATATGTACTAAGGTTTTAGTCACAGATTTCTGTGATTTCTAGTTTTTTTCCCTTTTCATTTTTTCAATATGGATTTATCATCTTATCTAGCTTACAGCTTGTTTCTATAAACTCTTTTCCCAAAGTCTTTAGAATTGAAGATATAATTGAGTGTATATGTTCAATTCTAGGAATATGTCTCATCATTGAAGTAGTTTCTTTTTTGATGTCTCAAACAACTTCAATTGTAAACTTTACAATAGCAGTGTAAGATCCTTTGTGTTATTTTAAATTTTTGATTAATTTATGGTGGAAATTTAAAATTTACTAAAAATTCAAAAAAGGAAAGAATAGAGTTATCACTCTAATAATTTTAGAATTATTTAATTTCCTGAACAATGTCATAATCATCATCAACTAATGATTGTCATTCTCAGGGGAGGGGGATTACTGTATTACTTGTGCAACAGTGATTTAATGGAGATGACCACTGTATTTTAATCATACTTTGAGAAAACTGGAATTTTATTTCAATTGTTATTAATAACTAAGCATTTTAACTATGATTGATTTAGAACTTGAATTGCCTTTTTTATATATTTTTTAAAAAAGAATTTATTTACATAAAAAAAAAGCTTGGACATAAAAGAAATTTTAGAATTTGTAATTGCCTTTAATGAATACGTATTACTGCTTTTTAGTATGTATGTCTAATTAAAAAATAATAATAACTTTTAATGATGGAGACAATTAATTTTCAAAGTACATTCTGACCATGGTTATTTTATTGATCATTTTTTAATTGTATTCAATTGTTCCATTTTTTAGAGTTGACCGTAAAGAAGCAGAAGCTCTTTGTAGGCAAGCTCTATTCATCAGAGAACAGAGTTTGGGACCAGATCATTTACTGACTGCAACATCTGCATTTAGATTAGGTGAGTTTATTAATATAATTTTCACTCAAATTATGAGTAACACCTAATGAATTACTGCATAGTATGAAGTAACTTTTTATTGTAAGGTGTGGAAGAGAAAAGGCAGTATGGAGAAAATATGAAATCCATCTCTGTATTGATACACATCGTTTATGTCAGCATAATACCGAATGCTTTTAAACACTAATTAATAATTTCTATCTATAGATAATTATGTTTAAGCAATATCTTTAATGCTGTAAAAAGTTTTTAAAAAAATTAGAAACTTTACAAAATAAAAATTAAATTCTGAGTTATTATTGACAAATCTTATCTTTCAAGATTAAATCATAAAAATTCTCCGTGAAAGCAAGTTAATAACATTTATAGTAGGATACATCATTATTTATCTTTTTCTCTCACTGACTTTGATGGGACTATTATTTGACTAATTATATTCAGCCATTATCACACTGTTTTATTTAGGAATTCATCAAATGCCATGCACAAGCAATACTTCAGTGACTTATTTTGAACCAGTGACTCACCTACACTCAAAGTAATTAATGTATGCATATTGTATTATACATAGTAAAAAGGAGAAAATTATTTAATAGTGTTCTGACTGTATTAAATTTTAATTTTCAGTTATTTACTGACATGAATTCAGTAAATTTTTTATCAAAATAATGAGCAATCTATGAATTTGGCTAATGGTACTTTTTCTGATGCAGATAATATAAATCTAAGTAATGGTTCTCCCTTAGGGTTGAGCAGTCAGTTCAAATCTTTTATTTTTTTTAACCTAGCATGGCTTTGGTTCGATGACACATTCAGGGATTAAGATAACTTAGCCCTTAAATGCGATCTTACTCTCACTGTCATTTTACATTAGTACAAAACATTCTCTGAATTAATTTATTCTGTCTTTTATAAATTTACTTGAAAAACACATTTAATATGTCAAATACAGTTTTGCCAATACAAAGTTATTTATACATTCTTTTCATTTTAATTCAAAGAAAAACTTATTAAAAATATAATACTTAAAAGTAATTTTCTTTTCTTTTTGGAGTAAATAATAATGATAATTGAATGGTTTATTAATCAGAAGTTCATAAGAAGTTTAGACATCGGAAGTGATAGACTATAATCGATAGACCTTAAGCTCAAGAATCTGACACTCTACCATTGTGTCATGCTGGGAATAAATAATTATAAATAATTAATATTCATTAAGGCTGTAGCCTCAAGCACATGCGTATAAAATGCGATAGTAGGGACCTCTACAGGTCTTAAACCACAAGCTTACTATTTTCTTCCAAAGAGTAAGCTTGTGGTTTAAGACCTGTAGAGGTCCCTACTATCCCATTTTTATATGCATGTGCTTGAGGCTACAGCCTTAATGAATATTACTTACGTAATCAAATCAATGTGCGTTTAATAAATTTATAATTATAATTAATTAAGTATATGATCTAAAGAAAATGTTTAATATAAGTTTAATTATAAGAAAATATAATTTTTACTTTGCCAAAATCTCAATCAGAAGTTTTTTACAATTTTTTTTTCTTATTAAATCTACATCCATGTCCACACATGATATAAATATTGTAACATATATAAAATTTTAATTTTTTACATTTTTTTATCAGCACACAGCTGATGTCAAACTCCATTATATTGCACATGTCTATTTTAAATAAATTATTTTATTAGATTACTACCATGTTCTTAGACGAGAAAGTTTTTGGTCTGTGTTAAAATATACAATGGAGAATTGAAGCAAACCAGTGATCAAAATAGACTTTGGCCACATCCACAAGATTTTACATTGCAAAATTATAAGCCTTGATACATAAATTTTGCATAAAAAATATTAAATAAAATTTTATATTTAATAAGATAAATCTAGAGTTATACCATATTTAGGATACCAATGTTAAATATATAAATTGATATTAGTGATAGCCACCTTATAGCATATCCATCATTTTCAGTAGGAAATATATTTCCAATATGATATTTTATTGAATAGCAATACTTTTGCTTTGCTTTTGTGTGTAATAAAGTATTGTACTCCCCTTTTATGCTCTTTTTTATTTTTATATTGCTTATTATTGTTGTTGGATTTTACAGTTTTAACTGTTTGGCAATCTTCTTCAGAATTTTGAAGTCCTATTGATTTTTCAATAACCTTGTGCTCTTAGTGATAGAAGACTTGCTATAAGTTGGCTATAATTTATATTTATTTATATATTTAATATTAGTATATTAAATTTTATATAATTAACTATAATGTTATTTTATTACATACATAAATATGAACATTGGTGGCTTCCTGGAGAAATATGAAGAAATTATAGAACAGAAAAATTAAGTTCAAGTCTACATCTTGCAAATTAGTATTAAAAAAAGCTAGAGTGATATTTTATTAAATGAAATATCCTCCATACCTGAATTGGGAGTTTATTTAGTATCAGAAAAACTTTTCATTTCATAGTTTTAAAAAGTATCTCAAAATTTATATAAGTATTTATATATGTAATACCTTAATGTTATGTTCACTGTAGAAATTTATAGAAATTAATGGTCTTGTATTGGGCAACATTTAATGAAAAATTAACTAATCTCTTGCAGGGCATGTATTTCTGTCAATCAAACCTGATGTCATCAGCTACTCAGAAGACCAGTTGAGATTCAATTTCTATTAGACTTAGAATGGTCTATTTGATATTAAACTTTGAATATAAATTTTAGTGATAACTTAATTCAAGAAGAATAGAAAATATTATTTGTATTTAAATATAAATTTTATTTTTAAAAATAAATGCTATTATTATAAATTAAAAATAACTATTTAATAAAACTAATTTTTACTTTGTTAATCTTTTTTTCAGCCAAGATATTAACATCATCAGATAATATTAATGACAAAAAACAAGCAGTTCAACTGTGTAAAAGAGCCTTAACCATTCGCAGCAACATTTTGGGAACAAATCATATGATTACAAGAAATGTTCAAGATCATCTTAGAAACTTACAACAGTCGATGCAAAATCTTAGGATTGAATTTCAACCAGATCTTGGAAACAAATCCCCTTCACCCCGGACGGCTGATCATGGATATCATGGCCTGATATCATGGGAAGCTTAAACTATGATCAAATGTGAACCAGATTTTTTTTCATGACTATTATAACATAATCTGAATCTCATTATACTTTATATTTATATAAAATAAAACTTAATCAACCTTAACACTTTTGATATGTAAACAGATTTGGATTGCTATTTCTGATCTTAAATTTAAGAAATGATAATATTCAGATATTCCCCCCCCCCTCCGCAATCTTCATGATATAAATGTAGAAATTTCTATTCAAGTAAATACAATCATTGACAAAAAGATAAATTATGAACTCAGCATTCATATTCTTTTTCATTATAAAATAACATTTGACTTACCAACCCAATTATTTTAGAATGTTTGTCCTCCAATATAATATAAATAATGTACCCATTTTTCAGTCAATACAGGTCATTCAATTCAGTTGGTTGTGAATCGGTTATCTGAAGAAGTCACTGATTTTCTTGAAAAATCCTCAATTATATGAAGAAACTTTGAATCCAGTTCATTGCATGTTTGGTGAATGTACTACACCATGAAATCCTTTTTTAAAAATGTTATTGATATTTAATATCAAATTATATACTTCTGTAAGTTGTTGTCATCATTCACAGTTACTAATGTTAATATTGATTTACTTAATGACCCTATATCAAAATAGAAGTCATCACTGTCTAATACAGGTACTAGGCTTATGGAATAATGTTATATTTAACTTAATATAACTATATATTATGTTAAGTGTGATTCAGCTTATTTGTTATTTAATATTTGTACTATTTTTGAAGCACTGCATAACATTGGTTTTATCATTTTTTTGAAATTGTTATAAAATATTTTTAAAATTATTTGTTTATAGTTTAGACACAGTGACTTCAATTTTATACTAGTATTTGATTTAATCATGAAACCCTAGATGAAGATAGAGGTCACTAGTGTCTAATGTAGAAAAATCATGTGATATTTAATTTGTATTAATTAAATATGATCCAAGCCCTAGAATTAGAGTTAACGAATTTTAAAATTTTCATTTGTTGTTACATCAATTTAGCATAATGGTAATGAGCAACAGATTGTAATTTTCATCTGTTGTAAAATGTAATTCTAAGTTGAGGAAAAATTCTATCTTTACAACTTTTTTCTAGTCATTAATTTAAGCATATTAACCAAACATTTTTAAATGCTATCTTTTAATTTGTGTTATGTTTAGGAAGTTGAGTTTTGTGATTTTTTTATATATACACTTGGTATTTAGACTTACTTGGATTCAGTAATTTCTTTCACTGCCTAATTCTTGATAAACAATAAATACGAGGAATCAAGAGAATATGTTATTTATGAAATCTAGTTCCCAATTCATGGTTGTTTATCGTAGAAGAAAACAACTTCTTGAAAACCTTTCATTTTGCATGTATGTAAAAACTTTGTATAGATATATATTTATAAAATAAATATAATAAACAAAAAATTCTGAAATAAACTTATTATATTCAATGTATCAGTATAAAAATAAATAAATAATAGATATATCCATCTTGTGATATGTATGCCATTATGAGTGATATTCATGTTATAAACTGGCTATAGCTATTATTTTTTATATTGATATATTGGATATTATAGAGCTTAATCCAGTTTTTTGTTTATATATATATGAGTCATCTTCCATAGATGAGCAGTAGTGAATAAGAAAGCAAATTGCTGTGTGGTTCGGAATATTTTCCATTCTTGTTTTATTCTTTAGCTCAGCAGTCCCCAACCTACTTAAACTTAAGAGCACATTCTATAATACCGACCAGGTAGCAGGCACCATTTATTTTTTCAATGTAAATTTATAGTTGGATATTGTTAATGATAGACCCTTTTATGCTGTAAAAGTATAGTATGACCTACAATTTGATTACAATATAATACAATAATTTATAAGAAATCTTAAAAATTAAATTTATTTGTATCAGATAAATAATTATTTATCGTGTTCAGATAGCGGTGGGCACATGTAAAATGTTCTGCAGGCGCCATGGTGCCCACAGGCATAGGGTTGGGGACCCCTGCTTTAGCTAAAGACAGCTATATAATTATTTATGAATTATTTATAAGAAAAATTCTAACATTGATTGGAATCTCAGGATGAAGACATTGTAAATGAGGCGCTGCTTCTATTTCATAAGGCTCTTTATGTGTGAGTGTGTATATAAGTATTTCTATAAACAAAGGCATTTTAAGTACCTTTTGTTTGCTCATTATTTAACTAAGATATAAGATACTATATCATTCTGAATTGTGAACTGCAATAACTATTTTCAAGGAAACTGTCTTCATCAGTTGTGCTATTATATACCATCTTGTTCTTTTAAATAGTGAGCTAATAAGTGCATTCATTATGAGATATAACTTTATAACGTTTAATGATATAATATCAGATAAAATAAATATAACAATTCTACTATATTCAATGTACCAATTTAAAAAATAAGTAATAGCTATAACTAGCTTATGGCAGTGTATGCCATCCTGAAATGCTACTCAGGATGGATGCATTGCTGTAAGCTAGCTATAACTATTATTTATTTTTTATATTGGTGTAATGAATATTGTAGAGTTTATTTCAGAGTTATATGTGTTCATGTATTCACACACACATATATAACTATATACATATTTTCATATATATTCAGCTATATTTATATGTGCATATACACAAATATGTATGAAACAAAATTTGATTATATTGTTTTTGTACTATTTTTTATTCTCATTTTTAATTAACACAAGTACATTTTGAAAATGTTATGCCTTTACTAATTTTTTGTTTTGACATATCTGTATGTTCCACCACAAAGTTTATGTGCAACATTATATGTGATTAATTTATTGTGAGGTACATAAAATTTCAAACCTTAGAAATTTGACTCTATAAACAGTTTGTCTGATTGGTAATAGATAAACTGCATTCTTCCTTTCAAAAAAACACATAAGTATTTGTACAAATTATTCTTCAACAGTTTGACTGTTTTATTGCTGTATCATTTTCCTCGGGTGCTTTTCTGTCTTTCTTATTTGAAATTAGATGTTCTACTTGAGGAAGCAGTAAAAAACATTTGGAATTTTCGCTTGTTATTCTAAATGATCTTAAAACATTATACTTTTTTTTAAGTGTCATAGCATCGGCCAGGACGCGAACCCGCAACCCGGGCAACCGCCCGCAAGTGCAAGGCAGTCGCGCTGACCTCTCGACCACTAATGCAAGACTAAACATTATACTTTTTGACTTATAAATTTACAAACATTTATTATTATTTTATTTTAAATGTGTTTTCTAATGTCATTTGATCGCATAAGAAATGAAATATATGGTTATTTGTTTAATAAATGTAATGCACATAATTTTCCAGTGTTGTTTGTGTATTTAATTCTCTACGGTTGTTCTCGATTCTATAAAAAGAAATGGAAATTATAATTTAAGGACTATTAGTTTATTATTATTATTATTGCTGGCATTTTTCTCTTCAAACTAAAATTTATTCTATAACTTGTAAAATATCTTATATCTTATTTATATGCACTCCACTCTCTTTTGTTAATTAGAATTATTTATCCTATTTTTTGAAGTTTTTATGCGTTGTAAATATTGTTATGCATTGCAACTTAATCTATCTTTTATTTCTTTCCTTATTCATTTAGGAAAGTTTATTATGCAGGAATAATTGTAAAATAATAAGTCCTTTACAGATTTACAGCTTGGCACTGCTTTCGACCAGGCCAGTCATTTCATAGCACTAAGGTGGATATGTAGAAAAGAGAAACTACAAAGAGATGTGGTTTATTGCCAATAACATCCTCATGATTAAAAAAAGACTCGGAAGTTGCATAATTCACAAATTTGCATACTAATTACCTTATTCTCTCTTCTACTTACCTGTCTTAGTACTATGAATATAACTGGCCTGGTCAAAAGACGTGCTAAGCTGTAAATCTGTAAAGGAATTATAATTTTATAATCTTTCTTATAATGCATTATTTAACCTGTTAGAATGCCTTCAAAGTCGATCACTCAGATAAAAAATTTTACTTCTCCAAATTTTGATTAAAATAAATTAAATTTTGGATATTATCCATTCTGCAAATGGCTCTTTATGATAAAGCATTGTCTAAATTTATTAAGATTTTTCCTATAGTAATAACGCACCTATAACAAAATTACTAATAAAGTGAGAAAGGATAGGAAAATACAATATCACTCAATACTAACTTTCTATCTTCTGGTTCTCATTCAATAAATCAATTATATTGAAGTGATTTCCTTTGCAAAGATTTATTTAAAAAATATATTGAGTTTTGGTTTTTTTTAATATTTATGATTATACCAAAATTGCCAATTTGAAGTACTGAAGAATACTTTCAGTGAATTTTTTTTTTGTCTATAGAAAATTAGAAATAAGTGAATCTGATTAAGTTAACTGTTTATTATTGGTGCTGGGAAGAAATTCATTAAATTTACAATACTGAATCAATTGTTATTTATTTAAATTAAAATGAAATAATAGATGTGGTCTATGTGATTTAGTATAGAAGTAAAATGATAAATTTGAGTGGTTCCTGGGCTAAGGTTGAGTCTGTTTTTTTCTGATGCTTAAACATCACACGTCCAACTATTCAATTTTTGGTTTACTTAATAATAGAGGCTATTATTTGATTTCTGTTTAAAGTCTAGACCTGCCATAGTATTTTAGATTATCTTTTTTCAAGGATTATTTTTAATTTTAGTTCTGAAATAGCTCTAAAATTACTGAACCTTCAGCATTTCACATCCAAGATTTGGGATTTGTTGTTGAATAATGTTGCTGAATGACTCTTCTGTATGGATAAGTAGTATCACATCCTAGTAAGCAATAATTTAATGTTGAGATATTTTTATGCTATTTTTTTTTTAACATTTGAATAATATAACCATAGCTGACTTTACTATTGATGCACAAGCAAAAGTAATTATGAAATTGTTCATCATCATCACCAACCATTATAAATTCACTATAGGATGAAGGTCTCTTCAAGTTCAATCCATCTCTGATCTTTAGCTTCTCTTCCCCATATCACCCCTGCACACTTGTTTATTTCATCCATCCATCTCACATGTGGTCTCTTTCTGGGTCTTTTACAATCTCTTGGAATCCAGTTTAAAGATTTCAATTGTCCATCTATTATCATCTCTTCTAGCAATATGTCCAGCCCAACTCCCTTCAGTCTTTTAATTTTTTCAATGATTACACCTGTTTGTTCTGTTACTCATATATTGCGTTTTCGATCTCTTCTTATTACTCCTAACATGCATCTCTCCATACTTCTTTGAGTGGTCTGAAGTCTCTGTATTGCTTTTCTGTTAAGTGTCCAAGTCTCAGATCCATAAGTAAGAACTGGTAAAACACATTTATTAAAAACCTTTCTTTTCAAATACATAGGAATATTTTCTTTTATTATCAAGTTATTTCTACGAAAAGCACTCCAATCAAGTTTAATTCTATGATTAATTTTATCCATTTTATTTTCATCTATATTAATAATCTGACCAAGGTATTTGTAGCTGTTAACTTCTTCTAACTCATCACATTCAATCTTTATTTTAATATTTTGAGACAATCCATTGAACATTACTTTAGTCTTTTTAACATTTATCTGTAGTCCTGCTGTCATCTGATAACTCCTGCAACATTGTTATGTTTACTTAAATATTCCTACATCTTCAGTTTTATAAAAAACAAAAAAAAAAAATCTATTTTACTCTAATTCTCAGTTTTGCTTAAAATTGATATATTTTTACTTGTTAATATAATTTTAAATCTTTGTTCAACATCAAAGAAAGTAAGAAAAATAAGAGATGTCCTGTTTGTCAGTGTTAGAGTATGACAAACAAATTACAATATTCGTTAATAGTAACAATCAGCCATTAAGCTAATGCACGTGCACTTTGTGGATTTTTAACTATAAATGAATACTCTCACTTCCAAACACAAGATAAAGTCTTTGTGAAAAGATAGGTTGAATCCATCTATCCTTTCACCCCAAACATTTATGTATGAGCAAATCTTAAGTATTTGGGAATGAGAACATAGTAACAGTAATTTAAAGTGATTGCTTAACATCTTCACGCTCTCATTCCCAAATGCTTAAGATTTGCTCATACATAAACGTTTGGGTTGAAAGGATAGATGGATTCATTCTATCTTTTCACAAAGACTTTATCTTGTGTTTGGAAGTGAGACTATTCATTTATAGTTAAAAATCCACAAAGCGCATGTGCATTAGCTTAATGGCTGATTATTACTATTACAGTTTATAAAAACATCATGCTATGTAAAATAAATATCTCATTTAAATAGATTATAGAACTTAACATTCAAAATCATATTTTTTTAAACACTACAATTAAGGTCTAATAGCTTATTGTCAATCAAATATAATGCGAGATATTTTTAGCATATTGTTACACATTAATAAAAAGAACACAAATAGAAATATTTTTCTTGTGCTCATTATTTGTTTTAAATTTTTGCCTTTTAATGATGTCAAGAACTTAGTAAAATTTTTATGATGTAGCTCTAAATATTAAAATATGAGAAGATGACATCATTGACAGAGATCAAATATCATTGCTTAAACTATTTTCTATTGTAGTCTATTTATCAGTTTGTCTTTGGAAAACTTATCACTCGTAGATATCAATATTTTACTATTCCTAGAAGTCAAATTTCATTTAGTTTAATATTTATAGATGCACTTTTGTATTTATTGACTTTTTGAATCAATATATTTTCTGTATATATAGAATATTTTTAGAACAGTGAACATGGCACAAAACTCAGATTTTATAACAGCTTAATAATTTACTTACCATCTTAAAAACTGATTATATATATTAATTTGATTTGAATATAATTGGAGTTTATCTTCAAATATATAGTGAATTTGTTGCAGTAAGATTCACTGCATCTTTTAAGAAAACCATAATTTTTAGATGAGAGAGATTTTATTATTTAAAAATATGAATGTGCACATGTTTACATCAGTGATATGCAATCTTTATTGGTTTGTAAATTACTGTTGTGATATCAATCAATTTTGCAGTCTATTTTCCACAGACCCATACCTATTTGTACAATAAACATTAAAAAATATATATATTTACTACTTAGGAGATTCAAATTATTGTGATAGATCACCAGATTAAACACTTATTATATGGATATACATATTTTTAAGAATCATTCACATAAAAAAGGGAGGAGGGGGGGGGGTGAAATAAAATTTATTGAATTTAAGGGGAAGAAAAAAAAATATTGCTTAATCTTTATTTGCAGTTGCCTTTTGTTTCAATACTTTAAAGAATAAATAAATATTCATTAAAAAATTTCATAATTATTATTATCATTTTGTAAAATGAAATACAAATGCAGTTCCAAGTAATTCATTATTATAAGTTGTTTATACATTGAAAACTGTTTATTAATATCAGCAGTTAAATGACATTACTTCTGCTTTAACTATGGTTAGTGTTGGTGGTCGAGAGGTCAGAACAGCCGCCTTACAAGTTGTCCCGGGTTAGCGGGTTCACTTCCTGGCCGATGCTATGACACATGAGAAAAAAAACCTATGGTTAACATTCTTTTAAAAGATTATTAAACTTAAATTATCGTTTTACCTTGGCTGCATTTTGTAATGACATTACATGTATGAATTTTATTTTTAATGTAAGTCAGTATGCATAAATCTTATTCTTTAAAAAGGAATTTGACATGATTTTTTAAAAATCTATTGCCAAGTAATATTTTCAGTTTATATATTTATAGACAGACATAAACAAGTCATTTTATGGTTATCATCCTTCTAATGCTTGACCATAGATGTTTGATGCAAGCACTTCTTTTTCATAATGATTAGACAAACTTAAAATTAACTTTCTTTCTGTGATTAGTTTTTATGTTTTGGTCTTCCAATTAAGAATTCTCCAAATCCAATGATTATCATTTTATAATATTGAATTTCAAAAATCTTACACTTTTCACCGAAAAAACTTTTATTTATTGATTACAGTTTCGACTGTATCAAGCAGTCTTCATCAGATTATTTTATTTTGTTAAATTACCTTGAATGCTTTATTTCAAATTTTTAATTTTATTGTAATATCTGAAAGGTGTCTAGATTAGAATGTAATTCACTTTGCTGCTCTCCAATATATTTATATCCATATTTCTTTGTTATTTATTTTTCTGTATTTTATGGTTTTCTTAATAGTAATAATTAAAACAAGTAAGCACCTTGTTAATATATATGTTGCTGTAAATAATTGACATATTAAAATAAAAATTGTATTAAGAGAATGGAAATCCACTGATGATGACTAAGTCTATCACTTGATTGTGATACTCTATTGCTTATTACTCCACCTGAGTTATTTATGAATAAAAAACTAAAGACATATACACATCACATACTGAATGATTATTTTAAATAATTTTAATAGCAAAAAGTCCATAGTTTGAATGTAATCTTTTTATATTTCTTTAACTAGTGTTATAGTGTTAATTAATTATCATCAAAATGTTTTTTCTTTGCTACTAATTTTCAAAATTATATACAATATATATATATATATATTGATATTGTCAAAATTATGAAAAGACCGTTATAACATTCAATTTGAATCTCAGTATTATAAAGTAGCTTGTTTATGTCTGTAGTGATACAACAGTAAATGCAATTTAGCAAAACTAATAATTTTATAGTCATATTTTATAAAATTTATTTTTTAGTACAATATGATTCTGCTATGAACGAATATTCAATCTATGTATAAAACACGGAAACAAGTATCGAAGCATAAATAATATTATCTAGTCCTCTATTCAATTATGGGAATGAACTTTTGTCTCCGTGGAAAGTTTGGATTATATACAGAAGTGTTAATTTCAAAGGCAAACATTCTTCATAGCATATATATTGTTAGATATAGTATATTTTGAAAGTATCAGGGATATTACTGCTGATATGTTAAAAATTTGCTCCAGATTGAAAACATTTTCATTAAGGGTATTTATTCATTCCACTTTAAATTATTTTATTCATTTTATTATTATTTTCTGAATAAACTTGTTCAAAATGATTAATTTGAAGTCAACAAAATTTGAAACTTTTTCATTAGTTTTAACAATGTAATGTGTTTTTATTTTTCTTAGAAAATATATGTATAAAATGTTTTATATTTGTTTTTATTTTAAATCTCATTATAGTCGGATTCTCTCATGTACTTAGTTATATTATGTCTCTTTATATATGTGTAATATAAATTTATACACAGTATATAAATTTGTTTATTTATGGGATTATGTAGTAAATTTTTTTTTTTAAAAAAAAAATGGATTTCTTAATTGTTTATTATACCCGTATATTTTTGATATGTACAATTTATATAATAAATATTTGTTTTAAAATGCTGTTATAAATTTATTTTCTGTTCATTTTTAATAGATTTATATATTTGAGAATTTATTACGTTTGAATTGTGGTAAAACAAAACAAGTAGAAATTTCAGTAATCTTTGTATAACTATAAATTTAATGGATTTTTTATAATATGAAGCACAATGGAAACAAACTTTATAAAAATTTATTAGAAAACAGCATTTACATAATACAGATGAAGTAAAAAATTATTATATTTATTAGTGAAAGACTTAGTGAATTGTGTGAAATAATTCAGATATTATGAATCATCCAAAATACCAGATGTACATGATGTAGAAGGTTTGTTAGTTTATTGACTTCAATGGTTATTAAATTTGTAATTCAAACATTCTGTTAAGAAGGTGGCAAATTATCATTAATAATGATGAATCATATTATTGCTTGGTCATAACACTTTATTGTCTAGAGATCTAAACTTGGTAGCAAAAAAAAAAGCCCCAGTCAGATATCAATGTAAGGCACTTTAGTTTGTTTATTAGATATCGATCTGAAATAAAAATAAAGAAAAATACATGTAATAGTAAAAATATGGTAACAGTACCAAGATACAATTATAATTTGATGCCCACAAATTTTATTTGATCTTCAAATTTATGAAATAAAGACTTAAGAAGGGACAGAAATATTCTGGAAAACCCTAAAATATAAGTATCCTGGGATGCATCTATTTTGAAGGATTTTTAATATATATATAATAATAATTCAAACAAATTTATTTAACACAGTATTCAAAATTAAATAATATATTCTTTACCAGAAGTACTTTCGATTATTTCACTGACAATCTTTATCAACCATTAATACAAATGTACAGAAAATAAAAACTTGCATTACCCATCATGCAACATTCAAATTTCCCACAATTCTGTTGTTTTTATATTAGCTGATTGTCTATTCATTAAACCATCTCTATTCCTAGATATAATCATTGCCTCCTTAATTTTTTGTTTTTCATTACATCTTTCAATTTGAATAATTTTTATATCTATTATTAAATTTAAAACCATAATTACATGCTTTATTATGATCAAAAATAATTGATGGAGTATTCATATTTAGTGAAGATACATTTTCTTTCTGTACACATTTATATAATGTCTTATGATCATTATTATCATTTTTGTAATGTACATTTTGATTCCCCTATATATTTCATTCCACAAACACATACCAACATATATATAACAGAACTTAATTCAAACTTAGAAATCTTTGTTTTAGAATTATTTATCATATCATTTATATTATTTGAAGAGAAAAAAGAAATCCTACACAAACCACTATAAAGTTTATTAATTAATTTAGCTTGTTGATTAGATATAAAAGGAATAGAAATCCATTTATCACTTTTTAATTTATTTAATATTTTCTTATTATTACTTTTATTTTGATTATATTTTGTAATTGTATTATTTATATATAAGTTGTTAAAATCAGTATAGAATACTTTACACAAATGTAGTGAAGACTTAGTTATCTTCACAATGAGATATTATAATCAAGAAATAGTTCTTGGGGATCATGAGCAATTGTTAACTATTTCTTTGTCACTTTTGACACAATTAACCTACTTTAAGATAACTAAGTTCTATATCAACCTAAATGATTAAGAATATTGGGATGAAGAAGAGAGTCAGAGAATAGAGAAGAGATATAGAGGATTTATCTGGCCCTACTATATGAACTCACTGGAATTCCAGATTGGAATACCAAACTAGTTTCTAGTTATTAACCTTTCTCATTCAGATATAGGGTGAGAATTGTTGCTTTATTTGAAAATCATTAGCCAGGAAGTATGAGGACATCAATTTGGCATTATCACCTGAATTCCAATAACTATTTATACTTACAATGATGACTCATGAATAAAGTGATATGATATATTGCACATCAAATGTAAATTCAATGAAAACTGGAGAATCAGTGATATTGTTGTGCCTTTTCTTTAACACAATTTATTGTAGCAACTCTTACTCAGAGTGGCACCAAAAACATGAATGAGTTGTTTATACTATTCAATTATCAGTTCAGTTATCATGAAAGAAGCTGAAACCATATTTAATTACCCATTCTTGAACCACTTATGTAGTTGTTAAAAACCATTATAAAATTGTGAAGATATGACTGTAATATTAATTTTCAATAATTTAGTTCCATTTCTCACTGCATGATTTAAAAAGAATTTTGCTTACCTGTCAAGTAATGCAGTATGGTATGTTAAGAGCTATTTATTAAGTAATAGGTATGAAAGAAGTGTTTCGATGTACATAGTGTGTCCCAGTGAAAAGATAACTAATGTCTGATTGTCCAAGTTTTCTGTAGCACCATCTCAGAATCCATGTGTTACATAATGATAGTTTGATTACTCACCACAAAAGTTTTAAGAAGGTAGCATGTCTGGATCATGAGCTATAATTTGAAATGTGATTGTGTTTCAGACCTTAATTCATGATAGAATAACATACTAATAGACAACTGCTGCTAAAACATTTAGAATGATGTTAACTGTCAGCGAAGCCATTAATTGGAAGAATATTTTCAAATGGTTTTCAAGATTTAATGAAATCAGGGAGAGCTATCCATAAAAATATAAAAACACAGTCACATTTCATAATTCATGATCCAATTTTATGGTGAAATGTTGAACTATATTGCATGTTATTTGCATTGAATAAGAAATGGTACTGCAGATAGTTTGGGGGAGGGGGAAAATCAGTCACCTTTTTATTGGCACATACTGCAATGTATATGTATTGATTATTTCTCTTGATATTCAGAATTTCATTAAAAATATTTAATGGCAATAAGAAATTTTTGTGTAATTTTTTTCTGATATCTATTAATTAGTATATTACCATTAGAAATCAGTCAACACTTAGACAATCCCAATATAGATAACAATCCATAATCTCAAACTGTTGTCAAGGCAACCTCCTTTTAACAATAAAGGTGAAATTCTATCTATTTATAGTCCAATATATTTATATAGACACTAAAGATTGCAACTTGACTACAGAGATTGAAATTACTGATACAAAGAAGTTTAAATAAACCTTAAACAGGTAAATATAATTTATTCTGAACGCAGATTAATAAATAGTCAATTATAACATTGCAATTATAATTTTCAAATTGCACTCAAAGTATTACTTAAATAATAAATGTAATAATATTCAAGGCTAAATGGATTTATAAGTAATCATTAGAAACCAGTCAACACTCGGACAATCCCAATATAGATAACAATCTCAAGCTGTTGTCAAGGCAACCTTTTAACAATCAAAAATCATGTATGTATATACAGCTATGAATCACAATTATATGGAATGCTTTGAATTGAATAAAGAGAATCACAGATTCACAAGTTAAAGTTCTAGATTTGATTTTCCAATTGAAAAAAAAAATTCAAGTATAGATTAATTAAAAGAAACTTATGGTTCGTCTGTCAAATTTTGATCTAAATATTAAATAATGTTTTGAAAAGCTGACCATATAATATTGTGCAAATAAAAACATAATGCATCCAATAAATCAAATACATTTCTCATGTTATGATGGGTTTGTCTGTCATAGACAAGAATTCAAATCCAGATGGAGTTTATAAATCTTTGCATATAGTTGAATTAGGATTTTGTAAATCAACCATTCATTAACTATAGTCTGAAATCTGTCTATTCTTGGTTCCAATATAAATCTGAATTGATAAAAGTTAATATTGATACATTGAACAAATGCAGACTTTACTAAAGCAAGAAATTTCACCAGTGGTTTCTGAGATTATAGTTTACCACTAATTTAAAGATTAGTGAGAGGATATGTGATGTTTTTTATAGACATGCAGGTTGGCCCAACCTATTTTTTAAAACTTGACAAAGTTGTTATGCATCATAATTTTTACTTGGGCCAAAGGATTGCTTCTTATTTAATCATGTTTTCTCTTTATGATCAGTACATTAACAATCATTTAATCAATTCAATTTGGGATTTATTTTGTTCTAAAGTAAAAAAAAAAGTAGATTCTATTTTCCAACCTCTATTGAATACTTGGAAATTTCTAAACATACCTGATAATTCTACCTGTAAAAATTAGCTCCATATTTAATGTGAAATTTGGGTCATCACAAATGCATTTTGACGCACTTCAAGTTCAATATTAACTTACAATGCAAATTTACTGTTGACCGATAATGTGTATGAACAATATTCAAGATATCCTGTGCCAGATTCGTATCTAAAGATCTATCAGGATATTCTATTCTTTAAAAGAGTTTTACTTTTTGATTGTTAAACAACATTATTAATAGTGATTACAAATAATTAAAAAGCAAGAAAATCCTTTTAATTACATGCTCTCTCATTAAGAGATATATTATTTTTTAGCTAATGATTGTATAAAAGTAATCAAATTAATTGCATTTTAAATAAAAATAATTTTTATGGAAAAAGATGCGGAATTGTGCATCAAACATGATTATCATTGTCAAGCATTGTTAATCGAGAGGTCAGTGCAGCCACCTTGCAAGCAAGCAATTGGTTGCAGACGGTTGTTGCAGATTCACCTACCAGCCAATGCTATGACATATGAAAAAAAAACCCATGATTATCATTGTGCTTTTAGGCAAGAAAAACATTTCTTGAAGATGAACAATCACAAATAAGAATATTTCTTTTTAAAAAATAAAATGACATTTGCCTGTGTTTTTAGATAAGTATTCTTAAATTGTCTTGATGAGGAAATTTTCTATTTAAGCCCCCCCCCCATGTTTTCCACAAAAAATATTTGTTTGATGCTGTTTTAAACATAGAGCTGAAAACTATATTGTAAATCAACATAATTAAAAATTATTGTCATAAATTAATGATGGTTAATCTGGTCTATGATATATAAAATTTACTGTGAGATAAGAAGAAAAAAACATTGCTTAAACTTCTTGAATAGTGTGTGGAATTGAGAAATTAACTCTGATAGCAGTGTGATTGCTATAAGTCAAAGAGTCGAGAGTTCCCAGTTCCATTAATAAAAAGTGCAGTTTATCATAATTTAATACTTCTAATAGAATGTTTAATATTGAATTCGCTATGATACACTTCACATAAATATTGTACTATTTCCAACTTTCTTATAAACTTCAACACACTTTTTATACACATAAATATTGTTAAGGGTAAAATGTCAAAACGAGATTTAAACTTCAAACAACAGAAGCTTGTTTTCAGCTAATTCATAATGCTGCTTCAGTTAAACAGGTATAATTTTCTTGGTCATGTTAAATATATTATAAATGGTTGAAATACATGAACATTGAAATTTTTATGCTAGGATGTTGGTAATTTATTTAATTATTTGTACTTATATCTAGTACTGAATTGAGACCCCTAATATATCCATAATTGGTGGATAATAGATTAGCTTTCAAATATGGGAGATAGCTAGGGATAACCAAGAATATTTTCTGCTTCTCTATAGAAGACAATCTCTCATCAAGTTTCCTATGTAAATAGATTTTTTTTTGTCTTTTTCCAGATGTTCTGTCTCTATTTTTATATCTTGATATTCTCAATCATTTGGGTTGCTATAGCACCTAGTTACCATAAGCCTTTCATGATAAGGACAAGCTTAGCAGTATTTAGTTGTGATCCTGTATGAGACAGCAGAAACATTATTGAATCACTTTGAAACTAGATTTGGAAAAGTCACTCGTAAAATAATTGTATATTTGGGTATCCCAAATATACAATTATGATAACATGTCAAAAAAATATTTAAAAAGGCCTGACTTGCAAAATCTGGTTAGAATGCTATACTTAGTATATGTTTCTTAAAAAAAGTAGTTCCTAGCATTAGTAATGGTAGATATAATATCAAAAAATTCTGATAATAATAAAAATACATATTTCTACTACTTTTTAATTTAGGTATATAGAATATTGAAATCTAACATATATTTTTTTAAATTTTTAGATGTGTCAAAAAAAGAATGGTATTAAAAGCTATTATGCATTGATACTCAGCTGATTTTATCAGTGCATATGTTCCTATATTACCTTGAAAAGGTTAAAAAAGAAGCGTTTATTCCATCGATAGAAGACTTTTTTTTTCTTTAAACTTTAATATTCATGTTAATAGTATCTCTAATAGGTGATACAAATTTTATATATAGAGCTCGCAAAATAAGCTTTTAACAATCTTTGAGAATATCCTCAACCCCAGATCTGTTTCTGTTTCTGGCGTCGTGATATAAATTATCAAAAAAAAAAAAAAAGGATGTTGATTTTATCTATTTTAATTATTGGTTATTGCTGAAGATTTATATAATGCAGTGGTGCCCAAACTTTAACTTGACGCGAGCCAGTTGAGAATTTAAAAAAATTTGGGGAGCCACAATTATATATTACATTTTTCATATTACATTTATAAACATGGTACTTGGGTACTAAACCTGCAATGTAGGGAGATAGGTGGGGGGGGTGGCCTATTCACATTGGTATCAATCCGCCGTTTCTAATGTGGCCAAAATAACGTGTACACGGATCTTTCTCGATGAAAACATCAATATATACAGCAAAATATATATGTGTACACGAATCTATCTCGATAAAAACAACTATTTACAGCACTAAACATCAATATATATATACAGCAAAATATATACGTGTACACGGATAAAAACAACTGTTTACAGCACTAAACATCGATATATACAGCAAAATATATACGTGTGCATGGATCTATCTCGATAAAAACTATTTCCAGCACTAAACACAATATATATACAGCACCAAACCAAACGTCTACAAGGATCTTTCTCGATAAAAACAACAATATATACAAGAGCACTAAACACAATATATATATAGCACCAAACCAAACGTGTACAGCAAAAAAAAAAAAAAAAAAGGTGTAATATGTTAAAAAGAAAAAAAAATGTAAATACATTTTATTTATTAAAAATTTGGTAACATACATATAAATTACAATTACAGGAAAAATATATTTTATTTAATGTGAAACCTGACACTGCATATCGTTATTGTTTGTATTGTAAAAATGTTTATTTTTTAGTGTGTGCATGTGCCATCAAGGAACATAAAATATTTTATCAATTTTTTTGAAGAGTGCAATTCGAGCCACATTAAACAGTTACGCGAGCCACATGTGACTCGCGAGCTACGGGTTGGGCATCCCTGATTATAATGCATGGATTGATTATCATCAATACTTTGTTTAGAAATAAAGCTAGGTATAAAAAAATGTGGGTGTATCCAAACTCAAAACAATATTTTCTGGATTATGTTGTAGTTAGTAATCAAAAAAAGTAATTATTACATGAGTTTTAAAGTTAAAATGATAGATGCATTAAAAATAGTGCATGCGTCAAACTTATTGGTATGAAGATGATGTTTATTTCTACTGTTAATCATATTAATTTTTACCAGTTTTTAAATTCTAAAAGGGCAAATTTGGACTTGCAGGTTTGTATGGTCTCAAAAACTATGATGATATGAGTAAGTCTGTTTTTGGATTAATGGAGAGGGAAATCTGTTATCTCAGATTCTGTCTGAACATATTTTCAGTAACTTTTTTGCTTTGTTGAAAATAAATAATTCTAAAGTTTCAAAAGCAATTCAGAGATTTAAAATCAGAAGTTCAATAACTGATAAGTGGTCTTAAAAATAACTGGTGAAGGGTAAAAGAAATAGTCATTTGCTCATGGGTGGTCTGATAGTGAGGCAAAGAGATAATTGCCTCAGAGGGATAGACACCAAAATCATTCAATGATTTGAAAAATAATTTTATTAAATTATTAACAGAAAAATATCTAAAAATGTATTTTTTTTTCCATACGTCAAAGCGTTGACTGGTAGGCGAACCCGGGTCAGCTGCTTGGAGGTCAGCTATGCTAACCACTAGGCCATCAACGCCTGACATCTAAAAATGTATTTGTGATGTTTTTAATGAAAATACACATCCTTCTCCCTTTTTGCCAAAAATAATTCACTCTTAAAATTAATGAAAAAAATGAAACATTTAAGCTAATAGAAATGAAAAAAAAAAGTTAAAAGAATCACTTTTTTTTTTTTTAATTTTAATTATGAACTAAATTATTTTTCAGGTAATCCTATATGCTTAAATCCACAAATCCTATTGAGAGTGAAGTTCCTGAATGTTGTTAAAAGATAAAACTAAAAAATATTAATGCAGCTTTAACTCAATTTAATTGAGTCTGTGCATTTTGGAAGCAGAAAAAAATTGTCTGGAGCTGCAAGTAATTGCAGATAAAATTAACTGGAAAAAAATTTCTTTCATATTTAAATATTTTAATTTAAAAAAAGGATTTGTTTTCAAATAGAGTTGTGAAAATAAAGTTATTCTTGATTTATTTTGCTTTCTTTAAACAACAGAAAAACAAAAATAATTGAGGAATTTCCTGGAAACTTTTATTCTTTTGTTATTATATCTGATTTTAATTACTTTATTTTTTTAATTTAAATTTTATTTTTATTTTATATTTCTGAAATTGTGTTGCTGATATGTGCATAGAAGTATAATCTTTAAATAATAAACTATTTTTAAATGAATTAAACTTTAATGGGAAAATAATTTCTTTTATATTTAAATGTTTTAAATTAAAAATACATTTGCTGTTTAAAATGTTTTAATTTACTCTTTTCTTAATTTTTTTTTTGCTTTAACTAAGATCTTGCAATTTCGATACATAGTGCTATTATCATTGTATTTATAATGTTTAAAAATTGATTTAAAAGATGCTATAAATTACTTTAATGATTTACAGAATTTTAGTTCCAATTGTATTCCCTAGATGGCAATATTTTTCAGTTAATATTTGAAGAGTTATTTGGTAAAAAATACAAAGGATACCAAAATTGCTATAATGCACATACAGACAGCATCATCCTTTGATTAAACTGTAAATGAATTACACAATTTACATTTATCTAATGTTGATTTTTTTTTTTTTTTTGTAAATTATTAAATATATACATTAGATTTTGTTTAATTAAAATGACATTTTAAACGAAAATTGTCAAATATTTATGTGAAGTCAAACCAAAACCATCTTCTGTGAAACACGTTTTTCTCTAATGGAAACCTATCCTTTTGTCTATTGTTTACTATTTCTCTCCTTTTTTTTTTTTTCTATTTGTAAAGTTGATATTTTTAGTTTATATTCATTTTTTAAACCTATGTTTTTGATAAAAAATTTAAAAAGGTATAATGTGAAATAATTTCATTTGAAAATAAAGAAAACCAATAACTTCTTTCTAGTGGCAGGAAAAAAAAATAACTGCTGAAATTTTGAACAAGTAATTAATTATTTTCATAAAAAAAAAAAGATTTGTGAAGATGAATTAATTTTTTTAATAACTTAACAAGTAAAATAAAGGGAAAGAAAACTTAATAATTATGCGGGATTCTAAAAATATAAGATTGGTGTTATCATTTTTAATTAATATTGATCCACTTTATGATAATTTTTTCAAGCTTAATCCAATTTCAAATAAGTGTTTATTATCATTTCTTCTAGCATTATGTTCAGCCCAAATCCCTTTTACGGAGTAATCTCAATGACATCTAATTTTTCTCTCACATTTAATCTTTTCTTGTTATTCCAACATACATTTCTCTATATTTTATAGATATTTGAAGTTTCGAAATAGCTTTTCTGTTAAGAGTCCATATTTCAAGTCTATGTATAAAAAGTAGCAAAATATATATTACAAATCCTTTTCAAACGCAGCATATTTCCTTTTAATACTAAGTTTTTCTTACTAAAAGCACTCCACCAAGTTTAATTTATGATTAATTTCAGGCATTATGTTTTCATCTATATTAAAAATCTGACCTCAAGATAATTGAAATTGTTAACTTCTACTAATTCAATATTATTAGGTTTTATTTGCTTTCTCTGAGAAAATCAATTTAACATTATTTTAGGCAAAAGCATTTATATTTAGTTCTATTTTTTTAATTTTTTTTGATAACTCTTGCAACATTTCCTGAAGCTTAGAAGCATTAATTGTGAGAAAAAACAACCACATCATTTACAATGATCTAGATGACTAAATAAGGTCCTCATATTTCTATTTTCTTAGCTTTCCATTTTAATCCACAAAATAGTTCTTGCAATAATTTGGAGCTGCGGAATTACTCGTTGCACATTCCTAACAATGTTAATCTTTTTAATGTTACAATACAATCTAATCATTGTTGGTGCATATTAATAAATATTTTTCAGAATATGACAACTTGGGTATTTCAAATCCAAAGTGTAATGGCAACTCGTATTCAGCCTCTTTTAAATCTATCTTATTCATTAAATTGGTTTTAAGGTATAAAATTTGCTGCAGATGATTTATGCCTAAATCTGTATTTATAATACTTTGTTTTATCCTTTTTAAAATTTCAATATTGCATTCTTCCATTCATTTGACTTATCTCTATCTTTACCTCTTCTGTTAGATAATAATGATTCCATTACTTCCTAAAGCTTTTTCGTTCATAAATTTAATTATATAACTTCTCTTTTCATTTAAAATATCTGCAATTCAAAAAATGTTACTTTGTTTTCTTGTTCTGTATTACTGTGTAATTCTTTCTAGGAATCTTCTATAATTATCATAATATTACTATTTTCTTAGTAATATTCTATTTGGTGGATTAATTTTCATATCTCATTTTTTATATACTTTATTTTATCTCACTTAAAAATTGTTGTTGGGCTGAAAGAATTCTAATGTTATCTATAAATGATAACAAGGCAAAATCAGTTTTTCTAAATTTAAATTAAAAAAAAAAAATTATTACAAACAACAATGTCCCGCAATAAATGAAATAAATAATTTTTGTAGAAAAGGCTATATGTAAAACAGCAAATTATAAAAAAAATATTAACTGCATATTTTTAGTTCATAATTTTAATATATATAATTTTCTATTATTCTCTACTGCTTTCTTCAATAGACCAATTTAAATAAATAGAAAAATTAGTATTCTGTAACAACAAATTGCTGCAGGTCCAACAGACTTCACAGAAGAACAGTGAAGGAGAAGATCCATGGCAGTGAAAATTTCAGCAGTTTCCCATTCTGTTTCATGTTATAGCTAAGGATAGCTAGACACCCATTTACTAACGAAGATTGAATGGGCAAATAGATTAGCTATAAGTCATCTATGTGAGAGAAAATTTTTAAGTTTCTTAAGAATTTTGTTTAACTTGGATTTGAAACCCAGATTGTAAGCATGGTAGATAAATATTCTATCTTTGCATTTGAAACCATTTTTAAGAATTTTAAAATTTTCTCTTGGGTGACAAAATTATCTGATCATAAACATTTTAGATCTCTTTTTTTAAATGCATCAGAAGTAACATTTGAGCATATTTTAATGTGATAATATTTCAAGCAGATGAATCATCTATTGAATATGATAGAATTTAGATGACAGCTTTTAATAAGATATCTATCTTGATGAAATTGAAATAGCTTTGATTAGGTTGACAATAAGCATAATACTCGTGATTTGATTAAAAAGAAATGGGACATTTTTTATATGACTTGAATAAAATAAATGTGGAATTTCAAAGTAATGTAGAGATTTAATGACAGAAATTCAGTAACCAAAAAGATAATTTTAAAAATGGAAAAATATGAGATATCGGAAAACATTTAAATATGGAATTAATATATTAACTTAGAAACTGTTGGAATTTGTATGGAAGTAACATTGGTGTAATATAAAGGCTTTAGAAAAGTTACATTTAAGCATACTCCATAGAATTTTAAAAATACAATGGCAAGATCATACAAACCAATCAATATATTCTTCAGCTTTCTGGATGTAATGCTATAGAGTCTACTATTATAAAATCATACTTTCACTGGATTGGGTATATAAAGTGAATAAAAAATGCAAGACTTCTAAAAGGATATTTTATGGTGAATTTAAGCATAGTTTTTGAAGACATTTTAAAGAAGTATCGATTGTGTCCATTGGAAAGATATAGTAGAGAATATAATATCTTGGACAGCTACAACTAGACATGGTGTTATAGTATTTTAAAAAAAGACCTAAAAAAATTAAAAGAGAGCATATAATAAATAAACAGAAAAATGGACTATTAGAATATGTGGATATATTTGTAGTTCTCAGATTTTTGTAATAGACATTTTAGCAGTTTTTTTTACTTCCTTTTTTAGAATGACATTCATTTAATAATAGCTATTATATTTATGTTGACATGTATATTGGAATTTGTTTAAAACTATATAAATCCTTAAAAGTTAGGTCACTTCATCTTAAGGATATTTCTATCATTTCAAATTATAAAATAAAGGAGATAAAAAGATAGCAGTTATTATCATGAAATATTACTATTATTAAGTCTATGAAAATTATTTTCAAAGATTTTATTAAAAGCAAAAAAAAAAATAGTTTTAACATTTGCTTTTAATCTATTTAAACTATCAAGTCTTTATCTCATCTTGCTCCCTGTTTTGTGAAATAGCTCATAGTCAAGCGTTGGTAGCTGAGAGGTCAGCGCAGCTGCCTTGCAAGTAAGCAGTTGCTTGCAGACAGTTGTCGCAGGTTTTCTTCCTGGCTGATGCGTTGACATATGGAAAAAAAGACCACTGACATAAAAATGGGAAAATAAATTCGAAGCCAGTATACATTCCTGTTTAACAGCAGTTTGCATTTTAATTGCTTCAGATTTTTTTACTTTTTCTTATGGCATTATTCACTTAATATATATTATCTACAGAATGTATTATTAAACCAATAAACATCACATGACCACCATCTCTTATGCTTGTGTATAACTGTTGTTAAAACAGGCAAAACTCACTATACGTATGCCACACACAGCAAGTCTGGGGATATTGGATGAGTAGGCACTAGATGGGGATTTTATGCACAAGCCTTCTAGCATCCATTGATTATTCTAGCTTGCTGTGTGTGGCATACGTATAGTGAGTTTTGCCTGTTTTAAAAATGTATTATTGTTTTAAATGTGATCTATAAAAACTTATAATGAAGTTTTAAAAAATTATATCAGCTAATAATGAAAGAAAAAAATTCATCAATAAGCTTGATATGGTTATCATCGTTTTCAGCTTTTTAAATGTCTTTTTTAGATAGAAAAGCTGATTCGATCTTATGATACACCAGAGATTAATGCATTTATGATGCTTTTAACAAACTAAAAAGAGAAAGAGTTATTTAATCATAATAATATAACAACTATTAAATCACTTAATTATAAGGCTGAAATTCTGCCAAATTTGCTTATGGAATTGAATAATAAATTCATTACTGATATAACATAAAGGCAGTGTAAAAAACTCATATCTATAAGTTCATAATGTTTTGAAAATATATCAGAGAAACATCAAATAAATTAGATTATTCGGCATGTTATTTGTATGAATTTTAACAACGGAAAGGAAATTAATAACATTGGTGGATTAAATATTTGAAGCAAGGAAATAAAAGATTTTTTAATAAAAGTATGTTATAGTGAACTTGAGTATAATTTTTTTTGAAGAGATAGAAGTTTTTTATGTTATGAAGATTATTTCAAGGACTTTATATAGAGACAAAAATATTGACTGATTATATTGGGAGGATATAACTGAGGAAATAATGTATCAGAATTCTTCCTTTAAGGAAAAAGTTAAAAAACAGCATCACAAGATGTTTAATAATCAAGCAAAAAGACCAGTATCTGATATATGAAAACATTTTTTATTCATGGATTCATTTACATAATCATTGCAAAAATCCCATTTAATTTTTTGTTCTTAGTTTTAAAGGCGTTTTTTTTTTTAAAGGAGAGTGGGAATTTTAATGGGGATACAATATTCCTGTGCAAGTATCCACTAATTTTTAGCTTAATTCACTGGAAGGTGAATTTCTTTGAATTTCTTTTTAAGTTTTGATTCAGTTTTTTCAGGCTATATTTTCTTCATATCCTTCCAAAAATGTTTTTACATTCTGGAACCATTTTCATTTTCTCTCTTTCTGGATCACTTATAATCTCTTGGGATCCAGTTTTAAGATTTTAATTGTCCTTCTATTGACATCTCTTAATATCCATCCTAGTCTTATGCCGTGAATACCTCTTTGTTCTGTCTTCCATGCATTTTATTTTTGATTTCATCTTATTAATTCAATATACTTTTTTCCTTATTTTGTTGTGTTGCTTGAAAGCTCTGTTTTGTTCTTTTATTGTCTTTCCAAGTGTTTCGGTCTCAAATTCATAAATAAGCACTGGTAAACATTTATTAATAAATTCTTTTTCAACATATAGTAATATTTTGTTTAAATATTAAGCTTACTTCTATTAAAAACACTCCTTTCAAGTTTAATTCTATGATTAATTTAATCCATTATGTTTTATAATGCATTATTAAATAATACGAACCCAGAATTAATACATAACTTTTAATTCATTGGTAAACAATCTGCTTTCTTTCTTTTTAAAAAGCCATTGAACATTAGTTTTTTGGCACTTATCTTTAGTTATAGTTTTATATTCATTCTCATAGCTTTCTAACATCTCCTACAGCTTTAAAGCATTATTTGAAAAAAAAAAAACAAATAATGATATCATCAACAAAATTTAAGTGAATTTATTAGCCTTCCTTTTACTTTTATTCTTCTAGCTTTCCATTTAATTCACAAAAATATTACTCATAAAATTATGTAAAAAATTTGAGGACGATGAAATCATCTTGTCTTATTCCGCAGTAGCAAACTCTCCATAGAGTAGTGCCACCAAGTGTAAGCCTTAGTAATTAATGTTTGCAACTTGTGTAAGCATATAAAATGGTGATGATGTGATGTGTTGTCTTATACCCTTATCAGTGCTAATTATTTAATTATTACCTTATTTTAATCATGGCTGTTGCATTAAAAAAATTTTTTTTTGGATTTGCTAAGATATTGAGTCTATATTTAGATGTTCTACAGTTTTAATTTCTGCAGAAATAGATCCAGAATGAAATATTTTTTCATAATTTCAAATTCAATAAAAAATTACAACTCATTCATCCATTGTATAACTTCTTTTAATATTCTGATTTTATATACACAACCACTTTAAATAAGATAAGTTTTTTTTATTGGCTTAGTACAACTGAAGAGAGCTTGAAGATCTGTGGTTAAATTTTAATTTCTTTGTAAATGATTTGTATAGATTTTAGTAAAGACTGATAAGAGCAGCTGCTCTTATCCTTATAAAGTCTCTATTTCTCTGTACTCAACATGACATCATTGAGTTATTATATAAATTATTAAGGTGCATATGTGAAAAGGTGAAATCCTTTACAAACACCCTGTGCTCTTAATAAATAAAATTTGAATGTTACATAGATTTAATTTCATATCTTGCCTATTCTTTTAAAATATTTGGTAATTCAAAAGATATACTTTGTAGGAGTTGTTTTTATTCTTTATTACTTTAAAGCTTTTTTGTAAACTCTTATGATGTCATTTCTTTTTTTAAAAATAATGCTATTTTTTTCTTATTAATATCAATTTGTTTCATATCTTTGAGACTTATTTTTTTCTATAGCTTTTATTGCCATTTTACAATATTTTTTTCATGTTATCAACACTTTTTTGTAATATTTTATATAATTCCATATATATATAACATTACTTTTTTCTTACAGAGATTGCCTTTAGTTAAACACGTAAATGTTTTCCTCAAGGAAATCTCAATGCCAATATGTCGATTAAAGATTATCAAGTATCTGAGAAGAAAAATCATGAGGTTTTCCTGAGTTTAAACTCAGAGATAAAAGCAAATAAACTCATCATGTTAACAGATATATGTTGGTAATAGCTCATACATACTTATTTATCATGTGATTAATAACAGCTGCAATATCAAGAATCTAGAGATAAAATATTACAAATTTGTTCTATTCAGTTCCTTTTAGGATGTAAAAATGAATTAAACTTTATTTTACAGATGTTTATATTATAAAATTTAACTAAAGATAAATCATTCATTGTAAATTAAATCTGGTATGCAACATGGCTGCCAAAAGCAGCTTTTTTTTTACATTGAAAATGTTAATTTCAGAGTAATTGCGTTAATAATTTATGGATACACATAGATCAAATTCAAAGTATAACATTAAAGACATTATGAGAATAATTGATTGGTTTAATAATAGATTTACAATGATTACCAATAAACAATATTTTTTTAATTCTTATAATATCAAAAGCAATAAAAGAAAACCCCAAAAACAAAATGCAATTAATCACCAAATTTGAATAAATGGTAATTGAGAGTTTTTATGTAAGCAAGATGGTATCCTGTATTTTTGATAGATGTACAGTTTTGAGGACCTATAATTTATCAAAGATGCGTTAATTGTTAAATTAAAAATAATAATAAATCAATTGTTAAATTTAAAAAAAGGAATAAATTTCATTAAGAAACTTTATTTCCATTTTTTTAAAAACTTATAACATGGGAAGCAATGACATGCTTTTAACATTGTTATACTTTGGTTCAATTTAGTGTGTTTCTTTTTTTAATTTTTTTAAGGGTCATAGCATCAGCCAGGACGCGAACCCGCAACCCGGGCAACTGCCTGCAAGTGCAAGGCAGTCGCGCTGACTTCTCGACCACCAATGCAAGACTGTGTTTCTTTTTTGTCATCAATTTTTTTGATAAATTGTCATAATGATAAAAATTTGGAATCTTCCCCTCACAGAACATGATTTAGTTGACTATTTTCAAAGGTACAGAATCCTGCCCTCCTGAAAATTGTGCATTAGTGATCACAATATGATTGCATGCTGAAAACATGAACAAAGTGTAAATATTGTATTTATATATTTTTTTTCATTTTTCTGTTAGTAAGTTAATTTTTTAAAAAAGAAAATAAACTGTAAATATTATATTTATTTTTGCCATTTCTTTTATAAAATAACAGTAATAAAAAATAAAATGTAAATATTAAATACAACATTTCCTAGAAGGCATTTTTTTTTATAAACATTTTTTGCCCCCCCCCCCCCAAAAAAAAAAAAAAACTGTAGATTTATCAAAAGTATGGGCTGCCATCTTGGTTTACTTGAAAACTCACAGGTACCAAATAAATTAATTAAAAAATAAAGGATAAAAATATTAAGAGAATATAAATAATATTAATTATAAAATAAAACTCTGACAACAGTTATGTGCTAGCATGCATCAGATTATCTAGGTGCAATCTCTTCAAAAAAAAGATTGAATGAACACAGTATATAATATTGTTAACAAAGTCAATGAGCATATTTAGAGACTTTGAATTATCAATGTATAACTGGAATTATCCTTAAAGAAAAAAATATTAAAAAGAGAAAAATTAAAATAGTAATCTTTATTATTGCAAATAATAATTTAATAAATCAGCTGCATAAAATTCTGTTATCCATAGAATATCACATGACTATTTGCCCCAGTACATGATGTCAATATATATTCTATCTAAGTTATCTGAAGTTTCATTGCTATATAATAATCAATGCTACCAACATTACAATATTCTGTAAACCAATAAACATCACATGACCACAATATCTTATGCTTGTGTATAACTGTTGTTAAAACAGGCAAAACTCACTATATGTATGCCACACACAGCAAGCTAGAGTAATCAATGGATGCCAGAAGGCTTATGCATAAAATCCCCATCTAGTGCCTACTCATCCAATCCTTAAAACCAATCCTGCCTAATAGGATATTGGTAGCTATGGTTATTAAAGAACCAAAGACACCAAAATGTATGGGAACTGAACTGGGTTCAGACCCATATAACTATATAAGCTGATGGGCTTGAATTGGAAACATTAAAGTGTTTTCAGTTTAAGACTCATAGTTTTGTAGTTAAATGGAGATAAAAGGTGGTTTCTGGAGGGTTGCATTAGATCCTAAAATCTAGGTGCAGTGCTCTCAGATCCAAGGCTCCTCACTGATGAAGGCCACAAGCCAGAAACTAGTATGGGGATATTGGATGAGTATGCACTAGATGGGGATTTTATGCACAAGCCTTTTGGCATTTATCGGTTACTCTAGCTTGCTGTGTGTGGCATACATATAGTGAGTTTTGCCTGTTTTAATATTCTGTAAAGTTTAAAATTTGACTATGGTTCATATTAAGACTAACCAGAGTTTGTTTTCTTCATTTCAGAATTGAGTCACTCAATGTTAATCATTCAAAATTCTATTGCAGAAATGTATTTAGTATAAAATAAAAATAATTTGTATTCAAAAATTACAATACATTATGTTTACAAGGTCAATGCTGAAATAACTAGAATTGATTAATTTTTTTTAAAAAGCCTATAAATTATAAAATTATTCTAGAATTTCAATAGCTCAAACAAGCTCTTAATTGATAAGTGTGATATGAGAAAATATTTAAAATCTCTATCCAGAATCTTCCCATCTCCAGACCAATTGGTTATTACATTTTTGTAAATACAAGCTTATAAAATTAATGTCACGTTTTATATGACTTGCTTTTTTGATTATTATAATTTCAATATTTATAACTACATTAAAAATTTTTGCACTATAATTAGTTTTAGCATCATATTACAACAATAACATAAGTAATAAAATAATCATTGATAGCAGAAATTTAGAAATTTATAATATGAAGATTCGCCATATTGTATACTGTATTCTGGGATTTTATTATAACAAGATTTCAAATATCAATGCTTTGTTAATTGAACTAAAATTCTACTTATGTTAAATGAGTTAACCATAAGCTTTACTTTTATAAGATTCAATGTTTAATTTCAATGACATGTTGACCTTTATTTCTGAAACTCTACATAAAGAGTGACATTATCTTCTATTGTCATGTATTGAGTTATACTAAACTGCATTTTAGTAAGATTAAATAATCAAAGGCATTCATCACCAATACATTTATAATTATATGATGGAAGGGGCAAAAATAACCAGAATCATTCTCTAGTATGTATGCCATTTGTAGTATATACTTTTGCTGTTACATACATCTTGCAGGTATCATTCTGCATCAATCTGCCAAATGACATCATCATGTAAAATCATGGAGCCATGTAACTATTATTTTATAAAGTGCATTTTACATTTTTGCCTAAGAGCAAAGTTGATTAGTGGTTCCCATATATTATGTATAGTGACACTAGTTTGACTTATGAGGTTATTCACTACTGTCATGTGAGCGACTTCTTTTTACCTTTCTGTAATATTTTTGTATTTCCCCAATTGAACATATGTTCATTTGGTACATACATGGTCTACTACCTTAGACATATCTGTTTTCTCACTTCTAATCATCAATTTATGCTCTTACAATTACTTTTCAATGGGGCAACTGATCCAACTTAAAATTTAATATTCAAGAATCTAAAGGTCCATGTTTGATTTCCATGTTAGTACTGGCACTGATCAGACCAGCAACACCTGAAGAAAACAGGAGGATAATACCATTTGAAACGTTGTGCATATATTTATCTATGTGGTATTACTAACAGTTGAATGTAATTGAAAATTTTAAATAAAACTAAATTTTTCTAAAGACATTCAATACTTAATTTTAGTGGATGGAAATAGTCCAATACATAAATATAACTAAAATACCATCATCACAAATCTTCAGGAAAACATCTGAGAAAGATGTGTAGGAGTAGCTGGTAGAAGATAAGTGAAAGTACAAATGCACACATAAGCACGTTATAACTATATAAAGAACGTGTCATATATTATTTAGATGTTTGACAAATTCTTTAACGTCAATAAACGTATTTTTCATCAGTGAAATTTGTACAAGATTTTCCTCTTCATTAACTCACATTACTTATCAATTTTATCATTCTTATAAGTGAAATAGGCCTAATATAATCAAGTTCTTATAGCTTATGCTCCAACATATTAACTTGCCATATCCATGACCGGTATTCAAATCCAAGGTAAAGGTGAGCGATTTTTTCTTTTTTAGGTAGATGAGAAACATTTAAAGGGTTCATCATTTTAGTTAGCTCAGTCACAGATTAGTTAAACAGCCATCTAATATTGGTCAGTCAATGGGTATTTATTATTAAGAGAAAGGATTAATGATGCAACTTCATTTCTGATAAGGAGGATGTAAATAATTTTGCAATACTATTATTATTATTACATTATTATTGACAATTATAATTAAAAAAAAAAAAAGTCTAAAATAAAATAAAGTAAAAAGCGTTAGTATTTTTGTGATGCAGCTCTAAATATAAAAAGGTAGAACAAACGGCAACTACCATCAATGATTTCAATCATAATCAACTGCTTAGACTATTAAATTTTTAATAGAGACTTAAAAGCGTGCATATTCTATTCCATTTTTTCCACTGTTATTTATAAAAATAGACTGTTTTGTAAAAAAAAAAAAAAAATTATTCATATTTTCCATTTCTGACTTCTTAATCACGATGTTTGTCTTCAAAAAGTGTGAACGCAGCTCGGATCAGAAGTAAGAATAACTGAAATTCTTTCGAGTTGTTTTTGACTTGCAAACTCACAAATACGATCTGTATTAAAACCGTCTGCTCCCAGAGAGAGTTGAAGAGGCACAGCAGACAATATTTCACAACCGATATTTTAGCTCAAAGTAATAAATATTCCAGCTCGAAAGGATCAAAATAAACATCCGTTCGTTTTATTTTTTATAAAAAAAGAAGTCAATTAACCGAAATATTTAATTCATAAACTCGACAGAAAATAATTTTTTTTATAAATGTATTCCAAGATATTTTAAAAACACAGCCTTAATCATTAACTATATCTCTGTTTATGCTGAGTTAGAGAAAATAATCCAAGTTAAATTGTTAAATAACACACGTACATTTTATAAATGGTTTCGAACTCATTACGATACGCGCAAATACTGCCAAATAATACGTATACAAATATAAATGTTTGGTCCTTTAAAAAAAAAAAAAATTCCATAGACATATACACATAGACCCACAAATAAAATTAATGGATTTGATCTTGGATCACTAAAGCTTACGATATATCTCTAAAAATGTGATGCTAAAATATATGGTATGTAAAAGGTAGGCAAGCAACAGCAACGATGATGATTATATTTTTTTACTTGGTTGTAACATTCAATAGCTAAGGTACTCGACATACCTTTAGGCAAAAAAAATTATCATATATACGAAGATAATCTTATTTCGGTCTATATGCTCGATAATAGTGGGTTCGATCTCATATCAATCTGAGTGACATTATCTAAATAATTAAAAGTTAAAATTCAAACAATGTGACAAATAATGTTTTAAGTATTTGGTCTTAAATGAAGAGTAAATATTTAGAGAGCAAAACTATTATTCTTTTATTGTAAATAGAAACAGATTGGAAAACTTTCTATTTTTTTTTAATCAATAAGAGACCTATTTAATTAAACATTACGAAAGTCTTTTTAAAAATTATTTCATACATTTTAAACGTTTTACAAATAACCCAGAAAATGTTTGGCAGTTTGAATGGGTGTGGGAGAGCGAAAAAATAGGGGAGGGAATAATGATGAAAAGCTGGAAGATATAAATAACAAGATTGTCAGCTGTGAAAAAAGCACAGGACTGGCTGATGATGAAGATTCCATAGCTGGCAGACTCGTCATCCACATGGAACTTCCGAAGAAAGGATGTTGAGTAAGGTAATAGAGCGCACGCCCGTAAGAGATAACTCATTTCTATGTTTTTAAGTTTGAGTTAACAACTATAATTTTTATTAGATATTTAAATATTAAAAATAAAATTAAATAGCGGAGAGTTAAATGAGTAAATAAAAAGGTTAAGCAGATCTTTTTCAAATTGATAAAAATTATAACTTTTAATTTATGAGTTTTGTAAATACAATAATATTTATATTAATTTCCGAACGTCATTTATTTACAATTTTATAAATTTCGTAAATGCAGAGTTTGTATAGGTAAAGACATTTGAAAACTAGTAAATGGATTTAAAGTAATTTATCAGTAAATATAGATTTAAAAAATTCTTTCATTATTTTTCATGAGATTTGCTTGATTTTTCGATTATGCCTATTTATTTATTTACGGAAATATACTATGGATATATATTTATTTTGTATTGTAGACCAACTAGAAATTAGGTATCTATCTATTCACACATTTATATATAATATGTGCGTATTTGTGTGTATATGTATATTCGGTATGTGTATAAGTAAAATTATATATATATTTAAGTGTGTTTATAAATATATTAGCATGTGTTTGTGCATACATATAAATGTTTGGCTATATATGTAAGTATGTGTGTATTTCTGTATATATATATATTAATGTGGCATCATACGTTAATATTTTTATTACTGTTTATAAACAATCTTGAGGTGCAAAAATATTTTTTGTTACCGATTGGTGGGAAATAATACTAAGCTACTTACCACTGATGATGATTTTCATTTTTTTTTTCTGTCCAGAGTGCTTCTATAACTTTTTGAAGTCGTAAAACATTTTTTCTGAATAATCGATTAATGTATCTTTTTCATGTAGGAGTATAAATTAATTATTCCTTAACTAAAATTTAAACTATTTTATTTATTAATATCTAAATTAATTCATTCATAATCAAAATAAGCGTTTGATCAGATTTTTATCTTTTTTTAAAATAGTATTCTATATTTTTTTTTTGTAAATACAATTTAACCGGATTAATTATGGAGATAAAAAAAGGATTACATAGAAAACTTCATAAAAGATGCAGAAAAGAGAGAGTTGAAAGAAAAAAAAATCCTAGTTTATCATTAAAGAGAAAGGTCAAGGATAGAACAGAATAATAAACTAGAGTCATCTTAAAGATATATGAAAACTGCTTTTAAACAGAATGCAAGCTATAATATAAAAGAGAAAATATTCACCAATCTTATCTCTACTTTAACAAGATTTAACTGCAATTTCTATTGAATGAATTATTAATTAATTAAACGTAGGGTCCAATGTATGCAAGATCTAACTAGCTAAAGTTGTGTATCAGAGATTCAGGCTAAAAATAACAATTCCATTCAGCTAAATTCTATTTCTTCTTCCTTTTTTCCTTTTCTATTAGTAATCGATTGAGGAACTTTTAATTTTGAATTTGACAGTTTTACTATTGAGATAAACTTCAGACGTCTATAGTATAATTAAAATTAAGTTCCGATGTTAAAATTTATTTTTATCTAATCCATCTTTTTAAAACAATTGTGATATTTAAGTAGTGAATTAAATATTAAAAATATGTAAACAAATTTAACTGATAAAATGATCTTAATTAAAGTTATATTTGAAAAAAATCACAATGAAACACAAATGATAAAACAAAATTAAGCTCAGATAGATAGATTTCCCCGAAAATTGTTGAATCCTTAAAATGATCTTGAGAACTGTTTGATTCCGTTTATCTTAATTTAACGACAGCAGTAGATATAAACAATAATACTATATATTCACTACACAGTACTATTATATATAGAGAGAGAAAAGTTGAACATTTGATGACTTAAATCATACGTAAATTTTCAAAAGCTATTACGAGACTATATCATTTCCATAGAATGCATGGATGCCATAAGTTCAGTCGAATTTTTTTTGTATGGTATATATCTAAATAACTTACCCGTTCATGCTGTTAGTTAAGATCTGTGCACGATAGACTTCGTCCCTGCTTGTAAAGTCTATAATTTGCATTACCAAATTTATATGTATATATCCGGAAAAATAATTTTTATTTTTAATTTATCAAAAAGCATTTTTTTTTATTTTAAAAAAAATACAAAACAATACATTGACATAAACAACAACGAATTCAACAGGAATTTAAAATATTTAAAGTTTTTTTTTTACTATACTTTTGAAGCGTGATTTATAACTGGTAAGAAAGATTGTCGGAACGTTATTAGCAAATGAAATGATGATTATATTTATTATAATATAAATGCTTTTGTAAGCAAAGTGAAAAGTCGTTAAGTCATTTAGAAACGTTAAAATATTTTTACTTTGGAAAGAAAAATGTGAATTTTTTCGATTGTAAATAAAATACCTTTATTAGTAATGACTAACAGTAAAGATGATAGATATCCCCCAAATAAATATTGTATTAATCACACCTGCTTTCATCTATAGATGAACAATACGTTAAACTATTTGTATATGTGATTCATTATTTACTGACGCAAAAAACAAAAAAAAAATCAGTAAAATGGATGGCTAATAATACTAAATAATATTTCCACTGAAATTTTTCTGACCGTTTTTCAATAAGAAATATTTTAAAAGTCAATAAACTTGTTTTTAACAGACTATTCTTATATGTGTATGCGCGGGAATGTATCAAAATAAGGCAATGATCTAAGGCACCGCTCTAAAATCTCAAGAGTTCAGTTCATATTTCATTTCCCACAAAACTCGGTATTTTTTAACATAAGTAATTTACTGATCAGTAATGTATTGTTAGTAGTAAAAAAAATTTTTTTTTCATTTTTGTAAAACTAGATACTTCTTTTTTGAATTCAGTTAAAATTTATCACTTTATAATTCTTTCCTTGCTTTTTTTTATGTAATATATTTTATTTTTTTATTGTATTGTGCTCTGCACATTGCCACCATATGAGGGTGTGCAGGTTGTGCAGAGCACAAAAGCGCTTTATAATAGGGATGCCCAAATGCCAAGATAATTAATAAAATTTGCATGTAAATGAAAATGTTTACATTTCCAAATTATTTCATTGCTAGAAATATATTCTGAGTGTAAATATTTTAAATTTAAATGTGAGTGAAATGTCAAACATTGGTGGTCGAGTAGTCAGCACACCTGCTTTACAAGCAGTTGTCCCGGGTTTGCGGGTTCGCTTCCCGGCCGATGCTTTGACACATGAAAAAAAAAATGTGTGAGAAATACTTTTTTACTTAGACTTATTGTGAGAATTGCTCAAGCCTCAAATTTCGAGGCTCAAAGTATACTACATATATATTTGTATCAGGCTGATATCATTTTGTTGCAATAATTAATAAAAGTTATACAGAAAATTTAGATTTCCAAATCACTTTATTGTTAAAAACACATTCTGATTGTAAATATTTTTTATATAAATATAAGAGGAATACTTTTTTATTCAGATTTGTTGCAACAATTACTTGAGCCTCTATATATAGTTCATATATAATCTATCATTGCACAAAATGAAATGATTGACACACTTTTATCACTATAATTAATAAAGTTTATATGTAAATGAAATGTTTAGATCTCCCAATCACTTTTATTTAAATATTCTAATTTAAATAAAAAGTAACACATTACTATTAATACTCAAAATATAAAAAATATTTGAAAACCAGGCACTCTTCACAAACCTGGAGCTTAATTGTAAATATAGGGGATTTGAACTCAGACATTCAAGCATCCATCAACTATCCACACTATCTCATACAACTGATATACATGACCACACACATGTAGAAAAGATAAATAATCACCAATATACATATTTCATGCTAAACAAGTCTGAGTTCAAATCCCCTATATTTTCAAAATATAAAAGTAGTAATAAAAAAATAATCGACTGGATAAATTGCTCAGGCAGATTCTACTGAGAAAATTGAGTTGTTTTTTTTACTTTACCCAGCTAAGCCAAGAATGTTCCAAGTTTTGAGTCCACCACCTGACCACAGTGGTAAATAGTATAAGGCAATATAAAACAATATAATGGCTTGTAGTGAATTCACTTGGTTTTATCTGACCATGATAAGTGAATCCATCACAAAAATTAAATTGTTTTTATACCTAGATAAAACCATTGTCTGAGAAAATGTCTTAAAAAATAAAATAAAAATAGGAGCAAACTTTAAAGAGTAATATTTAGTCAATAAGCACATTAGGTAGTAATTAACAGTTTTTAATAATAGAAATATTGCATGAGTGGAAATTGTTTGTCCCTGTAATTTCCCAAACGAATAAAAAACAATTCATAATGTTTAAGAAAATGTGATGTGATGTACTGTAGCTTTTCCTTAAACAGAGTCAAGAATCTCTCAACAATTATGCCCAGAGAAACCTGTTAGCCACTTTATTTTCCATTCCCCATTCTAAGTTTTCCCGTATTCTGCTCCATCCCATTTCCATAACATAATATTTGTCAACTCCATGGCCTTTATATCTAAATCCCCCTTATCTTTTTCCAAACTCAGCATAAAAACCAATCCACTTTCTGTATAATCACTTTCTTCATATTTATTCTTCTATAAATTCATTATATGTGCCCGATCTGTTTTCAAGTATTTACATTCAATTAACAGATGCCTAATATTTTCTATTCCTCCCTTATATAATTTACAGACTAAATCACCCATATTTTTCCACTTACATGTATATTCTCTTGTTGCTAAAGATCCCGCTCAAGCCTTAAACAATAAACTACTTTCCCTACTATTATCATATATTAACTCGCATCTAATATTCTGTTTATTTCTATATATATTTAAACTCTTTTTACTCTCCATACTAGTTCTCCATCTCTCTAACTCCCTATTCTTTATTAATAAATCTATTCTTTTATCTCATTCCTTACCACTATAACACTCAACAATCCTCCTAACACAATCATCCCATCTTTTGTACAAATATACTGATATAAATTCTTTATCCAAATCTTTTGCATACGGCATTACCCTTCTCACCCATCTTGTTACCTGCTCTTTACTCATAACCCAATTAAATACTATTTTGGCTATTCTTTTATTATCCATAAACTGCAATCTACCAAACATTTTCATTTTGCTTTTTGCATCTCTCATATGAAAACTTGACCATCCCATTTCTCCTTGAATTGCCTCCCTTGCTGTCCATACTTCTGCATCCAATGCATGTCTTCCTACTTCCCTTTGAACTTTTCTAAATAATTTAATACCCCTGTATTAACACATAATGCATCATTACCATATGTTAACTCTGCTACTGCAACTCCCATATAATTCTAGCTACATCATATTTATTATATGAAAACACTGTTAATTTCTTTATCAATCCCTTTCTTTTCTTTGCCTCATTTATCAATTTTTTTCTGCCATTCATCCAAATAATTTTTCTGATTATTTAAAATAATTCCCAAATAACTATATCTATTCATCACACTTAACTTAATATCTTCCAATAAAAATTTCTACATCCTCTCTTTCCCCAGTATTAACCATCATTAAATTTGATTTGTCTTTGCTAAATTTAATCCCCATCTCTTTACCCACCCTTGTACATGTCCTTAGCATAATTTCCATATCTTCTCTTCTTTCTACACACAAAAATATATCATCTGCAAAAAAAAAAAACTGACAAAATATATACTCCCTTACTACTTATTAACAGTATCTCTATCCCTCTTCCTAATCTTTCTATTGTGCTCTCCATTTCACTCAAATACAACACAAACAAAATAGGTGACATAGGGCATCCTTGCCTTAGTCCCACCCCATTTTTAACTTTAACTGATTCTATATTCCCTAATTGATATATATATATATATATATATATATATATATATATATATATAAATGAAAATATATATATATATATATATATATATATATATATATATATATATATATAATTATTTTCATTTAATTTCTTAATATATCCACTAAAGCTTCATCCATTCCCAAATTTGCTAAACTTATCCATAATCTATTTTTATTTACTCTATCATATGCCTTCTCTATATCTATAAAACTCATATATAACTGTTTACCTGAATTCCTACTCATATCCATATACCTACCTAATCTAAAACCTTCTTGCATTTCCCCCACTACATTATTCCCTTCCATCCATTTTACAACTCTTCTAGCCACCATATATGAGAAAACTTCTCAGTTGATTACCAATGACACCTGGTGTAAAAAAATTAAAAATCAACCTATTCCAATAGAATCACCAAATCTATTTATAAAAATTCTGAAATCTTAACTTGTTCAGATACAAATTCACTTTTCTTTTTTGTTCTATTGTCACTTCTGGTTCTTCCTAAAAAAAAAAAAAGTTAACATATTCAATCCCTTTTTTTTAATACTAATGGTATATTAAGATAAAAGTAACTGCTGTTCTTCATTGTCTAAATTTTTACTTTTCCTTCACCAAAAAGAATAAGTATTTAAAAGTTGATTATTAATAGATAATCACAATTCAGTAATAAGTAATTTTATTAAAAATATTAATAGATTTGCTTGAAATATTCCTTTTTGACATTGTCCAAGAAATCTTATTGGATCTATTCTAAGGTCCCAAGTTTCTATTTAATTACCAAAACCAAGTTTAAGATTTGAAATCCAGGCATTCTTATACCTGGAACTTAATTGTAAATGTAGGAGATTTGAACTCATAATTTCAAGCAACCTTCAACTATCCACACTATCTCATACTACTGATACACATGACCACACACATATAGAAAAGATAAATAGTCACCAGTATATGTATTTGGTGCTGAACCAGCACTCATCAGTTAGTCCAGATTATTATCTCCCACACATGTATATAATCAGTGCTCAGTTTATATTAAGATAGCAAATCTTTATACTTTAATAGACAGGCTTCAACTCCAATTCTTCAGACATCCATACCATTGAAAATCTGATGATAGAATGCCCAAATCCCATGCTGATGATAATATTGCTGATTCAGCATGAAATACATATATTGGTGATAATTTATCTTTTCTACTTGTGTGTGGTCATGTGTATCAGTAGTATGAGATAGTGTGGATAGTTGAAGGTTGCTTGAAAGTCTGAGGTCAAATCCCCTATATTTACAAAACCAAGTTTGTTTTTTAAAAATAAAATATAAATCAAACAATGACTGTATATAATTGTGATAACACAATACTGACAAAAAAAAAAACGTATGTTACTAGAAATCTGTGGAAATTAGTAAGAAAAAATTTCAGAGTATATATATTGCTTACCATTTTACAAATGGTTTTTAAAAGCAGATACATAAATACTTTGAATATTGCATATTGTATTCATTGTCTTCTAATCATAAATAAGATTACACTTTTTTTTTCCATATGTCAAAGCATCGGCTGGGAAGTTAACCTGCGACAACTATCTGCAAGAAACTCTTTGCTCCAAGGCAGCTGTGCTGACTTCTCGGCTACCAATGCCTGACTAAAAGTATTGGTTAGATAATTTATTTTCTGTAACATTTTTATCGTTCTATAACATTTTTGTCATTTTTTTCCCATATGTCAAAGCATCGTCCAGGAAGCGAACACACAACTACTGTCTGCAAGCAACTGCTTGCAAGGCAGCTGTGCTGACCTGTCGGCTACACTTTTTCAATGAGCTAAATAATACATTTAAAAACAACCTTATTTTGGTTATCTGCTATTTGGATATCCCAACCAATGTTATAGAAATGTGAATTCCTAAATAAGCCTCTGCTTACTTTTTATGATTTTTAATTTTTACAATATAATACTGCTCAATTTTAGCTCAAGAATTCTCAAAATGAACTATTTTATTAAGCAAAAACCTATTTTAACATTGATACAGTATTTTAATGCCTATTCACTACTTCTGGTACTCTGCTTTTTTCAAACACTTAAATTTATTATTAAAATTTTATTTCATATTTAAGCAATGGCAACCAACTATTGACAGTATCACACGTTTTTATACTATTTGCCAAAATACTTTTCAGAGTAATAAAATCTGCTTAGCAATTTATTAAAAATCAATAGTAATTTATTCTTATTAATCAACTCCAGTTGAGCACATAGCTCAAAGTTAACCTAAATTGCTGGTGAGCAAAAGCTTCTACATTTATTTTGTCTCCAGTCAAAAAAAAAATCAGACTGAATATCTAAAATGATAAAATTAGGTAGAACCATAATGGCCACTCAACAGCGGAAAAAAATTTGAATCCATACCAATTTTTAACAAAATTATTGTTACTGAATTGAGTCTGGTAGATTAGACAGGACTGCACGTAAAGAGAATGCTATTAATAGCTAGATAACAATGAAATGGATTAAGGACTTTACCGCATTACTTTCTACAGTCTAAATATGACAAAGCACTAAACTAGGTCTTGATGGTAATAGATGGCCATTAATTTTTTAATAGATTAACTGTTAGTTAATACTAATATTAAATATTCGATATTTAAAGGATTTTGTCAATTTATACATTATAGTCGTCAAATTTGTACTCTCAAACCAATAAGTATATTGCTAATATATTTCAACAATGCCACATTTTACTTCTGAAGATTTTTAAAAGATTATATTTGCAGAAAGTTCATATCTTTTGAAAAAGTCCATCGGTTTTGTAGTCACAATCACTAAGATAATATTTTAAATCTTATTTCGGCCAATAAATGCCGTTTTAATGACCAATTTTTTTACAATAGTGAAAAAAAGTTTTTAAAAAAAAAATAATTTGGATTTTTTTTTTTCTGGGAGTCGATAAAGAAATACTGTAGTAAAGAGAGAGCTGTGAGGAAAATTATATGGGTAAGAAAGAAACTGAATGATAATTTTTTGAATATTTTTTTTATTGGCCCCTCCCTATTAATGTATTTGTTTTTACACATATTCGCATATATACATGGGTGGATGTGTTTAGTATATACGTTTTTTTTATATTTCCATATCGATATGAAAATATTCTGCTTATTTATCGATAGAATTTTTTCATGTAACATTTTATCCATCTTAACATTTTATCCACACGCGCACACACAGATGGATAAAATTGAGATTCTTCGGAGATGAAACATTTTTGAAGAAAGTTTTAAAACAGAATATGACACAATCAATCTCTTACAAATCATTCGTCATTTCATAGAAGCTGCTCGCTTCTTGAGGTGGGGGCTGGGAGGAGTTTATACAATGATGTCATTCCAATAGGCAGAAATATGAGAGTCATCGTCAGGGGCCTCAGTACAGCGTTGCACCAGAGAGATCGTTACGCGTCTTTGGCAGCAACCAAATAATCTTTATATTTTGTATAAATTTTTCTGTGTAGATCTTTTTTATATAATCGAAATGGTAAGTTTTTATTTCTAATCTATATTTATTTTAACTTAGACTTAAATTTTATTTTAAACTCAATTTTTAGCAAATATTTATCTTGTTCTTATGAAGAATTATTTAGTTTATAAAGTCCTTTTTGGAATGCATCTTGGAGTCGGAGACGGATAGACATAGGGCATTCCAGTATAGGGAGGGAATAAATGATGGGTGAAAGGATAAAAATAATTATCAAATAAATGTATGCAGTTTTTTCCCCCCTTTAATTAAAAGATTTTTTTTTTTTAAATCTTTTTAACTTTTAAAGGCATTTTTATGAACATTTATCTATTTATCGTTTACCTGGTTATATACCGAGTATATTTAAAGAGAGAAAAAAGATAAACTATTTTTTCATTCAAAATGTATTTAGCATTTTAGTGAGTGCGCTTAAGCTTAAAACATAACTCGCAGTTTTTTAAAACTGTATATTAAATGGATGTGCATTTGTTTTATTGGATAGTAGTCCGTATATGTATCTCATTATTACACGCACTTTGCAAATAATCTGCTATAATATATTATCAATTCCAATCTCTATTTTTTTTCTTTCAAATCCATATAACTGTATATTAATTAAAATCAGATGTTAATTTTCTTCGAAGTTTTCATATAAGACATTTTATACAGGATTTTCTTGCATCTAAACTTCTTTATATATATTTCCCTCATTTTTATGAAAGAATGAGTGGATTCGAGGAAAATAGGAAAGACAATTTGAAAAACACGATTAAAAATATGGGAATGTTCAAAGGAATTAGAATGAATGTAGGCTTAAAGGAATTACGGGCATGTTAGGGATGTATAGGGTGAAAAATAGAATAAAAAGAAATTGTTAAAAAGAAAGTACGTGTTAGGAGGCTTAAAGAAATAGAGGGGAGGGTAATATTAATGACCAGTTTTTTCGAAAAGGAGTGTTGTATTTCATTTACCTAACGTATATTAGCGAAATAAATGAAGACAATATTAATTAATACTTTCTTAAATAAAATTTTGTTTTATTTTTGATTCTTCAAAATGTATTGCTAGAATGCGGTTTCCAGAAAATAGCATGGCCGTGCGTTATATTTCTTTTTTTGTTGTTGTTGTTGAAAAGTAATCATTTCTAGAATATCTATAAAAGTGAGGTAAAATTCCGTTCATATAAATATAAATCGTTTTTTTAGGTGGCGGAAACTTAGCGTTAGTCACATTTTTTTATTATTTATAGCTCTAAAAGCATTATAAACGAAAAATTAATTGTTAAACAATTCCTCTTTTGAATTTATTTTCACTAGTGTTTTGCAAAAGATTGTATATACACACACATACATTCCAGAAGGTTTTTTTTTTTTTGGAACTTTTATACGTAATAAATTTTTATTTAATATTATTCCCCTTTTGTAAAATTAGGAAAAATTTATCTTTAATACATGGTTAGGAAATGCTTTTTTTCTTTTTTAAGATTCCAGTGACTAGTTGGATTTTTAAATGTTTTAAATACCGTCAGCCAGACTACAAAATCTCATAAAAAATTTAGGTCGTTGTCATGGCAGTGAACCTTACGAGATCTGAATCTTTAAATTGCATGAACAAAAGCCAACTTATAGAGCTCAGCATCTTATCTAAATTTTGTCAAAAAGGATGAAAATGTTACGAATCTCCTGCTCTACATCAATATTATTTTGGCTGCAGAATTTGTCTTAGTTCGACTGCTCCTTAAACGTTAACAAAATCGATTTGCTAACTTCCCACATCTGTTTATTAAAGACGAAGAATTTAACAAAATAAAGCCAGAAGAGCTTTGCATACTTAACGTAAGAGTGCACACTTTACGATTCGATTCAATATTTAGTTCACGTACTCTAGTAATTAAAACCCAATTCTAAGAACAAAAAACTCATCGTTTCTGTTGAAATAACGTGAAAAGAAAGGCAGAATTCACTGAATTATATTTAAATTAACTGCTAGATGGAAAATTTTTTTTTCTTTTTTTTGCTGTTAGAAATGATTCATTTATTCTTTAAATAATATATTATTTCATCTTTAGATTCTTAGAATTTGGAAGTGTTTAACATTGGCCTAATCATCATACTTTAATTTTTTAAAATAATATTGCAAAAAAAAAAAAAAAAATGCTACTAGCATTCGCGGAAAAAAAATTCCGCGAAAGCAGATTGTATGACTACGTAAAAAATGACCAAGCAATAATATTTTGATCGATTTTTGCCATTATTTTCCATTCTCTTGACATAATTTTTTTTTACAATATTTTAATTTTAGGCTATATCATAACTTTAATGAACTCTTTACATCATTAAGATAATTTATATTGTACTGTATGTAAAATAATATAGTTGTACCTCGAGATTATCTGATTTATTGTTTTGCAACTTGCATGAATCATATCAAACAATACTAAATAAGTGAATGAGAATCGCATCAATATTGTATTGCAAATCGTGACGACATGCATAATTAATTTTGTTTTTATTTTACTCCATCTATTTACTCAGAACATATATATCTCACAAACACACACACACAAAAAGTCATTGTATTCTTCATTTGAATTGTTATTTATGTTTGTATCATAATTATGATCTGTACTACCTCTAGCATTTATGACATCAAGCAAAAATTAAATGGAGGATCTACTGATATATATAAAATTCTGCCGAGTACATTAAGTCTGATATCAAAAACATCAATCGGGAAAAAAAAAATGCTTCTATTTAAATATGTTATTAAAATAGGCAAAACGGTCAACATGGGTGTGATGAGAATATCGACCTCAGGGTGGCTTTTGAGCGTTCCATCATCAGATTTTCAATTGGATGGATGGTTGAAAAGTTGGAGAGTGGAGTGGATTGAAGCCTGTCCATTAAAGTATGAAGATTGACTATATATATATGAGCACTTATTGCATATATGGAAAGAGATGATAATCTGGACCAACTGATGATTGCTGGTTTAGCATGAAATACGTATATTGGTGATTTTTTTTTTTCAACATATATGTGTTTAAGTGTATCAGTGTTATGAGATGGAGTGGAGAGTGGTGGGTCATGTGAAAGTCTGTGCTCATATTCCCTATATATATATATATATATATATATATATATATATATATATATATATATATATGTTATGTTTACACAGTTAAACATCAATAGACTGTCAAAATATTAAATATAATAAAATTTTTAGAATTATAAAATTGCCCTGATGGCTGGCATAGGGATAATAAAGTATCATATAATTAATAAATTATTATTTGTTCTATGAATTTATTTTTATTCTTATTTTTACTTTAGTTCAAAAACTAAAGATACTTGGATTGCAGCTAGACTATTATTTCCAAGTGATAACCCTTTCAATTATATATATAATAATAATTAAGTTGCCAAAATCTACATTTGGTAGTATAACTAGAGTAGACAACTTATCTTGAGATATTGTCATTCTTGAATAATTGTTAATTTTAATTTATAAAAACTTATTTCTGCAGAAGCAGTAGTTATAAGAATTGTTAATAAAAATTTTAAACTATATATGAATTTGGGGTGAGATTGAGTCACAAATTTTATTTATAATGTTTAAATATTGTAAAGAAGATGTAAAAGAAAAGCAGATAATGAATCTAATTTACAATTGATGTTAAATGGATTTGGTTTGAAATAAAAAAGTTCAATATGAAAATTAATAGAACCCCTTCCCCAAAGATAATAAAATGTTTTAGCAAGAGAAATCAGACGGACGTAATGTTGATGGAAGGAGAAAGATTAGAACATTCATGGCTTTTAAATATTTGGAAAGCTTAATAACATTAGAAGAGGTGGAGGTTGGATTAGGTTGAAGCCTGTCCATTAAAGTGTAAGGATTTGCTATCTTAATATAAACTGAGCACTGATTATATATATGTATGATAGATGGTAATCTGGATCAACTGATGAGTGCTGTTTTAGCATGAAATATGAGTATTGGTGATTATTTATCTTTTCTACATGTATGTGGTCCTGTGTATCAGTAGTATGAGATAGTGTGAATAGTGAAGGGGCTTGAAAGTCTGAGTTCAAATCCCCTATATTTATAAGTAGAAGAAATATAAACATTAGAATTGCATAATCCAAAGGAATTTTTAACTAGCTATGATAATTATTAATATCTAAAAATACATTCCTCTACATTAAAAAAATATTTCATCAAGGGCTTCATCTGGAGTATAGCCTTATAAGAGCTAGAAACATAGACACTGTTTTAAATATTAAAAAGGCAAGAACTTTTCAGATAAAATATTGGTACCACATGATGTAAGTGTGAAAGTTCCACAGTCAGTAACAATGAAAAATAAAAAAAATGTTGAGAAAGATTGAAAAAGATATAAGTATTTTGGAAGTCATCTCTCAAAGAAAAAAACCAATATGGTTCATCATCTGATGAAATACTTAAAATAGCATTCACCATTTTTTGATGAAATGATCAAGACACGACCAGCAAGGGGTAATCCTAAGGATGGAATATATGGGTGCATTTAAAAGAAAATGATTTTATAGATTTTGAAAAGATCTGGTGATAAAGAGAAAGCCAAAGAACTAATTATGCACTCACCCAACTATAGGTTGAGGAGAGAAGAAGAGATATAGCAAAATATTTTAATATCTTTCTACAAATTTATCCCTATAGATCATCATTTCTTAAGGTAATATCAATATCCATAAAGTGCTTTAAAAATTCTGCTTATTTAGTTTTTAAAGGTAAAATATTTCAAAGCAATGTTGTTAGTTTGTTGGGCTCTATCTTCGATTGATGCGATCGCTTTATCTATCATGAGCAAAAAATATACAAAAACTATCTCTGAATCATGACTTCAGCTTTACATTCATGCAAGCATATTGATTTTCTTCTTTATTTTTATTTTACAACTATTTTGCCTAAAATGTTGAAAAAACATTGTTAATCCTCTTCAAAAAAAACAAAACAGTAGCAATATTAAGATCTACTGCATTTTGAAAATGTATCAATGCCAAGCAAGATTCATAATAAACAATCAAAAATTCATTTCATTTTCTGTTAAAGCCTGCCATTAGCATTTTGTGAATCTTCTTCTGCTTAATTCTTCTATTACAGTTTTATCTATATTACATTTAACTACTTTAACAATATTTATTTGATATTCCTAGCATATATCTATAAAAGTTTCAAATTAAAATGATAAATATTCCATTAAATTAGTATTTTAAAATATTCCAAATGCATTCAACTGTTAGTAATATCACATCAAAAAAGTTAGTATATGCACAATGTTTTGAGAGGTATTACTCTCCCCTCTTCTTCAGGTGTTGCTGGCCTGACCAGTGATAGTACTAGCATGGAATTCGAACCTGGACCCTTAGATTTTTGAGTATTGAATTTTAAGATAACACTTTAACCAACTGAGCCATCCTGCCAAAGGCAACAGTCTGTAGAAATTTCATATACTTATCTATGAGGCTCCTCCTGATTTCTCAACTTTTTTCCTAAAAGCAAAATTGATTAGTGGTTTCCATACATTATGTATAGTCACATTAGGTTGGCTTATGAGATTTTTTACCATTGTCATGTGAGCAGTTTCTTTAAATTTTCTTCTTTGTATTTTTTCTTCTCTATCCAATATTTTTGTATTTTCCCAATTGAACATATGTTCATCGGCACATACATGGTCAAGTTAAATTTGTCTAAAGACATTCAATACACATATTAGATGATGGAAATACTCCAATATAAAAATACTACTAGAACACCATCATCACAAACCTTCAGGAAAAGATTCCATTAAATTGTTTTATCTTTGAGTAGATTCAAAAAATATATATTTTTGAACTATTCCAAAAAATGTCATGTCATCAGCCTAAGTAAGGTTACGCCTTTCAGCAACAAATTATGAATCATATATGGCATAAAAAAAGATTTTGAAATTTCTACTAAATTCTATGTTATGGACTTTTTTATTTTTACTAACAACAACATTATCCCCATTGTTATAAACTTAATCTACTTTTTTTTTAAAAAAAAAATCAACGTTTAAAACGGAGAGCAGTTTTTTTTTATTATTATTCTTAAGAGCCTTTTTACACCAGGTGTAAAATCAATAAAATTAATTAATTAATTTTGATTTATTTTCATTGTTCTACATGTTTAAATTCTCCAGAGTGAAATCATTTTATTTTTTATTCACTGTGGATTTTAATTATTTTAGAATCAAAATTTGACATTATTTTTACTAAGCCCATAAATCTTCATTATTAGTAATAAAGTTGGTTCCATAAAATGCATAATTTCTCATGGCTGAAAATTGAATACATAATTTTAAAAAAGTCATCAAAACAGTTATTTATATTTCTCTTTGTTTAATATTATTGATTGGTCAGAATTATTCGGCCATTTTCAGTTTTAGTAGTTGCATATATAATGTTTTAGCCAAGAAATGATGTATTTTCAGTATAGTTTTATCTTCATTAACTAATACTGATTTTGAAAACTGGTTAATAAAAAGCATGAAAACAATCATAAAAATATTTTCTTTTAATTTTAGAATAGTGCATCCATTTATGTAGATTAAATTTTTTATGCATTTAATAAAAAATTGTAATTATTAATTTAAATAGGATTTTTGTTTGCTAGAAATTTTTTTGCATTTTTACATGCTAACCATCTTTCACAAACAGCATTAAATAAGCTTATCCCTTCTGAAATCTAACAATTTCTTTTGTTCCACCTGGTGTGAGTTTTTTAAAATACTCAACCATTCACATCTGTATAAAATCTTTATTTTATATTAAAACTCAATAAATTGGACTTGATTTCTTTTTAAATTTAATTTTATAAACAATTTTTTTTTTTAAAATTATATTTGTCCTTTTTAAAAATTTAAAAACTAATTTCATAAACAATGTTTGTCTAGCACTCTTTCAAAAAATGAACAAACTCTTTTTTTTTAAGTTTTTTTTTTAATGTGAATGAATGTATGTGGATTTCTAATAAATTGATATATCAAATACTGCTTTAAAATCTAATTTTTTTATATAATTATTAAAATTTTTAAAAAATTCTAACTCTGCCTCAATTTTGACAGGCAAATTATGTTACAAAATGGGTTTCACATAGAGTATAATGAAACTATGCTGTAATTTTCATCATCATTATTAATAAACAGAGCAAAACTCTCCATACAGTATTGCCACCTGTGCTAAACAGAGTAATCAATGGATGCCAGAAGGCTTGTGCATAAAATCCCTATCTAATGCCTACTCATCCAATATCCCCAGACTAGTTTCTGGCTTGTGGCCTTCATCAGTGAGGAGCTTTGGATCTGAGAGCACTGCATCTAGATCTTAGGATCTAATGCAACCCTCTAGCAACCACCTTTTATCTCTACTTAACTACTAAACTATGAAAATGAAATTGAAAACACAAAAAATATTTTCAATCTAAGCTCAATAGCTTATATAGTCATATGGGTCTGAACTCAGTTCAGCACCCATACATTTTGGTGTCTTTGGCTCTTTTACAACCATAGCCACCACTATCCTATTAGGCAGGATTGGTGTATAGGAAATGTGATCATGTGATCATTATTATTATTATAATCAAGTTTATTAAGTTGTACTTATAAAAATAAAGCATAAACAACTAAAATTAAATTGGATATGTGCATTGTTTTGTTTTAAATAATTATCCAATTAGTGTGTAAAAATAATCAGAAACATTTAATAAACAAGCAAAAAATCATAGATTTTTTATTCAAAAACTTTAGTGAAAATAAGACCAGAATGAGAAGATGTCCATAAATCTGAACTTTATTTAAGAACTACTTAACAAAAGAATATTGATTTTTGCTGACTCTGTAAGATACTAACATCTTCAGATTTTTTTTGGAATTAATATGTCAATAAAATAGTCCCTCAGAAATTGCATTATTAAAAAAATTCTACATTAAATCAGTTACAAATGATAATAAAATAGCATCTAACACAGTGGAACAATCACACTTTTTCTGAGAAAAAACATTCAACAGTTTTTAATGAATACGAGAGATATCAAGTTAAGAGTGTTCTGGATATTTCATTTGTTTTATTAACTTTGAAAATTTCTTGAATATAATTTATTTCAATATCCAATGGGCAGACTAGAAATATATATATTTGCATTTATTTTATTGATAACTTTATTTGACAATAAATTTGTGAAATTGATGATAAACATTTTCTGTTTCTTTTTTATGATTGGGATCAGTAGTTAAATCCTCAATGTTTTGTTGTTTGCCTGAAGGCAAGTTAGGTTACCCAGGCAACAGAGTATTATGATCAAATGATAATTTAATCATTATCATTAGTAGTCATTATTGCTTGCTATTTTCTTAACATAATTTATTCCATCATCTTAGTGTTAAAACTTTTATAAACTTTAACGAGCTCCACAACATTAATATGTTCTAAATTTTCATTAAAAAATAATTACTCTTATTATGGGATTCACAAAAATTAAATTTGATTCATGTTCAATAGAAGTAGTTTCATTATTATTGTTTCTAGTTTTTTTTAAAACTCTTTGTTAATTTTCTATTGAGTATTTTTCTTATCTGAATTCTTTCATACTTTTTTTCTATTGTGATCTTTGTTTTGTTTACTTTGTCAATCATTCAAAGAGTTTTCAAATATAATAAGTTTTTTGTTACTCTACAACAATTGTTTTAAAATTTAAATTACAAAATATTTACTTGAAGCTATTAATGAAGCTAAATGTTTTGCTTTTATTTGAATTAAAACCACTATTTGTTTTTTGGACTAAATTTTAAATCGAGGTTCAATATATTTATATCCAATAGAATTCATTATAAATCACTGGTATTGCAATGTGGCAATAAAATATTTTACATAGGTTCCTAGTTTCTTTCCTGAAGAGGAACGAACTAAAAAGTATTTTCATGGTCATTTAAAATTAAAATAAAAACAAATCTTAATTATAATTAAAGGGATTTGAACCCAGATTTTCAGTCATCCATTCTATCTAATATAACTGATACACATGACTTCATACATGTGAAAAATATAAATGATCTCCAATATACATATTTCATGCTGAAACAGAATTCATCAGTTGGTCCAGATTATCATCTCCCACACATATGTATATAATCAGAGATCAGTTTATACTAAAATAAAAAATCTACAAACTTTAATGGACAGGTTTTAATCATCCCTACTATCCAATTCTTTAGCCATCCATATCATTGAAAGTCTGATGATGAAATGCTCAAAGCTCTAGTTGATGCTAATATTATTGTCATACCCATGTTGACCTTATATCAATCTGATCCCTTATATATAGGGAAAAAGTGTACAAAATTTTTTATTGTGTTTTTAAAAAGTTGATTTTTAAAAAAACATTTTCCAAATAAACGTAACATATCATAAATGATCTTTATATGCATGTTTTATTTTCAAATATTAAGCTAATGTCTGGAATAGTTGCAAAAAATATCTGAATGCTAAAAATATAAAAATTCATATATAATATTTATAATAAATGTTTTTATTTACTGTGGACTAAAAAGTCTGAAAATAATTGTTTCTTTAACCAGGATTGGAGTTTTTATATTTACTCGAAATTCAGTAAATAAAAATATTTATTATAAATATTATATATATTATTTAAATTTAATTGAATACAGTATTTGGAATAAATTTAAGTCTAATAAATAATTGTTTAACAATAAATAACATAGCAACAATATATATATTATTAAATATCAGTTAACAATTAGACAATCCCAATATCAATAACAATCAACAATTTCAAACTGTTGTCAAGGCAACCTCCTTTTAACAATAAAGATATATATAATATATGAATGTGTAATAATTATTTAGTGGTCATTATAAAGATTTAGTATCAAGACTACATATATTTTGTCTAAATAAAAGAACAATATATTGACCAACTCGTATTAATAAGTGATGGTCATGTGATGTTTATCGTACTAATGTAAAAGCACAAACAGAAAGTAAATGTAATGTCACATTTTATTGCTCAGAATTCATAAGTTTTTTTTTGCAAAGAAAATAATAGAGCTGAAATGCTACCCATTGATCTTGAACTCCAGTTTTTCATTCTCCCATTGCACTAATCACAGAGGATGCCCAATAGATTGACTTTAAGACATTGAGCAGCAATGTATTTATTTTATTTTTTCCCATGATTTAATGATTGACATGAACAGTTTTCCATATTGTCTTAAGGTTATAGCCTTAATATATATTACTTTATGTAATGAGTATGCACTTAACAAATTTAATTATTAAAACCTTGATTGTGAATAGCAAATAATTCTAACATATAAGATATAATATATATATTTAGATCTTGGTGGCAGAAATTAAAAGTATCAATACTTTTTATTAATTTATATATAGTTAAAGTGTGACAACATTTTTTTACACTGTTTTTGCTCATAATATTCCTAACTACAAGGGATTTGTATTTTATAAACTTGTCAAATTTATTATTACATAAAATGAAAATATATGTATTAAATTTTATTAAATTTGCTATTTTTAATCATATTATTTTATTATTTGGCACAAAAGCAGCCATTTAGCATTTTTTCATTCCTTATAAATTGGCATTCTTTTTTATTTAATAATTTTTTAATATTATATAGATTCCCTTTGAACATGTGTCCCAGATCAGTGTTAGTTATAGAGTGAATTAGGCTTGACATTTGTAGTGTTTTCTGATACAATGGAATTATTGCTTCTATTGTCGTAACTTCCATTACTCCAGGAATAGTAAATAAATAAAAAATGAAAACATTAAAATTTGTAAATTAATTATAAAGATATACATTTTATAAGTAAATATTATTTTTCTGTATAGCAACCACCATTTTCTTCTTTTTCTTGTAAATGTTGGGTTATCATATCTTACATGAATTCATTCAATCCATTTTTTTGCAATCTAAGAGGTTTTATTCCACTTTTTTTTCCTCCAAAATTTGTATTAGAAATGGCTCCAAAGTGTAAAGCTACCAAAACCTAAGAAAATTTGTGAAGTGCATCATGTGTGTCATAAAATAATAATTATTAATTTAATAGTAAAAGGGGGGGGGGGGGTCATATTATGAAGTTAATCATTTGTTTAAGAAAAACAAATTGTTTATGCATGAAATAATAAAAAGAGAAAACAAACAATTTTCATAACAATAAAGAAAATTACATGCATGATCTATTGATTATATGGTCACACACTGTAATATATATGTATGTAAATATATGCGTGCTCTTTGCATATTCTGTTTTTTTTTTTTATAATCTTAATTTGTTTATGTATCATAATTTGTAAGTTAAATTGTATTGTAACAATTTGTATATATATTTTTTAAAAGCAGTTAAATATATACATTCTATATACGTGAGTGGGTTAAAAATACGGTGCACTTACATGACAGTACAGTATACAGTATTGTAAATGAAGCATAGGCTGCTATCTACTAATTCACACAATTTTCTAACAGCTTAGAAGAAAATGCAATGGATACAATAATTCTACTGTATATACATATATTATACTTATATTTTTAAGAGTCAAACTTTCTGCACTCACAACTTTGAAACCAATCACTTTAGATAAATAAATTAAATATTATTACTAATCATTTGTTAAACTAAAGATTATCTCTAGACCAGACATAAACTTTAAATCTCAGTTAAAGAATGGTTCGTGTCAAAATTGTGATTTTAGAAAGTTTGATACTTGTAAGTCAGAATATAATAATTTGGTATGAATAAATACTGAAGAAATAGTAAAAAATATGTGTAAGAGATTAGTGTCGGTTTCAACTACAGATTAATTACAAAGAAAATAGATCAGTTTTACAGAAAATCAATAACTAACCATATAAGTAAAGATAAACCACAAATTACCCTCCCTTATATTCCCAAATTATCACAACAGATGATAAAGACTTTGGTTGGTGAATTTAAGGTTGGCTTCCACACTCCCCCTAATACTAACAGACTTATTAATAATTCTAAGGATAGAACAGATCCATCTCAGACACCCTAGGTTGTATACAGTATTTCATATCCTCAGGCTGGATGCAGTGCCACATACTATGGGGAAACCAAGACCACTGTTCATAATAGAGCTGCTCAACACATTTATGTTTACAGAAGAGCAAAAAAGAACAATGATAACTTTTCAATATTCTTGGAACATGAGAAGCAGGCTGGCCATGTGTTTGAACCAGGCAACCCCATGATAGTATGCTCTGAAGCCAATGACTGCAAAAGAAAAGTCAAGGAGGCGTATTTTATTATCAGTGACAACAATTCCATCAATAGACGTGACACGTGCTTTTCTATCTCGAAAAAATGGACAAACTAATTTGCATTTACATTTGCATATTTTATTAGTTAACAATACTACATAAATGATTTATAACTTATGTTGGCCATGAATATGAGGGAAAATCTCGAAAGCGCTCGGCCCATTTAATTGTTTTTGGTTTTTGCAGCTTCTTCATCAGCGGGTAAATCGCTTTTATACGCAATTTTGAATAGCAAAAAAGTATTATTTCAGAATGAAATGCATATTTTGGGTATCATTTGTTTTTTATGTTTCAAGAATGTAATTAAAACAGGCAAAACTCTCTATACAGTAGTGCCACTCAGTGCCAACCAGAGTAATCAATGGATGCTAGAAGGCTGTGCATAAAATCCCCATCTAGAGCCTACTCTTCCAATATTCCCAGACTAGTTTCTGGATTGTGGCCTTCATCAGTGAGGAGCTTTAGTTCTGAGAGCACTGCACCTAGATCTTAGGATCTAATGATGAAGGCCACAAGCCAGAAACTAGTCTGGGGATATTGGAAGAGTAGGCACTAGATGGGGATTTTATGCACAGCCTTCTGACATCCATTGATTACTCTGGTTGGCACTGAGTTATGTGCTAGCATAAGAAATGGTGATCATGTGATATTTAGTGGTTTCAAGAATGTACAGTGAAGTGAGAGTATATATCAGATGAAAGATGCTTATTTACCCTTTTCACTTTTTGCAAAAAATGAAATAAAAAAATTGATGATAGTATTTAATTTATTTTTTAATCCATATTAAATAGCATAATATTTCAAAAATAATCGATAGATCTGTCCAGAAATTTCCATCTTTAAAGAATAGTTAATAATATATGTAGTTTCTGATACAGTTCTAAATGAAATATAGTAAAAATTAATTATGGTAAGAAAGTTGAAAGTCATAATAAATAATCTTCGATGAAGAAGTTTATTACTTGTTCAGTCAATGTATTCTATTAATGCCATGATTATTTGATCTGTTTTCAAAAGAAAATATTCACAGAAACATACATTATACACTTACATTTATCAAGATATCTATGTTTGTTACATTTTTAGACTTGAGAAAGTACAATGAGGTATTTAGGCTACAAGGTATTATGACAACATACATATATAAAACATCATTAACTAATAGTGAATCATAGTATTGTAATGAAACTTAAGTATGAAATGCTATAACAGTTTTTTCTAATGACTGTAGAAAGCAATGATAAACAAAATATTATTAAAACCCAAGTACTAAGCCCAAGTCTATAAAATTCTTTTGTCAACACAATATGATTTAATACTTTCAAATGATTGTTCTATCAAATGTTTAACCACATTTTTTTAAAAAAAATCTTAGAATAAATCAAGTATTTCTACTTATTCTGATGTCTTCATACAATTTTTATTTCAATTCATTAAATTTTTTTTGATATTTATTTATTTTTTACATAGAGGCAAAACTCACCATTCAGTGCAAGTCAAAGTAATCAATGGATGCAGAAAGATTTGTTTATAAAATCCCTATCTAGGACCTACTCTTGCAATATCATCAGACTGGTTTCTAGCTTGTGGTTTTCATCAGTGAAAGTGTCTTGGATCTGAGGGTACTACACCTAGATTTTAGGATAAATTGATTACTTTGGCTTGCACTGAGTGGTGCTACTGTATGGAGAGTTTTGCCTTTGTGTAAGCATAAAGAGAGATGATCATGTGATGTTTAGTGATTATTTATTTTTTAACTATAAATATATTTCATTTCATATTTCTTTTAAATATCTATAAATATATTCTCTTTTATAAGATTTTTTTTTTTTTACTATACTATTTGATTTTTTTTTCAAAGCAGTGACATATTTCTTTAAAACATTGCATTGTATTCTTTTAGAACAAGATGTGCAAAATATTTATATTGATTTTAGATACCAATAAATATCACATGATCACCATTTCTTATGCTTGCTTATAACTGTTATTAAAACAGGCAAAAACTCACTATATGTATTGCCACACTGCAAGAATAGTGAGTTTTTGCCTGTTTCGATTTTAGATAGTTTTAGTGAAAATCACTTTTTTACAAGAATTGAGAAATAAATTAGAGGAGTAGATAAGATTTCATGCATATTTTAAGCAATTTTGATATACTGCTGCCATATGAACTTCTTATCTTAGTTATAGAATAAATTATTTATAAATAAGAACAAACCTTTCATAAAACAAATAGAAATATTCTAATAAATTTTGATGTTATTTTATTTTAAAAAAAGAAGAAAAAATTTGTGTTTTTATAAATAAATTTATTTCCCAGTATGATTAAATTAAAATATTGCAACTACTGAACTTTTTTTTTTCATATGTCAAATGCGTTGACCAGGAAGCGAACCCAGAGCTGCTTGGAAGGCAGCTATGGTAACCACTAGGCCACCATTAATTATATCCCAAATTAAAACAGGCACAACTCTCTATACAGTAGTGCCACTCAGTGCAAGTCAGAGTAATCAATGGATGCCAGATGGCTTGTGCATAAAATCCGAGCATATCCCCAGTCTAGTTTTTCTCAGATGCAAGACTCCTCACTGATGAAATCCACAAGCTAGAAACTACTCTGGGAATATTGGATGAGTAGGCACTAGATAGGGATTTTATGCACAAGCCATCTGGCATCCATTCATTACTCTGGCTTGCACTGAGTGACACTACTGTATGGAGAGTTTTACCTGTTTTAATAACTATTATAAGCAAGCATAAGAAATGGTGATCATGTGATATTTAGTGGTTAAAATGTCCCAAATTGTGACAGAGGCTCTATAAAACCAAAATAGAATGCTCATTGTGGCATAGCAGTATTAATACCAGTATTTCAATAACATAATTTTTATTATTTGGGAGTTCATAAAAAGTTGAAGTGCCACACCTGTAAGTGCCAGAATCAATTCTGGGGCCTCCCAATCCAAGTTGGATGCTCTACCAACACCTTCAAAACACACAGGTTTACTAAAAAATGTAACATTTTTTTTTGCATATCTGATATTGCTCAATTAACATCTATTATATTCAGTTTAAGAAATTTTATCATTTTAACATTTATATTATTGGAATGAAGTGAAAGAATTTAATTAAATGATATAATGTTTAGCTTGGTGTATTAATAAATAAAAAAAAGACGACTCCATGGTGAAGTGGCAATGTCTCTACTGATGTAGTTAAGCAACTAAACATTTATAATTGATCAACAAAAAAAGCATTGTCTTATTTTTAATTAATATGTAAAAGAAAAAAGGAAAATTACTAAAACCTTCATTTTTTGTAATTTTAAAATCTAATGAGTATTACTTTATCCTTCACACTTCCATTATGATAGTTACTGTAGAAGTCTTTACCATGCAATAGATTATTTAAAGGTAGTTTATCATAGATGATGATATCATATATTTTTAGCATTGTAATGATAATAATATAATGACTTATTGCTTAGAAGTTTGTAAAAAGTTTAGACAGATCTGGAACTCTAATCCATGGATCTTGAGCTTTTGGCCACTAATCCATCAATGCACTAATCTTCACAAGGGTTTAATTTTATATTTGGCTCTATACATCAAGATCCAGTGCCTAAATATGAAATTATTAATTTATTTTAAAGAGTTAGAAAAACAAACAAATGCCAATAGTCTTAACGTGTCACCAGTTGATGCTCATAATGCTCAATTACTTTGAATTTATAAATAGAGAAATTGCATTTGCTGGTCTATTCACATAAGCACATTGAATAATATAACTAAATATAATGACTAGAAGATTTCTAGTCATTATAACACATATTTCACAGATTGCTGAAGTACTGGTAATATAATCAGACTATTTTTTGACTATTTGGTCTTAGTCAGCTATTATCCAATCAAAGAATGCAAAAACATTAATATCTTTTTTATATACTATACAAATTAATATAGAAGCAGAATATATTTTTCATTGTTATAAACAGTATTAAGCTTATTTAAAAGTCTTCATTACTTTATAATATAGTTCGAAACATCATAGAGCATGATCACATTTTTAAAAAATGACATTTCAATAAACTTTGTTAAAATTGCTCTCACCAACGGTAATATAATAATCTAATATCAAAGAAATGCATCATAAAAAAAAATGCTTTAATGCTGATAAAAATTAAACAGTTTAGATAATTGAAACAACTTATAAGCATCTGCAGAAGATAGGGGATGTGGATGTTTCTGGTAGGACTCATTTCTATATTAATAATCAGAAAATAATAAATTCTTACAACAGCTATATAAATATAAAACTTTTTTATACACCTGGGTCTTTTTTTACGCAACTTATTTAACATGATTTTGAAGCTACGCGATTCATGTTTCATCGGAAGTCGAACTCCGATATTGCGCTATTACTTTAAATAATAAATTTCGCGCACTTACATTATATTGAAAGTAATAGCACATTATTGGAATTCGACTTTCAACTTAGTAATTTCAATATTTTCAGTGCTTTATAATAGTAAGATTTTATGCAATAATGAAATTAAAATCATGATTTCCATATTTTATGTTTACACACCCTACTATCGCATTTTTATACGCATGTCCTTGAGGCTACAGCCTTAATGAATATTACTTACGTAATCAATGTGCGGTTAAATAAATTTATAATTACAAGATTATAATGTAAATTTGTTCAAACATTGTGCGTGTTAATTTTGCATTTTAAATCACATTCTGTTTTTGCTTTTTAAAAAAAAAACGTAATCAATTATTAATCATTTAGTGTCCACAAGTTTATTTTTAAAAGGTCAGTAATAGCAGTGGGCACAATTAAATTTGACAATTAAAAATTAAAATCTGATTTTTAATTGTAATTAACAATTTAAAAATTACTTACGGCGACTTGAAATAATGTGATGTGAAATTTGATTTTTAAACGGAATTGAAAATTAAAGACAAAAATAAGAATTTAATATTTAGTTGTTAGTTTCATAAACAATTAATAAAATCATCATCTCAAAGATTAATTACTAACTACATTCTCACCAGAAAACCATTGACACAATATGAGTGTGAAGTTGGCGTTAGTTATTTGCAAACGAACGTGTTTTTTGGCAAATAGCTATAATAATTAAAACATGTATAAAAAAATGTAAATTACTGTACTGTAAATTATGCATAAAAATATATTATTTTGAATAAAATTAAATATTATAGTTAAAAAATTTTTGTCTTGTATCAATTTTTTTCAAATTTGAAATTTTTTATTAGTCATATTTTATTTCCTTATTTTTTTTTTTGCGCGAATTTTAAAGTAATTTTACATTGGTGCTTTGCTTTTATGCGAATTTTGAAAAATCACAGACTGCAACCCCCCTTTTTCAATGTAAGTTACGTCTATTTTTGTGCAATTTTGTTTGCACGTGTTTTCTGAGGAACCTATCTATTGCGTAAAATGAGACCCAGGTGTATATATAAAAAGCCTTTTTCAGCACCTGATTTGGTTCCCTTTTCAAATGTTAATAATCTATTATGTTAATGAACTATTACAGACATAAAACCATCTAGTGTTCAATAATGAAATTAAAACAACCAATACCAATGTAAATTATTAATATAAATCAAAATCTACATATAAATCCAGTAATTACAAAATAATTGACTATATCATAACATTAGATGGTTTTATGTCTGTAATAGTTTGTTAATGTAATAGATTATTAACATTTGAAAAAGGCACCAAATCATGTGCTGAAAAAGGCATTTTATGTATATAAAAAAAATTTGATATTTATATAGCTGTTGTAAGAATTTATTATTTTCTGATTATTATTTTATGGAAAAACAGCATAAAGATATTTATTCTTCTCTAATTTGATGATTTCTATATTAGTATTAGAGATGAAATCTTTTGCTTTAATGCCAAGGTAGGGTTTTTTAAATAGAGTTATACTAAGCAGTATCTTTAACTAGATTTTAGAATCTTTTCTGGGGGAAAACATTCCTATTACAAAAATACATATGGCTTTATTGCTCCGGAGTTCATAAAAAGTTTGAGTGCCAGAAATGTATACACCGGAATTGATCCTGGAACCTCTCAATCTCAAATTGGATAGTCTACTAATTACACTAAACCATGCAGGGTATTCATATTATGGAGTCATACCATAAAGTTTGGATCATATCTGAAAGTTTTTATAATAGGAATGATTGAATTACTTTCCAAAGTCTAAATCCTACACATCAATTCAATTTCTTTCTTTTTCCAATTTCCTTTCTCTTATCCCCCAAAATAAAGAAATCAGTGTCTTTGAATGGAGTATGAAATTTTAACACATTATTTGAGCCTTTTATGAAATGCTAATATATTTAATGCAAATATTTTGGTAGGACCGCATTCCAAAGTTTTGAGGACATATTATCGGGCTGGGCAACCGATTTTATTCTTAAGCTCTCTAAAAATATCTATAGTTAATCATGAGATGATGTATGTCTTCTTCCTTATAGTGGGAAAAAAATTACTACAATATAGAAGAGTCATTTGTAAAGGGTACTTAAAGTGATTTAAAACAATGTTGAAAAACTGGAGAGGCAGATATAAGTTGTATATTTTTAATTTATAATTCGAAAGCAGAAACTCAAAGTATTCTAATTATCCCGCTACTTTACAGTGGATATATATATATAATACGAAAAGTGTATATATAATCGAGTATATAATTTAATCTTTATTTTAGTTAATCATATATTTTCGTGTTTGCTCTAACCTCGGGTTATCACTTTTTAATATTTCAGCTTTAAATAATGAAAGTCCAATGCTTATTTATTTAAATGCTTTTGGTCCTTTAATTCATCACGTTGTGTGCGTGTGAATATGAAATAAACCATTGAGTTAAACAAAAAACTGTTGCTGCTTTGGTTAATGACTTTACATTCTCCTGGGAATAAAGGCCATAATTTAGTTTTGTTTGACATAATTATAAATATTTTTAAAAAATCATTCATACATACATTTACACTGCCACCAAGAAAACTCAATTATGTTTTAGTTAAAATCTATCAATTAACTAAGAAGAAAGATCATGGCATTTATTGGTCCTAAATTTACAGGTAAAAGTTCTGTAAACTCACCATTGTAGATGATGCAATGTTGGTAAACCATCTAAGGCTTAAAATTCAGAAGATTCTTATTATATAATAACTATAATAATAAAGATGTGAAAGCAACAATCGGGGCTAGCTGGTAAAGGTTGGTTCTGCCAGAAATACCTCTTGGGAAGCATTAGCTTTATATATATATATATATATATATATATGTTTTAAATGTATGAGGAAGTAAAAAAAAATTTGGTGTGCATAATAGCTAATATTTTACAGCAAGCTTTCTAGGCAATGCTTTGTTGCTATAATTCATTGTATAAGTTTTAACTTTTTTAATTGTTGTGTTAGTATTAGCATTTGTAATCAGGAAAAAATGGGTGCCTACAGTTGAACAGAGAGTACTAAAACATATAAATACAGATTAATGTTGATGTACATAATTATACAAACAGATTGGCTTGGGTTCAAAACTTAGAGTTTATTTTTTTTAAATTTAACCTATTAAATATAATAGTAATTAAAAAAAAAATTAAAGAGACTTAGATCTAAAAATGCATTGATTCCAGCTTTGAATCCCCAAATCTTATTGATAAAGACAAAAGCCAGAAACTGGTCTAGGGATGGGATGAATTGACTGTCATCTGATAACTACTGATAACTTGAGCTCAGAATGGGAACCCCTAAACTAGAATAAGGAGATCTGTTCTTTGTTAAATATAATCATATATTTGTTTCATTCTGAAACTGTCTCAGCTATTTACTTAAAAAGGATTTTTACAGTGGTTTGAAGTTATTCTGTTAAATATTTTGAGTTTTGCTATGATGAATATATGTTATTTTTTTCCTATCCTAACTAAGCAATAACCTTTGATTGTTTATAGTTTGCCATCTAGTAAAGATCACGTCAATTTCAATCATGTTTATTCAAGTGATTACAAAACAATTATTTATCTTTGAAGCCTACCATCTAAACATTAGCTAGATTCCAATTTATTGTCAAACATTGAATGCCTATGGATGGCATCTAAATAAAATGCTAAACTTATTTGGAAAATTCTCAGCTACCTGAAGATATTTCCAGATTCTAATCTAGTTGTAACATTGTATAACAAGGCCCTTTTAAAAAATAATTAAAGCTAATGAGCTGAAACATTCAAATACTCTGCAGTTTTAATTTCATGGTTATAAAGAGGTATTACCATTGGCTTGTTAATCTAATATTTTGATTATCATTTAACTTTTAACAAATTGGGTAGTTTGTATATGACCTCTAATTAATAGAAAAAAGGATTGTTTTGACAGTTATGTGTAATTGTTTTGGTATTGGAGGATTCTCATAATTGCTGTTTGGTTTGTACATAAATTGAGTATTGTGCTAAAACAGATATATGATTTTAAACTGATTATTGTCATCAAGAAATAAACAGTTGATTAATACTGATAACCTGTTTTTTATCAAAAGAATGTTAACATTATTTATATGAAATCATTTTTAGAAGGTTCGTGAGGACTATTCTAAGAAATACTTTTAAAAGTTAAAAGAAATGCTCAAAGTATTGTAAAAACCATGACCCTGAACTTTTAGTCCAGAAAGAACCTTGTGGCATAGCGATTATTACATCTGACTGTCATACTTTCCTAGGTTTAAATTTATCTAAGAAAATTCTAGAAGTTTTTCCAAATTATAATCAGGTTTATAATTTTTTCTAAATAGCCATCCAATAGGAGCAGTACATAGACATCTAGCTATTTTTAACTAGAAAGTAAAAAATTCAAAGCTAATTTGGATTAGTCATATAAATGATGCAAGAAGTATTATACTCATGCTGGAAAAAAAAAATGGAGAAGAGATAAAATATCGATCTGATTAGCTAAATGAAATTAAATGCATCTTAGTTTATGATATAGCTCTAAATATTAAAATGATAAATTATATTGAAATGATAAGCAATGCCAAGCCAACTTCTATCAAGGATTAATTGTTACTAATAGGTCATAATTATTTGTATCCATCTTTCTTTGGGCAGAGAACTTACCATATATATATGTAGTGTGTGCTAATGTATATAAACGTAAAAGATAAAATAGCCTTTAAATAGTTCAAGCTACTGTAAAGATTGAAGGGAAATGCATGTTTTCTATTTTTGTTTTACCCTCAAGCTAATAATAATTACCACTCATTATTGTATATAATTTTTTTGTATTCATATGGCTCAGCTACTCAACAGAAAATCCTAAGATTAACTTAAGTTTGCACTCATTTCTTAGGTATTATGGCAAACAAATGTGCCATTATTACATTGTGAAAATCATTAAGTAATTGATCTTATAGTCCTGTGCTGTTTGCCATAATGATAGAGTGATGAACTTGAGAACTAAAGATTTCTGAATCAAAGCATAACTTCTTTTTTTCTGCTTAAAATTACTTCCAATTATTTTATTATTAACCTTATTTATTATTCTGTGTTCATTTGCGCGCAATCCTAGCCAAATTAATTGCTTCCCATTAACCCTTAAAAATAATTATAACATTTCTTGTTAGATTATTATTATAATGTATTAATCCTGATATGATAAAAATTCTTGTTATAACAAATGTTCACATGCTTATAGAATATAAACATTTTTACTAAATCAGTTTGTGGAATAAATGTCTGCTGCGAATTTACGACTGACTAGTTTTATCTTCATGTGTCTGTCTTATTGTAATCCTCAGAGAGCTATTAAGATAGTAGCATTTGCGTATTTTCTATCAAAATTGAAGTCGAATTAAGCTTGATAAGTCATAATAGTCTTTTAAAATTAATTCTGTGCCAAATCTTTGCTTTTCCAATTTTAGAAAAATATCATTTTAAAAACAATTAAGTTGCAATAAATCAAATCAAAGAAAATAATTTGAAAAACAATTATAAAATCATTACTTCTAAAATTTAAGAAGATTCGTATTTCAATGTTCACTCAATGGAAAATATAATAGTAATGAGTTTTCTCATTCATTATTTTACATTTTTATTTTTTCTTATCTTATTTGTATTTTTCATTCGACTATTACCCATCACTCTCCACTCTATCTAATAACACTGATACACTCAAGCACATATATGCTGAAAAGATAAATAATCACCAATATACGTATTTCATGCTAAACCAGCAATCATCAGTTGGTCCAGATTATCATCTCCCACACATATATACCAAAGTGCTCAGATATATATTAAGATAGTCAATCTTCATACTTTAATGGACAGGCTCCAATCTACTACACACTCCAAATCTGGACCAACTGATGATTGCTGGTCTAGCATGAAATACGTATAATGGTGATTATTTATCTTTTCAGCATATATGTGCTTGAGTGTATCAGTATTATTAGATAGAGTGGAGAGTGATGGGTCATCTGTAAGTCTGTACTCTATACCCTATATTACATATATAGACACAGGTATATAATAAGCCTGTGTTTCAGTTATTCGACTATTATTTATTTCCTTGATATTAGAACATTTTACCATTTTTTCATTATTTCTTGTTTTTTTTAGCCATATTTATTCATTTCTTTTATTTTTCTATTTCGTTTTCTTTATGCTAATATGTTATCTTTTTCGTTACTCTTATTTTTAAATCTATTAGAATTACTTAAACCATTTGTAATATATGTGTGTGTGAGAGAGAAAAATACTTAACCATTAGTAATATATGAGTGAGAGAGAGGAGGAATATATGTGTATGTGCGATTTTCATATAAGATTTTTACAATATTATTTTGGGAAAAAATAATGAAATAGTCAAGCGTTGGTGGTCGATTGGTCAGCACAGCCGCCTTACAAGCAGTTGTCCCGTATTAGCGGGTTCGCTTCCCGGCCGATGCTATAACACATGGAAAAAAAATAATGAAATAGAGTGATAGTTAAAATTTAATTAAAAAAAAAACATTGACTAAAAGTTTCAAAACTTATACATCACAAATCCATTAATAGTTTTTAAAATTCTAAAAAAATGGGGTGGGGGGAGGTGGCATATGTTTGATTTTAATTTTTTAAAATTTGAATCAGCAATAAACAATTCTTTCATTTTATATAGAAACTATAAAAAAAACGCTACTACTGTAAGTCTGTCTCCAATTAGACTATCGACCGTCTCCGTAAGGATATAAAAAAAAAAATGTATGTGAACTCTTCTTTCTTTTAGAATGTTTTTTTTTGTTGTTGTTTAAAAAAATTAAATTTGAGTTTTTAAAAAAAATCTCTATCACATTCTTGTAACATATATCTATATAATGTCTGCATATTAGATAATTTGTGAGAAATTAAATTTTTTAACTTGTCAAGAGTCTCCTGGGAATATGCATTATCTCTAATAAATAAGAAAACAATTCTTATCACAATGTCACTACAAATTACTCTACCTTATGATGTTTAAAAATTATTATAAAATAATGATCCATACCATATATATCAGTAAATTTTTGATTAAATGGTACTGATTTTGAATAAAAAAAAAGTACAATATAAATTTAAAAGAAACAAAAACTAATATTTATCATTCTAATTGACAGATTAAAATTTGAAAAATGTTGCGTTATAAATTTAAATAGTTATTTCTACTTTTTTTTATACTAATATTATTAAGAATTACAGTTATATACGAATTCATATTTTCATTCCAAAATTTCTTAATAGTCTATAATGAACTTAGCATGAGAGAATCGTAGAAGAAAATTCGTACTTCGTACTATAAATTGAAATAAAACTTTAATCAAAGTTATTTATTTCAGATACTATGGTTTACAAAAAATAATAAAATTTACTTTCTTATTGATCATTCTAAAAGTAGAACTTAACCGTGTCATTCGTATTATTATGCTTATTACAATTTATTTACACGATTTTATCTTTAAATAATATAAATTAAAAAAGAACAATGCAAACACATACATGTTTTGGTATTAAACACTGAGCATTGCCAATTGCTCAACAAGCTTTGTGATAAATGCTTAGCTAGAAAAAGCATTTAAAATATCTCTGACAGGACCCCACCTCTGGCCATGGTTTCATGCTTTGGCTCTCCTCAGAGAGGCTCTAGGATGGCTTCAGACACTAGATCTAAAAATACTAACCCAAAACCAGCATTTATCTAAAAGTTATCTATTGAGTGGAAAATCTGAAATTTTCAGACACGGACATGTCTTCAAACCCAGCTATCCAAATCAAATAGCTATATGGGACCGAGAAATCTTCAGCCATACCATATATTAGTAGTCTTAGCAATATAACATTGCATAAGACTTAAGGCAGAGACTATAAATAGTCAAAATAAGAGTCATAGATCACATGACCCAATTCTCTTAAGCTTGTAAGATATAAACCCTGAGCATTGTCAATTGCTCAACAAGCTTTGTGATAAATGCTATTTAAAAGATCTCTCAGCCACATGTAGCTAATTGAGTTGGATAGCTGGATTTGAAGATGTGTAGGTGTCTGAAAATTTCATATTTTCCACTCAATAGATAACTTTTAGATAAATGCTGGCTTTGGATTGGTATTTTTAGATATAGTGTCTGAAGTTATCCTAGAGCCTCTCTGAGGAGTGCCAAAGCATGAAACCATGGTCAGAGGTTGGGGGGGGTTCCTGACAGAGATATTTTAAATGCTTTCTCTGGCTAAGCATTTATCACAAAGCTTGTTGAGCAATTGGCAATGCTCAGTGTAAATTTATATCTTATAATCTTAAGAGAATTGGGTCATGTGATCTATGACTCTTATTTTGACTATTTATGTTTTGGTATTCTCTTATGAAACTTTATCTGACATTGATCTTTTTAAAATATAGAACGAATATTTCAAATCATTTATGATTTTTTTTAACACTAGAATATTAAAATATTTTGTTAACTATACATAATGTAGCATTCATAATAACAGTTACTATTAAAAAGCTGTAACGGAATTGCTTTTAGATTATGTAAGCTTGCACTTTTCAGCAATGTGCATTAAGGCAGCAGAGTGTTATAGCAGGGGTTCCCAACCTTTTTATGCCCACATTCCTAAAAAAATTTAATATGTTTTCACACCCCTTAAAGTAATAATTTATTTAAGAATAAAAGTGTAAGTAACCAAAAGAAATTTGTACAATCAATTTTTAATAATATATAAACAAAAATTAAACATATGGAAAAGAAAAAATATTACGACAAACTAAAAGTTCATAAATCCTACAAAAAAATTAATTTTTTTAAAAAAAATTATAACTAATGTTCAAATATTCATAGGCCAATTTAAATTTAATGATTCTTTTGTTCCTGATTATTGCATAAAAGTTTTTCAAAATGTGGCACTTTGTTGCTGACAGCAATCCACATGTCTGTCTGTGCACCCAAACGATTTCTAGATTCTGTCTTTATTGACAAAATTATACTAAATACAGACTCACATAAGTATGTTGTCATGAATGGGATGAGCAGAGTTAGAGCTTTTTTACAAAAATTTGGAAACATGTCCATTGCCGAACACCAATATTATTCCAAAGTTTGGCTTTCAAACTGCATTTCAATAACACAATTTGTGCACAGTTCAAAAGCTCTTTCTTCAGCTCTTCATCATCTGACATATCCAAATTGATGAAGTTTGAAATTTATAATCCATTTTTTCAGAAGTTTCCAGTTCTCCTCCTCCAAAATATCCATTGAATGACTTTGATAGTATTTTCAAATGATCCATAATTTCTTCACAAACACTTGGAATTAGAGACTCAATGTCATCAATCATTTCTTTGAGTCATAGAAAATTTAAAAGATTCATTTTTTAACTCATTGACGCCAAAGATATAACCTTTCTTGAAAAATATTTAACTTTTCCCAGCATTTCAATATGATTACATTAATTAGAGGGATTCTGATGTTAAAAAAAAGTTGAAAAGTTATTTAGAACGTTAAATGAAAGTATAGGAACCTTATTTAAAACAGAGGTCAGTATATAAATATTGTACTTATAAATATAAACATATCATGACAAAAATGGAAACTGTACTGTATGGAATGCATAGGTAATAAATATCTTTGTGCAAATTTAGTTCCAGTGCTCCCAATTCTATGAAATAAAATTTATAAATTAAAGCAAAATTAATTATTATAAAATTTTGTTTAATAAAGGTAAAGAAACAGTAGAACCCTAAAAAATTAAAATTATTGACACTTTTATTATTTTATTTATATATTAACTGTCTTGGGTTTTGGCAGTTACAAAATAACTTCTAGAAATCTTCTCTTCATGTGATAAATAATGACCATATGATTCTGAAAACTTATGACCAGATTAGCAAAATCCTTATTAATTATCCGACTAGTAGAAATTTCATCTAATTTTTATAATTTTTGGCCAAATGCCTGAATCATTAATATATAAATTTAATGTAAAAATCAGAAGTTTAAGCGTATTTTACTCTCAGAATCACAACTTTCTCCACTTCTTTCTTTGTTTTAAGCTGGAGATAATTTGATATTTTGACCATGTTCTGAAGAACAGAGCAAACAAATGTAAATCTTTCCCTAATAGAAAAAAATATATACTCAGGACATAATGACTCAATGACAAGAGAAGTAATTTAACATTAATTTAATGTTAACAATTAATTATGTATACAACAGAATTAATATATATATATATATATTGAAAGAAACATATATGATAAGTTACACATATATAAGACATAATATATATGTGTGCATATAACTATTTTTACATGTCTTATACTTTGCTGTATAACTCAAAAACATATACAGTCTTATATAAGAAATTCTACTTCTAATTTACCTACCTTTACAATTTACATGACCTTGTTTGGCTGACTAAAAATATAAGGTTGGGATTACCTGTACAGACTATATTGTTCATTACCTACAACTAGGGATCAATTCCTTACATATCAACTTGTCTCCATTATTTTTTTTAAGTACAATGCTTATATCAAGATTGATCTAACTCTTAAATTCTGTACGTCAATTGATTTGATAAAAATACTGTAGTTCTTGTTTGTTTCAAAACACATTAATTTTAGTTTAATTCAGAATCTCTCATGCATAACTTATTTATATTTTCTCTTAACAAAGTTAGTTTCACATATACTCAGTCAATAATAAAATATTTACAGACCTGTAGAGGTCCCTACGATCACATTTTTACGCGGATATTCTTGAGGTTACAGCCTTAGTAAATATTATTCCTTGATTATTTAATTTATTGTACAAACTGCACTTTATTATATAAATGTAATATTGTTGATATTTTAAATGTTCATACATTTTTTATTTGATAAATTTTTAGACGCTTTGTATTTTATTTTGTTTAATGTTAAGTTTTATTGGGTGTTACATCATGTAAAATAATGATAAAGGATAATATCAGTATAAAGATATTTATTGAGAATTAAATATTTTGTAACATAATGTCATTTAAAAAGTTATGTGTTTATTACTAACTATGGGTCTTTGAATTTGAACTGCCTTGTAGGTAAAGTGGACAAAACAAGACAAAACAATTTTTGGATATTCGAGTAATATTATGCATCAATTATGAGTTTTTAGCGAAGTAACAAACCTTACAATGGATCAAATCCAAAAAAAAGCCGTTTAGTAAAATGTAAAATAATAATATCAGTATTTTGAAGTTGATTTCAGGATTCCACATTTAGAGTCCAACACTCTTGCACAACATTATATCGAACATGCAATAACAATATTTGTAAATATAATTGATAAATCTAATTATTATGAGTGAAGCCGACATGTTGCAGAATTACTTTAATTATTATGAGACAATATTTTTTAAATAAGTTCCTTTCAAAATAAATTATTATTAATAACAATGTGTCATTGTTTTATATAAATTAGAATATTTAAATAAAAGTTGTTTCTTTGAAAGAATCAATTTTTACAATTTTAATAGCTTTAGCCTAATCTCTTTTGAATAATCCATTCTAATATACTGATGTGGATTGTTTGGATTATCAAAATGGCAGATTATATAATCTATAGTATATTTTGAAAAACTGTAAAAAAAAAAAAAGTAATCCTTTCATATTTAAATGAAAAATATTTACAATCCAAAATATGTTTCTAATAATAGGATAATTTGGAAATCTAAACATTTTCATTTACAAACTATTGTAAATAATTTGTAATATAAATTTACAAATTTATTGATGTTTTTGAGAAATTTGTTACTAAAGTTTGAATTTAAATATGGCTTGTCATATAAAAATTTATTTATTTATTTATTTATTTTAATACAGTTAATTTGTAAAATCTTTTTCTTTTCTTTTGAACATATTATGAAAACCTGAGGTGTTTTGTACCTTAGCCCAAAGGCCTACAAAATATTAATCCAGTTTTACCTACATCTAATACTTGTGATTAAAAAAATATCCCAAAAAAGAATTAAAGCATCTAAAAATAGCTGTGAAAAAGATACAAAACATGTTTAATATGAAAAGAATATTAAAATAAATCTGCATTTTTATTTAAAACAAATTTATTCACAGGTTATTTTTATTTATTTACAAAACTAGACATAGATTTTGCTATATCTGACTTAGCACATATGTTATTCTGCACCAATAATGAAATTCTTGATTACAAATTATTTTATTTATAAAAATTAATAAAATATTTTAATTTTGTGGTGCAATATTTTTAGATTAGAGTTTAAATTTTAGTTTAAATAGAAAGAGAAAAAAATGTTATAAAATGATCCAAGTATAAATTGATCTATATTAATTATAGAAACAATAACAAAACTCGTTCTAAGACAAGATGAATTATATGTATATAATGATATTCTTATTTGATGCCTGTATTATCACCTTATATATAATACTACAAAAAATTTTAATAGAAAATATAAAAATAAAAATATTAATAATAAGGTTGATTCTACTAATAATAAAAAATATGGATATCAATAACATATATTTCAAACGAACAAGTAAATTTTATAAGGAAAATTTATAAAGATATATGTGATATTGCATTTTATGCACCTTCTGGATTAAAAAAATTAATAAATGTCAAGCATTGGTGGCCGAATGGTCAGCACAGTTTCCCTACAAGCAGTTATCCTGGGTTTGCTTCCTGGCCGATGCTTTGACACATAAAAAAAAAAAAAATTAATAAATAATTCAAAAGATAAAACCTCATTTTTAAAATAAAAATTGCATCATTTATAAATGGAGATGTAAGTGTGGCACCAGATATATAGAGGAATCAAGATGTGCATTGGAGAAAAGAACGAAAGAGCACTTGAATGTATTAAAATGGGTTCAAAAAATGAAACAAAATTGTAATGAAAATGATAATGTTTCAGCATCGGTTTTTTTATGACCATAATAGATTATGTATATATGGTTTTAATTTGGATTATAATAATGTAAAAATATTACAAATTGAAAGAAACAACAATAAAAAGAAAATAAACGAAGCCATGTTAATATATAAATATAAACATGACTTAATATCAGACAGGCAGCAAATGTAAAAATCATGGAATTGTGGGAAGTTTAGCTTTGAAAGTGTTAGTTGACAAAGACTATGAAGATAGTCAAAAGCATTCCTAAGTGGATAAAAAAATTTTAAAGTTGGACTTTATATATATTTAGGTTACTGGATTTATTAATATAATGCACTTTAATAATGAAAGATTTGGGTTTTTCTAAACAAGGTATGTTATAATTATGTACTCCGGGACTGTGATATCTACTACCATATGCAAATATAATTTTTAGAAATTGAACTATAATAACAATTAAATGACATGCTGGAGCCCAAGGTCCATGGGGGTCGCAGTCCAAATTTATGACTTTTGGTGCTTGGACTTTTTTTACATTTTTATCTTTGATATAAATTTAATTTTTTAAAATAAAAAAAACTTACTTAAAAAATAACTAAATAAATGATTTAGAAAGTTATAAACTTTATAAATTAGTAATAAATAATAATATTTTTTTCAAATAAAGATAAAAAAAAAAGTTTGATGGAAGAGTTATTAAATACTACCAGAGTGTTTAATCTAACTTCCAGATGGAGCATACTGTATATACCAATGATCAAAAAAATTGAAATTAATAGGAAATAAAATATATTTTATTAATGAATTTATGACAAGAATACATAAAAATAAAAATAGTTTTAATTATCAAACCAATAAGACTAATAGCAACACTATAATTTCCAAGTTTTTATTTATTATGTAAAATATAAAATAAAGATCCAATTCATTCTGTTTATTTTGGCAATGAAAGTAATTTATTTAGCAATTGAATATTATATTCAGCTATCAAAACAATAAAAATGGACAGGACCTGATTCATATTATGTTGAAAAAGTAAAATAAAAACAGGAAAATCAATAAATAACATTTTTTAAGCATATATTATTGAAAAATCATGGTTTCACTTATTTTTATAATTTTAATTTTATTCATTTTATTTTATTAAAAAATTATAATCATACTTTCACTTTTAATTCTTATAATTCAGAGATACAATTCAGTTTTAATTCACTCTTTTGTGACTATCATTAGCTTAATTCTGCTGATTTTATATTCATTTGATGGTAAAAATTGAAAATAAAGTATGTATAGATTTTTATTTTTTTTAAAAACCTGAAGATGGCAGTAGTTTAAAACTATAGACAAGCTGACAAAAACCTAAAAGGTTACTGATTGGTGGATTTTTTGATTTTGGGTGCATAAATGAACTTATAAATTTTTCATTGATTATTATTAGCAATGAGAAAAAAATACATAATTTATTTAATTATTTATGATTATTTTTACAAAATATTTGTATAATAATTATTAATCTACCATTTGTGTGCTCAAACATCATGATATCCTGAGCAGCAGAATATACAAATATTTATTCATCTTCAGACATCATATGATTTAAAGGTAGTGACCATCTTTATCTATTGCTAATTATTTAACTGGTGATTAAGTCAGTAGGATGGCAATAACCTATTTACTATCTAATATCCTATTGAATAGTATTTCTGTAGTGTGATTTTTCACTACATCACTCTCATGCAAGGTGGTACTGGTTTCTATCCACTTTTAACACTTTGTGGAGTGGTTTAATTATAAACATATGACCAAAAAATGTGGAAAAGATGTATAATCACCCAGGATATACATTTCATGCTGAACCAATACTCATCAGTTGGCTCAGATCACAATCTCTTATATACATCTTTATCATTGTTAGAATATATATATATATATATAGCCAATTATTACAATTTAATTGATGAATGTCAAACTTACACCATCACAACTTTGACACAAACCACTTGATAAAAATATATTAATTATTTTTATGACATTCATTAGACTAGAAGTTATTCACTTAATGAAAAATATTTTTGTAGTGTAATTTTCACTACACCACTCTCATGCAAGGTAGTAACTGTTTTCTATCCATTTTTAACACCTTTTGGAGGGGTGTAATCACAAACATATGACTTGAAAATCATACATCTTTTTTCTATGTCTTTGCTCATGTTCATGATTACACCCCTCCCCAAGATGCTAAAAGCATATAGTAACTGATTTTTACCTTCCATGAGAATGGTGAAATATTAGTGAATAATCTCTAGTCTACTGAATAACTAATACAAATTATTAATATACTTTCATCAAGAAGTTTATGTCAAAGTTGTCAGGACAATAAGTTTCATACTTATCAAATAAACTGTAGTAATTAGCTATATATATATATATGCTGAACAAGAATAAAGATATGTGTATGAAATTGTGATCTGGGCCAACTAATAAGTGCTGATTCATCATGAAATAAGCATCTTGTGGATCATACATCTTTTCCTTATGTCTTTGATCATATGCTTGTAATTACACCCATCTAGGTATTAAAAGTGAATAAAAACTAATTTCTACCCTGCATGCGAGTGGTGTAGTGAAAATTACACTATATAAATATTATTTATTAAGTGGATAAACTCTAGTCTAATGAATGAGTAATAAAAATTATTAATCCAATAACATGTTATATATAGAGCTAGCAAAACAAACTCTTAACAAGCTTTGTAGAACACCCCCAACCTCAGACTGGTTTCTGCTATTGGTGCCCTCAGTGAGGTGCTAGGATATTCAATCATTAGATTAAAAATACCAGGACAAGCCCAGCACTTTATCTAATGTATAACTATTAAGTAGAAACTCGGAAATGTTCAGACATCCATATGTCTTCCAATCCAGCTATCTCACTTAAATAGCCATATGGGACTGAGGACGCCAGTAATAGAAACCGGTTTGAGGTTGGGGGTATTCTACAAAGCTTGTTAAGAGTTTGTTTTGCGAGCTCTATATATAACAGCTGTAAACGCAAGCTTTATTAAATTAGATCATGTGACATCTGACTTGATTTTTTTTTATAATCCAATATTTGAATTGATTTTCATCAAATAATCATGATTTAACATTGGACAAAAAAAAAAAAAATCCCACACAATTATTTTTATTTTAAAGAGTTTTTTAAATATAGAACATCATTGAGAAATTAATTGTAATCCCAGCTTCATTGCTTTTCATATTCAAATGTTGACAAATTTTTTTCAAAAAAATAATTTTAATTTACTTTTTTTTTTAAAAAAAAAAGTCAATAATAAAAAAACAACTTTTAAAATTATTGTATTCTTACACTATTATACATAGCTTGATTTATTAATTCTAGAAAATCCCAGAATTCAAAGTTAATTTCTATCTTAGTTACAATTCAGACTTCTGCTGAGAGTAATAAAATCATTGTGCAAAAATTAACAGTTGGTGGTTAGTATTTGATAATTAGTTAATTGCTAGTTTAACAATTTTCTTTTTTTTCTTCTGGTAGACAGAATTACGCTTCTTCCAAAATAATAGAACGATCAAATATATATAAATAAATGCTGGTTATGGGTTGATATTTTTAGATCTAGTGTCTGAATCTATTCTGGCACCTCTCTGAGCAGTGCCAAAGCACGAAACCATGGTCAGGGGTTGGGGGGGGGGTTCCTGACAGAGATATTTTAAATGCTTTCTCTGGCTAAGCATTTATTATAAAGCTTGTTGAGGAATTGGCAATCCTCATTGTTTATAACTTACAAGATCAAATATATAATTTCACAATGTCGAGTTTATTTTTATTTTTTTTTTAAATTGAAAAATGATAGGATAATAAGTACAATATACACACATTAAGATAATTGTGATAAATATCAACTTATCTTTTTCAATGAATAAACAATGGCCTAGTTGATGTGACTTTGAGCTGCAATTGATAAAGCAAGTGTTTGCTTATTACATGGGTTCAAACCCAATGTATAATTTTTTTTTTTCATAATTGAGGAATTTTTAGGTAACTTCAGAATTTTTTCCCCAAGTAACTCTCCGTGGTCATCTAATATTGGGCAGTAAATTGGTACCTATACATTCTTAGCTGGACTCGTTTATAAATGTCAATACACTGACTATAAAAAAAATCTTATTTTTACATAATACAATTACAAATACTTCATCGACAATAATATCAATTTCCGCGACTATTTAACCATAATTCAATGTATAAAATTTGGAATTTTTATAAAAAAAAATGTTGGGTAGAGATTTCGTTATCAGGCAAACCGTAATAATACAATTTATATTCATAATAAACTAATGTGAAACAACAGCAACAACAATAGTTAAATAGCTTAACAAAATAGCATTACTTAAGTGATTAAATAATAATTTATTGCCCTTTTTTTGTTTAATACTGTCTCAAAAATGTTTTTTTTTAATTTATAAAAAACTTTTAAACAACAACAACAAAAAATCTTAGCGCCAGATGTGCAGGAAAATTTACTCTATGTGGAAACACTCCCACTATTTTCATTACAATTTTTTTTTGCAAAAACAATTAAATTATAATAAAAAGTATAATGACTTTTAATAAAAGTCATAATTTTTTTAAATCTATATATAGTATATAAAAAAATATAGTATTTTACCGTGAAATTATATAATTATTAGATAATCACTTAAATAATCAATCCTCAAAACACTTCGAAAATGAAGCACAACTATCAAAAGAAAGTTGATGAATCCAATTTTAGAATAACGTAAGCTTGTTGTTAAGACCTGTAGAGGTCCCTACTATCGCATTTTTATGCGCACATTCTGAGGTTACAGCCTTAGTAAATATTAGTAATCAATGTGCGTTAAAATAAATTTATAATAAGGATTATGTTATTCATAAATAGGTTATACCTGAATGCAGCAGTCTTTAGATAGATAGCTGTTGATCCAGTGCAAAGGGTATTTTAGACAGCTGGATCAAGAACTCACATAAATAAATTGAAGTTATAGCTTGATCTACACCATAAATAGAGGTGTTAACAGAACCAAAATGTTTCTAGCGATATTCATAGTATATTAAGCTTGCTTATTAGTTACGCAGCTATTTTATTGAACCCGGAAGTTGCTTAAAATTGAAATTATTTATAATCATTAATACTACTACTTACTGTTAGTTTGATAATAAATATGACACCTAACTGGTGCCATTATGAGTTATCGGCTGAACTATAAAAACTAATAAAGTGGAAGGGTCCTATTTTTCTGATATTACTTTTATTATCTATTAAAAATGAAGGGGGAAGGGAGGACAAACATTACCACATGAACTATTTAACTTCAAGCCATGGGACTACAGATATTAAAAGAAAGAACATTATTTATTATTAATACTGTAGTTTTGCATATAAAACAACATATGACAAAATATAAGTATATTAAAAAACATATGTAAAAATACTGTAGCTGTTTTCCAAACCAACATCAATTTAATTCAATAATATTGCACCATTTTTAAAGAAACTTAGCAACGTTTTGTTGAAATTTGTTGAGCTGTAGATACTTTTAAAATTGATTGTATTTGCTGGTCCATTAACTTTAAACTTTCTGTAGTGTTATTGTTTTTTAAAATTAAAAATAATTGTTCACACAAATATGTACTGGAAAAAAAGAGCTAAAATACATCTAATGGCACCCAATATATTGAGAAATCAGTTGACTAATAAGTAATTATAGAAATTTAATAAAATTCCAACTTGGAATATTTAAATAAAGTTAAATTTTTCTAAAGACATTGAATACATGTATTAAATGATGGAAATAGTCCAATATAAAAATACAACTAGAACATCATCATCACAAACCTTCAGGAAAACACTTCTATATATTTTGGTTTCAATATAGAATCACATCGAATTTCAATTAATTCCAGTTGTAAATTATCATCCATGGTTTCAAAATCAATTGATAGAGGAGAAGTAAATAGATGAGATTGAGTTTCACATTTTTTTAATCCGAAAACTATCTTTTGAATTCATTTTCTAACATTGCTATTTGACTAGCATATTCTGAATATTTCAACCCGAGTGTTTGTGACTGCCAACATTCAAAGTGAAATATTTTTATTTTGAAGTTGTTGTTTCCAACGTAATAATTTTTGTTTGAAAATATTAACATTGTCAAATAACATTGTGACTATATGATGTTTGCCTTGTAGTTTAAGATTAAGTTGATTAAAGTAATTTGTAATGTCATCTGAAAAAACCAAGTCCTTTATCCATTGATTATTTTGCAATATTTCACATTCATAATTTTTTGATTCTAAAAAAATAGTAATTTCATCCAGAAAATTGAAGAATCACTCCTAAACATTATGATTGGAAAGCCATCTAATTTTTCTATAATAAAAAAGATCAGTGTTGTCTTCTAGATATTTAACAAACTGATGATGATTAAGGGCATGTGCATGAATCTAATTTATAATTTTCTCTCATATGTCAAATGTGTTGACCGGGAAGTGAACCCAGGCTAGCTGCTTGGAATGCAGCTATGCTAACCACTAGGCCACCAATGTTGACAGCCATTTTTTAACACGTCCAATATTTAAATATTTGGATCATTGTTTGCTGATGAACAATGCAATAAAAATGTTGAAAATAGTCATTACCTTCTTATTTGCATTTTTCTTTTAACTTTGTAACATTTCTGTTAAGAACACCAGTAATGGCAGGAGAACCATCAATTGCAAGACAAACTAGCTTTTTAAACAGTAAATTGTATCAAATCAAAACTTTCATAAGATTGTCAAAAATATCAACACCTGTAGTTGTATTGTGCATAGGAATAAGTGCTAGAAGTTCTTCCCTAACTTTCAAGTTTACATCAAATCTGTGGATAAAAACAGCTAATTGAATGACATCCTGTGCATCTATATTTTCATCAATTGCAATGGAATAAGTTAAAATGTTGCAATTATTGATTTTAACTGATTCCTTAAATTCTTGACTATATCATCAATTCTGCTAGCAATCATATTCTGAGATCAACTATATTTTTGAACTTCTTTAATTGTTCTCGACACAATACTTCTACTGAACATCATGTGATCACCATCTCTATACTAGCCAAAGACACCAAAATATATAGGTGCTGAATTGAGTTCAGACCCATATGACTATATAAGCTATTGAGCTTAGATTGAAGATATTAACAATGTTTTCAATTTCATTCTCATAGTTTTGTAGTAAGGTAGAGTTAAAAGGTGGCTGCTGGATGGTTGCATTAGATCCTAAGATCTAGGTTCAGTGCTCTCAGATCCAAGGCTCCTCACTGATGATGGTCACAAGCCAGAAAATAGTCTGGGGATATTGGATGACTAGGCACTAGATAGGGATTTTATGCAAAAGCCTTCTGGCATCCATTGATTACTCTGTTTGGCACAGGGTGGCACTACTGTATGGAGAATTTTTGCCTTTGTTTAATACTTCTACTGCTTTAAGAATGCATTTGCAAATAAATTCCTCTTCAGCAAATGATTTTCAGTTGCTTGCAATTAAGTGTGCTAATAAATAGCTAGTTTTAACAGCAGCTACATTATTCTCAGTAAGCTTGGTAAATACACTGTTGTTTTCTGAGTGTCAGCTTTAATTCTGACATTTTATTTTCTCGAAGTTTCACAACATATTTATCATAGCATTCTTTATAATTTGTATTGTAGTGCCTTTTGAGATTATATTCTATGCAAAGTACAATTAAGTTTCTACATATCAGATCATAAAATTTTATTTTTTTACTTCGATAAAAAAATATTATACTCATTTTTTTAAAAAACTATGATGTTCTTCTCCAATGCACAGTTTTTTATCCATACTGGGTAGAGGGCTTCAACAATATTATAAATTTTTAAATAATTTCAAAGAAAACACTATCAGTATACTTTTATTCACATGCAGAACCAAGTTAATCTGTCAAAGTGATGAAGATGTTACCAGTTTTATCTAATTATCAGAAGTGCTGTGCATGTCAAATAATGTACTTCATATGTTTAATACATTCTTCAGTATAACAATGAATAAATTTGTGGACACATGGTATAGGAAATAAAGCATCTACTACATCATTTAATAAAAACAGTAATTTTTTGAAGTTTATTTGGTACTTAAGCATTATCCTATCAAGCTTGCAGCCATTTTTTTTAAATATGCAGTTTTGGGGCCATACAAGTATTTTTTTTTGTTGTTAATAAGTTGTAAAAAATAATAAATCAATTATAAATTCCATTCACAAGCTCTATTTCAATTTTTTAAATTTCAAACATTGTCATACTTTGTTTATATTCAGCTTCATTATTTTTGTCACTGGGATTTTGATAAAATGATGAAAGTTTGGGATCTTCATTTGACAGAACAGTATGCAGTGAAATATTTACAAGGATATGAAATCCTGCCCCCCCAAAGAGCATACAATATTAATAAGTTGACTTAATAAAAAAAATGGAAATGCTATAGTACTTATAAATAATTCAGTAAGCAAAGATTGGAAGCACTTTTTTTAAATTATACAGTTTCAGAGGCCCTACAGTAAATTTCTAAAAGAAAATGGCTGAAAAGAAGTTATTGTATTTAATATTTTCAGTGTTTTTTTTTTATTTTTTATTAGTATTATTTTAAAAAAAACCAATTTTGTGGAACATTATATATAATATTCCCACTTTATTTATTTATTTATTTTTTTATTGAGTGAAGTTATTAATATAAAAATGTAACAAATGTAAATAAAAAAAGAGATAAACTAAACCTCTTCTTGATTATTTATAATTGATTTATTAATTTTTTAAAACTTAACAACTAACACATATTTGTTAAAATATAATTAAAAAAAGAAATACAAGTAAATATTTGTAGGGATCCCAAAACTGTGTAATTTAATTTTTTTTTTCCAATCTTGCTTTACTGGATTGTATACAAGTACTAATATTATAATTAATTTTTACAGAAATTTTTCTTTTTTTAAAATAACAATAATAAAAAAAAATGTAAATATTAAATACAATTACTACTTGTCAGCCTTTTTTTTTTTTTTTTTAGCATTTATTATATGCTCCTGAAACTGTATATTAAAAAAAAAATTGTCTGTCAAACTTAGTGGATAGGATAATGCATATGTACCATTTATTTAATTCTTATATGTATATATAATCATAATTTTAAAAAATTCAGTATTATTAAAAAATATATGACCAATCTTACTGGACCATGGATTTTTTTGTTGGCAGGCCAACAACCCATAGGTTGCGTATTTGACATACCTGCATTATACCATGTTCAAAGTCACTTGCAAAAGAAACAAAAAACTGGTTAAATAATTTTTCCTTTTTATTATCCTGTGTGCACCTTCCATAAAATACAATATATTAGGAAAAAATGAAAATTAAATTAATATGGTGGCTAAAGTAGGTCATTAAAAAAGATTGATATAAATTGTCTGGAAAATTGGCCTATCTAGTTAAACAGAATTAAATTTGGGAATACAAGTCAAATTTGCAAATTTAGTCTAAAAAGTATAATTTTCATAAGCAAATGCATATTGGTGAATGATGTAAAAATTACAATAAATCAAACATAAATAATCTTTTAATTGTCTAGAACATATAAAATATATACAAATAAAAAGTGTTTATATAAATTTGTGGTAAATCCTTTGATTCATTTCTGTGTGATGATTTCCATCTTAGTGTTAACTGTTCTAGTTAAAATGTGTTAAAGGGGTTGCAAATAATAGCAAAACCACCACTGATAATCAAGAGTTATTATTTGGTTAAAATATTCTTCTGTCAAATAATCTAACTAGATTCAGGTACAGAACTCAACACAAATACTTATGAGCAGCCAATATTTTGATTATTAATAATAAAAAATTATAATACTAAACAATATATATTAAGGCTATAACCATAAGATTATGCACCTAGATGCGACAGTAGAGACTTCTACAAATCTTAACACAAGATTAATGACTTTAAAAGACAAGAGTGGCCACTCCTATCTTTGACCTACTTTTTAATTATATAGGCAAATCTAAAGCATTTTGATTTGAGAGCATGAAGCTATTAACTACTTCACTGATGAAGTCCACAATTTTTATACAAGTTAACGTATGCAAAATCTTTTGATTTATAGTAAATCAGTGTGAAGCTCTTATAATTAAAAATCTTTTAAGACAATTTAAAGTTGTAATTAATAATTTATTAAATGCATACTCATTACCTAAGTAATACATGTTAAGGCTATAACCTTAAGACTATACCTCTAGATGTGGCAGTAGGTATCTCTACAACTCTTAACACAAGATTAACTACTTTAAAAGACAAGAGTGACCACTCTTATCTTCAACCTACTTTTTACTTATATAGGTGAATGTAAAACATTTTGATTTGGGAGCATGAAGTTATTAACTACTTCACTGATTGAGTCCACAATTTCTATACAAGTTAACATATGCAAAATCTTTCGATTTACAGCGAATCAGTGTGAAGCTCTTATAATTAGAAATCTTTTAAGACAATTTAAATTTGTAATTAATAATTTAAGCCCATACTCATTACCTAAGTAATATATATTAAAATTCAAATCATTCTCTACTCCATCTCAAACAACTAACACACATGATGTATGTAGTCATGTGTGTCAGTTGTTTGAGATAGAGCAGAAGACAAATATAGACTGAAAAATCATAAGTTCAAATTTCTCTAGTTACTTAAATATTTATTTAGTAAATTTGAAATTGTTTTTTTTTTTCCCAAAAGTTTTCATATTATTTTTTGGACAATCTTGCAAAAATGCGTATACAGATAGAAAATATCTGCAAATATGACAATTTTGCACTGCTCTTTTCCCCTTCTTGGGTTAGCTCTGATATTATGTAAGTAATTAAATAATATATAAGTCACTTACCAAATGGTATGTACATCCAGAATATGATTTTTTGAAATGCTTCACTTTTGAGCTTCATCCTGTTCACTTTTTGGTCAGTAATATATTAAAACTTAATCCTTGCTTGTTTAAAAACCCATTGAAAATCTCTCATGCATAAACTTATTCACATTTTTTATTATTAAAATTATATTCCTTCAATAATAAAATATTTCCACAATTATTTAATTTTTACATAGTGTTGTCCATTATTAAGAACTATAATTTATTATATATATATATAATCTGATATTTTAAATTTTCATACTTACATTGTTTATTGATCCAGCCATAGGTCAATTTTAAATATCACAACTTATCAAACTCTTACACCCCATTTGCATCTTCTTGTTAAAATGTTCTGTTTTAAAAATGCTTTCATTATTTTTCATCTCATTCACATCTTCTTGTTTAAAATGTTCTTGTTTTAAAAATCATTTCATTATTTTTAATTCACAGAAAACTTATTTACATTTTCTATTTTAAAAAATAATTTCATTTATTTTCATTCAATAAAATATATTTATAGATATAATAAACATCTCCATACTTCCCCATTCTTTGTTGTGAGTGGAGGAAGTTTGACAATGGTAAATGAAAATGTAACAAAATATATTTACCGTCTATATAATTGTATTTTTTAACACTACATTATACATTTTATTATGTAGTTTGACAAGTATGTATTTAGACAGGAAAAAAATTTAAATTTTCTTACTTAGATTGTTTATTCAATGCATTTTTAGAAGCCATTAAAACACTTTTCACTTTATTTTATTTATTCTTAGGATTATGTTGGATAATTAAAAAAAAATAAAAATCAAACTCTTAATTTGTTCCAATAGGTAAATTTTTTAGATTATGTCAATAGTACAATTATGTAGGGGCTTTATTACAATAAGAGAATTTGTTAAGAATTCAATATTTTGTCATTAAAACAAAGATTATATGTCATAATTAAAAAATGGGAGAGAAATAATCATTGTTATTAAAAAAACTTTTCACAAGGTTCTTAGCAGAATCAATCCAAGAACCACACATTCCAGAGATGGATACTCTACCGCTAGGTAAATTGTCTGATACATACAAGTTCTGCAAAATATTATTGATAAATTTGATTTTTTTACAAGCAAAATTACTGTAATTATGAGGTAATATTTTTAAAATAAATTATTAATAGTAATATGTTACTTTTTATATAAATTGATGTTTGGAAAATCTCAACATTTTCATTTTATTAATTATAGTGACAAAAAGGTGTTGGCCTGTTCAGTTTTGTGCAAACGTAGAGTCTGTATGAAATATATTTTGCTCGAGCAATTGTCACAACAAATCTAAGTAAAAAAAATATTCTTCTTATGTTTAAATAAAAAATAATCAGAACATTTCTAACAATAAAGTGGTTCAGAAATTTAAACATTTATATATGTTTTATTAATGATTGTGACAAAATGGCATTGGCCTGTTCAGTTTAGTGTAATGATAAGAGTAAATAGATAGTATATCTCAAGTCTTGAAATTCGAGGTTTAGGCATTAATAAGTAAAAAAGCATTCTTTTCATATTTAAATAAAAAATATTTATACTCAGAACATATTTCTAACAATGAAGTGATTCAAAAATACAAATATTTTTATTTATATATAAATTTTATTAATTATCTTAGTATCTTGGCACCCCTGTGATGATCACCCTTTGTGCCCTGCACACATGTGGGAGCCCTGATGAGTGCCATTTATTGGAAAAGTCAAATTGAAAAAAGTATTTTGTTGCTTATGTAATAAGATATATCAAATTAAATATGCCACTAGAAACATTTGATTTTAATATCATTGTTTATCTAAATCGTGATGTGAAACAAAACAATTATCAAAGAGACTTAACCATAAAAAAGTATATATATATTAGTGTGTGCGCGCAAATGCACATAAAGCTGCATTATAACTGATTTTTTTTTTAAAAAAAAAAACAAAAACAATTTTTTTCTATTTGCCGCAAATGAAATAGTAAAAAAAATTTTTTTATAAGAAATATCATTATGTCCATAATGTTTCTAATTTTATTATTATTTAATTCTACTTTTATATATCCTATATACATAAAATTATAAGTGATGCTTTAATTTAAGCATTAAGCATTAAATCTGGATTAATTCAAATGCTACATATATGTGTTTGATGTCATTTTTTAAACATTTTCCCTCAATTTTAATGTAATACTGTTGGTCTTTCAAAAACACCCAATATATATATTATATAGAAAGAAGTTAGAAATTTTTTTTATAATCTCTGAAGAAAGTGTGGGAGCAAGTGAAACTAGCCTCAGGGAGTTGGGCATCAATGCGAGAGGGAGAGTTGTGCCCTCTTAGTCAACTATTAAAGCACAAGTGAAAATTTTTATTGTAATGTGCAGTCATATAGTGTGATATCATGCATTATGGCTTCTCCTTTCTTGAAGTCAGGAATCTCTCAGCCACTAATGCACAAAGAAACCTGCTAGCCACCTTATCGTTCCTTTCCATTCTCCACCCTAAGTTTTCCCCATATTCTTCTTTGTCCTACTCCACCCCATTTCCACAATATTATTTTGTCCACTCTATTGCCTTTATATCTAAATCCCCCTTGTCTTTTTCCAAACCCAGCATAAAAACTAAGAACCCACTTTCGGTATAATCATTTTGCTTATATTTATTCTTCCACAACTTTATTATTTGTACCCTTTCTACTTTTAAGCAGTTACATTCAATTAACAGATACCTAATATTCACCATGCCTTTTTTATATAACTTGCAGACTAAATTAACCACATTCCTCTATTTATGTGTATATTCCCATGTTGCTAATGATCCTGTTTGAGCCTTAAACAGTAAATTACTTTCATTACTATTATCATAAATTAACTCACACCCAATATTCTGTTTACTTCTATATATATTTAAACTCTTTTTACTCTCCATACTAGTTCTCTATCTCTCCAACTCCCTATTTTTTATTGATGCATCTGTTCTTCTATCCCATTCCTTGCCACTATAACACTCAATTTTCCTAACACTATCATTGCACCTTTTGTATAAGTATACTGACATAAAGTCTTCATCCAAATCTTCTGCATAGCATACTACCTTTCTCACCCATCTTGTTGTCTGTCCTTTACTCATAACTCAATTAAACACTATGAAAAATTGTTCTGTACATTCGAGCACCCTAGTGACAAATTAATCACTTAACAGTCCCATTTAATTAATCTGGACTTATGATTGTTTTTTTTTTTTTTTGTTTACATTATTTAACTGCTGAATCCATTATAGTACTGCTCGCTAATTGAATTATGATTATATTGATTTATCCATGGAATTCAATTGTTGCATCATTGATATTTAATATGAATAAAGATGACACCTTTAAAAAACTTGCCACAGTATAAGCATCTGAGCCAGAATTTTGAAGGTCCACAGATAATCACTGAATAGCTTCAGCATTCTTTACTCATAAATGCTAGGGCAAAATTTTTTTTTCTCATATGTCATAGCATCGGCTGGGAGGCGAACCCACAACTGTCTGCAAACAACTATTTGCTTGCAAGGTAGCTGCGATGACCTCTTGGCTAACAACACTTGACAGGGCAACATTTTTGTATTACAAACATAATCATATTTTAAAAAATGCTAATACTGAGTGCATATTGATGACTTGGAAGAATTTTTTCACACTTCCAATGAAATTCCTACTGCACTATGATTTGTTTTGTGAAACTAATGCATTAAACAGTTTAATATCTGATATGCTCCCTAATGGGGAACAGAATATTAAACTGATTTTTGGAATTAGGTGGTGAGTTAGGGGCTTGCTTTTCCTCCACCATGGATTGACCTGGTATTGCAGTACTTCATATGATCACCATCTCTATACTAGCACATAATTGTTGTAAACAAAGGCAAAACTCTCAATACAGTAGTGCCACCCTGTGCCAAACAGAGTATTTCAATTTCATTCTCATAGTTTTGTAGTAAAGTAGAGTTAAAAGGTGTCTGCTGGAGGGTTGCATTAGATCCTAAGATCTAGATGCAGTGCTCTCAGATCCAAGACTCCTCACTGATGATAGCCACAAGCCAGAAACTAGTCTGGGGATATTGGATGAGTAGGCACTAGACAGGGATTTTATGCACAAGCCTTCTGGCATCCATTGATTACTCTGTTTGGCACAAGGTGACACTACTGTATGGAGAGTTTTGCCTTTGTTTATTGCAGTACTTCCAGGAATGGCCCACTTCTCTTCCCAGAAGAAGTAAAAAGCTTTATTTCTTTCTGAATGTCATATTTATATATAAAAGTAGATACTATACCTATTTAAATATCAAAATCAGAATAAATAATTAGGGACACTCTGCAGGCAAAATGTATGATTTTAAAGATAGTAATGCAATAGATATGTAAATATGTATACCTGGAAGGGGGGGGAGATCTATAAATAAAACAGTCACAATCTTTGGTAAAAAAAAATAAGCTACTGAAGATTTTAAGCTAGAAAAAAAGAATCATACAATATTTAATTTTATATATATATAATTAAAAAAAAAAAACACAAAATTTTAACTATTTGTTTTTTAAACTGCTGAAAAAGTTTTAAATTCTTAAGAAATAAAAATATTATAAAATGTTCTCCAACGTAGATTAATCTTCTAATACTTTTGGAATGACATTTCTATTTTTTTTTTCAAAACAGATGTATCAAAATTATGTTTGGTATTTTGAAATTCAAAAAAGTTAATTACTCGTTTCAAGAAAATGCGTTTTTACTCAGAAATGAGAAAAAGTGTGTGATCTTTTAAAAATTATACTTTATATATACACATTGCATCTTGAAATAGTAAATCTCTATATCAAGATAAAATCAATTTAGTTGTGTTGCTACGTCATGCCCAAGTGGACAAAAACAAACTGAAAGCTGTTATCGACATATAATTGTTATTTTTTCGGCATTCTCCTATTAGTTTATTTGCCTATATCAGACAATTTAATTTTAGAAATGTTGATTAGAGGACAGTATTACGGACTTCCTAATAAACTTCCATAATGTAATCTCTAACTAAATGGTATTTGAATATGATCATGGAAAATTGCTATCTAATTTTCAGAAATGTATTTAATGCTTATGTAATTTTTATGCAAGCCATTCATTTCCATTACATGAAGATGGAAATTTAAAATGATGCACAAGTTAAAAAATTAACTTATATATAAACTAAGTATAGGGCATTTGAACCCAGATTTTCAAGCACCCTCCATCTATCCATGTTATCTCATACAACTGAGACACATGACCACACACATGTAGAAAAGATAAATAATCACCAATATAGGTATTTCGTGCTAACCAGCACTCATCGATTGGTCCAGATTATCGTCTTCCACACACATATATAATCAGTGCTCAACCATATTAAGATAGCAAATCTTCATAATTCGGATGGCTGAAAGGTTGGAGGTTGGAGTAGATTGAGGCCTGCCCATTAAAGTATGAAGATTTGCTATCTTAATATGGCTGAGCACTGATTATATATATATATGTGGGAAATAATAATCTGGACCAACTGCTGAGTGCTGGTTTAGCACGAAATCCGAATATTGGTGATTATTTATCTTTTCTACATGTATGGTTATATGTATCAGTTGTATGAGATAGCGTGGATGAATGGATGGTGCTTGAAAATCTGGGTTCAAATCCCCTATACTTACAATTGGGCTCCAGGTTTATGAAGAGTGCCTGGTTTTCAAAATATTTATATATAAACTGTATATACTTGGATTTATGTACCATTCCTCCTTTTATTCTTGTTCTGATAATTATAAAACTGTTAGATTTTGACTGTGGATTTCCACCTGTGATTATAGGAGAAGAGCATTCTGGGAGCATATAAAATAATAATTTTTTTTATTTATTTCGTTATTGTAGTACATTGGTAAATGTTTTGATTAATTTTAAACTTTGTTAATGTCTTTCTCTGATAGTCCATCCATTAATAGTAATGCTATTATTATATAAAACCTCATATATTTTATTAGTTTATTTTCAACAACTGTATTAGAAAATGCAATTTATTCTACTCCAGTGCCATCTCTTATAATATTGAGTAATTTAGTGGGCATTAGATAGTAATACACAATAAAATCCATTGATAAGTATATGGTTCTTGATAATCAACAACAATATGCACTGAATTTTGCACCAAGCATTCTACAGCTATTTTTATTTTTCACTATCTAAATTAATTCTATAAGATTTGAGAACCTTAAAGTTTTAAACACAATAACTTCCTTGCACACTTATATAAGTCTGTCAGTATTATTTTTATAAGTTTTTCATCCTATTAGTAGTTTAGAAATCTATGCCAAACAGAAGATTATTAATGATTAAGGTAGAAGTAGTTATCTTGTCATAAATGTTATAACATAGAAGTTTCATGTCAGATGATAAAAACTAAGATTTTTTTTTCTATCAGTAAATATACCAATGATTTTTGCTTGCCAGAAATTGCTTCTTCATTGAAGTGATTGTATAATATCCATACATATGTATTTACGAATGAAAAAAATCTCTCAATTGAAGTATAAACCAATATTTTCACATACAAAATATAGACTGATTGTTTAAGTAGCACACCACTTTAAATTCTTTAATCCACAAAGTTAAATTGAAAATAGTAAAATTCAAAGTGCTTCAGCAAGTCTTCTTTATTGCTCTTTTAATGAATAATGATTTAGTATTTAAGTACAGATTGCTTTCATTCTTAGTCTATAAAACTATTTAGGCCACATAATGATTCTGCACCTTTTCATTAATTAAAATTTTAATTTCAGTAATATAATTAAAACTTTAAAAGATGTCCACATTACATTCATTCCAAAATCATATCTTTTAAAATTTTCAAATTATCATTAATAAGACATAAAACCTCTTGCATGCTTTAATAGGTTGAAATCGATATAAAAGTTTTAATATCTCTTTTAAAAATATATGCCAAACTATAAACAGCTGAAAGATCAACTGTTAGAAAATGGAGGATTAAAAGGCTGATATGAGAAGCATTAACATAAAAAAATAAAAATCTTGATATGAATATAATTCTGGAAAATGTCTTATAAAAATGTTTATATACAATACTTAGTAATTTTTAATATATATTATATTACTCTGTAGAAATATAACAAAACGTTTTTTAACAAGAGATATTTCTTTCAATTTGAAGATGTCTTTTTATTGTTGTTCTTGTGATAAATGAAAATGTATTATAGCTGATGAGTCACCGTATTTCAGTGTGGTGACCAATTAGCTATAGACTATAATATGGCATTAGCTATAAACTAGAATATATCAATTTTAAAAAGTACTTATTAAAAATGGCTTTCAATTTTAAAGTGACATATTTCAGTGAAACTCCCCCGATTATTATATTTTATTCTGAGAGTCCTAGCAGATTCTTTGAATGAGCAGATATTAGTTCATACTTTATTTATAATATGTATTGTTTCCATTGATAAACACACACACACGCATATATATACACACTACAGGCATCTTACTATATACAAATATATAGACGGGTGCTAGTTCGTCGAAATATCGATATATAATGGAAAATAATACATGGTTTAACCCAAAAACCAATTTATCTACATCATTCAACCGTGAAAACATCAAATATATATATATCCATCTACATATGACATGTTTTAATTTAAAAATTACTCCAGTATACACATTCCAATAATTAATAAAGTAATCAATCATTATTATATATATTTTCATAGTATTATTTCCGGGAGTTTCCATGTAGTAAAAATATAATAGCTAAATAGCTGACGTTTTAATACAATAACAATTACTCTCCTCTGAGGTTCTTCTTTCGCAAATCATAGTAATGTGGTTGGTGAGATTTAAAACCATTATTTTTTCCTTTTATTTTCTCCTAATTCTCAAATTCTGTTGGTTGAGAAGTTTTAAAAATTATTTTATCCTCCAATAGCTTTTTCCAAATATTGCTAATTTTCTTTAATTCACACTTATTATTTATGCTCTTAGGTCTTTTAAAAATCTCTATAGCTTTCCTTAGCAGTCTCTGGTCATATTTTTTAAAACTTTTCAGCCAATAGAATTTGAGAATAAGGAGAAAATAACAAAAGAAAAAACAACGATTTTAAATCTCACCGCACACATTCTTATGATTTGAGAAATAAGAAGCTCTGGGAAATGTACTTGTTTTTTTTTTGTTTTTTTTCATGTGTCAAAGCATTGGCCGGGAAGCGAATCCGCAAACCCGGGACAACTGCTTATAAGGCAGCTGTGCTGACCACTCGACTACCAACGCTTGACATTGTTATTGTAATGAAATATCAGCTATTAAGCTATTGTATTTTATTACCCTCGGGAAGCTTCCCTAAATAATCCATGAGAATATTAGAATTATCATTATATATACTGTGTAATCAAAATATTCTAGAATAACACCACAAAATTGAATAAAGTTAAAAATTTTATGTAGGCATAAAATCGCCTTTAATAGCAAATGTCTGACAAACACTTTTTTTTTTTTTTGTATTTTGATTTTTTTTTTTATCACAGAATCGAGAAATCGCAAACGGATTTTTTTTAAAATTGTAATTAGTATAAACAATAGCTAAAGTACATTTTTTTGTTTTAAATTAGAAAGATCTTTTCTTCTTCCAAATTTGTCTATGATCACTTTAATTAAAATAAAAGCGTTGAAAGTAATTTTTTATTATCTGTTTGTGCACGAGCTATTAATATTTTAATTGATTTTAGCAGACATATTGGAAGGAATTAAATGAAATAACATTCTTACTTCCATAAATATTAAATCCACATTCAAAAATCTAAATGAAATGAATTTGTCTTTTGCTAAACATAGCGAAAAAATAGTATTCATTATACATGTATATGATATATTATCTTATAGACAATTCTTTTTTAAAAAAATTGATAATAAGAGGTATATTAGGGGATTTGAACTCAGACTTTCAAGCATTCTTCAACTATCCACACTATCTCATACCACTGATACACATGAGCACACACATGTAGAAAAGATAAATTATCACCAATATCCATATTTCATGCTAAAACAACACTCATCAGTTGGTCCAGATTATCATCTCCCACACACATATATAAACAGTGCTCAGTTTATATTAAGATAGCAAATCTTCATACTTTAATGGACAGGCTTCAATCTACTACAATCTCCAACTTTTCAGCCATCCATATCATTTAAAATCTGATGATGAAAAATCTAAATCCCATGTTGATGCCAATATTATTGCCATGCCCATGTTGACCTCAAGTCACTCTGACCCCTTATGTATAGAACTTTATCCATTTAAATACATAAAAGAGGGGTGGTCAGGATACAAGCTTGATGTGTAAATATTTGAAAACCAGGCACTCTTCATGGGAGCTTAATTGTAAGTATAGGGGATTTGAACTCAGATTTTCAAACACCCTTCAACTATCCAAACTATCTCATACAACTGATACACATGACCACACACATGTTGAAAAGATAAATAATCACCCATATACATATTTCATGCTAAATCAGCACTCATCAGTTGATCCAGATTTTCATCTCCCACACACATATATAATCAGTGCTTAGTTTATATTAAGATAGCCAATCTTCATACTTTAATGGACAGGCTTCAATCCACTCCAACCTCCAACTCTTCAGCCATCCATATCATTGAGTTTTGTTTTTTTATAAATGCTTTCAGAAAAGCTTTTTTTGTTTAAAGAAATATTTTTTATAGAAAAAAAAAGAAAGAAAAATCAGAGAATTCAAGTATAAGGATTTTAGAATGAATTGATTGGTATTTAAATAATTATTTCATATTTATTTTTCACAAAGAAAAATAAGTTTTAATTATAAAAATAAAATTAAATTTATCAATATATTTTTAAATATTAGTTTGTAAAAAAAAAAAAGATTAAACAAATATGTATATAAAATAGAAATTCATATAACATTACAATACTAACCAAAAACAAAAATTCACTAAAACTTTTTCACAACCATGTTTTCATCTATTAACAAATAGAGCAAGCGATTTTCAACTAACATACAACATATATATACAAAACAAAATAGTCTTCTCATCATTCACTTCAAAAACCAGCTTCCTTTAATATCAAAGAAATATAAATTTATATTTCTAAGCATTGTCCAAATCGGTTAATAATATATATTTGCTTTTCCTGTTTATAATTTATCAATGTTAAATAAAATCTAATACTTATTTTATTAGGAATAACAAAGTGTTGTGATTTTTATAAAAGAATTTCTAGAAATATAAAGGGGATTTGAACACATACTTTCAAGCCCCTTCACTATCCAAACTATCTTATACCACTGATACACATGACCACACACATGCAGAAAAAATAAATAATCACCAATATGCATATTTCGTGCAAAAGCAGCACTTATCAGTTGGTCTAGACTACCATCTCCCATACCTATATATATATGATCAGTGCTCATTTTATATTAAGATAGCAAAATCTTGACACTTTAATGGACAGGCTTCAACTCACTCCAACCTCCAACTCTTCAGCCATCCTACCATTGAAAATCTAATGATAGAATTCCAAATCCCATGCTGATGCCAACATGGGCATGACAACAATATTAGCAACAGCATGGGATTTGGGAATTCTATCATCAGATTTTCAATGGCATGGATGGCTGAAGAGTTGAAGGTTGGAGTGTTTGAAGCCTGTCCATTAAAGTGTAAGGATTTGCTATTTTAACATAAACTTAGCACTGATTATATATATGTATGAGAGATGATAGTCTGAACCAACTGATGAGTGTTGGTTTAGCATGAAATATGTATATTGGTGATTATTTATCTTTTCTGCATGTGTGTGGTCATGTGTATCAGTGGTATGAGATGGTGTGGATAGTAAAGGGGCTTGAAATTCTGTGTTCAAATCCCCTATATTTACAATTAGGCTCCAGATATAGGAATGCCTGGTATTTCAAATCTTAAAAATATAATCAATAAGTTGTGTAATATGTCATTTTAATCACAATTTTATATAAAATAATTTAAAATTAATTGAAAAAAAATCCCATTTAAAATTAACAAATCAAACGTTACAATTTATGAATAAATTTAAGATTAATAATTTTAAAACCAAAAAGGTACTTTGACACAATTATATTAATTTTAAAATGTTCCTTATTCTTTATAATGTTCCTTATTCTTTATTTTTATTTTATGGCAATGATTATATATATATATGGTACTTTAGCTTTATGGAACAATAATATTTTAATTTTATTATTATGTAATCTAATGTTATTGTGAAAATTGCATCTTTATCCAAATACACAAAAATTCAAAACGGCACAAGTTAGTAGAAAAATTAAAGAAAAAATATTGCATTTAAGTATTTAAATTATGCATACAATATCAAAGTGATGTTATATTTATTATTATAATTTCAAATAAAATGGATCATAATGTCAAATAATTGTAAATAAGAACTAAAAATAAAAAAAATGTTTCGTTTACAATTATTTTTTGTTTTTGATTACTATTTTTTTTAAAAGATAATCCATAAGTAAAATAGTTGATGGTAATACAGCAGATGCCATAAAGTATTTGCATTAAAAAAATTAAATGTTAGCACTTTATATCATATTTATGATTAAATAGCATATAGTTTCTACACATAAAATAATATTAGTAATTCATTTGTTTATGATTACACTTACATGTTCAATATTTTTATTGTATAAGGATATAATTTTTCTTAAGCAATCGTAATTGATGTTTAAGCATTTGGAGATGCCAAGTAAAAAAATCGTAGCAGTGAAACAGCCATAATATATTCTTAGTATGCTTTCAATATCTTTATCACAATATTATATTCATGATTATAATATTGTGACAAAGATATTGAAAACATGCTAAGCATATATTAAGACTGTTCCACTATTAAGCTTTTCTTACTTAGTGTTTACAGGTGCTTAAACATCAAGTCTATAGAATATGTATTTTGTGTCTGGATTTATGACATAGAAGAAAAAATAAAATTTTATTTTATTAAATTTAAAATTTTAATTCTAATTATTTATTTATTTAAATCAATTTGATAATTAAACAGGCTGTCCATTTTTTTCATATTTTTAAATTCTTTATTAGAGTTGATATAATTGCATTATTAGATATTTCTACAATACAAAAATATTCATGCTCCCATGATTCTATCAAAATGTTATTAAAATAATATTCATTTAATGATTTTAATTCATTAACATTGTAAATTTCAATTTTTATTAATTACTAAAAAAAAAATTTTAATGTAGATAGCCAATTTCTTTTTTGATTTTATTAGAATCAAAATCTTAGAAGAGAAATTTTGATTGTTTTTTTCTATATCTTAAATGCCGAACAAAATAAATTTTAAATATATATGAAATATTGCTATTTAATTTTTCTAATTCCAATTAATATTACAATTTTTTTTCTTTATATATATCAATAGCAATCAATCTTTAATCAATAAGTAATGAAGACAATAATAAGAAAATAAATTATTAATACTATTTTCTGCACATCACATATAGTATAATTCGTCAAGCGTTGGCGGCCTAGCGATTAGCATAGCTGCCTTCCAAGCAGCTGGCCTGGGTTCACTTCCTGGTCAACGCTTTGACATATATATAAAAAAGTATATATTGATTATTCATAAATATGACATAAAATATAAATTGAACTTTGCTTTTTTTAAATATATTTTATGAAAGATTTATTTAATTAACCTATTCATTCAGTATACTGAATGTTTACTATAGTAAATAGAGGGATTTGAACTTAGGATTTCAGTCTATATTCATCCTCCATTCCATCTCAAACAGCCAATACACATGATGACACACATGTGAAAAAGATAAATAATCCCCAATATATGACATAATGACGAGAAGAGTATGATTACAATATCAAATTCACCAGGGGCTTTGAGTGTTCCATCATTAGTTTTTCAATGAAATGGATGGTTGAATTGTCGGAAGAATGACAAGATTAAAGTCCCTCCATTAAAGTTTAAAAAATTGCTATCTTAATATAAGCCAATCATTTTGTATATTTGTGTAGGAGATTATGATCTGACTCAAATGATGAGTGCTGGTTCTGCATGAAATACATATATTGCAGATCATTTATTTAATGTAAAATATTAATAAATAAAATTATATGCATATCAGAAACACGTTTGCACAAGTTAATCTTTGTTCATGTTAGCTTTAAGCATGTTGCCATTCTATTTTCCAGGAATCAATTTTATGATTGTCAATATTTTAGATGGTACATTTAATAAGATACCATACTAAAGTTAATAAGAGCAGCAACACAAAGTCCCTAAAACCTATATTTCTAAGCCCTGTAATATTGCAAACTGATGAAGTTTATAAAAAAATTCCAATGTATAGACTTTATTATTAGCAAAAATAAAGATTAACTATAACTCTGTGCCTAACATCTCTCTCATCAATGATGGGTGTATTTTTATAGCAATGCCTAGAACTCAAGTAACTACCCAGATTATTTGGGAAGACAAATTACTTGAAAACTTTTGTATTTGAAAAATTCTACACGTTTTACTTTTGGCAAAACAAAATGCATTATAACACAATAGTAATATCTTATTAGTTAAAAATTATAATAATGAAATTATAATTATATTCATATCGACCTTTCAAGCCAAATTGTGCAAACGCTTTTGCGAGTGTTAAATAATAAATGAATACCGTCTGACCAATACAAGATATAGAATTTATGCAGGAATCCTCTTATTCCTACGACTCAATGCTGATTTAAATAATGAAATTATTAAAAAGTCCTAATTCAGAGTCAAAGCAGTCATAATAAAGAAACCAAAAGAAGAAGAAAGTACCACAATTAAAGTATTTATTCCTTATTTTGGATATATTCTAAAATGCTATAACTTATAAACATATATCACTAACCAAAAAATTTGTGACATTGTCCATGTGGAGTCTAATGAAGTAAAGCAGCACTCATCATCATCAGAATTCTCATTCCATTTATGGATTTTAGTTATAATAAAGGTTTTTAAAATCCCACCAGGATTCTATTTAGATGTTGAGTTCGATAAGAAACACAAATTAAATAAATTAATAAAAAATAACTTGATTTATTAACAATAAATATATGAAATTATTGCTTTATATACATGCAACTATTATTAGATACCTTGGTCAGATTATTAATACAGTTGGAAACATAATGGATGAAATTAATCATAGAATTAAACTTGGTTGGAGTGCTTTTGGTAGAAATAACTTGATACTAAAAGGAAATATGCCTGTGTTTGAAAAGGAAGATTTTTAATAAATGTGTTTTACCAGTTCTTACTTATGGATCTGAGTCTTGGACACTTAATAGAAGAGACCACTCAAAGAAGTATGGAGAGATGCATGTTGGGAGTAACAAGAAGAGATTGAAAACACAATATATGGATAAGAGAATAAACAGGTGTTACTGACCTCATTGAAAAAATTAAAAGACTGAAGTGGAGTTGGGCTAGACATATTGCTAGAAGAGATAATAATAGATGAACAATCGAAATCTTAAACTGGATTCCAAGAGATTATAAAAGACCCAGAAAGAGACCACATGTGAGATGGATGGATGAAATAAGAAAGTGTGCAAGGGTGATGTGGTGAAGAGATGACAAAGATCAGAGAAGATGGATTGAACTTGGAGAGACCTTCATCCTGCAATGTATTGATAATGGTTGATAATTATTATTAGATATACAAAATATTAAAGTTAATCATAATAAAAAACATTTTATAGTTAAGGTCTAAGAAGAATTATAGTGATAAGATCTTATCAAGTGAAAAGTTGAAAAAGTTAAGACCATGGTTTTCTGCAGATATTGTTCTTTTCATATATTTATGGACATCTTTATTAGTTCTTCCAAAGATGGTAGTTATTCTCCTGATGCACTGGTGATGTTAGATAGAAAGTACAGTAGCATTGGTGGCATTAAATAGAGGATAGTATCAATAGGTCTTGGGTCATGCATATGGCACTATCTACTTATTTCTTCATGGCATTATTAAAGCAGGTAATGGCTGGTTTTAGCAAACTCCAGTGTTTGTTTTTGTATCTGATTGCATTACTCTCTGGATGTTTTCACTGGAATGGTTTTTGGTTGTTTAGACACTCATAGTGGATTGTCTTCTGTTAGATAAAGTCATCATATTTGCTGTTATAAATGGGGTATTGAAAAAAAACTTTAAAATAGTAAACAAGATATGGCAATCCAAATTATGGTGGAAAACTGTTTTAACCATCAATTTCCTTTTCTGCATAGAACTTCCGGCCAGCTATTTGGAAGGCAGCTATGCTAACCGCTAGGCCACCAACGCTTGACTAACACATCTTGATTTGCCATCATATTTTAGAAATTGACAAGTTGTTTAATTAAAAGCCATTTAGAATGCAAATCAGAGAAAGGCATAAGATATTTTATATTTTTATACGCTATGCAATTCAAATCTTTGCTCACATCAAAATCTTTTTTTTTTTTTTTGCCTTTATAGTACAACTTATCATTTTATTATTTCTCATTTATTACTAAATATCTTTCCATTATAAAATAGTGATATGATTAAATTTATAAACTAATTTTGCTTTTAATTTTTTGCACCAATGTATTCAAGTGACACATATAGTATACGTACATATATACTTATGGCAATTTATACATATAACAATAAATATATGAGTTTTTTAATTAAACACTTCTTTTTCTAATGTTATTAAGAAACTAATATAAACTGTTATTGGATATGTTCTGTTATAATATATATGTAGAATGTACAATATTGTTTATTTCGAATTTTAACCTTTTTGTTTTTAAATTTAAAATTATAAAGACTGAGAGAGTTAACATTTATCACATAAAAGTGTCTATGACCAATAATAATAATTATCAATATACAAATTCTGAACTGAAGAGTGTAAACTGGAACTCTTCTAGGCAAACGTAACATTTTGATACAGATTTTGATTTAAAAATTATGTTACTACTCACAATGAGAAAAACTCACAAAAAGATAAAAATAAAACTTTTTAGAGCAGTGGTCTTCAACCTTTTCACACCTGCGGACCGGTAAAAATAAGGATAAGGTTTTGCAGACTAGCAGAAGTCTATAGATACATTTTCTTAAAGATGTAAACTGCTTAGCCTTAGATGAGCATAATTGTTATAACTGACAGAAACAACATACTAGTTACTGTGTATAATAATAGTGTTGCTTACCTTCACATGCTGAACACTCTTTCTTGAGTTGCGCAGCCATACTGCTACAGAAAACAGTACAATAACAATCGTTCTCATTAATGTGCCTGCATTGATACATGAAGATCAAACCATAGATCATATTATACACTGGTGCCCAGGACTTAAAACACTGAAAGATATAATCATCATCAACTCCAACATAAGATCTGACATGACTTTCTCACTTGAAAACACCATTCATAATGGAACTTTTGCAATAATAAGGCTTTCTACCTTTGTCCTTTATGCCATATGGATGGTGAGATGGAAAACTCTCATAGAATTACCTCCACCACAAATCCTATCATTGTTTTATCAAACCCTCAAAAAAAATCAAGAAATGTGATCAGCTCTTTGCCTCCAGTAAAGTCTTTGACGACACCTGGTCTTTAACTGCTCTATCCTTTTCCTGATTATCAACTCCCATCTACGTCAGCATTATAGATTAGGCAATTTTAAAAGAAAATATTCATATTTATATTAAAAATGCTAATACCATTAAACAAGTTCTTAGTTTCTCATATTCTACACAAAATTCTTCATTATAGCCAACCATATAAGTGTACAACAATTGCGTTCTCATAACATAATCTAGCCAGATGGCAAACAGAACACTAATATAATCATGTTATTGTACTATTTATTTATTTTTATCAGTATGTAATCACTATTTATTGTTAATAAAATTTTTGTTGAAATAAATGTGCAAGAATAAAATGTTATTCACCTGAATGTTGGGAAATATCACAACTAGTGTTATTACATGACAATGATTATGATAAATGTAATATCTGTATTTAATGTTAAATATACAAGATGAAGTTTTATGTATATGGAGTTTGTATAATAAAAAACTTTTTTTTTTTAATTTTTATTTTTTTAGAAAAATAATAAAAAATTTAATTCTACCCCCCCCCCTCCATAAACATCTGTGATAACTAGATGATTGATTAGATTTTGTTTTCGTTTTGTTTCTTTTCTGTTAATTGGATAAAAATGAGATAAATAAAAATTCTTTACATTAATTAAAAGTTTAAACTCTTATTATTTTGTTATTACAAACTTTCCTGCCAGTCTAGCTCAGACCGGCAGAAAACTTCTATGTTCCGGCAGAAAACTTCGGTGCCGGTCCACAGATCATGGGTTGAAGACCACTGTTTTAGAGTCATTTAAACTGCTTTCAAATTACTTATCAAACTATTAAGAGTTTATAAATGTTTTTAATATTGAGATGGTAGAGCAAAGTGTAATAAGGATTTTGAAAGTAATGATAAGGTATCCCAATAACGATTAACAATTATAGTTTAGCTATATAATCTCACTCAGGTTGTTCCATTTACCTTCAGGGGGGGGGGGGATCCTACAACTTAACAATGTACACACAATATAACACTGTAATCAATATATATAGATTAGTGGTTACATTTTTTTTTAAAATCAGGATTAAATTCAAGTGCGTTTATGCGATTTCTAAATATTGTTTTTACTGCAAATTATCAATAGCATCTGAGTGTACATTCCTAGTTAACGAACGTAAAAACATGATTACGATGTGAAGCACTTCTAAGTGTGACTTTTCATTATTAAACACCAGAGCACTATTAGCTGACATAAAACAGAAGAGATTATCTTGACATTTGTTACTCATTTGCAAAGAATTAAAATGCCCTTCTTTTAATTATAAACAGATCAGTTTAACATTTTGCTAGTATCTGACTTAATAATGCTAAAGGTAAGTCTTTTCCCACAAAATAATGTTAGAGTTGAATTTTTTTTTTTAATATTATAAACACTTTTCTAAATTACCAATATTTAGTACAGATTCGTGCTTTTAAACTTACCACCTTAAGTTAAAGTGATATTTTTTTTTACTTTTCTTAAATGTTTTCACTATCATGATGTTTATTCCAAGTGTGTGACTATATATACGAGTATGAATATATATATGTACATGGCTTCAAAATAAAAAGTTTTTAACTGAAATAAATATTTTTTTTGATTTCTAATTAAGTTCTTAAAATATAATGTTCACGTGGTTAACAAATGTGTGTTAATTATTGACATGCACAAACTGCATGTTAAATTCATTTTGAGTGTTAAATATTATGCTCTTTTTTATTTTCAGATGGGTGATAGTTCTTGTTTAATATAAAATAATTGAGTGTTTATGTATATTAATTTGAATATTTGATAGTATATATAGGCAAAAAATATATAGTACTTACTCCTAGATTGAAAGCAGATAATTGTAATCTCTAAATTTGAGATTAGGTTAACATTGAATGATGATATTATAACTGTATACCCATAACTATAGGCCATGATACAATATAAGACTCTGTGAAGTTAAAAAAAAGATGAAAAATCATTTAAATATTTTTCTGTAGTTTCATTTTTATTTCATCATTCGGTAGGGACTTTTTTCTATATGCTTTTAATATTTTGTGGAGCGATATAATCATAAAACTGTCCAAAGACATGTGAAAAGGTGTATAATCCCCAAGATGCATCTTTCATGCTGAACCAGCACTTATCACTTAGCCTAGATCATGTTCTTTTACACATATATCTTTCTTATTGCTCAGAATATATAGATAAGTCATTACTACATTTTAATTTATAAGTGTCAAATCCAACCTCACAACTTTGATACAAATTACTTAATGGAAGTATATTAATAATTTTTATTAGCCATTTATTAGACTAAAGATTATCCTTTCAATAAATAATATTTCTGTAGTTTAATTTTTACTACACCACTCTCACACAAGGTAGGAACTGGTTTCTGTCTACTTTTACTAATTAAACTGTAGTACTACCCTATCTATATATACTGAACAATGATGGGAATTACAAACCAAAAGTGTGAAATTGCAAGAAAAGCTTGAAAAAAAAAAAAGTCTCCATGATTAAAATGCCATCTTTGTATTGAACATTTGTTTTTTATTATTATTATTATTATTATTATTATTATTATTATTATTATTATTATTATTATTATTATTATTATTATTATTATTATTATTATTATTATTATTATTATTATTATTATTATTATTATTATTATTATTATTATTATTATTATTATTATTATTATTATTATTATTATTATTATTATTATTATTATTATTAATAATAATAATAATAATAATAATAATAATAATAATAATAATAATAATAATAATAATAATAATAATAATAATAATAATAATAAGAATGTCAATTATCCATATTTTAAACAAAGAAATAAGAAATAAAATTAATCTATGATGAGTAGATACTTACAAAAAAATAAGGTTAAAAAAGTTATATATAAAATGTGTAAATGATATGTTTCTGATGACTATAATAGTTATTGTTATATTTGAAAAAAATAAAAAAAGATATTAGTAATTATAAGCCAATCATTAAACTTGTCTTTTAAAAAATTATGACTCGTGTCAAATAAGAAAATTTTCAATCTGATAAAATTGATTTTAGCTTAGTAATTTGACTCTATAAGCATTGCTTCTTCAGTAGTTAAAGCTTCAAAATATCATGATATACACTAAAGATATTGACCTGTTTAGAATAGATCAGTAAATACTACACATTATGGTGTTACTAAACATTTAAAATTGATAAGAAAAAAGGCAGAGTGATTCCATCTCTCAAAATGTTTTTACAGAAATTTTAACAGAAACATTTTGTGGATTACAAATAAAAGCAAAAAGAGTAAAAACAAAATGAGTTACTTTTAAATCATATAGATTTAATATAGATCCTAATTGTTTTTGCATACAATATTTGAAACTATCAAAAAATACTGTCCTAAGAGCCATCAAATGAAAACAAAAAAATAAGGCTAAATATGAGTATTAAAAAAAAAAGGATTTATTGTTTAATGCATGTTAAATAAATAAGAGATTTAAATGGATAATAGTGAATTATAAGAAATTAAAATTACAAATTATGTGGACATTTTAATGTAATAAACATTTGTTCACATTGACATAATGTATGAAATGAATCATAAAAGTAAATTTCAGTGATACGTTATTAGGAAAAATACTTAAAATAAAGACTTTTTTCTAAATTAATGGTACTCATCTTATAGCTAAAGACGCCGTTCTATGGCACGGTTTTCGTGCTAAAACACATAAAAATGCTGTTTCCGCGGCCGACACGTTTGAACCCACCTTTTCTGTAATACAACTTTTTTGTTGTGCTACAGAATGCAGGCCGCTATGTCATGTTGCAGCACAGTATGTATGTCGCTAAGCAGCAATTACATTTTCCGAATGTTGCACAATTTATAAAATATTTACGGCTTGATGAGAGAGTTTGTATTTGAATTGTATTGAAATGTTGTTTTCATTGGATTTTTTTTTATTTTAAACTATTGAAATGTTCAGATTTTTTAAAACAATAATTATAAGACTTTTTACAACATACTGTATTGAACTTTTATTTGGGTAAATGTTAAATATCTATGTTTTTATTGAGTTGCAATTAGGTAATGTGACAAAAAAGATTCTACTGTCTGTATATTTTTGAAGTAAAAAAGAGCGGTAGGAAAAAAATATCCAGTAAGAAAAGTCCAAATATACAGTTTTTTTTTTTTGTAAATTTAATAAAAAGCAAATATTATTAACATGTTTAATAAGTAAAGAAGACATTTGTATGTGTTTGTTGTTATTTAAAAAAGTTTGAGTTTCTTTCTTCTGTCCGAGTATGGTTACGATTTTGAATTTTTTATTTTAGCATTACAAACAGAACACTAACCCTAAAACTAACCCTAATACTAACTCTAAAACTAACCCTAAAACTAACCCTAAACCTAACCCTAAAACTAACCCTAAACCTAACCCTAAACTAACTCTAAAACTAACCCTAAATCTAACCGTAACAACTTTTACTTTTATTACGATTATTATTTTTTAGTTAAACAACAACAAAAAAAGTCGTAACACAAATAAAAAAATATCCGATAGAAAATTGGTTAAAAAAAAGCCGTAACACAAGTAAAAAAATATCCGATAGAAAATTGATAAAAAAAAGCCGTAACACAATTTAAAAAGTATACGATATAAAAAACACGAATCAAATTGTAATTAGTTGATTTTATTTTACATTTATTATTATCATTTAAATTGTATACATTAATAAAAAATAATATTTAAAAAAGACGATTTTGTTTTGTTTTTATTTTCGCATTACAAAAAAGCACAGAAAAATTATTAAAATCAACGGCCCATGAATGTTCATATTTTATAGTTTTAGCATGAAAATGATGCCATCCTATGGTGTCTTTATCTATAATACAAGCACCAAATTAATTTTACTAATAATTTTAAAAGATATGTAACTTGGACATTTAATAGTAGTCAACATAGAAAAATCAAAAGAGATGATGATGGAACAAATAGGTATCAATGATATCACCAAAAGATTAAACAGCTGAAATGAAGCTAGATTGGACATACTGTTAGAGTGGATGGTAACATATAAACAACTGAACTCCTGTAATGGACCCCAAATTTATAAGTTCTAAAACAAGGCCACATTTAGTATGAATGAATAAGAGACAAAGTTTTGAATAATATATACTGCAACAAACTTTTAAAATTTTTTTTATCCAGCAACTGATTGATAAAAGTTACTGGATTATCAGCAGCAAATTCATGATTTCAAGACTGTGGTTATGTTGATAGGTTCAATATTATGAAGCTGTGTTTTAATGCAATTATTAACTCTTAAATTTATAAGTAAGCTTTTAAAAATATTTATTATTTTTTAGTATGTGGTCTGGTATCAAAAGGATTAGTGCACCATCATATACATTTTTCCTAGATGCTATCCAGTAAACAGTTTTCAAGATTTTCTTAATTTGCACCTCCAAGCGCTTATATCTAAAAATTATATTAGCAAATATATGATGTTTTATAGAATAGAAACTTTATAAAAACATTTTAAATGTGATGTTACATGATCTATGAGATATTTAAGTTAATCAAAATCTTACAGAATTTAATAGATAAATTGGAGACTGGCTTCAGCAGTTTCTGCATATATCAAAGACATTGAACAACAATGAAATATTTCTTATATGTAAGCAACATAAAAACTTAAGGAAACTTAGCGAGATTTTAAAAATATGATACACAATTATAAAACCAATTGATATGTTCTTTGGCAGTTGTGATATTATAGACTCTACTATTGTAAAATTATTGTGAAGAGAATGAATTTCATACTTATTCACTTAACACTTTAAAAAAAGTGTTTTATTGCAAACTTCAACAAGGTTTTCACGAAGAAAGCAGATATTTACATGATAAATATTATTTCAAATACCTTATAGAGAAGTTCAACACTGATTACTTTCATTGGGAATATATGGCTGAAGATAAAATACAATAAAAAGTTGCAATCACACAGAATGTAGAAGTATTTCAAAAAGTAAAATTTGCAACGATTCATTTATTTAGTTATCACAAAATATATTCCTAATGTATTTAATATAAATACTAATATAAATAAAATGTCCAAACAAAATTTCAATCATAATAAAATAAGAAATTTAACGGTAATAAACTGTTATAAACATTCTTTCAAATCTGCAGAAGTATTTTCCATCAATTTCTTAACCCTGCCTCAACTGCCATTAAATTAAAAAAACAAAAAACAAAACAACAACAACAACAAAAACGGAAGCAAACGTCATCAATTCAAATCCCATGAATTCCGTATTTCAATGTTAGCAGTTTGTCTATTTAGTAATTATTATTTATTTATTTTGTACATTTATTAAATGTATTTGTGTGTGTGTGTGTACTGCTTTTTTCCCTTCTAGTACTTAAAATAGTCATGCATTGTTCACAAGTCACTGCTAATAATGATAATCTATTATGTTTCTTTTTCTGTTCCGTATTAATAAGTGAATATTGTAAACACAACAATTTTCAGCATATTTAGTTTTTGCTTTTGTTCATAATTTCTTAAAAAGCTAATCCAGCTAAGTCTTTTATATCTTAAAATCATTTTTTTACTTAAATTTTTTCTTAATTGAATCTATCATACTTAAGACTAATATATTAAATTACATTATCACGATATCAATTTACATTTTTTAGAATATTTTTGATGCACGATTTGTATTTCAGATATTGTAAAATGATTGTAGAAATAAGAAATGAATTATAACTTGACGAGCATCATAGCTTAACTAATGAACTACTACATACGCCTTCCCTCTTTTTTTTAATCTTTTTGCTCTTGTCTTTTCAAAGTCATTAATCTTGTATTTAGATTTGTAGAAGTCCCTACTGTCGCATTTTAGGCGCATAATCTTAATATATATTAATTACTGAACTTTCTAACTTTGCTTAATTTTACTTCCCTGTGCCTCTCATAAACAAAAATTTTACCTAAAAATCTTATGATATAGCTTTAATACTGAAATGTAAAAATTGTGTTAAGGAGATATATAAGTAATGGAAAAATACCTATCCTTGCAATAATTAATTTTTAATTCTTTCTTGACTTTTTTTGCCTATCTCTAGACACCGAACTTTACATCTACCCATCCATAACACAGTGTTCTCAGAATATCGGTCAACAAATACCCCCCCCCCCCTCAGCAGTCTATTTTGTGTGTTTGCGGGTGTGAATAACTTTAATAAAGGCTTTAAACTTTTATTGCTGACCCATTTGTGTATAAAAATTGCTAGGCACCATTAGCAGAATCTGCACACATTTTATCCTGTTGCTTTTATTTTTAGCTTCACAGGAAAGAGGCGTTGCTTAAATATAAGAAATTCGATCAAATATTATCTAAATTCATGAAAAAAGATTAAATAAAGATAGCAATAAAAAATGGCTAACTTAATGCAATAATTATAATTTTAAGTATACAATGTATTTATTTATATATTTTAAATCCTCATAAAAGTAGAATTAAGAAAGAGGCTTGCCAACTGTTCTATTTTGTATGAATTAGAAATATGAACAGTTAGAAAATTATTGAAAGCTTCTGAGAACTGAGCTTAGAAAAAATAAAATTAGATAACATGGTCAAGCTGAACGAAAAATGTAAAAAAAAGATAACAGAAATAAAAAACGAGCAGTAAAGATATTTCTTGAAGATTTAAAAAAGAGAGAGAGAGAGATCGGTAATATACTCAATAATTTTATTAATAATAATAATAGTTGAAAAAATAAAATGAAACAAAAAAAAATAAACCTAATTAAAAGGCAATTATAAAATCTGAAAAACAGACTAATGGATTGGAAGTTTTCAGTAAATTGTTTTAGCACAATGAATGGGAATAGATTTTTTGGAAAATGGCTAGTGATGGTTAATAATAAAAATTTAATGTGTTTTTATACAATAGTTTTTTAAAGTTATAAGCATTTTAAATGTTTAATTCAAAGGTTAGAATACTTAATTATTGAATAAAACTTTCAGATCAATTTCTACAAAGAAAAATTGATCAATTATGCCATGGGAGTTTTATACTATCACTATTCTGGATTATTAAACAATCCAAAACAAAGCAAAACTCTCCATATAGTAGTGCCATCTTGTGCTAACAAGTGCAATCAATGGATGCCAGAAGGCTTGTGCATAAAATCCCTATCTAGTGCCTACTCATCCAATATCCCCAGACTAGTTTTTGGCTTGTGGCCTTCATCAGTGAGGAGCTTGGATCTGAGAGCACTGCACCTAGATCTTAGGATCTAATGCAACCCTCCAGCACCCACCTTTTAACTCTATTTAACTACAAAACTATGAGAATGAAATTGAAAACGCTATTAATATTTTCAATCCACAAGCCAGAAACTAGTCTGGGGATATTGGATGAGTAGGCACTAGATAGGGATTTTATGCACAAGCCTTCTGGCATCCATTGATTGCTCTTGTTAGCACAAGATGGCACTACTATATGGAGAGTTTTGCTTTGTTTTGGATTGTTTAATAACAATTATTGTGCTAGTATGAGATAGTGATCATGTGATATTCTGGATTATCATAAAGTTCTAAATCTCAGATGTAATCCAAAATTAATCACTAATAGAAGATAAACCTTTTAATCATAGTAGATATAACAGTACTGTTAACAGTCTGAGTATATCTATGAATTAGTTTGGCAAAAGTCAGTACTATAGAATAAGAAGTATGGTTGCAATGTCTTTAACAATAATTCCATTGTGATGGAAAAAAAAAAGAGAAAATTATAAAATTACTTATCCTTAAAAAAGAAAGTCTTGATAAAGATTTAATTTCCTGAGATGATAATCAGTTTTTAGTAATTTATATAAATTCTTTTCTCTCTCCAGAAAACTTATTACTGTAGCAAACTTTCTTTATAATAGTGCCACCTAGTGAACGTCTTAGTAATCAATGCATGAAAAAAGGTATATGCATAAAATCTCTTATCTAGTGCCTACTCATTTAATATCCCCAGACTAGTTTCTAGTTTGTGGCTGTCATCAGTGAGGAGTTTTAGATCTGAGAGTATTACTCCTAGATCTTTGAATTTAATACGACTATCCAGTGACCATCTTTTACTATTAATATAACTATAAAGCTGTGAACCCAAAATGAAAACACAATAATGTTTTTAATCCAAGCCCATTCACTTGTGTAATCATAAAGATCAGAACCCAGTTCAGTATCTATATATTTTGGTGACTATGGTTTATTAAAAATCACCATCACCATCAACTTCTAAATCATCACAACCATTTTCGATGCTTGCACTATGTGGCACTACTATGGGAGAGTTTACTACTGTTTAAACAGCTTGTGTAAGCATAAGAAATGGTGATCATGTGATGAAAAGTTACTGAAGGACAGATCATAGACATTCACTTAAAATTATATCTTTGTATCTCAAGTACTCAGTTACACATTCTCTTTGATGCTTTTGAAAATACCACCAATTATATATACTTTACTATATTTAAATACATGAAAGCAGTCCACACCTAAACATTATCAAACAAAATCTCAATCTGTTTAATGTCAAGGCAACCTTTTATTGTGATAAAATGGATACACACTTTTATCTATAGTCTAATATGTTATATAGATACTACAGATTGATATTTGACTTAAAGAGATTTAAATTTATAATCCAAAGAGGTTTAAATAAATCTCATTAAACGGACAAATATAATCTGTTGTTGGAAGCAAACTAACAAATAGTCAATCGTAACTTTCAAACGGCACTGCAAACCATGTATTACTTAGATAATAAAGCTATTTATGCTCAAGACTAGATTGGTTTAATCCACACCTAAGCAATACCAAGAATCTCAATATAAATATATTCTGTGCTCATAATTATAAAAGTAATTCTTTATTAAAATGTGATAAATATGAGTCTGCTTTTAATTCCTCTCTAGTAAATGTGAGGATTCTAATCTTCCTTTTTTTAATAAAATGTATTGTGATTCCTTTTTTAAAAATCTAATCAAATGAATGACTAAGCTTCTTTTCTGATCATTATTATCATTCTTATTTATGTTCCATCAAGCGAGATTGTTGTAATGAACATCAAGATTGTGATTCTTATTTTCGTTATTGAATCACATTAGATGAGCTTGATCTTTATTTTCTTTCTCTAATCAGAAGTAATGATTAGGAATTATATATATTTTTCTTTCAATAAATGTTTTTTACGAACTATTAATTATTCATGAATATGAATATGTTTCCCTTATTTAAAAAAATTAAAATAATATATTTTCTTTTGTGTGTGTTCTTTTAAATTTTCTATTTTAAAAATACATTTGTCTTATAAAACAAACTTCACAATAACATGATTAAAGTATCCTGAAATCTACATGAGATAAGGAAAGCATTTTAAAAATATGTTCTACCAGACACATAAGTGATAACAATTTACTCCCCAAAAGAATGCTCATACTGCTTAACCATTTCTGATGTTCAAATGTGTATGCTTTACTGAGCAATTCATTTATTGTTTATTTCTTTTAAATATGTCAGAGATAACTATAAATCCTAGGCTAATTCTAGACTGTCAAAATGCATATTTTTTCTTAAGTATTCCTTTTTATCTTAAATTGATAAAATAATGGTACTTCAGATAGCAGAACATTAAAGATAACAACACATATGCAAACATTTCCAAAATTTTCTACATATAAACATTAAAAAAAAATTTATGACATATATAACAGATGTTTGTTTGAAATATCAAAGCATGTTTTCACATTCCTTGATAGTGGATAAGGTATATAAATACACACACAAAACTTTGCACACATATATGATAAGATTTGAAATACAGGCATTCTTATACCCGAAACTTAATTACAAATATAAGAGATTTGAACTCAGACTTTCCAGCAACCTTTCACTATCTCATACTACTGATACCCATGTCCACACACATGCAGAGATAGTATGGATAGAGAAAATCTGAATTCAAATCCCCTATATTTACATGTATGATAAATAAGATCAAGATATTTAAATGCCCAAGTGAAATGACTTTGACAGTGCATAAAAATATAGATATTATATAAAATGAGTATATACAATTAATGCAATTGTTTCCTGTATAAAAGCATTTAAAAAAATCTAATATAAAAATCTCATTTATATCACTATTATAGATACAGCCAATACTGGACAAAAATTGTGGTGTTATATATAAAAAATATATTGATGATGTATAAAAATATACTGCATTATTTCCATCACCTATCAATAAATGTTGAATGTATAGAAAATTTTAAACTTTATTTAAACTTCAAATACAAACAACTTGTTAGTAAAACAAACAAACAGACAACACAGGTTAGTGTTGTCTACTAACTTGTGTTATCTATTTTTGTATTTTACTAACAAGTTGTTTGTATTTGAAAAGTTTAAATAAAGTTTAAAATTTTGTAAACATTCAACATTTAATGATAGATGATGGAAATAGTCCAACATATTATCACATCTAATATATCATCATCACAACCTTCAGACAAATATATGGATGATGTATTTGTATATACTCCTAGAACATTGCTAGAAAATATGTTTGTTTGAATGAGAATTCATAATTACAATGTTTGATTGATTACAAAAATGATCAGAGTTTAAACTACTTAGATATATGAGTATGGAGAAATTTTAATAAATTTGATTATAAACCCTTTAAATGTAAAGGGATTTATACCTCCTTCATCATGCATTCCTTTAAAGTATAAGTTTTTACGATTCGAATTGTTTTTTTATATCATAGTTTTTATCAACTTGACGTAGATAGGAAGCAGAATATTAAAAATTATATTCAAGATTTAATATGCATGTGTTATAATAAGAATTTATTATATAGACTTTCAAAATTATTTTATAAAATCAAATTAAACCTTGATGAGACTGAAATGAATAAAGAATAGATTTATTTGCCTTATATTTCTAATTTATATTCAAAATTGAAAATAAAAATATTTCTAAAGATTTTAATGTTTGTATTCGTGTGTCCTTTGTCTTTAAATAGATTGATAAATAATACTAAGAATAGAATAAATCGAGTTAATAAATCTCAAATTGTGCATTTTGTTGTGTTTGAGGAATTTGGTAGCTCTGCCATTTATAAAGAGCCAAAACTCTCCATACAGTAGCGCCACTCAGTGAAAGTCAGGGTAATCAATGTTAACATCTTATATAAGCACAAAGAAATGTTGATCATATGATGTTCTGCTATTTACAGTAGTAAAACTAAAGCTAATTTGTATATTCATTTGAAACAACACATTTGTCACATATAAAAAATTTAATTCTCAATTCTGTTTTCTTTAATCAAAAGATAAATTTTGGGCATGATTTTTACCTCCCCCCCCTAAAAATTACTATGTATGCTGTGAATCAAATGATAAAAGTTTAGAAGGCTTGGGGCATTTCTAATTCTAATTATGTTATAAATCAAAGATTTAGCTGTTTACAATTGAATACGTGCTGGAATTTTGATTTTTAAATAGTGTTGTTTAAAACAATTATTTGCTATGAATCTCTTGTACTGCATTGAAAGTATACTAGGCTGTTGACATTTTAAAAACGGTAATTATTCTGTTTAATGCATTTATAAACATGTGTTTTATAATTAATAGTTTAGACACAGAGTTTATTATATATATATAAAAGAAATATTTTGCGGGTTCATCCACGTTAAAAAAGTTTTAAATATAAATATAGAGAGAGTGCGTGTTAGGAGTAACAAGAAGAGATTGAAAATGAAATACATGAGTGAGAGAACAAATAGGTGTTACTGACACCATTGAAAAAATTAAGATACTGAAGTGGAATTGAGTTGGACCTATTGCTAGAAAGTTATGCTAATAGATAGACAGTTGAACTCTTAAACTGGATTTCAAAAGATTGTAAAAGACCTAGAATGAGACCATGTGTGAGATGGATAGACGAAATAAGAAGTGCACTGGTGTAACGTGGTGAAGAGAGACTAGAGATCAGAAAAGATGGATTGAACTTGGAAAGATAATGATTGAAAATGATGATGACATAGAGTGCATCTCAATTCACTTGTCATGAGCAATTAATCAAAATTTTATTTATATAATTTTATTTTAGATTAATAATAGAGATTCCTCTCAGGTATAAAACAGATAGTACTTTGTGAAAGCAATTATTGAAGAATTTAATAATATGTGCGGTCTTCATGGTGGTAGACTGTTTTTTAAATAATAGAATTCATGGTAATCAGCATTATAGTTGACCAAAACTAACAAATATAAAAGTATTGCAGAAGAGCTCAAATAAATCAATGAGAGAAAGATTAGTTAGTTCATATTTTTTCCCATTGTAAGAGATAAAACATATCTTTTTATTTGGAAAATACTTTTTATGCTTAGTTTTTCTGTTCCGTATGAACACCTATGTTATTTAAGCTGTATTATTACATTTTGAAATTCATTTTTTTTTCAATAAACTTTCCTAGACAAATGGATTGAATGATATGCAACCATTGAACGAACTTACTACCTGTATCTCAAATCCTAATTTTACACATTAATTTTTATGAGTCCACATTAAATCAGGTTATGTAACCTGAACTAGAACAATAAACAATTTTTAAAAAAATATTATTATCGTCAAGCAAATAAAAAAGATTAGGAAGGAAATGACATGTAATTTGAATATTTACACTATATAGTGTTTTCCTGAATGTTTGTAATGATGGTGTTCTACTTATATTTTTATATTGGACTATTTCCATCATCTAATAATATATGTATTGAATGTCTTTAGAAAAATTTAACTTTATTTAAATATTCCAAATACATTCAACTGTTAGTAATAGCATATCAGGACAGGTTAGTCTCCCCTCTTCTTCAGGTGTTGCTGGCCTGACCAGTGACAGTACTAGCATGGGATTCGAACCTGGGTTTTTAGATTTTTGATTTTTGAATTTAAGGTAATGCTCTAACCAACTGAGCCATCCTGCCAAAGGCAACAGTCTGTAGTAATTTCATATACTTATCTATGAGGTTCTGTGTTGATGTGCTATTACTAACAGTTGAATGTATTTGGTATATTTAAATAAAGTTAAATTTTTCTAAAGACATTCCATACATATATTATTAGATGATGGAAATAGTCCAATATAAAAATACAATTTACATTATATAGTTTATTATATAAATTATAATTACTTAATAATTTACTATTTTGTTAGACAATATGTATGATTGACTAAATTATGTGATAACTTCTTTATTAGAAATTAATTCATTCTAAACCAAATTAAAAAACAAAAATATCTAATTATTTAAAAATATTTTTAAGTGAATATTTTATTTGTTAATTTTAAGCATTTGGAAAATAGTTTTCAATTGTTTAAAATCTTTAAAGTGTTTACTATTTATTTTTTATTTTTATTTTTTTAGCGTGAATGTATTTCTATTCATGTTGGTCAAGCTGGAGTGCAAATAGGCAATGCATGCTGGGAATTGTATTGTTTGGAACATGGTATAGCTCCAGATGGTCACATTCCTACAGGTCGTGAAAATGGTGTGGGTTTAAGTGATGATTCTTTCAATACATTCTTCAGTGAAACTGGCTCAGGGAAACACGTACCAAGAGCAGTATATGTAGATTTAGAACCTAGTGTTGTTGGTAAGTATATACAATTGTGACTTATTGCATATGTATGTGCATTAAAGATAGGAGATGCTTTTTAAACTATGGCCAGTGATGAGTATCTTTATTAATGACTTGACTTTAGTTTACACAATGTACAAAAAGTTCTTTCTCAGGCAGAGAACTATATATATATCCTGATTGAGGGTCTAAATCAATTTTCTTGATTACTTACTATCACAGCTCTAATGTTTCGACTGGAACTACATCAACAACTTTTAAGCTAATCACATTACCCAGACTATAGCCATTGAAGTCCAATTAAAAACATCATGCTATAATAATAATCAACATTATATGTAAAAAAAAAAAACCTGACAATTTTATTTATATTTTCATTCATGGAAATCTTCATTTAGTGTACACACACACACACATATATATATATATATATAATAAATAGATTGATAAACATGTATGTATACACCCAGTTATAAAACATACATATCTGTTTATATTGTAGATGAGGTACGAATTGGAACATATCGTCAGTTGTTTCATCCAGATCAATTAATTAGTGGAAAAGAAGATGCTGCAAATAATTATGCCAGAGGACACTATACTGTGGGCAAAGAAATCGTTGACCTTGTTTTGGACAGAATTCGTAAAATTGTGAGATTTAATTTTAACTTTTTTAAAAAATTATTTAATTATAGATTTTATAATAATTACTACATCAAACATGTACATATATGAAGAAAATATTGTTGAGTTTAGTGGTTTATACGAAATCAAGTAACATAAGACTCCATTAACTTACTTTTATATATTAGTCTAGACATGATCAACATTTTAAGTGTAGACCGTCATCATAAATTCGCCTGTAACACTAAATAAAAATTTAGAAACTTCATATTTAACACAAAGAATACCAAAACAAAATTATTTTAAAAATTTCACACGACATTTATACAATTCTAATGATTTTTAATGACATATTAATAATTTTGTGGTTATCAAATATGTAATACTAAAAATATAAAACCATTCATAGAACAAACAAGTTCAAATATATTACTAAGATAATTCACAAGTGAGATTCATTAAGTATCCATCATTAGATGAAATGGCAAATCAAGCCAATCTATTTCGTCAGAATTGGACTCATTTGTGTTGCAAATAGTGTTAACATTTAAATATACAAAAAATAAAATAATAAAGAAAATTGTAGTACTTAACAAATTTTAGTAAAAATTTTAATTTTGAACATATTTTTAGCCAATTACAAAGCAGCTGAATATGTAACAATTAATGTGTAAGGAATTGAATGCTTCAGGGATTGTATATAACTTATTTATTAACTGATTTTCCTTTTGCAATTTTAAATCATAGTTATTTAGAAGAATGGTTATATTTACAAAAAATGCAAAAACACACTTATTATAATTCAGTTTGCAAATAAATTTGCTTTTCAGCTTCCCAGAGAAAAACATTGAAATACTTTCAGTTTGTTTAACAAGCTGCGTAATAGAATACCAGATTTCTATATTCAAATTCATTTTCTAAAAATTCTTCAAAGTAGTAATATTTTGAATGAAATGGTGATCATGTGATGCTTAGTGGTTTAATATTTTGAATGCTTAGGATTTTATAAAATTAATGCTTAAAGTAATAACATGTGTAACATTTTTATATTGGTCATTTAAAATATCAACAGGCATAATGTTTGCATATTTTACTGACTTAGCATAAATTTTTATGTGTAATAATAGTATTAGCAAATAAATTAGAAAAAGAAAAAGATTAAACTTTGCAAAGAATTAAAAGCAAAGTAAAATATAAATAGTCTAGAATTAATTAAGCATAATTCACAAGCAAAGTGAATTAACTTAATTAGATGCAATGTAAAAATAAATTTACAAAAATAAGACACGAATTGTTATGCAGAGAAAATATTTCAGATAACAAACTAATTTGATTAACAGATTAATATATTTATAGAAATTAGATTAAGTTGACTAAATTTAGTCAATCAGCTTAAGATGTTTGCGCTTACCTTAATGGATAGAATATTCAGGAAGAATACAAGAATGGATATACATAAACTGTCACAGAAAAAAGTTTTTTTCTTCTGCATCTTCACGATGTTCTGAGAACTTCCGCTTAAGAGTGGAAAACTTCAATGAGAGATGACTTTTCTTGGGGACTTGGCTTCTAAAGATCAATATGCTGAGTAGGAGACTGAACAGATTACCTTGATCTTTATTGCAAAATTTTAAGCCTCATGGACCAACAGATAGTAAATGAACAAACAGCAAAGGTATACTAGCCTATATGCAGTTTAGACAATAGACTAAAATAATTAGGTGTGGAAATAATACTAGTTTATTGTTAGATGCAGATAATAGAATTATATGATCTCTGATGACAAGATATAAAATATTATATATATAATAAACATATTAAATTAGTATTTGCATTGCATTAAACTACTTATTAGTGAATTATTTATTTGTTAGTCCAACTCTTAAAATATTTAATTCTTTTATAAGAAATTGGGAGATCAGATACAACAAAATTGGCACAGTAGAATTTTAAACTGTGTGGGAAGCAGAAAGTCTGCCAATAACAAAATTGGCATAGTCATATTTTAAACTATGTGAAAAAATAGAGCTGTTCATAATGAAACTGCCAATCATAGTTGAACTGTGTGGAAATTTGCATAGAGAAATTGATACAGAGAAATGGCATATTACCCATTATATGCAATACAAGTTTGACATTTTTTAAAAACTAAATAATAAACAGATTATGTGATCATATTTTATCAGATAATGTTTCTTATAAAAAAAATAATAAGAAAGTTGAGCCCATCTTGACACATAAATTATCTAGATCTAAGAAATAGGAAGCAAACAAAAGTGAAAAAAATTAAAGAATCTAAGCCACCTCTTAGAGAATTGGCTAAAGATTGTGGTTATGAAAGTTTTATAGAGGAAATTGCTATGGGATATATGATAGCCAACAACTCTTGACTGAGTCATATTTAATCTATGAGATGATTATGAAAAAAAAAGCTTATGAATTCATATTAAAACAAGCACACATTTTTCAACATAAAACAGTGATAGCCAGAATATAGGACTTTATAAAACAAGTAAAATAAATAACCCCCAAAAATGTGTGCACATAAAGTGATAAAAAATCCACTTGTTATTGTTGTTTTAAAACAGAGCACAACATAAAAAATTGCATATGTAAAAAAGAAATATATTTCATAAGTAAACTTAAAGGACATTTTGTCCATGTATGTCATAAAACTAATAAGGAGGTGAGACAAAAAAAAAACAATTTCAGGGAAATAGGGGAGGAAAAACATCTGCTAAGCAATTTGTAAAAAAAGTTGACATTATTGAGTAATTTATGATGGAATTGCAAATTTTCAATAAACACATTAATGTGGAGACAGACAGTGGATCATAAATATTTATAATGACTAAGAAAGAATGGAACACATTGGTGATTAATTACACTAAGATCCAATTAGAGAAAAATCAAACACATGGTTAAAATTAGGTGATAAAGTAGAAACACTGGTAATATATAATGGAAAAATAATTCACTTATTATTATATATAGTAAAAGAAAAATATATTTCTATAATTGATAGAGAATAATTACAAGTGATAGGAATTTACATTAGTATTGCGAAAATATTTTTATTGGAACAAGAAATCCAAAAGAAATATCTATATTTGTTAAAAGAAAAACCAGATAAAATTGTGTAGTCCTGTAAAGATCGAACTACTTAAAAATGTGTATCCAATTGTTTTCAAAATGCATAAAGTTTCATTCATGCAGAAAATTAAAGTCGAAGAGACAATTCAGGAATTAATTGCTAAGTGCATACTTACATTATTTAAAATATCAGAATGGTCATGCCTATAGTGGTAAAAATTAAATTTAATGGTCAGATTTTGATAAATAATGATTATAGAGGGATGAACAATAAATACTCAAACAAGAGGGCATATCCATTGATGAACATGAGAGAGGTATTAGTCAATTTTAAAAAAGTATTACACTTTTCAAACTGGACCTTAACTCTAATTTTTATCAAATATCTATTATGAGAGATCAACGGAAATATTAATTCTGACAAACTCAGTTGAATTTTTTAAACATAATGGGCTATCACTCAATGTTATTACTATAGCACCAAATATTTTCAGTCAAAGATTAATGCTTTATTACAAAGATGATAATATACTTATTACACTTAGCCCTGAAGCAACATTGTTCCAAAGGCTGCTTCAGGTAGACAGTGAACTAGAAAAATTTGTGATGAAATTGAATGCATATAAAAGTGTATAAAACATAAAAGAATTGACATTTCTAGAACATAAAATAAATAAATATTTCTAGAGAAAGTGCAAACAGTAAAAAGTGTGACCAGACCCAGAAATTTTGAAGATTTCCAGATATTTCTTGATCTGTTAAATTGCTATGAAATTTTTTTACAATATAAGGCAAAAGAGTGAAACCATTTTATGAATTATTGGAAAAACAAAAAGAGAATTGATTGCAAAATTCATGAAGAAGCACTTATGTAAAAAAAAGGACTGATTTTATTTGAAAAATTATTAATTCATCTCCAAAATAGAAGTGTGGTTAATGACAGATGCTTCAGAATATTTGATCAAAATTGTCTTCAACAAAATAAATTTTATAAAGCTTAATAGGGTTTTCTCATCTCTCATCATCATCATAGTCTCTAATCTCATTCATACCAATCCTAATTTATAAAACAAAAAAATTATGCTATCTTTGCTTAATATGACTATGTAATTTTCATTGGGAAGATTTTATTTTTTACATTTGTAAAAAAAACTACATTTTTTTTTTTTATAAAAAGCAAATTTTGTCAAATCCCTCAAGTTAATTTTTATTATGTATTTAATTTTACGTATAATTTCCTTTTAAATAAATTCACCCTTCTTTTAAAACTATAACAATGCTTATTTTATTTTATGATCAATAAATCCGACAGTTTCGACTGACCAGCCATCTTCTTCAGAGCCAAAATGTATACAAGTGTATATGAATATTGTAAAAAGAATGTTTTTTTTAATCTTTATAAATAATACTAATTAAACATTATATCACCACCAGAATAGTGCAGTTAAATAATTATACAAATTCACCAAACAAAACACTAAATATAGATCTGTTTTCTGAAATCATGAAAGAGAATATATTCATAGCTTCAATCCACAAAGTTTTAATGTGTTATGCCTAGAATGCAATGACTGAAAGAGGAAGGTGGAGGCATAGCTTATAGCTAATGATAAGAATATTAGAAACAGAAGAGAAAACAGTATCCAATTATTTCACAGGTGAAATATATAAATAAGCCTATTTGCATAATTATCATAACAAATATAGATTATATAAGAAGCAGCAACACAACTAAATATAAATGCATGATTATGGTGCTTGCTACCAAAAGTGCATTTCCACTTCATTAAACATACACACATGTAGGCAAAAGTATTATATCCCACTACAAACTGAATTCTTTTTATGTCCTTATATATATATATATATATATATATATATATATATATATATATATATATATATATATATATATATATATATATATATATATATATATATATATATATCATAGAGAGCATGCTAGTAGTTCTAACAAGCTTTTTATCATAAGTATTATAAAAGAAAACATTTTAAAATCTCTATCTAAAATAATCCCTATCCCCAAACCAGTTTTGAGCTGTTGCCTCTCTTCAGTAAGCAGCTCAAAACTAGTTCAGGGGATAAGGATAATTTTAGACAGAGGTTTTTAAATGCTTTATCTGTGACATTTACAATAAAAAGCTTGTTAGAGCTATTAGCACACTCCCTATATTACATATCTATAGTACAAGTTTAAAACAAATCATGTGATATATGACTTGATTTTTTGATTATATATATATATATATATGTGTGTGTGTGTGTGTGTGTGAGGTGGGATCCAAAATTGTATATTTATTTTTAGGTGTTGCAAATTGAATTACTTTAAAAAGTATAATCTATTTAATATAATGCCCAAGTCTAAATCTGTTTTTTTCCTTTTCAAAGTAGTCTGGAAATACTTGCAAAGTAATGCATTTTAATGCTTCCATCTTTTTTATCCCACTTCTAAGTCCACACACAAAAAAAATAGAGACATTTTTTTCATTCAAGAGATTAAAAAAAATCGCATGAAGTGAGATCGAGTGAATATGGTTGATAAATAAGCTGAGTCATGCTGAATTTAATAAAAAGTGCTTTGTACTCAAGGCTTTAAGAGATGAAACTTTGTCAGAATAAATCTTGCACTACTCACTTTATCACAAAACAGGACATTTACATTTCATTATATCATGTAAATGTTCAGAACTTGCAAATAAAAATGCCCAATCATTATAAACTTAATCTGTTTTGACTTTGAACTTCACTTGCCACACTTTTTAGAGACATTATGAATTTAACATTTCAATTAAACCACTTATAAACCTGTGCTTTTATTAGATTAGCTTGTTTGTAATCTGTTTCAAACATTCATTTTCTGTAAATGAAAACAGAATTTCACACTCTTCTAATTTTTTCATTTATTATAAAAATCAATAAATATACAAAACACACTTTACAAAATATGTGCTACATGGCACCACAATTTAACATGATGGTGTCATTTGGCACATTGATACAGAAGGGTTCCTACAAGAAGTACGTAGCAGCAGAAGCAGATACTATGACAAGCACAAAAACAGAGAATAATCCTGGATATTTTTGGATCTCCCCTCATATATATACCCTGAAAGTTTCTATTATATTTATCTCATAATAAAGTTAATGGTGCAGTAATTTATTTTTTCTTCTTATAATTTTTTATCATTTATTAACATTTTTTTAATTCTTGTTTATTTTAAATTTACTTATTAGTTTTCTATTAGTAATCTAAATATTGTAGTATAAACTTTGATCGCATAATCTTTAAATTTAGGTTTAATAATAATTATCAAACTTTTTGTAAACTAATCTTATAAATTATTGTTGTTATAAAATGTTTTTTTTTTATAAATAGTTTATGAATCATTGTCTGACTAATATTTAACAACTATCTTCTTTATTCTATCCACTTTTTGATTTTAAATAGCTTCTTTTATATTGTATAATAGCTTACTCTTTTTATTTTTTCTATAATGTATTTTACATTTCTTATAATTTTATTATTTGAAATTATCTCCATTCTGTTTAAATTAAGATTGTTTCTTAACTGAAATCTTTATTTAATATATGTTTATTATAATTCGTAAGGAAAAAACAGAATTAACAATTTAGAGAATAAATGTACTAAAAAAATATAATGAAAATCCAAATAATGATATAAATGGAGCATATGAAATTAAATGCAAAAAATTCTAAATTAATAATATGAAAACCATTTACATTAGAGTAACATAAAATTCAATTTACAAAAGATGAACACAGCATAAACAGGATGAAAAATCATCTGTTTATATACCTAAAATAATTCAATACATGAACAACAACAACAAAAAAGAAATTATCCATATAAATAGCATTAAACATGCATTAAAAAAAGATTTTGGTTTAAAAACTATCTCAATGTAAATAGGATTGAGACAATTTCAAACAATAAAATTATAAAAAATATAAAATAAGTTATAGAAAAAATAAAAAGAGGGAGCAACTCTACACTAAAAAAAAACTATTTAAAATTTCAATTTTGGCAATTAAGAAAAGTAGATAAGACTAAACAAGAATTCATAAAATATTTATAAAAAATTTTTTTTATAATAGTAATTTATAAGATTAATTACTAAAAATTTTAATAATTATTATTAAATCTAAATGTAGAGTTTATAGAACCCAATTAAAATAAACAAAAATAAAAATGTTAATAAATTATAAAAAAGTGTGTTTTATAAGTTAGGTATATTTTTATAATTTATGAAAATATAAAAAATAAATTATATACAGACTTTCGCACGAACAACAACTCTTCACTCTATCTCATAATACTGATACACTTGAACACATATATGTCGCAAAGATAAATAATCACCAATACCGGAATTTCATGCTAAAACAGCAATCATCAGTTGGTCCACACTATCATCTCTACATATATATGCAATAAGTGCTCAGATATATATTAAGATAGCCAATCTTCATACTTTAATGGACAGGCTTCAATCCACTTCACACTCCAACTCTTCAACCATCCATCTAATTGAAAATCTGATGATGGAATGCTCAAAGGCCACCATGAGGCCACGATTCTTGTCACACCCATGTTGACCTATGTACAGGACATAATCCATTTAATACATATATGAGGAATGGGCAGACATCTCTGCTATGCAATAATTGATATACAGGCTTATTATATACCTGTATCAATATATGTAATATATAGGATATATGAGCACAGACTTTCACACGATCCACCACTCTCCTCTCTAGCTCATAACACTGATGCACTTGAACACATATATGTTGAAAAGATAAATAATCACCAGTATACGTATTTCATGCTAAACCAGCAATCATCAGTTGGCCCAGATTATCATCTCTACACATGATAAAGACATACTGTCTTTAACTTAATTATAATACAGTAGAGACTTTGAGGGTGTATATTTAGTATGTGTGTATTTATGTAAAGGATTCAATTTATTATAGGATATTATTGGGTGTCAAATATATAATGGTAAATCTGTAACTGTATAGAGATTTGAACCAAAATCAAAAGTATACAAATATATTCAGTATCTACCATAAATTTTGATTCAAATAAATATGAAAGTTGAATGATTAATATATAATAATATTAATCAAAGTGGTGATGATGATGATAAAATGTGATGATGATGATTTATAATTTAAAGGTACAAATATCCCTCAAAGTATTTCATTTGTTTTTCATTTTCAATAAAAGTGAAACTCAAAGGTGCCAAATCTAAAAAGAAAGTTTACTTTAGGAAAACTTTTGAAGGAACGATCACTATCAATTTTCACCACTATCCCTGCATGTTCCCCAATGGATTGCATGATTTCTCAGTGCTGTGGATATTAACTAGCATTATGGGTGTTAAAAGCATAATGTTTGGATTGAGTACAAACACAAACTAAATAGATTAATAAAAGAAAACATAATTTATTAACAATGCTTAAATAAAAGTTGTGTATGTACTCACAATTTTAATATATATACAAAATATTAAATATCATAGTAATAAAACATATTTTTAACTTAAGTTTAGGTTTAAGTTTAATGACTTAAAGTATTTATAATAATAAGATCTTGGCACAATAAATATTGAAACAGACACAAAACATGGTTTTCTGCAGATATCATTCTTTTAATAAATTTCCAGTTGTCTTCATTAATTGCTCCGAAATGGTTAATTCTTATGGAACTGTACATATTCTTTCATGGCATTATAGAGTCAGACACTGACTGCTTTTACAGACTCCAGAATTAATTTCTGAATCCAACCACGTTTTCCAGGTATTTTGGTTGGTGTGCTATTTCTTTTATCTAGATACACATTGTAGAAAGTTTTCTGCTAGATAAAACCATCATATTGGCTATTATGACTGGAGTATTGAAAAATATTTTAAAAACATTAACATTTGACTATCCAAGTTACAGTGGAAAACACTTTTAACCAGTGATTGTTCCTCTCCTTATCATAGATCACTGCAACACAGCTTCAGAAGTAGACTGGACAGGAATGCAAAGCAATATGGAATCAGAATGCCTAACTGGTGGTTTCATACCCATTTATACCTATTTGATGTTCAAGCAATATGTTTTCAAACAATGTATACATCACCAACTAGGGAAAATCTGACTTTTGCATCATTACATTTTTTTTTTGAAAAACATGCCATAGAAACAAATTCCCAGATGTTTTAAAATTATATCATGATTTGATATACAAATGAACAAAAAAAAAAGTTTTTTTCTCTCTTTCTTTATTTACATTAGTTAACAGAATAGGAAGAAAGAAAAGTCATTGCTGACATTTAAATATATCTTGATAATTTCTAAAATATTATTAATTTCAAAATTTTAATATTATATTTAGCTCAGCCATCAAGTTTTACTATAAAAATGAGGAAAGTTTAATTTAAAATTAAATTCAAAATAGGCAAATTAAAAAGGGTTCAAAAATGCTTTAGATTTTTTTAAAGCTATGCAATTCAATCTGTTGCATATCAAAAGCATTTTTCTTTCTTTAAAATGTAATTTATCATTCAATTTCTTACATATTACAAAGCAATTTTATAAAACATTTAATAGTGTGCATAAATGAATTTTTCTCTTAATCTTTAAGCAGCTTATTCAAATGACTATATACATGCATATACACACATGCACAGCAGTTTAAATATTTATTAGTCAATTTATATAACTTTTTTTTAAACAATTCTTTTTTATGCAGTTTTGTAATATAACCATATTTAAGTTGCTCTCAGATTTGTTATAGTTACAATATTAATTAGAAAAACTATTTTTATTTATTTATTCATGTACACCTATATATTTTAGTTCTGAAGAAGACTGCTGGTTGGTCAAAACTTTCAGATTGATTGAATAATAAAATAAAACAAGCTTTGTTATAATATTAAAAGAAAGATGAATTTATTTGTTTATAATTTTAATAATGCAAAAAGAAAATGTAAGGTGAAAAGAAAAATATAATTTTCTTTGATTAATTTATCTTTTTTATTATTCTTCATATATTTATTATTTTTCTCATTACCAATATTACTGCTATTTCAATAATATCTATTTAAAATTAATTTTGTCAGCATTTCACTTTAAAATTTCTATTAACTTATTTTTGCAACAATAATATTATAAACATTTAGATCCATTAACTTAAAAGATTTTAATTTATTTGTATGCAAAAATTACAAAAAAAAATATTATTAACTCCTTTTATTGATTTTGGAAAAACTGTTTGTTTGTTTGTTTGTTTGTTAATTTTTGATCTTTTTCAAATTAAAATGAAATTTTAAATTCAAGGTTTAATATATTTAAATTCAATAGAATTGCTTGAAAATTTATTAATAACTAAGTTATAACATCCTAATCTATTTGAAACACTTATTTTTTCAGTATGTCAACTAGTTTAATAAATATGGAACAGAGGGTGCAGAAAATATGAAAAATATTCAATAATTTCATATTTTGCAGTTAAAAATTATTCTTAGAATTTTCATTTGTTTTAAATAATGGTCATGTGAGGACAATTTATTTTTTTTTTCCTTCAATTTAATAACATTTTAAGACTGATTTAATTTAAAAGTGTTTTTATTTTTATTTTAAAACAATTATTTTTTTTAAAAAAGAAAATAAACTAGAAAAATTGCATTACTTAAGACATTTGTGAAAATAACTGTTTTAAAATAAAAATAAATTTCAATTTAAATAAAAACCTTAGTTACTGATTTATTATACAGATATAATTATGTACACATAATAAATATAACATATACATTAAGTATATGAAATAGAAAATTATACAACTTTAAGAGTATATATATATTAATTTACTGCAAAAATATCTAATGACTTACATATACTATATGTGTAATATGATTTAAAGTAAAATTATATGTATTAAGTGTTCATTTGCAATGTATACACATACTAAATATTCATAAGGACTATACATTTTAACTTATAGCAGATATATATATATATATATATATATATATATATATTGTGATGGTTTATTGCACTCCCTGTACCATATATATGTTGAGCACCGCAAGTTTGATGGAGCAAACTGGAACTCTTAATTTCTCGATTAGATGTTAACCTAAATGAGTCATTATTTAAAAATACTATAACATAACAGATGCCAAGAACAGTATGCAATTACTATACTAATCTGTGTGTAATCTAGAAAAAAGACTAAAAATTGGTCTAGAAATAATACTGATTTATATTATATACTGTTAATAGGATTAAGAATTCTCTGATAATAATAAGTTGTGAAATATTGTATATATTAAACATATTAAATTAGAATTTGAATACAAAATATTGAACCCATACCATTCTGTGTTAAATTGCTTATTAGTGAAGTATTTATTTATTATTGTGATTCCTAAAACATTTATCTTATTGGGAAATGAAATCAAATGTAACAATATGCAAGATAATGATTCAAAGTCATGAAACTGAGCTGCAGATTATTATGCATTTTTAAAGAATATAATGAATGGTCTGTTAAAACTGCATATATGCACAGGTGATTACCCTTGTCAGATTTTCAGATTCATCACATAATTTATAAATGTTGAAGCAGAAAATAATCCATTTAAAACTCATCATTAATTTCATTGATTGTTAATTTGAAGAATAATTCATATATACAAATCTCAATCAAGAAAAAACATGATTAAATAGTTGAGAATAAGTAAAACATACAAAACTGCAATAATATTTATTGTCTGGTATAATCATGAAATAAGGATATATTATAAAAATGTCATGACAATCTGCTTACAAAGCCATAAAGACTGCATGCAGCCAGGAGTACAAGATGCCCATCACTAGTCAATAGTAATATTTATTTTTATTTGCAACCATTTATGATAAGGATTGATATAATTATTAGTCAATTGACATCATATTGCAATTAAACACTATTACTATTGCTACATTTCTTTGATTTTTATTGAAGTACTTTATGTACAATAATAAGATGTCAATTATGTTCATAAAATCATAATTTAGATGATCAAACATATATAATAACAAATTAACAACCTATCACTTTAGAACAATATACTAATATAAGAACAGCTCTTTACTCAAGAGCCATTTAGCATAAGCTTGAATAAGTAATGATTACAATACTATTTCCTGGCTTTGCTTTTATCAATGAAGTTTGGGATTAATTATCATTTTCTAGGCAAATAATTTTAGCATCAGAAAGTTTGAAGGAATAATCAGAATTTTTCTCATGGTTTATAAATTTTGAGCTTAGCTCTGTTATATAAATGAACATGTTGAGTGATTCTTGATTTTAAGTTTTAATTTGTCTCTTAATAGTAACTGACATTGAAAAAATAACAATCCAGGACATACTGCAATTAACATCATCATTAATCTTATCTTTGGAATTAATTAATGTCTATTTAGATGCTCCTTATCACTAAATAGACATTAATAAATCCCAAAGATAAGATTAATGATGATGGTAAATCTCAATTGTTATATGCTCTGGATTGTCAGTTTTGCAATGTGAGATACTATGGAGAGTTACATGCACACTTAAAATCGAGAATCACTCAACATGCTCATTTGTATAACAAAGCTAAATGCAACAGCTATTTCAGCTCAGGTATTTGTAAATCATGAGAAAAAATCTGGTTATTCCTTTAAACTTTCTGATGCTAAAATTATTCGCCTAGAAAATGATAATTAAAAAATAAAAAGTAAAAGAAGCATGGCACATAATTAACCCTAAGAATTCCATAAATATAAGAGCCAATAGCATTCTTCTTAGCAAGCACTAATTGTTTAATCCAATATCATAACCAATTGCTAAGCCAATTTACACATGCAAATATGCAAATCTATTATAATAAGTCACTAGTTTAATGTACATTTATATGCGTGAGAATATGCTAATATATTTTCCAATATTTACATTAATCATTTTTTGATTAAGATACACCATATTGAAAGCATGGCTTAGCAAGGTAATAAATATTGTTTAAATGAAGATTTATTACTGTAATAGTTTGATAATTATCTATATACCCTGGTTATATATATATATAATATTATAATTGATTATTTAGAAATACAGTAAATAGATATATGTAAAGTAAATCTATTATTAAACATCACATGATCATGATCTGCCTTGTAAGTCTATTATTATAATGTGCTGAAAACTTTGAAATTATTTAAACAGAAGTCAATCTCCGATAATGCGCTATTTCTTAAATATTATAAATCTACGTGCACTCTCCCATTGGTAAGAGTTTAAAAAACTTAAGTGAATCACTTAAGTTTAGATGGCACATTCTATATATACCAACTCTTACAGACCATGCTTAAATCAGGGCTTGAGTTTATTGTGTGCCTGATGTTATAATCAAATATTCAATTGTACAAATCTATTTAACCCATCACAGGCAAAAGACTGTCTCATTTTTAACAACCTATGATTAGACAAACATTACTTATAAATGTAAACTTATTATGTTTGTAATTAAATTGAAAGGCTGCAAACCTCATGCATCTATTACTTATCTGACATCCAATCAGAAGTTATGATGGCTGTTATGAATAGTGATCAAACCATTAATACAAGACAGAGAATTTTACAAGAAAAGCATGGTCCACCCTCTTCTTTACTTGTCTTTCTACATATCTAAGCCAGTCTGAAGTATTTAGATTTGAAAGCGTGAAGCTTTAAATATCTTCACATTTAATTCACTGAGTCTAAATTACAAACATACAGCGCGAAATCCTACGATTTACTATGCAGTAATTTTTAGATGTTATAATTTGCAGTAATATTTATTTTATAAAGCACAAACAGTATTGAAATTAAACTGAAAGGCTGCAAACCTCATGCATCTATTACTTATGTGACAGCCAATCAGATGTTATGATGGCTGCTTTGAATAGCGATCAAACCATAAGGTGATTAAAATTAGCTTTCTCCTGTGATGAGTTAAATAGATTTGTACAATTGAATATTTGATTATAACATCAGGCACACAATAGACTCAATTCCTGATTTAAGCATGGTCTGTAAGAGTTGGTGTATAGAATATACCCTCTAAACTTAAGTGATTTACTTAAGTTTTTTAAACTCTTACCGTCGGGAGAGTGTGCATAGATTTATAATACTTAAGAAATAGCTCATTATCAGAGATTGACTTCCATTTGAATAATATATGTAAAGTGTAACTTTAAAAATTTTATCCACTTAGAAGCACTTTCAACTATCCTCATAGTCTTTGTCAACTAACACTTTAAAAAGCTAACCTTCCCACAATTCCGTGATCTTAACATTTGCTGCCTATATGTTAATTAAGTCTTGTTTGTATTTGTATATTAGCTTAGCTTCCTTTATTTTCACTTTGTTGTTACTTTTTTTCAATTTGCAATATTTTTACATTATTATAATTGAAGTTGAAACCATAAATACATGACTTATTATGGTCGTAAAAAATGGATGCAGAAACATGATTTTTTACTTCGCAATTTTATTTCGTTTTCTGAACACTTTTTAATAACAGCAAGTGCTCTTTATTTTTTCCAATATGCATCTCAATTCCCCTACATATCCGCTACCACACCTACATATCCATTTATAAATGATGCAATTTTTATTTATAAATGAGGTTTTATCTGAGGTGCATAAAGTGCAATGTCACATATACCTTTATAAATTTTTCTTATAAAATTTACTTGATCACTCAGAATATATGGTATTGATATCCATATTTTTTTATTAGCAGGAGAATCAATATTATTATTAATATTTTTATTCTTATGTTTCATATTAAAGTTTTTAATAACATTATATATATGATTATAATTGTAGCCAACATTTAACAATTTATTCAAATACATTTCAATATTTTTAGCTTTATCCGATGAATATCAATACCATATACTTCGAATGATCAAATAAATTTTGTAAGGAAAATTTACAAAGATATATTTGACATTGCATTTTATGCATCTCCTACATTAAACAAATTAATAAATAACTCTAAACATAAAACTTTATTTATAAATAAAAATTGCATCATTTATAAATGGATGAGTTGCACATTGGACAAAATAACTAAAGAGCACTTGCTGTTATTAAAAAAGGTTCAGAAAATGAAACAAAATTGCAAAGTAAATAATAATGTTTCACCATTAATTTTTTATAATCATAATAAATCATGTATTTATGGTTTTAACTTCAATTATAATAATGTAAAAATATTGCAAATTGAAAAAAGTAACAACAAAAGGAAAATAAAGGAAGTTATGCTAATGTACAAATACAAACAAGACTTAATTAACAGACAGGCAGCAAACATTAAGATCATGGAATTGTGGGAAGATTAACCTTTCAAAGGGTTAGTTGACAAAGACTACAAGGATAGTTGAAAGCACTCCTAAGTGGATACAATTTTTAAAGTTATACTTTACATATATCTAATTACAGTATTTATAAATATTCAATTATAAGATTACATATATTGATTTGAAGAAATACAGACATCGAATTATAATATTATTACATATATATACACACCTGGCTCTCATTTTATGCAGATTATTTTAATGCGATATTGAAGTTATGCAATTCATGTTTCTTCTTAATATCTTTTTATGCGGGTTTTCTTTTATGCGATAAAGAAGTTCAAATTTCATTATATTTATTAGATATCAAGAAATTTAAATTATTAATAACTTATTTTGATTTAAAATACTTTTTTTTTCAAACATATAATGCTATATTAGCAGCTAATGTGAATATGGCCTGAAGCTGTATTTAGAATCTTAGCTTCTAAGTAAATAACCTACTTATACTAATGAGTAAATAATAATAATAGATTTATACTTACGTATAAAAATATCGCAATAAATATTCAAAAATTTTAAACTTTTAAAATATATTTTATTAGACATAACAGAAATATATAATCTTAGATTTTTTAAATAAATAACGAAAATTTTATTGATTTTGTAAACTGAAAATAATCTTTCTAATGATAATGTATAATCTTTTTGTTTTGATTGCCGTCTGGTTTTTTTAATATAGAAACAAAATGTGAACATTTAAAATTTATTCCAGTAGTAAACAAAAAATAGACAAATTTATTATTTTCTGATAAGTAAAAATCAGTTGATTTTACATTGTGTGAGACAAAAAAAAACATCAGAAAATGCTGAAATCTGAGTTTTCTGCAATGAACAACCTCTTAAATTCCAACGAGAGCTAAATAGTTATATGTCTAGATATCACAAACTTTATAAACAATTAGTAAAATCATAGTCTCAAAGTTTAATCACTGATTACATTGGTGATAGAAAACCATTAACACAGCATAAGACTGAAAGTGCTGCTAGTTATACTTCCTTTTGTGATGAATCTGATTTCTTACCAGTTTACAAATGAACGCATATTGTCAAATAGTGGTAATGATTAAAATATGTATGAAAAAATGTAAAATTAAATATTCTAGTTAATAAAAAAAGTAAAACAAGTTTGTCTTGTATTATTTTTTTTCAAATATTTGAAATTTTTTATTAGTCATACTTTATTTTCTTATTTTTTTAATGCGAATTTTGAAGTAATTTTTCCTTGTTGCTTTGCTTTTATGTGATTTCTGAAAATTACAGAACCTATCCCCCATTTTTTAAGGTAAGTTAAGTCTATTTTTGTGTGATTTTTTTTAATGCAGGTTTTCTGCAGAACCTATCTACCACATAAAATGAGACCCAGGTGTATATATATTTTGTAATGATCAGTGCCTGAAAATTAATGTTATAATAAAGATGATTTATATGATGGAGCTTTGAGATTTCATTATAACTTAACCCTCAGATTATATCTTAAGTGCAGATAACCTATTTATAATACATGTAGAATTTACCAAGAGTTACCTGAAGAATATAAACCCGATTGTCCTCCTTAGCAATATCAACCATCACCACTAGCATTTTTCCCCCTGTCCAACAGATCAGGGATGGACACAAGACTCATATCTGTTCTTGATAGGTGTGAGTACCTTTCCAGAATTATAAATAAACAAAGTTTAATTTACAAAATAATTAATATTTTTTAAAAACACTGAGTAATATTTGCACTTATTTAATATGTAAAAAAAAAAGTATGTTATATCTAATTTATTATGAGAGAGAATCATTCTAGATATTTTTAATTATTTATACATCCTTTGAATATAATAGTTTTACAATAACATGAAAGCAGATAAGAACATGCAATTTATTATCTAGGTTATACATGTTCATGCAAGAAGTAAACTCCTAGACAAGCTATGAGATCATTGATCTAGGATAGATTGAGCCACAATCATAAATACATCTTATAATATTTTATCAGCTCTAACAATGTTTTAAGTTCTATCTCCAACATCAAAAAATCTAAATCAGTATCATGCAATCATCTAATCAGTCAGTCATAAAAAAGTTAATAATCTAACTTATGGATGAGAATACATACATGTCTTTGGTCTTTTAATAATATAATTTGGTCAAGAAGAAAAAAACTTGAATTACAATTATGAAGGGGACCCCTGTCATCAGCTTAAACATTTTACAGAAGCCTAAACCCCTGAATGGACTGGCATTACAAGCCATTAAGGTTTTCCAAATTCAAAGGACATACAATATTCTGGTTAGGCTATTGAATTTCTCATTCTGACATTGAGTGCCCAGTTTCCATAGAAAGGGTCGAACCTAACAATAGACCCCCACCCAGACTGAGAAGTCTTTGAATCCAAAAACAGGTGATGGATGTCCTGTCATGGATCAAGACCTCCAGCTCCCCATTTCAGTCAAAACTTACCTACTGAGACACATACCGACTAATGTTTGAGGAGAAAACATGTACCCCCATCTTGTTCTCAATTTCTATCTCCAGATTTGCCAAATGGATACAGTTCCTCAGACTTGAGCCCAAGTATGTGGACTTCCTGCTCAAGGTCAACCTTAAGGCCCTTACCACAGGGTCCTTTTTATTCCATCATAGAGGCTATAACATCGATACCTTGTGCCCAGTGTATGGGAAGCAGGAAGAGACCATGGACCATATTCTGTTCCATTGTGATCTGTGGTACTGAGGAAAATGTCTGTATCTGACCTGGCTTGTGTAATGATTCCCCTGGCCTTAGAAAAGGGGCTTTTTGCCACAATACAGCTGGCTTCATTTGTCAACTTTGGGATTTGGACTATACATTGCAAAGTTGGAAAGTGGGATTGAGCACCATCCTGTAGACCTCATAATAAATTTTATACTGAAGGCTAGGGAGATTGACAAGAGAATTTGCCCAGACCAGTTGGTGATTCAGACCTGAGAACAACTAAAAATATAAGTTTTAAGATGTTCCATTTCATTCTATGTCGATGCCTCTAACATTATAAGGACTGATTTCTCCCCCTATTATTGTGATGAAAGAAATGGGATGACCTACCTCCTAACCCTCCTATCTGAACTGTATCCCTGTAGACCCATTGCAGACAATGCTTGTTATCAGCAGTTCTAACTATTACCTGTATACACAACTATGTACCTTGCTCTATAAATAAATAAAATATCTTTTGAAATAATAAAAGTGTGTAATGTTTTAATATTATCATCACATAAGTATGAGGTAATTTCACCAAGTATATTTGGAAGATAATACTAATAACAGCATTAAATATAAAAGAAATAACTCAAGATAAGCCAGATTACAAGCTGCAATGCATGAAACACTATAAATCACAGGTATGGCCCTCGTTATTTTATCGTCTTGGCAGGAATATAACAAGTGATCTAATCATAAGCATATATCTAAGCATGCATTACAATTTAATGATACAATATATATTAAGGAATAAAATCCTTAATAAATAAATAACTTCATGCCTGGATTTTTAATACCAAAAATGCATGGAAATAATAATTTTACACTTGCACATCTCAACTTCAACAACAATGCTTTTCACTGACAGAAATTCTCGTACTCCAATTCACCATATATTCTTGTCATGATTAAACCTTTAAAACAGTTTGTATTAACAACATATATATGACCATAAAACCAAGAAATTTTTTTATAGCTTTTAGATCTGACTATTTTAGTGATTTCACTTCCATACCTATGAGTATTCATAAATGTATTTATTTATTGTAATGATGGATTCATTTATTAACCTATCAATTTTAAATATATATATGATAAATTTTTAGATTTGTGATTTGATTTACCAGATCCTAGTTTTCTATCATAAATTCTTGATAACCTGAGGTCTTGTTTTTCTTCTTCTCCTTTACATATGCATGTGAATCATTGTTTTCATAAATGAATTTAATTAAAGATAGTTCGAGAAATAGAATGACAGATGAATCTAGGTCAGCACGTACATTATTATAAGTGACAAAATATGAACCAGATATAAAGCATTTGGCATCCAATGTACAACAACAAAAGTGTCATTAAATAATATCTATTTATCTTAATTTTATATGTTTATTTCCAAAATTTTGTTTTAATTATTATTAATTTTTTATTATTACATTTTATTCAACTTGTGCTCTTCTAAATAAATATTGTTTATTTGTATTTAGCTTATTTAAAATTTTTGTTTAATTATTATTGTTATTGTTATTATTTTGTTTTATAAACTTTAAAAAAATTGCAATAATTAAGTTGTTTATATTTGATTTAATAACTGTATGGCACGCCAATCATTCAATAAATATTTTTTTGGAAATTTTTGGCATGCATGCAAGAAAAGGTTTGCCACCATTGGTATAGAGCAATGTCTATAAATGTCATAACTATATAAGTTTTTTTTTATATATAACTGAGATTTATTATCCTAATGTGACGTAAACATCTGAGACCTTTCCCTCTCCTTAATCCTCTATTTAAATAAAATTACTAATTCAATATATAACTACATGTTATTAAAAGAGGATGTGATGTGATGTATTATGGCTTCTCCTTAAACGAAGTCAAGAATATCTCAGCAATTATATCCAGATAAACCTGTTAGCCACTTCATTTTACATTCCCCACTCTAAATTTACCCATAATCTGCTCTATCCCAAAAACAAAACTCTCCATACAATAGTGCCACTAAGTGCAAGCCAAAGTAATCAATGGATGTCAGAAGGCTTGTGCATAAAATCCCTATCTAGTACCTACCATCTAATATCCCCAGTCTGGGGATATTGGATGAGTAGACACTAGATAGGGATTTTACGCTCAAGCCTTTTGGCATCCATTGATTACTGACTTGCACTGAGTGGCACAACTGTATGGAGAGTTTGCCTGTTTTAATAGCAGTTATGAGCAAGCATAAGAAATGGTGATCATGTGATATAACTACATGTACATAAATAAACATTTTTACTGTTGCAATATCTATATATGTGTGTGAATATATTTCATAAAAGCATCTAGTGTAAGAAGACTAAATATTTTCTTCCCATGTATTATTATTAGCTTTCATTTATTACATGTGCATGTAACTATACATTTATTCATCTTCACATATATATACAATATTGTTTTTGAACTTTTAAACCATATTAAAAACTTATAATTGACATAAATATACTTCATAATTTAAGTTAATATACTTGATGAATTTTTTTTTTTTTAATAAACCGACCATCACCAAATGTTTTTCATTATGTTTTTATTCTAGGCTCAGTGTTTATGTTTCGTCATGTGGCTTAAATATGTATAATTTTTATTTCCTTTAGTTTAGTTTACATTTTGACAATGTTGATTTAAAAATAGAAAACTCATCCTTTAAGTAATGACTTCAGCAAAATTGTCAAAATTTATCGCTGGCAGATCATTCATTCTTTCCGCTTAACAAACGTTTTTTTTTCTCTCTTATTATTAATAATAAGTAAACACTTCATTTCAATTAATTAATCTTAGATGAAAGAATATTTCTATAAATATTCAATTCAAAATATGCACTTAATTAAAAATTGTAAAAACACTTTTTTTTTTACTATATTTAATTTCACTTTTAAGTTTACATATTAAACAGAGTTGTATATGTATGCTTGCATATATATATCACAACCTTAAATAACTTTCCATAGGCAATAATCTATCAAAATCTCTTCAAAAATATTCCTTTTTTCCTTTTTTTTTTTTTTTCAATTAAGAATAACTAAATATTTATTGCCCATTATTCGATATCTAAAGGATTAGATATAAGCCTTTAAAAATCCTGAATTGACTTTGGAACCTTTCAGTCCTTGCTCCAGGCATAAACGTCAAATCTATTATGAGCCACGAATGCACTAAACTAAGAAGCCAGTTAAGCGATAGAATAAATTGTTTTAAGGCAATAAAGTAAGCATTATTCACTAATAATAATGAATAGATATTAGTTATAATACTTAAATTTAACATAAATAATGCATCTTAATGATATACTGTTTTGTGATTTAGCTAAATGTTGATCTTTATAATAAATTATATGTTAAAGATTTGTCAAGACGTGGAAAACCAGCAAAGATGATAATCAAATGGTATCATTTGATTGTTGTAACATATCTTAGTTATGTCCACTTGTCTTTGGCCTCAAAATTTAACTTGTATTTAGATACATATAGGTCCACCACATGCAGGTATGCAGGTTGTGCAGGGCACATAGGTGCTTCACCACTAGGACACCAAGTCATCAAGATAATTAATAAAACTTATATGTAAATGTTTAGATTTTCAGATCATTTCATTTCTAAAACATGTTCTGATTGTAAATATTTATTATTTAATCATAAGAGGAATATCCAGTTGCTTTAGCCTCAAAATATATTTCATATATACTCTACTATTGCACAAAACTGCACAGGCCAAAGTTCTTTTGTCACAATAATTAATAAAATTTATATATAAATAAAAATGTTTAAATTTTAAATTTTTATTTAAATATCTAATTTATATAAAAAGTAACATATTATTATTAATAAATTTAATTTCAAATATTTGCGAAATAGCATTTTACTTTTTTGTTTTAATATTTTAATTACGTGATTTCATTTCTTATAAGTACGAAAATTGGGTTTTTTGGTTTTCTCAAAATGGCGATTTTGTGTTTTAATATTTTAATCACATGGTTTCATTTCTTATAACTAAGAAAATTGTTTTTTTTTTTGTTTTTCTTTTTTTCTATGAAAACGGAAATTTTGTGTTTTAATATTTTAATCATGTGATTTCATTTTTATAACTACGAAAATTGGGTTTTTTGGTTTTCTTTTTTTCTACAAAAATGGTGATTTTGTGTTTTAATATTTTAATCATGTGATTTCATTCCTTATAACTATGAAAATTGGGTTTTTTGGTTTTCTTTTTTATTATGAAAATGGTGATTTTGTTGTTTTAATATTTTAATCACATGATTTCATTTCTTATAACTACAAAAATTGGGTTTTTTTATTTTCTTTTTTTCTATGAAAATGGTGATTTTGTGTTTTAATATTCTAATCATGTGATTTCATTCCTTATAACTATGAAAATTGGGTTTTTTGATTTTCTTTTTTATTATGAAAATGGCGATTTTGTTGTTTTAATATTTTAATCCCATGATTTCATTTCTTATAACTATGAAAATTGTTTTTTTTTTTTTTTGGGGGGGGGGGGAATAGATGAAAATGGTGATTTTGTAATGAATGGTCAGATTGCCACAACATATAGATTGATCAATGTCATTTATCAGTTGGATGTGTCAGCATGGGTTTTGGGTGGTTCTTATAATTGGAAATGGCCATGAGCACATACTAAATCAGCACTAACTTAGCTTATTTTAAAAATATTGCCTCATAGATATAATAATTCTGCATATGATGAAAGTATCTTTTTTAATAATGTTTTCAAGTTTTAAGTGTGTTGTTCATTTGGGAGTACTGGGAGAGTGTTTGCTCCAGAAATGTTAATTCTGGATTCAATGCAGTATTGTGCCAATATTATATATCTTACTCTTTTTTATTATTATTGTCCTATATTATCTTTTTACAAGTTTTACTAAATAGCTTTTTCTATTTTAATAACAATATTATCTTCTGCCTTTTAAATGCAGCATTAGCTTTTTACTTGTTCTCTAGCTAAAAACTCGTTATTAATTTATAATTCACACTATAATGCAGATCTAAGCAAGGGGTTTGATAGCTTTTAAAAATGTATTCAATAAACAAAATATGAAAATTTAAAATTCTTCCCTTAAATGAATCCTGGATAAATCTTTAATTGTCAAACTGTATAGTAAAATATAATATATATAATATGACCTAGTTGTTAATAGGCATTAAAAAATTAAATGCCATAATAAAGTAATTATTTTATTATTGAATGATAACAAGAAAGGCTATTTTTGTTAAAAGAAAACATAATAATAAGTTATTTATGAGTGGTTGGATTTTTAGAACATGTATTTTTACCAAGTTGTTGCTAATGGAATTAGTTATAAACAATTTTTTAAAAATATATTGCCCAGATTTCATTAACATGGCATTATTGTAACACCTATACAACTTAACTTGTAACCACTCTATTGGAAAAGTGCCTATACAATTTTTTTATCCATACTAGTGGAAGAATCCAATTGTTTGATTTTTTTTCTTATTATAATTTATCATTAAACAAAAGAAGTTGCAAGAGGTGATATAATGGCTTCTAAAAATGTAAGTGGTCAAGCATTGGTGTTCGAGAGGTCAGCGACAGCTGCTTTACAAGCGGTTGTCCTGGGATGGCGGGTTCATTTCCCAGCTGATGCTATTCCATATGAGAAAAAAATGTATGTGTGAAAACTTCCTCCCTTAAGTAAATGTAATGTAAATCCTTAAAATCCTTATATATCTGACTATATTACATGATTAAGTTTTTAAATTGAAATAACAAGCATATAAAAATAATAATTCTATTACTGAGATTCTGAATGATACAAAGTAAAAAACAATATGGTTAGAGTCAATCTAATTAAAATTGATTGCTATTTATTATATTGCGACCCCCAAATTCAGGAGAATTAATATGTAAATAAAAAGGTGAATGTGTAAATAATTATAATTTTTTAATATTCTATTGTATCTTTGGTTAAACAAAATTATATAGAATTCATTGTTTTAATTAACTAATTTTATTTCATAATTTTACTTGAAAATATAGATATATTAAAGTTGCACAAATTAGTACTTCTAATATATAAGTAATTGCTTACTTATTATAGATATGATTTATTATAAATGTGTGAGAAAACAAAATAGATTACATATAATGCAAAAAAAAATAATAATAATTTTCTTTTATGTTTTCCTGCGAATCCATTAATAATATCCTAATTTTATTATGTTTTGCATATTTGGATTCAATATATAAAAATGCTAATGAAGAACTGATTTTATGTTAATGTGACCAGAACATTCTGAAACATTTAGGTAAACAGCATAACTGAAAAATCTGCATTAGTACATCTACAATTGTATTACTTTGCATATGATATTCATTGTAGGACCTATAAATTAAAGAGGCAAAAAAGGAAAAGTAATTTTATTTAGCATGTGATAAAATGTTTTAAATTTGCAAACGATCATAGATCAAACAGATTCTGGGTCTTGATAAATGTGAGGTCATGTGACCTTGCAATCCATTCAGGCAAGCTCTGTTCATGGGATTAGAACTGTCAAAATTTATCTTGCACAAAATGCCTCACACCCATGCAACAGACCTTGATACATACATATATGCCAGGAATAAATCTTAAAGTAAGTTATGCTTAAAGATATAAGAATGATAATTTTTAATAATAATAATAAAAAAGAAATATTACTTTTTAACTTGCAGTTTGCACATAGTCAGTATATATTCCAAATGTTTTTTTTGTGTGTCATAATTTTTCTGAAAAATATACCTAATTCGATATGTCAGAAATTAGTTGCATAATTATTTAAAAAAAAATGTTTTTAAAGCAAAGTCATATGTATCATGAATATTTCTTTTAGCCTAAAAAAAATATCTACAGATGGGAATTTCAGATCAAGTGATAGTTGATTGCAATTATAATTAATTGATATAAAAAGTACCAGAGTCAAATATTAATTTTTATTTTTAGTTAAGAAATTCAACATTATCAGTATAAAGAACAATAATTTTATATAAATATGTGGTAATACAGAAACATCAGATTACTCAATGAAGTATGGAGAGATGCATGTTAGGAATAACAAGAGATTGAAGATGAAATACATGGGTGAGAAAACAAACAGGGGTTACTGACATCATTGAAATAATTAAGAGACTGGAGTTGGGCTGGACATATTGCTAAAAGAGATGATAATAATTGGACAATTGAAATCTTAAATGGGATTCCAAGAAATTTTAAACGACCTAGAAAAAGTCCACATGTGAGATGGAAAAATAAAATAAGAAAGTGTGCTAGGATGATGTGGAGAAGAGAGTAAGAGATTGTAGAAGAAAAAGTCCACATGTGAGATGGAAAAATAAAATAAGAAAGTGTGCAAGTTGATAAAGATTATTATAACAAATCTTTGCATAAAGATCCCTTGTTAACCAGGATAAAAGTCTATTTCATATATTCTCTATCATTTTTATATAGTATTCTTTATTTCATTCTTTACTTCATGCATTATATGATATATCTATACTTTCTTCATCTTAATATATTTTTCTTAAACAATAATTTACTCTTCTTATTATCATCATATATGTATATATGACAATATGGAAATATTTAATGTGTGGAGTTGTCCATTTATAATTACTTAATTAGAAAGCACTTTACCTAGAACAGTAGTGAATGAAAGACAACTGCTCCAGATCAAGAGTTAAGGTTAAGCAGTCAGTTGGCTTTTATTAGCTGCTATTCTATATAAAATGTTTTCTAATTAAGTAATTATAAATGGTTAACTCCACAATTAAATATTTCCATTTAAAACATCCATTAAAAATATTATTATATATAATAATATATATATGAAATATATTTTGGATTCATCCACATATATATTTATATGATAATATTAACATTTTACTGATTATTTGATTGAATCTTACTAACAATCTGTAGGATCATTGAAGGATGTTGATGAGATTCCCAAATGTCACACTTTTTGGGAAACCCTACAATATTCCTGATGACATTTACTATCCAGATTAATGTTAATGAGATATAATTGAAATATTGGTATAATGCTAATATTAATAACAAACAAATATATACTTATATGGATTAATCCAAAATATATATTCATACCTTTTATCTTTAAAATTTTTTATTTTATGTAATTATATTTAGCCTCAGTAATTTTTTCATTGCCAAATTTATTGTCTTTGATTTACTAAACATTTTCGCTCATTCATTCATTAATTTGTTTATGGGTTCACTTCTTAACACACCACAACAATCATCTTAATTTTTGTAAAGATACACTAAAATACATTTTCTGACAAATTATTTTGCCTATTTTATTATTTATTCAAGCCATTCTGTCTGACATTAATCAAAAGATTATTTTAGTAATTATTTTCTTATTTATGTACTATAGTTTTCCAACAACTTATTTTACATACTGTTATTTTCCATAAGATATATCTTATCTCCTATCTGATCTATACATATGATAAAAAAAATTCATACTTCTTTTAAACATTTATTGTCATTTTTATATTATTAACCATCTTTTTCCCCTTTTGCTTCCCTCCACAGATTTTTCCAACATATCCTTCATAATTTCACTGTTTAAATATACAGTAAACATAACTCATCTCCTATTTAATGATAACTCTTTTCTTTGAACTTATTTTATTTCTTTTTTTTTCATTGTTTAAGCTTCTATTATATGTAAGCTACAATGGAACATTAAATAATTATTTTATTTCACAATCTAATATTAATGAGTGTTTTCCTGAAGTTTTGTGATTATGGTATTTTAATTGTATTTATATATTGGACTATTTCCATCATCTAATATTAAGTATTGAATGTCTTTAGAAAAATCCAACTTTATTTAAATTTTCCAATGGTATTCAACTGTTTGTAATAGCATACAGGTTAATATATGCATAACATTTTGAGTGGTATTATTTTGCTCTCTTCTTCACCTGTTACTTAACTGACCAATAGCAGTACTAGTATGGGAATTGAATTAGGACTTTTAGATTCTTGAATATTAAATTTTAAGATAATGCTCTGATCAACTGAGCCATCCTGTTTGGTTCAAATCCCATGCTAATACTGTTACTAGTCAGGCCAGCAACACCTGAAGAAGAGACAAGAAATATACCACTCAAGACGTTGTGCATATACTAATCTGGGTGCTATTATTAACAGTTGAATGTAATTGGAAAATGTAAATAAAGTTACATTTTTCTAAAGACATTCAATACTTAATGTTAGATGATGGAAATGGTCCAATATATAAATATAACATTAATGAGTCACAAATTTACTTTGTATTCTTAATAAGATACCTATTTAACAATTTATCTTTTAATGTCTTGTAATTATTTATTTTCTTTGGATTGAACACATCAAACCATATTTTGAGGAATTCATTACATTTTTAACACTGTTTTTTTTCTCATGTGTCATAACATCAGCCGAGAAGCGAACACGCCTACCCGGAACAACCGCTTGTAAAGCAGCTGTCGCTGACCTCTTGGCCACCAATGCTTGACTTTTTAACATTGTTTCACAGGAAAATAACCCATTGTTTAGTATGAAAAATTATTTTTCCTCTTTATATCTTTTTAACTTTTATAGAGTTTAAAATTTACCTTTTTAACAAGGATTTTAGAACACCTCAATTCATTTCTCATCAGTTAGGTATTATATATATATAATTATCCAATACTTTTCTTTAAATTTTTCTATTTTCCATTTATTCTTGTCATCAACCAATTTATTCACCATTAATTTCAATATCTCTTTTTATCATTTTTTCCCCCCCTGAATATAGTTTCAGCATTAGATTACATAAGATTTTTTTCTTTGTAAATAAAATAATGCTGGTAATTTGTATCTGTCTTTATTAATAGAGCTATCAAAGGTTTTTGTATTCTGAGAATATTGGTTGCATTTCCATCAACATTCAAATCAAGGTTTAGTTTCTGTCTATTTAATTCTGTAGTAAAGATAAAGGTTATTACTATATAAATAAAAATGCCACTTTTCTGAAAATTTCTTTTATGATTTTTGATTCAACAATTTTTTTCCCTCATGTGTCATAGCATCAGCCGCAAAGCAAACTCGCTAACCCAGGACAACTGCTTGTAAAGCAGCTGTCGCTGACCTCTTGACCACCAATGCTTGATTTCAACAATTTAAATGAAAGTTAATAAAGTCATAATTTTTCATTTGCTTTTATTTTAGCAATAATCATTTTACAGTGGATATTAAATGAAACATGAATGTTTTTTTTAATAAAATTCGATAATTGTTTTTCCAAAATTATGATAGAGATCAGAAATTAAAATGACTAATATAAAATATAAAGAGTTAATATTAATTATAATTTTAGAAGTAAACCATTGATGAATTAGTTTTATATTTATAATTTAAATATATTAAATTTATTAAGTGCTGGCAGATGATCTAATAATAATGTGAAAGGCTAAAACCTTTGACAGAAGCACCTTAAAATGCTTATATGACAGCCAATCAGATGTAATAATGACTGCACATGGAACTCTCAATTCAAGAACACAAGCCAGAACATGAGAAAAAGATGGAACCCATCTTGTGTTCTTGAATTGAGAGTTCCACGTGCAGTCATTATTACATCTGATTGGCTGTCGCATAAGCATTTTAAGGTGCTTCTGTTGAAGGTTTTAGTCTTTCATGTTATTATTTATAATATAATGGATAAATACTTTAAAAGCCAATAAAGGAATTAAAGTGCAAAAAAACAAGAACAATTTACTGGTCTGCTATATATATTAAAAATTAAATAGATAAAAATCTTGAAATTATATGTTAGACTCTATCCAGCATCTAGAATTGTTAAATGTTTTTTGAAAAATTCAGCCATATTTAATCTTTTCAAATACATTCAGTTATTAGTAATTGCATGCAGGCTCATATACAACGCAACATTTAATGTGATAGTATTTCACTTTCTTTTTCAGATGTTACTGGCCTGATCAGTGATAGTAGATCACATGGGATTCAAACCTGGGTCTTTTAGATTTGTGAATATTGAATTCAAGGCGAGATTCTAACTAAGCTAATCTGTTAAAGCAGCAATCAGGAGAAATTTTATATACTTCTCTATGAAGGTCCTCTTCATTTCTCCATTTTTTCTTGAGAATAAGATTAAAGAATGGTCTCTAAGAATGAATTATTACATGAAGTTAACTAATGGAATTATTTTCCATAATCATGTCAATAGCTTCTTTAAATAATCTTTTTTCTTTTTCTTCACTATCCAATACGTTCACCTTTTCCCAATAGAACATATGTTCATTAGTACATACACAGTCTCTTTTTCACTAGATCTGCATAAACTGAATATATTCAGTGCAAATTATTATTCCATTTTATTTTTTATTCTTGATATGCAAAACCCCCATTTTTGTTTCAAGTTTAAAGTAGTTAGTTCCAGAGTTGGTCTGTTTATTCAATGATCCATTGAAATATATATATATAATTAATAAAACAAGTCATAAATTTTGTAACTTGCTTTTAAGCTTGCATTTAATGATCACTAGATGGAGCTTACCAATAGATCTAATCAAGCTTTGTTTTATAAGTGCTGAAAGAGAAAGAATTCAAAATCTCTATCGGAAAGTCCCTATCTCCAGACCAATTGGTTTCAAGCTTATGGCTCACCTCACTGGATCACTAGGACTCTAGAAACTAGATCTAAAATACTAACTCAAAATTCAGCACTTATAAAACACATTTCTATCAATTTGAAAGCCTAAACTTTTCAGACACATAAATGTCTTCAAAACCAACATGTTTTATAAGTGCTGACTTTTGAGTTAGTATTTTAGATCTAGTTTCTAGAGTCCCAGCACTCCACTGAGGTGAACCATAAGTTTGAAACCAATTGGTCTGGAGATAGGGACTTTCCAATAAAGATTTTGAAATTCTTTCTCTTTCGGTACTTATAAAATAAAGCTTGATTAGTGCTATTGGTAAGCTCCATCTAGTGATCATTAAGTGTAAGCTTAAAAGCAAATTACGAAATTTATGACTTGTTTATTAATTATTATAAGTGTACTTTTGAAAGCTTTTGCAATGCTATATTGCAGAGGCTATTACTATATGGTGAAACTGAGCTGAATTCAGACCCATATAGCTATCATCTGGTTTGTATGGCTGTTTTTGAAGTGTCTGAAAAGTTCAGGCTTTCAAATTGATAGAAAGTGTTTTATAAGTGCTGACTTTTGAGTTAGTATTTTAGATCTAGTTTCTAGAGTCCTAGCATTCCACTGAGGTGAGCCATAAGCTCGAAATCAATTAGTCTGGCGATAGGGATTTTCCGATAGAGATTTTAAATTCTTTTTCTTTTGGCACTTATAAAATAAAGCTTGATTAGAGCTATTGATAAACTCCATGTAGTGATCACATATACATATAAAATCTATTATAAAATTACAGTCTAAGGCAAAATAATATTTTAACATGATTATTTATTCAGAAAAAATGTAATTCAAAATTAAAAATGTAGGTAGAAAAATTAATTAATTATATTTAATTGTTAAAAAAACTATGATATTTTCACATACTCAGAAAAATACAATGAAAATATTAGAAACAATCTTAATACAGTTTCTGTGTTATGCATTCTTTTCAAAAGCAACTGTTATCTTTAAAAAAAAAAAAAAGCAGAAATATAATATTATATATTACATATGCATCTTCCAAAATACACTCACTTGAACATTTTTTTAGATTTTCTCATCATCATTAACTCTATGTTATTAATGAATCATTCCTGTTTAATTTTGCATTTCCTGTCATTATGATTACTGCAAACCATCTGTACTTCTTTAGAATTAGAAACATGAACAAATATTGTTTCATATTTAAGAAATATTGATGATATTGTAGAATTTATTTTAGTTTTATTATATATAAAATTATATTTTTAACCCTAAAAAATGCAGATGTTTTGCATTAAATATAATAACAGGAGATTAAAGAGGTATAATATGCACTTGAGAGCATTTTGTAACATGCAGACCTAAGTGTTTAATTTCAAATTTCTACTTTTTTAATATAACAGCCTTTACAAGGATGCTACACATTGAAAATGCATTAAGTTGTACTTAATGTTTTCTCTGAAAATGAAACAATATTGTTATTGCCTTTAATTTATATCACATTTAACTCATATACATGTAAATTTGAACTAAATTTGTACTTTCAAAGACATGAACCTTCTTACATTAATGTTAATAAACATCACATGACCACCATTTCTTATGCCTGTGCATAATTGTTGTTAAAACAGGCAAAACTCACTATACTCAGATCCAAGGCTCCTCACTGACGAAGGCCACAAGCCAGAAACTAGTCTGAGGATATTGGATGAGTAGGCACTAGATGGGGATTTTATGCACAAGCCTTCTGGCATCCATTGATTACTCTAGCTTGCTATGTGTGGCAATACATATAGTGAGTTTTGCCTGTTTTTACATTGTTATTTCTGCCACATTATTGAGAGTTTTTATCTATTCCGTGATTTTACAATATGAATTGCTTAATCTGAAAATTGTCTTCATGGCTCTTGCATTTATTATTTTATATTTTAAAAATATATTCCATATTCAGAACTAAATTTTTGATAGTTTTATTGTTCTGTAGCTTGGAAGTAATTTCTTTTCTGGAGTTTATACTAATTTTCACAATCCATTTTTCTAGCCTATAATTAAAGTTATTATACAGAATATTAATTGAATAATTTTTTTTTTTTAAATAAATATTTTTTTATGTTTACAAATACAAATAAATAAATAAATAATAGAAGTAAATTGGAAACAAAACTTTTACAAAATGTTAAGAAAATATTGGATAAAGAAGCAAAAAAACACATTTTAATATGTCTTGGGCATGTGCAGGATATGTCAGCCAATGGTGTTCATCATAATATTTATGTTCATTGATTTAGGGATTTAATTTTCATCACTAAAGTGAAAATTGTTTACTTTACATTAATAAAGCTTAACATTGACTTTTTTTTATTTCCAAAACAATTCCATTATTTTAATATATTTTGATTATTTTTTTAATTGTTTTTAACAATAATTAAACTAAAAAAATTTCTTATATTCACACAAAATTTATTTAAATTGAAGGATGTTTATATGAAAAATCAATTGAATAATTGGAAGTATTGACTTAGTTGCATTGAGTGTTTAACATTCAGAGGCAAAACTCTCCACACTGTAGTGCCACCTAGTGCAAGCGAGAGTAATCAATGGATGTTATTAATTTTAAATCCATTTGATTTTTAGAGAGCACATGAAAGTAAATACGTTTTGTTTAATGCATTGCAAGACTGTCATTTGTAAAAATCTTTAAATTTAATTAAAATATATATCATAGAGAAAATAAATTTCATATCTCAAATATAGTAGAAAACTAATTGTCTGATATTTGATAAAACAATTACAGTGATTTCTAAAGATCAGAGGGCTTTGAGAAGTAAAGTCAATAATTTGAATCACACTTAAATTGGTAACTATGTCTTACAAAACATAATTCATAAGAATGATTTTACTGTAGTTGTTCACAACCTTAATTTAATGGAGAAAAGTATGAAAAAGTTACATATTGCATAAAGTGGAAATTCTACAGGACTCTATATCATTTTTTCCCTGTCATGTAATGCTCATATTCATTTTTCATAACTTTATTATTTTTTTATTCGGAATTCGAACTCAGACTTTCACACGACCCACTACTCTCAGTGCCATCTCATATTGCTGACCCACCTGATCACACACATGCTGAAAAGATAAATAATCACCAATATACGTATTTCATGCTAAACCAGCAATCATCAGTTGGTCTAGATTACTATCCTCACACATATATATAATCAGTGCTCAGCTTTATATTAAGATAGCCAATCTTCATACGTTAATGGATATATTAATACAGGTTTAAGCCTGTACAATGTATTATTTTTTTTATTATAAATATGGATTTATCCCACTTCAATACAAAAAAAAAAAATATTAAGTTTCCATATTGTAATTTTTTTTTGAACCCATTGTGTATTTTGATTAAATACTACTCCAAAATAAAATGTCATCTATAGTGCTAAATTTAAACTTATATTTTCCAATTAATATATATATTAAAACAAAAAGAATAATAATACATTTTTATTAATGTTAAAAAATAAACAATCATATTTAAAAAAATCTCCAATACAAAATATTAGATTATAGACTGCCTGAAAATGACATTTCTTTGTTTTTGAAAAATAATTTAAAATGTACTTAATCTTATTTCAGAATTTAAAAAAAAAAAGAAATACGGAATTTAATACTCGTTGAATAATAGATTTAAAAAAATACTAATAAATACGAATAATTATATAAAAATATATATACAGAGTACATGTGGAGTCCTCATAAACAATATTAATTATTTATACAGTTACTGATAATTACAGAACTCCACTGAGTTTTAAAAATAAAAAATTGCTTCACAATATATAAAGTGACATTAAAACAGTCATTTTCTATTTGTTTAAGAAAAACGACAGAAGCTATAAAATATTTAAAGATTTTAACTTGATTTTACTCTTCTGTCAAATAATATATTGTATTAAAATAGTAATAAGTATTATATAAATAGGTTTATATGAATTAAAGCCGTCATGAAATATCCTACGCGTATTAGTGTAACAACATTTTTTATTAGACATATTAATTGGAATCATAAATGTTATTACACGCACTTATTGAATTTTAATAAAAAAAATTAATATATATTTTTTAATAAATTATGATGCTTTACTAAAGAGTAAAATTAACAGCTTTCGTTGTCTTGTCTGTTTTTTTTTAGCATATTTTAAAGATTTCTTTGTTCTATTTTTATCTCTAATTAAATTATTATGATTTAAAAATTAAAAAATCAAACCAATGAAAGTTGATAGTTTGCATTCCAATTAAAGCATTTAATTTTTTTAAGAATGCCATAACTAATTACCATATTTTCGCACATGTACAGCGCGCGCACAGGCTAATAGCGCACATCCATTTTTTTTCAGTAAAATGTTCAGATTTTTTTAAAAATTATTATAAAAATCTATAAATAAGATTTATTATAATAATAATAATAATAATAATAATAATAGGGTACTTAATATGTGTAGGATATTAAACCACTAAACATCACATGGTCACTATTTCTTATGCTTGCTCATAACTGTTATTAAAAAGGCAAAACTCTCCATACGGTAGTGTCTCTCAGTACAAGCCAGAATAATAAATGAATGCCAGAAGGCTCATGCATAAAATCCTTATCTAGTGCCTACTCATCCAATATCCCCAGACTAGTTTCTAATTTGTGGCTTTCGTCATTGAGGAGCCTTGAATCTGAGAGCACTCCACTCACTAGATAGGGATTTTATGCACAAGCCTTCTGGCATCCATTGATTACTCTGGCTTGCACTAAGTGGCACTACTGTATGGAGAGTTTTTCCTGTTTTATGTGTAGGATAGTAAACAAAAATAATCATTTGGATTTTTAAAGACATTTATTAATATTATGTTAAAATATTTTTTTAAAAGAAGAAATTTATTGTTAATTGTAAATTATAAATGAAATCTCACTTTGCATAATTTTTGTTTTTATCAAGGAGTGACATCACAAATTCCTTCATTTCCCACAAGTAAAAAATTTAAAAGATGGAAGTGTTTCAAAACTATCAATCAATTAAAGATTATGTACAATAATCATACATCTCATGGTGTAATTTATAAAATTAAGCTTACATTCCTTTTACATATTATTAAAAAAAAATTGCTGATAATTTTTTTTTAAATGAAAAAATGGCATTACAAACTTCCCTCACTTAGTTGATGAAAAAGAAAAGATAGAAGTGAAATATCTTTTTTAAAACAATTAATCACTTTATGTAGGCACTCTCTATTTTATAATGGGTTTTCAAAAATATATGGATTTTTTGAATATAAATTTTCCATTACAAAACATAATCTAGAATCAAATATTTTTAATACTCTCCATATTAAAAAAAGAAGGCTTAAGAAAATAAACCCCTTCATGAATAAACATGTGTAGCATATAATAGCTTGTTTTGTTTAAATTTTGATTGAAATAGAATGTGCATTGTTTAGTTAACTGCAAGTGTCTTTTTAACATATACACCTGGGTCTCGATTTACGCGATAGATAGGTTCCTCAGAAAACACGCGCAAACAAAATTGTGCAAAAATAGATGTAACTTACCTTGAAAAAGGGGGGATATGGACTGTGATTTTTCAAAACTCGTGTAAAAGCAAAGCACCAACGTAAAATTTACTTTAAAATTCGTGCAAAAAAAATAAGGAAATAAAATATGACTAATAAAAAATTTCAAATTTGAAAAAAATTGATACAAGACAAACTTTTTTTTAACTATAATATTTAATTTTATTCAAAACAATATATTTTTATGCATAATTTACAGTAATTTATATTTTTTATACACGTTTTAATTATTATCGCTATTTGCCAGTAAACAGGTTCGTTTGCAAACTGATAAAAAAATCAGATTCTTCACAAGATGAAATACAACTAGCGCCAACATCACTCCCATGTTGTGTTAATTAATGGTTTTCTGGTGACAACATAATTAATAATTAATCTAACAACTAAAAATTAAATTCTTATTTTTGTCTTTAATTTTCAATTTTAATTGTGCCTACTGCTATTACTCACCTTTTAAAAATAAAATTGTGGACACTAAATGATTAATAATTGATTACTGTACGTTCTTTTTTAAAAAGCAAAAACACAATGTGATTTAAAATGCAAAATTAACACGCACAATGTTTGAACAAATTTACATTATAATCTTGTAAAATTTAATGTGTGTATACATAAAATGTGGAAATCATGATTTTAATTTCATTATTGCATAAAATCTTACTAATATAAAGCACTGAAAATATTGAAATTACTAACATGAAAGTCGAATTCCAATAGTAATGTGCTATTACAGTACTTTCAATATAACGTTAAGTGTGCAAAATTTATTATTTAAAGTAATAGCATATTATCGGAGTTCAACTTCCGGTGAAACCTGAATTGCGTAACTTCAAAATCGTGTTAAATAAGTCCACGTAAAAAGAGACCCAGGTGTATATATCATTAGAACCCAGTCAATGTCAATAATTATCAACAATTTCAAACTGTTGTCAAGGTAACCTCCTTATATATATATATATATTTCATTAACTTTTCCGAAGGACACTTCATCATTGGCCAAGAAAGGTAAAACTGAAAGTTTTAATTGGTCATTTGACAAACTCTTTGATAAAAATATTTTCATCTTTTAATATATATTAATTTTAGTTTCGTTTTCAAAAAGTATATTAATTATTTGCAATGTTAGGAAAGTAAACGAATGTTTTTTCAAAAATATATTTTTATTTGTATTTTATAGAAATATTCTAAAGTGGAAAAATCAAAGAAAATATTAGGAGCAAATTAGAAGCAATGCAAACGTCATTTATATCCCTCCCAGATTTATGTTATTAAAAATGTTACGAATTTTTTAAAATTTTTTTTAGTAAAATCTGAGCGTCTTTCTAAAAATAATTATATTTTCAGTATATTTTAACCAAAATACATGATAATATGTAAATAAATGCCAGAAAAATATTCTAAAGCATTCATCTTTGTTTGAAAATTAAATAAACAGCTTGGGGCAATGTAAACTCTTGACAGGATGTCAAAAAATGCTATCGCTGGTTTCTTTTTCATTTTACAACCATGTAAAGTATACAATTTTTTAATAAAACCTTACTACTTTTGTAAAATAACTATATTTTTAGCAGATGTTATGAAGATCATTTATAATATGTATGAAAAATAATAAAAAAAAAACACTCTAAAACATATATTTTCATTTTCAGCAGTGAAAAAATATTTAGCAGAATTATCAGCCAATAAGCATTGAGAATGGATGGTCCAACCAATCAGAATTGGCCTTCTTCTTTTGTTTAACCTAAACCCCTCCTAGTATTGATTTTTTACTTGTAAAATAATTCAAGAGATGGCAGCATCTTATGGAACTTTTTCTAAAGTTTCCAACGAGTATAAATACGTCACCACAGCTTTAAAAATAACTGATTTAGAGCAATCCAAAGCTTTTGACGCATTGCTGCATTGATCCCTACTGAAAGGTTAAATGTTTATATGGATTGTTATTATAATAATGAATAGAAATTGAGAAATAATATCCATTAAATAGAAATAAGCTTTATTGATTGATGTTACTAAGAAATTATCAATTACTACTAATTAACACTTCCTGAGGCTTTTATCCAAAATTAAATATGCTCTGGGAGATTTTCTTTTTTTCCCACCTACTTTTTCTTTTATAGAAATGCAATTGTGATTTTATTAACAAGAAATTTGGATCTCTCAAATTGTTTTGCTCTATTTAAGTCAGTATCAACTTTTAATATGTTCTAAACTTTATAAAACTTTTAACATTATGCTTAAAAAATATTTTATTGTGTAAAATTCTGCACATTAAATTTGGAAATAATAATAAATATATATAAATCTGCTTTCAACACAATCCAAAGAAATAATAAGTATGATCATGTATAGTACTTTGATATATTTATAAATTTTATTATTTTTTTAATGTGATTCTGTATGGTATTCAGACATGGAAAAATTGTTACTCATGCATCATAAATTATATTAAATTTGTGATTTTTAAGGTTTTTCTTTGTGTTCTTTATATTTTTTATAGATATTGTTTGCTAGTATATAAAATTAATTTTATGGAACTTTAGTCCTGCTATTAATAAATTCAATATTCAGGATCTTTTTGAGAAATCAGTTAATTATGAACAATGAGGATTCTATATATATAATAACATGAAAGTTAGATAAAACTGAACCACTTTTTATCTAACTAGTAAATTAGTAATGATATGAGAAACTGCATTACTTATAAGTTTGTTAAAAATGATTTTAAATAAGTCTGTGAATTAATGTTATATGAATATCTTAATGCATATATATATATATATATATATATATATATATATTAAGATATTCATATAACATATATATTCATTATATATATATATATATATATATATATATATATATATTAATGGATATATAGCCATTTTTTGTTTTTGGTAATATTTTGTGCAAAATATAAATACAGATTCTATTGATGAAAATTTTAAAAAAATGGTTTAATATATTCATAACATAAAACATTCCAAGAGTAACATTACAGATGGAATTTCATTGATACAAAACTACTTAACACAAAACATTGCTTTAAATAAAAAATATTTTAATCATATTAAATCAAAGTATATATAAAAATATTAATTAATATGCTTATTACAAAATCACTTAATATGAAATATTATTAATACACATATTTATAATCTCTTATAAAAAGTATTCACATTAAAATAAAATTAACCTATCTTCTTTATTTTGAATGCCCATTATTGAATAAGATAATTCACAAATTATAGTTATTTCTAAAAATTAGACAAAAGTAAAAGATGAAAGTTTTTAAAAAAATTGCTAAAAGTATTTAAAATTTTGGAACATTTTATCAACTATTTTAATCGCAGTTAATCAGAACTTAATAAAAAGAAAATTTTTCTGGAACAGAAAAAAAACAATTAGAATATTTAAGTTCTTTAATAAAATGGATTTATGAAGCCCATAATTAATATATATATATAGTGTGAAATCAGATCATAAAGAAAACTATTTCTACAGACAAAACTCTCTATACATATTGCCACTCAATGCAAGCCAGAGTAATCAATGGTTTCCAGAAGACTTGTGCATAAAATAACCATCTATTGCCTACTCATCCAATATCCCCAGACTAGTTTCTGGCTTGTGGCTTTCATCAGTGAGGAGCCTTGTATCTGATAGCACTGCACCTAGATTTTAAGATCTAATGCAACCCTCCAGCAGCCACCTTTTATCTCTACTTAACTACAAAACTATGAGACTTAAATTGAAAACACTATAATATTTTCAATCCAAGCTCATCAATTTATATAGTCATTTAGGTCTGAACTCAGTTCAGTACCTATATATTTTGGTGTCTGACTATGAAATTCCATTGCCTGTCAATTATACTTTCAGCAAAAAAAGCATGGATTAAATGAATAATAAATTACTTTGTAAAAAAGGATGTTAGTTTTTTTGACAATTATAGCACACATTGCAAAATTTCTGGGTATACTGTTTTTATGAAAAGGAAATTTTTGTTTTCAACCTACTTAAAACATTTTATTCACTTTTAAATAAAAAGTAATACTGTGCTGTAATATAAATATTCAAAGTTTTAACTTTATATTATTTGTTGTCAACATTTTCAACCATTATTAGTCTACTAGAGGATGAAGATCTCTTCAGATCCCTAACTAACAAATTTCCTTAATTTATCCCTCTATTTCACATGCGGTCTCTTTTTATTCTTTTGCAATCCAATGTAAAACTTCAACTGTTCATCCATTATTATTAGCATAATATATTTCACTATATATAATTGCTCTTCCTTTAATATAATATATTTTTAATATCATATAAACCAATTAACATGAGTACATTTTGAAAATCCTTAGCACTTTAAGTTAATATTGTTTCGATTGGATGAAAGTATTTTGTAAATATGTATATGCATTTTTTTTTTAAATTTTGCAAAACAAAAATGATAAAATAATCAGATAAAACTTACAAAATGAAACTAAGATTGTTAGAAAGATAAAAGTTCTTTAATCTCTACACTCATTATAATAAACAATAATTAGAATGTCATAATTCTTTTGTCACTCCATTTTTGCATTTAGAATTGATAAATTATCCTTAATAACTCAAATTTTTAAAAAAAATGTGCTAAGCATGTTGTGTCTATAAGGATTTCTGAGAATGCAAAACAAAAAATATGTTTTAAATAAATAAAAATATATATTAAAAATTATATACATATTAAAATATATGTTAAAATTATAAACATATTTAAAATAAAAAAATTACATTGCAAATCTCATTTGTTAGTAAATAATTTTTTTGTAGTGAACAAAATACTTTTATTAACAGCAGTAATAATAAATATATATATATTAATTATAATATTGTGAAGAATTTTGGTATCTCTGCTCTTATAAAGTATTTTCTATATAATACTACTCTTTGGTGTTGTTTCCTCAAAAGTTGATTATATTTTACTTTATGGCACATATAATACTTATTAAATTATATATCATATGAATGAACATAGTATTTATACAAATATGGGGAAATGTTATAAAATGTAAATATGTAGGATAATTTGAAGTTCATATTGACAACTGAATTTTTTTCTCATTATAATTCTTATTCATTCATCTTACTTGTTTTGTACATGTTATTGATTAAATAATTAGCAATTTTATAATAATATTTATTAAAGCTGAAAGAACATTTATTCCATTGAATGCTCAGCATTTTTATTCATAATTTATTTTGCTAATTTAATATTTATAGATATTATAAATATCAATGAGCTTTTTCTATTATTAAAATTTATATAAATTTTAATTATAAATACTGTAAAGAAAGCCTTGCACAAAAAGCAAAAAAAAAGAGAAAAGATCTGGATTTATTATTTTTATAAATTCTTATCAATTATAAATGTTTGATTTAAATCATTTATTGAAGACTTCAAGTCACTCTTTCCTCTGATAAATTAGGTATTTTTATATCTTTTATACAATCCACTATCACAGTATATTTGATATACCTCTATACTTTGGCTTCTTTTCCTTTACTTCATCCACCATAATTTTTACATTTTCACCATTTATTTCTGTGTTTGTTGATTCAAAATTATTCTGTATATTTTTTTAAAAAATCTTTTAACAAAATTCTCTTTCTGATATGAAGACTAAACTCTAAAAATTTCATCGCATTATAAATTGTGTTAACACTGGAGTACTTTCCCTTCAATCTTGTGAATACTCACCTGCTTATAATAATTTTTCTGAGTTGTTTTTTATTTAACTTGAGTATCATTTGGAAGATCATTTTTATAAATTGTATCCCCTATATTAATACAATGTTTATAAATAATGTGATTTCTGTAACAATAATGAGATTAAAAAATAATGAAATAATTAATTTAAAACTTAAAATGATGACAACAGAAGAAAGATATAAAAGTGTGAAAAAAACTCATTCATTTAACACTTACTCACAGGGCTGATATATATATGATATGACTGTGCTCAAATGTTTGAAAAGTGGAGGAAGTAAAATCTGAAACTGTGAGGAGGAGCTTAATACTGAGAATGTGCACTGCAGAGGGAAGGAAATATGTTTCACCATTTGTCATCACATTAAATTAACTTCACAACCCCTAACAATTTAACTTTTTGCCTGGTGAAGTGGCCATATTGAATATTTAAAAAATTATGTTAAGCCACAAATTTGATCATAACTTAAGTTTATATTATTCAAAAATGATATAATATATATTGTTTTATACACAGAACACTAAAGAATGTAATTAATCTGAAAAAAAAATATAGTCATTGATATTCAAAGTAATAAAAAAAGTTAATATTTCTAATAATTATTTTCATATTATTTCATAAATTCTAAATTATCAAGCATACAGCTTAAAATTATATTTGTGTTAGTAGATTAGTTGGATTCATCATAAAATTTATAAAAAAAATTAGTATATAATAACACTTACCTAAGGTAATCCATCACTTGAAGACTTCATAGAATAAAGACATTAGTACCTTTTATTTTTCCTAGTAACCCTTCAAAATGTATTTCCATACAGGGGTTTGCCATGAATATGTCATCCCTGATAACACATAATTAATATTGATCAATAATTAATATAATTTGAACATTATAATAAAGAACTTCAATACAATTTGTAATTTATTAAAAAGTACTACTAAAATAGTCACTATATACAAAATAAATAAAATAAAATAAAAAGTGAACGAAATACTAAATTTATTATAGAGTTAAGCTTGAGGTACATAAGTTAGTAGTTTAGAGTCAGTGCAATGTAGTATTATTTATCCTATCTTTATAGGTTTTGAAAGCTCATATTGCTTCATTCTACTATGACCATAAATTTAGTAATAGCTTCATCATCTGCCATCTCTCTTTGCATTTATGCAGCTTTGAAATTTACTGACTTCGTTGTTGACAGCCAATTTTATTACTTGTAATTATTTAGACTCAGCTTTTGTCACAATTCCTGTTTTCCAATCTTTTTTTAGCATATCATGTATCAAAACTGTTTCTTCAACTTAACTTTGCTAAATTAATCTTCCTCTTCCTGTTCTTATTTAATATCAATAAAGAGATCTGAGTTCTAAAATTACAGTTTATTAACACTTTTACTAGTGTTTTTCTAGTAGCTGTACATGATGATGTGAAAACTGATAGAAATGGCAGCAGTAAGAAACTTCATTAATACTAATAAACTACATCTTATTCAATGTAAGTTTCAATAGTTGCATGGTTTTTTTTTGCTAATCCATTGGAATCAGGTAATATAAGCATGTTAAAGTATGTCATATCTCCTTATTAACCAGAAAGTCTTTCAATGATACAAATCCCACATCATTAACAGAAACAATTAATTCAGTACATCCACAAGTAGAAAATAGTTTGGTTAAACCTTTTATGGTGTTTTCTGTATTTGTGTTTTTCACCATTCAGTAATCAGCCCATTTTAAATATGAATCAGTGACTATTAGGAATATATGTCTGTGGAATGATCTAACATGGTCTATATATCTCATTTGCCAAGATTTGAGATCTTGTGGCCATAATTTCACTGGTTTTCAGTTAGTCTTGCCATTAAATGACAGGATTTGCATCTCTTTATGGCTTGCCCCATATTATGGTTTATTTTAGGTTACCATATATGAGATCTTGCCAACTCCTTGGTTCTGGCTATTTCAGAATGCCTCTTGTATAGTAGATTCAACACACATTTCCTCACATCAGTCAGAATCAGTAAGAATTGACATACCCTTGGTCATTAATATACATAGATTACATATGACAGATTCTTGCAGGCATTCAAAATGGGTTGAACTATATATATATATAGCTCAATCATGTTTTAGGTCAACCTTCTTTCATTCATCACTTAACTGGCTAATATCTGAAATTTTTTTTTTGTCCATTTAAATGTGGCTAAACTGTTTAATACATCATATTTTATTGAATCAGTGTATTTTATTTTAATAACTCATGGCTCATAATCCCATATGCCCAGTATCTTTGATAAAGTGTTATTATAAGTAATTTGTTTCCATGGATTATATATTATTAATCTGCAGTCATGGAAAGCATGCATATTAATCCATCTTAACATTCATTGACTAGCATGGTCTGGAGTTTTTTTCCAAATTTTCAAGTATTCCCAACAGAGTCTATGGTCCATAAAGATTTTGAAAGTACATCCATATACTCATTGATGAAACTTCTTAATGGTAAACAAGATGACTAAAGCTATAATTTTTCTCAGTAGCTGATAAAGTTCTGGTTGATTATGCAATAGGATGTTTGCCTCCATAAACTTTATGAGAAATTCCATATTTTGAAGAGTGAGTTGTAATAATTATTTTTGGTCATTATAATAGTGTAACAAATTAATTTGATATTAACAAGTCTTTTATTTTCTTAAAGGTTATGATGTCCTGCTCAATTTTCAATTTTTATAGTTGATTCTTCTTTAACAATTTATAGAGTGGAGTTACATTTTCTGAGCTCATTTTTTTATCTCAGAAATTATCATTATGTCCATCATTGCTTGGAACACATTTGTAACTATTGTTACTCAATAAAGGGGTCTGTTGTACTTAAATAGTACCATGTATATATTGAAAATTAAGAGCTCAACTGTTCTAGCTGTAACTGGAACACAAATTGCAAGTCTATTTTAGCAAAGTAGACTTTTCACATTTTTATTCACAGTTAAGTTGTAGTCATCACATAAATGCACAGTCCAATTATGTGGTAGAATTATAACAATGGGTATTGCCCAAACCAACTCACCAATAAATGAGATTACACCACTTTTGACACATTGTTTATTGCCTCTTTCACTTTTGTTTTTAAAGCATATGGTATTTTTTGTGATCTGCAGAGAATTGGTTGAACATTATTGAACAGCTATAATTTTGATTCTAATTCCAAAAGGTGTGAATCAGTTACAATCTTCTACTATAATCCATTTGATTTCAGTCTGTTGCTATTAAATCCATTTTATTGATTGGTAAATGCATTTTACATTTTCTTGTGATTATTATCCAATTGCTTAGTGAAATAAGAGATATGCCTGCTAACTATTAATTTCCATATTAATTCTTTGCTGACAAATTTTTACATACAATAGTTTGTGATTATCATCACTAACTTATTTTATTGAAATTAGTTTTACTTCTACTAACTCCTCTCCTCGATTTATGAAATTGTAAAGATTATAATCTTATAGTTATTTAGTTGCATGTGTTAAAAAGTATAAAAGTTGAATATATATATATTAATCCTTAAATATTTAATAATTTCATGCTTGTTAACTAATTGTTAAAGTTAGGCTAAATTTTTTTTAGATTAGCACAACATGAAGAAATTTTAATATAAGTGTAAAATTTACACATATATACAAAATTTATACATTTCCTATTAATTTACAAATTTTTTTGTTTTTAATATATATATATATTATATAGCATATAATTGAAATAGCAGATTTTGGTCCTGCAAATGTCATGATTCCAGTGTATTTATGTAAAAATCAAATATTTACATATCGGTATAGGAAAATATATTTGTCATGAAATAAATTCAGAAATAATAAGAAAAGTATAATATGAAAATAAATTTATAACACTATGTAAAAAATACGAAATTTTAAATAACTTTAATTAAATATAAATTACAGGTATCAATAGTGTCAATATTAAATAAATTACAGATAAACTATAGGCTTAATGAAAATAAGGCTGCATCATAATTCAAAGTTTTTGTTTTTACAGATAGCACATTGACAAACATCTGATAACACCCATAATAATTATATCCCAGATATTGTATATGCCAAATTAATTGTATTTAAGCCTAAAAAGACAAATAGTGTACTAGGAGACAGAAAAACAACTAGATACCCATTTAATGATAAGCTAAATATCAGAATTCCAATTTTCTGAAAAAATTCTAAGCTTTCTTGATGAATTCTTAGCCATCTAAAAACATTTCCAAGCTTTAGTCAGATTTGAACTCATAATTATGGGATTGTCAGATAGATATATTGATTACTAAACCATGAGTCTTTTTCAATTTTTTTATTATATGCCATTTATTTTATCTTAGCTTTTTAATTATTTTTAATAATATAATATGTATATGCAGTGAGAAAAAAAGATATCAGATAAATTACAGTAACGTTGTGGAAACATACTTGGAAATTTTGTTAGTGAGAATTAAAGTCAGTGTAACGTAAAAAAATTATTATAAAATCTTATGTTTGTCGATGATGTATGAAAACTTCAAAACATTATGTCACACACTTTATGCAAACAATTTTATACACGGAATACAAAAATAAATTGTTTTAAATACACATAAAATTATATGATTCCATTTCTTTTTCATAAATGGAAATAATCAGTAAACAAAAAACAAATGGTTTTATGGGAGAGAAGTTTATTTTTTTTACAATTTTTTTTTTCTATTTCAGAAACTCAGAAAGCTTTTTCTTTACAAAGCTGTGTGAGGTCATGTCACTTACTGCTCGCAGATTAAAAATTTTCTGCCATATTTATTTTCTTCTACACCCCCCCCTCCCTCTAAACAGATGTCTTATTTTAAAACACATAATTTACCAATTAAGTTTCACATATATGTGTAGATGCGGAGAAAAAAAAGTATAAAAATAAAAATTACATCTCACCCCTAAATGGCATTCATCTTTTAAATAAATATTATACTACTAATTATCTAAATATATAATAGTACTTATATATATATATGTTAAACGTTTACCGAGAAGCGAACCCGGGCCAGCTGCTTGGAAGGCAGCTATGCTAACTGCTAGGCCACCAACGCTTGACATATATAATAGTACTTTAGTTATACATTCTTATTTTATACATTTTATTTTTACTTCTTTTTGAACTACTTTATTTACTATATTTTCCAAATATTCTAAATTTATTGTATAATATATGTATTTTAAGTTTCTTATCCCAAAGTAGGAAAACGTATCTGGGCAATAGAATAATATAACAAAGCAATATTATTTGATTGCAGTTGAAGATAATACATTATTACTACCTATTTAGCATGTTTTTTTTTTTCTAGTATTTTAGTATTTAAACTGCATCATGAACTCTAATGAGATCTTGATTTTCCATGGTAGTAGTCAAATGATTTGTCACTTGGAAAGTCACGTGACAATTGAGCGCTAAAAATGACAGAATCAAACTATGACTCGTGGATTTATAGCTCTTGTGATACTGCCATATGTGACTATGTAAACATAATACTTGTTATACCTCGAGCTAATCAGAATTCTTTAACAAAATAATCAAATCAGTAGCATAACAGATCTGTTTTAAAAACTAATATAATTAATGGTGATCTCTATCTTTATACAGAACAAATTATGTTAACATTAGTCAAATAGTCTCTGCTATAAGTCTTATATGATGTTATATTGCTAAGACTATTAATATATGGTTTGGCTGAAGATCTCTTAGTCCCATATACTATTTGAGTTGGATAGATTGGTTTGAAGACATGTAGGTGTCTGAAAATTTCAGATTTTCCACTCAATAAATAACTATTAGATAAATGCTGGCTTTGGGTTGGTATTTTTAGATCTAGTGCCTGAAGCTATTTTAGCACCTCTCTAAGGAGTGCCAAAGCACGAAACCATTGGTCAGAGGTTTGGGGGGGGGGTCCTGACAGATATTTTAAATGCTTTCTCTGGCTAAGCATTTATCGCAAAGCTTGTTGAGCAATTAGCAATGCTCATTGTTTATGTTAACATTAATTTAGTAAATATGCACAGATGGTAGAATCAAATGTTTCTGGTAACTGTTCTATTTCTATTCTATTGATAATGTTTAGAATGAAGAAATTCTGCAGACATTCATGTATTGGTAATTTTACTCATCTTGTATTATCTAAACTCATGTCAAAAGAAATTTCTGAACATTACAGTTGAGAATCCAAACCAATCCTGCTTATCTAGATATATAATTCTAAAACATGTTTATTAACTGCACATTTTAGTGCCTTCACTTATAAAGTAACAGTATAATTTGTTGAAATAAAAATAATATATACCAAAGCAAAGATGATATGAATCTATTAGCTTACTTCTGTTATCTAACAAAGGAGAGTACACTATTATATTCTTATTTTATTATTTACTAACTGAAGGCAGAGAATCTCCAGTATTTATATATTCATTAATTCTGATTTAGATATTCAATGATAAATAACTAAGGAATTATATTTTTATGGAAGGTTATTTATAATATGTGGTTAGGTTTAAAAATAATTATTTTTAGTCTATGAAAGAGAAAATATAGAAAATGGACTCATGATATAGTAGCTAGTGGATGTACTTGCCAAACCTAATTTGGATAAAACATGGAAATTTTTGCAGATAACTACAAATTTATAAACATCTTTTTTTTCTAGTTATCCAACTTATTACCAACTCTACTAACCATCTGATTACTAAACAAGGTAAAACTCTCCATTAGGTAGTGCCAGCCTGTGCCAACCAGAGTAATCAATGGATGCCAGGAGGCTTGTGCATAAAATCCCTATCCCAGACTAGTTTCTGGCATGTGGCCTTCGTCAGTGAGGAGCCTTGGATCTGAGAGCACTGCACCTAGATCTTAGGATCCATTGATTACTCTGATTGGCACAGGGTGGCATTACTGTATGGAGAATTTTGACTTGTTTAATAACAATTATGTGCTAGTATAAGAGATGGTGATCATGTGATGTTTAGTGCATTAACATCTGATTACTTATGATAAATTGATATCTAGCTATTCTTAATTACATGGTAAAGATGACTGGTTAATCTGAATTAGTCAGAAGAGTGTCAGTTTACTTGATCATAAAAAAAAATTGTAATATAATGGAATGTTGGGTAGAGGGAGAGGAGTGTCATACTTTGTGGACATTATGGTTTGCCTTTATTTCTTTAAATCATAGCAGATTTTATACAATAAATTTTAATTTTCCTGTTAAATAATATTTTGATAATTGTGTTATAATTTTTACTTATGGATAGATTCATATTGTTAAGTGATAACATTTGATCATCATCAATGGTAGTACTCCCTTATTTTAACATCCCACTATTTGGAATCACATCATTAATTATCAAATAATATAATTGTTTATTTATTGTTATTATATAAAGGTCTACACAATTTTTACATTAACAAAAAATACAGGCAGTCCTTGACTTTTGTACCTAATTTGTTACTGAAATGTGTATAAAAGTTGAAATGTATGAATGTAGAGCAATCAAGAAGTGTTTTTAAAATACTGTATATGCTAACCAAAACTAAATGTAAATATGGTACTGAACCATCTAGATTTTCTCCTCACTAAATATCACATTTCAAACATGAATTTATGTACTCACATTTTCTTCATGATTATACACATATATTGATTTTTTTCTGAGAATTTTATCTTAATTCTTCTCATAAGCATAATAGTACGCTAACCAAAACTAAATGTAAATACTGTACTAAAACGTATTTAATTTATAATGAGGTGTATTGATTAGTATCTGGCATTTTCTTTATAAATTTATTAAGAGATAAATAAATTGTATTTGTATTTTTATATTAGACTATTTCCATGATCTAATATGAGTATTGAATGTCTTTAAAAAAATTTAACTTTATTTAAATATACCAAATACATTCAACCGTTAGTAATAGCACATCAAACAGGTTAGTATATGCACAATGTTTTGAGAGGTATTATTCTCCCTTCTTCTTCAGGTGTTGCTGGCCTGACCAGTGACAGTACTAGCATGGGATTTAAACATGGACCTGTACTCTTTTTTTTTTGATAAAGAGTTATGTAACATGCTGTGTCTTTTTCTATTGCCCTTCCTACATGAAATATATAAAATATGTATGAAATTGTGAATTGTACAAAAGTATCATATACGAAAATCGAGGACCACCTGTAAATTGTTTTATTTATTTATTTAATTAGCACTTGTTTAATCATCCTGTCAAATAATAAAAAAAATCTAAGACTAATTTTTTAATCTTCATTAATTTGTAATATAAGTCAATTGATATAGTAGACAAATTTTTAAAATAAATTTGTTAATAATACCTTAATAATATATTCGTCTTTATTCAAAATATTGATTTAAGATATAAATTTTTATTTTATTCATTTTAATATTTCCATTTTTTAATAATTCATTGATATTTGATATCTTCCACAAATTCTTGTCAGTAAGTTAGTAATTAATGGCACAACAATTTTTAATAGGTTGTTTTTAACACCATCTTTCCCCATCAACTCAATTTTAACATTAAAATGGCATTGTTTTGTTTTTACTAGTAAATCCTTTTAAATTATCTCACAATCTTTATTAATCATTTTAGAAAATGTCTTATCTTTTGCTCATTAAAATGACTATTTCTCTTTGAACAAAAGAGAGAGGAAAAAGAAAAGTCTTAGTTAATTTTTATGAAGATTAAAAGATATGAATTTATTTATATACGTTTAATTGGTCAAACAACTTTTTAAAATATTTTATCAAAATATAAAAAATAGCTCCCTAAATAATAATGAAAATTTCAAAAAAAAATTTAAAAAAAAGTTAAAGTTTTTGAAAGTTTTAATGTATTTAATATACATTTTATGCTTGCTTTTATATAAATATAATCCTTTATTTTTTTAGTGATTTATTTTTGAATTTTGATAAAATGCTTATAAAATCTATTTGGTCAATTGAATAAAAATAAATAAAATAATTTTACCTTTATAAAAATGAATTTTATGGTAAACATATTCATCAACATCACTATTAATGTTTAATCATATTTAATTTAAATAATCTTTTATATACTGATATATATATATATTAATAAATAAAATATTAAGAAAATTTGAAATGTATAATAATTATGAACATGTTTTTAGTGAATACTATATATATTGTAATGGTAACCATGCACAGAGTAGCCAACTGGTACTACAGACAAGCAAAAATGAGAAGCAAATGATAGTTTCTGAGTAATCCATTAAATAAATAATCAACTATTATATAGCAGTAAAGAGTAATATTTGGGGTGTGATATATATAAATCACCACAATACATGTACTAATTAGCAACCATTTGCTTCTATAACCATAAATTCCAAACTTTACATATTGGAGAGTATGTTTCTCAGAGTTATGGGGGTTTTCTTTTGAAGACTCATATGTATGGCATTAATGCTATATAATTATTAGCATGTTATATAAAACAAAAGATATTATGACAATGCACCAATTAAATATAATGGTTATTTTCTATTCCCTGGTGTCAGCCGTATGATGGAACTATTTCTAGGTCAATTCCTAGAAATATGCCATTTCAGTGGCCTATACCCAACCTAAGATGCCTCTTTCTATGATAAAACACAGAAAGGGTGCTCATGGCAGTGGCCTCAGCTAACCTAAGAGGTGTCTTTCTATGATAAAACACAGAAAGAGTCCCCGCTAGCCAGTCTGACTTTTTTCTATGCTAAAAGCACAGACAAATTCCTTTATTGGCTGCCATAGTTGGTTGTGTTATTAACTTTATTATAATGCTAGAATGTCTATTTTCTCTATACTTTAGTGTGAGAGTGTGTGGATTTTAGCCTGTTGTCATTATTTAAAATTTCATTACAAAGGGTTTTTTTTCAACTGCTCTAACCTACTGTTATGTTGTAACTTTATTACGAATGTGTAACCCTCAAAAATTGCTTTTAATGGTTTGGAATGGCAGTATTTCGAGGATCACGTGAAAAGTAATGTTTTCGCGAGAATTCATCCATGACAAATTACTTTTGATATATATACGCACAAACAAAAACAACCCAGTGTCTAATTATTAGTAATTATTTGTCTCCAAAAAAAAAGGAAAATTAGTCGGGTATTATTTTTTTTTACATTTACTATTTAAATATTAATTCTTATTTACTATTTAAATAAGATTAGTTTATATATCTACACACTAATAAAAACAACCCAGTTTCTGATTAATTACTGTCCAACAAAAAAAGAAAGCAAATTAGTCGGGGTTTGATTTTTCAATGTAGTATTTGAATTACAGTACTTTATATATATACACAATATTTACAAAAAAAAACCTACTTTCTGATTAATTACTGTCCAAAAGAAATGCAAATTAGTCAGCTATCATTTTTAAATTTAGTATTTCAATAACGGTAGCTTTTTATTTAAACACACTAACAAAAATAACCCACTTTCTGATTCCTTACTGTCCAAAAAAAAAAAGAAAACAAATTAGTCGGGTAGCATTTTGCAATTGAATCTTTCAATGACAGTCCTTTTTAGATATACATACTAACAAAAAGAACCCACTTTCTGATTAATTACTGTCCCCCCAAAAAAAAGCAAATTAGTTGGGTATCATTTTAAAATTTAGTGTGAATTTTTTAAATGTAGTGGGTCAATTGAATCATGTAGTATTGCATCTTATTTTCAATTGCCAAAAAGACCGTAACTTTTTCTATATATATACACACAAAAAAAAAAAAAATCCACTTTCTGATTAATTACTGTCAATACCCAAAAAAAAGTTATTCCCGGGTATCATTTTTAAATTTAGTATTTCAATAATATTATGGCTTTCGATAAAATCTACACACTAACAAAAATAATCCACTTTGTGATTCATTACTGTCCAAAAAAAAAAATTGCAACATAGTTGGGTATCATTTTAAAATGTAGTATTTCAATAACGGTACTTTTTTATATATATACACTAACAAAAAGAACCCACTTTCTGATTAATTACTGTCCAAAAACAAAAAAAAAAAAAAAAGCAAATTAGTCGGGTATCATTTGTGAATTTAGCATGAATGTAGCAATTTTGAGTAAATTGAAAAATGTACAATTGTGTCTTATTTTCGATTAAAAAAATACCGTAACTTTTGAAAGATACACACAAACAAAAACAACACATTTTATGATTAAGAATTACTGTCCAAAAAACGTCAATTATTCGGGTATCATTTTAAAATTTAATGTGAATTTCTACATTTTTTTTTTAAATAGTAATATTATTTACTATTAGTTGCTCTAATTTCCTATTACAAAAACTAAAAAAGCTGATATTTATATAGATAGAATCACAGGCCTGGCCCGGAATCGTAATATGTATGTGTTTTTGATTAGCATTAACACCATCAAATGGCTGGCATGAGAAAATAGAAAACAACCAATATAATTAATTTGTGTATTTTTAGAAAATAAAAATGTATTATAAACTATTTCTTTTCCAGTGACTTCACAATTGATTCAGATTCTTGCAATTTGGTCTGCAATGACACATTTATTTCATTTTTATCTTTCACGTTACAGGTCAATTTATTCAAACTATGTTTTTGGCATTGTAACTGGATCTGAAATCTATTCATCATTTCTTTTAAATCCTTATTTTCTGTTTGTAATTTAGTAATATCTATTTGATGTGATCTAAAATTGTTTCCTCATCTCATCCTTGGGGGATTGTCCTTGCAAATTGGTCCTATCCCTCACCCTAATGCTTGTCCCTACATGCTTGAACCAGTCACATCCTATTAATGGACCAACATTTTTCCATATTGCAGTGGTTTATCAGTAGTACATTGGAGCCTACTATTTCTACTGTTTCTGTCTATATCTATCACTCCGATTGATGCTTTATGTATTTCAATGTCTGCATGGTCTCCTCTAATATGTTTCTGCAGTTTCTCTGAGATTATTGATATTTCTGACCTGCTGTCAATTTCCACGTCACTTTTTTGTTAATAAGTTGTAGCTGCAATGTAAATTTGTTCTGCCTCTTGGTTGATGCATAGTTAATATTATAAATGCTATCATTTTTGAGTGGGTTCATTTATCTTTCATGACTATCACTTTCTAGTGATTCCTTACACATTCTTGCAATGTGGCATTTCCATTTACAGATATTGCATTGTTCATTTTTAAATGTACAGTCTTTTTTGATGTGCTCTGGTTTTCCACAGCAAAAACACTTAATTTTTTTTCTAAAATCTTTGTTTGCAAAGAAACTATTTTTAATTTGCGTTCTATGCTCTGTCTTATAAACTATTGTTTTGCTGTAGTTTTTCATTACTAAACAGCGCTGCCTGTTCCATGATGAGTTTATAAGTCACTCCCTTTTTAATCACTTCTTTGAAATTTAATTCTGCATTGGTAAGCAGATTTTTTCAGAGTCTGTCCTCTGACATTCTCCAGATTAATTGGACTAACAGAATTTCATGTACATAATCACTATTTCTACACTCTTTAGCCAGTTGTTTTAATGCAATTCCATACTGTTTTATCAATTTGTGTTTCCATTGCCTCTTGTTTCTTAATGCTATTCTGGCAATGTGTCTTGATAGTCTGGGGTTAAAATGTTTACTCAGCTTGTTAATTATTTCTTCATATACTATTCCATCTGCTACTGGTATGTAAGAATACTTATTTATAATGGCAATAACTTTTAATCTGATATACACATTAAAATGGCTATCTTCCTCTTATTATCTTTAATTTCATTTAATAAAAAGAAATTTTCCAATTGTGTGGCATACCATGGACAATGATTTGCATTACTCATGTCAAATTCTGTTATTATTGATTGACTTAGTGACATTTTCCCTACTTCTAACTTTTGAAACGTATTTGCTATTCATAGGTTGAGATAGTGACTGCACCAAGTTGTTTTGTATTTGAATTCAGGCACTCAGAATACCAATAAATAAATTAATAAATGAAATTTAGATAAGAACTGGAATGGTGATTAAATATTATTAATAGTGAAAAGTTATTGATACACTTCAACACAGTATATATAATCCACTTATGATTCAATTCCTATGATGCAGTAATACCTTGCTACTTTCTGGATGGTTTTCTTTGGCCCAGTTTCCAAAACACTTTGGTTCAACACCTCAAACTAACAGAGTTCTTTGGCTTTGTTCAGCTGCTGCTCACAATCATATTGGCTCCACACTAGAGTGTTGCCCCATCACTTAAGCTTTTTTCAGCTATTGTCCATTAGAATAAGAATCATGCACTTTGCGGCACGTGCTATTTATTCATACAGTTTAACCTCTGGCAATCCAGAGTTTATCTTTGATTGCTATCAGTCTTGCTTTTCTCTTGGTGTTTTTAATTAGTCGGTTAAACCTTTATTGTATCAAGAAATATTTGTAATTAGAAAATATTTCTTGACATTTACCAACTGCAATTTTCTTCTCACAAATTACATAAATATTTTCTATTGTTAAATCCTACACCAAATTCATCATTAATTAAACCTTTTTATTATCTGATAGTTAGTGATCTAAAATATATATATTTCTCTATTATATTTGCTTTACTTTTTCTAGGGTACAAAAAGACATGATTTATAATTATTAAATTGCAATATACATATTTTTACAAATATGACACTATTACATTTTTAATCTTATTTATAAATATAGAATAGAGATATAACATTAAATTTTAATTCAATGTACAACACGCAAAAGATATTAAAATTATTATTCATATTTTGCTTTATTCGTTTTAATTGAAACATAACATATAATTATATTCAAAATATATGCAATACAATAGAAGTGAATATAATTAATAAAATGCATGTTCAATCAGTTATTAATAAGTGTTTCTTTTTTAAAAATATATATGCATACATTAATTTTATAATTGTGTTAGAATTCCATTTAATTACTATTCTTCAATATCTTTTCCATGTTATCTGACATTTTTGCTTATTTGATTGTTTTTGGATCTTATTTGTATTATATAATCAATACTTCAATAAGTGTACTAATGCAACTGTATAAATTAATGATTTATATTCTAGCATTATTGAGTAAAAAAGTTGATACCAACATCTAATTATGAATTGTTTTCTTTAATGAGTATCCAACAGTTAACTCGTAAATTAAAATAAAATTAAGTCTGAAAATATAATGTTGACATAATTACTTTAATTCTAATAAGATTTTCTTTTCCAAAAATAAAATAGATAGATGACATTATATTATGCTTTTAATGTAGAAGATAATATTGTAAAAATAGTTTGGTTTATTCAGCATCTTTAGCAAATTTAATTTCATCACATTTATATAGGAGGCACCTTATATAGCATGACAAAAATCAGCTTAGTGATCTTGTGGCATAGGTCTATTCTATTTTAATATACATCTATCACCAAAGCTTTTGATTCCAAAACCTTTCTAAATTAATAGTTTGATTGGAATCACATGGGTTATGCAGTAGCAATTCGACAATCATTTCTGAGATAAATTGAGAATTCCAGCAATTGAAATTATTACTATTTCCTAATAGCTATTATAAAGTGACAACATTCATTCCTATTAATTATCATCCTCAGTTTAACCATTATTAGTCCATTACAGGTTGAAGGTTTTTCCAAATTTAATCCACTTCATAAATCCCTAACCTCTCTTTTTCATAGCACACAAGTTAACATTCTTATTATCCATTTGTCTCACATGTGGTCTCTTTCTAGGTCTTTTACAATCTCTTGGAATCCAATTTAAAAGTTCAACTGATGAACTATTATAATTTCTTTTACAAATATGTATAGTTCAGCTTATTAAATATTTTAATAATATTAGTGATATATGTTTTTTTTCTTCCATATGTCATAGCATCGGCTGGGAAGCGAACCCACGACAACTGTCTGCAAGCAACTGCTTGCTTGCAAGGTCGCTGTGCTGACCTCTCGGATACCAATGCTTGACAGTGATATATATTTATTTCTTCATCCATGTTTTTTGTTTTTGAACTTTTCTTGCTATTCCTATCATACATTTCTCTATATTTTGTTGAGTGGTCTGAAGTCTCTGTATTGCTCTTTTGTTAAGTATCCAAGTCTCACATCAATTAGTAAACAAATGTTTCTTTTCAAGCCCATGGTATATTTCATTTTAATACTAAATTATATTTATCATAAGCATTTCATCATGCTTAATTCTATAATTAATTGTAACCATTATGTTTTCATCTACATTAACAATCTGATCAAAGTATTTATAATTGTTAAGTTTTTTAAATTCAGGATTGTCAAACTTTATTTTCTTCTTCTGAGAAAATTTACTGAACAATACTTTAATCTTTTTAGCATTTATCTTCAGTTCTATTTTACTTTTTTCATCTATTAATTCTTGAAAACTCTGAAACATTATTTGGCAAAACAATCACATCATCTGAAAAACTTAGATGTCTTAAATAACCTTCATGTACTTTTACTCCATTAGCTCCTTTTTATAATCTACAAAATAATTATTGTAAAACTGTTGTAAAAAGTTTTGGAGATATGGCCTCACCCTATCACATACCCTTGTCTATGTTATTCTTCTTAGTATCATTATGTAATCTAACATTGCTGAATCATTTTGATAAATATTATTCAGAATATAATAATATTCCAGGTCTATATCTTGATGACCTAAAACTTTAATCACCATGGAAATGTTTATAGAATCAAATACTTTTTTATAGTTTATTCTATTACAAACATTAAAAAAGAATTAAAACTATTTTAACTTTATATATATATATATAAGCAATTTTTGAGTTATATTTGCATATTTACAATTCATTTTATAAATTGTTTTACACTACACATTAAATAATATTCATTAAGGCTGTAGCCTCAAGCACATGCGTATAAAATGCGATATGAGGGACCTCTACAGGTCTTAAAACCACAAGCTTACTCATTGGAAGAAAAGAGGGTTCCCTACTATCGCATTTTATACGCATGTGCTTGAGGCTACAGCCTTAATGAATATTATTTACGTAATCAATGTGCGTTTAAATAAATTTATAATTACTACACATTAAAGGAAAATACAGAAAATGAGTAAATACAAAATATTATGTCAAGCGTTGGTGGCTGAGTGGTCAGCACAGCTATCTTACAAGCAGTTGTCCCGGCTTCGCTTCCCGGTGGATGATTTGACACATGAAAAAAAATAAATACAAAATATTATTATTATTATTAACAACTATTGGAAATAACTATTGAATCCTATATTAAATTAAATTTCATATCTGTTGACTATTTTTCTATACCAAAATAAATTTCAAATAGTTTAGTTAAAGCTTATATTTTATTTCACTTTCTTGAAGTGGTGTTGACAACAATTTTGAAGCTGTTTAATATGGTTAATGAAAATGTTTATTTAAAAAGAGATTAAAGTTTGTTTTCACTGTTTTTTATATACCAGTTTAATGGGAAATTGAAAATCATTCCAGTCTACTTTTGTAGTTAAAAACAACAAATTAAAATACACACAGAGAGAAACACTCGTAACATTTAAGTGCACTCATTTATTTACTTTACTATTTTTTTTTTTTTCTAAAAAAGGAGATTATTTTAAAATCATTCAAGACTAAAATAATAAATATATATATAATGGCTTCTCACCATTTTGTCCAGACTAAAAAAAAAAAAAATGAGACCATGCGTTGAAAGAAATGTGATGATTATTAAATAATAATATTTAAAATATTGCTTTAATTAAATAATGACATTTGAAAGATATACTTTTAAATTAATAGCTCAAAATTTGTTTTAAAACTTGATTAAATGTTAAAGCTGTTTGTGTTCAAAACTTGTGATCCAGATTAACAGGATTAAAGTTATTAAGGTCTTTAATTTTGATGGATGGAGATAAAGTTTTAAAAAATGATAGAAAATATGTTTTATAACAAACAGAAAACTTTATTCTACAGGATTATAAAATAGAAACTCAATTAATGTATCAGAACTTTGAATGGCATATATTGTGAATATTTAACAGATATTTTGATATCGATTAAAAGAAATAATTATTGAATAATACGTTTGATACACTTAATCAACTAATGTTTTCTTTCTTCTTCAACCAAAAGACTGGCGGACAGATCGTCAAATCTTCAATTGTTTCCTTTTTTTGTCTGATAGTGATTGTGTCATTTTTGTTAAATGTCCAAAAATCAATTCTTGGTCTTTTTTCTCACAAAGGTTTTTCATATCATTTCTTCTTCTTTCTATGCATTTAGAAAGATTGTATATTTTATCTATCATTTAATTTTCAGCATTATATAAAGTGTTAAATTTTATTCAATTTAAAACAGAATTATTGAAAAATAGATTTTATATCAATTACTCCGGTGATTAATTTAATTTACATAATCTGAATTAAATTGTCCCTTGCAATACTCTTCCAAAAGATATTTGAATGAATTATTTGCATACTCCCCTATATTCTTAAAATTCGCAAAACTGAATGTAAACAAATGTATTAATACTTTAACTGCAGGTAATATAAATATTTTCATGATCCATATTCATAACTAAAGCTTTCTCGCATTAAAAAATAAAATCATATATTAATTACTCTTTTTTATTGCATTAAAAAAAGAAACAAATTGAATTTAGAAGTTGAAGTTAGGAGATATAAGAGTTCTGAAGAAGATTGCTGGGGCAATCGAAACTGTAAATTGTAAAAGAGGATGGTAAATAAAGCATTGTGTAACAGTAGTAAAGTTCATGGATGATTTAGTACTATATGGTAAAATCATATATTATTTTTTAGATAGGTGTTAAAAAAATTCCTGGATATTGAACCAGAACATAATTAGTTAACTTTCACTAAATTCAAACTTCAGAAACTTTGTGAATTACAAAATGGTCAAGTGATTAACTCAAAAGCTGACAGTTCCTGGATTAATTGCTTCTTATCATTGAGTGATATATGACTTTCTGGACAGTTAATCATATTATTATTTATTATTTATATTATGTTAAAAGAAGTGTTTCAAAATGACAATCTTGAGTAAATGAAATACTGAATATAAATTATTCATTTTTATTAAAAAAACAATAATGTACGTCATTCAACATAATTACAGATAAAACATTTTAAATATTTAGTGATTCAATCATTGAATGTCTGAATTATTTGCTTCTCTTAAGCATCACTTATTTTTATGTCTATAAATAATTGTTTAATTTTCTGACAGCTGATTTTACTATGATCATTTTTTCATCATCAATAATCACTCACAAACATTTAAGGCTATTACAACTTCACATAAAAAATGACAGAATGATAAAAAATAATAATCCATTAGATGATGAGTTTTGTAATGTCTACATAAATAATAATACTGGATGCTGTAGCCAGGTTACCAAGAAGATTCACATTCAGTAGCTTTTTTGCATGTGCGTGGTCATGTGTATCAGTTGCTTGAGATGGAATGAAGCATGAATATATTATAGAATCCTGAGTTCAAATTCCTCTACTTACATACACATTATTGTACTTATCTTTTAATCTATTTTCTACTAACATTATTGATGTTGGTATTTTAAATTTAAATTTCTTAAATCCAGTCAATTAATAAACGATTTGTAAATGACCTGTTCAAAAAATATCAGGTTATAATTGTAACCATAAGTAAAAAGCAATGTTTTAAATTAATAGTGAAGTATGTGCATCTTAGGCTTGGGGATGATAGTTAATTAGTTTATGTTTTTTTGTATGGGTTTTAGTTAATTATATTTGTTTAATAAATATATATCTGAGCACTTATAGCATATATGTGCAGAGATGGTAATCTGAACCAACTGGTGATTGCTGGTTTAACATGAAATATGTATATTGGTGATTATTTATCTTTTCAACATATATGTGTTCAAGTGTATCAGTGTTATGAGATAGTGGAGAGTGGTGGGTCATGTGAAAGTCCGTGCTCATATACTCTATATATTATATATATAGGCACAGGCATATTATAAGCCTGTGTATTTCAGTTATTACATAGTAGAGATGTCTGTCCATCCCTTGTATATGTATGAAATGGATTAGTTTCTGTACATGAGGGGTCAGATTGACCTTAAGTCAACATGGGTGTGACAAGAATCTCAGCCCCAGGGTGGCCTTTGAGCATTCCATCATCATATTTTCAATTGGATGGACAGTTGAAGAGTTGGAGTGTGGACTAGATTGAAGTCTGTCCATTAAAGTATGAGGTTTGGCTATCTTAATATATATCTGAGCACTTATAGCATATATGTGTGGAGATGGTAATCTGGACCAACTGATGATTTCTGGTTTAGCATGAAATATGTATATTGGTGATTATTTATCTTTTCAACATATATGTGTTCAAGTGTATCAGGATTATGAGATAGTGTGGAGAGCGGTGGGCATGTGAAAGTCTGTGCTCATATACCCTATATGTTTAATAAATATTTGTAATTCATTATCCTTATTGACTTTTCATATACAATTGTAATTCAAGCTAAATGTTTTGGAAGTGAAAAATAAGAAAAGACTAAAATGTCATTTCTATACAAAGTAAAATGAAATTCTTATATGCTTAATATAGAAAGCTGAGCATGCTTTCGATATCTATATAATGATGTCATAATCATAGCTATACTACTATGATTATCATATCATTATAGAGATATTGAAAGTATGCTAAGCTATTGAAAATATGTTAGCTTATTATATTAAGTGTATAAGAATTCCATTTTACTTCACATTTTATATAAGAATCTTATTTTAAGTTTTTCTTATTTCTCACTTCCAAAGCATTTAGCTTCAATTAATAAATATTTGTAAGATTATTTTGACAATAAAATCACTATTTAAATCAAATATTAAAATGAACCAAACAATTAAATGTAAATAAAATGAGGGTGAAATAATAATAATTATATTTATTTATATACAAAAATTAAAATATTTAATTTTGAGAATTACTTGTGTTAAAATATGGGAATTTATTATTTATATATATTGCATATAATAACTTCTTTCATATACACTTTAATGCAAAAAAAATTTTTAATAAAACTTCTTTAATTTTCCTTTAAAAAAAAGGAAGTTTGAGAAAGCTCTGATGAAGACTGCTGGACAGTCAAAACTGTCAGGAAAATAAAAAAGTTATATTAAAATTTTTTTTGCATTAAAGTGTATATGAAAGAAGTTATTATAAGCAATTTATATGAATATATGAAGAAATGCAAAAAAATAAAGAAGAAGAATAAGAGTATATACTTTCAATTTTTTATTTACTGAATAAAATTATTTTTAAAAAATGAATAAATATTTGCAATCATTTGATAATAACTGATAGTTATAGTAATATCACTTGAGTTAAATATTTTATACAATATGCTTTTAGGCTGACCAATGTACAGGCTTGCAAGGTTTTTTGGTTTTTCACAGTTTTGGTGGTGGAACTGGTAGTGGTTTTTCTTCTCTTTTGATGGAACGATTATCAGTGGATTATGGGAAGAAATCAAAACTGGAATTTGCAATTTATCCAGCTCCTCAGGTGAGATTTTTTTTACATACTTTTTAATATAATTTTAAAGCACATACATATTTAAGTATTGTGCACAATTTATTATTATTATTTGTTTAAATAAAATATAATTTATTAATATTAAATTAAAAAACAGTATAAAAATATTAACTTGTGCCATCTATAAGGTACATCATCAATTATTTATTGTATTATAAAATTTATAATATGCAGGAGGAGGATTTTGGTGAAGTGATATATATATCATATTTCCTTGAAATATATTCAATAATCTAAAAAAAAGGGTTGACTAAATTTAAGATGTGAGAAAAAGATAATGCAAGAAAAGATAAATAATAGTAGTAAAAAAAATATTCAGGGCAAAGATGCCTATGAAAATATGGATATATTCATCAATGCATATAATAAAATTAATATTTATTTATTTGCATTAAGTGATGTGCAGTTCATGTATACTAAGGAAACATTGTTTTTGTTAAATAATTGTATCTTTTTTGCATAACATTTTCATATTTATAATATGTTTTCTCAATTTTTCTTTTTTATATTATAAAAATGACAGAAGCAAGCGCTTATTTATTTCAGCTGGTTGTTGAACATTATGTAACTTTTAGTCCCAGAATGCTCTGCTTTAATATTGACTAAATCAGTTCTTACACTATTAAGAAGCTATGCTATTGTTTGTTATCACTAACTGTAGTTTCAAGACATTAATAGTAGGGTTGTGTGATTTTTCTCTCATGGAGGGAAGCAATTATCAATTTACATCCACAAACTAATACAGTATATGACAACAGTTCAAAGATACTTTTAAGAGCTTATGCACCTTTAGCATTATACAATAAATTTGGTTTTGTTATTAAAAATATTTTTATTCAAGGTATCATACATCAGTAAGTGAAGAATAATATTTGATTCTGCTCTTTGTATACTTCTTATAATATATATTAGATTCATTGTAATTTTAAAATAAATAAATCTATTGATAAATATTGTATAATTGATTCTTTACTGATAAGATCATTTGGATGACTGAGTTTTATTGATGGAGAAGCAATAATAAAGACAGAAAGGCCAAAATCAGAAATGATAAATTTAAATACAAAAATTAAGAACAGTATTTAGCATTTCAATACTAGCTATTACAACACAATACCTTAGTTAACAGGTGTAAAAAAAAACAAATTTTATTGGACATGCATTTTTTTTCCTAATAAAAAACACATGGAATTCAGCTGTTTTTAATGATTTAAAAAATTTATTTAAAGCTCAAAAATGACATAAAATATCATTAAATCATCTGAAAGCAATGATTTACTCAAATTGATTGTGCTTTAAGCACACAGTTTTTAAATATTTTAATTCACAATGAAAAGATTTTAAAACAATTGTGGAAATATATTACTTAAGAATACATGAATTAGTGTTCATGATTATCATACTTGCAATAGAGACAACTATGTTGGTAATGGACATTTATTAAATAATTATGATGAGCAATTATCACATCATTTAGATTCTGCGCATATATTTTCAGAAACCACTAAATATCACATGATCACCATTTCTTATGCTTGCTCATAACTGTTATTAAAACAAGCAAAACTCTGGCTTGCACTGGGTGGCACTAATGTATGGAGAGTTTTGCTTGTTTTTTTTCATATGTCAAATGCATTGACCAGGAAGCAAACCCGAGCCAGCTGCTTGGAAGGCAGCTATGCTAACCACCAGGCCGCACCTCCATGTTTTAATATTTTCAGAACTTATATAATCAAATATGAAATGATTTACTAAATTTTCTTCTTAACATTTTTACTGACATAAAAAGTTCTTTACTTGTTACAATATCCCTTCATGAAACTACCAATTGTACAATTATTTTACAGTTATCAACTGTGATACAGAATATCGGATTTGCAAGGAAAAGCTAATTGCACAAATCTATGATCATGCAGCATTAATGTTTGGTCATATGGTAAGGCTTCAAGGAAAGGTCAAAAAACAGTTAAATCTTGTTTTGTTTCAAACTCCTAAAAAGTCACAAATCAAAGAAGGTAAAAACATCTTTAAAAAAACATCCTTTTTCAGTAGCTTTATAAAACATATTAATAAACTAGATAAAGATGTTGAAAGATTTCCATTGAGTCAGGCATATAATGGAAGAATTATTGAAATCCTTTTAGAATGCTAGAAAGATTTAATAATAATGTTTGAAATGGTTTTAGAAAATCCTAACAAATGTGTCATAAAGACATTTAACATGTTATATAACTTATATCCAAAATGCTATTGGACAAGAATGTGTATCAAAATAAGCTTTAATGTCAATAGATATATCTTTATTAGCCAGTTTGTTTAATAATCATAAGGAAATGTTTATAAACAAATAACCAAATATTTTAAAAAATTGTAAAGAAGAATTGATTTAAATTTTAAATAAACTATTTTAAAACTATAAATATTTTATTAATTCCAAAAAAAAAAAAATAATCATTTTTTTCTTCTTCTAATCTCACAGCACATTATTGGTTATAGGAGATATATTTTGAAAGAGAAGTCAACTTGTCTCATATGTATATAATTATACATTTTGTAATGTGTATCTTTCCATAGTTTTTTTAAGGTAAATTTATCAAAAATAATGTATTTTTAATAATTATTCAGGAGTGTTAGAGCTTTAAAAATGTCCTAAATGTATCTGCTTTTGTAAATGTTTTCCAAATTAAATATCCCCACCACCACCCAAAAAAATCTACAAACTTATGCAATAAAGTGTTTTATTTGGCTACCTTTAATGGTAGATTCTTTCATATAAAAAGATGCTGAATGAATTGGAAAAAAGAATTATCTATTATGAATAGGACTTTATCAGACTTTGTGAAGTTAGAAAAAAATTAATTGAAAACTTTAAGATATGTTCTAACTATATAGGCACAAATATTACAAGTACAAATGGAATAAAATTTATCATAAATAAAAGATGGAAAAACAACATTGTGGAGATTGTATCAACACAAATAATAATAATAATAATAATAATAATAATAATAATAATAATAATAATAATAATAATAATAATAATAATAATAATAATAATAATAATAATAATAATAATAATAATAATAATAATAATAATAATAATAATAATAATAATAATAATAATAATAATAATAATAATAATAATAATAATAATAATAATAATAATAATAATAATAATAATAATAATAATAATAATAATAATAATAATAATAATAATAATAATAATAATAATAATAATAATAATAATAATAATAATAATAATAATAATAATAATAATAATAATAATAATAATAATAATAATAATTTTTTAATTAATTAATTTAATTTATTAAACATATAATCTCCTTGTGATAAATAAATCACGCATGGAGCTTAACAAAAATACATGTGCAATAAAATAAAAAACATTAATATACAATAAAATAATTAAATAGAAATAAAAAGTTTTTGATTATCATCAATTACAATCCAGTTCATAATTAATTTTCTCAAAGTTTTCCTTGATAAGTCATTAACATTAAATCCAATGTTTCTTATAAAAATATTATAAAATCTTGGACCAAGATAACATTTCTGATATCTGCGATGAGTTTTAAAGTACACTGGTTCAAATAATAAATCAAAATCACTTGATCTAGTCACCATTATTGATGAAGAATTATATTTATTCATTTTTTTGTATTTAATATAATAACACAAAATATTCACTAAAAATAATTGATGAATAGTTAAAACTCCAGCACACTTAAATAATTCAAGTCTTGGCAAATCCAAAGGTTTAAACAAAATAATTCTTAACGTAAAATTTTGTAGTGTTTGCAATGACTTCAAAAAATATGCTGCAGTGCCACCCCATAATGTTATACCATAAGAAAGTCTGCTTAAGAAAATTTGTTTATATATACTTAATAGGACAGATTTATTCAAACAATCTCTTAATCTATAAAAAAGAAAATTAAGTTTTCTTAATTTTACTTGAAGCCAAAGAATATATTTATCCCAATGTAAATACTCATCCAAAACCAAGCCAAGGTAAGAAATTGTTGAAGTCCTGGTAATTTTCTGACAAGACATTTTATTAACATAAGGCAATTGAATTAACAAGTCTTTTGCTGGAATATTTTTAAGAGAATACATTATGTAATTACATTTATTAATATTTAGCAGTAATCTATTACTGTTCATCCATTGTGTAATTTTAAATAAATCTTCATTCACAAGTTTCTCAAGTAAACTATATGAAACTGCTGAAGTAACCAAAGCAGTATCATCTGCAAAACAAAAAATGTTAGAATGAAGAGAAAGATCAAGCAGATCATTAATATAAACAGTAAATAACAATGGTCCCAGGACTGAACCTTGAGGAACTCCATATCTAATTATTTCAGAATCACTCAAAAAATTATTAATTTTCACAAATTGGCTTCTATTACTTAAATAAGATTTAAACCATTCAAGCATAGCACTCCTTATGCCACAATGGTGTAACTTAATTATTAATATATCATGTGGAACACAGTCAAATGCTTTCCGCAAATCTAAATAAATGCCTATAGTTTTGTAACCTTTTTCTAAAGATTCAGTGATGACTGAAACATGTTCAGATAAAGCCAGTTCTGTAGATCTTCCTGGCAAAAACCCAAATTGATTGTTTGAAAATAAATTATATTTTTGAAAAACAAAACAATTCTGTTTTTTACACACATTTCCAAAATTTGAGACAATGTTGATAAAATAGAAATTGGCCTGTAGTTTTCCAAACATTCCCTATCTCCACTCTTAAAAATAGGTGTAACAACAGCAGATTTTAAACAATCTGGAAATATACCTGAATCAATAGAAGAATTAAATAAAAAAGATAAAATTGGTAAAAGAATGGAAACATTTTCAATTAATATTTTTACAGAAATACAATCCAAACCAATACATTTTTTATGTCTCATTTTATAAAGAGAATCTAAAATTTCACAATCTTCAATCTCTTTAAAAACAAAAGAATTCAGAATAGATTTCTTATATTGAAAAACATGAGAACTGCAATTATTGTCAAAACTATTCATTAACAATTCCACACTGTGTACAAAATATTGATTGAAATGATCAGCTATTAGTTTTGAATTATTTAAAACATCAATAGATATTTCATTAATCTTTAGTCTAGAAATTTGTGAAAATCCTTTTTTAAAAATAAATTTTTTAACAACAGTCCAAAAGTTGCTTAATTTAGTTGATTTTAAAGAATCAATTTGAGTAGAATAGAAAATCAATTTAGCTTTGACTATATCTTTCTTTATTTCTTTATCAAGAACCTTTAGCTGAATTTTTAAATCTTCATTAGCAGGAAACCTTTTGAAAAGCTTGTACAATTTATTCTTACTGTTAACTTTTGATATTAACTCATTTGTAATCCAATCATGTCTCTTCAGATCTTTCTTCTTTATATATTTTATAAAAGAACAATAATCTATAAACTCCTTCATCTTGTCAACAAAGAATGAAAATGCACAATTTACATCATTCAACTCAAAGATTAAATTCCAATCATACTTAGTAATTAAGGATTTCAAACGATCATGAGATAAAAGTTTAAAACACTTTTTACTATGAGAAAAATTCTTTTTAAAAGTAACAACAATTCCTCTGTGATCTGTAAGACACCAATCCAAAAAAGATGTTTTCAAAAGAATATTTTCAGGGCATCTAGCAAAGACGTGATCAATAAGTGAAGATGATGAAGATGTAACACGTGTAGGATGAAATAAACATTGAATAAATCCAAAAAGTGACAGCATATTTAAATAATGTTGAGCAGCAACAGAAATTTCACCAGAAATATCAATGTTCAAGTCACCAACAAGAATAATGAATTTATCATTTAATTTAGTAAGCAAATCACCAAGTTCGTCACTAAAGCTTTCAACTGTATGACTGCAAGACCAATACAGAGCAATAAGTGTTAATTTGTCTGAACCTAAAATGAAATTTAAAACAAGACATTCAGAAGAATCAAACACTGCATCAATAGAAGTCACACAAAGCACTGATTTATAATAAACTAAAACTCCACCTGACCTATTATTAATTCTACAATTAATAATTGATGTATATAATAATAATAATAATAATAATAATAATAATAATAATAATAATAATAATAATAATAATAATAATAATAATAATAATAATAATAATAATAATAATAATAATAATAATAATAATAATAATAATAATAATAATAATAATAATAATAATAATAATAATAATAATAATAATAATAATAATAATAATAATAATAATAATAATAATAATAATAATAATAATAATCCTGATAAGTACTTATTGTGATGATCAAACAAAGGATTTTTACACAGACATACAGAATGCTTTTAATTAGATCAAACAACATTTTAAAATAATCATGAAAAACTTTAATCAGTAGAATCTGAAAATGATTGAAAGAAGAAAATGCAATCGGTAAATTGGTATGAAGATAAAAATGAAAGGATAGATTTGATAAATTTGAAGTAAATATAAAACTTCATATTACGAATTATTTCTAAGCAGAAATGGGTAGAGTAGTGTCCAAATAAATATATGACCAAATTAGATTATATTTTGCCTAACAAAATATTTTTAGATTGTAATGATCTTAATAGATTCAATATAGGGAGTAATGCAGAGATTAAAACTATTAAAAAAGATAATTGATGTACATAACCTTTATAAATACTCCAATGAAATTTAAACTAGATTTAGAAAATTGTTTAAAAATATTAATAGATTTTAAAGATGATTCAGGTGTGAATGAGATCCGTAAGAAGATAATTGATATTCTATTAAAAACTACTGCACATATATGATCTCACTTCCAAACGCTTAAGATTTGCCCATACATAAACGTTTGGGTTGAAAAGATAGATGATTCATTCTATCTTTTCACAAAGACTTTATCTTGTGCTTGGAAAGTGAGAGTATTCATTTATAGTTTAAAATTCACAAAGCATATGTGCATTAGCTTAATGGCTAATTATTTATATTACAGTTTATAAAACATAGCGCTATATAAAATAAATATCTTATTTACATATAGCTAATACAAAAAAGCAGAAATTTAATCTATACATTTTTAAGTATAAATATATGAAGAAAGAGAAAGAAAAAATACAAAAATATATAAAATTCTTATAGACTTTTCATAATCAAGTATTATGAAAAGGTAAAATTAAAGTTCAAAAGTTTTATAATACACTAAGGGTGCTTTTGGCAAATTATTGCCAGAATCATAGTGTTGTTTAGAGGTTAGCAATTAGATCATTGAAAATGACTATAGTTGAAATGATGGATATAATGAACAAGTGGATATATATATTGTACCATTTATTTATATATATAAAGTACAAATTGCTTTTTAATATTAATTATGATAGAAAGGAGAAAGGAGAACGAACATGACCTTTATTTTTTTGTAACATAAAGTTTTAAGAGAAAGATAACGTACAGTGAAAGTTTAATTTTTCTTTTTTTTTTTGAAAATAAGTTAAATAAAATAAATTCAGTGTTGGAAAGTGTATATTGAATCATTGATTAAAATAGCGAAAGGAAATTTCAAAAGGCGAAAGATTGCTATCAGAAACAACTTTCGGATGGTAATTAAAAATGGCCGAAATTCGCAGCGGAAAACAGACTTTGTAAAAAAGAAAAGGAGAAAAATGTAGAAGTTGTAAAGTAAAACAAAAGAAAAGAAAGGACGTGCGCAGAGCTTCTAAAAAGAATCGAAGGTATAAAAGGAGCGGACAGATTTGAAAAGGGGTCTTTTTACCTGGGTGTTCCAATAACGCTGAGCATTTAGAAGTGTTTCATATTCTTTTTTTTTAAATGTGTTCACTTAGATACCAGCTGAAATCGCCCGCCATGAGTGAGTAGAAAGTTATCGCTCGCCGACACTTTCTCTCGGAAAAAGTCACCTAGATCGTCCTCGTGCTACCTAAAATAGATCGGAGATTCGGACCTAAAATAAAAAGAAAAAGAAAACAGCTACTGTGGACTACTCTCTAACGGAATTGTACGTCGGGAAGATCCATGACCTACGTAATGTTAACTTACCGGTAAGTAAATGTACATAAATATTTTTTTACATAAAGCTTTATGAGTGATGAACTGAATTGAAATGTTGTACAATAAAATTTTCTTGTATCAGAAGATTCATGAACTGAGAAAGAAACCAAAATGTCGTGACAGAAAATCAGACTAATTAATGGATACTCCAATATTCGACACTGATTAATGAATTCATATACACAATTTTTTCCAACGTTGTATTTCCTATCATAATTATCATTATTAAATGTTTAACGAATTATAATAAATCATTATTATTAACATCACTTTCATTGTACGTGTCAAAGAAATTAATACTAGGCTATGTAATTTTTTTTAGTTAGTAAATTTAGATCGTATAATTATTACCTTACGGACTACAATATTTGACGCAGTCTCAGTGGGTCTAACGACCCTGGCGCCCTCAAGTAGAAATTAAAAACTGGCTCTGCTCACGATTGTACTCGGTAATAATTCTAGGCCGAAGTTGATCAGGAAAAATAGCTGTGTTAAGAATAGAAATACAACTTTCTTTTTTTTTTTCCTTGATACAGTTTGATCAACTCACGCTCAAATATACATTTGGGGCGTATTGTGGTCTAGCAATACGAAAACGATACAATGGCGACCCAACTCGGGCTTCGATTTAAAAAAACCACGACCTGAGAAAATCTAAAAACGGCATAAAATTGAGTATTTAATGTCTGTAGCCGGAAAATAAATATGACCGCAAATAGTACGCAAGTCTAAAAAGTTATTGCGTAAGATTACAAAAGTTTTTTTTTTAGAGTAGGATTTAAATAAGGACTAGAGTGAAAGAAAATAATAGCTTATAAATTATTAAATAATAAATAAAAACGATCAAAGGTAGGAAATGACGGAAAAGGTAGAGGGGGACGGGAGATTATAGGGTGATAAAAGAGAGGGGTGTCGGTGAACGAATTTATTAGCAAAGCAAAATAAAATATTAGATTTATATCGTAAAAATTGATAGCGTTAAGATTTGATTTACGGTAGCGAAAAATAAGCAACACGGCCATATATGAAATTGAGAAATAATAAAAATACACAAAATATGGCAGAAGGCGCGGAAGAATTAAAAGAGGGCATGGAACCCTTAATAAAAAAACTATTATACGAATGCATGACAGAATTCAAAGAAGAGATAAAAAAAGAAATGACAGAGATGGTCATAGGAGTAAAAGAAGAAAAAAAAGAACCAGTAAAAAAAAAGGAAAAGAAATAAAGTGATCAGTAGAACAACAGAAGAAAAGAGGATAGATAACCTTATTTGTGAATGGGATGGCGAATCGATTAAGTACACATCTCAAGAATGCCCAAAGGTTGTTTTACAAATAAACGATGTCAAAGTAGAGACATTGTGGGATTCTGGCAGCCAGATATCGGTAATGTCAGAAACAACGTATGAGCGCATGCGGAGCCAACCCATAGAGATACCAACTCTACCAGTGAAAAGCACGCTAATAACATTAGCAAATAACAAAAAGGCACAATTGGGATCAAAACAGGTTTGGGTGCAAATTAAGATAGGTGATAAAATCGTGCCTCACACACTATTAATTCTAAAAGGGTTGGTACATGAAGCCATATTGGGGTCGGATTTTATGCACAAAACTGGGTGTGTGATCAATTATAAAGACGAAAAGATTATCTGTGATGGGGAAGAAGTGGAGTTTGGATCGCGGGTGAGAATGAACCATCAAAACGTATGTAATATGGAGGTTGAGACAGAACAGCCTTCAATAGAGGCACGGATTGATGAAGTAATAAAGAGAGTGAAGGAGGGATGGAAAGAGGACCTAAAAGAAGTCTTAAATGAATATAAATCGAATTTTTCAGATAAACCCGGGGTTATTAAAGGGTATGAGCACAGGATCAAGATCGCTGACGGTACACCATACCAGGCAAGATCATACTCAGTGCCACATCACTATAGAGCTGAGGTAGAGAGAGAATTAGCTAAAATGGAGGAGTGGGATATTATCACTAAGGGTTCGTCAGCATATAATAACCCATTGGTGGTTGTAAAGAAAAAAGATGGAACCATACGATTGTGTTTGGATGCCAGGCAATTGAACAAGATTACATGGCCAGACCAAAATGTTCCACCTCCAATAAATGAGTTGGTAAATAAATTCCGGGGGAAAAAGATATTTTCCACGTTAGATCTGACTGCCAGCTATTGGCAGATCAGGTTACACCCTGCTGACCGGAAGTACACAGCCTTTCGATATAATGGTATATCATACCAATTTAACAGAATGCCTTTTGGTCTCAGGAATAGTGGGGCAGGCCTGTTAAAATGTCTCGATCGGGTGCTGTGCCCAGAAATCAAAAAGTTAATCACTGTTTACATGGATGATGTGATTATTGCATCCGATAACGCCCAGGAACATTTACAACACCTCAAGTTGTTTCTACAAGAGTGCAATAGGAAGGATATTCGCATTAATTTGCAAAAAAGCTGTTTAGCAGCGGAAGAAGTGAATTTCTTAGGGCACTTAATTAATGCCAATGGGATTAGACCCCACCCGGACAAAATCCAGGCAATACGAGATTTCCCAGCCCCTCGAACACAAAAACAGGTGAGGTCGTTCTTGGGGATGTGTAATTTCTACAATAAATTTTACAAAAACTTTGCTTCAGACATGGAGCCTCTGCTGCAATTATTACGTAAGGGAACTTCATGGAAATGGACGGAAGAGCATGAGACCAATTTTAGGGTTATTAAAGAGAAATTCCTTAGTCAAGTGATGTTGGTTTACCCTGACTTGAGGAAACCGTTTATCGTTCAGGTAGATAGTAGTGGGTATGGGTTAGGTGCGGCCCTTATGCAGGCTCAAGAGGATGGTACCTGGGGTGTAATTTATTTTGTCAGCAGACCACTGAGAGGTGCAGAGATAAATTACTGTGTAACAGAGAAAGAGGCCTTGGCTGTGGTGTGGGCATTCCAGAAGTTCCGCCAATTCTTGATAGGATCGGAAACAATTGTTAGGACAGATCATAAGAGCCTAGAGTTCTTAAATCACAGTTATTTAACAAATAGTAGGCTAATCCGATGGAGCCTTTTTCTCCAAGAGTTCAATTATTCCATCCAGTATTGTAAGGGCACCGAAAATGTGGTAGCCGACACATTGAGCCGGAATATTGTTCCTGATACCCAGGATCATTTGCAGATGGAAGATATCTGTTTGGCAAGTGTAGAATTAGAAACAGACGCTGTAGTAGAAGAAGGATTGAGACACTTGGGAAAGGTACAACGGCAAAGCCCGACCTACAAGAAAATTATTGATCAACTAGAAGACAAAGATGAAGCGGGAGAGACAGCAGATGCTAACACGGATGAGAGATACCGCCTGAAAGAAGGGATACTCTGGTATATCACCGACCCTAGGAGGGATCAATGGAAAATGATCATACCAGAAAGTTTACAGGAAGGACTTATTGACTACACACATCATTTGTATGGACACTATGGTGTAGATAAAGTGGAAGCCCTATTGAGGACATGGTTCCACTGGCCGAATATGAGAGCACAGGTCACCAGGATAGTAAGCTCATGTGAAATGTGTCAGAAGACAAAACCAGCAAATAAGTCGTATCAAGGTCCATTGAATTCTATCATCCCTAAAGAACCCAATGACCTGGTGGCTATTGATTTCTATGGACCATTGCCAGCTTTCGGGAGGATGAAATATCTACTAGTAGTATATGACCTTTTTTCAAAATGGGTGTCAGCATATCCGATGACCCAAGCCAATACCAAGAATGCCATACGAGCCCTTGAGGTACGATATTTTAAAAGGGTAGGAAAACCAAAAGCTATTTTGTCGGACCACGGTACGCCGTTCACATCTTATGATTGGCAACAGTGGATAGAGAGGATGGAGGTAAAACACATATTGTCATCCATTCGAAATCCGCAATCAAACCCTTGTGAGCGGGTGATGAGAGAGTTAGGACGCCTCTTCAGGGTATACACTGCATCCAACCATAGAGGATGGGTGAAACAACTCCCAAGGGTGTTAAATTTCATAAATTGGTCACATAATGAATCTACCGGATTTGCACCTGTAAGACTTCACTTCGGACAAGCAATACCTAGATTGTACCAATCCAAATTACCCGCTGGTCCAGAAAACATTGATAAAGAGAGAGATCATGAAGAAGCAAGAAAAAAATTGGAACACTGTGCCAAGCTCCGAACCCAGCGGAAAGGAGGCCTGACTAGTAAGTTTAAAACAGGGGATACAGTATGGGTAAAAACGAACCCTGTGAGTCAAACTGGGAAGCATATTTTTAAAAAGTTCCAAAATTTGTATGAGGGACCTTACCAAATCAGCAGACAGGATGGTCCAAATGCTTTCACCTTAAAGAATGGTGAAGGGGAAAGGGGTACCTATAACGCTAGGTCACTGAAACCATATAAGACTAAGACATGGGTTAGAAGTACTCCATAAAGGCTTATTAAGAATAAAATTAGTTTAAACCTATATTTTATTCTCATTCCCCTGCCCCGGTGGTATTGTACCATTTATTTATATATATAAAGTACAAATTACTTTTTAATATTAATTATGATAGAAAGGAGAAAGGAGAACGAACATGACCTTTATTTTTTTGTAACATAAAGTTTTAAGAGAAAGATAACGTACAGTGAAAGTTTAATTTTTCTTTTTTTTTTTGAAAATAAGTTAAATAAAATAAATTCAGTGTTGGAAAGTGTATATTGAATCATTGATTAAAATAGCGAAAGGAAATTTCAAAAGGCGAAAGATTGCTATCAGAAACAACTTTCGGATGGTAATTAAAAATGGCCGAAATTCGCAGCGGAAAACAGACTTTGTAAAAAAGAAAAGGAGAAAAATGTAGAAGTTGTAAAGTAAAACAAAAGAAAAGAAAGGACGTGCGCAGAGCTTCTAAAAAGAATCGAAGGTATAAAAGGAGCGGACAGATTTGAAAAGGGGTCTTTTTACCTGGGTGTTCCAATAACGCTGAGCATTTAGAAGTGTTTCATATTCTTTTTTTTTAAATGTGTTCACTTAGATACCAGCTGAAATCGCCCGCCATGAGTGAGTAGAAAGTTATCGCTCGCCGACACTTTCTCTCGGAAAAAGTCACCTAGATCGTCCTCGTGCTACCTAAAATAGATCGGAGATTCGGACCTAAAATAAAAAGAAAAAGAAAACAGCTACTGTGGACTACTCTCTAACGGAATTGTACGTCGGGAAGATCCATGACCTACGTAATGTTAACTTACCGGTAAGTAAATGTACATAAATATTTTTTTACATAAAGCTTTATGAGTGATGAACTGAATTGAAATGTTGTACAATAAAATTTTCTTGTATCAGAAGATTCATGAACTGAGAAAGAAACCAAAATGTCGTGACAGAAAATCAGACTAATTAATGGATACTCCAATATTCGACACTGATTAATGAATTCATATACACAATTTTTTCCAACGTTGTATTTCCTATCATAATTATCATTATTAAATGTTTAACGAATTATAATAAATCATTATTATTAACATCACTTTCATTGTACGTGTCAAAGAAATTAATACTAGGCTATGTAATTTTTTTTAGTTAGTAAATTTAGATCGTATAATTATTACCTTACGGACTACAATATTTGACGCAGTCTCAGTGGGTCTAACGACCCTGGCGCCCTCAAGTAGAAATTAAAAACTGGCTCTGCTCACGATTGTACTCGGTAATAATTCTAGGCCGAAGTTGATCAGGAAAAATAGCTGTGTTAAGAATAGAAATACAACTTTCTTTTTTTTTTCCTTGATACAGTTTGATCAACTCACGCTCAAATATACATTTGGGGCGTATTGTGGTCTAGCAATACGAAAAACGATTCAATATATATATATATACAGAAAATAAAGTTTTTGTAAAGAAAGGAGGAAAATAAGATTTTTGTAGTATTTAATTATATAATTATATGGTTTATATGTATGTATATTTTGAAAAGAAAAAAGGATGGAGTGTTGATTAGAGGTTTAAACAGTAGTAATAACTGGATTTGTTAGAACTATGCCTATATATATATATATATATATATATGAATATAGTAGTTTGATATGTAAATAAGGCTTAATATGCAGAAAGCATGCTTAGGGCATTATAAAACTTTTGAATTTCAATTTTACCTTTTCATAACACTCGATTATAACAAGTTTATAAGAATTACATTATTTGATGAAAAGAGAAGTAAACATACTGTCAAGCATTGGTGGCCGAGTAGTCAGCACAGCTGCCTTACAAGCAGTTGTTCCGGGTTCGTGAGTTTGCTTCCCGGACAATGCTTTGACACATGAAAAAAAAACATTTAAAAAATATATAAAAACAAAAATTTCCAAGTATTGAATATCTGGTACTTTGTAAAATAAATTAGAAAAGGATTAATAGCAACATAAAGAAATATCAATAAAGAAAAAGCAAAAAATGAAACAGTATTTTGGCATAGGAAAGAAAGTTGTTTTGATAAAAGGGGTGAGTAGGTGATACAATTACTAAAAACAGAAATAGCTTCTTGAAGTGTATGGAAGAATCTTATAAAGAGCATTTTGTTAATATAGAACTAAAAAAAAACAATGATAGTTTCTATGATTATGATAACATCTTTTGAAATTAAAAGTATTTTAAATGAAAAGGTGAGATATAACCATTTAATTTATGAAAAATGGGAAATCTTAAGGAAATGATAGAATACATGTATTTTTGAAAATAAAACCTGTTGCAAAGCTATACTAAATGTTTAAATAATAAATATATACCAGATAAGTGAAAAAATAAATAAATAAATCTATTAATTTTTTTTAAAATTTCATACAAAATCTTTACTATAATTATTACAACTTACTTACATATAGCTTTGGAATTGATGTAACCAAAGAACAAACTGGATTCAAAAATGGTTGTGACACAATAGATTACATCCAAATATTAAGAGAAGTTAAGTGTATGAGTTACTTTGTATTTGAAGATTATGACAAGATATTTGATTCTATAAACATTTTGGTGGTGATTACAGCTGTGGAATATCAAGTTATTGTCAAAATTCTAAAAGTATCAGTCAAAATGTATAATGATTATATAATGTTGTGATATTAAGAGGGTTATCATTGGTAAAGATGTGCTTCCACGTCATCAAAACTTTTTACAGCAGTTCTACAAGAAGTAGTTTGTAGATTAAATTAGAAGGTATACAAATAAAGTTAAATGATTTTTTAATTCATCTAGATTTTGCAGAGGATGTTGTTGTTTTTTTATAAATAATATTTCAATTCTTAAGGAAATATTACTAAAATTATCAGATTAAAGCAAGAAAATAGAATTAAAGCTGAATATTTAAAAAATCTAAATTAATATTCAGTAACATTTTGAAAAAAAAAAAAAAAGACATATGGCTTTATTACTCGGGAATTTATAAGAAATTCGAGCACCATAACTGTGAGTGCCCGTATGGATCCTCCTGATCCCAAGTCAGAGATTCTACTAACTGCTTTAAACCAAGCAGAGCAATCGTTTGAAAGTTCATAAGAAGTTCGAGCACCAAACCTACAAGAGTCAGAATTGAACCTGGAAATGCTCTACCAATTACGATAAACTGCGCATGGCAAAAAAATAATGATTGATAATAATGAATTAGACAGAAGAAAACATATTAGATAACGTTCTTCATAGAATTAAGATTAGATGAATGGCTTTTGATATATAAACTCATTGTTAAATAGATATAAATCAGTGTTTGTTTTAAAAAGACTTTTAATAAGTGCATTTTATTTCATGTTTACATTTTAACCAAAGACTTGGACACTTAATAAAAAAAGATTTCAAAGATTTCAAATCATACAGCAGAGCATAGAGAGATGTAAATTGGGATTAAGAAGAATGGATTTAATGTAAAGGGTATGGATAAAATAAACAAATATCAATGATTTTACTAAAATAAATCAGAGGGTGGGATTGATTATATAATTCGAAAAGATAGCAGCGGATAAACAACTGAAGATTTAAACTAAATCTCAAAAAAAGATGGATAACTAAGATGAAGAAATTTGCAAGAGTAATGTGAAAAAAAGAAACTATGGATTGGAAAATGTAGATTAAACTTGGAGAGACTTTCACTCTGCAATGGAGTGATGATGGTTAAAAATAAAATATTATTAAAATTATTAATCCTAACTATTCATTTATTCTAATTCATTACAAATGTCTCTCAATAAAAAAATGTTTAATATGTGAATCACGGAATATATCTAGAGAGAAATATTCGTGGGTGAATTTATATATATATGCACCCATATGCTATTTTTTACAAATACAAAATTTATCAATAAAAAAGTTCATTTGCAAGCACACATTTGTAAAACAGCATTTTTTTTTTTTTGTTTGGAATGTAAATCTGTGAATCTTATCAGTCCATCTCCATATGTATTCTGAGTTCTTAGAACATAATCTCAAAATAGAGAAATCGTACTTTTTAACAGACTCCAGAGTTAGAAAAAAAATCTGTTAATTTTTTTCTTTTTGACATTAATCCTTGAATTTTACCCCTCCCCCGCCTCCCTCCAAATCTTTTAAACTTTTGATTATGCTTTTGAAAAAAGTAAACTACATTCAAAAACTAAGATTATATTTTGATTTTTAACTATAACTACTTTATAATTATTTAAACGTGTTTAATTGACTATTTATATGCATAATAAATATATGTATTTTTCTGTAAACGCAGTGAAAAAAGTTATGTTCTCACAGAAGTGTGTTTTCTCCAAAAAACAAATTGATCTCTTCTTCTTTTATATATCGATTGCTGCTAATATCTAGCTCTTTTATAGTACAACTAAAATTTTAATTGTCAAATGATTTTCAACTCTGAAATTTGCTAAAGTATTATATTTTCTTGAAAGCTTTTATTCTTAGTGATCTAAACAAATTCTGGCAATTAAAACTAAATATTGAGATGGCCTTGTTGATGGGAAAATTTCCTAGATCTTATAGCTTGAAGTTAAACTTTAGAATAAAACTCTTAAATATTGAGATGTGTTTAATTTAAAGTTTACATATTGAATCTTATTTAATTATAAAAATCAAGGTGTTAAAAAGGAGATGCTGTCTCTACCCTTATATAATTGATGAGCATAATAATTTTTAAATGTTGACAAACTTATAAATATAAGAGTTTCCAAGAATAGGTGGATTTATTCTATTCTTGATCCTTTGTCCAACATTTAGAGTGCTTTTAATTCATAACCTGGCAAGGGTGATTTACTTCCTTCATTTACAGATAAGCATCATACATTTATTTAGAAAAAACATAAAAATACAGTATCATTAACACTTACTTTTACTTTGTTGTTATTATTGATATTACAGCTATTTCTACCAAGCAATTCTCTCATTAGAGCTCTCAAATCATACAATCATTTGCCAGTAAAAATCTTATCTTAAGTACAGTTCTAAAGATTCACTATTGACTGGACTACATGGTATATAAATATAAGAATTTGCAATAGGCTAAACTTGTTTTGATCATTGTTGTCTCAACAATGAGAGTTTTTTTATTTTTTACAAATTTTAAATATACCTCCCACACAAAAAATCAATATTATTGTGTGTGATTAAAGGATGAAAATATGTAGTTCATTGTTATAGTCATTACAGCAAGTTGTCTAGTGGCATTAGATGCTATATCATTCTAAATGAATGAAGACAAGAAGTTAAAAGAAAAAGAGATAGAAAAGAAAGCTTGTAAGGAAATCTTAAATGAGTTATTGCACAAGTTGGGTATACAGTTAAAAGGAAATACAAAAGAAACTCATAAGAAAAAGTTGGGTATACATATATCTATGTTATATACTGTACCGGTCAGAATTGTATGTTCATTTAACAAGAGCTAGCATCTAGGCAAAAGTACCTCAAGTCCAATCATATTCAAGATACATAAGTCAGGAATAATCATGAACTCTGGCCTATTACCTAATTTCCAAATCTATAACATTACGAACAACATTTCTGATGATAACAAATGAAATTTCCATTAATTCCTGTCCCAGAGCAACAGCAGAGAAACAAAAGATCTATAGGAAAATTGGTTAACCTGACCTGTAACCCCCCCCTCCTTAATAAGATAAGCTACCTTATAACTATCTTACGATTCGCTATGAATCATTCACAAATGTCATAGACTAGCTTAAGGGCAAGTGGATTCTATCATATATGATGCAATACAATCACAGATGTGCATGCATGGAAAGAACAAAATAGAACCAAAGAATAACTTATTAAATTGTTAATTTATTTATAATAATAATAATTGGTTAGAATTTTGGGTAAACAAATATGGAGAATATACAAGAAATATACATGAATCTATTTACACATAATTAATCCTATCTGGATTTCACATAATTACCGGTAGTGATTTGCACATTCCATAAATGATATATTGGAGCATAGATTAATGATTAATGAATATGCAAATACCAGGCACAAATATGAAGAAAATCAATAAATAATAAAAACGATGCGGCTTAATGCGCTAATGAAAGATATCAAATTTACAAGACTTTTATTCTGAACGCCATGATCTACTTAATAAAAACATAAATGATCTGACAAATTTCAAATAAATGTAATTTGGTTTTATTACAATTTATCATAACAGCAAATTAAAATATATTATAAATTACAAAATGTGTACCGTCTTTAACGATTTTCATTAATGATTTAAGAAGAAAACATTTATTTGCTCATTTGGTTATATTATTAGATTTTAATAGGGTTTATTAAAAATTATTTCTTGGCACATCTAAAGATCATTTAATGAGAGGGTGGATAGCTTAAATAAGCTTTAAAACATGACATTTCTAACCTATAAAATATAAATAAATGAAAGATTGGGATGGTTTATAAAATCATAGCATTACGACTTATAGACTAATAGTGGGGAATGTAAAATATTAATAACTGCAGTGCTGACTGATATGATAATGCCAGAAAGGATGAGAAGCTTCATCAACTTAAATGAACATAAAGCTCATCTGCACTTATGACAGATGGCATCTAAAGAAATGGTTGGTAGGGATTTCATGGTTTTGGGGTTCTCCGATGTTACCCCATGCAGAGCCTAGCTACAACCTGACACAACCCATGGAGTCAATGCTTCCAAACTCCTTTAAGAAATGTGCCTTACAAAATGATCTGGGATCGCCAGGTAGTTTGACAAAGCAAGATATGTTATAATGTTATCAAGGGTAAACAATGCTAATAAGTTTCAGGTCTGTAATGATACTGATGTATTAAGGCTCTTGTAAATAATAAAATCTGGTGTAATGACATGATACAGTTTAAAACATCCTTAATGGTACGTAATTGACCTTAAATATTGGTTAGAAAGTCAAACATAAAGAGGGATAATATGTAGTTCCCATCATTAAACAAATATCAATATGCTTGACAAGTAGAAAAATTCAATTAAAATCATCACGTTAGATGGCATGATAAGCAAAATGATAGATTACTAGCACAGGTAAGGTCACAAAGCTTTACTCAATATTAAAATTCACTAAATCAATAGCGTTAAGATAATAGTAAATTGATATCTTTAAATATGGCAATGGATAATATGCCATGAAATATATAGAACAATTCAGTAACGTTATTCAATCGAGCAAACTTTGAGGCTAGGTAAGAAAGCTTACATTTAATTATTTAAGATTCCATAATGGCGGAATAGAAAATTAAGACTAAGATTGGTTCGCTAGATTGAATTATTAGCATATTAAATAATATATACTCAAACATAAAATAAAGTTAAAAGTTTGCCGCATTTAAAATAATAAGATAAATAAGCATTTATTTCTATAGTGCTATGTTTTTATAAATTGTAATACATTAAAGATCAGCAAGTACATTTAGAAAATAACATTATAGATTCGTGCATTGAGAAAGTCATTATTTTAGGAATTTAATAATAATTGGCACTACATCACCGATTATGAAATAGGCAAAGTTACATTTTAAGTAATATAAAAAAAACACATAGATGGGGGTTTTAAAGTTACATTTTAAATAAAATAAAAAGCACATAGATGGAGATTTTAAAGTTACATTTTAAAGACATTAAAAAGCACATAGATGGAGGTTTTAAAGTTCATATTTGCGGCAGAGGATTACCTTCGGTTGTTTGAAGACTTGGCGGCTGTATATGCGTATAGGAAGATAATTTGAAAAATAAAGTCAGCAAGGCAGATTTTTGGAAAAATAATGGCTGGCATCCTTTCAGAGTTAGCTTAAGAATTTATTTAAACAGTTTTTAAGTGGCGATGGCATGGGAGTATAGCAGTATGTAGCTGATCTTGGAAAGATCAGGAAAGCAAATTTCCACCTCTACTCATAAGCCATAATTAAAAATTTGAGTGACGCAGGTTCATCCTGTAACACCTTCTGAAAATAAAACACAGAGTGTTTAACATAGAAATTTGGACTGAAACCTAGAACTTTCTATTTGCCTGCCGTTGGTGAGACCCGGATGTGCATTAACAGTCAACTGTTATATTTTTTTAAAAGATGACGATGAGATAAGTTCAAGAGAGTATTTTCCATTAATAGAAGATCTTTTAAAATAAATCTTTACTAAAGACATTTTAAATTTAAACAAGGCACGTTCTTTTGTTTGCAACTGTCAGTTAGATTTTAATTACTCTCCAGAACTTTCTCTGGTATTATGTCAGCCCAAATAAAATAATACACAAATAAAAAAAAACCAAAACATATTTAATAAAATACAATTATACCATTTATCTGTAACACATACACACACATGCACGACTATTTACAGTGATGGAAATTTAAATATTTCAGAATTAAATTAATATTATTTAATCAAAATAATGTTTAACTAACAAGAGGGGGGGGAGAAATAATTGCATGCATATGTGTACCTGCACTTCCTAGCGATTTACTAGTACAAAACTGAGTTTGAACCTCTATTTGAAGGTTCCAAATATCACCAGACAGTGAAGCAAAATATGTGCAACAGCTTTGACTGCTTCAATATAGAGCTTGCAAATAAGCTGTTAACAAGCTTTGCAGAATATCCCCAATCCCAGACCAGTTTCTGCTACTGGCTTCCTCAGTGAGGTGCTAGGATGGATATTCAAGCATTAGATTAAAAATACCAGGACAAACCCAGCACTTTATCTAATAGAAAACTATTAAGTAGCAGAAATCGGGCTGGGATTGGGGAATTTCTGCAAGGCTTGTTAAGAGCTTATTTGTGAGTTCTATATATAACATTTGTAAAACAAACTTATTAAATTAGGTCATGTGACATATGACTTTATTTCTTTGTAATATATCTATGTGTATGTATAATATAATAAGTACAGCATTAATTTAAATATTATAGATGATATCAAGCCTTGACCAATGAAAGCAAATGATGTTGAAAAATATTTTTTACCCCATTACATTGCTTAGTCAACACAAAAATAATACATAAGTATTAGCTGTTCTGGATGATATAAGTTTTAGCAAATTTAATAATTATTTCAAATCAAAGAGGGAACCATTACAAGTTATCGCTTTTACATGTGGTTTTAATTTAAAGTTTAATGGGAGAATCCACTAGTTACATATTTTAAAGCTCATGCAATTGAAGAATTTTAAATTTAATATATATGTATACAATAGATAATTTGGAATGCTAGAAAATATATAACAGTCAGAGTGACAAATGCAGTTTATATACAAATAACAATCGGACTGATAAACTCCAAGCACTGTTAATATAAATAATTGAACTGCCCTCTAGTTGCTCTGCAAATTTATATACAAACCTAATCAAATAAATTTACTTTAAATACGGACGATTAAAATTTGCTCTTCTGGTTTCTGTTATTCAGTCAATTACTGATATAATATCGTGAAATGCAAAAAGAAGCAGTCGAATTTTTTCTCTAAAAAGCTTGACTAAATTTGCAGCAAACAAAGGGCAGGCAGTTCTATTGTTTATGTTAACAGTGATTGGAGTTGTCACTCTGAATTTTGTTTGTATATATTCAGTTACACATACACATATATTTAGTGATCAATTAAAATTCATCTTATTATCCAATTTATTTTATTTTAGGTACTAGCTAAAAAATAATTATTAGAACAATAGTAAATACTATTTATTCCAGTTATAGAATCTTTATTAAAAGATGAACTAAAAAACTTATAATTACATATCATGATATAACTATCTTTTTTAATCTGCAATAAAATAGTTTGGGAGAATATTTACTTTTTTATCCTTAAAAACTTTATAATGCGAGCAATGATTATTACTTGAGTTTATACGCACTCTCACATATAGATAAAAATACAAGTAAAGTAAAACATGAAATAGAAGAGACTCAGTTTTATTTTTAAAGACAGTTAATGTGTCTCTGTGTATATATGTTAAGAAATTGGGCCTTATGGACTTAAATGGTAAATGCTACGTTAATATACATGTTTATGTGTATGTGTGAATCTAAACATCACATGATCACCATTTCTTATGCTTGCTCGTAACTTATTAAAACAGGCAAAACTCTCCATACAGTAGTGCCACTCAGTGCAAGCCAGAGTAATCTATGGATACCAGAAGGCTTGTGAATAAAAGCCATATCTAGTGCCTACTCATCCAATATCTCCAGACTAGTTTCTGGCTTGTGGCCTTCGTCAGTGAGGAGCCTTGGATCTGAAAGCATTACAACTAGATCTTAGGATCTAATGCAACCCTCCAGCAGCCATCTTTTATCTCTACTTAACTACAAAATTGTGAGAATAAAATTGAAAACACCAATAATATTTTCAATCTAAACTCATTAGCTTATACAGTCATATAGGTCTGAACTCAGTTCAGTACCCATACATTTTGGTGTCTTTGGTTCTTTAATAACCATAGCCACCACTATCCTATTAGGCAGGATTGGTTTTAAACCACTAAACATAACATGATCACCTTTTCGTATGCTTTTTCATAACTGTTATTAAAAAAGGCAAAACTCTCCATACAGTAGTGCACTAGATAGGGATTTTATGCATAAGCCTTCTGGCTTCTATTGATTACTCTGGCTTGCAATGAGTGGCACTACTGTATGGAGACTTTTGCCTGTCTATGTGTGAATCTTATGTGGGGAAAAAAGAGAAACTTTGAAACTAAATGGCAGATTTAATATTCCTATTGATGTTTACAGAGAATTGACTAAATGTTGATATTGAAGTGTTTGCACAAATTGTAATGATATTTGCTTTAGAATTCTGGTAGCCAATTTGCTTCATGTCTTAAAATCTCTGTATTAGAAAAAAAAAACATTGCCATTAGTCTAATCTGATGCAAATGAATTCCAACATTATGAAGTTCTTAATAACATGATACTACTTTGTATGAAAAATTGTTTTGTTGGCTTTCTTAATCATAATTTATTACATGCAGTTTATGTGATGTTTATAATCATGTACTTTCACTATTTTATTTTAAATTGATAACTGAAACATATGACATGATCTGCAACCTATTTATAATTAGTAGTATCTGACCATACTAAATATATTATGTAGATAATTATGGGTAAGATGTAATGATAATATCAGTATAATAATAATTAGCAATTACATATATGGAAAACCCAAAAGTTTTATTCATAAAAGAACATTAGTATTTACACTTGTGCATATCATCATCATCAACCATTATCAATCCACTGCAGAATGAAGGTCTCTCCAAGTTCAATCCCTTTTCTCTGATCTTTAGCATCTCTTCTCCACATCACCCCTACACACTTTCTTATTTTATTCGTCCATATCACATGTGGTCTCTTTCAGGGTGTTTTTCCCATAGAAATGTAAAATAGGGATAATGACTAACAGAAAGTAAAGGAAAAATATTTTTTCACTTTATTTGATAAGCCCATTTAATTATAAATTTAGCATGTTTAAAATTTAGAAGTAAAATATCTTTTGCATGTGATTGGGCAAAATGCATTCAAAAAACTAATGTAGGGTGTGGTTTAAGTCAGTTTTGGTAATTTCTACAGAGATTAGTCATTAAAGAAGTTATACTCAACATACATTACATCTGACCAAACATCATTAGGTAGTCATTAAATTATCACCTTGACAATTATATTACAATAACCAAATAGTCAATTTTACATTTAATTTTGATGTTCGTGTTTGATCTGTAGTTATATAAACAAGTAAATGTCTGTTTAACATTTATATTAAGTTGGAAGTATGTGTTAAAAATAATAATAATAATAGTTGTATGTTTTATTTTAGTGTAATGTCTAATATTGATTGTATTCAGTATGCTTTGTTTTAAATAAAAAGGAAAAGAGAGAAAAAATTTTTTAATTTGAAAATCAGTCAGTATGAAGATTTTTGAAAAATGTTGCTTATAATGAAGGGGGTAATTTTGAATAAATTAGTAAGAAATGTATAATATTATGGATAATGATGACAACATTTAATACTATGTGATCATAATTATATAAGAAACCACGTGTTGAAATTTAGGAGTTGTCATTTATTCTAAGTATTATGAAAACCTAAGTAGGTTTGGAGTTTATAATAGCCTTTTTTTTTACTGGTTTGTTGATGGCAGGTTAAAATAATTACCAAAAGGGATCTGTCTCTCATCAGAGCCTCTCTACCCCACCGTAATTTGAGTATATGTTAAACAGAAATGAATTCGAACAGGTTACTATGGAAAGAAAATATTGACAATTTTAGGCAATTCTGAAGCTTACAGAATATTCCATATGAATTTACATTGTTAAATTTCATACATTAATGTATCAGTTATATTATTTCTACTAAAATAAGGTTAATTGAACAGATACAAATGGATATTACTTATGGAATAATACCGAAGGTTCATTTTATTAAAAAAAAAAAAAAAAAGAGAAAAAATAATTCAAGTTTCTGTAGAATTAACTACTGAATGTGAATTGATGTATGACCATTACTCATGTTAAATATCATTGTTAAAGAAGATTTAACCTAATTGGAGTATATGAAACAAAGGAATATTAGTGTTTTTCTGAAGGTTTGTGATGATGGTGTTCTAGCTGTATTTTTATATTGGACTATTTCCATCATCTAATATGTGTGTTGAATGTCTTTAGAAAAGTTTAATTTTAGTTAAATATTCCAAATGTATTCAACTGTTAGTAATATCACAGCAAACAGGTTAGTATATACACCAACTGTTAGTAATATCACAGCAAACAAATGTTAGTGATATCACAGCAAACAGGTTAGTATATGCACTAACTGTTAGTAATATCACAGCAAACAGGTTAGTATATGCACAATGTTTTGAGAGGTATTTTTCTCCCCTCTTCTTCAAATGTTGCTGGCCTAACCAGTGACAGTACTAGCATGGGATTCAAACCTGGGTCCTTAGATTCTCGATTATTGAAATTTAAGGTAATGCTCTAACCAATTGAGCCATCCTGCCAAAGGCAACAGTATGTAGTAATTTCATATACTTATCTATGAGGTTCTTCCTGATTTCTCCACTTTTTCCTCTGAGCAAAGTTGATTAGTGGTTTCCATACATTATGTATAGTCACACTAGGTTGGCTTATGGGATTTTTTGCCATTGTCATGTGAGCAGCTTCTTTAAATTTTCTTCTTTGTGCCTTTTCTTCTTTATCTGATATTTTTGTATTTTCCCAATCGAACGTATGTTCATTGGTCCATACATGGTGTGCATATACTAACCTGTTTGCTGTGATATTACTAACATTTGTTTGCTGTGATATTACTAACAGTTGAATACATTTGGAATATTTAACTAAAATTAAACTTTTCTAAAGACATTCAACACACATATTAGATGATGGAAATAGTCCAATATAAAAATAAAGGAATATTAGTTTTGCTGACTATAAATGGAAACTTTGAAGTGGACAGATAAATAATAAAGCATTTGACTTTTAAAAAGAAATAATAAAAGAAAACAATTTTTTTTTTAATACAAATATTTTGTTATGCTCACACAAATGAATTTATTCAAATCAAACTGTGTTACAGACAAGCAGTAATTACTAATCATTATATTAGCAAATGTATGTATTGACCTATGTAAAAATGATGTCACTTTGCAAAAAAGAAAAAGTCACTGTAAATTGTATTGATAAATTAATTTTGAAAATTCCACAAGAGAGAGAAAAAAGAAGTAAGCATTGATTTTTGAAGACTACCCTAAATATTATTTTTATAGATAATAAGCCTGGTTTTAGCTCTCTAATACTTATCATCTTAATAATAATGTATTCTTAGGATATACTCAAGGGTATTAGGATAAACTATTATGCATCCAGTTATTTTGGATTTACATCATGTTGGTTTGTCCTTGAAACATTTCCTCACAATGTCAACTAAAGATGGTGATGAATAGTAAAGGATTAAAATGATTTTTATTGTTGATGTTTGGTGGATTTTATTCCTAGTAAGCATCTTTCACATCCGATGAGATATTGTGCAGTATATGGCAATTTTATAATGACATTTAGATTTAAGCCTCTTGAGTTAGTTAAATTATACTGATAGTATGCACTTGAACTGAAAATCAAGTATAGGTTGTGTACCATTACTTGCCAATTATATTTATGCTTACCTTATTAATTGATAATATGTGACCAAAAATTTTTATAAGATTTTTGTTTTATGAAATGTCTGCACTAAATGTTAGGTAATATACTGGATAATAATACAGACTCTCCAATTATTATATCTTATGTTGTAGAAATATCCATCTAATAGACCTCCAGTGTTGTTTTTTTTTTTTTAAGAAATAGAAGAAGGGTAATAAAACTAGATAATTAAAATTCAAATTTAAGTCAAGAACTCTTCTTGTTAATAGACTTATATTATTTATCTTTCATATTTTATTGTTATAACATTTGTTATTTTTATAAATACTCATTATTATTGTTCAGCAAGTGAGTTTGTCATTGATCATCATTGTTTATATCATTAGAAGTTACAAAAAGGTACAAAAGTTACAAAAATATAAAAAGTTACCAAAAGATATAAAAGTAGCCGAGAGGTCATCGCAGCCGCCTTGCAAGCAAGTATGGTTGCAGACGGTTGTGGGTTCGCATCCCGGCCAATGCTATGACATATGAGAAAGGATATAAAATTACAAAGAGGTATAAAAGTTACTAAAACTACAAATGCGTATATTTCAAATAGAAGTCATATTTTAACTCATTACAGGTATTCATTATACTTTTACCTGCATTACTTGATGGGAGTTTAGAACACTTATCCAATGCTAGGGTACAAATAAACCCATTTATATCTAAATCATCATATTACTGATTAATCGGTATTCAAATTATGATTTGGGTTAGAAGATTATGGAGAACAATTTATTAAATGACTATTGCCATGTGATGAATAATGGAGTATATTTTGTTAGTCATTAAAATATATATAAATATTTTTTAAAACTTAATATCAATTGAGTAAAATAGATGTATGAATCTTCAAGAATGAAAGATAAGTTTCAATATATTTAAAAATAAATAAAATATAAAAAGAAAATAAATACATTTTAATTATTATACAGGCCTTTCTTTCAATTTAAAAACAATAAATCATCGCAGAAAAAAATACTGAGAGTGATTGTGATGTTACTCAGATAAATGAGAAGAGATGACATTATAAACCTTCTGCAGAATATAAAAAATGACAATATTATTAATCTACTGTAAGTTAAATGATTCTCCTGAAAGTAAGTTCAGAGAAGGTCATTGGGATCAAGCAATAATATATTTGATTATTCCCACCAGCAGATTGTCGTTGCTTTTCATGAAGTTTTAACAAGAATTACTTTACAATATTGCATTATATTAAAGGCTAAGTGCCAATTACTATCAACTTCAAAAAAAAGCATAAAAATTAGAAATTTTACATTAGACTTTTATCAATATATATAAAATTAAGGGTGTACTAATACGCTCTAAACAAGCTTTTAAATTTTTTTTTAATATATATGTTTAGAAGGGATTTGAACACATACTTTCAAACTCCCTACAGCTATCCACTCTAACCTATACAACTGATACACATGATCACATACATATCAAAAAGAAAAATGATCTCCACTATATGCATTTTGTGCTGAACCAGCACTCATCAATTGACCAGATCACAATCTCCTACACATGTACATAATCAGTGCTCAATTTATATTAAGATAGCAAATCTTCAAACTTTAATGGACAGGCTTCAATCTTCTCCACCATTCAACTCTTCAGTCATCCATATCATTGAAAATCAGATAATGGACTGCTCAAAGTCCTTGTTGATGCCAATATCATTAACATACCTATGTTCACTTTAAGTCACTCTGACTCTTCACTTATAAGACCTTAATATGTCCATTCAAATACACAGAAGATAAATGGGTGTAATACAGGCTGAATATGTGATATTTATATACAAGTATATTGTCTACAGTGAACTTAATGCAATTAGAAGGGATTTGAACTCAGATTTTCAAGCTCTCTATAGCTATCCATTCCATCCTATACAACTAATGCACATGACCACATATATGTGAAAAAGATAAATGATCTCCAATATATGTATTTCATGCTGAACCAATACTTATCAGTTGGTCCAGATCATAATCTCCCATATATATAATGAGTGCTGGTTCAGCACAAAATACATATATTGGGGATCATTTATCTTTATCATATGTATGTGATAATATGGTATCAGTTGTGTAGGGTGGTGTGGATAGCTTTAGGGAGCTTGAAAATCTGAGTTGAAATATTTTCTACATTACATTAAGTTCAGCATAGACAATATACTTGTATTTAAATATTATATATATAGTGTTCATACATAAGAGCTTGAATATTAATCAAAATATTAGAAATAGTTTGAACGGTTTTGGTGCTGTTATCTTTCAACATGCAGAATCAATTTGATTGGTTGCTGCATTTTGAAACATCATGGCTGTAGATTTAAACTACATTTAAAAACAGAGTTTCCATTTATAAAATAATTTACCATCTATATAATCCATCAAAAATATTAAACTATAATAAATATATACACGCATTATCATTTTCAACTATTATCAATCCACTCCAGTATAAAGTCTCCTAAATTTAATCTAATTTTTCAAATCCATAGCCTCTCATTTTCATTTAATCCATCTTACATATGTTCTCTTTCTAGGGCTTTTGCAGTCTCTTGGGTTATAGACTAAGCCTTCAACTGTTCATCTATTATTACTCTTCTAGAAATATGTCCAGTCTAACTATTTCAGTCTTTTAATTCTTTTAATGATGTCAATGATAGCCATGTGATCTCTTACCTGAATATTTCATTTCTGATTCCTTCTTGTTACTCCCAACATGCAATATTTTGCAATTCATTTGAGTTATCTCCTATTAAATATCCAAGTTTCATATCATTATAAGAATTGATAAATCACATTATTAAAGTTGTATTTTTATAGTGGACTATTTCCATAATTTAATATGAGTATTGAATGTTTTTAGAAAAAAAATAACTTTATTTAAATATTCCAAATACATTCACCTGTTAGTAATGTATTTGGAATATTTAAATAAAGTTAGAAAAGACATTCAATACTCATATTAGATGATGAAAATAGTCCAATATAAAAATACAACTAAAACACCATCATCACAAACCTTCAGGAAAATACATTATTAAAGTCATTCCTTTTCAAACACACAAGCATATTTCTTTTTAATATTAATATTTCCTTTTAAGTCGTTTTTTTTTATATCAAAAACACTCCATCCAAATTGAATTCTATGATTAATTTTCTTCATTATGTTTCCATGTGTATTAATAATTTGATCAAGGTATTTGTAATTGCTAACTTCTTCTAATTTATGCTTACCAGTATTATCCTTTCAGAAAATCAATTGAACATTATTTTAGTCTTTTTAGCATTTGTCTTTAATTCTACTTTCATCTGATAACTCTTGACATTTCCCAAAGCTCTGAAGTCTTATTCGCAAAAACAGCCATCAACTACTTTAGCTTTTCATTTAATCCACTTATACTTTTTCTAAAATTGCTGTAAGAAGTTTTGAAAGTAAGGAGTCACTCTGTCATACATTTTTTCTAGTGTTAATCTTTTTAGTATCATAATATAAGATAATCAATGTCAATACACTGAGATAAATGATCTTCACAATATAACAGCAACCCAGATCTATATCTTAACAATCCAAAGCTTTAATTAGTTTCCAATGCTTATAGATTCAAATACCTTTTCATAATCTACAAATCCAAAGCATAATGACAACTCATATTCATCGATTCTTTCTATAATTTCTCAGAATACTTTAATGTAATCCATTGTGCTAAAACCACTTTCAACTCCATCCTGTTCTTTTGATTGGTTAGAATCCAAAGTTCAAAGTTGACAAGTTGTAATTATTTTGGTAAAGATGTTGTTTAAAAACTGGTAGAAGAATAAGTCTGTAATTTCTAATATCTTTTTTATAAACTTTTCTTGAATATCAATATTACTAATGTATTCTTCCACTCATTTTGGTATATAGCTTTGTGAACAATATTTTCTATTTCTTCACCTGCATCTTTAAAAGTATCTATAATAATTCTATTACTTCCTTGGAGGTGTTCCCTCCTTTGTAGATTTAATTGCATATCTTGTTTGTTTATTTAAAAATATTTAACAATTTTGTTATATAATTACAAATTGAATCCAGACTTTTAAGTTCCCTTTAGTCATCCATTCTATCCTAAACAACTAATACACATGACCACACATGTGTGAAAATGATAAATGATTTCCAATATATTTATTTCAACTGATGAGTGCTGGTTCAGCCTGAAATACATATATTGGAGATCATTTATCTTTTTCACGTGTGTGAGGTCATATGTAGCGGTTATATAGGATAAAGTAGATGACTAAAGGGAACAAAAGTGTGGTTTCATATCCCTCTAATTACATCCAGCTTAAAATGTATATACTATACTTGTATTTAAATATATTATTTTTTATAAAACTCTTCCATAAATTTCATGATGATATTCCTCTTTTCATTAAGTTTTTTTTGCTCTTGGTTTTGTAGGAACAATTTTCCTTCCATTATCAATATTGTTTTATACTTTTGAATTTTTATTCACTTCTACAATTTTCTTGCCAATTCACAATTATATTTTCTTATATCATTATATTTTCTTCTATAGTTTTCCTTGCCAATTCACAATTATATTTTCTTATATCATTATTAACTCTTTTTAATATCATTATATAAAAGTCTAGATATTCAATTTTTCTTAAAGAATTATTTTTAAAATTTTTCATATAAACTGGATTACTATTAAACCAATAGCAAAAAGAGGCTACATTCCATATAAATCAAGAGTACCAATGTCACATAAAATGGTAGTTTGAAGTTCTTCTTGTTTAGAAATGATAATCTTTGTAAATATTCATCGGATAAAGGCAAAAATATTGAAATGTATTCTAATGAATTGTTAAATGTTGGATATAATTATGATTATATTTATTATACTATTAAAAATTTTAATCTGAAATATAAATACAAAAATAAAAATAAGATTAATAATGATGTTAATTCTTCTGATAATAAAATTTGGATATCAATACCATATATTTCGAATCAACAGGCAAGATTCATAAGAAAAATTTATAAAGTTATATGTGACATTGCATTTTATACACCACCTACATTAAATAAATTAATAAATAATGGTAAAGATAAAACCTTATTTACAAATAAAAATTGTATCATTTATAAATGGATGTGTAGGTGTGGTAGTGAATATATAGAGTCGAGATGCACATTGGAGAAAAGAACAAGCACTTGTTATTAAAAAGAGTTCAAAATATGAAACAAAATTCTAAAGATAATGATAATTTATCAGCTTCTGTGCTTCAACTATAATAACGTAAAAATATTGCAAACAGAAAGAAATAATAGAAGAAAAATCAAGGAAGTTAATATATAAATACAAGCAAGACTTAATCAATAGGCAGGCAACAAACATTAAAATCATGGAATTATGGGAAAATTGACCTTTCAAAGTATTAGTTGACAAAGACTACAAGGATAGTTGAAAGTGCTCCGGCTCCTAAGTGACGTTTATATTTTTTGTTCTTTTTAATAAATTTTAAATATTGTATTTTCTAATATTTATTTATAAATTTACGTATATTATTTTGAAGAAATACAGACATTGATTTGTAGTATTATTATTATATATATTCCTTTTTATATATATAATTAAAATCAGTCAACACTTAGACAATCTCAATATTAAACAATCAACAATCTCAACCTGTTGTCAAGGCAACCTTTTTTTAACAATAAAAGTGGAATACTATCTTTTATTTATAGTCCAATATATTTATATAGACACTAAAGATTGCAACTTGACCACAAAGATTAAAATTATTGATACAAAGAAGTTTAAATAAACCACATTAAACAGGTAAATATAACTTGTTTTGAATGCAGACTAATAAATAGTCAATTATAACATTACAAACTGCAATTATAAATTTCAAATTGCACCCAAAGTGTTATTTAAATAATAAGTGTAATAATGCTCAAGGTTAAATGACTTTATAAGTAATCATTAAAAAACAGTCAAGGCAACCACCTTTTAATAATAAGTGTGGAATCCCCCCCCTCTTAATGGTTTAATATACTATATAAACACTATAGATTGCAACTTGACCACAGAGATTGAAATTATTGATAAAAAGTAAGTTTAAATACACCTTTTTAAACAGGTAAATAAAACATTCTGAATGCAGACTATTAAATAGTCAATTATAACATTACAAACTGCAATCATAATTTTCAAATTGCATTCAAAGCATTACTTAAATAACTGTAATAATGCTCAAGGTAAAATGGGTTTATAAGTAATTATCTTGACAACTTGTTATTATGATTGTCTAAGTGTTGATTGATTTTAATGATTACTTATAAATCCATTTAACTTGAGCATTATTATTATTAAAGTAATATTTTGAGTGCAATTTAAAAATTATAATTGCATTTTGTTTGTCTATTTATTAGTCTGCATTCAGAGGTTATATTTACCTGTTTAAGGAGATTTATTTAAACTTCTTTGTATCAATATCAGGAACCCCTCCCCAAACCCCTGACCATGGTTTCGTGCTTTGGCACTCCTCAGAGAGGTGGCAGGGTAGGTTCAGACACTAGATCTAAAAATACCAACCCAAAGCTAAGCACTTAGCTAAAAGTTATCTATTGAGTGGAAAATCTGAAATTTTCAGACATCTACATGTCTTCAAACCCAGCTATCCAACTCAAATAGCTATATGGGGCTGATAGATCTTCAGCCATACCACATATTAGTAGTCATAGCAATATAAAATTGCATAAGACTTATTGGCAGAGACTATAAATAGTCAAAATAAGAGTCATAGATCAATTCATAGATCACATGACCCTATCTCTTAAGCTTGTAAGTTATAAACAGTGAGGATTGCCAATTCCTATAAAGCTTGTAGAGGAATTGGAAATCCTCACTGTTTATAACTTACAAGCTCAAGAGATAGGGTCATGTGATCTATGAATTGATCTATGACTCTTGTTTTGACTATTTATAGTCTCTGCCAATAAGTCTTATGCAATTTTATATTGCTATGACTACTAATATGTGGTATGGCTGAAGATCTATCAGCCCCATATAGCTATTTGAGTTGGATAGCTGGGTTTGAAGACATGTAGATGTCTGAAAATTTCAGATTTTCCACTCAATAGATAACTTTTAGCTAAGTGCTTAGCTTTGGGTTGGTATTTTTAGATCTAGGGTCTGAACCTACCCTGCCACCTCTCTGAGGAGTGCCAAAGCACGAAACCATGGTCAGGGGTTTGGGAAGGGGTTCCTGATAGAGATATTTTAAGTGCTGGCTCTGGCTAAGCATTTATCATAAATCTTTGTATCAATAATTTCAATTTCTGTGGTCAAGATGTAATCTTTAATGTCTATATTGTAATGGTCAAGTTTTGTACATTCATGTAACAGAATCTAGAATCCAGGCAAAGAGATCAAAACTGACCAGACCAGGAGTGTGATGTCCCAAATCCGACCATGCTTCAACTCATCTGCCAGAACTTCAAGACTCAAGACCCTATAAACGACCATGCTTGAGGTTACGTGTACTTTTGTCTTCGCAACCAGCATAGGTCAGGAAGAAACATTGACTCAAGGAATTTAAATATATTAACTAATTTAAATGTTACCAGCATGAAATTAAAGATAACATTCATAAATCATAATTAATGCATAGATGGTTATATCACATACATATAATTAACTAAACTGAATTGGATTGAAATAGGAATCAGAAATTACACAAAAACAGAATAAATTTACCATATACTTATTAAATAAATAAAACATCAATTAATGTGAGAGAAGCACGCACGTTTTATAACATTGAGGATTTAGCATGTCTCCTTATTAGATCTTTAATTATTAATGTGAGCAGGTGCATTTAGCAAATCACTAAGTGGTGCCTAAATACGATTATGCCATTTTCTATTGAAAGTGGTAGCTAATATTATAAAAATGCTGCACTAGTCTTAGACAAAAATATTTATTGCAACATTATTAACTTAGTAAAGTATGTGTGTATAAATCAGCTCAGGGTTGAGATTGAACTTAGAAACTAAAGATATAAATTTCAGTTTAATACTGAATAATTAAATTGTAGAACTCAGAATTGCCTATACAAGGTGACTGATGTGCTATAGCCCTGGAAAATTACAATAACAGAGCACCCTGCAGATAAATTAGAGTCAATGGTTTTTGTGACCAACACCGGTACCCCGAGACCGAGCATCTTGCTGCTAAAAGATCAGGGTGGTTAACATGACTGCCTGGAATTATAGTCAGGTCTTACTTGTGTGTGCCCCCAAAAAAGGTAAGATGGGGTAAACTTGCCTGTGGTGTCGTCCTAATGAGAAAGTGCAGCAAAACATTAAACATTGAACAAGAATTTAAGATATCTAATCCACCAAGCGAAGATATGACATTAATTAATATTTTAGAAATATGGAGCAATAACCTGGTCAGTATTACTATTATGAGCCAATTCTAACAACACTATATAATCAAGTGACACTTGAGGAATAAAGAAAGTATAATAAACTCTTGTTTATCTATACATATAAATTATTACAAGAGAGGAGAAAGTATATTTGTTTGACTGGCCAAATACTTACCGAATATACTTTCATATTACTAAGACTAATACATTACTCTATTCAGAAATCCCAATAAGACAAAAGTTTAATAGAAAGCCACATACATTTAAAGTCAAATAAGAATTATAGGAAATTCGATCCAGCGATCCTGGAGAAGGTCATTAAGAAACAGTTATAGGAAGATATTTGCAATTATATCTTCGAATATTTATTATGTTAAAAGACTCGCTGCTTTGAGGCATTGGCATAAAAATAACAGTAAAGAAATATTATAGGCACAACCACAGTGATAGACAAATAATTTAGGTTAGATTACATTTAGTTAATATAAGATTTTTTTTATCAAGATATAGGCAAGTTATACATTATTTGGTTTACGAGAATTTATAAGGAAATCATTGTATAGGATTTAGAAGTTACATTAATTTGTCTTTAGCTAGCTTTAAACTTTAAGTTGATGATTTAAATTTAAGAGAATAGTTAGTTATCACAGAACTTTGCAGTTATAGGTTGGCATTACTGATTAGTTGATCTGAATATGCAGTTTTTTGGCTTTCAGGCATCATGGTGGTCTTCTTGAGCAGTGCATAGTGATTTCATTATGGGAGTAGACTGTTTCTGGATGGTTTCAGGTTGCAGCTCGAGTTGTTGAGACATTGGCTGGCAGTTGACACACCATTCTTCTGTGGATTAGAAGCAGTCATCACCTTTCTCCAGCCAGATCTTTTACAGATCAATCTGGTGTGGATTATGCATAGGAACACTCTTCTAAAATTAATGACTTCATAACTCAAGCTTAAAATATACCCTATTTATATTTTTCTTGCAAAGCATTTTAACTAGAGAAGAATTTATTTCACCTGGAAACCCATTAACTCTAAAATATAACATAAAATTCTAAGATTTCCTGATTTGATCCAAATATTTTTGTTTAGTTTCCAGGATGCTTTAAATCCTCCTCTAGGTGTCAAATAGTACTGTTCCAGTGATTTTAATGTATACACTTTTGTCGCAAACAAATTTGAGTATAGCAATTATAAGATTTTAGTTTTAACTGCAGGTGCAGTGGTCTTAATGCAAGTTTGTTTACAGTTAAATTTTTATTTTTAATTAATATAACTATGTAACAGTCAGAATTGTCTATCTCACTAACACACTTTAGAATTCAAACCCCAGACACGAAACTGAACATTGTTGCCTTCTAGATATATTAAGTTCAAATCTAAAGACCAAATTTCACAGTGCCATCTATGTGATAACGCATCTGATGCCACTACTAGTATAACCTTTGACTGGTGCCTGGTGGTCAGGGAGAAACAAAAGACTCTATACTAAAAGAAGCTTGGGTGGCTAATTAACGTCTATGGATTTACAAAAGAAATGCAGAAAATATATATATAGATTGAGACAGTGATAGGAATCAATAAAATAAGATATCAAATTTAGTTTTAAATAATTTCACACAATTTATTTATATAAATTATATATATAATGACACTGTCTACTTATATGAGACAGGGACGCATATTAAATAATTGTTGGCATTATATTCCAATAAATGACAAAAGGGTTTTAAAGCAAAGTGATATATTCTATTCCTCGGGTTAATAGCATTACGATAATGTGCTTGATGAGATAGAAACATGTGCGAGGTGCTTTGAGCAATTATACAAGTTTAAGAAAATATTTGAAAATTAAGTGTTCTAAAATATTTATTGATTTCGAGAATAGCACGGACAAAAGCTTATTAAGCAACAAAGTGGGAATGTGATCAAAGCATTTATTTGAGAATAATAATAATAGAGTTGCATTGGGAGGTCAGTATTGCTGATAATAAATTTATTAAAGTTGGAGGGTGTGACACGTTTAAGTCACGGATGCTTTGTAAAATAAATATAAAAATAAAACAATAATGGAATATTTGGAATGATTACGGAGGGCATCTTTCCGCTAACCCGTAGGAAAGTTTTTTATGAACAGCTGAAACTTAGTGACTGGGTGACAATTGCGTTTAATTCCCAGGTGTGTCATTTATGGACACACTCTGCCTGGAAACTGCAATAAGCGAAGATAATGGACTTGGCCGTGTAAAGAATCCTTGGAAAAGTAAAACAGTGGTCTCAACAACCAATTCACTTACCAGCAATACGAGACTAGGGTATATAAAACATACTGAATGGGTTTTACTTAGATTAAGAGAAATGCCCAATCAAATTCCCCAAAATTCATTTAAAAGGGTCCGCATATTCTCGACGTCAACGATGAACTTTGTAGTTAAAGTAGAACATGGTAATTAAAATAGGAAAAAGCACACTTGCGGGTTTGAAAAGTAAGTATAGATTTATATACGCAATCATGCATTAGGGGACACATTTAATCATTGACCTCGCACATACTCTCATATTAGATTAAAATCAATAACATGTAGATTTTAAACTATGTGATTATATTATATATTAAAGAAAAGAATCGCCCTCGAACGAGTGATTTACAAGATAATAAAAATTGGAAATTATTTAGAAATTTAAAATATGCCTTTATAGCGGCATCTTAGTTTCAACAAAAGGAATAATTCACTCGGTCAAAGACGATTCTGACACATTATCATAATAAAATAACAGAAAGCTTAATAAATAGAAAATATTAACTCAAGGATAGAGAGCAAAATGTTGAGTATATTTAAACACGTTAAAGAATTACATAATGAAGTTATGTGAAATATAAGAAAAACAATTTTAAATAGCTATAGCATGTTAGTTATCACAAGAGCTCTTGGGTTAATTTAGGGTTACCTCGGGAGAAGCATTTCAGGTAGATTGATGGTCAGCAGGTTTTTATATAATTTAACAGCAAAATCTGGAAATGTTCATATTTTGGCAGCGGCAGCAGTTCCAGGGTTCCTTATGTGATAGCTTCCGATGGTCTGGAGCAGCGGCCGGCTATTCCGAGGGGACATAGCCATCTTGATGCCTCTACACTGTCATGTCAAGGTTAGCAAATTATTAGAATAGAACTCAGAATAATTTCTCTTAGAAACATTAGAATGGAGAACAAAAGAAAACCCTCCTTTTTATAGTAGAATTTAACAATTAGAACTGCCCTGGAGTGTTACAAAAATATATCGGACTTATCAGCCGTAATTAAATCTATCCGAATATCTAAAGGAATTCAACATTAATTAATTTCTTTTGTTAATTTCCCTGTCAACATTCGAATTACAAACTAGATTTAATTAAAAATTCCTTTTACTAATTAAAGAAAACCTTAAGTGGACATCTGCTGTTTTTAGATAAACTTATAGAACATTAACTAATTAAACTATTGTCCCTCATTGATTTTAACAGAAATATTTGGAATAACTTTTATTAAATTTAACGAAAATTATTTTGCTTTTCAATTGCAATATTTTAATCTATTTACTAAACGAATATTTACTAAATGAATTTTATTTTAAATCAAAATATATTACGATGGTAATATATCTTTGTAAATAGATTCAAACAAAATAACTTTAACAATTTATAAATTTGATATGTTTTAAATGCATATCATAGTGTGTGCGCAATTACGACTTATATAACCTACTTTTTAATAAATCAAAATTATGTGAACATATACATAATCTATAATCTTTTATTTATTTGGGAATAAGTTATATATATAATACGAGCATTGTACTCGTGGTTTAAAATTAGGCGGGATTTTCGGTATATAAGGGTATTGCAGACACACTACGATAGATTGGGGTTCAAACTAAGATATGAGGGTAGGAAATAGGTGAGAAAAGGTGAAATGAACTAAAAGCTTTTTGCTCTTTTACAAAATTAAATCATGCCACTCTATATACATTATTATATAAGGTGACTCATACATCTACATATGAATTTATATTTAATAAAATTACTAAATTGATATTTCTGCTATTTAAAATTATAATATAAATCATTCCTTTATAAAATATAAAATTTAAACCATTATATTCGCTGTAATACTTACTAGCCTATGTATGTACGGTGTTTATATGTGCATATATAATGCTGTGCACCCAGCCATGATAGTAAGGTTTATATGTTTATTTTAAGAAAATGAATATTTTAATAGGGTTTGAATCCAGCACAGATGGTTTTGGTTGTTAAACTAAAATGTGCAATGAGAAGGGCTTGAACCTGATTATTGCAATATAAATATATTAGTTCATAAATAAAGGCAGAATTACATCTTTATTGTTAAAAGGAGGTTGACTTGACAACAGGTTTAGCCTTGAATCATTATTACACTTAATGTATATATATATATACATTTATAATTTTTTAACAAATTGAAATGTTTGAATTTTATAATGTGGAAATAAATATCTGTTTGAATTTTCATATGATAAAAATCACTGTTAGATGTTAAGAGATAGCAATTAATGAAAATAGCAAACTGTAAATGCTTTCTGCATTCAAAAGTAATTTTTGTCATATGAAAATTTAAACAGATATTTCCACATATTATAATATTTAAATATATATATTGTCTTGTCTCAATAAAAAATATACCTAAAAATTGCTGTGTTTTTTTGTACCAGCTTTTTTTTTTCAGCTTTTAATAAAGTATCAGTTATTTTCTTATTGATTTCAGTCAAATCAGAATCATCTTCAAAATCTGCTAAAATTTTTAAATGATTTGAAAGTTCTAATTTGAATTTGTTAGAATGTTTCTGAAAGTTAGGAATATCAACTGATAATACTGCCATTCTTAATTGTTTTCATTTCTCTCATTTTGCATTAACATGTATCTTATTTCACTAATCAGTGGTCACTTTCTGTGTTGATTCTATTAAAAATATTATCTTGAAATTAACATATTTTTGTTAATCAAAATATAATCCAATTTTGTTACATCTTCATTTGGATGCTTCGGTATCACTTTCTGTTTAGCATTTTTTTCAGTGGAAGAATTCATAATGTACAGTTTTGTTTTCTGTGAATTCCACAGTATGTCCTTTCTCATTGCTGTCACTATAACCAAATTCACACATAGTACATATCTTCACATCATATGATGAGAGTTTTGCCTGTTTAGTACTTATCTTACAATCATTTGCCAATTCTAGCATTAACGTCTTCCATAATAATTTTTAAATGTTCTTTAATCTTATCACAAATATTTAGTAGATTTATACAAAAATCCTCTACTTACATAATGGTTCTTGTTGGAGCATAAATCTAAATTATCTACATTTGGTATCTTCCATTAATTTGAAAAACTAATTTTGAGCTTTTTCATACTACAAGTCTATTCAATGTTATTTTTTCACTTTTTATAATTAATCCCACTTCACTTGTCTTTTTTGCCTTTGTAGTAACAATTGTCTCTTCATCTTTTGTTCTAACTTCATGAAGCCCAGCAACACCCCACTTAATTTTAGACAATTATTTTTTCATTCTGTGAGATATTCCCTCACTTGAAAATCTGTAACTATAAATATCTAAATAAAAGATTGGAAATGGTAGTTTGGGTTGACATGCATTTTACTTAAATATAGATCTACCCATGACCTAAGATTTAAGCCCAACTGGAGTTTGGATAGTTTTTCTGGTGACTGTAATTTTTCCAAACAATATAATATTTTTCAGGTAGTTATCTTATGTTTGCCATCTAGATATTAATTGGTGAATGTATGTTTAATTATACATAGTGAATGATTTATCACTGGTTAGAATACTCCCTCATACCTGCTAGCATTGAGTCAAAGTTTAATTTAATTAAAGACTATGGTGGAAAGAGATATTTTTAGGTGGTAGTGGAGATTTATTTCTGTCATTTAGTTTGCTTTTCTAAATATGTTTAACAGTTAAGTCATAACATACCATATAATAATAAACTGCACAAGCACTTTAATACTGTTGCACAATGATTTATTTACCATCATTTCTTACAGTTTACTGTTTCAATTGCCTCAGCAATCTTCTTCAAAACTTTATATCTCCTAACCTCAAATGTTATAATCAAATTTTTCAGTCATAACATACAGGTTAGTATAGAACACATTATTTGGAGTGGTATTATTTTCCTCTCCTCTTCAAATGTTACTGAACTGGTTCAATATAGCTAGCATGGGAATTGATCTGATAATCTTTAGATTCATGAATATTGAAGCTAAAATGACTAACAAGGCTATTTTTAAAAATACTTCTGATTTCTCCATTTTGTCTATTTAAGGTCAAGGTTATTGAATGGTTTCCAAACATTAAGGATTGTATCATAAGAAGTTCTTATAAATTATTTTTTTTATTTTTCTTATATGTCTTGTACTATCATATACTTTGAAGATATCTGGCTTTTCTTTTTTTAATTACTCTGTTATGCTATTTTAATCATTTTTTAATAGGATGATTAATTTTACCAATTTATTTGTGCTCCCATATTCATATGTTATTTTACAGCTGCAGATCTTATTTTTCAATATTTCAAGTTTGGATTTTGTAGAGATTAGAATTTTTTACAGAATTTGGCTTGGGGGGGGGATTTAAGACAAGCTGCTCACATAACAACAGCAAATAGTCCCTTGAATCAACTTCGTGTAATAATTCATGATGCTTGGAAACGACACATTAACCTTAACCTTTTAAAAAAATGAAATCAGAAGAATCCTCATAGATAAGTTAAGTTTCTATTGATTGTTGCCTTTGACAGAATAGCCTATTTAGAATATCCATCTTAAATTTAATTATTTAAAAGCCATTGGTTCAATTTCAATTCCCATGCTAGCTGTCAATGGTCAGGGCAGCAACATTTGAGGAAGAAAGGCCAATAGTACACTGGAAACATTGTGTTCCATATTAGTCTGTGTTGTTATTACTGAGTAATATGTTTAGAAAAATATAAATAAAAGTTTAAATTTTTCTAAAAAACATTTAACATTTAAAAAGATGACGAAAACAGACCAAATCCAGAAGTTCATCTCTTTTTTTTTAATGCTTTTTATAACAACATACGTTGGTTATATATATAAAGATTAAATTGGATAATAACTCTCAAAGAGTGATTTAAAACGAAAAAAAAAGTTTAACTAGCTATTTGATAATAACGACAGATGTCTGCATTCTTAATTCATATCCATTTTTTTTTAAAAATTACAATGCTTATCTTTGAATCTTTTTGGATTTATTCTTTTAAAATATAAATAGTTTTAATTTGTTTTATACCATTAAAAAAAAAAAAAAAATCAAGTTAAATTTTTTTTTTTTTACAATAATAAAAAAAAGACTTTTTTTAAAGTGAAAGTTACTAAACAATGTGTAACTTTTCCTAATTTGAGTATATCTAAACTTGTCAATAAATGGTGCCTTGGCATCGTTTGTGGAGCCTGTTGAAATATTTTAAATACATTTTATCACAGTCTGTCTCTGTTTATTTTCTCACATTGACTTCTTTCATACATGTTTAAAATTTAAAAGTAAATAAAATTAATAGCTTATTTATTTGAATCCTCATCGGTTTTCATCCCTTCAATTTAGTTTGCTTAAAACAGTTTCACACTTAATGTTTTGTCAGTTAAAAATTATGGATATGTATAAATATTTATGATAGTTTATTATGCACATTTGCATGTGTGTAAAAGAGAATGTATATATAATAATTAAATACATGTAATAAGAGTCTTTTCAGAGACTAAATTTCAAAACTGGAAGTGTGAAAGCCAAAATTACATTTAAAAAAATTTTCAGTATTGGTGTCTCCCTTTTTGTCAATAATCTGAAGGAAAGTGTCTCCTCATGTCAGTGATTCTATCTAAAATATTTGATAATAAAAAATAGATTCATTCTTTATTCTCTTATGCCATTAAATAGATGTTTCCCCATCTAACAACATCACACATCACATTTCTTATGCTTACTTATAACTATTATTAAAACAGGCAAAACTCTCTATACATATTGCCACTCAGTACAAGTCAGAGTAATCAATGGATGCCAGAAGGCTTGTGCATAAAATTCTCATCTAGTGCCTAATCATCCAATATCCTCAGATTAGTTTCTGGCTTGTGGCCTTCGTCAGTGAGGAGCCTTGGATTGAAAATATTATTGTGTTTTCAATTTGACTCATAGTTTTGTAGTTGAGATAAAAGTTGACTGCTGGAGGGTTGCATTAGATTCTAAGATCTAGGTGCAGTGCTCTCTGATCCAAGGCTCCTCACTGACAAAGGCCACAATCCAGAAACTAGTCTGGGGATATTGGATGAGTAGATCCTAGATGGGGATTTTATGCACAAGCCTTCTGGCATCCATGGATTACTCTAGCTTGCACTGAGTGGTAATACTGTATCAAGAGTTTTGTCTGTTTTATCAAATAACATGAGAGAAAAAGAAACTTTATTACTTTATGCTTTAATACTGTATGTACAAGATATTAATTTATTTATGAAGATTAGTTACAAAACATAAACATTAATATGAAAGTTATAGGATTATAATTTATTTTATAGCCCTTTTTTAATTTAATAATGTGTCTCTTAGCAAAATTAATTAATTTCACTTTGAGATTTGGTGACAAAGTACAACACCCTCTGAATAATATTTACACAGTAAATCCTTTCTAATACAAAATGAGCATGTAATGGGTAAATACCATTACTGTCTTACTTAGAGATACTATTAGAAATGTGTACTTTATGAACTCGAGGCTATCAGATCAAATTGTATTCATTCTGCTTCATTTCCAGAAATATAAAAAACAGTTCACAGTTTGCTCTGCCCCAATTTGCATCAAGAGAAAATATCACTGGTGTGCAATCTTTATACATTATTTTGCCAAATTGTCAATCAACAATTGGTCACAAATATTCACGTATTGTAGGTATCACCTAATAAAGTATGACATTTATCAAGTCAACCATTTGACTTACCTTCTTTTTAAAAAAGTTCATTGTAGCTATATATTGCACAAAGTGTTATTTAACAGAGATACTCTATTCTATCCTCTAAATGTATTCACAGATAGGTATCTGGAATTTGAATACCATATTTAGTTGCCTATTACCATATATATATATATATATATATATATATATATATATATATATATATATATATATATATATATATATATATATATATATATATTAGGAAGTGTTATGCTGGGAAATATTTAGAATGTTTTGTTTTTATTGAATTTTGATTATCAGCCTATTTATTACTGACATAGTTTTAGTTTATAAGATACATATAGCCTATTATATAGCTTTAAATATTAAATAACTAATTTGTTGCAGACAGAGTGACAATAGATTGGTTAATATGAACATAACAAGAATTTGTCTGTTTGTTAGGATGAACTGATTTCAGACTTATATGACTATATAAGCTAATGAGCTTGGATTGAAAATATTTTTGTTCAATTTTATTCTCATAGTTTTGTAGTGAAGTAGAGATAAAAGGTAACTGCTGGAGGGTTGCATTAGATCCTAAGATCTAGGTGCAGTGCTCCTAATCCAAGGCTCCTGATGGAAGCCACAAGCTAGAAACTAGTCTGGGGATATTGGATGAATAGGCACTAGATAGGAATTTTATACACAAGCCTTCTGGTATCCATTGATTACTCTGGCTTGCACCGAGTAGCACTACTGTATGGAGAGTTTATAACAGTTATGATCAAGCATAAGAAATGGTGGTCATGTGATATTTAGTGGTTTAATACATAATGTTTTAAGGAAATTTTGTTTTCTTTCTTGTTTCGGCTGAATCTAACAATCTATAGATTAAATAAATCTTTGATGAAAGTTTCAGCTAAAAAAAATGTGCAAAAAAAAATATTAAATTGAGTAATAAAGAGATAGTAAAAGCCTAAATCATGCATATAAAATTTAATAGTCTTTGTGAGTTACTGCATATATTAAGTAATCCAAAAACTAGCTTGTCAAAATGTTTTGTGATTAAGTAAAAGAAAATTCATCATCAAATCTTAATAAATATTATTATCTTTAAAAATGTTAATACTGAAATAGATTATAATTATAAAAAAAAAAAAGTCTTCTTAAATCATTTTTATTCAGATTAAAAAAATATACAAGGACCAAAAAAATTTTACAATAAAACCAAATAATCTTGTCACTATTAAAAAAATAGATATAAAATTTTAATAACATCACATGACCCCCACTTCTTATGCTTGTGTATAACTGTTTTAAAACAGGCAAAACTCACTATACATATTGCCACACACAGCAAGCTAGAGTAATCAATGGATGCCAGAAGGCTTGTACATAAAATCCCCATCTAGTGCCTACTCATCCAATATCCCCAGACTAGTTTCTGGCTTGTGGCCTTCATCAGTGAGGAGCCTTGGATCTGAGAGCACTGCACCTAGATTTTAGGATCTAATGCAACCCTCCAGCAGCCACCTTTTATCTCCACTTAACTACAAAACTATGAGTCTTAAACTGAAAACACCTTAATGTTTTCAATCCAAGCCCATTAGCTTATATAGTCATATGGGTCTGAACCCAGTTCAATACCCATACATTTTGGTGTCTTTGGTTCTTTAATAACCATAGCCACCACTATCCTATTAGGCAGGATTGGTTTTAAGCCAATAAACATCACATAACCACCACTTCTTATGCTTGTGTGTAACTGTTTTAAACAGGCAAAACTCACTATATGTATTGCCACACACATCAAGCTAAAGTAATCAATGGATGCCAAAATGCTTGTGCATTAGATCCTAAGATCTAGGTGCAGTGCTCTCAGATCCAAGGCTCTTCACTGATGAATGCCACAAACCAGAAACTAGGCTGGGGATATTGGATGAGTAGGCAGGGATTTTATGCACAAACCTTCTGGCATCCATTGATTACTCTAGCTTGCTATGTGTAGCAATATGTATAGTGAGTTTTGCCTGTTTTAAAATTTTAATAATAGAAATAATATAAGATGTGATTCCTTTTATTGAGTATTGTGGTGCATAAAGCTATTAAAAAGTTATTTCTTTTGTGGGAGATTGGATTTGATAGAATCGTGGAAGTTTTTATTAATGAACCAATGTGTATAAAAAATATTCCATTAAAATGAATTATTTTTTATAAGTTTATTTTTTGTATATAATTTTTAAAAATATTTATATAGAATGATTTATTTTCTTTACTCATCATAGTTGTTTTAAAGTGATATAGTTTCCTAGTTCAACAATGTCTAATGACATATCTAACAATATAAATAACAAAATGAGGAACTGGTTTAGGTATCTATTTAAAACCATTATCTGGAATCTGTTGGTTACTCATTCCACCTAAACGGATCACAAATAGACTGATGAAAAATAGATGAATTAATAAAACAAACAATTGTAATTGATATAAGTGTTAGGACCACTGAGTAAAAAAAGCTTAAGTACACTGAGAAGCTTTTGATCTTTTAATCCTGATATGAGTATGATATCAGGATTAAGATATTGAAAGTTGCTCAGCCTACTATAATAAAACTTTTTGTCTTAAGCTTTTCTTACTCAACGTTTCTAGCGCTTATATCAATTACCATTATGTATGAAACAAACAATATAAATAATGCAAATTTTAATAATAAATTAACTATTAATACTATTTTATATGTAAAGAAAATATTTGAAAACAATAAATATAAACTGTAGTAAAACTATAACGAGTTTAGGTCAGTAATATTGCATAAACTTCTCGAAAGCAAGTTTATTAATTCAATGAAACCCTTTAGGAAGTTCTCATAGTGTTGTGATTAGTGCATTTACCTGTTATGCTAATAATCTGAGGTTGAAATGTAGAACTTCACACATTCTCAGTTAAATAAAGAATTCCTAAAAAATATTATGCTAGTATGTAAGTCATTTAGCCACTTAGCAATGATTGATACGTTGCTATTCAGAAACTGTAAGATAAAATGTTAAGATTCAAGATAATATATGATATGTTAATTCTCAAACAAGAATATAATTCATTATGAGTATGCATTTATCTTTATTAAAAAAAGCATTATATCCTTACAAATGTTGATCCAATTAGTAAAATCTTCTAACGACTAAATAAAAAATAATAATTCTGGTGTTTTTGATATCATTTCTTTACATCTCCCCTTTAACAATAATTTTTATATGAAGGTTTATTATAAGGTCATGAGAAATAATTTTATTTACTTATAATAATAATATAGATCTAATAAAAACTTCGCATCAGTTGTTTAACATGTCCACTTTATTTTTAGGTATCTACTGCTGTGGTGGAACCATACAACTCAATTTTGACAACTCACACTACATTAGAACATTCTGATTGTGCCTTCATGGTAGATAATGAAGCTATTTATGACATTTGTCGCCGAAATTTAGACATTGAGCGACCTACTTATACAAATCTTAATCGCTTAATTGGCCAAATTGTTTCTTCTATCACAGCTTCTCTACGTTTTGATGGTGCTCTTAATGTTGATTTAACAGAATTTCAAACCAATTTAGTGCCTTATCCACGTATTCATTTTCCCTTAGTTACATATGCACCAGTCCTCTGTGCTGAAAAAGCATATCATGAGCAGATCTCAGTGGCCGAGATTACAAATGCTTGCTTTGAACCAACCAATCAGCTGGTCAAGTGTGATCCTCGCCATGGAAAATATATGGCATGCTGCTTGCTCTACCGAGGTGATGTTGTTCCAAAAGATGTTAATGCAGCTATTGCAACAATTAAAACTAAGCGAACCATTCAGTTTGTTGATTGGTGTCCAACTGGTTTCAAAGTTGGTATTAATTATCAGCCTCCAACTGTTGTACCAGGAGGAGACTTGGCCAAAGTCCAAAGAGCAGTGTGTATGATCAGTAATACCACTGCTATTGCTGAAGCTTGGGCTAGACTGGACCATAAGTTTGATTTGATGTATGCTAAGAGAGCGTTTGTTCATTGGTATGTTGGTGAAGGTAAGAAATTCCATTACTTAATAATAATAAATTATGATTTCATGTATTCATTCCATTCCAACTCTGCCACCTATTGTAAGTTTAAATAATCAATAGATTATAATGCTGATTAAATTCTTATTCAACATTATTCTAACTGTACCCCAAATCTTCATTCTTGAGGAGTTTTGAATTTGAATCTAATATATTTGGATTTTTACATTTAATGCATTTTTCATTCAGAATTCATATTTTATTCCCATTTTACTAACAAGTTAATAATTTAAAATTCAAAAATCTTTTCCTGTTTTGATCTGAGCAACATTGCTTGCATAGATCAGACATCATTTTAGTATCTATATATTTTGGTGTTTTCACATTTTTAATAAATGTAGAAACCTCTATAGTTTGGCAGGATTGTATAAAACCAAACCAAAATATCACATGACCTCAGTTCTATCAATGTTTTTAAGAGTTATCCATTTTTTCCATTCTAGTTCTGCTAATTATAGTAAGCATGAGTAATTAATAAATGATAGTTGGCTGAAGTTGAACAAATAGTTAACTCTTGGAAAATAATGTGTAATTAGGGTCACATGATGTTATTTTTGGTATTATACTAATCCTGACTAAAGAAGAGTTATCTACAATTGTTAAAAAGTGAAAACACTAAAATGTACAGATAATTACTCTGTATATCTTAGGTAAATAAGTTGTTTTAGATTCAAAATATTTTCTTTTTTATTTCAGGTTAATAGCTTAATAGTAGAAAAATTATAAGATGTTTTGTGAATCAAAAATGTTTAAGATTTAAAAATCCAAGTCCACTATATCCAAATTGAAAACTCCTCAGTGATGAAAGTTTTGAACTAAAAATTTCTCTGAGGAAAAATGAATAGATCAACAACAGAAAGGGATTTGATAAATACTACATCTAGCATTTATTGAATACTCAAGCTCACAATAGATTCCAGAGCTGGAAAGAAAGAAATAGTTCATGAAAAACAATGTATAAGCTGAGATTTAATAAACAAGCAAAAATTCTCCATATAGTAGTGCCACCTTGTGCTAACCAGAGTAATCAATGGATGCCAGAAACTAGTCTGGGGATATTGGATGAGTAGGCACTAGATAGGGATTTTATGCACAAGCCTTCTGGCATCCATTGATTACTCTGGTTAGCAAAAGGTGGCACTACTATATGGAGAGTTTTTGCCTGTTTACTATCAGCTATGTGCTAGCATGAGATGGTGATCCTCTGAGATTTAATGTTATTTTGGGCTTTATGATTTAATGTAATAGTAATAATAAATTATTATATACATATATAGATTTTAAATACTCCCTAATGCTATACTATTAATTATAAATAAAATAGAAATTCATATAACATTATAATAAAAATTGACCATAGTTTCATCTATTAACAAATAGACCTTTTCAAGTGAAATTCAACTAAACATATATATACACACACACACACAAAATATAGCAATCCCATCATTCACTTCAAAAAACAACTTCCTTTAACATTAAAAGATATCTTCATGAGATGTACATACTTTGATATTAAAGAAAGCTGGTTTTTTTGAAGTGAATGATGGGAAGGCTATTTTCTTTTGTATATATATGTTGTATGTTTAGTTGAATTTAATTTGAAAAGATCTATCTGTTGATAGATGAAACCATAGTTGTGGAAAATTTTTAGAAAAATTTTGTTTTTTGGCTAGTATTGTAATGTTATATGAATTTCTATTTCATATATTGATACAGATTTCCTCATGAGTCATAACATATTAAATGCAACCATTTTAGTGTATGTATATATAAATTTAAAACTTAAAGGAAAAAAAATGAATGAAGATAAAATTAAATATTATCTTTTGATTTTTGGAATAAATCATTTAAAATTAAATTTAAAAAATCTCTCTGATAAAAAATATTTAATTCATTTTTTGATTCTAACAGAAATCTAAAATTTTTATGTAACAAAGAAAGAAAACTATTTTTGTTTAAACAAAGATATTTATTTTTAATGGACATAATTATAAAAGCTGTTTTCAATGTGTTTGAATTTAAAAGAAATAAGAGAAAAATTTTAATTAAGAAAATATGTTTGAATATATTTTGTTTTGATTTAAGTTACACAACAGTAAACATTATATTACACTTATAATCTTGGTCTTATTAATTAAGAAAGTAAAATATTTAACTTTAATCTTTCTTATGACATTAATAAATATGATTATATGAACTAAAACAGAAGCTGGCATGGTCAAAAAGAAGTTTGCTACGAACAGTTTCCTTTCTGGTTAAATTTAGGATAGCCAGAGATGCCAATGCACAGAGCTTTATGATTTGTCAGTTCCAGTTAATCAAGTTTTTATAAGACAATCTATACATGTAGCCATTCTAACTTAAATGTTTGTGTAAGGTAATCATTATATGTGCAGCTCATCCACATTTATATAGCAACATAAACCCAATTTTAAGAGATTCCAGTGGTATTATTAATAAGGCTTAATTTATAAAATTTAAACAGATATTAATAACTAACTGGAATATTTTTATTCTACCAAATGCTCATATATGCACTTAGCATTTATATGTCTGCAAACTATAATTTGAAGATGTATTGTTTTGTTTTCAATCTGTTTAAATATTTAATATCTATATGTAGGTCAGAATCAGAAATAATCTCTTTGTATTAGTGAAAAATATTTGTCAGATCTTTAATATCATTTTTAATATTTTTATAATTACTGATCAATTAAACTTATTTTAAGTTGTTACAGTGAAATTATATTAAATAGTAGATTAAATATTGTGTGTATCTTTACTTTGGTTCACATATATTGGCAGAGTCTTCTTTACTATACAAAGCTAATTCTGATCATAACAGAATTTTATATATATATGGATTCTATATAATTCTTTTTGGAATTATTTAGATGATGTTAAAGAAACTAAACATCACCTTAAAAGTCTATACACTTTGTTAATATATGATAATTTACTTATATCCAGGTACATGCATAGATCCAAATGGCTCTGAGTAATAATAATAATCAGCAATTAATGATTCTAGCATATATTTATAACATCTAATATATATATTCAATTTAGTTATATAATCTTCACCTACGCATGTAGCAAGAAATATTGATGTTTACTCTTACAATGTTATACCCCATGATTGCAGTTACAGGATGATTATAATAGCTTCAAACATATGAATATTTTAAATCCAGTTGCAAAAGATTAATGATTAATGTAATTTTTACTTGTATTTCATATGACCTCATTCTTGATAGGGTTAAAAATTGAGTCTGATGTGAAAATGGCTGATTATCATCATGTTTCCATTGCATTTTTTTTACAATATACATAGATATTTTTTGAGTATGATTTGTAAACAGTGAGGTCAGCACAGCTGCCTTACAAGCAGTTGTCCCAGGTTAGTGGGTTCACTTCCCAGCCGATGCTATGACACATGAAAAAAAAAAGATAAATGAATATAAATTTTTTTAACACATAATAATAGTTTAAAAATTATATTTTAAATAAAAATTAAATATCAGCTTAAACTGTGTTACTATTATGGATTATAAGTTTTTACATAGCAAATAATAATAATAACAACAATGACATATCAATATGTAAAGTGTGCTATGCGCATCTATTTGGTTAAAATGCTGGTTTTTGATCTTCCATAAGGATGTAAACTAAACTTGGCAATGTATTTGTCATTAGCAAAGATTATGATTTACATTTCTAAAATATATGCTTTTCTGTGGTGCATTAAGATATAAACTAAACTTCTGAAAAATGTGTATCAAAATGCAACAATAGTAATTAAATTATATGAAGAAAATCAGATTAACATTGATACTTAAAACTTTTTACAACAGTTTTACAGAAAGTATTTTATGGATTAAAATGAAAACTATAAAATGCAAATAAATGGGGAATATTTAAGTGTTCTACATTTTTCAGCTGACATCATTATTTTTGCAGATAATACTTCAGAACTTTAGAAAATATTATGAGTTATCAAATGAAAATAAGAGTCAGAATGACTAAACATCAACATGGGTAAGATGACAACCTTGGCACTAAAGTGGGCTTTGAATATTTCATCATCAGATTTTCAATAAAATGGAAGGCTGAAGAGTTGGGGGTTGGAGTAGTTTGAAGCTTGTCCATTAAAGTATGAAGATTGGCTATCTTAATATAAAGCTGAGTACTGATTGTATATATATGTAGAGTTGGTAATCTGGACCAACTGATGAGTGCTGGTTTAGCATGAAATATGTATATTGGTGATTATTTATCTTTTCAACATGTGTGTGATTAGGTGGGTCAGCAATATAAGATGGCACTGAGAGTTGTGGATCATGTGAAAGTCTGAGTTCAAATCCCACATATATTACATATATAAATGCAGGTGTAAGCCTGTACAATTTATCAAATGAAAATAAGAAAATAGTACTAAAGGTAAATATTTAAAAGTAATGCTAAATTAATATTCAGTAATTTTTCACAAGGATAAAATAAAGATTGATAATAAATTAGAAGTTAACAACTATAAATATTTTGATTACATTATTTATATAGATGGAAACATAATAGGTGAAATTTGTCATAGAATTAAACTGGGATGAAGAGCTTTTTGTAAAGAATAACATTAAAAGAAAGATTTGTAATAAATTAACATATCATATGTGGATTTGAGATTGAGTATTTAACAAAAAAGCATTATAAAAATTTTAAATCTCACATCAAAGTTTGGAGAGCTGTTAAGAGTAACAACAAGAGATCAGACATACAATGTATGAGTGAGTTTAAAACAAACAGATATTAATGAAATTGCTGAAATAATTATGAAGAGAAATGGAGCTGGATTGGATGTGGATTTTTTTTTTTTTTTTGAGAAATGGTAATAGATGGAAAATGTAAGATGGTGAGAAGGGTGGATAAGATAAAAAAAAATTTTTTGGAGATGAAGAAGAGACTGAATTACTGAAACTATATTAATATCTTTATTCTACAGTTTACTGATAATATTTGAAAAAGTATGACGAAGAAGGTTAAGATTTAACAAACCAAATATCAATGACAAGATATTTATTTTTTTATGCATTATACAATATTGACTTCTACTTCTATAATATCTTTTTTTAAGGTAAAACAGGTCACAGCATTCAATTACAGTGTTTGAACTGTCTTCAGACTTCCCTATTGGCTAATCATTTAATTTTTAATGAGCAATCAGCATTTTTTGGGAACCAAATACTACTGCAATATGGTTTCTGACATTGGAGAAAATATATACCATAGTATATAATATATTTATAATATATAGGGTATAGGAGCACAGACTTTCACACCACCCACCACCCTCCACTCTATCTCATAATACTGATACACTTGAACACTTATATGTCGAAAACACAAATAATCACCAATATATGTATTTCATGCTAAACCAGCAATCATCAGTTGGTCCAGATTACCATCTCTACACATATATGCTATAAGAGCTCAGATATATATTAAGATAGCCAATCTTCATACTTTAATGGACAGGCTTCAATCTACTCATCACTCCAATTCTTCTACTATCCATCCAATTGAAAATCTGATGATGGAACACTCAAATGCCACCCTGAGGCTGAGATTCTTGTCACACCCATGTTGACCCAAGGTCAATCTGACCCCTCATGTACAGGACATAATCCATTTAATACATATACATAAAGCACAAGTGAATAAAGATATCCAGGATTTACTTCATCATTTCTCTGAAAAATTGTACAATTGAATTAAGTGAGTATAATGTATAATAACAATGTAAATGTTATTCAAATTTAATTACGAATTGGAAAAAAAATTCAATTTCACTTTCATATACAATACACTTAGCACCATTTTCCCAATATAAGTGGTAGCTTATTAATAAGTCATGATAACATATAAAACCATGTCTCTTTTAGTACAGTGATGGAACTCTGGAGCTCAAATCATTATTTCATCTGTCCTTCCTGTGTTTGAACTTATAAGCAATAAACAGGATTTGACTGTAATTTTTATAAAAGCTTGTGAAGATAAGAAATGTTTTTGTAAACTAATAGTGCAGATTGGAATGACGTAGCCATATTAAACTACCTTTCTTAAAACTAAGTTTTTCATTTTTCTCAATCAAGAAACTTCTCATTTAAAGATGGATAAACTTTAGATACATATTATATCCATAACAAAGTATTGTGTATTTAATAGAGATAAAACTGTTTATTCTATTTAAGCATTTTATTTTATTTATAACTATTGCAGGATTGATTTAAATCATTCACAGTCAAGCATTGGTGGTCGAGTGGTCAGTAACAGCTGCTTTTCAAGCAGTTGTCCCAGGATAGTGGGTTTGCTTCCTGGATGATGCTATGACACATGAGAAAAAAAAGTATGAATTTACTTTGAACATATGATATAATGCTATAAGATGAGGCAAGCATATTTATATTAGAGAGCAATAAATTCTTTGTAAGCATAAGGTTCTATGCATTTTCTTGCAGTTTATTATAGCCACCACTGTGTGACATCTTATACTGATTTATGTGTGGTTGCATCCTTACCACATCTATGTTCATATAGCTATTATTACCACGCATAGTTGTTTTTGTCATATGATATTGTATATTAATTAATAGTGATTTTTTATCACTATATGAATTGACTCTTGCTATCTATTATGATCCGATTGGATTCCTTTGGAAAAAATTCAGGTATTATATATTGTGGTGATTGACCAACTTCATATCCTAAAGTAAGATGGGTTCTGTGAATTATAGAAGTAACAATTATTGATTTTCTAAGTATCCTAAAGCAGAATGAGTTTCAATTTGGTCAGGTAATTCACTATATAAAGCACCATATGATATCATCTCCTTGCTTTTAACTTCTGCAATTATAATCAGTAATTGACTTTACTTCAGAGTAGAGTCAATGAAGTAAATTAATGTTCCTAATTTCCTGAGATATATTTATCATACAAAAATCCATTCTTCTCGAGGATTTGAAATCATGGTTTATTGTTCCGACAGAACCAACCACTGAAAATGGGTACTATGATCAGCTTAATAATTAATGCTCATGAATGGCATTTGCTTTTTGGGGCACTTTTAAAAGCATTATATATTGGTATATAATTAATTTTACAAAGATTGATAAGTTCTTCAAAAAGCAAGTTTAGAGTACCCAAATTTTATCTCGCTCAATTTAAAGCTGAACTATAATTTTTAATAATCTATAACTTCATATTTATTAAAATGAATAATATAATTGAAAGTTTGAAAATAACTATCTACAATCTTATAATTTACATCAACGTTGGAAAAAGTTATTTAGTTTCAACAACATTTTAAAATTATTTTAATGAGGTTTTTAAAACTGCATTTATGACAATTTGGCTTCTAATTTTTCACAAAGACTATTCATTTTGAGTTATTTTTGTTGTTACAATCATTATTTAGTCTGTCTTTTGTTAACTGAAGTATAATTTATTTCGTTATTTATTTTTCTTCTCCTAGTTGAAACAAACAGGACTGTACAGCTTTGCTTCATAAATAAATAAAAAAGAAACATTATGGCTTCTTTGCCTTGAAATTTCACTTTTAAGAGTAAAGATAATTTTATCTTTGATTTATTTATTATAACTGCTCTCGACAAGGTTAAATGCATTTCGTATTTATATATAGTTAATGCAATATAAATATATGTTATAAATACAATAATGATTTTTTAAGGATCAGATTGAAGGCACTAGTAAATAAATACTGATTACAAATAAATGTCTTCTTACAGCTTGTTTTATAGTCCATTGATAATATTTTTGGAAAATAATAAACCAGTTTTTTATATAATTAACATATACATATTTATTAATTAAATGAGTAAAGTACTCTTCCATCAGAATATTTCTTAGCCTGATGGGTGAATGGTTTATTCCATTAATTCCATATATATTAATAGCAATGGTAATTTAATGTTTATATATATACTAGCTGTTCTCCGTGGCTTTGCTTGTGTTAATAGGATGATGTTAGAAAGCATAAAAGAATATAATGTAGTTGATAATTGAAATATATTTACATAATATTTAGTTGAAATAATAATATGTGAGTCATCAACAGCAGTATCACAAAAAAGGCTAGGCTTATATATAATTTTTTAAATGGCTACGAAACATCATATTTTGTTCACACTTCATTTGCATATGAAAAATTAAATATATGGTACAAACAAAATTTAATTAATTTATAATATATTCAAAAAAAGAAAATGTTACTTTTCATTAACAAAAACTAGTTCTCTCCATTTCTCTAGTATTTCAATACACAGACTTTATATAAAGGGTAAAGGATTATGGGTAATTTATGCACAATAGAACTGTCCTTAATTTAAATATTTCTGAATTAATTTCTCAATATATTTATTAAGCGTTTATATATATATACATTGATGTTTATTGACTGGTCTGTTGATTCTTGAGGTCTATACTATGTCGGTGTACTATTTGGAACTTCCTTGATCTTCCAAGTCAATCTTTATTTATGAGGCTCCATGTATCTTTGTATTTAATAATAGGCGCCAGAATTAGATCTCTCCTTCTGAATTACTTTAATTTGTTGCTAATAAAAATTTCTTCATTTTGATGTGGGTGTTTGAAGATTTTGTTGCATCTCGCCAACCATATTGCCATTATTATGTAAAGGGATAGCCTTATGGTCACGAAATGCTTAGATTGGATACTTTGTTTTAATGATGTAATGGTGTTGTAGTCTGTTTTAATGTTTCTATAGATGTATTGTTTTGTTATTAGTAGTCCATGACAGTTTTCAATGATATGATTAAATGTCTCTTCTGTTCTTTCGCAATTGGGGCACATTGGGTTGATTTTAGATATGCCCCTTTTAATTGTTTTACAAAAATGCACAGATGATCAATCCCACAGATGGGTTTTTCTAAATTACTTATTTTTAAAAATAAAAGCAGTGCATAACAATCTTTTATTTCTCAAAAAACTTTATTACAGATAATATATTGTTACAGATATAATATGGTCATACAATATGATAAAAAAACCATATGATAATACAATGTTAATACAATACGATACAAAAAAAAAACATATGATAAAATACAATGTTAATAATGACTGATAGTCCAAAAGCATGTTAGTTGCAAAGTTCAAGGCCTTGTAAAACAAGTTCATCTTGCTAAAAAGTCAGTTTGTTTCTCAAGCGATTTGATTAGCAAACTAATGTTAATCTTCATTGAATTAGAAATATTCAATAAAAAGCTAGGACAAAAGGTGCAATCATTGCATTGGTAAATAGTGTTCAATGCAAAAGTTTGTTTAAATTTAAATGTAATGCAAGAGTTCTACATTCAGTAATGTTTATTCTCCAGGAATTTTGAAGAGCTTCCAGGTTTCCTGGAAGATAAAAGGGGGTGTAAGAATCTTATCTCTGTTTGATTTTAATTATGGTTTGTTTGAAGAGTTGGTCTTCATCTGGGTGAGGAAGGCAGTATTGAGCCTTGCATCTAACTGTCCATATAGAGTATGTTAGGAAAATGGACATATGTATTATAGGGATATCCCTTTCGCGGACACATTTCTTAAGATTGAGTACTTTGTAGTAGTCTATTTTTGAATTTGTAAATATGGTTGCCTTGATGTTGCCCAAACCCATGCATGTCTTAACTATACAACAATCTTTTAAGTGCTTTATAAATTACTTTAAACAATATTAAAAATTTATTCACTACAATATTTTAAATAATCCTATACACAATTTTTTTTTCCAATGAAATAATATGTTGATAATTTTCAAATTTGCTAAAAAATATTACTTTTTTAGATGATGAAAATTCCCATAACTTTCAAAATCTGTATCCATGGCTTTTCATAGTCAGCAGTAAATTCCCAGTTTTTTTTAACAATTAAATATTATAATGTAAAAATCCATAGCCTACGTAAATCTCCAAGAAAGAAAGAGAGAGAATTATGCAAGATTCATGAAGATTGGTGCAATATTTATTCAGTTTATAAGTAACAAACAAACTTTCAAAATTTATCTACCTATTATGATTTTAAATTAAAACATCAATTTTAGCCTTGCAACATTTTTAAATATCCTTAGCAAATGTTGTGTATGCTTAAGTTATAATACTGCATTTGCATGAGATTCTCACAAATAAAAAAAATATTCCAACTTACATTTGATATGGTGAATATAAACACCACCATCATTAACAATTATTCATAAATGAGTATGGCTATTCTAAGTCCAAAAGAAAAAGAGAGGTAGAGAGAAAAATGTAGAATAGAAAGTAAAGGAGAATTTTAGCACTGACTGAATCTGGGAACACATAAACATGTTCATATATATCACAAGTTCATCTTTTAGTCCGTTTATTTGACATTTTGGTAGACTGTCTTATAGCTTCATCTGTAACAAACTTTTTTTTCTGAATCATTCAAACATTTTACATAATTATATCTCTTAATTTCAGCCACATCCACCCAGTAAAAATGGTAAATGTGATAAATCCTGTTTACATTATAAAGTTTATCACAAATGCACAAAAGCTCAGACTAGTCTTTCCCAAAAAACATGCTGAAGCTAAGGATAAATACTTTTTAAAAAATCTCGTACTATTCAGTTACTTTTCATGCCCAATTCAATGAAGATGTTTCCTTATAATAGTAGATTCAATATCATCACACCCATGAAGTTGAAGAATAGACTAATTAATCTTATGATCTTGCCACTATACTTTCAAAATCTTACAAAACATTCTTAAATAATAATAAAAATTCTGATATTTCATGTTAGGTGATAAGGTGAACCATGTCTCATGTCTTTATAATAAATTTAAGAATTCACTTAATTAAAGCAAAATAGTATTACTATAATGAAATACCTTATCTTTTAACTTGTTAAATGCTGTAATAACATATTAGAACCTAAACATTCCAAATCAGCATTTCTATCAAGATATATTCTCATGCTAACAACTATCCAAACTAAGAACTGATTTTCACCTCCATTATAGAATGTTAAAATTGCTTGATTTTTTTTTTAAAGAATAATTTTAAAAACAATTTTTTTAGTATGATTTTTTGAAGTGGTAAAAGTAGCATGATTAAAGCATATTGTAAATCTAGAAGCAATTAAATAAGATTTAACATGTCACTATTATTTAAATTTTACTTCATGATTCCACTTATAAACTTATACTTTTGTTAAGGACGTTCATCATAGTGAATAAATAATTTATAGTTAAGTGTGAAATTATGGCAAAAGAGAAAAGATTGTAATCAAAATTGCTGTATATGTAATTAGGTGGAAATGTGGGATGCACAAATATGCAATATTATGGTTGCAGTTATTGCAATAAATCGACAGACAGAATTTTATGATGACTGAGGCAGTACAAAAGTGACTAAAGACAATGAAGTAGAACTTTGAATGCAGTGAGGAGAGTGAGAAGACTGTTTATATCAGAAATTGCATAAACATTGATGAAGCAACATTTTGTCTTGCAAGCCTTCTTAATAAAAGGTAGTCTTGATCAGGTCCTGCTTATTGATTATTTTCAGTTGACCAGCATATTTAAGAATCACTTCATTGTATGTTCTGTGGACTCAATGAGTAGTCTGAGATTAGCATCTATAACACCCCTCCTTTACATATCCATATGTGATTAGTTTAATTTTTGCCTGATTTATGATGATAGCATTTTACTTGTGGTTATATGTTTGAACTATTTCCATTATCTTTTCAAACTATTAAATATTTTTAAAACAATTCAAACTGAATTTATAAGTTTCAAAATACATTTAATTGTTAATAAGACAGATATTAATATAGAATATGTTTTAGGGGTATTTTTTCTGCTTTCTTCTTCAGATCTTTCTAGCCTGACCTGCAATAGTCTAGCATGAAAACTGAACCAGTGGCCTTTAAATTTATAAATACTGAACTGAACTTTAAATTTAATATTCATGAAACTCACTGATTTAATCTCCATGCTAAATTGTCACTGGTCATTCCAATAACACCTAAAGAACAAAGGAGAAAACAACCCTCAAAATATTAATCTGTGATATATTAACAGTTAAATGTATTCTGATAGATAAACAAACTTTGAATAGTTCTAAAAATATTTAACAGTTCAACTAAATTATGGAAATATTTCAACATATAACTGCAAGTAAAATATTCTTAACCAATTATAGGATTCACATATGCCACATAGTGAAATATATAGTCAGTAAGATAAGATCTGAAATCAGGAAAAACTCTCTATACAGTAGTGTCACTCAGTGCAAGCCAGAGTAATCAATGGATGACAGAAGGCTTATACATAAAATCCCTATCTAGTGCTTATTTATCCAATATCCCCAGACTAGTTTCTTGCTTGTGGCCTTCATCAGTGAGGAGCCTTGGATCTGAGAGCACTGCACCTAGATAAGGACTGATTAAGAATATCTTCTAAAAGCAGCTTTTTAAGAAAAAAAATGTGAATTCATTAAAGTCTAGATACAGTTTTTTTTTTTTCCAAAAAAAATTTATTTAACAAATTTTAGTGTGATTTGCAAGTTACAATAAAGTGTACAGGTTTATATTGGAACTTTGATCTGTGAGGCATTTTGATTGTTCATGTGCCACAGTTGGGACCATCTCAATGTTCATAAAGTTCTCTTTTTGTGGGTGATACAAGCAGCCTTTTCTGCATTTTTAAATCTTATTATTGACTCAGTCATCAAAGATGTTCATACCTTTGATTTATTTTTCTTCCCTAACTGTGACAATAAGACTGTGTATTTATATGATTCACCATTCTATTCTTTAATTACATGTTAGTAATTTTGTTTCCAATCTTTTTTTCATTTTTTACAAAAATTCTAGATACTGAAACAATGATGTATTGGGAATTCTTATTTGTTATCTTGCATAAAACAGTACAGTCAGTTATGAGTTACTTCAGAAGTGACTTTGAGATTAAAGTCTTCACTTAGAAAATGATTTTATTTTGGACACATCTTAATAATCACACAGTCTGCCAAAAAAAACATAGAACTTAAAAGATAGGGATCTAAAACGTTCGACAGAAGCACTTTAAAAATGCTTATGTGACAGCCAATCAGATGCAATAATGATTGCATGTGGAACTTTCAATTCAAGAACACAAGCCAGAACTACCAAAAACAAATGGAACCCACCATCTTGTCACTTAAATTTATATATAAATAAGTCAGACTCAAGCATTCCAAACTAAGAGTGTGAAGCTTAAAACACCTTCACATTAAATTCACTAAATCTTATATATAAATAAACAACGTGAAATCTTTCGATTTACAACAAAGCAATTTTAAAATCTAATGAAATGATATTAACAAATGTAAATATATAAATTTATTAAGCACTAGAATCTGATTGGCTGTCACATAAGCATTTTTAAGGCGCTTCTGTCGAAGGTTTTTAACCTTTCACGTTATTATTAGATCATCTGCTAGCGCTTAATAAATTTATATATTTACTATTGTAAAATAAATAATGATAATATTTACTGAAATTAGATTGGGCATATTTCTAGAAGAAATCACTGCTAATAGATTGACACCTAATGTCTTAAATGGGATGCCAAGAGATTGTAAAAGACCTAGAAAAAGGCCCCCTTTAAGATGAGTGGATGAAATAAGGACGTTTATTGGAGTAATGTGAGAAAAAGAGACTAGATATCAGATAATTGAATTAAACTTGGGAGACCATTCTGTAGTAGATTGATAATGGTCAAAAATGATGATGATCATTGGAAGAGCAAGAGATAGTGGTAGTAATATGGGTATTTTAATCTTTTTCTAAATATATGTGCTTGGAATGTGTGATTTTCTTGAAGTAAACTCTTCAAGATCTGAACAAGGAACAGAACTTGTATGTAAGAAGTAATCAAGATTAATATAACTTCTTTTAAGAAAGTCTACATGCTTACTGTGAGATCTTTTTTTGGTATATTTTATTCTTGGAAATTGCTATGTGAATAAAAATATTAAAAATTGTTTTGCTCAATGATACTTGTGTCCATTATGCTTCAATGTTATATTTAAAGAATTAAAAAAAAAAGTATTTATTCCTTGTCAAATAATATTACTTCATTGATTCTATCTTAAAAACATATTTAATTTTTTTGGAGATGATAGCACTGGATATATGAAGTCAAATAATTTGCTGACATTGAATTTTGCACTACACATGGATTGATTACCATTAATATGTCATTATAAGAATAAGTGGATATTAATATGCTGCAATAAATCTATGAAATAAAGAAAAAAAAGTCAGAATACATTGAGATAAGTGAGCAATTGATAAAATTTTGTAGAGAAAATGACTTCATCAATTTGATGATTTCCATACAAAAATGTATGCATAGGTATTTTACATATCAGTTGCACCAGGTTATAAAATTACAACTTATAACTTATTTTAAAGAGTAAGTATTCATAACATGTCTGCATATCATCAAATAAAATATATTCTGATCACAATTTCATAAATATAAAAGTTGAGATTCTAAAAATATTAAGAACTGATATCAAAAAGAAAATAGACAATAATATATTGAAGAAGAATATTGGAGAAATATTTCCAAATTTGTTAACTCAGAAGATAAATATATATATAATATAAGATTAAACTATAAACTAAATTTCAATATAAATGAAGATTATTTAAGAAAAAATAATGTAAGCAGTTACACATACACTAAAGTTTACGAAGGAGAATGTAATGAAAAGATTAATAAAATAAAACAGAAAAAAAAAGAAAATATAAAAGTTGAAGAAGTTAAAGATGCATGTAGAAAGTTAATAGTGATTGACAAAAATAATAAGTAAAATTAAAAAAGATTAGTTAAAAGAAGAATAAAAATATAAAAATACAACAAAAGTAATGGTCAATAGTTGGTAATGAAGGTAAATCTAGTGAAACTAAGGAAAGAATGTATATGTTTTATATAAAAGAAATATCAAATCTTTATCTATGTTAACTAAAAAAAAAAAACCCACTAAGAAGGTAAAAATGTGCTAACATATAAATAAGCTTTAAAAATGTGATTCTACTGAAACCTTAAACATTAATGAATATAATGTGTTTGCAAGAATTATCATTAATAAGTTTTATGGCTTATAGTATATTCTCCCTTTAGTTATGATTCCAGTATAATATAGATTTTAGAACAAAATGCAAATCAATGAGTTGCTGAGAGTTTTGACAGTTTTTAAATAGATTATATGATTTTTAAGAATACTGAACTTAGGGGAAAAGTCATGAAATTAGACAAAACTTTGGGAAAATGCTGTCTTATCAAAAGATTATCATATCCTGCTTGTTTTGGTGCAGTGATAAAATGGCAAATTCTAGAATTCAAAGTTCATGGATCTTGCTCAGTTCTGTCACTTCTGATTCTCAAACTTCTTATAAATTATCAAGCAATAAACTATTTGATTATTATTATTTTAAAAAAATATTGAAAGAGAAAGGAAGGTCCATTGTATCATAATGATAAAATAGTATTGAATCTATAGGAAATAGTTTAACAAAGTAGTAAACAAAATTTATGTAAAATAAAATAATTATGAAATAAAAATAAATGCAAGTAAACTAAAGAATATGAAATTAGGTGAAACAAATAAAAATTTAAGATTAGTATAGTGCAAAAAGTCACGGAGGAAATAAATGACTTTGAAAAAAAAAGGTAGATGATCTTTAAAAAGGAATAATAGAAGAATATTGCAACATAATAGGGAGAGTTAGAGAAAATAAATAGGATATACCTTTGGGATATAAGTGATATTATATACACACATAAAAATATATTAAACAAAATAACAATTCTGTTTTATTCCAATTTATAAACAATTTGTAATTTCTTTAAGACTGCATCGTACAACTTGATTAGTCTTATTTGAAAAATAATCTTCAATTTTATTTAAAAAATAGTATGGTTCTAATGTACCAAAGAATTGGGCTAAAGATCCATTAAGGATAATCATAAACTTTTATGTGGGAATATCCAAGTTATTATCAAATTAGCTATTTATTATTTGACCCATAGTGGCATAAAACATATTTCTGATCTTATCTATGATGAAACCAAGATTTTCTTTCATATATCATTTATATCATTGACAACTATCCTGAACATGCAAAGAAAAAATACTATAGGTGTTCCTTAAGCTTTAAAGTATCATACATTGAACAGCTTAAACAACTAAAGAATTCAGTTGAACTCTGAACTATATTAATTTACATTTTCCAATACCCATTTTTTTTTTTAAAAAATAGTAAATTAAGGATCTTTTATATTAATGTATATATATATATATCTTGATACTATACCTAATTATTATACTAATATAAAAAGAAATACTAAATCAGAGTTTAAATATATTTATTAAATTATTATCATCAAGTACACTTTCAACACTTTCAAATAAATGAATACATAATGAACTAAAGCAGTATTGGTGGTCAAGTGGTCAGCACAGCTGCCTTACAAGCAGTTGTCCTGGGTTTGTGGGTTTGCTTCCTGGCCGATGCTTTGACACACGGGGAAACAAAAGAGCAAATAGTATTCAAATCAGTAAAAAATGGTTTATTTTCAGCAGAATAACCATGAATTTGATGCAAAAGCATCGAACTTGTGATAATAATTCAATAAACGTATTTAAACTCTGATTTAGTATTTATATATATATAAAATGAAACAAGTCTCATCAAATATTGAAAATATATCTATATATATGTGTTATACTTTTTTTAAAACTATTTTCATGTATTTTTAAATTAATTAAATCTATTTTAAATTTGTGTTTTCTAATTTATATTTTACAATTAAAGTTATTTATTTATTTTGTCAAACTTTAACTGGAATAAATATCAATAAGAATCAAGTTTCAAAAATTTATATAAGCAACAACAGATGGTTATTTAGGGTAAGTGGCAATAGTTGAAATGAACATTAGTACATAAGAAGGTACACATTTGAAGTAAAAGATTTTACTCTGTTATATGCATCAGCTTACATGTTGCTGTTTAAGCAGCATGAATTTTCTTACACCATTTTTATGCCACCTATTGTTAAACTCCAGCAACTAATAGATGGCAGATGATAATGTTTAGTACATTCATCCAATATCCCCAGACCAGTTTCAGTACTTATGGTTTCATCAGTTAGAAGTTACGATTCTTGGAATAGTGCAACTGGACTTTTATAATCTAATGCACCTTCCTTCTAGTTATCATTATTTATCTCTCTGCTATATTATCAAGATATCTACCCAAAATGAAAAACATAACATATAGATACCAAACTGTTTTCAGATTTATATGGCTATGCAAGTAAGTTGACCTAAATTGAAAACATTTATATGTTTTTCAATTTGGGTTAAAAGCTTGAGAAATAAACAATGGTTGCTAAAGGAAATGTGCACTAGATCCTAAAGGTCCAATCATACTGTTTGAAGATCCAAAGATCCTCATTGATGAAAATCATAAGCTTGAAATTAATCCAGGTATATTAGATAATACACTAAATGTCACATGATCACCATTCCTTATGTGTACACAAGCTGTTATAGCAGATGCAAAAACTCTCCATACAGTAGGTGCAGTAATCTCAAATCTAAGACTCTGCACTAATGAAATCCACAAGCTAAAAATTAGTCTAGGGATATTGAATGAATAGGCACTAGATAGATATTTTATGCACAAACTTTCTTGCATTCACTGATTACTCTGGTTTGTACTGGGTAGTACTACTATAGGGTGAGTTTTATCACTGATATTAGATAATAAAGAATAAGATACGGATTTATTAAAAACTATCATGTGAATCTAAAAAAAGAAAGATATTAGAAGAACAGAATAGCAGAGAGATACAATTATTGGATAATGCAGGATGAGTAGGTAGAAAAACAAATCTCTATCACATGATTTCAGTTTATGTACTGCTATTTAAGCAACATACATTTTTATTCCACCATCTGTATGCCATTTGCTGTAAATTTTAGTAACTAATAGATGTCATATGGCAGTCATTAATAAATCTCTATCCTGTGTTACCATGTATAATATCCAAGATTATAACTTTCATCAGTGAGAAGCTTTGAACATTGGACAGTCCACCTGGTTCTTTAGGATTTAATACATCTTTCTCTAGTAACCATCATTAACACTCTATTATACTTTCAAGTTATCAGCCCAAACTAAAACATATAAATGATTTTAATTGAAATCAACTTTTCTGTATATTCATATAGATCTGAAACTACTTCAATATCTATATATTATGGCAACTTTCCTTTTTTCTTGCTCTACAAAATAGAGGTGTCTGTAGTTGTTAAAAAGTAAGAACACCACAATGTATAGATACTTAACAGGTTTCAGACCTTTATGACAATTTAGGCATGTTGTAATGGATTGAAAAAATTTATATGTTTTTCAGTTTCAGAGGGAAAAGTGCATCAGATCATAAAGTTCCAGGTGCACTGTTCCAAGATCCAAAGCTCCTCATTAATAAAAGTCATAAGCTTGAAATTAGTCTGGGGATGTTGAACAGTATAGCACAGAATAAAGATTTATTAAGCACTATCGTCTGACATCTATTAGTTACTAAGGTTTACAGAAGATGTCATAGAAATAGTGAATATTAGAAGAACTGAATAGCAGAAAAATGCAATTAATAGGTAATGCAATATGAGTAGCAGAAAAAAACTCCGAATACCCTGCTTGCCTACCCCAGGGCTCAAATCATCTTGGATATGACCAATTATATTCACATGATAACTAAAACTATGAAAAGAAATGTTGTAATTACATAGTTAAAACCTTCTTGGAAAATCAATATGACCTGTTAAAATATGATAGTTAAAATTATTTACTTTAAAAAGTTAGGTTTTATAACAATATAAATTTGCTACATACATTATCAAAATTGCTGATAGCACCAACTAAATTCTATAGGTAGCATATTTAAATCTATATATTAATCTACTTTAACAATTCATTACTATATTTTTTAATCAGATATGATCAAATTAAAGTTAGTTATATATTAACTTTTAAAGCATGCAATACAATTACTTATTTTATTTACATTTGTTGCATGTATTTTTTAGACCACAATTTATCAATAGAAAGTAATAATTAAACTGTCTAGATATTTAAAATTATTGATTATAAAATTTGAAAGATAATCCCACATTTATAGCAGTTGCTAAAGAATTAATTTAATCAATTATATAAATAGCAAACTCATATAAATATTTGTTATTAGCTCATTTATTAAATTCGATGTTTTATTAAAAGCTGGATTTACTTTCCTTTACTATTCTACACTTCCCAAATTATTTATTTATGCCCATAATCACACTCATGTCTTTTCTCTCAAGTTTCAGTTGGATGCAAACAGAATGCTTTTAATGATAAAGAGTGATATCAGCATCATAAATGTCTATTTTTGACTAATTTAACAATATATTTACATATGTAAAAGATGAAGCATCTTGTTTATGTATAGCACCTCAACTTGACGTATAAATTGGCAGAACATTGGCAACTTAATATAAAGCCACTTTTTGGACTTACCTGAGTTTAATATATATGTAGGTAGATTAGTTCAAAATTGAGTTTGACTCAGAAAATTTTTAAAAAGTACAAAATTAATACAAACTTGTATTTTTATCAATAAAATGATGAATGTTCAAAAGTGAAATGTAATGTATTCATCATCATCATCATCATCAACCATTATCAATCCACTGCAGGATGAAGGTCTCTCCAAGTTTAATCTATCTTCTCCGATCTTTAGCTTTTCTTCTCCACATCACTCCTGCATACTTTCTTATTTCATCCATCCATCTCACATGTGGTCTCTTTCTGGGTCTTTTACAATCTCTTGGAATGCAGTTTAAGATTTCAATTGTCCATCTATTATCATCTCTTCTAGCAATATGTCCAGCCCATCTCCACTTCAATCTTTTAATTTTTTCAACGAGGTCAGTAACACCTGTTTGTTGTCTTACCCATACATTGCATTTTAAAATTTAATAAAAATAAAATAAATTTAAATTCATTACTTATATTTATTTGATTGTGAAGAAGTTTTACATTGATAAGTGAATGAATTCAAATATAGGCTGTAATGAAAGTTGCATTAATTTTGAATATCCTAAAATGATGATAACAATGGATATGTTTTTAAAAAATAATTTACAATATTAGTAAAATACTTGTATGTTTTAAAAAAATAAGTAAACAAATATATTTAAATCCATTAGATACATTCATTTACTTGAAATTTTGCATCACTAAATAATAAAAACTCATAATAAAAGTTTAAGTTTCTTTGTAGGATGAAATGTAAAAATGATTATTTCATGAAGTGTTTTTCATCTTTAAATTTTAAAGACAAACATTTGTGTAGAAATATGAGCATTTTGATCAGAAATATGTAACAAATAAATTAACATGACTTTTTAACAATTCACCTTTTTTATAAAGAGGAAATGTATTTTGAGAATACATTTCTGCATTGAAATAGGGTTATATAATCTTGCATGAATATGAAAACTATCACTATTTTTTATGTGTGACAATTATTTATTTAATGCAGAAAAATAAAATTTTTGGCTTTTAAAAATCACAATGTAGAAAATTGAAATTTTCGTGCAGTTTAAGATAAGTTTACATTATAAAAATATTGTTATGGATGTTAACCTTTGACCACTTATCTTTTTTAAATCTTGGTCACTATAATAATTTAGTGATTTTTTTTCTCAGGTGTCATAGCATCAGCTGGGAAGCGAACCTGCTAACCCAAGACAACTGCTTGTAAAGCAGCTGTCACTGACCTCTCGACCACCAATGCTTGACATAATTTAATGATTTGGTATTAGAAATTATAACATTTTATCTGTTACTTATTATTGGAAATAAAGTGTTAACATAGAATCATGATTTCTTTGTTCTAAATTATTCAGACAATGTAAAATTTTGTAGAACTTAAGGATTTGTTTAATTGCTCTATAAAAATGTTATATAACTCTCTATTTAGTTTACTGGTACAATATTTGTATTTAATTTTAATCAGAAGGAAATTATACCCTCTACACATGCATTGTTACGTTGTTACCTCAATGATGTTTTGTTGAATACAAAGGATAGTCTCAAACCAAAACACAAAATATGTTATGGATAAAAAAAGTAATCATGTAATTTTCATGTTGTTGTTTTGACATCTAAAAAATTAAGAATTTAATGCTAAAAGTAATTGTCACATTTTATACTTCATTTTTATTAAATTAATGGAAATAAATTTTTAACATAGAATTGGAAGTTTTTGGTTTTTGTACATCATGTACCTTTAAGAATATGTATATGCATTATATATATGCACCTCACATTCACATGTTAACTGATTTTATTTAACAATTCAATTTTTTATTAATGTATGCATTATGGAAATTGTAATCTGAGTGTATCTTTGTAATGCCATGTTTCTGATCTAAAAGCCAAAAAAAAAAAAAAAAAAATTGAAATTCATGCACCTCAGAATAATGATAGTTTACTTATATAAGGAGAGATTAATAAAATGACCAATGATCTCTTAAATGGCTATTTTTAAACTTATTATTTTAATTCAGTAATATTTTAAATAACTATGTTTATTTATCATTTAATTTAAAATATTGTTAATAATGGCAACTTCACATTATTTTTGTTTTTAAAAAAAAGAATATTGAATAATAAACAAAAAAGATTTAAATATAGGGGATTTGAACTCAGACTTTCAAGCACCCAATCAACTATCCACACTATCCCATACAACTGATATACATGACTACACACATGCAAAAAAGATAAATAATCACCAATATACATATTTCATGCCAAACCAGTATTCATCAGTTGGTCCAGATTATCATCTCCCACACACACACACACACACACACACACACACACACACACACACACACACATATATATATATATATATATATATATATATCATCTCCCACATATATATATATATCCAGTGCCCAGTTTATACTGAGACAGCAAATCCTCACACTTTAATAGACAGGCCTCAATCCACTCCAACCTCCAACTTTTCAGCCATCCATATCATTGAAAATCTGATGATGGAAAGCCCAAATCCCATGCTGATGTCAACATTATTGTGATGCCCATGTTGACCTGAAGTCACTCTGACCCCTCATGTATAGGATCTTATTTGTTTAAATACATAGAAGAGGGATTAACCAGATACAAGCTTTATATATAAATATTTGAAAATCAGGCACTCTTCACAAACCTGGAGCTTAATTGTAAATATAGAGGATTTGAACTCAGACTTTCAAGCACCCACCAACTATCCACACTATCCCATACAACTGATATACATGACTACACATATGCAGAAAAGATAAATAATCACCAATATATGTATTTCATGCCAAACCAGCAGTTACCAAAACAGATTTAATGATTTGTAGAGTCTGGAAATATAGCATTGTAAAAATTGTGATTGGAATAAGAAGTCTTATTTGATCAATCAATCTCTGAGTTGAAAATCTAGTGATTAAGAAAAAGAATCATAAAAACACTTGGAGAAGAAGACATAAAAGATAACAATGTGAAGTTTAAAAATATAGAAAAGCTTAAAAAACATAGAAGAAAATTATTTTTATGTTGGACTCTTAAGACGCAAAGAAAACAACATTAATATGTGAACAGCAAAAAAAGCTATGTCAATAAATTACAAATGAACCGTACAACAGCTACATCACGAATGGATATAATTATTCACTGACCAGTATTTAAAGTGGTTAATATCCCTGTACAACAGAAATGTACTATTGTGACTTTAAAAAAAATATTGTAATAAATATTTATAAAGAAATTTTTTAAGATAAAAATAATAATTTACTGCATTAAATATTAACACCTGGATATGATAATGAAGAGGTTAAAAAGAGAGCCACAAAAACGAACTGGAACAGGGGAACAACTGTATCAATAGAAAATAAGCTGAGAAATGCATCTTTTTTTTTTTATTCATATCTCATTTTTATGATTTTTTACAAACCATTTACCAACTATGGGCACACACAATTCACTTAAATATAATATATATATTTAAAAAAGTTAGAAAACGAGAAAAGATATTTATAATTTTAGGAATTTTTTATTTTGTTTGGTTAAAATATGTTTTATATAATGATTTTGAAACAAAATATGACGTCTTTTTTCATTTGTTTGTTTTTAAGGATTGAGTTTCTGCTGATTCTTTTTTTTCTGTAGCTCATTATATTCTGCAGCATGAGGAGCAAAAATATTTTATCTTTAGATGTGATAAAATTTATAAAAATTATCTTGTCTATATTTTAATTCTTAAAAATAAATTCTGCAGATAAAGCAGACTAGTTTATGTAAGGAGACTTTTTAGTTTATTTACTAAGGCTATAATATTGCAGTAAATCCTTAGAAAAACGGATGAAAGAGATTTACGTCTTAATTCAAAAAATTTCTGTGGTTAAGCCGTTGCAATTACGAAACAAATTTGCAGTACTGTATTTTCTTTTTATATATATGTATGATAGCTTTTGATTTGACAGAGTCGTTTCCGAGAAAGCCTGGATCCCAGGATTATAAATTTCAGTGCACTTAAATAAATAAAAAAAACAGTATTTAGACACATATAAAAAATTTAATTACTGATATAACAACTCTTTACTGACTATATTAATAATATATTACGTATAGATAAATATTGTTTTTAACTTGAATACTCAAAATGGGTAAACATTCTATGCGCACTATGTTGCATGAAGACAGGTTCAATCATATAAGCAATAGAGTATTATTTAATATTCTATAGTTAATGATAATTTATCACTTCTTTCGCCCATTTAATGTTAGAGCTTTATATTATTAAAAACATTTAAATGAAATAATTGTAAAAAAAATATATATATAGGTAATAATTGCAGTACCAACCTCAGGTCGCTTCTTTTTTTTTTTTATTATCAACAAACATAATATTTATTATACAAGAAAAACTTTGTTACATTGGGTAGTATTCAACTTCCTGATACATTCGTTTAGTCAATGGTTTGAATGAAAAACATTTATTAGATCAGCACTTGACTGATAATTGTGTCCTGGCATGAGAGAAAAATGCCCAGTCTAATGATGGATGGGTCTCCAGTATTGAAAGCAGATTTTAAGGAAAGTAGAGTCCTAATGACAATGGTGACTTTTGAATTTATTAAAATCTTGATAGGAATAAAATGAAAACATGTATATAACATGTTGGATGGTTTCTTTGGCTGATTTGTAAAGTCTACATTGGGTGTCAATGCTCAGGAAACCTCTTTTTACCACTAAAAAAACATTAATAGGCAGAGCCAATTGTTTCAACTTGATGACAAAGTCCATGAATTTTGGTTCACCATATAATGTTTTAACTTTTTTAAGTAATTTCCTGTTATTAAGCCCAGTTTCACTGGGGAACACTACTAAATTTTTGTGAAGCATTTGATAGACCTCCCAGTAGAACTTTTTATTATAGCTGGAAGGCAGGGACAAATTTATTAGATCTTTTGCTAAGTCCCACATATCAGAAATCTACTTGCTTACAATTGGAGGTGGTGTGTCTGTAGGCTCTATGGGATGAGGGAAATTTCTATCTTCCTGTTCCATATAAATGGATTTTAACATATTGAGAACTCTATGTGCATAGGAAGTGGTGGCTCAGTGAAAGCCTATTCCATTGATTTCTTTCAGCATCTGCATTCTAGCAATACTGATTATCATTACCTTACCTCTCCATAGTAGTTTAGAACATATGGTGTTAATCTTGTTGATGAAGGTTTTGGTAGGTTTGATTATTGGAAGGTAATAGTTGATTCTGGGGTCAGTTGAGACTTAGAAAACTGTTATTTTGCACTAAATGGTTTTATTTTCACAATTTTTTTACTTATGAGTAACAGTATTATCTATTAGAGTATAGGATTGTACCCAATCAAAATATGTACTTGCTTTGTTGATATTCCTATGCTTATAAAAAAAAAAAACCTCTGATAACTGTTGTAAAAATAAAATTTGCATTCTCTACTGTTGGAACAGGATGTAATTCAGTTCAGCTATAGTGTTGTAGTTAGATTAATGAATAAGGGAACTCACTAGCTGTCTTATTTTATGTTATTATTTTCATTAGGGTCTTATAATTGGTATTTTTACCCACAATTACCTAATGTTATTAGTCTAACAGTGGATCATCTTTCATTCCCCCGTAACATATGGACTGTTATTTTCATCCTATTCCATATCCAATAATTTCACAGAAAAACCTATACACTCTTATATATAATAAAACCCAATCAACAAACATATTGAAAGCTATGATCTATAAATATGAAAAACTATAATCAAAAAATATGCCTTGAACCAATATTGAAAATGGAGGAAATCTCTTAGCTGTTTCTTAAACCAATAGCTTAATTATCACAATGTTTTAATCTTCCATAATCATATGATTCACCTTTTGAAGTATCTAGAATCAATCAGATATTCTATTCTTGATTTTTCTTACTAGTCACTCAACTATTGATAACAATATAAAACAATCCGTAACATTATGGAAAAAACAGTGAATTTCTAGATCAACCAACATTAAAATAAAACCAACAAACACAATTATTGCTAGCCAATTCCTTTTTTTTAAAAAAAAGTTGCTTTAATTTTAGTAAGTTCACTTATGGGTAAAGAGAATTACTGTTTTTAATATTAATCTTTTAGGGTTATTAATAAAAAATTTCATCCAAAATGCAAAAATATATTAGATTATTAATTAATTTTCAAGTCTTTGTTTTAATTATAGTTTTCAAACTTCAACAGAATATTAAATATTAAAAATGTTCAATAGTTAATTAAAAAACTAAAAGACAAGCTATAAGATAATGTACATTATCAAGAAATTATTGAAAAGCTGAAGTTTTTTTTTATAAATTGAAATACATTAACTTCTGTTCCAAGAAGATAAATAGAAGTAAACATCACATGATCACCATTTTCTAGATGATTTTATGCACAAGCCTTCTAGTATCCATTGATTACTTTAGCTTGGTGGCAATATATATATAGTGAGTTTTACCTGTTTTAATAAATAGAAGTAATCTAATCTATGATAATACTGTCATTAATGCTTTATCATTAGAAGTTTCATATCATAATTAGTCAGAAATCAGTGAAACTACCACAAATCCTCAAATTAAAATTTTTAATGAGAATTGAATATATAAACTTTTCTAATATCATAAATATAATATTACACATTAGTTAAATAATTAATAACTTTTTTAAAAAATGTTTTGACATTTCTTAGAATTTAATTATAAATATATGTTTCAACTATTTTAATAGTTATCTTCAGTTTACAAAAAAAAAAAAAAAAAAATTGAAAAAATATATAATTCTCAAAGTATTAAATCTTTTCATGAAACTATGTAATTCTTAAGCACTCATTGACTATTCAAATGAAAAGATATAAAATGCACTGAGCCAGCGTTCAGCAAAACACTGCCAGAACCATAATGCTGAATACAGTTATGCAGCACAGGTGTGCTTATATAATTGATGTGATGTAATATGCAAATGAGGCAAAATATGCAAATAAGGCAATTGGAGATTCCATTTTTATAAAATTTGAAAAAATAAAATTCATCAAGACAGGAAGATAAATTAAAAATATGAAATGTAAAAAAAAAGTAATTAAATAACTGAATGCAAGCAAAAACTTTACTAAAATATATTTTAAATTCAATCTTAATAATACATAGCATTTGTGTTAAGCAAACCCAAATTACAATCATGATGATCAAAATACAAAAAAAGATAATATTTTCATATGATTTGTATGTGTGATAGTTTGCCATTCTCAAATCTGGGGTTAAAATCAATAAAGTCTGGAGATTTTTTTTACTATTGAAGATTTGTTAAAAAAGTTCATATTTTTTTAGACATCTAGCCATGGCAGAACAAAACAATTATTCAATAGTGAGCAGTGAATGAATATCTAGGTATTCAAAACCTAAGAATAAAGATTTCAGAAAATGTGAAGTTGGTCAGATGAGTATAAATATATTAATTATAAAAAAGTATACAATTGTATTATAATGCAGCCTTCACCAATGGCATCTGTCATAATATATATATATATATATATATATATATATATATATATGCCATATATATATATATATATATATATATATATATAAAACAAAAGTATGACTACTTTTTTCTATAGTACTTAACTTTATCAATTACTAATATTTCACAAAACACATGACATTGTTCAATACAATACCACAGCAGAGCTGAGAACCACATAATTTTGATCTTAAAGGACAATTTATTTGGAAATATGGTAATATAACATCACCTATGATGTTACAAAAAACACTATGGATTTTTTTTAAATCACTGTTTCTAAATCTGTATTGTTCACAGATGATTTTAAATGATATCAGAAAGAAAGTTCTCCACCCAATTAAACTCATGGGGAAGCATTACCTAAATAGTTTATTCTCAATAAGATTCTAATACATCATTTAGCAATTGTTAATGATGATTGCCATTTAATCCTTTTTCTATGAATATTGACCCAAAATAATATCTTCATGCATTACATGGTTATTCGGCATCACAATATAATCATATTTTTTATGATTGGAGTACAACTACAATCATCCAACTAACTCACATTGATTTGGAACTTTCCAACTAGAATTTTATAAATACTCTCATTTACTATCTAATAATTGGTTGGTCAGATATTCTAACCTTTCTTAAGAGTTTTCACTCCTTTAAAAAAATTCAAATTCTATTTGAATTCAAACAGATCATGGTAGCAAGTATATGACATCATAATCTATTAAGCTATTCTTTTGAACATCTAGCAAAAAAGCAGTTATATGGATTAAGTCATCATATGACTTTAGTTTTTTTCTGTAATAAGTAGTAGTGATCTCTACTTTCATTTATTTTCAAATTATGTAAGTACTTACTCAATTGATGTTAACATGCCATCTAATCAAGCATTGGTGGCTGAATGGTTAGCACAGCTGCCTTACAAGCAATTGTTCCAGGGTTGGCTTTCCGGCCGACGCTTTGACGCATTAAGAAAAACAAAAAACATGCCATCTAACGTCTATTGACTTAGTACTGCTAATTAATTATTAAGTAAATCATATAATTTATATTTTAAAGGATTAATATAGATTACATATTTATTATTTTTTCATTCAGGTATGGAGGAAGGAGAATTTTCAGAAGCCCGAGAAGACTTGGCAGCTTTGGAAAAAGATTATGAAGAAGTAGCTGCTGATTCTGCAGATAGAGATGGATTGAAGATCGATGATGAAGAATATTAAATCATAATTATTACTTATGCAATTAAAAAAATTGTGTGACATGTTAGAGGAATTTTTTTTTATTATTCATTTGTTACATATGCAGCCAGCCACACGCAGGATTTGCGAGTAATTTCATATCAATTGTTTTTTTTTTGTTGTTGTTGTTGTTTTGTTAATTTTTTCACTACCTACACTAATATGAAAAACAAAATTATTTCACTACCTGCAGAATGTAACCTAATTAAACATTAAAAAAAAATGTAAAACTGATTTGTTTATTAAAATACGTAATTATTTATTATATGTATTTGTTACATTTATTATATTACAAGTGACATTTTTTCAAACAACATACCTTTTAGGGTACTGATTTAGTATGCGCTCAAGGCCATTTTGACTTCTAAGAACTGGCCAAAATCTTCACTAATACATTCAACATCCAAAAGATGTCATCGCTTAATCTACAGGTGGTCATAATTTGACCATTCATAAGAATATCACAATTTTCATCAATAATTAAAACAAATTTTGAACAGTTATGCTTGATCTATTCACGTGAGTCACAATTAATGTGATTAATAAAGTAAACTTAGACAGTCATATTTATAAATATGAAATATTAAATTTCATATAACTTGACATAATTTTAAATTAACTTTAAAAATCAAATATATTAATATTTTTTTATTTGCACCAAATTTTTAATACGCATATATACTTTGATCTTCTTTTTAAACACATGCACAAATGACTATTAATATTAAATTAAAACTCCAAACTACTTTTTAATTGAGAATGATTTTAAGTAAAAAATGATTGGAGTTTTAATTTTTTTAATGTATACATTTATTATCATGGTTGTTTTTAAATACTTAATTAACTGAAATAATTATTATATTAAATGGATACATAGATGGTTTTTTTTTTTTTAAAAAAAAAAAAAACTATATTCAGAATTTATTTTTCTTTACTTATTCTACTGTAATTAGTTTTCAACATTATGAATGTTGGCAAAGTAAAGGTTTATTTAGTTTGTTTATTACTTATGGCTGAGCGTGCTTTTGGCAGATTAAGTCAGATTCATAGTACTCATGGGCATCTGGATTAACTGGCCCAAAGTAGCTCAGCCATAACTAATAAACAATAAGCCTTTACTTCACCAATTTTCATACCATTAAAAACTAAAAAAAAGTTATATAAATAAATCTCTACAAATAGAGATTAAAAATAGATGAAAGACAAAGGTTGCATACATATATAAAAAAGGGCATATATAAGTCACTTTCATGTTATTTGCTAAATGCAAAACTCTTAAACCAAACCAAAGTATTTTTTTCAAGATGCCTTATTATTATCTCTTCTCTAAATTTGAATTATTTACATTAATATTATCTGTCACCTTTCAGATTTTTTCTAATATCTTTCTGATGGTTTAATGATATTCCAGGTTCAGCAATATCGTTTTTTTGTGAATATTAAGTTATATGTTTTATACTATCATTAAATTCTGCATCCAAATATGTTTAAAAGTTAAAGATGTTAGTTTGAATAGCATAAGAGGAGTAGATTGTTTCTTAAAGATTATAGTGGCAAACTGTCTTTCCTAGTGAAGAAGATCAATAAACAGAAACTAGTCAAGAGATCAGTTTGGAATAACATACGGCATTCATGCTTATATGAATAGTTTATGAGTACAGTAACTTGATATGATTTTCTGAAGGCAAACATACCTGAATCAGCTAATAAATACACAAAGGCTTTTTGATATCTTTCTTATACATATAGCAATAATCTAAAATAATATTTATTTGAGAAAAAAGACTGCTGACAAAGTTATGACTGAATTCAATTTTATTTTTAAACTCACTAAATCTAATAAAAGTTCCAAAAATAAACTAGTTGAAAAGACAACTGAATAAAAGAGATTGCTTAATTTTATGGTGTTTAAAGAAATTTAAATATCCAAAAGAAAAAATATACAAACTTAACAGAATTTAAAAAGATAAACTAGTAGTAGTAAATACACAGAATGACCCATACAGGTTATTTCTAGAATTTATTCTCTTTCTTTTTTTATCTTTACAAAGACAGAAAAATATATATGTATTATAATGAAGATTTTATGGTTATATAATGAAAATAGTGTCTTATTTGGATCATACCATGTAATAGTTTTTTTTTAATTTGACATTTCAATGAAGTAACACTCATACTTGTCAAGGCTTATATTATAATGAAGAGGTTTTTTTCTCAAGTATTAATCAGATTGAGATTGTGCATGAATTAAAGAACATTCATTTTTATATATATTATTAACAATTTGGATATTATTTGAGAAAAAGTAGTTCTTCATTACAATATAAGCCTTGACAAGGATGAATGTTATTTTATTGAAACGTTGGTAAATTAAAAAACTATTTTATGATATAACTGAAATAAGATTACATATATATATGAATAAAATAGTTTTGGGGTTAAACCATGTGTTAATTTTGATTAATTTCCGACATTTCAATGAATTAGCATCACCCTTGTCAAGGTTGACTTTTCAAAGAAAAATACTAGATCTCAAATAGTAACAAGATTGATTGTGAGATAATAAAAAAAAGATTGATTGTGAGATAAAGAATGATATTGAATGTGAAGTAATTAAACATTCAGAATATTGATATCTAATGCTTTTCTTTGAAAAGTTAATGGCAGATGCTATTTCATCAAAACATTGGGAATTAAACAAAACTAACCACACAGTTTAAACCAAAAACTATTTTATTTACATCATATAATCGTGACAACAGTTTGAAATTATTGATTGTTATTAACATTGGGATTGTCTAAGTGTTGACTGATTTTTAATGATACATATATTATATATCAGCTAAAGAGGTTTTTTTCAACAATACTATAATTGTTTACAAATGTTTGCACATAAACAGGTTTTTCTAAAATAAAATAATTTTACCAAAAGAAAATTTATATTACTTTTAAATTTTTTTTATAAATTCAGTTAAACAAACTCAAGACAAAATCATACTTGATTGATATTTTTAATAAAACAATTGTCAACTGGTATTGCAAAATATTTTGATGGCACTATTCTATTTTAGCTTTAAATCATTCCCTTGCATCTATCTTTAGCACTATTTTTCCAGCTTTGCATTTTTTGACAGTAAAAACTGAAAATAAAATAATAACATCACATGATCACCATTTCTTATGCTTGCTTGTAACTGTTATTAAAACAGGCAAAATTTTCTATATGTATTGCCACTCGATGCAAGTCAGAGTAATCAATGGAAGCCAAAAGGCTTGTGCATAAAATCCCCATCTAGTGCCTACTTATCCAATATCCCCAGACTAGAGCTTGGATTGAAAATATTATAGTGTTTTCAATATAAGACTCATGGTTTTGTAGTTAAGTAGAGATAAAAGGTGGCTGTTGGAGGATTGTATTAGATCCTAAGATCTAGGTGCAGTGCTCTCAGATCCAAGGCTCCTTACTGACAAAGGCCACAAGCCAGAAACTAGCATGGGGATATTGGATGAGTAGGCACTAGACGGGAATTTTATTCACAAGCCTTCTAGCATCCATTGATTACTCTGGCTTGCATTGATTGGAAATACCTATAGAGAGTTTTGCCTGTTTTAATAAAATAAAATAATATTGATTTATTACTTTTAAAAAAATTCTCAAGATGTCACTATTATTTAGTGTTTTTTTTTAGAAATGGGTTGATAGCCAAGTTACAACATTGCTTATTAAACATCACATGACCACTATTGCTGATTGATAGATTCTAATTATCTTTGCATAATAGGGATAATAAGAACTTTGAGTGCATTCATGCTTTTGTTAGGATTCAAAAATGAAAACATATTTTCCATAGTTTTTACATATTTATGACTAACTTTTCACAATATATTGGTGTAATATTTATTTTTGTTAGAGAATAATGTGATTACATTCAGTTTCAAAAATATTTACTTTTAGAAGAAGATATATCAAGAGAAATTAATAATGTAGAGTTGCAACTTGTAATTGTCTGAAAAATAACCCTTTCATATTGACTGCAGCAGATTTGTGCTCATTCTTTTTATAAAATTATAAATAGTATTTTAAATAGAATTTCTTCAATTTTGAGTGGTTTGAACAATAATTCATTTGGGCTTTGTAAACAAACTTAAATCACTTTTGATTTTTTTAGTTTAATATTTTTATAAGCAATGCAGTAACTATCCAATCAGAAAATAAATATTGAACTTTATAAAACTTACCATGTATTTCAGTTTAAATTTTTTTTTATATTTGAAAAGTTGAAATAATATTTTTAAGACTAATTTTTATTTGCAAATATATATTTCTAATAAATAATTTAAAAGTTTTGAAAATATAGTAAAACAATTAAAATAAAATTTGATTAAATAAAAAGTTGTTAATTTAATTCAAGCAACTGATAGAAAGTCTTAAAAATAAAACAACTAAAAGATTAATATAAGGAATTTGAACTCAGATTTTCAAGCCACTTCATTATCCACACTATCTAATGCACTGATACACATGACCACACAAATGCAGAAAAGATAAATAATCACCAATAAATGGATTGATTATGTAATAAATTATAAAAAAGTCTGGGGTCAACTGAATAAAATCACTGTGCTCCCTTTCTCTCTCTCTCTCCCCCTCTCTAAGCAATCAAAATCTTTTTGTTTCAAACTATGTTTTTAATTTTACTATAGCATTATTTACAATAGCAAATTCTTTTATTTTTTATTTAAATTTTTCTTGATGTTTATCAGAATTGGCTTACTTTGTCCTCATCTCATTTTTTCTTTCATTTTTTTATTATTTTAAAATGCTCCTTGAAAAACAATCTACCAATTTCTAAGCCCATTTTTCTGAATTTATATTTTTATCCCAAAACCTTTTATAAAAATTGTGAGAAACTTAACTGCCAATGTATTTTCTTTAATAAACAGTTTCAAAGCAGCTACAGTAAAACAATATTTAATCAGTAAAAATACAGATGCTAAATTTATGTTTAGGTACATAATCTTTTACAATAATTTGTATTGAATAATGCATCACAAAACCCATCTATCTTCAGCTCACAACTGAGTTTTATTTTTATTTTGATTAGTAGGGGGAAAAAAAATCAGGATTATTTATTTAGAAAAAATATGTTCACAATATATATAATTAGAATAATTGAAATAAATGTAAAGCATGTGCAGAAAATGAAGTAGCCTCTATTGTGTATTATATTCACAGGAGTAAGAATTCATAAAAAATGCACATCCTTAAAGAAAAATATCTAAACATTTTCTTACCATACCAATTACTAATCAAAACTAAATGCATCCTAACAATTAGTACACATCTTTTATGTTTAGTTTAAAAATAAATTATTTAAAATAAAGTCAGTGATTAGTTTTTTCAGAGATCATAAAATGTTTGATGGATGGATGATTCATATAGGAAATTGAGCACAATTAATAGCCTTTAGTTTCCAGTTTGCTACTTTACCATTGCAATAAATAATACAGGAGGAGGGACAATTACAACAGTATGTAAACTTCGATTCGAACTAAAGATTTTTTTTTAAAAAAAGCAAAAATGAAAAAATTATAGCTCTAAAATTGAGAAACTAGAATAAATTACATTAAGAGGGTAGCAAGAAATGCTAAATTATCATCAATGATCAAGTCCTATCATTTGTCCACATTGCCTTTAAGAAAAAAACTTAACATACATAGACACATACATATCACTAAATGTAAATACATTACTTATCATGCTGATGTCAGACATCTCATTTATTGTTCATGGAATTATCCGGAGGGCAATAAACAGACATTTACAATCACTGACTTTGTGTTCTATAAATAAAGAAAAAGGATGTTTGTAGATGCTAATTCAGAAGCATGAATTACAAACACTTTAGCATTCTCAAAAGAATGGGGTTCACTTACAAAATATAAATACTTTCCAAAAGCAGAATTCACTGTTTATATATAGACAAATGATCATATTACATTGTTATAGACAAACATATTGACAACTTTAGTACAATACAGAGTAATAATTTACTAAGGCTGTAACCTTAGAAATAAGCGTCTGAAAAATACGAAGGTAGGGACCTCTATAGGTCTTAAAAACACAAGCGTTTAATAAAATTTATAATTACAATACAGAGTATAATTTACGATAATTCAAGTTTATAATTGCCTTAAATAATGGTGAGCCATAATTAATCAAACTATACTCTATGATTCTGATTAAATGAATTTAAAGATGTATTCAGATTTACATTCACACACATGTATATAGAAGTAGTACAACATTCTCTTCTCAGTTAAGCTCAAGTTTTCAAGTGCCACTTGTAGATGCTTTTGTATTTACTGAGAAATTTATATTTTTCAGCAAGAATTTATTTAGAATAATCACTTTTCAATAAATACACATTTAGATTTGACAAAATTCCAAAACAAATGTGTCTATAATAATCTTCATTTTTTAACCATTCACTTCATTCATGTAGTATATTATAGTTCTAGAAACATTCATTATTACATTTTAAACTTGAAAGTTCTGAGACCGGGAGATTCATTGACTGATTTAGTGCAGTAGTAGCTCAAAAGCTAAAGGTCTCTGAATAGAAATTCAATTTCCTGATCAATAAATATTGGAGAGCTTTGCTAAGATTCCTAATATGTATTTTGACCAATTAGATATCGAATTGCATATTGTTCTTTAAATAGTATATGCCTTTATTGACTTGCATTACAGAAGTTTATTTTATAAATGTATATATACTGTAATGGTATAAATTATGGGTGAACTGGGAAGATGGAAGATCATCATCAATTTTTGATCACATAGTACCGTTAATGTGCAGGTCAACTATAAACTAAATTTCTAATAATAAAAATCAAATTGAAGTGAATGCACTTTAAAGATGATAGCTTTGTGTCATCCAGAGTTATCACATGAATATCCAAACACAAACATAAATCCCACATCCATATAACTAACCATTATGATTTTTAGAACAAGCCCAAGATCATAAGACTAAGAACTGTAACTGTGAACAATTTAAAGATAAATATAACAGCTTACTCTGCTTTACTTTAAATAATTTTAATGATATAATTTTAAAATCCCTAAAACATTAAGCTGTAATAAAATTAAGTCACCCACTCTGCCAATTCATAGAACAGATTGCTGTAGGAATAAAGACATTAACTCTAAAATATTTTTAAGCAATTATTTAATAAACTAACTGATTAATAATTGTAAAAAATTTTAAAAATGACATGATAACATAATTTAAATTTATACATTCTTATCAAATATGACTAACCAGCTGATTTTATTTCTTAAATTAATTAACTTTTTCTTTCAATAAGTTATTTTCTTTTAAATAACAAAAGTTTGTAACAAAATTTTCACAGAGATTAAAAAAAATTATAAACTAGCTTAATCCATTGTATAATTTTGGAAGAAAAATAAATGAATAAGAATTTCATTTTAAAACATAATGCAATTTCAGTGGTATCACTGCAATACTATTTCTATATCACTATTCTATAAATGATTTTTCAATTTTCATGATCTTTAAAAACATTAACCTGTCTATACATTTTGTTTTAATGCTTACTCTTAAGATTTTTATCTCACCATTTATTCAGATAATTTTAATGTTTTATTTTCATCTCAAAACTTCTAAAATTTTTATTTTACATGGCATTTTATTAAACTCATCACCTCTACATGCAAGTATTGCTATAACATCAGCAAATCTGATGCAGGGAACTTTTTCTACCTGTGATGCAACTCCAAAACTTTGAATAATAGTTGTTTAATAACTAATCTAAGTATGTATTAAACAAAACAGAGGATATATAGTCAGTAGTATAGTTGTTATGATTTTGAAACTAATTATTATTATACTATGATAAGAGCACAGATATATGGTGAGCATTTTTCATAGTATTTTTTCAAATTAATTGAAATTCAATTCCCAATTTACCTCAAGTCTATTTTAATCACAGCTTTATAGTTTTTAAACTTAAAATGAAGCATCCTTTTGTTTTCATAATTTTTTTAACCAACAGACCATAATTATTAGACAAATGTAACTAATTCATTGAATATTTTTATGGTTTTAAAGCTGTCAAGCTTAGAGAATGCTAAAAATAAGTCCATAAAAGATTAGGACTGTGAATGAGAGAGAAAAATTGAGAGATTTGTTATTAAAAATAAATTAAATGCTACTTGACTACATAAAAAGAGATGGAAAGACTGCAGGAAGCCAAGTTCTCATTATTTCTATATATATATATATATATATATATATATATATATATATATATATATATATATATATATATATATATATATATATATATATATATATATAATACAACAATGAGAGATAATGTGGATACACTCTTAGAATCAAATATGTTTTGAAGCATTTTGTAAATGAAGACTGGCAATTTTTATTAAACATTTTGTAATTTGTTTGTATGCTAGCAAAAAATTAATATAAAAGTGAAGATGTTATATATTTCAATTCTTCTTTATTATATCATGTGTGTATTTACGTAATGATAATTGCATTAATAGAATTTAAAGCATCTTAAAGATCATACATAATCATACCAAGTTAAAAAAAAAATAGGCAAAACTCTCCATACAATAGTACCACCTAGTGCAAGCCAGAGTAATCAAGGGTTTTACACATTAACCTTTTTGTATCAATGGATTACTTTGACTTGCATTGGGTCACACTACTGCATGAAGCGTTTTGTCTCTGTTTTAATATTTTGTGTAAACATAAAAAATAGTGATCATGTGATGTTTAGTGGTTTAAAAGAAAACATCTAAGAATTTACTTAATATCCATACTTTTTTAAATATCTGAACAATTATATTCATGATTTAAACAATAAGGTTTAGACTCTTTTATATGCATCTTATGGCAAGATCTCAAGTTCAGTGAATATCTTATAAGACACTCATTCCATTTGTAAGCAAGGGGAAGAAATCCATTTGTAATTATATTTTTTTTAATATTTAGAAAATATTTATTAATAAGAATAAATATTATTTATACAATAAAACAAGAAAATAAAAATGTATATAATGAAATAAAAATCCAATAAAAACTATAAAACAAAATGCTTATAAAAAAATTTTTTTTTGTAACATTATAAATAAATATCCACCACCCACTCCCCTCCCCCCCCCAAAAAAAATAGTACATTTATATGAAGAATACATATGTTTTACATATATAGGTATAATGAACAGACATATTTTATGTAAAAAGTTAAACAACTAGATAGGTAATTTTAAGTGCTTCATAATATTATTGCAAGCACTTTAATTCAAAATATAAATCTATTAAATCAAAATGTGTTTATTTATAGAAGTTCAATAAAATGGATGAATATTATTAAACAATATTACCAGCATTTTTATAACTTCAATATTTATTATTCATTTATGACATTCTTTTATATTACAAAGCAAGTTATAGTAGGAAAATAAAAAAAAAACCCACTATAATCTATTGTAATGGGATGGGGAATTATGGAGCTATCTAGGGTGATGGAAAATCATCATCAACAACTGCAAGTAAACAAAATATCAAATTAAATATCAAATTTATAATGGGATGGGAAATTATGGGGTTACCTAGGGTGGTGGCAAATCATCATCATCTACTCCAAGTAAACATAATATAAAATTAAATATCAAATTTTTAATATAAAATAATGAAAAGTAGTGAATATGAATCAATATAGAAATATAAGCATGATATAAAGTAATAGGCATGAGAAATTTAAGGGAGATCCCTCTGAGATCAGCCCAATTAACTCACTAGAATAGCTATAAGTTCACCAGCATTAAAATAAGTATAAATCATTCATCATCATGAATGATCAACAATCAAAATAAATCAATAGTCAATCTGATGACTGGATTTGAAATGGGTCTACTATAGATCAGATCAACTATTTATCCTTTGCCAGCATGGGGTAATTATTTAAATATTAATTTGGATGCAATATCTTAAGTGCTAATCCATCAGAAAATATAACCTTAAAAACATTAATGCTGGGATATTAAAACATACTGATCATCATCAAGACTCTGGCCACTTAGTACCATTAGTGTAGTGGCCAACAATAAATTCAAATTCTGATAAATACTAAACTAAATTAAAATGTAGTACATAGACATTAAAGAATATACTCTTTGCACCAACCCAGGATTATTGTCAACTGGATGCCCTATATACTAATATACTCACCTTTCATATTATAGACTGTTGTGCATAAATCTAGTTCAGAAAATGCAAGCTCTACAACTGATATTGTGAACAAGAAATGATGCAATACATAATACCCTAAAATATTTAAAATTAAGTCACTGGAATAATTTTAACAATAAAATATAAGTTTATTAATAACAGTAAAAAATGACATTAAGTTCTGCAGAATTTGGCTACACACATATAAGCCTTCTGATTTTGATTAATATACAAAATTCAAGTTATTACATTGTTATTTATATATATATATGTTCCAATATAAGACACATTTATATCCACACACAAACATACAGTATAGTTTCTGGACATATGTGAATCATCATATAAAAATAAAATAAAATTTAAATTATCACATTTTAAGAATACAGATACCTTATACTAGGTTTACATAAAACACATATATCATCACACAGATACATGGTATAGTAATTTATTAACATATTTGAATTCATAAATCTATAAATAAAATTCATTTTCTTCCTTATACTACATAATTAATGATAGATTTAACAGGTAAGTATGTGTATGGAAATGTATGTACACCCTGATGTTTATACCATATTTTATCAGAATAATAAAATAAATTAAAAATATCTTTCATAATTAACTCCATTTGGAAAATATACATAAAATTCACACATGTCAGTATATATAAAAATATAGATGATATAAATTAAAATTATTAATTAGCCTCTCTTTTATAATCAATAAAAGATTTCCTTTTTCCTTCTTTTTAAAAAAATATATTACCCTTTGACAGGTTACTGTAGATAGAGTAAGTATAAATGTCTTTAAAATACTCTAGGAAATTTCTTTTTTGGAATCACTTTTTTCTTTAAAAAAATTATCAATTGTCCATGAATTAATTCTTCATTTAAACAAAAAATTTTACTTGCTTTACTTTTTTAAAAATATATAGATTTTAAATGCCTCTTTTTTCAATAAACAATTAAAAATAATATTGGTCTCTCTTTATATATCCCACGTTTAAAAATGTCATTTTAAAAAAATTTAAATAATTCACAAGCTGCACTTTGTATAAATATGATGCAGTATGTTTATCTGTGATTCTTTGTATATAAACAAAGCAGCATATGGATATTTAATTTTTTTAGCAAGCTGATGGATTCTCTTGGTGAGTGGCACAATCAGGACAGGTATAGTCCAGGTAACTGTTAATCTGCAATGATTTCCCTTCTGTCTAACATTGAATAGACTTTAGACAAGCTGGTGGTTTTGCCCACATTAGGGCTATAAAGCACTGGAAGTTGCCCCTTTTTCTGCATATGAATTCTAATTTCACCATCATAAAGTAGTAGCTACTGCTGGATCCAATATCTTGCTTGTATTTATTTATTCATTGCCATTCTGTATAACTCTGAAAACCAACTAACCAACTTTTTTTATAATTAGAGTGAGGTGGAAAAAAATCATTAACTGAACAATGTTTTTCCTACGTTTATAATTTTTTTAATCAACTTTAATTCTTTTAAAAGCAACTTTGAAATTTTATCAAATGTATAATCTATAAGCTTAACTTTAAAAAAAAGATTTCTAAAATAGATTTGGGAATTTTTACAATTATTAGTAGATCTATTTTAACGCAAAACATGCTTGTTTTAATTTCAAATCAGAATTCAATAAAAATATTAATTAGACCTCTTTTTTGTTTAATTTATAATAAAATTTTATTTTAAATTCAAAATTATTTAATCCCTTATCATTCCAGTGTACTTGTAGAAAATATCTACAAAAAGAATTTGACTGTGTTTATATCTACTTTTCCTTTCAACTTATATATTTGTGTGCACACACTACTATGTTGTTATATGCTGTGAAACCCATACAGTTACACTATGTTTTAATAATCCAATTAACTCTCATAAAGAATTAATCTAATATTAACAATTATTTGTTCATTCAATGATTTGGCAAGATATAGACAAACCTGCTGGTAGATGACAAAAATGTTCTCCAACATTCTGATATGTTAATTTGATTAAGTCTACCATTAATAATAAGATCCATATTCATAACTAGTTGCTTCTGAAGAATGAAGATCAATGTTCTTGACAATATAATATAGGCCATTTCTATTCTGCTCTCCTCTCTAATAATTTACTAGTGATTTTTTAATGTCAGACTTTTTTAGATTAACATACAGCTTTATAAAAGATTATTGCTTTTATTTTTAATGTAGAAAAATAATACATTTGTATTTGTAAGTTCGCTAAGATAAATATTTCATTATTCATTTTATACATATTAGTGATCTCAATTATTTAATGAAACTTTAGGGAGGGCAGCTTCGCAGAGTTGGTTATGAAACTCCAACTAAGAATAATTAAAATCAAAGGATGGTTCATTATACCATATCATTACAATTTACTTTCATCAAACAGGCTGAGAGATTATCTATGAAGAATTGTGGTGCTAGCATATATGTCAGTAAAAGAAAATACAGCAACTTTGGCCAATAAGATTTCATCATTCTTCTATTTGATGAGGGTATGCTCGTGCTTCAGGCAAAGTGATACCTTATGGAGAGGTAGGTAGAACGTTGCTATGGTCTAGCATTCAGCAATCCATGCAAAGCTTCTGCTACTCTAATTCACTTGTTCCAAGGTATATCTATATATCCCTGTTTTAAACAAGAACACTAAAGAAGACAAGAGATGTCATAATCCTCCAGAGTGATAATACAGATGGATATCATCAAGGCAATAAAATATAGTTGGAAGAATGCAAAATGACAAGAGACTTCGGGATCCTCTGGAGTGATAGTATGGATGGACCTGATCAAAGCAATAAAATATATATTCTGACATATGCTAGCAGCACGATGGTAAAGAAATGAATTATTTAATTTAATAAGAAAAAAAAGCCTTAAATAGTTTAATGTGTATCACAATGATTGTTTTAAATAATGACCCATATAACATAAAATAATGAATAAGCAATTAAAACTAATGAAGCATGCATTTCTTCCCCCTTCTTAAATCACTTCCATTTTATTTAAAATATATAAAAAAACCAAATTTGCACACTTAAGAGTGCAGCTAACAAAATCAAGTGGTCACCAGCATTTTAGCGATGATTATTAAAATAAAATAAAGGAGTAAAACAAAATGGACATCCAAAATCTACCAGATTGGGAAATTATATTTATAAGTTTTAAACAAATTAGCATTAAATGATTCTGAATATACATTTATTAGAAAGAAAACTCAACATCACAAGCTATTTTAGAATTGAATAATGATCAAATAATTAACTACTCCCCCCCCCTCCTTTTGGGAATGGAATTAAAACAGACATGGAGCACATGAGATTGGATTTGATTGACAAGCATTATATATATAATAAAGCAAGAAATATGAAAAAAAATATTAACTATTTGAAGTTACTACCACACTAAATTACATTTACAATAAGAAGCATGAGTTGGATTAGTAAGTATACATTAAGATTTATTAGGGTTATAGAGAATCAATATACAGCATTGATAGAATTATTTTATAATATTTGCTAGCAGCAAAATAAAATATAAAGAAAAATTACAGGGAAAAGTGTTACATTTATGATTAAAATTTATAAACAGGGAAGGCAACTAAAATAATTCTTGGATTTATTACCTCATGATCCTCTGGAGCGATGGTACAGTCAGATCTGATTTTGGTGCAGCATCCTTTGAATTTTGGGGCAGGCAGGTTATGATTAGACTAAATGCATTTCTTCTCAGTCTCTGCACTTTCTAACAGCTTGGGCACTTTTAACTAGTAGGAGCTAGGTTATGGCATGGTGAGGAGATGGTCTCAGAGACTGAGGAAAGGTGGCTTGGGTTCCTCTACTTGAACAGCATTTTCAAAAATTTACACTGGCATGAAGTATGTTGGCAACATCTCATAAAACTCTTTCTTAAGTAAAATCCCATTTATACTGATTCAGATGTATTTCAGGAATGCTTTTAGTCACTACCTGAAGCTATATCCAATGAACTTTCTTAACCCCTTTGTTGAGAAGATACAAATGTCGATAAGGCCTGGAAATCTATTTCTCAAACTTTCTTATAATCAATGTAACTTTCCATTAGCAATTATTAATGAAAGTTTCAAGATATTTTTAATTTAAAGTAAAAATGTTATACTTAGACTTATTAGCTTCCTCATTTTTGTACAATTGAAATACACCTGGGTCTCATTTTACGTGATAGATAGGTTCCTCAGAAAACATGCGCAAATGAAATCGTGCAAAAATAGATGTAACTTACCTTGAAAAAGGGGGATACGGACTGTGATTTTTCAAAAATCGCATAAAAGCAAAGCACCAACATAAAATTACTTTAAAATTCGCGCAAAAAAAAAATAAGGAAATAAAATATGACTAATAAAAAATTTCAAATTTGAAAAAAATTGATACAAGACAAACTTTTTTAAACTATAATATTTAATTTTATTTGAAACAATATATTTTTATGCATAATTTACAGTAATTTACATTTTTTTATACACGTTTTAATTATTATCGCTATTTGCCGATAAACAGGTTCATTTGCAAACTGGTAAAAAATCAGATTCTTCACAAGAGGAAATACAACTAGTGCCAACTTCACACTCATGTTGTGTCAATGGTTTTCTGGTGACAACATAAGTAGTAATTAATCTTTGAGATGATGATTTTATTAATTGTTTATGAAACTAACAACTAAAAATTAAATTCTTATTTTTGTCTTTAATTTTTTAATTTTCAATTCCGTTTAAAAATCAAATTTCACATCACATTAATTTCAAGTCACCGTAAGTAATTTTTAAATCGTTAATTACAATTAAAAATCAGATTTTAACTTTTAATTGTGCCCACTGCTATTACTCACCTTTTAAAAATAAACTTGTGGACCCTAAATGATTAATAATTGATTATGTTCTTTTTTAAAAAGCAAAAACACAATGTGATTTAAAATGCAAAATTAACACGCACAATGTTTGAACAAATTTACATTATAATCTTGTAAAATTTAATGTGTGTATACATAAAATGTGGAAATCATGATTTTAATTTCATTATTGCATAAAATCTTACTATTATAAAGCACTGAAAATATTGAAATTACTAAGTTGAAAGTCGAATTCTAATAATGTGCTATTACTTTCAATATAACGTAACTGCACGAAATTTATTATTTAAAGTAATAGCGCATTATCGGAGTTCTACTTCCGGTGAAACATGAATCGCGTAACTTCAAAATCGTGTTAAATAAGTCCGCGTAAAAAGAGACCCAGGTGTAGTGAATGATTTCCAGAACCTTCTTGACAATTGCATTTCCTTTTGACCATTTTGGTACATTTTGATATAAAACAAAATATATACATTTAAATAAATACTACATAAAAAATTACAGTCTTTTATTTTATAAAACAATATTTCCTCCCCTTCCCTTTCATATATGTATATATATATATCACATATACACACGAATACTTTTCAAATATATTAATACAAAATTTTTTAACATTGGTGGGTGTGTACACGTAATGCAGATATATATGTATATGATGTATATGTTATTTAAATCGTGTGTGGTGGATTTGAACTCTGCTGGTTGGTTAGTTGGAGAAACCATGAAGCTCAATCTGCATCACAGATTGACTGCTTCAATATGCTTAATGAATCCAGGAAATAATTTTGCTATGATAATATTTCTTTGCTGTGGTTTTGCTTTTATTGAATGTGCTCACAAATAAAAAAAAAAAAGAGAGAGAAAAGAGAGAATTACAATGTATCATTTGTTTAAGCCTCCTAACTGTATTCTTTCAGCGATCTTCTTTGTAAAATTCAATTGTTGATGCCAACACAATTTTATTATATTTTTAAATTTATTATTTGTGAGGTCACAATATAGATATATAGTATACTTGTATAAGTTTGTATAAAGATTATAGGGATAAGTTAATATATTGATGATTTGTTCATTCACGTTATAGAGAGGGTTTTGGTATGACATGGCAAAAGGAAGGGTGGAAAAACTTACCTTCATTGTCAATTTAATAGGGATATCTAAATAGAATCCTGGCACCTAATAAAACAAATTTAAATTATTAAAAGTGACAATATAGAGAAAGTAAGTTAGTTATAATTAGAACCGTCTTACCTGAAAATATACTACGCTTACACTAAAACTTAAAATGGAAAGGTAATGGATATATCTTTAATATATATATATATATATATATATATATATACCTAATCTTACAGCTGTTCATGTCTAATAAATGGCATTAGACATATATAAAACAGTACAATATATATATTTATCTCAAATTCCAATCAAATGGAATCAAACATTAATATCTCAGAATCTGTTTTCAATGCTTTTTGCAAGTCTTGGAGACAAGTCTTAAAATAATATTTTTGACAATCTCTAACATATAAAATTATGAATTAAAAAAAAACAAAACACCAGCCTAATCATTCCTGATTGACAAGAAAAACAAAGATCTGATAGTAACTTCTATATAAAAAACAAATCACCCAAATATTGTGCTATTGTTAGTTTAAACTTATTTTGAAGGAAGACCTTTAAATTTGTGAGAATTCCTATTCCACTCAACCCAATTTGAATATTCTCCATTATCCAATAGGCAAATTCTTATTAATTAGTATTATACATACAGAATACCTAGAATTAGGAACAATATAAAACTGAGTGATTCCATTTTCTTATATCGCTTTTCTGGCAAAATGCTTTTTAGTCAGGGCATATAATTTCACCAAGGATTGAGTTTTTTCTTTAAATGGATGACATATTCATTATATTTCCAAACATTCAAACCTAGTAGTTTCTAAAAAAAAAAAATTGACATGATAATATTTAATTAATGATAAAATGTTTGGAAATGTATTTAAAGAAATCATATCAATCTAAAGCCCAAATAAAAAATGAAGAATGACAATAAACACAGTTTTGACTTTTATATTAAATTAGAATCTGACAAAATCAAGAAGGTCATATATATTATTTTACTGACTTACTTCCACTGAACCAACTACTTATACTAAATATTATTAGTCAAATCTGGCAACTGGTACTCTAACCGATGAAAGTGAAACATATATTAAATGTTTTCAACCCAAAACTCCCCTGATCATAGCTAGTATCTCACAGTAGTATGGTGAGAGCTATATAGGAATTATATCTCTCCCAACTTTATCCCTGAAAAGAATGAGTAGATGTCAGAAAAATAAATTCAAGATAGTTTCTTATAAAACATTAAATTTAGTCTATTCTACAGCAAGGACAGTGAGATAGAAAGTTTAATTTTAATTGGTCACAAGTTGAGAGAAACAATTCCTTAAAAAAAAAATCTTTTTGGAAGCAATCAAACAACGCATTATCACAAAATAATACTATTATTCATGATTCCCTAATCTTTTTTCTCACTTTTAATTTCCTTTGAATTCATAAAATAATAAAAAAAAATTCACCAAAAAAACATTTTTTTAAAAAAACACCACCAAACAATGTTTAAATAAAACAAAAACAGAATATTAGTCTGAATATTTTGTAATAATTACAGAGAAGTGGGGAGGGGGGATAGGTTTGTAGTTAATATTGAGCTGCTTTATATACAATGTATTTAATTAATTCAAGAATCATAACAAGATAAGTGATTTTTCTTTTCATCCATCACTGATTTTTCATTATACAGTACCATTAAAAGAGCAAAAGCAAGAATATAATGACAATCTTGAATCATTTGGGTCGTTACTTAGCTATAACACAAGACAACACTATTCTATATAATCTATATATATATACATCTTGTCAAACATTTCTTCATGCCTCCTCTCTGCCATTTTTTCTTTTCCATATAAAAAAAGACTGCTTTGCCTGATTTGACCATTAACTAGGTTTAAAATAATGTTGTTTATAACTGTTATGATTTTCAATCCATGGTATCAAAAATTTGATATCATGTTTCACATTATAATTTTTTTTTTTTTTAAATTTCTCTTTAATTGTTCATGACAATTTTGTTTAAAACCATCAAAAATCACATGATCATCATTTCAGTTGGATACACATGCTGTTAATACAGTAACAAATTCCCTATACAATGGTGTCACTAAGTGCAAGTCTTTGTAATTAATGGATGCACAAACCTTCCTGCATCCATTAATTACAAAGGCTTGCACTTGGCAGCACTACTGTATTGAGATTTTGATACAATTATGTTTGTTAAGCCAATATTTATTTCCAACTTATGTTGGTAATAGATGTACTTTAATTACTTGCTAGTTATTTTTGTCACTTAGAATAAGATGCTTACAATAAGCAAAAGAGATCTGGTTCCTTATTGTTCTTATTAATAATGTCTATTAATTGTTCAATGTATATGTACTTAAAAACATTGAATTTCTATGAATCAGTTTATGATCTAAGAAAGAATGGCATCCATTCTGTGAATGCAATTTATCACTGAATTATACATTAAATTTAAAGATATTTTTTAAGAAAGTATTTTTATAAGACTTATAATAAAACCTTATATTAACAGCAAGGAAAATGATATGCATGTTGAATTGAGTTAAGAAAATTTTTTCTATTTTGGTAAAGGTGAAATAAAAAAAAAAAATCTCTAAATAAACTTATTTAACTTTAAACATATCTTTGCGAATGATTATTTTATTACTAGCTGGCTTATAAATACTTTACAGACTACGCTAAACAATAAAGTATTAATCTTCAATAATAATTACCTCTTAACTGCACATTGTGATATAATATAGTATTTCTATATTTTTAACTTTTTAAAGCTGTTTTAGTTTATTTCCCATTTCAATTGAATTTGCAACCTTCATCAGAAAATATTTTACATTTTATTATATTGCATTTCATAATGTTAAATATAAACTACAAATACATTTTTATTTTTTTAATTTAAAAAGATAATTGATCCCCATTATAAGTATTTTGTACTGAAACAGTATTCATCAGTTGGTCCAGATTATACATCTTCCATACATGTATATAATCAGCGCTTAGTTTATATTAAGATAGCAAATATTCAAACTTTAATGGATAAGCTTCAATTTTCTCAACTCTCCAACTTTTCAGCCAACCATATCATTGACAATCTGATGATGGAACACTCAAAGCCTTTGTTGATGCCAATATTATCTGACCACTCATGTATAGGATCTTAATATCTTCGTTTAAATACACAAAAAAGGGAAGGGCAAAATACAATCTTAAAAACTTTTAATGAGAACAAATCTCAAGATCTGATTTTATCTTGAGTTATAATGGATTTAAATAAATTAATAGAAACATTTCAAAGATTAATATTTTAAAATATTTTGATAACTATGCACTTTTATTTTTAAAAAAATGTATGTACACATATGTATATGAGATGGTAGAAAATACCATCTTAGTATTTTTAATTATCTTGAACTTTCAACATATTATCATTGTGTTTTATAAATTTAATTTGGTGTGACTATTCCTTCATCATTTTCCAATTTCAAAAAATATTTTTATCATTAATTATTCTTTTTTTTGATAATATTGAAATTTTTATTTCTTGATATTAGATTTAATTTCAGTACAAATTTCTATCCAAGAATTTTAAATGATTTCTTTTTATTAATCTTTTCTGTTAAAATATCAATTATTCATGATAAATATCTAATATTATTTGTCAATTTAAACAAACTGCTGATTTCATAATTAAAGATTTACAAATATTCTATTTTAAAAATACAAAATCAACTTTATTCGAAATAAAACATATTATCACAGTTCTATTTAAATAATAATGCTTTTAGTTTATTATGAAATAACTTATTAAAACAGGCAAAACTCTCTATACATATTGCCACTGAGTGCAAGCAGAGTAATCAATGAATGCCAGAAGGCTTGTGCATAAAATTCCCATCTAGTGCCTATTCATCCAATATCCCTACACTAGTTTCTGGCTTGTAGCCTTCATCAGTGAGAAGCCTTGGATCTGAGAGCACTGCAACTAGATCTTAGGATCTAATGCAACCCTTCAGCAGCCATCTTTTATTTCTACTTAACTATAAAACTATGAGTCTTAAATTGAAATCATTCATTGATGAAGGCCATAAGCCAGAAACTAGTCTGGGGATATTGGATGAGTAGATACTAGATGGGGATTTTATGCACAAGCCTTCTGGCTGCTTTGCACTGAATGGCAATACATATAAAGAGTTTTGCCTGTTTTAATAAGTTATAAGCAAGCATAAGAAAAGATGATCATGTGATGTTTATTGCCTTAAAATGAAATAAGTTATTGACATACAAATATTGTTTAATGTTAAACAATTTTAACACAATTGCAAAATAATTCAAAACAAAAACTTTAAGAGCATTCCTAATTTAGGTGCTGATTGTTATACATGTATGTGAAAAGATAGTTTGATTAAAGCCATAATTATACAATAAATTCAAATAATAATTAGTAGACCAATGTAAGTTATCAGCTAATTCTACAATCATATTAATAAATACTACTGACAAAGAATATAAGTCAGATAATAATACATCAACTTCAACAATAAAATTTATAATGATACTTTTACATGATTTATATAAAGCAACAATAATAAAAATAAACTGAGAAAAATTCAAATTAATAAAAATATATTCAATAGAGGACAGTGTTAAAATGTGATAATTAAAATTAACAGCAACTACTGAATATGAATGAGTTAATGGAGAAAGAATGCTTGAAAACCGATCCAGAATATGTAAATGGTACTTTTTCATAAAAATTCAAGATTCAGTTAAAATTATTACATCATAAAAATCCACATAAAAATTATTTAAACAAGCTACAAATTTACCAAAATTAGATCTAATATTTCATATATTCAAATGAAAAATATTAAAAGCAGATAGTTTTTTGTTGAGAGAAGACTTTATAAGACCTCATGTTGTAAAATAAATATCAGAAAGCAGTTAACTTTATTTCATTTTTAATTAAAATATAGAGAGAATTCCTATAATTTTTAACACAAACCAATCTATTATGTATAAAAGCCAACCCACTATATTTTCACATTCTTTGTTTAGCTGAGCATAAAAGATCTCAAATCTACAAAATAAAAAAATTGATTTATATAAATATATCTATTACTTTCATTTAATAAAATGTCAGAAACCTATATGATTTGACTAAACTTAATATTAATTAAATAAATTTAAATATAAAAAAATGAATTAGTTTTTTTATTTTAAAATATAAATACTTAAAAGCCAAAAGAGCAAGCTAAAATAGAAAAGGATATTTGAACGATTGTCTTTCTATATAATATATTAACCAATTAACAATGTTATAATAATGGCCTTAAATTAAATATAATTTTATTTATAGATATGATTATAATTATGATTAAAAAGTGATAAAATTTGTATTGTATATTATAAAATATTACCTAACTTCATCACGTATAGAATATTATTATATAGCAAAAATATTAAGTTACAATGAAGTCTGCTAAAAAACAAATTAATTGATTATAGAAAACCATTTATTATGCAATTATTCCATTGTAATTTCCAATAATGTGAATAAATCTAGAGATAATCTATTTTAAATCCAGCCAAAATGAAGTTTACCATCCAAAATAATCATTTAAGCAAAAAAAAAAAAAAAATCAAAAATATAAAAATACATAAAAAAGTAATTGCTATAAGTACAGTACAGTTATATTTTAAGGACAATATTAAACTTCATCCTTTAAAAGCATAGAATTAAACATATACTTACATATTCTAATAAAAATTCTGGATTATTGATTTAGAACTTCCAACTTTTTGGAAGATAAGGTGCAAAAGCAATTCTATATGCTTATAAGCGTCCCCATGTCTGATAATACTATGCAATGTAGTTCTTTTCCTGAATCCAGTGAATCCTACTTTTTTAGTAAAAAATTCCTTCACAGGAACAATACATGTTACTAGCAATCACAGAAAAGCCCACAAACAAGGGCTTAACTATTTTACTGCTTTCTCTTTAAATTATTTTTTTCTCATTTCAGTACTGATCAATTTTTTAATACTATTTTCCCCTGACTTATGATTAAAATGAATATTTATATATAAACAAAAAGAATTAAAAAACCAAAAACTAGTGAAATTGAAGTAGTTGTAGAATACTAAATTCAAATAAACTCATGAAATATAATAATATCTAAAGCTTTAATCAAGATTGAAACATTGGTGAATAGTTTTGTGCATGTGATTACTATTCCAGCCAGTAGCACTTGTTATAACATTTGTTTATATTAGCCAATGACATTCACTGACTTAGTGATTCTTTGCTTGGCATTTAATTTTCTACAATTTAATATTATTTTGGATTACGTTTTTTATTTTAAAATTAATATCAATCAGTTTTCAAATTCTAGTTTTATGGTATGTAGTTAAAATTATTACAATATGTGCACATGGAAAAAAACTTTTAAAGAAAAATATGTATAATATCTTTATCACCAGAGATTAGATCTCTATCATTTTATGTTTTTCATTTTGAAATATAATTTTTAACAGAATTTTGTTTTGAATTTTTTAACATCAAATATCAATCATCTTTCAAATTCTATATGTATAACTCATGGCCAAAATTATTACAGAAATACACTAAAAAAATACTTTAAAAATACATCATATATTTTTATTACTTTATTACTAGAGATAATAAAAGAGATAAACAAATTAAATTAATAAGCTTTAGATTTCCATCATTTTACTAAAGCTTTTATTTATTTTTTTGATGGCTAAAATTATTATACTATATGTATGTAGAACATTTTTAAACAAAAAAAACATGAATTTTTTTAAAACATCAATATTAAGATCGACTTTCAAATTTTGCTTTTATGTCTTGGGGCAAACTTAAACAATATGTATATTTAGTAGATTATTTTTAAACAAAAAATATGTACAGCTGTTTATCCTACTAGAAACAGAGCAAACAAAATTAATAACTTTTTTAGGTAGCAAACAATCTAACATTCTAGCATAATCAACAGCAAACTGTAATTTCTTGAATCAAAAAGTTGTATTTTTTAATAATTTGTATTAATCATTCATTACACTAGAGATTAACCAATAATGAATATTTAATTGATTCAACTCAAAAATTTCACTATCAAAACTGTATCGCATCTTAATTGCTGTTCCAGTAAGTAAACCATCTATAAACAATTCTAAAGACGATTGTTATCAAAAAAAAACCCAATAATAATATTAGTGCAAGTACACATTCTTATTTAACACCAGTTTTCATTTCAAATGCCACATATTTTTCACTTGCTTTCTTTCCATCATTTAGAAGCTGCATAATATGAATACATTTTGGTGGGCATCCAATTAATTCCAGATAATACTATAAATCTGTTCAATTAATTGAGTCAAATGCTTGATCACATCAATAAAACCAATGTATAAATAATTATTTTATATTTCCAACCCTTTTCATTTAATTCACAACAAAAACCATATCTAGAGCACTTTTTGATTCTTTAAAACTACATCAAGTCTCTGGTAACTAACTATTCATCTATGACTAGAAGAAACCAATTCAACAAAATCCTTGAAAAACCTGTGTTGTATTGGATAATAATAATAATCTATGATAATTACCATAGTCTTGTCCAATGCCTTTATTTCTATAAATTGAAACAATAGAAACACATTTATATTTTGCTGCTGAGTGCTTTCGAGAGGCGGGTTCTCATATTCATAGCTCTGAATAAAGTAACTCTCTATAATTATATGCAAATTATACAAGGTTAAAGGTTAATTGCTTCATTTCTTCAATATCGAGAAGCATGTGTCTTTATGATTGATAGCATTGCAATCCATAGGGATGAAGCAGGCCTCTTTCACTTTTCTTTTCACATCATGTCTCTCTTTGCAGACCAGGTTGATCTCTTGTGGTTCACACTGGTGTCCTGCCAGTTTCTGATGTAGTGCAAGCATAATGGAACTGACTGTGCCTTGGTGTATGCATATCTGTGTTGTAGTAATCTGGTATAATTTGCATATAATTACAGAGAGTTACTTCACTCAGAGCTATGAATATGAGAGCATGCCTCTTGAAAGCACTCAGCAGAGAAATTTAATAATAAAAAGTTAACAGTAGCTTTGCAGATTAGGTGTTAATAGCACCAATATTGTTTTACTCATATAATTTTTGGCACACAAAGTTTTCGAAGCAAGTTTGTATTAAAACATACTTATAATACAGCAATATAACTTTGTGAGTTATATTCTTTAAAAATTCCAATATTTTTGAAGCTAACATGTTATCAATATATTATAAAACTTTTCAAAGTATTTTATCAAGACCTACAGATTATAAAAGAGCAAAATGTTTTGACTTCACTAAGCGTGATATCTTAGTCCAAATTAAAATGAACAGATAAAATGGATATCATTAAAAGTCATCATCTCAATTATTATATTATTATACAAAAGATTATCAAAATATTTCTTTTACCTGTTCAAAATATCTTTGGTTTGATATAAAAGGCTGAGATTATACTGCTTTCAGTGCATTAAAAAAGGTCTAAAATGAAGACAATCCAGAAAATGTCTGTATATCTTTTGTAGTTTTAATTTACCAATTATTTTTAAGTTTATCAATCATTGAACTTCTGTTTTTAAATTTCACATGCACATATGCTTGCTTTATAGAAATAATGTTGGATATTTGAATACGTTTGATATACTATATTAGTTAGAGATATTAGTTAGAGATCATATAAATAAAAAATAATTTATGAATATATAGAATTAAAGCTGAAGTTACTGTAAACCCTCAATAAATAAATAAAAAAGTACACAATGGAACCATTTTGTACTCTAGCTCAGATTTTATTTAAGCATTTAATTTATTGATGTGTTACAATGCAAAACATGAATTCTCTATATAAACATAATTTCAGTAAAATCATAACCATTCTATAGTTTAGCTAGGATTGTATTTAAGATTTTTAATTTATTGATGCAGAGTCGAATTATATATACCAACATGATTTCTCAATAACCGTAATCATTCTATATAGAATACATGCTCTGCGTTGTAACACACCAATAAATTGAATGCTTAAATATGATCCAATGCAAAGTATTAGTGAGTCCAGTTTATATTTTTTGTTGATGGGTTTGTATTCAGCTCACAAGGAATTTACAGTAACCCCCACTTTAGTTGCATCTATGTTTAAGCTATTACAATTAATATTTACATATATAGAATTATGAATTAGCTATAATTTAATATTGGAAATGAGAAGTAGTCTACTATTATATATAATCTCTGTTAAATTGAGAGAAATAGTCTCAGTAGCAAGGTAGCATTTTAAAGTACTTGGTTACATGTTTAAAGAAACTACTAAATACTATTTGGACATCTTAAAAAATACACATCTCTACCTTAAAATTAAAGCAATTGAGTGATGAAAAGTATTAAACTATTAACTTGAATTTCAAAATGTGAAAAGTGGCTGGATGTACTAAAACGATAATTTTTATTACATGAAAAGCTAATTAGTTTGAAAATAGTTGTGGTAGAATAGTGCAACACTATGGAATAATACAGAGTCATACCTGGAGTAACATGAACATCAAGTACCCTAAATTAGTTAGCCATTGTGACTTGAGTTTCCTTAGGGGCAAGGGTTTAATAAGAGGATTCATGAATATTATTTGGTCATATAGTCTCTGATACTACAAATACATGGCTACCTGAATCCAGTAGGATTTCTACAATTACACCCTCTAGTGTTATTCTAATTTTAGGACAATTCTGTCATAAATATTAAGGTACTTTCTCCACTTGATCACATATTAAATTTTCTATGGTATATATTGCATTATTCTTATGTATTTTGTTCCCCTTTATCATCCTAGGATCCCATTGTGAGGAACTAATTATTGAGGTCCCTCCTTGTTTAACAGCTTTTCTCAAAAGCTTTTAGGCTCTGTCCTAACTTGGTTCATGTTCTGGTCAAGGGATGATAAACCATATTCCTGATGTGTACTTCCTTGGTTAATGTTTGATCCACTTCTAGATCTTCTAACTATTCAGATTCTTGTAGGACTATTTATTCACCAGTTGAACTTCTCCTCCATGGTGGAACTTTATTTCTTCAGTTATGATATAATGGTGGTATCTTGATTTTTCACTCCCCCATATTTGATAGCATTCATATGTGGATTATTATCTCCTCTGTATGTCTATATTAATTGGAGATTTAAATCCTTGTTCCTTTCCAGCATATGCAGGTTTGCTGCAGTCAAATGCATTTAACAGTTCAGCCACCTCCTCATTTGTATGCCAATTACTGCCAATCTACATTCTTTTAATATGGCTTGGAAAGCTACGTCTTAATATTCTTATTATTTGCAATTCTGAGAGAGGATCTGCAGTGAGTGCTCTCAATTTTGCTACTTGCTTTCTAAAAATACAGTGTAGGTCTCACCAGGAGGACTACTTGCTTTCTAAAAAATGGAGTGTAGGAAATCTCTTGGGTTACTTTATGTTTAACCATTTCTTGGTAATCCTCACTCCAGTAGCATTTCATGATTTCCTGCTTGAACTCAATAAAATTATGAGGATGGGTGAATACTGACACTCACCATGCCTGGAATGCACCTTGAAGATGGCTACAGGCTATTGCTATCTTTGCCTCTTCAGTTATGGCATTAATGCTGAAATATCTTTCCAGACTATTGATGAATTCAATAGGTGCCTCACCAGCATTTTCTGAAAAAGTCTTTACTTTAAGGAACTGGTTTACAATTCCAGGCATTTGGATGGTATATTTACTCTCTATATTCCTTGTTTCAATGTATACATGGCAATTTTGCTTTGGTTTGACTATCTTGTCTATGGACATTCTCCAATTATTTTAATATTTCTTGGATTCTATCATCATCTCTGACCTGCAGGAATTTAATTTGATTAGCCAGGTCCCCTATATGCTCTTCTACCAATTCCAGGCTTCACTCTCTTGCCTCCTGAACTTGGCTAATTTTATTATTCATTACTTCTTGTATCTCTTTTATTTTCATATCCTGTTCTTCTTTGTTTTGTCCCACTTCTTCTTCTTTAATCTGTTTGATTCAATCTGCTATTTCATTAGCCATACTTTTACTGTTTTCAACAATTTTCTTTAGCATATCTTTTATTTCTTTCAAGCTTTTTCTGTTATTTTTTTACTTTCTGCATCTCTTTGTTGATTCTTTAAATTATTATTTTCTCTTTGTTGGTCTGTCTTTGTATTCTCTTCTCTTTGTCTATTATCATTTTCTCTTTGTTAGTCTCTCTATTTATTCTCTTCTTCTCTTTGTTTATTATCATTTTCTCTTTGATAGTCTCTCTTTTTATTCTATTCTTTTCTTTGTTTATTATCATCTTCTCTTTGTTGGTCTCTCTTTTTACTATCTTATTTAAACATTTCTAATAATTGAGATAACACGGAAACCTCTTTTTTTTTAATTCCATCCATTGGTTGCTGATCGTCTTCTTTTGAATTATGTTCTTCCATCTTTTTTGCTTTTCTTCTTGTCAGCATATATGTTTATATTATAGATTTTTATTCTTCCAAAAGAAAAAAACTGTATTGAATTATTTTTACACAAGAACTGCAAATCTAAACTTAAATATCTCATAAAATAAGCTAGACATTATTTCTTCTTTCATGCAACCATATTTCACCTTACCTGACACTACTACTATATTATCAATACCCCTAATATGCCTTTCCTTCAATCTTATTGTTTCAATACCTGGTTTTATTTCATTAATTTATTTCCCCTGCTTTATTCTCTCATTCTGTCCTGTTTGTGAGTGTGTGTGACTGATTTTCATTTCTATTGTATTTTTTGTTATAAGTATATATGTGTATACAAACACAACTTCATGTCAAGAACCATTTATCAAAACCTTTTCTTATAGAGCTGATGAGAATCTAACAGCAAAATAATGCATAGTCACTTGAAATTTTAGGATAGATACAGAATCCAATCACTGGACTATAAGTATACACAATGCGGCATGAATTTCCAAAGGTCTATCTCAATTTAGATACTATAAATCACCATAACCCTTGATATGGTATAATGCAAAACTCTTTGCATCACTTTACTCTTTTGAGTCTTAGGAGCTGGAAAATTGCTCCCTTTCTTCGAGGCTTAGAAGCTGAGGATCATGGCAGGACTATGTTAACTGGACCATGATAAAGAAATATGAAAATTGGAAAGAGGGTTGGAGCAATGCCTGAGAAAAAACACTTCATAGAGTTGTGTGAAAACACTGCATTCTCAAGCCAATACAAAACCCCTTATCCATCACCAAAACTGAAACTATGAAAAACACTGCATTCTCAAGCCAATAATAAAACCCCTCATCCATCACTAAAACTGAAAGTACATCTAAACAAATTTCAGCAATCAAAAACTCAATCCAATCTCCAAAATTATGCCTTATCTGTTCAACTTTAAATATGAATTCCTTAAATAAACATTAATATTTCTTTTGTAATTTATAATTGTATTATAACAATCATTCTCTATACTCTTATCACATTTTATAGTAATATGTTCAAGTTAATTCTATATCAAAATACAGAATTTTGTTTTTCAGGTGTATTTCTGAGACTGACTATTAGAACCTGATCATCATCGTGCCCACAGTTGGGTCACAAATTGTAATGCTACTGAGAAACATGGGATCATAATCTGGTTAATGGTCACTAGTACATGAACATCAACTGCTCTAAATTGGTTAGCCATTGGTAACTCTACAGAAAATAGGGGGTTAAACCATGAGGAATCTGAGGAATTGTATTTTTATCTTCAAGTTTAAAAAAAATTATAAAGACCAAACTAAATAAAAGGTAGTGCATGGACTTCAAAGAATATCCTCTTCATGCCAAACCAGGAATTATTATCATCATCATCATCATCATCATCATCATAGATACACATACACTAAATATAAACCCCCTATCCCAAATAGCTGTTATGCACAAATCTAGCTCAGGAAGCAAAAACTCTATAATTTATTACTGTGAGCAAGAGGAAAATAATAAATAAATTAGCATATTATAAATAATCTTATCAATTCATGGGCTTTCCCTACTTATAAATAACTAGTTTTATTGGGATTATCAAGAAAAAAACTAAATCTTAGAATATAAGCTGTCATGATATAAAGTCGCACACACAATAATTCATGAAACAGGAATTGAATAGAATAAAGTAATTAAGATTAGAAAGAATTTTTTTAAAAAACAATTATTTAATATCTAATTAATAACAACAACAAAAAAATGACATAAATAGTAGATAATATCAAACATCCATTTCATAAAAAAAAATACATTTTTACAAAATTACATTAACCAACTAATTAATTTTTATTCATGAATTAACTTTAAATTCATTAGGTTCTTTTGTTAAAATTTTTAAGAGTTTGTTAAAGATGTTCACACCAAAAAAAATCAAAGATAGCAATCTTTGTTTCTACCCAGAGGACAAATTGAAAGAAAAAAAAACTTATTACATTTATGAAACAAAAAAAAAAACAGATTTTCTATTAATAAAAATATAGTGTGTACATATAAAACAAAAAAATTATCTATAGCCATGGCTCTCTTGTCTATAAAGGCCTTTCCAGATACAATTTCAGTTTTTCCTAATGAAGTTTCTTCTTGAAGGTTTCTAAACATGGGCCTGGTTAAACTTGTCCTTTCCTAGGTCTATACCAATTCCAGGTAAATGAAAATAGTAATTTTTGTCTATTTAGTTTTCCTCTTGAATTCCTAGATGAAACAGATGTAGACAGAGAATCATTGGTCTTGGTTGAAGGCAAGGCTGTAGACTGCTTAATGGGGTTTTATCTTTCCTACATTTTCTTCCAGTGAAGGCAGGTTACAGGGAAGATTATTCCTAGCTTTTAGCTGAACTTAGCACATGGTTTTCAATATACAAACCAATTTTAGTGCTAAACTAATAGTATGCTAAAATCTAGATTAAAATTTTCTATTATTATATTCAATAACTTGATTAAGATTCCTGATGTGTTATGCCACAGGTTAGTAAAGAATTCTGCTTCTTTCTTGCCAGCAGTTGGATTAAAACTTCATTGCTTTCTCTTCAACAGCTAAGTTAGGAATACTTTCTTCTACTATGTTTTTAACAGCAGAATTAAGATTTGACTGCTCTCTTCAACAATTAAGTTAGCAATAACCTCTCTCCAGACATTTGGGTATAGTTACTAATTCACACCCCCACATATATTTTTTTAAAACAATCTTGCCCACAAGGCAATTACAATCTGTCTCTTACATTATCATTTTCATGACAACCAATTAAATAAAATTTCATAACTACAATTATTCAGCTAATTATCTCCTTAATCATAGATTAAAAACAGATTAAGAACAAGAATTTAACAACATAAAATTCTTGACATTCCTTTATAATTAAAAATCAAATCTTGCAACAAAAAAAAAACAACAAGATAATCTGTTAATTGCATTGATTTGATTTTTTTCATTTTATTAAATAAAGATAAAGAAAAGAAAACAACTCTGACAAATTAAAATTTACAAATTTATTAAAATCCTATTTTTGCTCTTCCCTTTTATTTTCTATTTTTTTTTTTAAAAAATATGCTTAAAATATATTTAATGTTTGAGAATTTTCATATTATCATATGGGAATTTTACCATGATTGAGTTAAATAATGACTCTTTAATAAAAATAGGTTTAAGAAAATTTGATTCTTTAGTATTTTTCTTGCTATGATGTATTATCCTGGAGATGTATTAGTCTAATCTTCCGATCTTTAAGTTAACATCTCCAAGTGATTTGCAGCAAACTTAATCGATAAAATTTGTTTGCAGATCATGTGAAGGCATTACCTTGAAGATCATAAGATTAGACTAATACTTCTTCAGGGTAATACTTCATAGCAAGAAAAATACTAAAGAACATCTGTGGTAGAGACATCAGATGGCGCCATGTTTGCTGTTTCTGGAACAAAAAAAAATTACATAAATAAATAATAATCGACTAAAATTCTTTTAAATATAAAATGTCTAAAAATCTTTTAAAATAATTACACAAATATTTCTGTACAAAAAAAGGAAATAATTTTTATATAAAACAGACAATTAATAACACTCTACCCAATATACTGCGAACCTGTCATAAAGTGCAAATGGCGATGTAATAAACATGTTTCAAGGTATTATTTTAAAATAAGAAATAACTATAAAATAAGGGCATATTATCCTGAAGATATATTAGTCTAATCTTCTGATCTTTAAGATAACATCTCCAAGTGATTTGCGGACCAACTTAATCGATAAAATTTGTACGCAGAGCACATGAAGGTGTTACCTTGAACATCACAAGATTAGACTAATACATCTTCAGGATAATATGCCATAGCAAAAAAATATTAAAGAATACCTGGTAGAGACATTGGATGGTGCCATGTTTGTCGTTCCTGGAGCAAAAAAAAATTTACATAAATAAAATATAATCGACTAAAATTCTTTCAAATATAAAATGACTAAAAATCTTTTAAAATAATTACACAAACATTTCTGTACAAAAAAAGGAAATAATTTTTAAATAAAACAGACAATAAATAACACTCTTCCCGATATACTGCAAAACTGTCAAAATGCCAATGTAATAAATGTGTTTCAAGGTATTATTTTAAAATAAGAAATAATTATAATATAACAAAAAAATCTTTTAACATAATTGCACAAATATTTCTGTAAAAAAGGGAACTAATTTTAAAATTAAACAGATAATAAATAACACTCTTCCCAATATATTGCGAACCTGTCATAACGTGCAAACATGAAAAATCTGTTTCAAGGCAATATTTTAAAATAATAAATAACTATAATATTTTGTAGTGAAAATAGGATTTCAAGATATTACAAATGACTGTAAACAATAACAAAAAATGGATATATGTTAGGACTTCTGATTTTCTGCCTTTCATTACATAACAGCCTCCAAGTATATACTTCGTGTAGATAATTGTTCCAGTCAATTATTGTTTTGGTCACCATTTTCACTTGATCTGCACAAAATTCTATGGACTCAATTGTCTGGACCAACTATATATAAAGTGAAGTGCGGTGGCCAAGCTAATTTTAATCCTTCGAACCATATAATCTTTTCTGATTGGAGTTTTTTTCCAAACAATTCTTCAAAGTTCATCACCACTGCTTCTCTGAATTATGAATGTATTTCTTCATATTGTGGCCTTTTTCACATAATTTAACATTCGGTTTAATTCTATATTTTTGGAAAAAAAGGAATCACATCTTCTTCAGAAGTCGGTAGATCCCATAACTTTAAAGCATCATTTTTCTTGTCTTTCTTAGACATCTCATTGTTTTCAGACATTTTGGTAAAAAAAGATCAATAAAAATCTCACTAAGGCCACACAAAAAAAATCACTGTGCTGACACGGATAACACAATAGCATAAGGGACAGAGAAGTGACAAAAATTCACATAAGTTTCTCATCTTTTGAACTCTCACAGGTCATCATGTAAAGATCTTGACCATTCCCATGAATTAATCAAGCCAGGTCTTAATTGTCATGACATCGTTCATCTAATCTTCGATGAAATCTTACCAGCAAAAAACATGTTAAGGGTAATACATCATAGAAAGAAAAATACTAAAGTACTGAAGATTTTCCCCCATTAATAAAAAAATTTTTTTTTAAATTATCATACGTGAGGAATATGCTGCCAACTATCTATTTTTTTTTTCTAGTGCAGCTATGTAACCAACTGGTTGCAATAGTAAATTATTGTCTCTAATATTCATAACTGAAAGTTTGCAAAGTTGGTTAGAATAGAAATTAAGGCCAGTATTGTTCAGTCAAAACCATTACTTGAAAAAGGATTAAAATAATCAAAATTGCCTATTGAAATTTCTAAACAAAGTAATTTGTTATAAGAAAGTTTTATTAAAATCTTTCAACAAAATATTGACAAGTTTTTAAATAAATCATTAAATAAAGTGACTTTAGCCTTAAGTTCAGCTAATGAGTCAGAAGCTTATTACATGTTTTTTTTTATATTGTTAATTGTAGCAATAATCTTAATATTTTAATTTCTCATATTACAGATAGGAAATCTGATAACTGCTTTTAATTACAACTTCCAATTCAGAAGTTATTACCTTGTTGTAAAATGGAAGTTTATATTTCTTCAAAACAACAACAATGACCAAGGCCAACAATAGTAATAAAATAAATAACCGAATACCTTTCAAATAAATAAATAATCAATCAAACAAGATTGAAATAAACAACTATTAATAATTATATTTAAATATTTAAATATAATTATTAATAGTTATTTATTTCAATCTTGTTTGTTTGATTATTTATTTATTTCTGTTTGTGACAACATTATGGACAAATAAATCATATTGGATATTTGACCATCATAGTGATTTCGTTTCAAATAAACATCCTTCATAATGGCCTTGAACAAAGCATATTCACAGCAACCAATGATGGCTAGTCAACATTTCATTCACAATAAGAATTATCTCTACAACCCTAGAGATAAGCATTGATTAAATGCATGGCAGCTAAAAGTATTTTACAATATTTATTAATTTTTTCTAGCATTTTAATTAACTTACTTTCTAATTTTTAGAACAAATAATTTATTTTTTGTTAAACATTTTAATAAAATGTCACATGACATTTTTCTCTCGACTTATTTTCGGTTTTTTTCTGTGAGAAAGATTCATTTGAAAATGGATATTATATGCAGAGTATGTGGGATAAAAACACTTTAAATGTTCACTTAATAATCTTGTACAGTATATATAATTTTCTCAAAAAAATAAAATATTAGATAATAACATATATAACAAACATTAATACTGGGTTTGCTTTTTCAACATTCTATTTTATAATAAGAATTTATGGTAAAGAAGCTTTTGCATTAATCTCTTAAGTCAGAATTTTATTTATTTTTTCATCTTATAAGAGAAATTCCAAAAAAAAATCTCAGAAATTTTTCAGGAAATATCCTCTCACCCATAAGGCAGTGTCTCAGGAGGAATAAGAACTTACATTTAATAACTTTATTTCCAAAATGGTATTTCAAAAATACAATTGTTTGTTCACATTATCATTACTTTTGACATTGATAAATTTGCTTTTCAGCAGAAGTCACATGTAGATGTTTACACGTAATCATAAACTCATCCAGCAGATAGATACATATAACAGACAGTTGAGATTTTCATAAAATATTTTATATTTATTCCAAAAGATGGCACTACAGTTTGACAATTGAATGATGACCCCCCCCCCCCCAACCGATTAATTGAAATACTGTACTGTATTTCAAAGAAAGAGAAGTAGTGAGCTAATTCAGTAATTTTAAAAAGTAAAAAAATAAAGTTTGTTTCATTTTTTAAGTGAATCATGTTATGAGGAAAACTTTTTACTCAATCGCAGAGACAAATCTTTCAAACCATACATCAATTTTTTTTTTTAAATGGTGTCAATCAGCTGAGAAAAATATATCACGTATTTACAATAACTATATAAACTTTTATTATGCTTGATTTGTCAATATATTTAAATTAATAATGGTTTAGTTTTATAATATTTAATAAATATACAGAAGAATTATATTTGGAATATACAAAAGATTTTATCTTTTTAGTTAGATATCTATCCATCCACATATATGTTTATTTTTGATAAATAATATCGTATATTTATTGAAGATACAATTGCCATGTCCGGATTTCCTAAGCTATCGCAATCATCGTTTCGAATAAGAATCCAAACACATAAATTAGAATAAAGAGTCACTAGAGCAACGTAATATTTTTATAATGTAATGAATGACTAATAAAAAATATTAATACACTAGAACAAAACAATTTAAAATGAACTTTTAATATAACTACTTTACATGTTATTATTGGAACAATATAAAATGTACAAATGTAATTTCTTTTACAATTTAAAGCATTACTTATATGTTATCAGTTTCGCCCAAAGGCTTACTTAAAAGATGATATAGACCGAGTCGGCTTTTAATAGATCCTTAGATCTCTCTATTGACCTTCAGTGGGATTATAGCTAAATAAGTATTGCTTCTGTGCTGACCACTGGCCTCCCTGTTCATATGACTAAATCACCATCTTTTATACAGTTCTCTGGAGTCATCTTAATCATTCACAGAAAGGTTTAAGTTATAGTCTAAGGGATAATTAGTAATTACAATTTTCCTTGTGTTAAACAAGACTGCATTAGCTATTTGATAAAATGCAATTTTATTTAAAATTAATATACATTCTTTTTGATTTTATTAAATACATATTGTCCAGAGCAATAATAATTGCAATGATAAACAAATAAAATAATAATAACAACATTTTATTAAAACATTTCATTATAGAAGATAAATTAAAAATAATAATTTCTATATATTCATAACAAGCAAGGATACAAAGATGGCAGGTATTAAAAATTTTAAACATAAAAATAATAGATATAATACACCAAACTATACCTGGCCTATGGAAAGACTGTCATTTTTTTAATTGGTTGCTTTAACAAATTTTTTTTTAAAGATTTAATGTAAATTAAACAAAAGATTTTAATATTATATAAATAAATGTGAGAAATGTAGCCAGCCTGAAAGTCTGTTGTTTTTATATTACAGTTTATTAATGGTGGAGTTACTTCCTAGCTGGCCTTTAAAGGTGGTCATTTTTGCAATAGTTTTTTTAATTGGTCGCTTTAACAAATTTAAAAAAAAATTTAATGTAAATTAAACTAAAGATTTTAATATTATTTAAATAAATATAAGAAATTCACAATTAAAAAAAAAAAGTTTGGAATAACCTGGCCATACTTCAGAAATATACCCGGCAAGGTATTAATAAAGCTAAATTAAAATTTATAAATATCCCTGTCATATTTGATATATGAATTTGACAGTGTTATTAACTAATATAAAATTATGGTTTCTTAGTGGTAGAATCACTTCATTTGCATAAAAATTATGAATTATTAAATATAAAGGATGGAATTACTTTTTTTGCATAAAATGCTCATAATATAAATTACAGATTACTTAGATATAGTTATTTATTTATAAAAAATAAATTTTAAGTTTATTTTTTTCAATTGTGAATTTGACAGCAATGTGATCAAACAATAGTTTTTTAAAAATTGGTTGTGAATTTGACACTTGATAGACTTACAAACAAACATTCACATGAATTTGTCATGTGACAGCCTTAAGGGTTTCCTCCATTTGTCTCCTGTGCGTTATTAGCCAAATGTCATGGTAGTTTACTCTGACTCGCCTTCTGCCAATGTTTATACCAAATCAAGAGAACCAACCCATGCCATAGGATACGAAATCAAGAAGCTTCATTTATGTTACACATACACTTACCAAGAATCTGACTGGATCCGAAGAAAAGGTGATCACCCACATAAGAAAACCAAGGATAGTGCTTAAACCACTTATGGAAAACAGACATTGTGTTTAAACTGCATATGGAATCCAGAGACTGCTTAAACTGCATATGAAAGTCAGAACTGTGCTGTACTTAGATCTAGGTCACTATTATCTGTGATATCATTATTAAAATTTAAAATTTTAATACTAGTATTAAACTTAAAATCTTCCCTTGAATAGAATTCATTTCAGAAGCATGCATATTTGTTTTTAAATGTCGAATATCTATGTGTTTTATATTTTATTTTATTTATTGTTATTGTCTGTTATTAAATTGATGTAAATTATTAATGTTGCTTACATCTCTCTCCATTTATCTAAGTAAATGTGTTGCCGGTCTCATGTTTAAGAACTAGCCTGGGACAAGCGCTTGAAACCTGTTAGTGTTATTTCATGGGCTCCAGTGTAGGTATTGGATGGTGCTCTGAGTTTTAAGCCTTTATAAATAATCCCCATGAGGTGTTTCATGTTTCATGCAGCCAGGGAGTTACCTTGGTCTGGAAAGATGACCGTTGGTTTAATATTTTATTAAATCTCGGCCTGACCAGGGGGATGATTGGTATGTAAATATTAATCATGTTTATGCCTCTGCTTGAGTAATGGGGTCTTTAAAGTCATATTAGAGATTGATATGTTTTAAAATATAATTCAATAATTAATAAGCAATTAGACTTGGAATAAATAGTAGTATAAAAAAATGATTATTTTTTTATATAAAGGGGGTTTCCCATTACAATAGATAAAAATATAGCTTCTTTATAAAAGTAAGTTTATTGAATTATACAAAAATTATGGATATAACCCTAAGAATGTTAAAAAAAATACTTTTTAAATATAAACCATCTAATTTGAATAATCTTATAAATAATAATAATAGCTCTAATAAAAAATGGATAAAATTTTTATATTTACCTAAAATTTATAATACATTATTAAAAAATAAAAATTAGGATGATCAAATAAATAGGTAATTTATAAAATAAGAGATGAAATGAAATATAAAAAAGAAATTGTATGTAAAAAAATTAATTGTGAAAATTGTAATATGAATTATTATAGATATGCAGGGTAACAAACAAAAGAGCAGAGAAAATAATAATGTGATTACTAAAAAAAATAATAAATCTGCATTATATATTATTTAAATATGAACATAAAATAGATTGTGAAAAAATATAAAATCTTTAAACTTTATTAAAGAACTTAATGGAAGGAAAATATATGAAACAAATTACATTAATTACAACCAATATAGTTGTATGAATATATATAAAACATCAATTCATTTAATAATTGCTAATAAATAATGAATAGAAAATTATATAATATATATTTATAGTCTTTTTTCCCTTGTACCTATTGTATTATTGTTATAAGTTGTTTTAGTTAATTATATATATATAATTATAAATTATGTAATTATAAATTTAAATTTGATTTTGAAAATGTGAAAATTCTTCATGAATAGAGAAACCATAATAAAAGACAAATTAAGGAGGCAATTTTTATAAATAGGAATAAAATGCATTTAATAAATAGGCAATCTGCTAACATTAAAATACGAGATTCCTGGAATTTGAATTGATGACGTTGAGAATTTGAATTGATGACATTTGCTTCCATTTTGTTTTCTTTTTTTTTTTTTAATTTTAATGGCAGTTGAGGCAGGTTCAAGAAATTAACCGAAAGTACTTCTGCAAATTTAAGGATTGTTTATAATAGTTTGTTACCATTATTATTATTAATTTTATTGTAATTACAATTTTGTTTTAATTAACGGACATTTTATTTTTATATTACACACACATATATATATATAAGATAGATGTTGCTATATATGCAATATAAATTAAAGCTTAAAAATAGTTCCATCACACTGAAAAGGACAAAAATAAACATTTCTGCATTATTATTTATATACAATTATCGCTGTTACATAAATATATTTTATATTGTGTTATGTAATTTATTTAAATATATAAAAAAATCAGCATAATTGATCAAATTCCTTTTACATTTTTGATGATAAATAGATAAATAAACAAGATTAAAAATGTACACATATTTTTTATAACAGTTTAAATGTGGTTATGTACATTAGTCTACAAAAAAGTTTGCTATCAACTGTAAGAAAATTATTTGGTTCTTCTCGAGATTAAGAAACTGAATGCAATAAATTCCTAATGTCCATTCCATTCCTCTGTGTCATTGCAGCTATTATTATCATAGTATTATTCATGTCATAAATAAACATGGATGGTCTGTTTACCAACATGCATCAACTAGCATTGTATGTTTAATAATTTTATTTTTAAATTTAAAATCAAAAATAAATCATGGTGTTCTGTCTCACAACCCTGATCGTTCTTAACTAAGATGATGAATGGATAAATGTCTGTGTAAATAATGATTTTTATATTTATAATTATAAAAGATAAAATTAATGTAAGGTTATCATTACCAGTAGATTATAAAGTCATCAGCCAAGGCATCAGTTCATAACCAAAAATAGAGGATGTCAATTATCCCCCTGATTGTGGACTTAGATTGTAATTTGCTGATGATTTTTTACTTAGATACCCAGAACTTTAGATCATTTTCAGTTACAAAAAAAAAAGACTGCTTGAGTTAAAAAAAAGCAAAAGATTGTTTAATATTAAATGGATATTATTAAACTTTATGAAATTGGACATATTGTTAGAAGCAATTTATAGTCTTTATCATAAATAAAATATAAAAAATAACAATGTAAAGAATTGATGGTATATTTCAAAGAAAGGCAATTTAATGGAAGATACCAAATGCAGATACTTTAGTTTATGTCCGAAAAAATTCTCATCATTATGGACAAATGGAAAATTTTTATATAGGTGAGCAAAATGCTTTTAATCAGACCAAACGATATTCTAAAATTATCATGTTATATCTTAAAACTAAAGTTGGACAATGTTTGAAAGTTGAAAATACTGCGGATAAATTTGGTTATGAAGATAGAAATAAGAGAGAATACAATGTGCAGAGAAAGAAAAATTGTATACCATTCTACAAATTTTTTTTTAATATAAGCTAAGCAATATGAAAAATGAATTCCAAGATATACAATAAAGTTTCAAACATTGTTAATGTAATGCTGGATATTTGGAAAAGCCTGAAAATATCAGAACCTATGTGTTTTATTGATTATCACCAAATATTACGTGTAATTATGAAATATCCTTAGGAAAATGAATGTATTATTAAAGCATTTCATTATTCTTAAATACTTTGAAATGCTCATACATTAGATTAGAAGTTAATAAACATCACATGACCACCACTTCTTAAGTTATAGGTAAAATTGAGTGTGAAGAAATATATCAGTTTATATTGCTAATAGTATGCCAGTATATAACGCTGTCTAACTCCATTGGATGGAACTGTATATTGAGATCATATCTTTTAAATCGTATACTTAATATATAATGAGAGAAGTCAGATTGGGAATAATAAATATGGATCGATTGATTGAAAAAATAATATTAGATTTGCTGCTGTCTCCATATTTATAGTTAAAAGAGATACAATCCGATCATGAGAAAAATGCCTGACTTTAAAATTGTTGACAATTGTTGGCCTTCTTAAATAATTAATCAACAAAAAGTATATTAGTCAAGAAATTCATTGCAATGAAAAGGCTGGAAAAGATCTTTTAATGCAGAGAAATATTTTTATGAAAGGAAGATTATATCTGTTCCATCTATGATGATTTCTTTAACTATGTATGTAATATTTACTGAGGCTATAACCTCGATAATATGCGAGTAAAATGCGATAGTAGGGACCTCTACAGGTGTTTTAACCACAGGCTTATGCTATGGAAGAAAAGAGAGGAACTATGTATGAAAAAAAATTGAACATAGAAATCACAATATAGAAAAAATATTGATGATTTTCAATTGTGGTTCTATCGAAGGTATTTAAGAATGCCATAATTATCACAATAGATAAGTACATGAACATTGTGTCAAATGAGAACTGAACTTTCATTTGAAGTACAAATAATCAGATTGGAGTTATCTTGTTTGGTCTTAGTATTGAAAAAAAATAATTCATTAAATATAATGCTCAAAAAAAAAAAATGGACCAGCAATGAGGTGGATAAATATCATCATCAAAATAAACAAATTACTATAATTTATTTTATTACAATATAAAGATATTTTGATAAGATAAATGCCATATCTATGCAAGAAAAAGTTAATTTTACAAAATATGATTTGTACAAATAAAAAAAAAAAATTAAATGGTTTTATTGTTTGGGAATTCATAACAAGTTGGAGTGCTGGAAGTGCTAGAAATGGGGTTGATCTGAGGACCATATACTCCAAAGTTTAACATTTAACTACAAGGCTAAAGCCCACAGAGTTTTATTTATACAGAAAAAGATTTATTCTTACAATAAAGTTGAAATATACAAATATCTTTTTCAATCTTCAGTTGATGTTTATACAAATCATACATTTTGATGAATAACATATACTTGAATAAAATACTTTTTATAATCTTTTAGTTTATTTCATAAAAATTTCAACTAATCTACACAGTCTTCATCCAAGTTCAAAAACATACTTTTAATATATATATTAAAATTTATTATTAATAATATTTTACATGGTATTAGACTATAAAACAGTTTAATAATAAATACTATCATAAATTTTTAACTAACTTGCAACAATTTAAGACAATTATTTTATCTATCTATCTATCTATCTATCTATCTATCTATCTATCTATCTATCTATCTATCTATCTATCTATCTATCTATCTATCTATCTATCTATCTATCTATCTATCTATCTATCTATCTATCTATCTATCTATCTATCTATCTATCTATCTATCTATCTATCATATCTATCTATCTATCTATCTATCTATCTATCTATCTATCTATCTATCTATCTATCTATCTATCTATCTATCTATCTATCTATCTATCTATCTATCTATCTATCTATCTATCTATCTATCTATCTATCTATCTATCTATCTATCTATCTATCTATCTATCTATCTATCCATCTCTCTCTCTCTCTCTCTATATATATATATATAATGAATACATACAAGTACATCCACATGCATATTGTTTTGTCAATATAAGCTATACTAGTAGAATATACAAGTAAGATAGTATGAGATTAGGAGTTATTTATCTAGAACTCATTTTTCATATGGATATTCATTTTTGCTTTAGCCATTGTATATTCCAGATGTTTTTCAGAATTGTGGGGGAAAGATTACTGTATGGATCATATGTGCAGTATTATTAGCAAGTGTTATATATAAGCTAAAAATAAAGTAGCAGTATGCTAACTTAATAAAATTAATCTGTATGTTTTCTATGAGATAACAAAATATTTTATTCCATTATTGCAATGAATGCATGAAATAATAATTGATAAGTTTGTATTTAACAAAAAAAGTAAAATAATAAATCAATAAATAAATAATAAAATAAATCACTGGAATCTTTTTTTGGGAATTTCCTTTCTTGAGTACATTACACATCAAAAATTATAATAAAAATTCAAATACTTTTTTTCTTTATAATTTTATGTGATAATTTTTCATATAAATAAGAATTATCATTTATTTCTAAATAGCTTTTCTGGAAATAATTTTAAATACTTTATTATTATAGATTATACAGTTTGTACTGTAAAGAATTCAAGTCTAAATATTATATTTCTATAATTCCTTTATGAATCAGAAAATAATATTTTTGACAACTTCAAAAATAGTTTTTATTCTTTAATTTTTTTAAAACTTCATAAATATTCTTTTCTTTTAGTTATCCTGAATATTCATAGATAGCAAACAATACCAAAACATTAAAAGTTTGGGCTTTGAAATATCATATCCATTTGGAAAGACTTTTCTCTTAAAGTTTTCTTTCTTTCTGTATAATTAAGTGAAATGTTAATGATAATTATATAAAGTGTTAGTATCCTTATTTTTACTTTAGCAATTCATTTACAAAGTTGCTTTTACCATTAGCAGTTTTAAAGCCATTTGCACCATGGTAAAAACCAATGAGCAATTTATTTTTGACTTAGATTTCATCTTCCATGCAAACCTTAGTACTAAGAATATTTCCATCTCTTTAAGTAAATTTAAAAAGTTATTTTCTCTTCTTAAGTATATAAAAAGGATTATTTGATAAATAATTTATTTTGCTTCTTTCAAAGAAGAGTGGGAGAATGAGAAAAATAAATCTATCTCATTTTAATATTTTCCCACACAATTTACATATCAACACTTTAACTGTAAAAAAATAAATCTTTCTAGGGTCATCTCCACAATAATTTTAACATATTTTACTTTTAACAAAAGGGAATATTGATCAAATAAATATATCACATTATTTTTTTGAAAATATGTTAATGTAACTTTAGCTTGCCAGTATAATTGTTTCATATTCCTTCTCACCAAGAAGAGAGAATGGGACTGTAAAATATTCCATTCTCTTCTTCAATCACAATACCATCAATAAGTAATTTAATACACTGTACAAGCTTACACACACCTGCACATATATAATGTAATATATAAGGGATTTGAACTCAGAATTTCACATTACTCTCAATACCATCAATAATAATTTTATATAATTATTTGTTGACATTTTTGGTCAAATAATTTTTAAAATAAAAGAATGCCCCTCCCAATCATTAATTCTTGAATAACTCTTGAGTCAATAGGGAGCAAGCCATCCTTTTGTGACCAAATCTCTAAGTGCAGATATAGATATGGTTGGTAACCTTTTGTATTTCACTTCTTGGTTTCACTCATCTTGGATATTGTTAGTTATTTTAGGATGACATGAAATTCCCTTGTTTTTTCTATCTGAGCCTCTTTCTATCTGTTTTTTATTTTTTGTAGGTGTCTCACTTGCAACTTAAATGGGAGATATAGATAGTAATTGCTTCTCAGGAACTTTTATGGATTTCTCAGACTGACTCCCTGAGTGTGATCTCACTTCAGTTCTATTTGTTTCATAATTTCTTTTACTTCTCTGCTGACTTCTATTAGGTTGGTATCTTGAATTATAATCAACTATGATATTACCAATGGGGGCATTGTCTTTCTTAAATGATGGTTGAGCTATCATAGGAAGTTTGCTTTCTTTACTCTGATTGTGGTACTCATATCTACAACATTCAAGAAAACTACCATTTCTTCAATAGTCTTTCTGTCAATATTAATAATCATTTGTCAATTCTGAAAGGTAAGTCATGCCTTATTATCCTTATGGTATGACTTCCAGTAATTCCACATGCAAACAATATTCATAATCTAGCAATGTGTCATCTAAAGGATTGTGTATTGGTTTCACACTCTTTTATTTGAAATTTATCTTGAATGATTTGGTATTTTATCACCTGTTTTTTCTAACCAAAAGTGGCTTAAGATCTGTTTTTATATTTCATATAAGTAAGTTGGTTTGCTTATCAGTGAATTCCACCATTCCTTGGCCAATCCATTTAGATTGTTATATGTGATGGCTATTTTCCATTTTTTAATTAGCCAATTCACCTCAAAATAGCTTTCTAGACTCTCTAGATGCTTGATTGGTGTCTCTCCTACATGCCTCTAAATGTTTCTATTTTTAAAAAATTGATTGATATTTTTTATATTTTCACCAAGTCCATTTTGGCTTTTAATTAATGTAACATTTTGTTTTTCTTAAGCCATTATATCCATAGTATTACATTGATTTTCCTCTATGTACCAATGTACAGTATCTTTATTATAATCTGCTTTTATGTCATTTATAGTAACAACCATTTCTTTTAATGAAGAATCCTCCATTTGAAGTGTCCTTATCTTTTTTTCATCTTTCCTTCCAGTCTCTGCAATCTTTCTTCCAAGCTTAAAACTGTTTCTTGTACATTATCTTGCAGGTTCTAACAGCTTCATGGACCATATTCTGGACACTTACAGATGCTTTCTCTATGAAATCCATTTTTTTCTGAACTTGTTCATCAATTTGTTTTATCATGCCTTCCTTCAGAGTGATTGTACTATTTTCTACTCACTATAAATTTTCTTTCATTTGTTCTTTGTTTTTAACATAAGCTTTCATTTCTTCTTAATTTCTCTCCAGTTTATTATGTATCTCTTTAATTTCTATTTGCATTTTTTATCCCATTTTATTGTGCATTTCTTCTTGATTTTGATTTATTGATGCTAGCATTTTTTCATTTTCTTTCATTTAATTATCTCTTCTAGCACTATCTTTTTTCATTTGATTCATTAATGCTAGGAATATTTCCAATATGAGTATGAATGCTGCTGGCTTTTGCTCTCAGACACTTGCACAATCTGAGCTATCATCTTTTATCATAGTCTCAGCCTCCATTGGTTAACCTCTCTGTTATCCAGTGACTCTATACTTAATTGTTCACTATTTTTTTCTAAGAATATTAATATTAGTCTCAATTTTATCTTTTTAGTCATTTTTAATTCATTCTTCTTTTTCTTTTTTGTTCTACAGATTAATAGCATCATCAGCCACATTCCTGCACAATGCCATCCATATCTTACCTCACTCAACTTTAATCCTGCTTTTTACTTCTTTTATTTAATCCAAACAAAATTATTTTATGTATGTATATACATCACACACACCTTCTTTATCCAAATAAGATATCTGAGACTTTCAATATTGTTGACACCACTTTATGTACAGACACCATTGCCTTCATCAGAATAAAGTATTCAATGCCACCAGGTTGTTGCCACTAAATTATGTAATGATAACTTTGTCAATATAAACAGAAACAGTAGAATATACAAATAAAATAATGTTAGGAGTTATTTATCTAGAACTCATTTTTCATTTGGATATTCATTTTTGCTTTAATCACTGTACTTATCCAATGTAACACATCATAGAGCATGTTCTCAGAGCTATGGGGGAGGTGTTATTATTTTTATTAATTTGAGCTAGTAGAATATTTAATATTAATGCAGAATATTTTATTTATCAATTATTTGCATTTAACCAAACATAATTGTAAACTGAGCTAGACCCATTTTACTTAATATTATATTGCCCGGAAGTGAGACCACACATGTATAAGGTCAGAATATATAAAAAATTTGGATTATTCCATTTTCTCCTGAACTGGTTTCCACATCCTGTGGTCATAATCCTATAGGTCCATTTTCATTCTAAGCTTATTAAGCATTTGTATTTGCACAATTAATAGAGATGAATGGGCCTCCATAGGTATTACATAATTTATGATGGATATTGTCCACTGTTCTCTCATCTATGATATCTTTTTTTTTTGCTTTACCCTGCCAATGGTTAGGGTTATTATTTTTTATCTTTTTGTAATTGATAGAATTTATGGATGTTTCCACTTTTCTTTTTTTTTTTTTTTTGAATATTTGTGAATTATGTTCTGATTGTTGGTATCAATGTTATTCAATAAATCAGCAATCTGTTCTATATTTTGTGTATTGGCACATAATAATGATTGCTCTATCTTCAAAGGCCAGTTATGTTTTAAGATTTGTATTATTTGATTTTGGCTTAGATGGTATATGTCTAACGTTTTTAATTTAGACAGTTGCCTTTGAAAAAATTTAGTGTGTTTCACCAAGAACATTCCTATACTTTTCTTGCAATATTTGGCATAACAAAGCTTCTTGATGATCATTATTCCAAAAGTTTTTTATTAGTAATATTTGGTAGTCATTAAACATCTTAGGTACTTGGAATAATGACTCCCACTAAGATAGAGCATCTCCTTGCAGATGACTGTAAGCCACTATTAACTTCTTACCTTCTGAAAGATTGCTGTTGACTGAAAAATAAAAATTCAAACTTCTTAAGTGTTCAATGGGAGCTTCATTGGTCAGACTTTTAAATACTTTTAATTTCACAAATTGATTTATCATGTTGTTTTGGAGAGTATGGTTATGAGTGTTACTATATTTTTTTAAGACATTGATTGGTGATTGGACATTGTATTTACATATTCTTCCATTGGGTAGATGATACTTTCATTATTATTTTGTGTTATATGTACATATTCGCTCTCATTACTGATTTCGTACTGATCTCCAATCCTATTTTTCTGTTCCTCAATTCTATTAATAGATTCCAAAATACAATTTAATTTCTCTGTTATTCTTTTTACTACATCATCAGAAGATTTATCATTCTGAGAAATTTGACTATATTTTTCTTTCATCTGATCTAATTTTTTATCATAGTGGTCTTTTAAATTTTTTATTGCTTGATTTATTGAAGTGTTCCTGTTTTTCTAATTGATTCAATATACTAGTATGATTTTTCAATAAAATGTCAATACTGGTTTTATTTTGTTTTATTTTTGTGTTCATTAAGTTTTATTTAATGTTAAGACATTGATAATTATTTTCTATTGATTGAAATTTTTTTCATGTTTATCTACTTTAATTTCTTGGTCTTTTTTATAACAATTGATTTCTATATAAATATTCTTCATTTTTTTCAGGGATATCTTTTTTGGATTCTTTTTGATCTTGATGAATACTATCTTCAAAACTGTCATATATTTTTTTTTTTATTTCCAGATATCTCATTTCCATTTTATTTTTTAATTTCCCTTCAAATTCAACAAATGTTTTCTGATAATTAAGGTCTTTTTCTTCTATCACCTTTTCAAGTTGGTGTACCTTGTTATTAATGTTGATCTGTATTTGGAATACTTGAGCTTTCAGTTCAATTTTTAAATTATCTAATTCTTTTACTAAATCAATTGTTATGTTATCTATTATTTATTGGAATTCTGCTTTGATATTTGCTTTCATATTATCCATTGTTTCAGATATATCATCAATCTTGGCAGACATTTGGTGATGATCTGCTTTTAAATCTGCAGACTATTTTATTGATCTGCTTATAAACCTTCAGATATTTGCAGCTGATTTGCTTTCATATTACCCACTATAATGGACATTTATTGCATCATAAACATTATTTAATTAAATGATCCATCATTAGCATTTCTATTCTCTTCACTTGGTTCATCTGGAGTTTTATCAGATTCTTGAAATTGGGCATGGTCTCCCCAGATACATCCATATCCTGTTCTTCTTCTATATCCTCTAAAATAGTATTCTCTATTTTTCCTCTATTCATTTTGTTTTGTATTTCAACTTCGTTTTCTTTTTCAATACTCATTTTTAATCATATCATTTTGCTTTTGCTTCTAGTAATCATGAATTTGTCTACTACTTTATTTAATTTTTTTTTATACTACTTCTTGTTTCAACTTTTCAACTGTAATAAAGATTTCTTATTATACTTTATATCGTGGATAACTTTTATTATTCTTGTCAAAACACAATTTTATGTTCACAGGAATTATTATTTTGACCTTTTTTATATACTATATAGTATCTCTGTTTTAAAGCAATTAAAACTGTTGACTACTATCTATTTTATTTGGGTTTTAACTCTTAGTAAATTTCAATATTCAAGTTCAATTCGTCATATCAAAAACAATTTTATAAATAAATATATTTATGTTTTATTGTTTTACTATTGAAATTACTAAATTGTATATTAATATAAAATCAGATTGACCCACAAATGAATATATTTTATATGTATAGTCAAGTATGATACTAATATATGATTTTAGGCCCCACTTTTGGTAGCACCATATGTAACAGAATGGGATTTTATCTGGTATGAAAATAGGTTTTCTATGTCATCTCATTGAATAAAAGGAATCATTGTTCTTTGCACCTATATACCTACATACACTTTAATTTCACTCTTAGGAGATGAGAGGTTAGTAATCAAATAAATATCAAAATACATACCTAAATTCAACTCACCTTTACCCTCTTTCATTTCCATTATTCCCAAGTTTCAAACTCATGGACAATCTACATGATTGTCTAGTTCAGGGTATATTAATATCACTTAAAATATGGGTAGGCATAAACATGTGTAGATGTTAACTGTTTAGGTATGAATATATAAATACATGTACAAAAATATTTATAAGTATTTGAGAATATATGACCAATTGAAAAGTGAATTTAGAAAATTACATTGAGAGTCTTTAATTTAAACACTTGTATATATTTAAAAACTATATTTACAATAGAAGACATTTTTAATAAAGAAAATTTATAATAAACAATAAAACATTTAAAACAACATCTATGTTTACTCTTTGCTTGTAATTGATTCCAATTATTATTCCAAACTATTTTTTCCTACAAAGAATAGCCATTTGATATCCATGTCAACATAAATGAAATTTATATTATGTTTATGATTGTTTCAAACATACTTGCTTACTATATTATTATTTGAAAATCATAATTCATTTTATTTTAATTAACTTGATATATTCAATTCCTATTTGTCATAGTGATGATATGGGATCCCCTTATTATATACTGTAGTTATTAAGACAAGAAAGACCTATTATGATAGAAATAGTTAGTCAAGTATCCAAAGACATTTAACACAAATATTAGTATAAACAAATAAAATATATATATACAGTGCATGTTTGGAATACATATGTATTAGGTAAAATCTTACTTCCTTTGATGATGATTGGATTTGTATGCAAAAAAAGTGTTCATCATAACCTATGTTTTTTTTACTTACAAAAATGGCTATAATATTTCTCCATTATATTATGTATTAACACTTGCGTTCCCCTTTGTATCCATATTAAAGGAAAAATATGAACAAAAACATTTATACAAAATATACAAATAAATAAAATTTATGATGTCAATCTAAATGTAGTTTTAACGTTCATAAGGAAAAATGTCTTAATGAATCATTTTGGTAATCCTCATTAATCCATTTTGGGTATAGATAGTAAATTGTGAGGGTTCTTGAATATCCATTAAGTCACTTATCCTTTGTATCCTTGGAATTTTTGCTTTGAAGTTTGAAGTTGTCCTATCCATTTCTTAATAATAAACTTGATGTTTCATGGCACAGATATTAAATGATTGGTCAATTGTCTCCCAGTTCTTATAATTATAGCTTAACGAGTGATGACTTTCTTTCCCCAATGTCGCTTTTGCTCTTAGCGATGCATGTTTGTCTGTATCATTATTTATATATATTTTTTACTAAAATATTTTGAGTGAATTAAGAGCAATATCTCTTATACTTTTTGATATCCTCAAGTCTAGATATTTCAATCTATGATTTAGAATTATAGACACTTTGGAAATTTTGAATAATCCGAATTTAATTTCGAAGATTTGTTTTGAATTCCTCATTTGGCTAGCTTTAATTCCATATGCTTGTTCAGATATTGGATTTTAATATTATTTCAATTCAAAGATGGCTGGTGTTTTTATTTGGATTGCAAATTCGAATTCTCTGCTTGAATTTTCACAGGTTATTCAACATATGAGAAACGTTATATCTCCTTGGAGAAGAAGCTCATTGTTGAAAATAGCAAATTTATGATTATCATTTAGGTTTATTGTTGACTTCATTATTGGTTATTGTTATATATAGTTAATAACAATAAAAGTTTTATTTATTTCTTTACTTTAACTAACTTTTCATTTCTTGCCTGTGTTTACTTTATCCAATCATATTTCTCACGTATTGTTGTAGTGAATCGTAATGTGCCAGAGTTACATCACATTTAACAAGATAATAATTATTAAAGATTAGTTGTTATGTATGTGTTTTATAATTTAATTGGGATACATATTTATAATATGATTAAGCGGGGGTTTAAATGTGTATCACAATTAATGGTTTGTCAATTATAGTGCTTTATTGTTATTAATAAATAATATTATTATCATGGGTTTTGAATTTGAATTAGGCTATAAAGTGTGTAATTAATATTGGAGGAATGTAAGAGTTACTAACCTCTCCTCTCCTAAGAATGAAATTATAATGTATATAGGTATATAGGCACAAGGGTCAACAATAGATCCTTTTATTCATTGTAATGACCTAGCAAATCTATTTTCATACCAGGTAAAATCCCATTCTATTACTATATATATTATAATGGTCTGAAAGGAAGTGTAAGTTTACAGTCTTACCGTATCTGCCGCTACAGGGTGACACTAGGCCATTTGAACCTAGAAAATTTATAGAGTAGGCAGATATGTGCTGTTAAGATCCCACTTTATTTTATATTTAGACTGTTAGCCCAAGTCACTAGCTCAGTGGAGACACAGAGATAATATATACAACTTGTTTAATTTGTATCTTAAATATAAAAAAGTAAAAGCCACTGCCAGTAATTAACACACAAACAACATTTATTTACACACATATATAATCATTTTAAAATTTGAGGAATAACGTTTATTACTTTAGATTTTAATAGTCTTTTAATTTAAATTATTATTTTAAGATTTTAAATCATCCACACAGATGAATTTTATATTTATTTTAAGATTGTTGAGTATGAATAAACTACATAGATTTGCATTTGAAAAGAAAATATTCTATCCCTTATTTAACCTTAGGCCAAAAGTTCGCAGTCAAACTGACATCAATCCATCTGATACATTGATGTATTCAATGTATCATGAAAATACGACAGCACAAAATACCATACTGTCAGGAATGTATATCTGAACAGTATGGTTAGAGAAGACATTGACTCTCAACCAAACAGGAATGCTACATCTGTCGGCAAGAAGAACAATAAAAAAAAATTCCATAGGAAGGGACTGCATTTTCCCGTCTTACTATTCCCTTCCATAGGCAAAAGGGGGTGTACGGCGTATAATGGAGATCCTGCACGTAGCGAACCTCATACTACATCTACTACATACACCAATATATCCAATCCATTGATATAATTTAACTATAAAACAAATAACCTAAGATTACCCTCCCCTAATTAATTAATATAACTTTACAAATCTATATAGCCATTCATGTCTGATTTAAATTTAACATTTATATAAGTTCGCACAGATGGATTTATAAAAGTTTGTTTTTTAATGTTGAGTACAGATCGACTACATAGATTACATGCTCAAAAAAATTTCAAAATAAACATAAATGATCAAAATATAAAGTCATTAATGTAATTGCAGAGGGAATTCACAAGAAATCCAATGGCATTCATCATAAGATGCCACATTGACACCAATAACTAAAAAGACATCCGAATAAATACATTTTAGATATTCAATGTAAGATATCATTATTTACTAAATGTCTATACACCTGGGTCTCTTTTTATGTGGACTTATTTAACACGATTTTGAAGTTACGCGATTCGTGTTTCACCGGAAGTCGAACTCCGATATTGCGCTATTACTTTAAATAATAAATTTCGCGCACTTACGTTATATTGAAAATAATAGCACATTATTGGAATTTGACTTTCAACTTAGTAATTTCAATATTTTCAGTGCTTTATAATAGTAAGATTTTATGCAATAATGAAATTAAAATCATGATTTCCACATTTTATGTATACACACATTAAATTTTACAAGATTATAATGTAAATTTGTTCAAACATTGTGCGTGTTAATTTTGCATTTTAAATCACATTTTGTTTTTGCTTTTTAAAAATAACGTAATCAATTATTAATCATTTAGTGTCCACAAGTTTATTTTTAAAAGGTCAGTAATAGCAGTGGGCACAATTAAATTTGACAATTAAAATCTGATTTTTAATTGTAATTAACAATTTAAAAATTACTTACGACGACTTGAAATAATGTGATGTGAAATTTGATTTTTAAACGGAATTGAAAATTAAAGACAAAAATAAGAATTTAATTTTTAGTTGTTAGTTTTAAATTTTTCCCAGCAGTGGTGAATAAATGTCTTTTTATTATCTTAAGTCTAAGTTCATAAACAATTAATAAAATCATCGTCTCAAAGATTAATTATGTTGTCAACAGAAAAACATTAACACAACATGAGAGTGCAAACGAACGTGTGTTTCGGCAAATAGCGATAATAATTAAAACGTGTATAAAAAAAATGTAAATTACCGTACTGTAAATTATGCATAAAAATATATTATTTTGAATAAAATTAAATATTATAGTTAAAAAAAGTTTGTCTTGTATCAATTTTTTTCAAATTTGAAATTTTTTATTAGTCATATTTTATTTCCTTATTTTTTTTGCGCGAATTTTAAAGTAATTTTACATTGGTGCTTTGCTTTTATGCGAATTTTGAAAAATCACAGACCGCATCCCCCCTTTTTCAATGTAAGTTACGTCTATTTTTGCGCGATTTTGTTTGCATGTGTTTTCTGAGGAACCTATCTATCGAGAAAACGAGACCCAGGTGTATATTCTAATCAAATATGAAAACAAAAACATAATTAAACGTGAACGAATCTATGCAAGCGTCAATACTCAATTTAAATTTAATGCATTTAAATAATTTATACAAATAAATATTAATAGAAATAAAAAAAATAAAAATGGAAGTGATTTTTTTTGTTAAACCTAAATGTATAAAATCTAAACATTAATTATCAATTTGAAATTTGAAAGTCAGATAAGAATTCATTTTAAAATTTAGGTTCTGAATATTAAAAGCTTGAACGAAAGTTCTTAATTATTTTTAAATTTTATAGTTCATGTCTTACAGAAGGAAAATCATGGTTCCTGGGGCCAATTCCCATGACATCTCTATTTTAAGTCTGGTCTGTTGTTCTGGAGGAGGCCTAAGCTGGTTCAATCCTGGTATTACAGTCATTTTATTTGAAATAAGTGAGAGAGAATGACAAGTGCATCTTATCGCTCTTCTCACAAAAATCAAGCTGGAACTCTCACTTAATTTCAATATTTTTCCTTTTATAGTACTTCTCCGGATTCATTGAATATCGTTTCCTGTTGCAATAATTTCCATTATGGTCCGGGCCTTCATTGCTGCTTCTATATTGGACATCTAATTTATTTTTTATTCTCTTATCTATATCTTTCAACTGACCTTTTTTTCTATAAGAGCCCCAAGTGCTAGTTTGCTTTTCAATTAATTTATAAAACAATCATTTCCATTTACAAAAATATTTTATCTTTAGATCTTGTACCTTTTTTAAAAAAAAAGTATGTTCAAATATATTTTTTTTAAAAAAAGAAAATAATTTTTAAAGTTTTGCATCTGTGCGCATATATATATATATATACGTATACACATTTAACAACTCTTTAATTTTTTAGCTTTTAGTTTTTATTTACGAACTTAAGTAAAAAAAATTTTTTTTAAATTAATGTAACGGCATATTCCGTTACAGTATATATATATATAGAGAGAGAGAGAAAGAGAGAGAGAAAGAGAGCAATGATGTTTTTAGGTAACCATCAATTAAAATTGATATCCCCAAGTTAAACTACTTACTCTAGTAGTCAACAGTAGCTTGTTATATGAATTTACCAAGAGTCAAAAAAAAGGTTCTTTTTTATTTAATATCGAGAATCTTAGATGACATATGAATTCAGTCAGATATTTTTGTAAGTTTGACAATGTTAGAGAATCATATCTTCTACTAGATTAAGTGATTCAGTTTGGAGATGTCACTTTTAATTTTTCTAGTTATTATATGGAAATTTTACACTTATGTTTATATATTAATCCATGAAAATATTTAATTTAACATATATAGATATTGCTATAATGTATACTGAACACCAATTAAATGTAAGACTGAAATATTTAATGCAATATTAATAATTTAATTTAACAAATTCAAATTACTATATTGATTTTATTTCTCAAAGCCTTCCAATTCCTAAACATCAATATAATTGTCTTATCACACATTAGATAGTTACTATTTATATGTTGTTTTAATTTTTTTTTTTAATAATATACTAATCATAAATTATTATATTAAACTTAAGTCAGATAAACAAATGTATTTTAAATCAATAAATGTTATTAAACACACATTTTAATTTGGAAGACATTGAAAAAATGCCAAATTGTTTGACCATTTATTTGTTCTATACTTTTTAAAAATAAAAATATTGTATTTTTAAATTATTCTGTCCCCCCCCCCCAATAGATTTAGAAAACTATATGCAATAATTAAGTATCAAAAATAAAAAAAAACTGTAGAGAAAGTTTAAATGGAATAGCTAAATCAATGAACACAAATGTTACAATAAACACCATTGGCTGATTTACAATAAACACCATTGGCTGATTTACCATGCATGTATTAGAAGTGGTACAGAGCTTTCCAGAACATCAGATATCTTTATGACTTTGCAGTTTACTGTAATGTAATTCATTTGCTTAGTAAAAGATCATAAATTTTAAAAAATTTACATAATAGTAATCTTTATTATGTTAAAACTTAAGGTTTTGTTTTATGACTTAGTTTTTATTAAAGTCAAATGTAACATGTTTATGTATCACATTTAGCATATGTTTACTTTTAATGGCAATTTTTATTACAATAAAGTTACACCTTTTTTTTTCACAATGCATTTTTTACTAAAATCTAAATTTTCAAATTTTTATATACAGTACAATAGTTAATTATATATATGTTTTGGTTTTGGATTATATTTTCCTGTGTAAATGATTGGTTGTGTCAAACATTAATTTTGCTCTTATGGGTCTGGAATGGATTATTCATAAATGCATGCATTTTGATATACTTTTGAATGAATAGACTGTTTAGAAAATGCTTCTCTAACCAATTACACATATGACATAGAACTCCATTATGTGCATATATATATACTAAAGAACTTTAGACATTTTCTTTATTGATTAATTTAAATGTTATTGTTAAACAATAAAAAAGAAAAAAAAACAACATCCAGGGGATATATCAAAATAATAACATTCAGTGAGGGGGTTACAATATTTATTCTTTAAGCTTTCATGACTGACAGACTTTACAATTTTAATATGAATAGGAATTTATTTTTGAGTGCATGTCTTAAAAAAATATTTTTTTTATGTCTTAAAATAATGAACAGAATATAATAAATAAATTAATATATGTTTATACTGTACTTTACAATAAAATTAAAGATGAATAAATATTTGTAAATATTAATAATCTAATATAAACAAAAATAAATTAGTTAAATAAAAAAAGTTTTTTTATGTATGACTTCATATTTAAAAAAATAAGAACAATTCATTGCATTCAAAATGAATTGTTATTGTATATCAGATATAGTCTACTACTGAATTATAAAACAATATAGATTATTATAGTATGACACACTTCTACAATTCATATTCATTTCTAGTCACTATTCTCCCTAAGATGAAGTGCAACTTATTCAAGACTATCCCTCTTTCCCTACTCTAAAATCAGATTCAATGTTTTTAAACACTTAGCCACTTTTTATAGAGACTGACGCTAAGTCAGTTGAAGTTTTCAGCTAAACTAACTATATTTAACATTTGTAATTAATTAGCCCTTTAAAGGTAGTATATATATTTGAGTTTATATCAAACGATTCTTATTAAATATTCCTTTTTTTTTTTCAACTTTATTAATCCATTTAAATTTTATAAATATAACTATGTCAATTAGAAATGGAAAGTAACTATTGTATAATAAAAATAATCGAATATTTCAATAAATTTTAATATGAAATTTATTTTTGAATCAAGTAAATACCTCATGTACTTTTAACATATCAACAATGGAAAAAATAGCTAGGTGTTTGTGAAAGCTAAGTAAGCCTCTGTAGTTTCTTTCTGAATGTTTAAAATTGACAGAATATTTATCTTTTATTTTTTTTTTATTGTACTTAAATTTTAATGTATACAATTATGCAAAATAATGGTGTAAGGCAATGATGGCAAACCTATGATATGTGTTACAGAGATGGCACATTCGAATTTTTTACTGGCAGATGAACTATTTATATATCATAATTTTCTTCAATATTTTTTTTGTTGCTAAAATCTGTACTAATAAAAATTTAGTGTAAACTAAAGGTAAAATAAATAAATATATTATATCAGAATTCAATTTACTATTGAACTCTGATTAGAACAATAAATTATGATATTTTAAGTCAAATAAAGGTACCAGTAAACTGTGGTATCACATTCTATAAACCTGTCAAATGATTCCAATAAAACTAGAAAGTAAACGCAATAAAATATTTTATAACTCTTTGAAGTAAGTTTTTCCAAATCTAAAGTAAAAGTAATCAAATGGTTTTCTGTCCTAATCTTTTTCACCTAAACGTGTTGACACCATTTTTTTTAATGTAATCAAAATCGCAAACAAAGGAATAAAAAAACAAAGGAACGAAATATGTAATCTAATGGCCTATCAAATGACTTTTTTTTTTTGCTTGAAATTTTGCTGTAAAAGTGAAATGATATATCTTTTATTTATAAAATTAAACCTCATTTAAATTTATCTTTATATAAATTTGTTACCATTATATTAATATGACTAGTGAAAATAAAATACAAATATTATCAAGCAGTAGAGAATTGGTAGACTGATGAGTATGGAATGATTAACAACAGCATCAGGGTAGTATGTGTTTTATATTCTAAAAGTTGTATTGAGAACATCATCGGTAAAATGACATTATAAAACCAATCATAAATCGCTTTGTGAAAAAAAGTAAAGATGAACAAAAACAATATATTGCCCAAGCATTTAAAAACATAAATATTCAATTAACATCTATAATGAAATTTATAGGAAATCATTCAAATATAACTGCTGCTAGTCTTTTTTATTTCAAATGTAATTGCCAAACATGGGAAACCTTTTAATGCTGGAGAATATATGAAAGAAGCTTGAATGAAATGTGCACCAGTTCTTTTTGAAGATTTTGAAAACAAAGCAAAAATTATTCAGAGCATAAAAAATTTATCATTGATTAGAAATACAGTTAAAGAAAGAATCCTACAAATGGCTAACAACATAATTTACCAACAAAAAAGAGATATAAAATCTTCTAGTTTAATTTCTCTCTGTCTTGATGAAAGTACAGACATAAATGGATCAGCTCATTTGGTATTTTTATTCACTATTGTGTTGGGAATAATATCAAAGAAGAATTGATCAGTTTAACCTCATTAACAACAACAACAACAAAAGGAGTAGATATTTGCAACATAGATGTTGCTAAAATTGTATCAAAAACTACAGATGATGCTTATGACTGGAAAAAAAAAAGTTTTCTCACATTATTTCCCAACCGTACTGGACATTCAATTTTGGGTTTTCATTACATTATACATCAGCAGGTTTTACGTGTGAAGGCCAGCGTTACGCCACTGGATGATGTTGTGACTAAATTAATCAATTTTATAACTATACATTGAGTGATATAAACTCAGTATACTATGGTTTATTTATGTACAACAATGTCAGATGGTTAAGTTGAGGAAAAGTTCTTCAAAGATTCATTGAGTGTTTAAATAAAACTAGACTGTTTTTACATAATTAGAAAATCATTGAAAAATATAATAAATTAATGGATGTTGAATGGCTTTCAAAATTAATGTTTTTTACTGATATGTGTTCACATCTAAATGAATTAAATGTGAAACTACAAGGTTATAATAAGACAATTGCTGTCATGTTTAATTTGATCAAAGCATTTGAAGTTAAATTACAAATTTTCAACTGTGATGTTATTTCTTACACCTTCAAATATTTTGCAAATCTAAAAAAGTTATGGACTGATTTAGAATCTCATGAGAAACCAGACCAAGTAAAATTGAAGCATTCAATCGATAATTGATGAATTTTCTTTAAGATTTACACAGTTCAGACAATTTTCAAAAATGTATTTTATACCCAGACATAATATCAATGGATAGTCTCAAGTTAGAAAATTTTGAGTAGCTTAATTTGAAAGATATGGAAATGTAATAAGTCGATTTTCAATCCAGTTCTATATAGAAACAGAAATTTGTTGATTTGAAGAATGAGTTAGAAACAATGGAAAATGTAAAAAGAATGCTGAAGAGGAACTATTGATTGCCTGGAATGCTATTCCTGAAACATTTAATTGTTTAAAAAAATTAGCGACCGCTATATTATCATTTTTTTCTCTACATATGCATGTAAGACAGTTCGAGAAATAGAATGACAGATGAATCTAGTTCAGCATGTACATTATTAAAAATGACAAAATATGAACCAGATATAAAACATTTGGCATCCAACGTACAACAAGAAAAATCTCATTAAATAATATCTATTTATGTTCATTTTATATGTTTATTTCCAAAATTTTGTTTTGTTATTAATTTTTTATTATTACATTTTATTCAACTTGTGCTCTTCTAAATAAATATCGTTCACTTATATTAAGTTTTATTTAGAAATTTTGTTTAATTATTAGTTATTATTTTGTTTTATAAACTTTTAAAGAACTGCAATAATTAAGTTGTTTGTATTTTGATTTAATAACTGTATGGCACGCCAATCATTCAATAAATATTTTTTGGAAATTTTTGGCACGCACACTTAAAAAGGTTCGCCACCACTGGTGTAAAGGGTTTATTAAAGTTCTCAATGAAACTTAAATATTGTAATAACTTGTATTAAGAGATGAAAGTCAATGACAAATTACCACTATTGATAATCAAGTTTTATCCGTCATTCTTAAGCCAATTACTTTCACTTATTTTCGAACTAGATAGAAATTTCGCATAATATCTTAAGTATTTAAAAAAATTTGTAAAAAGTAACTTCATTTGAAAAATTGCTTATTTGCCATTAAGATCTTTTTTTTTCATTATGAAAAGTGTCTATAATGTATGTTTAAGATTCATTTACTAAAATAAAATAAAATTATTATTACCTATTTATTATAGAATTTCAAATAATTAATTCTGCTGTCTGAAAATATGTTTTAATTAATTAATAACGCTAAAAGTTTGTATCATGAACATCTCTTAACTTCTGGAAAGTAAATCAAATGTCATTAAATGTTATGAACTTATTTTAAAATTATAATTTTAATTATTTAGATTTTCTTAAAAATTTCTCATTAAGATTCAGTTTCTTTTTTTTTTTTTGCACTATTCGCGCATGCGTAATTCAAACTACTACTGCTCTGCTTCCTACTTTCTTAAGCATCGTCCATGTTGAGCGGTATCACAGTTGTATTGCTGGTGATTGAATTTTCATCAGCGTTATTCAGTAAATGATATTCGCGGATGGGAGTTATCATTCCCGCATTCTCACCTGCTTAATAATGTCTTTCTCTTGCTAGACCAGCACTGATTACCTCAAAGATGCTAAATATTTATTTATTTTTTCCATATTTAATTAAATGAGGATGATTTCGTAGAACGATATTGATATTTAATTTTTTTTCTATGTTTATGTCCAGTGGCAAATCCCCAAAACCCTCTAGTTTATCACCATTATATAGATATACTTACATATTTGGGTAGGTATTATTAAATTAATTAATTGCTTAATTATTATTTTAATAGTATTATTTATGAGAGCAAGTATGTTGCGGCCTCGTTTTAATAATGACATTTTATTATATATTCATTCTACTAAAGCTTACCGATATTTTTAAAAAATATGAATATCCGCTTTCCTAATTAAAAATTATGTCTGCATGTAATTCTTGCAAAAGTAGATATATATTTAGACTTTCTCTATGGGTTGATCTTGTGCGTATGTTTCCCCATTTAATGTTTCTTTTTAAGCTACAATAAAGTTCGGCAGATTCTTTTGAATGGAGTATTTGTAGTGAAGCCTTCATTCATTTATAAAGCATAGTAATGTTGGCAAGATCTATCAACGTGCTGCTTATGAATGTTTTGCATTTTTTTTTATTATGCGTTATTTTTTCATTGAATTTTTTCCTCCGCATGCATACAAATTTCGCATGTATGCTTCAAGGAAGTTTTAACTTGCCCGCTATATACATTTATCTTTTTATATTAGCTTTGCTTTACTGTATTTCTTCTTTTTTTTTTTCTGTCTAGTTTTTTTAAAATTAAACCGGAGGAATTCTATGTAAAAGCCTAGAATGTACAAAGCCATCAGCCTGTTAATGCCATTTTTGATTGAATTAACGTTGATAGGCAGAGGTTAGTAATATAGTAGAAACATTTTATAACATTTTTTATTCAATTCTAGAGCTCTTTTTATCAATAATATTTATAGGAAAAAATTTATTTATTAAATGTCATATGTTTAATATTTGAAATTTATTATTATGAAAATTATCTCTAGACATGTAATTTTGTAGGTTTTTATTATTTGTTCATGCACTTATGATATATTCTCTAATGTCTGACCACTTTTAATTTTAGAGTTGAGGATGAGAATAAATATTTAGCATGAATCAAATATAATTTCATCAATTGCCATAAATATATCTTAAAATATTTAAGTGTATTCATTATCACAGTTGTGTATTAATTCAGATAAACCAATTGTTATATTTAAGCTTAAATTAAACTTAGAAATATTGCCAATGAGATGTCTCAAAATATTTGTGAGTTTTTTTATTGCAAAAAGAGAAACGGTAGTGAATTCCCATCTAACATGCAAAAGATCTGTGCCATTTGAGTAATTTGTGTGTAAAAATTGATATTCTTGTTTATTTATTTTCAAATTATTGCCATTTTTAGTCATTGACTGTCTGACATCTGTGTTTGAACATTACCACTACTGTGATATATGATTGCTAACTTGCTATGCGCAAGCAGAGATCACATTCTTTTGAGAAAAACCTTATAATAGTCGTGGACCTTTAATCTAAGACTACTATTCAAACTGGATTATTCCTTCCTTTTTTGCAAAAAAAAAAAATGCAGATAAATCGTAATTTAATAGATGCTCTGGTAGAGTTCTATTTCTTTTGCTGCTTCTATTGATAGTACTTAGTTGATGTCTCTAATTCTTCTATTGATAAACACTTGACATCGATTGGATCTTGATTACTATTTGCTGGAAATACTAGTCATTGACCAATTGTATATACCTGGAATAATTTGTTGCTAGATGCTTCTGATCAGATATGATCTAGAAAATAATTGATTTTTATGGCATCTATAAACCTAAATAGTATTTTCATTATTAAGATGTGCTGTAACTGGAATCCAGGTCTTACTTTGATATATTGGGCATAATACTTTTATCTCCACTATGATGCTTTGTGATTAGATAATTTAGTTCTCGGTGTATTTTTCAAAATTTCATTTGATGTTTTGTTGTGAATAAATAATATATGGGATTATGTGCTGAACTAGCAGTATTATGAGTAAATGCACATTCTAATCACTTGTTTGTTTCTGTAGGTATTTTCTTGGCTTCTTGAAGTATTCATTCAGTCTAGTTATTACTTTCTGAATGGAAAAGTATTGTCAAAATATGTTTGATATTATTTGCATAGAAGTCTCTAAATTGACATGACATAAAGACTGTTCCATTATCAGATACAATAGTCATTGAGGAATTTGTGTAGCAAAGTATTTTCTTTGTGACTCAGTATTGGCTAGTGTGTTGAAAGAATTTCTGCCAAAAGTAAACATTTGGAGAAAATATTGAAAACAATAGTAAATTGATTGCCTTTCCATTGATCAGCATGGTTATTAAAGTTTTACTCAGGGCTCTGATGCTTAAGGTCAAGGATTGACTCTTGTCATAGTTAGCATATTTTGATTCATTTAACATTCCTAGCATTTGACCTGTAATTCTGTATAACTAAGCCACTAGACATATAATTTAGCCAGCATTTTTATTCTAGCTATTCCAAGGTAACCACAATATAATAAATTAAAAAATTATTAGCAGCTCCTGAATGAAACAAATAATTCGTTTGCCCTATTATACACTTATTTACAGAAGATGGATCTTGTGTTCTTGTTCAAAATGCTTCGTATAAGTTTTATGAATAGTTAACTGGTCTTCCTATACAAATCTATTTGCCCTTTAGCTGATACTGCTGATCATTTGCATTCCATTTAATGATTGCTTACTGTTAATTTGATGTCTATTTTGTTTTTTATGATAATCACATTAATTATTTATTTCTGCACTTTTCAGATTCATTGTTATTAGATAATCAACTGGATGTATTAACATTTCTTCCAATTGTTTGCATCCAGAAAGTAAATCATATTAATATCATCATCAGCAATAGTATTCTGTTCCATGGACAGGCCCAGAGAGTTGTCACATCATCAATTCGTCCATTTTTCCATTCATTTCTCTTCATTGCTTAGCTTTTCACATCCACTTAACTCTTCCTATCCCTTATCCAACAATGTCGATCTTTTTCAGTCCTTTATTCTTGCTTCCACTCACCATTGCCTTCAAAACATCTTTCATTGAACTATCCTTTATTCTTAATATATGTCCAATTCAATTTCTCTTTCTATCTTTTTTCATTAATTCTTTTCAAAACTTCTTCATTAGTTATTTTATTTATCCAACTGATTTTTTCCATTCTTCTCCATGTCCACATCACAAAGGCTTCAAATCTGTGTGGAAGATCCTTTTATTTTCCTTAAACATGATGATGAAATTTTTTAATGCTTGCAATGATAGTAGAACTATATGAGAATAGATTATTTTTTCAATCATGGGCAAGATGTGAGATATAAATGAAATGTTGATTTTGTTTAATATCTCCATTTAGATTTTTTGCCTAACACCTGATATAAAAGGTTAAGCTAAATAAAGCTGTTGTAATAATTAACATGTCCCAGAAAAGCCATGTGGGATTTACATTCTCATTATTAGATTTATTTTACTTTTTTTGGACGAAATATTCCCTATTCTGTAAATTCTATTTTACTGGTTTTAAATAGAAATTTATCAAGACTTACTTTAATTTCAGCCTTTTTCAATTTATTTAAACGTTTTCTGATATTCTCTAACTGCCTTTCACTCCTAGCTACTAGTAGAAAGTCATCAAAATAAGGGATGGCCCTGATAGTTGACCAGCCATCATTGAAATATGGATGGGGTCACTGAGATTATTACAAAACTCTTTTGTGTAATAATAGCTAATGCTATGTCAGTAGAAACTTGATTTGCACTATCCAAAGAAGAGTCTAAAGATTTGAATTAATTACAGCCCATTAAATTCCTGTCCTTTTACAAAATACTAAGACAACTGCATACGTTGCGCCTTTGTTTCTTCCCAAAGAATTAGAACTACTTCTGATTTTTATTTCTTATTGGCTAATAGTTTTTTGTCTAATGAAGATGCTGATTTCTGTTATTGTAGAAATGCAGGATGATTTCAATTTGCTCTGTAACAGATGAATACCTGTCAGCTTTGTTTTAATGACATGAACTATTCACTTCTTCCTTTTTTGATAATAATGTATCAAATATGATAGCAAAAATGCAAATCATATTTATATGTGGATACTAGATGGCTATGTGAGTTTTATGACAATGGTTAAAAAAATTTTTTTTTATTTAATTGACAGCTGCTTTCTTGCATAAAGATTAGTCACAAATGAATCATCATTTGTACCTTTGATTTTGTATTTGATGAATCATTTTTATTTTCGATTTTAATTTTACAAAAGATGCTGCTTGTTTATTCATTTCTTTTTAGTTATGTATCAAATATGATAGCAAAAATGCAAATCATATTTATATGTGGATACTAGATGGCTATGTGAGTTTTATGACAATGGTTAAAAAAAAATTTTTTTATTTAATTGACAGCTGCTTTCTTGCATAAAGATTACAGTCACAAATGAATCATCATTTGTACCTTTGATTTTGTATTTGATGAATCATTTTTATTTTCGATTTTTATTTTACAAAAGATGCTGCTTGTTTATTCATTTCTTTTTAGGGATGCTTGGGAGATAGTTAATTTTAATATTCTGCTGGCACCTATAAGTAATTTCATATTCAATTTATTGTCTTTTACTCACCATTATGAAACGGTGTCTCGGCATCTCATTAAGAAATTTTTAAAACCACAGGCCAAAGCCATTCTCTGAGACTCAATGCATAATTTACTGCTATCCTCTTGGTAATTGATTTTACTTTATAACCAGGTTTTGGAATGGTAGCTTGGAGGAATGAGTTGGCACTGCTGGTTATTTCAAAATAAAAAATAAAAAATTGAAGCTTATCCAGTTGTGCTGGCTAGCTTCCTGGACATCCTTGATCAAACTCTTCAAATGACCCAATTCAAGCCATGTTCAGACATTCTAATTTTTTTTAATGTTTTAAATTCATCTTATATAAGTTGTTTCAGGCTGATGCTTATTTTTTTAGACAGTAGATGTAAAAGCAATAGTTTGCACATAATAATTAAACCTGATTTTGTTACCTAAAATCCCATCTTTGTCACCACTAATGTTATAGATTAATTTAGACAATCGCTATTACGTTTTGAGCTTTTATTAAACTATAAGATAAATCTCTTACAACTTAAAAATAAACTCAGTCTGAAGTACATAGTGAATTTTCTTCTAACATGGAAAGTTCTATGCTTTGCAGATATCTTCATGACTTGAGTTATTTGTATATATTATTGATTGTCTCTTTCCTATTTGTACATTTATTTAAGTATTTATAGTCACCGATTGTGTGGCACTGAATGTCAGCTGTGTTCGAATGTTATCACTATCACAATATATGACTTGCTATGACTTGTTGGGTGTAAAGTAAAGCAATGAGAAAATGTTTTTGGTAAAACTAGCCTTATATCTAGTAGTCATGGATTGAAGAGTAATTTTATGGTAACTATTCATTGTTTTAATAAATCAGCAGTTATTTACTTCCTTGTTTGTAATTTTTGAAGTAAGATTATCTTTCAAACTGGATGAGTTTTATTAATTTAGGCTAATAGGAAGACTGAATCAGTTTTCTGACTCGAGGACATTGTAAGCAAAGTGCAATTCAGTATGAAGAAGATTAGAAATGACTCAGATAATCCCAAAAGAGACCACCATTATTGCTAAAGAAATATTTAGACCGATGTAAAAATTGACTATTACTCAGATGATAAAAAAGGATATATACTCTTAATCTCAGAATCATTAAAAGATTAATCACATTAGTAATGAAATCTATGCTTTGCATGTTTAAAAAAAGAAAAAAAGATATACAAATAAACACACTAAAAGACTGAAATATTATCATCTTGTAAAAGATTGAACTATTATTGTCTTGCTGTAGAGCATGTGTGGACAAAAAAGATGATGTATCTCAGTTAAATAAATAGTATTTCAAGTATTCAGGAGTATCCAGAGAAGACCCGATCCCAGACGAATGATTGAGAAGACCCGATCCCAGACGAATGATAAATCAAATCACATAAGATAACCTCAGTGTCAAGTTTGGAGCATTGAGCATTGTCAAAAGAAGATTTCAGTGTCACGTTTTCAATATATGAAGAAATGAATTCAATATTTTGTAAAAAAGGGACTGTATAATGCTCTCATTTCAGTTTCTTATGAGATAGTTAAAAGAGATATGGTGAGAATGCATTTATTGATAAAAGTTAAGAAAGATGTGAAAGGGCCACGTGATATCTGAATTTTAAAGCCCTATTTATGAGAAAAGATAAATTGGAGAAAGTGAGAAGATTGATTTATGTGTACATGTTATCTGAAATTATAAAGAACCTCAAGAGTTCAGTGTATTGTTAGACACTTCTTATATGTTTTAATTATTGTATATGTAAATTTATATGTCCATATATTCATAGAATATTTCATAAATTTAGATAATTCTTTTGAGGTTATGAAGTTTTGAATAGCATATATCACTCTTCCAAATGCAACAGTTTACTGACTTGAAAAGTTTGCATTAAATTATGTCTCTAGAGGATTTCCTAATTTTTAGAGCTTTCTAGCAATACGACCCTGGTTTACATTCATTTATCTGATAGGATCATTCTGCCATACTTTGCTCATGTAGTAAGAAAGTATTATCAGGTGACTGGAGAAATGCGGATTGGCATAGTTCATTTAGGAGTTTGATAAGGTTAGAGGGTTGAAACACCCATTAATCTCTAATCTTTCAGTGAATCCTTATAGAAGTTATCTTGTCAATTTGTTCAAGTAAAATATATCCCTTAATTTTTTCATAATGATTTATATGAATGCTGCATATATCCATATATTATTTGTCAATTTAATGGTCATTTTTATTTTTATAAATTGACTGTATTCTTAAATTGGTTTTTTATGGTATTTACATAATATTTCTGGAACTTTTTTTTTATTTTACTTGAATAAAATGGTTAAATAACTTCCATAATGACTTACTGAAAAAATGGAGAAATCAATGAGTATCTTACCCATTGCAATATATTATTTAGTCATTTTATTCAAGTAAAGCATAACCATAATTTAAAAAGATATAATAAAAAAATTTCCATAGTATATAAATATTGAAAAGAACTATTTTAAGACTAAAACAAAAATGACCATAAAAGTGACAAATGATAACTGAATGAAAACAGCATCCATATAATGAAGTACAAGCATAAATCATAGAATTTACATTAATAATTAAAAGTTATAGTATGTTCTCAGAAAAGACAATAATTTGATCAATGGTCAATAGGTCAATAAGTTAAGTTTAGACTTTATGATCCTTTTTTGTTTTCACTTTAGCTGATGAGCTCACATTTAATTCAAATGTTAAAAATTTAAGCTTTCTAATGACAAGTATTTCAATCTAAAGTCTCAGAAAAAGTACAACAAAGGTTCCATAATGATGTATAGTAAAATAACCAAATAAAATGTTCTAATTTTGCTCTTGATTAAAATTAAGAGGGGCAGGAGCTCAATAAAAGAATTTAGTTGCTGAAAAAGACAAAATTAGGAAAGTGCAGGAAAAGTGACTTTGCTGATCATTGATATTGGTATTGTACCTTAAATAAAAAAGAATAATATTTTAAAATAAAAGAAATAATGGTTGTTTTACAATAGCGTGTTGAAACCGCCGGAGGGCGGGCTCGGTTTGTAAACAAAGATAAATATAATGTTGCCGGGGCCGGGTTTCTTTTCTTTTTTTTTTTTTATTGGCTTTGTTTTTTTTATTTTTTTTTGTTTATCACATTTATAAAAGTAATATCAAATCAAATTTTTTGTTTAAACACGACCAAAACCAAAAAAAAAAATAAACAAATGCATAAACAAAAAAATTACAAATAAATGAATTTACAAAAAAAAAGTATTTCATTTTTTTTGCTTTTGATTCTTTTTTTCATTTTTTATATTTTCAAAGGGGACGGGTTTTTTTTTTTCCCGTCTACGTATTTTTTTGTTGTTTTTTTTTTTGGTTGTTGTTGTTTATCACATTTAAAATAAAAGTACGGCGGCTATCAAATCTATTTTGGCTACCCCAAACAAAAAAAAACCCAAAACCAAAAAAAAACGGATCGATTAAAACCAATGATTTTTAAAAAGTAGTTAACTGATTTTTTGTTTGTTTTGATGTAATTCTCATTAAACAAACCCTTTTCTATTTTCAGTTCGGTATTGTACGACAAACAAAAAATCAGCCGATTCAACTACTACTTCTTTTTTTTTTTTTTTCGTTTTGTTTTTATTTTGATAAATAAATCTATTGTCCATTTAACTGTAACATTTACAAGCCAAAGTCCAACTTTGGGAGAGGGGGGGAAGGGTGTTTGCAATTGCTAACAGAACGGAACGCCAACAACTCGAAGATTGACCAAGTTTTGACGGTAATTCCCCCTCAAAAAACATCAATCTATATGGCAATTAAAAGCAACTTTTTGGGCTCTTCAGGCAAAAAAAAATACACAGCAGGCATGCAGCTTCAAGGTGTTTTGTTTGATAAACCACCGCCGGTTCCAGCAGTCAGAGAAGAATCCTTGTTCTTTCTTTGACATTCGGCAAAACAAGTTGTCCTATTTTTTCAGCTATTCTATTAATCAGCTCGCAGTTGTTCTTGCACGAAACGTGACTTAGAGCGTGATTTGATGGGAAGCGCGCTTTTAACTACACTTGGCCCATTTTTTCAGCAGGAAATGGGGGCTAGGGAAGCATGAGACTCTGCTGATAATTATTAGTAGACCTTTCTAAAACATGCGAGATAGAGGGGGAGGTGGTCTTAATGAATATTAAAATAGTTTCGACAATCGTAATTCCAGCCACCCTCAGACAATACTGTAAACAAAAGTGAAATATGATCGCTAGTCCGAAATGCTTAGCCCGAATCTGAGCTGTAAGCTGACACGATAGCTTCTGCGGCAAGATTGGCTAAATGTTCACGTTTCTGTGCATTAGCATAGAAATAATACACAGTCAGCCGGTACCCTCCCCCGTATCAACGGACTATTTCTAGGCTTACGCGTTAGAAATAGAACGTTCGATAGCGGCGGAGGCCACCTAAATGGCATATTTCTGTGCGCTAGCATAGAAATAACGCCCTCCGGCGGTTTCAACACGCTATTGTAAAACAACCGAAATAATTATTAGAAATATAGATAAAATATTGAAAATAAGATAGAATAAATTATTTGTAAAGATTTAATAAATAATTTTTAATATATTATAAAAATGGAACTATGCTACTATGTTATAATTTTTAATGGCACAAATTTATATGAAATTTATTAAAAGTTTTAATAATTGTATTAATAAATTAATAGAAAAACAAAATTTGTAACAACCAAAATAATTTTCATTTCAAAAGTTAAAATTTAAATAATGTTCTGAATAGCAGTGTCATAATAAACAAAAGTAGAATAAAGCTAATTGAAAAATAACCCTTTAGGACTAGAAAAACAAGTTAATCAAAGGAGGAATTGCTTATTGAAAGATAACATAGGATTGGTCTTGATTGGAAGGAAAATATGTGAGTGGTTCAAATAAGAAATGTAGTTATTAAATGAGTAATAAGCAGTTGCATACTGAATCCAGAACTAGTTATATTCATAAGAAAAATTAGCAGCAAGCAATACATTAAAATCAAAAGATATTCCTTCAGTGATGTTCTGAGTACATGCAATATATGGCAAAATACAATACAATGAATATCCAAAAATTACAATGCATTGCTGACCAATATGAGAATATAGTTCTTTTTAAGCTGCCTCTCTGAAATCAAACTTTCTAGTGTTGTAATTGACCAGAGTAGAAAAGACAACCTGTCGAATCTCCATAAAGCATACTTAGAAATGAATGCTAAGAAGGAAATATGACTCTAAAATAAGTGTGAAGAACAAACTTGAACAAAAAAATGAAATTGTCAGTCAGAAATCTTGAATAACAAAGATCCAAAGGAAATGTTTCAATTGTGCTCATGCCCATAAATTTAATTTGTAGGCAAAGTTGTATAATTGCAATTTTTGGAACTCTCTAAATGAGACTGATTTTACACATATTTTCTAAATAAGTTTTGAACATTTTTTGCTAATGGATATTGGTTAGGTTTTTATTAATGTATACTAGTATTTATGTAATCTTTAATATTTAGTTTGTGTTTTAATATTTATATTAATTTTGTATGGGAATCCTCTCTCACAGTGATGAGAGAAAAGTTTTTACTATTAATAGAATAATCCTTAAGTTTTGCTTCAAACTAGTAATTAAAGTTCTATTTAAATATATTTTAAAATATTTCAATATTGATTATTGTATGTGATAAGATATAATTACATGTATTTTGGTTGATGTATACAATAATCTGGGAATTAATGGGAAAATTTGATAATAAAGTTTTATTTTATGTCTAATATTAATAATTATAACCTGATTTTAGTTGTTCACATGATCACCATTTCTTATGCTTACACATGCTATTAATAAGAGTACCAAACTACCATACAGTAGTGCCACCAAGTACCAACTTTTATAATCAATGGATGCAAAAAGGTTTGTGCATAAAATCCTTATCTAGTGCCTACTCATCCAACATCCCCAGACTAGTTTCTAGCTTGTGGCTTTCATTATTGAAGAGCCTTAGGTTTGAGAGCACTGCACCTGGATCTTAGAATCTAATGCAACATCCAGCAGCCATCTTTTATCTATTTGGTTAACTATAAAGCTAGGAGCCCAAGATGAAAATACTATAATATTTCCAACCCAAACTCATTTGCTTGTATAGTCATATAGATCTGAACTTAATTCAGCATCTATTTATTTTGGTGTTTTTGGTTTTTCAAAAACCACAGCCACCATTAGCCTATGGGTAGGATGGGTATAAAACCATCAAAACATCACATGATCACCATTTCATATTTGTATGGAGAATTTGGTACTCTTATTAACAGCATGTGTAATCATCTGAAATGGTGATCATGATGCCTTCATGTTTTTATATCTATCCTGCCCATAGGTTAATAGTGACTGTGGTTTTTGAAAAACCAAAGACACCAAAATGTATAATTGCTGAACTGATGACTATAGATACAAAAAAGCTTGGGTTGGAAACATTATGGTGTTTTTATCTTGGACTCCTAGCTTTATAATTAATCAAATAAGTAAAAGATGGTGCATTAGATCCTAAGATCCAGATGCAGTGCTCTCAAATCCAAGGCTGTCATTGATGAAAGTCACAAGCTAGAAATTGGTCTGGAGATGTTGAATGAGTAGACACTAAATATGGATTTTTTGCGCAAAGCTTTCTGCATCCATTGATTATGAAGAGTTTCACTTGGTGGCTCTACTTTATGGAGGAGTTTGGATGATTTTAGTGTTGACATATGCCTATGAGACTTTATTATTATAATAAAATCCATTAATGGAGAAATCTTTATTTGAACTAGCATTAATATTGTAACTTAATATTTTCATTAAACTTTTTGTTTTGTTAATTAAAAGTATTTAATTCTTTATTCTTCATTCATTCTATAAATGTGATATCAATTTATTATACATGCAAAATATTTAAAATTATTCTTATATGCTAGCCTGATGATAATCAGGAGTCATATACCATTGAATTTAGAAACCATCAGGAATAACTGTGAGTTGAATGTGTAGAAGGATACTCTAATTACGTGATCATTGATTAGAAGTTCAAAGCATCAAAATTTTTGTTTTTTCATCCCATTTCAAGAATCCACTTCTCAGATATTTTTATACCCATATTGTGTATAAAACTTTTTGTTATCTGATTCCTGGTTTACATTTTTTTTTTTGTATGTAATTAAATTTTACTTTTTTATAAGTGCTTTTTAATTTAATGTGATATTTTAAAAATCACATCTTTATCTCATTTTGTTGTTATCTTAATTATTTTTTTAAAATTGATCTTCATGACACATTTTGTTTTTAGTAACCCGTTTATTTCTTCTAGTGAGCTTTATATAATTTTTTTCATTTTCCTCTACAAAAGGTATATCACATTTGAAATAAATTATACTGTAAATTATGAGATTTGCATCATGTTTTTCCAACTTGATACATTTTTTTATTGCTTCTTCAATTTATATAAAATGTTATATATTTGCCTCAATTCTTTTGTAATTTTTGTTTCTATTTTATAACTATCTGTAACTACTATTTTATTTTTTCAATTTTGTAATAAATTTTTAGATTAAGTTATATCTTTGTCTCAATTCTTTTGTAATTTTTATTTCTATTTTATTATTACCTGCGACTACTATTTGATTTTTTCGTCTTTGTAATAAATTTTTGGATTTTTAAGTGCTTCAAAAAAGGTGTTCCAGTTGTCATTATCAAATACTTTTTTTTATGTGTATGAAATTAATAAAGTCAAGTTTATTAGAAAAGCCTCTTCAGTTAAAATTTTAAAACAAACTTTTGTCTCTCAATTTATCTGTTTTCATGAAATCAGTATGGTCCTTTGGTAAATTTTCTCAATCATTTTCATTAGTAGATGATTCTTGTGAGAATTTCTCATAAGTGTGATGGAAGGTTTGCAGTCTTCATTCTTTTTTTTTTTTGTTCTTTTTATTATATGCAATTGATTAATTTCTTTAATATTATTGTTTTTGGCCTTTTTTTTAATGCTTTTAAAATTAGTTTTAGGATTAGTTAAGGTCATGGTTCTTTCTTTGTTTAAGTCATTAAGTGCTTTTTTTGCATGTATTATATAGAATTAATGATCTCTGTTCTTCTTCATGTAGTTCCTTTTCATTTTCTTGTAATGGAAGATTTAACTAATTATTTATATAATTTGCTATAAATTCTTTGCATTTTTGTGATACTGGTTTGCTAATATCTTTCCTGTTATTGTCTATTATAGAATTTGCTCTAAGTTTTTTTTACCTGAATTATTATTTTCAAGCATCTATATATGCTTTTTATTATATCTATGGCCTCTTCTGATGTTCTGTTTAACTTATTTTTGTAAATTCTATATTCCTATAATTTTATCTCTCTTTTTATCATCATTATACTCAAAAAATCTCATGTAGTCTAAGGCTTGTTTTGTGTATTTTTTCTCTTAACAAAGCATTGATTTCCTGTTGAAATTTATTTCTCTTGTAATTATTTGCTGTTTTTTCTCTTACAGTTTTGAACTCATTTTATTTTTTGTTGTTACATTTAATTTCAGTTACATTCCCTCTTTTTAATCAGCATTTTTAGTTATCTGCCATATAAACTCCCAATCTGATGATCTTGTTCCAAATCTCTTTAAATTAATTTTTTTACTCTTTAATAAATATATATAAGCACTTCCTATTTTTATATACATCAATCAGCATTTCGCTTTTAATTCAACATACCTTCATAACTTTTCTTTCTTTAAGTATGCTCAATTCATTTTCTTCTTTCACTTCAGAATTTCCTTAATAAAAACTTTTTCCATTTGATGTCTTCCTATTCTACAATTTCACTTGGAAAAAATATCCAATATTTTATTCTTTTTTTAATTATCCAAGACTATTTCATATAAAGTTTATATTCCAAGAAAAACCTTTTATCATTTTTTAAATTCTTATTTTAATGGTAGCAAAATAACTTTCTTAGTAAAAATCTGTTTATTCATAATTATCATTTCTTTTCATCATCTGGCAGTCATTTTCTTAATACATCAAAGCACTAAGCTGCTTTAAAATTTTATATCGACCTGCCATTCCTAATCATTAATTAACTCCATTTATAATCAACTGCTTTAAATTAAGATGTTTTTATTTTCTTCAACTTTTTAAAAATTTCTCTAATCCTGCTTAACATTGTATTAAGCTTATTATTGGTCTCTGCAAGCACTCTCATATCATTATAAAACTGATGAACCTTTCTACTTCTCTTGCTATATTTTAGAAATTTATTTAAATAAATAGTAAGCATAACACAAGATGTAATAGTCATCTTTTCTGTTAGAAGGCTGTTTTGTCTTTCTTCTCTGTTACATTTTCCCTTCAAAATCCATTAAAGTAACTTAATTGTGTCTTGTTAAATGCTTTTGCAAGATTTGTGAAACAAATATTAACTTTCTCTTCTCTCTATTTATATCTATCAACAATAATCTTTATTAGTCCAATTGCATTTCTGTCCTTTTGAAATCCAAACTACTGCTCAGATATTAACATGTTAACAAATACTATCTTTGCATTAAGCTATAATCCACTCTATTCAAAAGTCATATACTGCTTTGTTTCAGTAATACCTTAGTCATATATAAGATTAAAATCATTGTTCTAAAATTATCACAATTTACTTTTATTAATTCTTTTCTCCTAAGGAATTATAACTGTTGAAAGGAAATCTGACCACTCGTGAACCATAAATTGCATTATAAGCATTGATTAGTTTTCTGTATTCAGCCTCCATTCTGCAATAAGTTACTTAAATTACTAAACATCACATGATCATCATTTCTTATGCTTGCTCATAACTTATTAAAACAGGCAAACCTCTCTATACAGTAATGCCACTCTGTGCAAGCCAGAGTAATCAATGGATGCCAGAAGACTTGTGCATAAAATCACTAATCTAGTGCCTACTCATCCAATATCCCCAGACTAGTTTCTATCTTGTGGTTTTCATCAATGAGAAGCCTTGGATCTGAGAGCACACCATCTAGATCTTAGGATTTAATGCAACCCTCCAGCAGCCATCTTTTATCTCTACTTAACTACAAAACCATGAGTCTAAAATTGAAAACACAATAATATTTTCAATGCAAGCTCATTAGCTTATATAATCATATAGGTCTGAACTCAGTTCGGTACCCATACATTTTGGTTTCTTTGGTTCTTTAATAACCATCGCCACCACTATGGTATTACTTAAGTAGTGATAAAAGGTGGCTGCTAGTGGGTTGCATTAGATCCTAAGATCTAGATGCAGTGCTCTCAGATCCAAGGCTTCTCACTGATGAAAGTCACAAGCTAGAAACTAATCTGGGGATATTGGATGAGTAGATACTAGATAGGGATTTTATGCATAAGCCTTCTGGCATCCATTGATTACTCTGGCTTGCACAGAGTGGCACTACTGTATGGAGAGTTTTGCCTGTTTTAATAAGTTACTTGTGAATAGAATTTTTAATCTGCTTTTTGTTATCATCAGTTGTCTATATTTTATTAGATTTGATTTCAGCCATTGCTTTTATAATTTCATCCATTATTGATAATTTATTTTGTCTTTATATATATATGAAAATAATAAATATATGAACTAACTTAAGGAAATATAAAAAATACCAATAATAAAACACAATTACTTCTCTGGTTGAAATATTAAAATAGCTTTATAGAGAAGTAATTGTGTTTTTTTTTATTAGTTTATATATATTAACACAGTGGTGTCTTATTAGTTTATATAGATCACTGATATACTGTAACAGGATGGAGGAGAAAGGGGTGGACCTGGGGTGATGGCAAGTCATCATCACTTCCAGTCAATTTAAAATGAAATATCAAATTAATTATTAAAATGTTTAATAATTCAAAAAGATTTATAAGCATTGTTATTTATACACATGAGATCCTGAAATCTCTGTGAGATCAGCTAGTTAGAAGAATTCAGTTAACTCCTTAGAGCAACTAAAAGCATAATTAACCAGCATTATAATAAGTCAAAGTAAGTATAAGTAATACTCTAAATAAAAACCATTCATCATCATGAATGATCAATCAAAATACATCAATACAATAAATTAACAGTCCATCTTGTGGCTGGATTTGAACAATATAAAATATAAATTAACAGTTAATCTGGTGACTGGATTTGAAATGGGTCTTCTATAGACCAGACTTACTATTTAGCTCTTGAGCAACTTGTGGCAGATTATTGAAACCATTAATTTTGATGCACCACTTAAGTGTTGATACATCAGAATATATAATAAATCGGAAAAACAATAATGCTGGGACATTAAAACATGCTGATCATCATCAATGCTCTGGCCACTTGTATTGGCCAACTATAAACTTAACTTCTAATAAGACTAAACTAAAATGTAGTGCATGGGCTTTAAAGAGAATTCTCATTTGCACCAACCAGGATGATGATTGACCATCTCTGGATGCCCAAAAGCACTAATATACATCCCGTTTTATATATCAGCCATTACTACACGAATCTAGCTCAGAACAGGCTCATTACTGTACGTGACTAAGAGGTGATGGAAACATATTCTAAAAATATTTAGAACCACTAGAATAATTTTCATAATTGAACACAAGTTTATTAACAATAAAAAAATGATATTAAGATCTAGAATAAAGCTATGCACACATCAATTAAGCTTTCTGATTTTGATTTAGGGTTCCCTTTGTGAGTTGGTCTTGGTGAGACAGATATAGTCCAGAATTATCATAATCAGGAAGAGGGATAATTCAGGTGATTTGTTGGCGTGCCATGAGCTTTCTGTTCAGGATTGGCAAGCTGTCTTCTAGAATATATTTAAGCAGCTAGTTGATCCATTTAAAGTGACCCTGGCCTCATGAATCAATACTGCAGTGAACTATAGGGCAGCTACTGGACTTGTACTCCCTTAGGTCTTCATAGGAGGTCTGCTAGCTATTCTGCTTTTCAAAAATATTAGCCAAGCCTTCTGGCCAGATCTTACAAAAACTGCAATTCAGACTGAACTGATATTTCTTTATCAGCCCTTTTATAGAATCATCTGAAGTGGTAAAAGTACATTGCAGTCTATTTTCAATCTGTAATTCTTTATAATCTGAGGTGATAAAAACACAGTTACTGAAAACAGTTTTTTTCTGCCCAATCTTTATCTTGATTAAAATCAATTTTGATCTTTTCAAATCACTATTTTGAAATTTTACCAAAGGTGTGATCTATATGTTTTTACTCTCTTCAAAGCACTTTTAATTAAAAGCTACGTTTGGAATTTTTAATCTCCAAAAATTTTTAAAAATAGATAAAGAAATGTGTATAAGCATTAATTAAAAGATTTTCAAAGATAGATATTTTTACAATTATCAGTAGACAGGCTTGTTTTTAAATTTCAAAATCAGAGTTACAAATAATAATATTTAGACCTTTTTAAATGTTTTAATTAATAATAAAATTCTGTTTTAAATTGAGAGTTATTTAACCCTTTATTTATTATTTTTATTCCAAGTGAGATAGAAAATATCTACAAAAGTTTGTCTGTGTTTATTTCTACTTTTTCTTTACTTTAGCTATATATGTACACACATACAACTATGTTGTGTGCCATGTAACCCAAATGTTTTTATTGCTTATTATTTTTTTGCTTCATCTCTTGTTTTATTACTGTGTTTTTCTTTCCAAAGAGTTTTACTTTTTAATAAATTAATTCAAACTTTTCTTTCTAATTCTTCTATCTTAGAAAACTTTTTTTTTTCTAATCAGTTACTGTTAAGATTTTTTATAATTATTTGACCAATTTTAATGAGTGTGTTAAAATTTATTCTTTTAATAGAAAACAGCGTTTCTATTAAAATTAGCTGGGTGCATGAATTAGTTGCTTTGTTTTAAAAATACATTTTTTAATAAATGCTTTGATTATTATAATATAAAAAAAATCTAATGGTAGAATATGAAAATTTTATTAAAGCAAATTTATTAGGTTTATATATATATATATTAAAGAATCAGCCAAAGAAAATGTGAAATATCGGTAATTAGATAATTTGAAAAAAAGACAAACATTGAGAGTACTAAACATAAGCTTGCATATATGTAATATTTTAGAGGAAAGCATATTTTGGAGTCTTCCTTTATGTTTCTTCTACCTTCTCATTCTGCTTATCTATTATGTCAAATGAAATTACACATATAAATATGCAGCCCACTGTTTAATATTTCAGCCAGGAAATGGTTTTCTTCAGAAAATATCCAAAGCACAAATTTTTTTTTTTTAAAAAAAGTACATGAATATAAAAAAATTTGAAGAATTTTGATTGGTTGGCAAAAAAATATGTTGAAGTTTATTCAGATATCCTATTTATCAATATTACCAAATACCTACATTATTTTCATTTTATGAGTAGAGTATTTGTTATAAAATAAGATTAGAATTAAAAATAAAATGAACATTACCATGTACAAATAAGTGTACTAAAATTATTTAATAAAGCTCAAATATGGGGAATTAGTCAAATTAAATGTTTGCATTTTAATTGCTAATTCTTGGAGTTAAAAAGTTATTTGCACTTTTTATATATACAAACATACTCATGATGTTTGAATGTGCACTGTATATACATTATCAAGTATACACATATTCACAAATGTAATTTCATTTTCAGTATGTAAGTTGTAATAGTATCTTTAATTGTATTTATTTCGTATACATCTAATGTCTTAAATTTAAAGATAAAAAAGTTATTGTGCCGAAAAAATGTTTTCTATTATGACAACTCTTTAAATTATCACTTACTAAGTTGGAATGTTTAATCACTAGTCTATCTTCATTTTTATGCAAAATGACAATTTTATGATTAATCAATCTAATATGTAACATAGACTTTTTGCTGATTCGTATTATATTAAATTTTCATTTTTGTAATCGAGATTGTTGGAGATATACCATGTAAAATTTAGAGTCATATTACTTTGGGTCATTATATCTAAATTAGAATAAGTACTGGCAAATGTATGTAAATGTTGATAAACATTTAAGTGATCTTGATTTGGAATGTCTTATTTGTTGACTTGGATCATTTATTTAATGGTACATTATATAGTATGACAATTGAATCTATCTATCTCATTGCTGATCATCTTTTCCAAATGTTATAATCTTATCTAGAGGATTGAAAAAATGTTTCGTTCATTTTTCTATAAATATTTCCAAAATAATCAATTCTTAATATATACACATCCAAAAATGCTGTGATACATCCATTTATTTATTGCTACATAAATGTAAAAGTTTGTTATTTTACACATCTACAAATTTTGCACCAATTTTGATGAATTTTGCACTTTTTTTTTTTTTCTGGAGAATTTTATAGGCTATGAATTTTTGTTTTATGATGCTTGTTTTAAAAAGTTTGGTAATTTGCAATATAAAAATTTATCAGAAACAATTTTCTAATGACATCATAAAAATGTAAAAAGAGGGCAACACTGATTAAAAGATTCCAGATGGTAGCCATTTTAAAAATTAGCATAAGAAAAATATAAAATTATTGTTTATTTGTATTTAATAACAGTTATATTTTTTGTGATAGCTGCTGTTGATAATTATTTTATGTAAATATTACGTAATATATTTTAATTATCAAATTTTCTACTAATATGAGAGTATAGCTAGAGAAATGGAGAGAAAATTTTAGTTAGTATTCAAAACATCAAAAGTTGAAAATGGAATTTACATAATATGTAAATATATTTTAATTATGAAACTTTCTATTGCCTCTACATGTTAGCATGTGAGAAATGTAAAATAATTTATTTTAAGATTATTGTTAGTAAATTTATTAAATAAAAAGTATAACTTTTATTAAAAGTTATAGAAATGGATAGAATTAGCCACAGAAAATTTTATTTAGTATTTAATACATCAAAATTTGAGAATGGAATATGTAAATATATTTTAATTATAAATATTTTTACTAACATGAGAGAGCTAGAGAAATTAAGAGAGAGTTAGAGGGGGCAAATTTTTTTTTGGGATCCACTAGGATCAAAAATCGATAAGAAATTGAAATCAGTGGTTTTCAATCTTCTCATACCTGCAGACTGGCAAAAATAAGGATAAGATTTCGCGGACTGGCAGAAATCTACAGATAAATTCTCTTAAAGATTTAAAGTGCTTAGCCTTAGATGAGTGAAATTGTTATAACTGACCAAAACAACACACTAGTTACTGTGTATTGCAATGGTGTTGCTTACCTTCACATGCTGAAGACTTTATCGAGTTTGCGCAGTCATACTGCTACAGAAAACAGTACAATAACAATCATTCTCATTAATGTGCCTGCATTGCTATATTTATTATTTCATTGTTAAAATATCCAAGAATAAAATGTTATTCTCCTGAATGTTGGGAAATATCACAGGTAGTGTAATTATATGACGATTATGATAAATGTAATATCCGTATTTAATGTTAAATATACAAGATGAAGTTATATATATATGGAGTTTGTATAATAAAAAAACTTTGTTTTTTTAATTTTTTTTAGAAAAATAATAAATTTAATTCTAAACACCCCCTCCTCCATAAACATCTGTGATAACTAGAAAAACAAATTAATTTATGTATGATTGATTAGATTTTGTTTTCGTTCTGTTTTTTTTTTTTTTAATTGGGTAAAAATGAGATGACAAAATAAATAAAAATTGTTTATATTAATTAAAAGTTTAAAATCTTATTCTTTTGTTATTACAAACTTTCCTGCCAGTCTAGCGCTGATCAGTAGAAAACTTCTGCGGCCCGGCGCTGGTCCACGGACCAAGAGTTGAAGACCACTGATTTAGATAATAAAACATTAAACAAATTTTACTGCTCAGAATAAATCCTTATATATAAATTTGAAATATATTTTGTCAACTACATTATATTGTTTTATACATTCATTATTCTGCAAATGCAAGCAAAGCTACAGCACAGCTAGTATTATATTATTTCTTTTCATGTTTTTTTTTTTATAATTAAAACTATTCCTAAAATATTTTATGCATCTTAATGATATAAAGCAAATATTAAGATGCTAGAATGAATTTTGTTGAAGATATAGCTAGCAATAGTAAACTACCAGTTATGTTATCCCTTAGTTATATCTTATCTAGTTTTCTTATTGCTTTCAAGCAGAGAAGGTATATATGTTAAATATTTATTGTATGTCCACACACACACACACACACACATGTATGTATGAAAAAAGAATGGATTAGATAAATATGTGTATATGCTGTATTATTTCTGCAGGTTTATTGATAGCATGTCAGTCCTTTTACATTTCACAAGTTGTTTTATGAATAGTTTGATCATTTCCGTAAATAGAGAAGAGAATTGAACAGATTTCATTTATGGATGGAAAAAAAACGTGTTTATAAACTTGCTGTATATTCGTGAAGTTCTTAATATTAAATATTGAAGGTCATTGACTGAGAACAATGTGTGAAATTTTAGAATTATTTATGAAAATGAAAAACATCTTTATAAATTTTAAATGTTCAGTTATTAGCATTTTTTAAGAAACTACAACATTCTTTGTATAATTTATTATCTGCTGAAATAATCATGATTGAATATTTATGTTTAATTTAATTAAGTAATTAATTTTAATTATAGTTATTGATTGCCTTAATGATAATCAGAATAATGTTATAATAGCTAGTGATAATTTTATCATCGTAAAAGATTTTTCAGCATAAATGTATACTGAGAGTTTATACAAATGTTCAGTGTGGGATTTATTTTTTAGTATATAGCATGAAATGATTCATAACAATAACCTTTCTATAAATATCATTTTTTAGATTATAAATTATGTTTAATCTCATAGTTACACTTTAATAAAGTTTAAACATATCTATAAGTCTTTTTATAGATTTTTTTTCATATGTCAAAGCGTTGACCAGGAAGCGAACCCGGGCCAGCTGCTTAGAAAGCAGCTATGCTAACCACTAGGCCACCAATGCTTGACAAGTCTTTTTATAGTGAATGATTATCTACCTGTCATTTAACTTGCATTTTTTTTTGCTTATGCTTTATAGGTCTTATATGGTTACAATTTAGTTAGATTTTTTTTGACAATTTCAACATATGAAAATATGGTGGCGGTGAGGGTATGCTAATGGCTACTAAGATGCCGTTTCTATCAAATATTTTTTCAGATAGATCAAGCCTCATAGTTTTTCAAATAGCATACAAATAAATATATATAAATTCAATAATTAAAAGTACTAATCAAACTGCAAAAGGTGTGTAACTAGATAATCACCCATATCAATATGAAGAAAGGGATCCACAACACCTATACATATATGTAAATACAATATATTTGTAAATGTGTCTCGATAATTATCTTAAATATGATATTTCTGTAAATGATTTCACTATAAAGCTTGTTAAATTGTGAAACCTTTTCCAATATATTTGTTTACAGGTTTGCTCTCATGCTATTAAAGAAATTGAAAATGAGATATTTTTGAGCTGTGCCTCGAAAGTCCTGCAATGATAAAATTTGTTCAGTTTAAATTCAAAACTACCAGAGGGAAAAAAAAATTACAAAGTAAAAATAATTTTTAAATGAAAATGATAATTGGGGATTATTAAATAGTACTCTTTTTCAATTTTCTTATATTACTATGTGCATTTTTTTATTATTATTGAGGGAATGCACTCACGTCCATTAATTTGACATTTACTTCACTGCAAAAGTAAACTTGTTTTATTGGTGTTTAAAATTGAAGTTAAAAGAGCTTTTATCTGAGCAAAACAGGAGTAATCTGATTAAAGCCATTTTAAAATGTTTAAATAATTTGAAATAAACTCATTTATTATATTATTAAAATTGGCCTTCTTAAACTTAATAATTAAAACAGATTTCTTTCATAAATAAACCAAAATTAGTCTTATCAAACCACAGCAAATAAAACTAAGAGACAAAAATAAATCTGATTGAAAGTAATCCATGATGCATTTTAATTCTTTTTCTGCACCAAATTGTGCCCATTAAAATAAAAGAATAGCATCATTCAAAATAAACTATCAGTACATTTGTTATATTTTTGAACTTAACCATCGTTTCATATTGGTTCTTATCCTTCTTTAATGCTGTCCTATGTTATATATAATAGGAATATGAGTCTTAGCAGGACATCTGGATTGAAACTCACGTGATCATTTTTGTGCACTGAATGTCAGTGACTTATTATGCAATAATTTGTTTGAATAGGAAGGTTTTTTAATAAATGTGTTCTACCAATTCTTACCGACAGATCCGAGACTTGAACACTTAACAGAAGAGCAATGCAGAGACTTCAGACTACTCAAAAAAATATGGAGAGATGCATGTTAGGTGTAACAAGAAGAGATCAAAAATAAAATACGTGGGTAAGAAAACAAACAGCTGTTACTGACATCGTTGAAAGAATTAAGAAATTGGGCTGGACTATTGCTAGTAGAAATAATAGTAGATGAACAGTTGAAATCTTAAACTGGATTCAAAGAGATTGTAAAAGATCTAGAAAGAGACCACATGAGATGGATGGATAAAATAAGGAAGAATGTGAGGATGATGAGGAAAAGAGAAACTAGATATTGGAGAAGTTGGATCGAACTTGAAGAAACCTTCATCCTGCACTGGATTGATGATGTTTGAAAATGATGATGATGAATTATTTGATTACCTTTTTTTACTACTAGATTATAGAATGTTATTAATATATATATTTTAACAAATGTTTACAAATATTTAATAATAAAAATGTCTTTATTATTATTATATAGCACTGTACAATATTACACTCACTCTCAATTTATTTAATCGTAAAGTAATTAAAAAGAAAAACAATTGATAATTAAATTAAGGTTTATTAGCATAAAAAATTTGTAGTAAATTTATAATAAACTAATACTTTCCATAAGTAATAATTTTTAAAGACCATAATTGATCAAATTATAAAATAACATAATCACAATATTTTTTTCCAATTATCTTTTAACTAATGTGATAATAATATTTCATTATAATTTCAAATAAGAATTAAAACTAATAAGGCATTTATGAAACATTTTTTATAATTTTTAGATCAGTTTAAGCAAAAATATTAGTGAGTATAATTTTTTAAAAAAAGAAATAATATTGCACTAAAATTTGTGTATTGTCTTAACTTGGTCAATACTCTAGTTACTCTAATTGCCTTCAGGTAGAGAATATATTTATTATGACTGAAATCATATATACATATATATTGTATTCAAAATAGTTATAAACTTATTTTCATCTTTATATTTTTTGCAGTCTTATTTTCAAAGTTTATATTGAGTTTGGTGTATTTTAACATCCATTGAAATTTAAAATAATTTTATTAATCATTCTACATAATTAAAATACATCTGAGTTTATATATATATATATTTATTTTATTGTAAAGATCTCCATTAGCATTATATTAAAAAGTATCAACTATCTCTACTAGTTTACATTTAATGCCTGGTTTTGATCATGCAATACACTCTGTATTAATCTTTTCCAGAAACATCTATGTGAGCATGAGTAATTATTGGATATGGGAGTGCCAACTTTTTAAAACTAGATCATGCATATCCATCCAGAAATTATTATTCAAGCAATTGATTTGAAAGTTGCTCCATTTAAAACGATTTTCTCAGAGATCAATAATCTATTTTTTAATAATTTCAGTTATATGGTAACTGCAGTCACATTTGATCTTTTGGTAAAAGAGCATTATATACCAAAAAAACAGTATCGGGATTCCTAATTTATATTTAGCATTTGTTTTGATAATAGTATCCCACTCTCTATATTTCTATTCTAAAACTATCTATGTAGGAGGCATTCCAATAGTACCATCACATTTTTGACTTGTTTCTGACTCATGGTCTTCATCAATAATGACTATACTTTTATCCAGATAGAATGTGAGTTGTCTATCTTCAATACTTTAGATTGTTGAATAATTTTAAATAATTAAAGATGGCTTCTGGATGAATATTCAAAGCTTCTCACTCTTAGAGATCAATAGCCAGAAACTAGTTCGTAGAACTGGTTGGCATTACCCTATGATATATATTGGTTACTTATGTAAATGCCATTTTAAAGTTGGTGATATAGCTTGGATTATTGCTATTAAATCATCAGCATTTATGATTTAAGTTTAGAAATTTCATAATTGCTTGAACATTTTTATTTTTTATTTTAACAAATATTTATGCATTCGTTATTTTTATTGGTTTATGCCATTTTAAAATGGATTTGACTAGTTACTCCAGCCTAGGTTTAGCTATTGTTCAGAAATGTATATATTTATTTGAAGATAACTCATTGCCTTAAACAAAATCTAAATTTTACCATTCTTCAAATAGGATTTTTTATATTTGGAATAGAGCACTTCAATCTTTTCATCTATTGGAATGCCATCTAGAATAGGGTTATTCAACTAGCCAATAATTGATTTATTATATTTTTTCTTTCACATTTTTATTATTTTCTTATCTATTTCTGTTTATGCACTAATCTTAATAACTTGCTTTTGTAATCTGGTTCTTAAAAGTAAATGCTCTCCTCACTATCTTTTCTCAAAATCTGTCCTTGCTTTGATTTTTAGCATACTTCAAGCAGTTAGGATAGCTGCCTTCCAAGCAGCTGGTCCGGGTTCGCTTCCCGGTCAACACTTTGACATATAAGAAAAAAAAGAATGTATTTACATTTTTTTCCTGCTTTCTATATTCTCTTTATCTATTAACCTTTTCTCTCTTTTATAAAATGCCCAGTTATGACAAATACTGTTAATAAATATCTTCTCATATTCAAATAGAACAAAAAAACATTTTAATTTAGTAATCACTATTTTTTGAGTAATAGATTTATTTTGTGAAATTTAATTTTGTCAAGTAATAGACATAATATTACCCTATTTCTATTGTCAACTATTTTGTGAGTAAATCTTTACCTTCTCCAATCTTGTAAAAAATAACAATTTATGTTAATTAATTCCACTGATTTTATGAGTTGTCTAAAGAGTTATTTTATCTAAGATATTTTTAATTCTTGCTAGAAAAAAACAAAAGTTTATATTAGTGAAATTTATATCTTCATTAACCGCCTTAGATAATAACTGAGGAAGAATTGAACATTAGATGTCACAAAATCAATGTTTGACAATCCATTTCCTAAACTAATTTGCAACTAATTAGCCTTTATTTAGAAAGAAGGTATAGTTAGACATAGCATTGCTAAACTTTTTATTATTTTATTCTAGTCAGTGATATAATTTCAAAGCTATAAGAATTTGTTTTGCTGTAAAAATCTGAAGCTAATGCAATAATTTTATTTAGAAATATCACTACCCAGATTGAATATGTACTGGCAACCATATCATGGACACACGCTATAATCTTAAAAATTGGTTGTCAATTAGAGCAGAGATAAAAAGGAATTAGAGTTCATGTTAAATGAAACAATGATGCAGAAAGTTAATTCACTATTAATGCAATGTAATTAATAACTGAAGTTTTTCAGTATATCTAAACTACTTGTCTTAAATCAATGGAAATTTGTGGCAATTATATAGGCTAAAGCAACTAGGCAATAGATAGTGTCATCAGATGATAATTCTTCATCATCCTTGGTAATAATTTCCATTATTTGCTACCCCTTTAATTTTTTCTACCACCTATAAATTTAGAGCTATATTATAAAATAATGAAGCTTCTTACATATTAATTATACAGTTAAGTAGTAATATATATATATATACCGTGAAAAAAATAATTAAAAAAAAGATTGAATGTTTATTTTAAAATATTGAAGCAAAAGAAATAGTGAAGTCAAAAAACATGCCATTTGTATTTCAATTATGGGATCTTATTAAAAAGAATTATTTTCTTTATAAATTAATTTTTGTTGGAATCAATAATGAATATAGAAAAGGTTTGCAAAATCAGACCAAGCAAGACTAATGGTGATTGATTCAGTTTTTTTCCCCCCCAAAAAATCCAAAATCCATATAGAAAAAAAGTTTGTTTATTCAGTTTATTGTGAGTAAGGAACAGTGTATTTCATTTCGGTTTATCCTCATTTCAAAATCTTTTACCTCCAAAAACGACATGCAAATAAAAAAAAACATTTGTTTATCACAACTGAAGTTTATTATTTATTTTCACAGAAATTCTTAAAAAAATAAATTATAATTTAAAATTTATTATTAAAAAAGACAAAAAACATTTTAATTTTATTATAAAGTTATGTGTATGTATATATATAAAATATGCAGTTTAAACAATATTTAAATTCAATCTATATGAAAAAATTTTATGCTAATTAAAATAAATATGATAACCAGAAGAGAAAGTTTTTGTGTGGACATTTTTTAGGTGTAGAATTTATGACAGTTATAAAACACACACTTATATATGGAATTTTTAGATGCATATTTGGTATTCATTTACTCCATAAAATTTTAGGAATGCAATGGCAAGGTCATAAAACTAATCATATTATAGTTCAGCTTGAGAACAAATATTGTAAAGTCACATCTCCATTGGATTAGACATTTAAAATGAATAAATAATGGAAGACTTCTTAAAAGAGTGTTTTATGGTGAACTTGAACAAGGTTTTCGCAGGAGAGTAGATTCCGTCTACGATATAAGGATTATCTCAGACATTCGACAGAAGTTCAATGTCAATTGTTTCCATTGGAAAGATGGCTGAGAATAAAATACATTGGACAGCTACAATTAGACATCTTAAAGTATATCAGAAAGGAAAGTTTTCTGCTGAAATAATTAAAAGATAGCACTGTAAAATATCAAGTAAACGGAAAAATGAATCAGCATGTTCTATAGAGATGTATTTGTGAAAACAACGTTTGTGTAGTCATCACTAAAGTCATTTCAGACAATAATACTTGTCATTATTAATTTGTTATTGTTTGCCCATTTTTACTACTCATTATTACATTGTACAATTTAATCATTAGCTAATTATGAAATTTTGAATACTATGTTAGTAAGATGAACCGAATAACTACTACCAATGGAAATCAAATATTTTGGACACTATTTTTTCTAATAAATGAATCATATTTTTAAAATGAAAGATTGCTTTTTATGAAACTGAAATGAGCTTAAAAAATATATATGGTGAATTTTCATTAGAAGTGAAATTTGAAAAATTGGGTAGTAATAATAATAAACATAATTATTATTTTAAATTTTCTGCATATGTAAAAAAAAATTTTTTTAATCACATTTGCTTTATTTATATTTTTTACTATACATCACTAATTGAAGATAATATGCTGGAAAAAATTTTTTTTATATAAAAAAATATATATATTTTTTTACATTTGGCTATTAAAACACTTTTGGACTACCAAATTAAAATGCATCATGTACACAAAAGACTTATTTGCTTCAAATTTTTTAGATTAATTTTTGTTAAATTGCATTCAAGGTTTCTATGCTTTTGTCTTGATATGGTAAATTATATCAAAGATTTTTTTGGTGTCTTTTGTCAGATTAATTATGGGTTTTTTCTTCTTGCTAATGGCCAACTTATAATGCATGCAACAAATGTTAGGCATTGCAGGATTAAATTTAACTTATTGAATCCTTAGTTATAAAAATAAAAAAATAAGACTAGATCTAGTAAGTAATATTATAATTTTAAAAAAAATTATATTGCTATGGAGGGAGGGGGGCATTGTAACAAAAATTCAAACTTATTGAGTCAACTTTTTTTTCCCCTTGTTCATTCTGCTAGTAATTAATCCAGAGTAGTATGCAATTATTTTTAACTTTCATTTTGCCTTAGCATTTTGTTCTTTACAAAAATATTTTTATCAGTGAAATTGATAAAAACAGAATGAGTTTATGTTAGACTGATTCTAGTTTAAATGTTTTCTGTTAACTCCAAATATTAAAAGTATGATGTAAATAAAACAAGTTTTATTAAAATAAGTAATGTTTAAACTTTAAATTTCTTTGATGATACATTATTATGAAAAAAACAACTAAATATTTATCTATAGTATACAATATTCAAAAATAGAATTCAATTTACAATTAAACTCTGATTAGAAGCAATAAATTATGATATTTTAAATCAAATGAAGTCGTACCGATATACTGTGGTATCGTATTCTATATGTCAAATGATTCCAATAAAACTAGAAAATAAACTCAATAAAATATTTCAAAACTCTTTGAAGTAAATTTTTTAAAATCTAAAATAAACGTAATCAAATGGTTTTCTGTCCTAATCTTTTTTCACCTAAACGTGTTAACACCTTTTTTTTAATGTAATCAAAATTGCGATCAAGGGAACGAAATGCATAATCAAATGACACCATCAAATGATGTTTTTTTTTTTTTTTGCTTGAAATTTTGCTGTAAAAGTGAAATGATAAATCTTTTATTTATAAAATTATTAAACCTCATTTAAATTTACTTTTATATAAATTTGTTACCATTATATTAATATACCAGTAAAAATAAAAGACAAAAATTATCAAACAGTAGAGAATTTCAAATTTGGTGGACTGATGAGTAGGGAATGATTAACAAAAGCACCAGAGTAGTATGTGTTTTATATTCTGGATCAGTTGTATTGAGTATTTCATCGGTAAAACGGCATTATGAGACCAATCATAAATTACTCTGTGAAAAAAGTAAAGATGAACAAAAAGAATATATTGCCCAAGCATTTAAAAATATAAATATTCAATCAACATCTATAATGAAATTTATGGAAAATCATTCAAATATAACTGCTGCTAGTTTTTTTATTTCTAATGTAATTGCCAAACATGGGAAACCTTTTAATGATGGAGAATATATGAAAGAAGCTTCAATGAAATGTGCACCAGTTCTTTTTGAAGATTTTGAAAACAAAGCAAAAATTATTTAGAGCATAAGAAATTATCATCGGCTAGAAATACAGTTAAAGAAATAATTCTGCAAATGATTAACAACATAACTTATCAAAAAAGAGATATAAAATAAATGGATCAGCTCATTTAGCTATTTTTATTTGCTACTGTGTTGGGAATAACATCAAAGAATTGATCAGCCATAAAAAAAAAAAGAATTGATCCGTTTAACCTCATTAGCAACATCAACAAAATGAATAGATATTTGCAACATAGATGTTGCTAAAATTGTATCAGTAATTACAGATGATGCTTATGACTGGAAAAGAAAATAGTTTTCTCACTTTATTTACCAACCATATTGGACATTCAATTTTGGGTTTTCATTGCATTATACATCAGGTTTTATGCATGAAGGTCAGCTTTAAGTCACTGGATGATTTCGTGAATGTTATGACTAAGTTAATCAATTTTAGGTTTACACATTGCATGAGATGAACACAGTATACTATGGTTTATTTATATACAACAATGTCCGATGGTTAAGTTGAGGAAATGTTCTTCAAAGATTCATTGAGTGTTTAAAAGAAACGACAGTTTTTACATAATGAGAAAATCATTGAAAAATATAATTAATTAATGGATGTTGAATGGCTTTCAAAATTAATGTTTTTTACTGATGTGTGTTCACATCTAAATGAATTAACTGTGAAATTGCAAGGTTATAATAAGACAATTGTCATGTTTGATTTGATCAAACCATTTGAAGTTAAATTACAAAATTTCAACTGTGATGTTATTTCTTACACCTTCAAGTATTTTCCAAATTTAAAAGAATTTTTGACTGATTTAGAATCTCATGAGAAACCAGATCAAGTAAAATTGATGGAAGACTTTTGTGCTGTTATTCAATCGATAATTAATGAATTTTCTTTAAAATTTACACAGTTCAGACAATTTTCAGAAATATCAAAAATTTATTTTATATCCAGACATAACATCAATGGATAGTCTCAAGTTAGAAATTTTTGAGCGGTTTAATTTGAAAAAATATGGAAATGCAATCAGTCGATTTTCAATCCAGTTCTATATGGTAACAAATTTTTTGGTGTGAGGAATGAGTTAGAAACAATGGGAAATGATTGATTATTGGATGCGTGTAAAAAGAATGCTGAAGAGGAACTATTGATTGTCTGGAATGCTATTCCTGAAACATTTAATTGTTTAAAAAAATTAGTAACGGATATAGTATCAATTTTTGCCTCTACTAATATTCATGTGAATCAGTGTTTTCAGAAACGAATTTACTTAAAGACAGTTCGAGAAATAGAATGAGAGATGAATCTAATTCAGCATGTACATTATTAAAAATGACAAAATATGAACTAGATATAAAATATTTGGCATCCAATGTACAACAGCAAAAATCTCATTAAATAATATCTATTTATGTTGATTTTATATGTTTATTTCCAAAATTTTGTTTTAATTACTATTTTTTACTATTACATTTTATTCAACTTGTGCTCTTCTAAATAAATATCGTTCACTTGTATTTAGCTTATTTAGAAATTTTGTTTTTTATAAATTTAAAAAAAAACTGCAATAATTAACTTGTTTATGTGATGTTTTGTAAAAATATTTACATTGGCATTAGTATAAGTTTATGCATTCCAGAAAAAGTAGAAATATATTTTAGATCATTTATGAATAATTTAATTAAGGATTAAATTTACGTTAATTGTGATAAAATCATTGCGATCGATAAATTCCAAGAAATATCTGCTTATTACAAATATTTCTTGATAAGGGACTAATTAATTAATGGAATAGACTATAAATTACCTTATGTGGAAATGAATTCCTAAGATGCCAATTAATTAGTTATAGACCTAAAACATTATCATATATGGAAATAAGTAATTAATTGTGTAAGTAACTGAAAGCTAAGATGAATTCCTTCGTATGATAAAAAACTATAAATAGAGTAAACCAAGTGTGTGGTTCATTTTCCGGTTCATTTTGCAGAGAGATGTGACAGTAGTTTCAGTGAAAGTGCAATGCTCTACAGTGAAAATGTGTTCATAGGCAGCAGCTGAACAGACCCAAAGAGTTTGGGAAACTGGGGCTGGAGGAAACCATCTGGATAACAGCTAGATATGAAGAGTTGAATTTCCAGTGAGTTTAACAAGTGGATGGTTGCAGAGAGACAGAAGTAATTGCAGCTGAAAGAAGTTCATAGTGATGGTCACAAGCCTCTATGATGAAGCCAAGTGTGTTCATGTGCAACTAAACTGGACCAGAGCCAAAGTGTTTTGGAAACTGAGGCCAGTGGTAACCATCTTGAAAGCAGCCAATCTTAAAGTGTGTCAGGGGGAAATGAACCAAAGAGAACTATATATATATATAGATAGATTGTGTTATGCGTGTAGCAATAGCTTGTCAGGGAAAGTTAACCATAGGGAACTATATACATATTTGTGTTGAAAGTATAGCAGACTGTTTGCTATTATTATTTTATTTGTTGGTATTCGGAATGCTTGTATTTCGAATACACAGTAGTTTATATTTTGAATTAATAACTGTGACATGTCAATTCTTCAATAAATATTTTTTGGAAATTTTTGGCACACACATGTAAAAAGATTTGACACCACTCTGGTATATCATTATTTAATACATAACTTTTAAACGTTTAATCCATCAAAAATATAGAGAGAGCATTTTATTTGTGATAGTAAAATGTGTGCATCTAATAGTATCACTATTTTATCTTAAATTGCTTCTGTACCCAAATATACATTTTAATGATAATTTCTTTAGATTTTCAAAGTTGTAATTAAGATTTAATCTTTACTATAATCTATGTGCATTTTAAGAACAATGAATAAAATAAGAGAAAATTTAAAACTTTTAAATACTAGTTCTCTGTTAATGACTTATTTCAAAAAGATGGCAGAGCAGAGGTTTTAAAACAACCTTATACATTAAAAATCTTCCCAAAAACTATTTAGAGGCTCTTGAGAAACTAAGGTAGGTTTTTAGAAGTAAAGAATTGTTTGAAAATAACATGGAATGATTTTTTTTTTTTACTGAATATATATATATATATCTAATTTACTATGTATGGAATAATTTTTCATAGTTTAAATGAAGTTCTAGTTACAAATTGTAAATTGGGCTAAAGTCTTCTGTTATAAGACAGAACTCAATTTTTGTCAGATTCCTGAAAGAATTTTTGTTATAGAAAAGATAAAACCCTTTTGTTCTAAATAAAGCAGTAACAATTAGATATTTTTCTGATGGATTTTAAATTTTTATAAATTATAACTATAAGTTTACATTATTATCTTAGGAACATAATTTGATAAATGATAGAATTTTTATTATGAGTATTAACAAATAATGTTCTGTAAAATCCCAATATTGTAATGTAATTCTATGCACAAGATCCTAAGGTTAATCAAGTCAGAGGGGGGCCAACTATTATAAACTAATAATAGCTAAATATGCGTGCTTGTAGTGCCTAGTTGCAACAGTCACACATAATTTACTGTCAACTTTTTAATAGAATTATTGATTTTTAAATTTTAGTAATTTTTTAAATTTTGATTTACAGTATTTTTTACATATAAAATTAGAATTATTAAAAGTTATTTCATAGTAAAGCACTTTTATTTACAGTAATGTAGAAAATATTGGCATTTGAATGCAATTCTTTTAAATTTTCTATATTTATGGAATTCAGTTATTATTTGAATAGCAAATGGTGAGCAACATATTAAAGTCTCTAGCTTGAGATGAATTGATGATGTTATATAATTACAAGGCAATGGTAATTGACATTTGATAACACGTGATTTGGCCTAAATGAAATAATTGGTTTTATCTTCAGAAATCATTTATATGTTTTTCCAAAAACTACAATTAAATGATTAGTAATAATTGCAGTTTTAAAATATAACAACCTGATAATAACTAAAGTATGTTTAGAACATAATGTATTAAAAATAATAATTATTAATAAGATAACAAGATTTGAAAAGAAAATGGTATGTGCTATAATGTTTATTGGAGTTATTCAAATTTAAAATGAAAAATAAGATGGTAGTATATTTTTTTGGAAACATCAAAATGAGATATGAGTATATATGTCATCTGAATGAAAATAATCTGGAAATCAGGCTTATTGACTCCAAAAAATCTTATAATGGATACTATGATAATACAATAAAATACTTGCTCATACTAGTGATAATTTGTCATTGTTTAGCATTTTGCTCTTAAGTATATAAATTGTCAAGCGTTGGTAGCCGAGAGGTCAGCGCAGCTGCCTTGCAAGCAATTGCTTACAAACAGTTGTTGCGAGTTCGCTTCCCGGGCGATGCTTTGACATATGGGAAAATATATATATATATAAATTGTTATAGAGACTAATGGTCTAGTTAGCTTTTGTTATTAAAATATGAAATATAATCTTTTGATATATTTAAAATTTGTAAATAGCTATTACTTAGATTGTAGTAGATTGCATTCTGATTCAGTAAACGGAGTATTATAGTACATAATGATTGAAAAAGGCAGCAGTTTCTCTTTTTGGTCAGAATTATTTCATTTATAAAGTCGACTGAGATTTTTAAAGAGAATGGCCAATTGGAACAAGAAGTATCAGCATCTTTAAAATTTCAGAATGCTACTAAATGAATGTGTTACTGCTTGATGATAGAACTTTGCTGCCTAATTTTACCTTGACTTGTTTTCAAGCAGAAAACATACTGTACATATATAAAGAGAAAAAAGGATATTTAAATTCATTTATTTATTTTTTTCCATGAATAATTGTGCTAGTTGAGATATTTTTTATTTAGCCTTTGTTTTGTGGATCTTATAGTATATTCATTGATTGTACTTTAATCTGTTATACTAATGGCTGGAATTCAAATCTAGATAGAACTTGATCATTTCTCTAAGCAAGGTCACAAAATTTCTTTGAAGTAGCTATATTTCTTGTTTCCATTTCTCTCATTATATAAATGTAATTTGTAAGTAAAATATTTAGCATATAAAAAATTGAAACAATAAAGAGCCATAAATAGTCAAAATAAGAGTCATAGATCACATGACCCTATTTTCTTAAATTTGTAAGTTATAAACAATGAGGATTGCCAATTCCTCAATAAGCTTTGTGATAAATGCTTAGCCAGAGAAAGCATTTAAAATATCTCTGTCAGGAATCCACCTTCCCCCCACAAACCCTGACCATGGTTTCATGCTTTGGCACTCCTCAGAGAGATACCAGGGTATGGTGTCTGAACCTACCCTGGCACCTCTCTGAGGAGTGCCAAAGCATGAAACCATGGTCAGGGTTGGGGGAGGGGTTTCCTGACAGAGATATTTTAAATGCTTTCTCTGGCTAAGCATTTATCACAAAACTTGTTGAGGAATTGGCAATCCTCATGGTTTAATAAAGAGCCGGTTTCACGAATCATGCCTATATTTCTATTTTCTTTTTTATATAGTTATATATAGATGTGTGGAATTTTATTTTAAAAAAAGATGTAATATTGTTTTTATTATTGTTAAAATTCTTGTCATTTAGTAATTTGAAATGAATTAATTTCTATGTTGTTTATTTTTTGTTTAAAGAAAGTTATTTTTAAACATCTTTCAGACTTTATTAATATTTTCAGCTGAAGTTCATGTTATTCATAGAATTTTTATTTCATTTTTAAATGTCACTCTGGATTAAAAAAATAAATAAATTATTGATTGTCAAGTTTACTGTTAGTTAAAGATAGAATATAATGGGTTTTTTTTAGGATAATTTTTTTACACTATTTCTTGAGATGCAGTGAAGTATTATCTTGTTTTTGGTGTGGAATTGATCTAACTTTTTAAACATTACATTTATGTGGGAGTATAATAGCTGAATAATATTTTTACATTCAATGTTTTAATATGATGATATATGTATTTATTTGATTCACCCATGAGTTGATGTTGATTTAACACAAATAATCTTACTTTATATTTCTTTATTAACTCCAAATATTTTATATACAGAAGTTTTCCTTCAATGCATTTTTGCATAAATAATTGTAGAATGGGATTAAAGTTTTTGCAGCGTTGTGAAACAAAAGTTTCACGGAGCAGAAGTTCACAAAATAAAATCATTGAGAAAATAATGAATAATTAAAAAATGTAATCATCATTCAAATATATACTTATAAACAGATATTGTGGTAGTTATGAACTACCATCAAAGTTTTGTAAACTTACAAGAATATATATTGTAATGATATATAAATATGCCATTACATTAATTTAAAATAAAACTTTAAGTTCGCAAATAAAAAATAAATTTATTAAAAACTAAAAGCTAAAAAAAATTAAAGAGTTGTTCAATATATATATATATTCGCGCAGATGCAAAACTTTAAAAATTATTTCTTTTTAAATAAAAAAAAAGGTATTTGAATGTACTTTTTTAGAAAAAAGTATAAGAAAAAGATAAAATATTTTTGTAAATGGAAATGATTGTTTTATAAATTAATTGAAAAGCAAACTAGCCCTTAGGGCTCTTATATAATTAAAAAGTCAGAGGAAAGATATAGATAAGAGAATAAAAAGAATTAGCTTGACCAATGGAAGCATCAAGCCTCAGCTCGGACCCTACTGAAAATGATGGATTAGTGACGTTTTTGTTCGTTGAATCCAGAGGATGATTATAAAAGGAAAAATATTGAAATTAAGGACAGTTCCTGAGTTCCAACTTGATTTTGTGAGAGGCGTGATAAGATGCACTTGTCACCCTCTCTCACTTATGAAAAAATGAAATAACTGTAATACCAGGATTGAACCAGCTAAGGCCACCTCCAGAATATCAGACCGGTCTTCCAATGGGGACATTGCAGGAATTGGCTCCAAGAACCATGACTTTTCTACTGTAAGCTATTGAACTGAACAATTTTAAAATTTAAAAGTAATTAAGAACTTTCGTCAAGATTTGACAAGTTTAATAAACAAGCTAAATCTAAGTTTTGTAAAATGAACTATAATCTGACTTTTCCAAATCAATTATTGTTTAAATTTTTTTTACATTTAAGTTTGCTAAAAATCATTTTCATTTTTTTATTTATTAATATTTATTGTAGAAATTATTAAATGCATTAAATTTAAGTTGGGCATAGACGCTTGCATGGATTCGTTCACGTTTAATTATGTTTTTGTTTTCATATATGATTAAAATATATAGACATTCGATAAATAATGATATCTTACGTTGAATATCTAAAATGTATTTATTCGAATGTCTTTTTAGTTATTGGTGTCAATGCGGCATCTTATGATGAATTCCATTGGGTTTCTAGTGAATTCCCTCTGCAATTACATCAATGACTTTATATTTTGATCATTTATGTTTATGTTGAAATGTTTTTGAGCATGTAATTTATGTAGTCGATCTATACTCAACATTAAACAACAAACTTTTATAAAATCCATCTGTGCGAATTTATATAAATGCTAAATTTAAGTTGGGCATGAATGGCTATATAGATTTGTAAAGTTATATTAATTAGGGAGGGTAATCTTAGATTATTTGTTTCGTAATTAGATTGGGTCAATGGATTGGATATATTGGTGTAATAGTAGATGTAGTATGAGGTTCACTATGGGCAGGATCTCCATTATACACTGCACATCTCTTTTTGCCTATGGAAGGGAATAGTAAGATGGAGAAATGCAGTCCCTTCCTATGGAGTTTTTTTATTGTTCTTTTTGCCATACAGATGTAACATTCCTGTATTGGACAAGAGTCAATGTCTTCTTTAACCATGCTGTTCAGATGTACATTCCTGATAGTATGGTATATATTTGTGCTGTCGTATTTTCATGCTACATTGAATACAATGTATCAGATGGATTGACGCCGGTTTGACTGCGAACTTTTGGCCTAAGGTTAAATAAGGGATAGAATATTTTCTTTTCAAATACAATCTATGTAGTTTATTCATACTCGACAATCTTAAAATAAATATAAAATTCATCTGTGTGGATGATTTAAAATTTTAAAATAATAATTTAAATTAAAAGTTAATATTAAAAAATAAAAATAAATGTTATTCCTCAAATTTTAAAATGATTATATATGTGCGTAAATAAATGTTGTTTGTGTGTTAATTACTGGCAGTGGCTTTTATTTTTTTATATTTAAAATATGAAATTAAACAAAGTTATATATTATTATCTCTGCATCTCCACTGAGCTAGTGACTTGGGCTAACGGTCTAAATATAAATATAAAGTGGGATCTTAACTTATGTATCTGCCTACTATATAAATTTTTGTAGGTTCAAATGCCTAGATGGCGCCCTTGTAGTGCAGATACGTAATTCTGCAAAATTTTACTTTCTTTCGGACCGTTACAATATATTAGCTTAAATATGGAAATAGAAGTTATCAAAGACAAACAAAATATAGATGACATCTGCTATTTAAAAATATAATGCAATACTTGAGGAATCCATTAAAACTTATAAGAAATAGTGGTCAGCTATAGATGAGTTAGCATGTAAAAATATAAAGATCCCAGAAGAAAGGACAAAACTATCCCAGTGAAATAAATTTCTGGTATTCGTATGAACAAAACTGATGAATCATTTCTCAAGATAATTAATAATTTCCTGTTTTAAGGTAGTGGTTGAAAACTTATATCACAATCCTTAGTTCTTGACATTTATTTAGAAGTTTTACTAATTTAACCCACAATGGCTGTAATTAGTATCACACACTGCTTTAATCTCTGAATTAAAAAGGTATTTATCTCATCACTTTATTACAAAAAGTCTAAAAATATATAAAGAACAAAGTTTGAATTTAGCTTGCTTAGTTTAAATTTTATACCCCCTCCTTTCTGTTTTAATGGATCTCATACTGCTGTAATCTAGACAGTTGTAAATTTAAAATATCTTACAAAAAATTGCTAATCTTTTTTTCTCTATTTTTTAAGATAGTGATAGTAAAACTTATTATAGCGTTGTTAGCCGAGTGGTCAGCACAGCTACCTTGCAGTTGGTTGCAGATGCTTGTTGCGGGTTCGCCTCCCAACCGATGCTATGACATATGAGAAAAACAGTAATAACAAGAAAATTTTTCTTTATAAATAACTGGTTGTAAGAAAACATTAAAAAAACTCAACTGAATCCAATTAAATAAAAGTAATTTTATTTCTTTATTTTTTTGATTTTATGGTGATATATATTTAATTTTTTATACAAATTTAACATTTATTGTAAATAAGCAATAATTATGTAAAACAAATATAAAATACCACTTGTACTATATTGTAGCCTTTGTGGGCTAATACAAAATCACTCAAATGCATGTGTAATTACAACAGAGAAAGCAAAAATTTAACGTATTAACATAATTTAAATCTAACATTTTTATTTAATTACAAAAAAAAATTACACTGCATTTATAACAGAAAATTTCACATAAAATTTTCATTAATTTTGCACCAGTTTTGTTTATTCTTTCACAAATTGTGATCTATGTGAAAGTAATCAATAAAAAGAGAAAATGCTTAAAAATTATTCTTAAATTTGTTGCTTAAAAATATTATTAATTAAATAGTTAAATTTAAATATTAAATGAATTAATATTATTTATTAATTGATATTGTTTTTAAACAATATTGACCAATCACATTTAATTTAAATAAAGTTTTGAAACATAATTAAATTAATGTATTGGTGTAATTTATTAAATAGCTTTGTTTTAAAAAAAATAATTAAAAAATTTAAATTCATTATTTAAATTTGATTGTGACGTAGTTTTACATATAGTGACAAAAATAAAATATACAATAGAAATTACGTATTTACATGTTTTAAAAATTTGATATAACATAAAAGTGACTGGATATCAATAATTGACATTTTGGGGATGAACTATTGGTACAGAATTGCAAACTTTTTACGTTTATATTTTACACATTGCTTTCTATATAAAAAAACTATATTTCGAACATTTATCTTTCTCTTATATCAAGATGACTGATGTAATCATGCTTGGAGATATTAGAAGCCATCTTTTTTTTTTTTTTTGTTCTCATTTGTTTTAAAAATGAATTTTTAAATAGTCACTAGAAACTTGATATTTTTTTAAATTTCCATTTATTTTGAAAATAACTTTTATATCTTTAATTGTAAAGCACTCATTGACTTCGAGTTCAGATGAAAAAGCACAAATAATAAACATGAACTAATTGCTCTGAGCCAGATTTCAGCAAAACACTGCCAGAATCATAGTGCTGAATAAAGTTATACAGTACAGATAAACTTGTATAATTGATATGATATATTATGTAAATGCATTATGATTCTGGCAGTGTTTTGTCAAAATCATGGTTCCGTGCAGTTAATTAATGTTTATTTATATCTTTTCATCTGAACTCTAAGTCAATGAGTGCTTTTGAATTACATATTTTGATGAAAAGAATTAATAATTGAGTTGATTGTTGCAAGTCAGTGTTTATTATTCATATATCATGCAAATATTACATGAATAAATTTAATTTTTTTGTATAAGTGTGTTACAGATGCCAACTCTTTGAGCAAATGTTTTTATTATATTGAGGAGGCTGATGTAACCATGCATAAACATTAAAAGCTGTTGCCTTTTTTCTGCTATCATTTATTTTAAAAATAAACATTACCATTATTTTTTTTTTGCTTTTATAGATTGTATATAATTGAGATTAATATGATTATGGTAATTGAAATCTTTGTCTATATTTTTTAGATACCATGATAGCTAATTTAAAAATATTAAAAAAAAAAATAGAAGTTTTTAAAAGATTTAATTTCATAGAGCCATTTTTGTTTATAAAATTGAAAATTCTTACATTATTAACAAATTTTTTTTTTTACATATGTCAAAGCGTCAGCTGGGAAGCAAATCCGGGACAACTGCTTGTAAGGCAGCTATGCTAACCACTAAGCCACCAATGCTTGACCGTTTTTTCAAATCTTTATGAGCATTTATTTGGAAATCTAATGAAAATATATCCTTAATTAATTTAAGAAACTTTGCAGATAAAATTGTCAGTGGCAAGTTTTATGCGAATTATTTTATGCAAAAAAAAAGTAAAAGAAAAATAAACGTTAACTTGGGTCATGTGCTGTATCTACATATACAATTTAAATTATATGCTATCTAAAAAAAATAAAAAATTTTATGATATTCGACAGCAATTTTTCTTGTTTTGATTACCATATGCAATCACATTAAAAAAAAGAGAACTTGTAAATAAATTTTATAATATGCCAGTAGCAGTTTTTCAATTTTGGAGCACAGCATATGAATATATATATATATGGTAACGGTACTACCTGTGCGTTACACGTATATAGGTGGTATACGTTTGTTACATATTTAAAATCTAAGTTTCTTCTTTTTTTTTTTGTTTAAACGAAAATTATGATGCGAACATACATATATAGTTAGTTCTGCACTATACTCATCACTCGCCCAGCATATTTATGGACGTCAATTTGACTCCAAGCGCCAATCCTATTTACGAATAAATAAGAATTATGCTGGGAGAGAACAAGTATCAATTTCTAATAGATAGAGCTTATATCTCTGGCTAGCTCACTCAGGGGTAGTGGTCGTTGACCATGGGAAAGAGGTGGGAGAACAGATCAAGTGCGCATGGAACATATAAACGATTTGTTTTATTTTCTTAATTTTACCCTTAATACCACTCTCTAATGGTACTATGTGATCTAGGCTTTTAAAGAAATTAACATTTAACACACACAATTATACTTAAATCACTAGCTTAATATTTATTAATAAAAAAAATATAACAAAAACAAAATAGAATCCTGTAATTGGGTATTGGTTTGTGCTCGGATACTTGAATGATACGCATGAAAATACACACCCTGCACAAGTTCATAAATATAACAAAAACATATATATCATAGCATATAAAGTGAATGCAATCAGTTATTATTTAGTCTATTCATTCATATAGTTATATAGGGCATTATTTCAGATATCTCTTCATTTTCTGTTAGCCCTTACGCATTATTATTTTCTGAAATATGTTCTTATTCAAGAGGTGATTGGTATTTACGAAAATATTTGAGTTATCTTACTTTATCACACCTGGGTGTAGATGAATGGTAATGTTCACTGGCTTCGTGCTGCGATGTAGTGAATAAGTGATTTCTTTCTTTTTTTTGTAGTCCTCCGTGGATTCCATAAGGCACAATCAATGGCATTCGGTGAATGTTGTTTTCTCTGCAATTTAGGAAGGGCTTCACTCCGACATGGACAGCAACCGCAATACCTCCATAGGATGGATGACAGAGCCCGGTTTATTCTTGTCCTTTACCCCAGCCTGTTCATGGTTGACCAAGATATATAATTTTTTTTAAACTAATTGTTCTTCGATCCTACTCGTGGCATTAACAGTTCTAGAATCCCCCTTCAAAGTTCAGCTTTCAAACTCTAATTAATAATGCTATTGTTCCCTCTCTTCTTTTTCATGAAACCACGTGGTTTGCCAATAGAAAACCTTTCAATAACTTTTTTTTTTATATGTTCAGGATTTTCAATTATACCTTGAGATCCACATTCATTGTCTTTTATTTATAACATTTTCTTTTCTTTATAACATTTTCATTTTTATTTATAGCATATTTTTTTTATTTATAACATTTTCTTTTATTTATAACATTTTCTTTTCTAATTAAAACAGCTTTGTCTCGAGATAGCGATCTACACATTTTTGAATTCTTTATTTTCAATTAACATATCTTTTAGAATTTGTATCTTTCATCGTCCATCTTCGAAACAATTTCCTTTTAATTAAAATAGCTTTATTCCTTAAGATAACAATCTATAATTTTTCTACTTCTTTCTTTGTAATTAACTTTTTTTTTTTTTTTTTGTAAATTCTTTCCTTAGTCATCCATCTTGGAATTAAAGCTTGGCCATGTAAATCTTCTTATTTTTATTAATCTTTTACATTTTTTCACCCATGCAGCAATATAAATACATGCACCTCTAAACAAAACACAAGAGCACAAACCATATAACTCCCCGTCCCTCTTATGTTTCAATCTATTTTTATTTACCCGTTTCGTCCTATGCCTTAGAACAGGGTTTGAACCCAGCCCTGTTATAATATTAATACAATTTCTTCAAGTTTATGTTGAAAGCACATATATTTTATTCTTCCATTCTTATCCTTTTCCAAACTTGATGTGCATAATAAAATATTTTTAAGAGTAATTGCTAAAAGTTTTACAAAATTTTAGAACATACTTAAAGTTAATTCTGATTTTAAAACATTAAAATAATTAGAGATTGTAATTTCTTGATAAAGAGACTAATCTATGTTTCTAAAAGAAAAAAAGTTGTTAAAAAAAAATAAGAATATCATCAAGAATATATTTAAGAATGACAAAAGTCAGACATTTTGCTATGTTTTTTTTTTAAATAAAAATACAACAGTTTGTTTTTTCTATTATTATTTTTATTGCTTCAGTTGATGCAAGAGTAAACACAAAATTTAAATAAATGAGTCCCCTCAATTTATTAATAACTTTTTTTAAAATTTTTGTTTATATATGCATAGTTTGCATAGAAAAAAGTATTATATATGCATGTGCATATTGAAATGTATTATACACTTGCAGTTCAATAAATGAATGTTTTCTATTTTAATCAATGTTTATCAACTAAACATGTCATATGTTTGAATGTGAGAAGGGGGTGGGGGCTTTTGAAAAAAAAAGTATATCATAAGTTCATAATATCACTGAAGTTTTATAATTTGCATTATTGTTTGCATAAAACTTGAACTTTTGTGTTTATTTAATCCATATTTTTTGGTTTAACTAAATTCACAATGCTTAAATTGTTATTGTATACGCTTTAATTGTGTTATGTTCACAAGTAAGCACATTAACATTTTTTGGAGGGAATTGGCACCTGTTTATTACAAATTCATTCATTACATTATTTTTTTTTTAGATTAAATTAATTTTAACTAATGAGATCCAACCGTATAGATAGATTTAAGCAGATAAATCTGGGCTTCAAATATGAAGATAGAATTTAAGCTATGTTGCAATTACTCTTTTCTTCACCCACCCACCCCCAAAGCCATTACATTTAAATTCAAATAGATTACTATATGCAATGAACAATTAAAATTGATTATTAGGAAATAGTTTTAAATTCAGGAATATAAATGCAAAAACTGACATCCCTAATAACACTAATAAGCATTGGTTAATTAAAAATAAACTCATTTTATTTATTTATTCATTTAAATATATATATAACAATGTTTTAAAACTAATTGCTATACATAAAAATTGAGAAAATGTATGCTTTCTTAATGTATTAGACTATACTATAATCTGGAACACAATCATAATGCTAGTCTAGCAATAAAGTTCTCTCGTGTTTAAATCTAGCTATCTTGCTCAAAATAACTATAAGAACCTTTGATTAATGTAAGTTTAGGGAGGATGTATAAAATAACTTAATCATTTTTAGTATTAGAAATTTATAAAGTTAAATTTACATTAAGAAAATAAAGTGTTGTGATAAATATTGTATTACTATCATTATTTTGGTATTTTAAAATAAAAAGCTTAGACAGATTTTTTAAAAAAAATACATACAGTGACATGATTATTTCCAGAAACATTTGCTAAAAAGTATATATATTCAACAATATATTGTATGCACATATGGTAATTCTTTTCCAGACTATACTGTAGAACAATGTTACCACCCCACACAATCACTTAAACAGCAAAAATATGTTTGTAAAAACACAAAATTAATTTATTGTGTTCAAATTTTCTAAACAGCAATGTCAACAAGCGAAAATTAAAAAAAAAATTACTTTGATGCTATTTGCTTTTTTTTTCTTTTCGAAACAGCTTTCATTAATTCAATTAGTAAATTTTCATATGTTCTTTAATTATAATGTGAACTGCTTAATCTGAAAATTCTTTTCATTGTCTTGTACATTTTTTATTTCATCCTTATTTTTTTTAAAAAAAAAAACATTTCTTATTCAGAACTTAAACTACTAATAGTTTTGCTGCTTAATAACATGAAAATCTTTTTTAGGGGCATTCACATTAGTTTTCTAATTCCAATTTGTAGATCTATAATTATTTCATTGTTTTAATATATTTTCATTGCTTTTCATATTTTAAATAATAATTAAGCTAAAAATAATTTTATTTTGCCACAACTGAATTTTATTAATAGTATTTTAGTGAAATTGTTTAATTTTTGTTTTTAAAGCATTTTTAAAATTATTTTGGTGTTTTAATATATTTTTTGTTATTTCTTTTGATGATTTTAATAATTAGCCAAAAATAAGTTTATTTTGCTACAAACTTTATTTAGACTAAAAGGCACATATAAATAGCATTGTTTTAATTTAAGTCTCACTTTAATTAACTGTTGAGTGCTGACATTATAAATTTAAAATACATTTGTTTATAGAGGAATCATGAAAGAAAGTATTAAGTTTAACTTTAATGCATTTTAATAATGTAATTTGTAATAGTTATATATTTCCACTTTAATTAAAGTGTATATTATTGAGAAAATAACTGTAATATCTTGTATTATCTGAAACAATAAAGCTGCCTACTACATTATCAAATTACATGCTATCCAAATAAAAAATGTAAGCAAACAATAATGCAAATAAATAAATAAAAAACCCAAAATTTATGAATATAATACATTTTATGCTGTGCACTCTTGAGTGCTGCAACAATCATATTTATTATTTCTTTGATTTATGTTGAAAACATTTTATTCTTTCTTTATTATCCTTTCCAAATTTGATGTATATCATGTAATTTTCTAAGCTTCATTCTTTCAGTGTCAACCCGATCCCCAAATTTGTGAATAGACTCTAGCGATGAAAATTTTTACTATGATGTCATATTGATTTTTTTTTGTGCAATTAAATTCTTTTTATGTATATTAAAAAAAATATTTATGGGCTATATTATAAATATTTAAGCCTTCTAATAATTAAAATTCTAAAACATGACAAGTTAATATTTTAAAATTGTAATGGCAAACATTGTTATTGGATTCATGATATCTAATCAAAAAAGCTTAAAGTACAAAATATTAGATATTAGAATTTTATGTTATTAAAAAATGATATATTTAGAATTAGTTATCATCAAAGAAACAAAAAAATTCTAAAAGTTAAAATATTATTATTAAAATATTTCACTTACCATTTCTACAAAGACAATTTTCTTTTTAGTCTCTAATGGCTTTTCTGTGGTAATTTCCAGTTTTCATAACCTAAGTCATATATATATACTTTTTAAGAGCTGTCTTTTTAAAAAAAAATGTTTTCAAAGACAACCCTCCAAGTGACATAGTTTTTAATTTAATAAGTTTTTTACAAAAATATTGTGTTATAGTCATTAACAGTTATTGAAAATCACATATGTAGCATTTAACCACAGGGAAAATGAATTTAAACCATTATCAAATCATCTCCTTCATAGCTTTGTTAGAACAATAGAATGGGCTATCAATCACAGATGAAAGTCTGTAAAGATTTATATACTGCTAACATCTCTTAGAATTTTTTAAAATTAATACATTAAAAGTAGAAGCTTCTTAGAAAGAATCGCAGTCAGTCACATACCGTAATTTAACATATACAATGTTTTAAAACAAAAAAGTAGTGAATACAGCGCTTTTGCACCACCTAAAATATCAAATATGATAGTGCTATCACAGCTTATGTTTGTGAAACAATTAATTAATACTAAAAGTTTTACAAAATTTTAGAACATAGTAAAAGTTTGAGAGTTCAAAATATCAAAATTCTGCGGATAATTTCTTGATAACAAGACAATATGTTTCTATAAGAGAAAAATATCGGGAAAAAAAGGGTTCCACTCGGAGCATATTTAATAGCAACAAAAGTAATAATTTTGTTAATGTTAGTTTTTTTCTCTTATTCAGATTATTTCAATAAATGTATAAGTGAATTTATTATTAACAATTATAAAATTTTGTTTATACTATAATTTTAATTTACATATGCATACTGTATATATAAAAAAAGCATCTGTTATATATATATATATGTGTGTGTATGTGTGCATGTTGAAAACTATAGTACACTTGCAGTTCAATAATTATTACATTTTTTTTTCTAATTAATGTTTATCATAAAATGTGAGCTATTATATACTATACACATTTGGGTCATGAGAGTGGGGGTGCTTGGAACAAAATATAGCATAGTTTGAGACTTCACTGTATTTAGTAAGATAATTATAGTGATATCTAGAGATCAGAGTACTTTGAAAAATGAATCTGATATAAAACATGTTTGTTGTTTGATTTGGCTCTAATCTTAATTTAGTAAGAAAAGGCATATGCTATATGAACTTTATTTTTGCAGGATCTTAGAATATGTTAACTTTCACAAACTGAAATGTAAGAAATTCATGTATTATAAATATGAGATATTAAAAAAACAACATTAAACTGGAAATTAGTGTTTTAGTACAGCCTTTGTACCTTATAAGAAAATCAGAATATTCTACAAATTTTTAACTTAGTCGTCATTTTATATTTTATAAAAAAATAAGCTAGTATAAATTACAATTAGAAATAATGCATGGCAATTTAAAGTAAGCTGTAAGTTGAGTATTTCACTGGAAATATGGAGTAAACCAAATGTGAGAAAAGGTGTCATTTTTTGAGATTAAATTATCATTTGGAACAAATTTAAAATGTACTGTTTACTAGTTAAATGATGTCCACTCACACATATATATGGAGAAAGGGATTAATTAGTTTTGATATCATGTAATATAATAACTGAAACACAGGCTTATTATATACCTTTGTCTATATATGTAATATAGGGTATATGAGCACTGACTTTCAGATGACCCATCACTCTCCACTCTATCTAATAACACCGATACACTCAAGCACATATATGCTGAAAAAATAAATAATCACCAATTTACGTATTTCATGCTAAACCAGCAATCATCAGTTGGTCTAGATTATCATCTCCCACACATATATATTATAAGTGCTCAGATATATATTAAGATAGACAAACTTCATACTTTAATGGACAGGCTCCAATCTACTACATACTCCAACTCTTCAACCATCCATCCAATTGAAAATATAATGATGGAATGCTCGAAGGCCATCCTAAGGCCAAGATTTTTGTCACACCCATGTTGACCTAAGGTCAATCTGAACCCCACATGTACAGGACATAATCCATTTAATACATATGCAAGGATGGGCAGACATCTCTATAATGTAATAACTGAAACACAGGCTTATTATATACCTTATTATATATCATGTAATATAGAAATGGAAACATTTTACTTTGTATGGATTATTACATATAAAACTTGATGAAATAAAGACAAAAGTTACTATTAATTTCATAAGCCTTTGAGAAGAGACTACATTGTTGCAGCATAAGTAAATGGAACATCCGTGACCAAAATTTCTGAAATGTTTCAAAAATATTCTTAGTACTAAAGATAGGAGAAATAAGCCTAATAAGTTTAGCTGTAATCAGAAGTCAGTGCTTACTGGGGAGACTGCGAGTCATTAAGAAAGATTGTATCCCTAATCCCCTCCCACAAAAACAAAACCCACAAAGCATAGAGATCAGATCTTTAAAAATTCTATCTTATCAAAACAGTTGACCATGAACTTCATAAATGTAGCATTTGTCTAAATTGCCCCTTTTTTAAGTCATCGGAATTTTACATTATTGTGATGTCATAAACTTAAAACTTAATTTATAATTTTGAGTATGTTAGTCAAACAAATCGTTGGTTGTTTTTTCCTCTTCCAATGATAGTTTTTATGTTTTAATTAATAGTCATCAAAATAAATTTTTCAATCTTTTTTTTTTTTTCAGTTTAAAACATGGTAATGGAATTATCAAAGTTTGGATAATTAGTTTATGTCTAGATATCTGCTCAAGTCATCGTTAGCATAAATACATTAGAGCAGCAGACCATTTAAACACTTTAAAGCAGGGGTCCCCAACCCTATGCCCGCGGGCACCATGGCACCCGCAGACCATTTTACATGTGCCCGCCGCTATCCGAACACAATAAAAAATTAGTTATCTGATACAAATAAATTTAATTTTTAAAATTTCTTATAAATTATTGTATTATATTGTAATCAAATTGTAGGGCATACTATACTTTTACAGCGTAAAAATATAAACGTTAATTATATGTTAAAATTTTATTTTTGAAATAAATATTTTTTTGTACATTATGTGTATTATTAACAATATCCAACTATAAATTTACATTGAAAAAATAAATGGTGCCCGCCATCTGGTTGAAAAAAATAAATGGTGCCTGCCTCCTGGCTGGTATAATAGAATGTACTCTTAAGTGCAAAAAGGTTGGGGACTCCTGCTTTAGAGAATCCATTTTATCCCATGGTAGAAACATTTACTGTTGAATTCCAAGATAATAAAAAAAAATGTTATATTGCTTAGAGATCATGTGATGTTATTGATGTTCAATCATAAAAGTGATAGTTGAGAACAAGAAATTCAATTGAAATAACAGTTTAAATTTTATTGCAATTGATTCAGAAAGTTTTAGCTGTCAAACTCACCACTGTGTAGATAATAATACTTTAAATCATATAGCCTAAGCAATCAAATATTGGTTTGAGGATTATGAATATTTGTAACACATTTATCATTGCCTTATCAATCTTTTTTTTAATGATTCTCAATAAAAAACAAAAAATTGACTGTACTGACATTTTTCAAAGAACATACTTTTCTTCAAGAATAAGATAATATACAAGTAATTATTGAAAGAAATGGTGGTTTTACCTAATATTAAGATGGGGATTATTGTTATTACTCATATATATATATATGTTTTGTGAATTGTAAAAAAAAAAAAAAACGTATAAACCTATTTAATTTTCATATATATTAATACCTATTATCATAAACACTGTCTTGTAAATCAATAATATGCAACACAAAATACGAAAGGCATAAAAAAAATTTACATGAAATATATATATGCACTATCTGAGGATTTTCTTATATTTCATCCTTTCAAGAAAATTATTGTGAATTATTATTGTTTTGGATAATAACATTGAAACGAGAAATTGTATTATCCGATTCGCCCTACCCCAACTTTTTTTTTTTTTGCAGTAGTTTAATTGTTCACTCAAATATCTCAATCCCGTCTTCTACGTTTGTAACTTTTTATCTTAAGCCAATAAACATCATATGACCACCATCTCTTATGCTTGTATATAACTGTTACTAAAAGAGGCAAAACTCACTATATATATATATATTGCCACTCACAGCAAGCTAAAGTAATCAATTACTCTAGCTTGCTGTGTGTGGCAATATATATATATATATAGTGAGTTTTTCCTGTTTTAACTTTTTATCTTGTATTATCATTGTGTGAAATGATTATTGTGAAAGTAGTATAGCGGTTAATCTTAGACTCTTAGCAATGTAGTAGCTTAGCTTTTGCGCAATAAATGCCATAATTTTTTATAATATATAATGCTATATTAATTTGTTTAAAATATGTTTATATTAATTGAAAAATATTAAACTTAAATTCATTGTATTTTATAAAATTTATTTTAGAGCTTGTCTGTAGAATTTTATTTATGTATATTAAATTAAGAATTTGAACTAAAATTATCGAATACCATTACTACAGACTGTAAATAATCAGTTTCTTGAAAAAGATTTGTTTATTTTAACTTATAATGTAAATGACATTTTATGCCTTGTTAAAGCAAATAACATAATTATTTTAATTAATATTTTTAGGAATATGTCATTTAAAAAGTGATATTGTTAAAGTTTTCCGTTTCTTGCTCTATTTAGTTTTCTAGTGTTCTTTTTTATATTTCTGTTTTGTTTAACATTTAAAATAATTTTGTATGAAGTAAAGCTATTTTTAAAAATAAGGACAATGTAAGGTAGGATTTGTTGTTGAAGGGTAGGATTAGATTTGAGCATTAATATTTGGCAATTTATGTAAAAGTTATTAATTTATACTCAAACATATAAATGGAACTCTGGTGTATTTATCATTATAATTTTGCTTTTGATATTACTTTTTATCTTTGTTCAAATTTAAATAGAACTAAAATCAAAAACATTAAAGATTGCACTCTTATAAATCTGAAGTTTAAAAAGATTAAGGAAAAAATGTGTAATGGAATTCATAGTTCTTTCAAAGATAAAAATTGAAATAAAATCTGCTATAATCTAATTTAATAACTAATTAGTCTTTAATGTGTCAGACATGATTGTAAACATGAACTCTATATTACAATGTATATTTTACTTTTTGTGCAAATAAAGATTATTTTGAAAAAAAAAAAAATCTGCTATAATCTAAAAATGAAAAGTATTTGATTGAAAAGTCAGAATTTCTCTCTCTCTCTTTTTTTTTTTCCATATGTCATAGCATCGGCCGGGACGCGAACCCACAACCGTCTGCAACCAACTACTTGCTTGCAAGGCAGGTTGCGATGACCTCTCGGCTAACAACGCTTGCTATTTTACACTAATTTATAATTAGGATGGAAAATTACTTCTTTTTAATTTTTCAATTTAAGATTCATTATATGCATAACAGTTGAAGTGTCACATATTTAACTAAATCACTTTAGTCTATTTTTATGTTATTTAATAACTTTTTAAAAAAATCAAATCATACACTTTTTTTTCTCCATTTAATTCATCGTCATCATAGATATTTTTCATTATTTTCAATATCTTAAATATTTTTAACATTTTAGCTGGATAAAATTTTAAAGAATTCATAAAGCACATCACAATTATGTGGTCTTTTAAAAATTAGTGCATATCAGATACTGCATCTCAGAGACTGCATATTTTGTGTGGAAAATAACTTTCTGAGAAGATCCTTATAACATAGGCTTAATGTACTTGCTTGCTATATATGATTTAGAGACTTCGATACTTATATATTATCCATAAGCTGGATGCTTGCCAGACATTTTTGTTTTAATTATCCATTTTCAGGGGCCTCAAATAAATCTTGGAAACAATATGGCTGACTACAAACTATTGTATTTAATATTTTCTTTTATTTATTTTTTAATATGATTATAAAAACAAGAAATTACATAAAAGTATGACAATTGTAGTTAAAATAAATGTGGATCCACAAACTTATGTCTGTGATTTACTTTAAAATATTCAAATCCAGCATGGCGTAATTCCTCAGTTTTATAGCCCAACAATCTGAATAAATAGTAGATCCCTTAGCTACATTTTCTTTGATTGCATCTATAAGAATAGGTATTCTATGCACAACAATTACAATAAAGCACTTGCCTATTTCTCTGCCCAAAAAGTTATCAAAAGTATCCCCTCTGTTTTTCCTGCTGAAAAGATTTTTCGGTAAACAAAAAAATCATGACAATGTTCAATGTGTTAACATTTGTACATTATAATATACATTTAAAAAAAAAAAAAAGTAAATATTGTGAATGGAATTTATAAAAGATTTATTAATATTTTATAAAACATAAGATGAATTTATAATCAGTTTGTAATTAGAAAGTAAAACTATAAACTTTCACAATTTGACACTTGGCTTAGAATATTGTCTTCTTCACTATTTATTTGGAGTTTCCAGAGAACTTTTCCTTGCAATAAAGTATTTAAAGGCTGCATTATTTACTTATAGATACATGAAAAACTATTAATGAGGCAAATTGATAATAAGATAATTGACATTATGAGGATTTGGTTAAAATTCAATGGTGAAAATATAAAACATATGGAAGAAGTTATAACATTGAATAAAAAACTAAGTTATCAGAGCTGAAATTAAATTGCAATATAATGGATATAGTAAGCCATTTCCATATTGTCAATGAATTTATAATATATAAAACTATTCAATGCAGTTCATTATTTGTAGTCTATAAAGAGATGGAAATCAAATAAATTCAACATTATAACTTACAAAGAGTTATAAACAAATGTAAGTACCTGTTTGATTGATAGAAAAAAAAAATTATTTATGCAGTGAATTTGTCATATTAAATTAGAACATACAAGTTTTTATTAAAATAACAACTAGAGAATATAGGAGTATATCATACTTACATGTTTTTGCTAAAAGGTATTTAGAACAATTGTCATATTTTCATGAGATTGTTTTAATATTCTATACAGAGAATTAGTTATATTAAATTAGAACACAGAATTGACTCTAAAATAACTGGAGAGTTTCACATAATGCATGTTTTTGCCATTAGATGTTTAGAACAATTGTCATGTAATTAAAGCCATTTTTCTATTGTTTATTCTTATGGCATATTTTTCATATACAAGGACAAATAAGAAACTAATTGATCTTATTCTTGTAATAGAAGATTATGGTATACAGTAGATCCAAGAACTATACTATATTTTATTCCAAACCCTCTTGCATTCAACATATGCAGCATATAATAGCTCTCACTTTGTTGGTAAACAGTGATGAGAATATTATACATAGATTGAACTGCAAGTTTATAGTAACTTTTCAAAATGCACATATATATAACACACCTTTATATGTATGTGTGCATTGTCAGCACTACTATACTGCTGGACATCTCTGCAAACTTAACCATTTCTAGACTAATTTAATGATAGTAACCCCCAGTAATGACGACACTATTAGGTTGAGATTAAATGCAATTTAATAATAATACTCTTAGCAATTGTTAATCAAGCATTACAAATTATGTATATACATAGGCCCGTAGACATATAAAAATAATAATCAATATAACCTGTATGAGTCCTAGCTGGCTGTTCACATGTTCTGAGGCCAGCTCTCTGCATTTGAAGTTCCTGTACATTCAGGTGATGTTCTGCACCCGCTTATAAGTCCATGTGGACAAGTGAATTTCCAAGCATCAAGTGTTCTTTTCTTGATCCATTTTGCACAGAGTTCATTCATTGTTTCATTCCCTAAAGCTGATTATCTTGTATTCCCATCCATCCAATCAGGTGATTTTTCCTTTCACTGCTCGTATGCTGAATACAAGAATTTAATCATTATATATATATGATTTTAATTAATGAGTTATTTTTTGCTTATAGCTTATAATCATGAGGGAAATCACTATCCCATTATAATAATACTGTATTGTACTCTCATTAATTTAATTGCTTTTACTTTTAAAAAATAATCTTTTTTCTTATCTTGCAAAGTTAAAAAAATAACTTTTATTTCCTATTTTAAAAGGATCAGTCTTTTAAAATTCTTTAATTTCTTTATAACTTATTTATATCTATTAGTAATTTACACATACATATCAATACTTCATCCAGGTTTAGAGATTAGGTTTTAATCTTTGAACTCAGTAGGTAGTCATTAAGATACTTGGGGGATTTTATCTTCCTTTTAGCATGCTGTTGACAATTAGGTTTTGATTTACTCGGTGCATTCTCTGTATTTAGTTGTAGATCAATGTCAATCTTTATCTTTTCCTCATGTCTACATTAAGGTCTGGCCACCAGACATCGCTAAGAGTGAAAGCTTTTGCTCTGTCAATGTCCTGCTGACTATCATGCATTTTACTATATGCTGCCTGCCCTTGATTTGTATGAGTGAACAATCACATTTCATAATGCAGCCTTTGACTAGTGACAGCTGTTTATGGGTGTTCAATAGTTCCTTATGGAGGAAACTGGGACATTGCATTGGCCAGCCTTCTCTAACCTGTTTAATAATCCATTGGTAGCCATCATCCTCTATCCAATGAGCAATTTTATTTTGTACTCTTGATTTCAGTACATCTTTATGCTGGGTTTCATTATGTTTCTGGTTACTATGGACTTTCTCTGACTTGCTTTTGTTAAGTACTGGCTGCTGGAAATCTATGAGTATCTCTACTTTACCCAAATTTCTCTTGACCTCCCCTGGAAATTTTTTTTCTCTCAGGGCTATTAATTTTTTTCATAATTGTTATTCTTATTCCCATTTCACTGAACCAGCCTCATCTTAACATGGGATTGATCGGAGCATGTACTACATATAGTGGTAGAACTATAATTTTGCTCTTCCACATACTGGCACTTTGACTACACCCTTTATTTTAATGACATTGCCACTCATGTCTACTACTTTAAGGTCAGTTTTTTGTATAATGGTATAATGGGACCTTTCTTACACTTGGAAATAACAGTATACCAATCACAGATTGATATCAGTAATATGCCACTCCCACTGTTGACCTCCATGGCAATGATCACATTTTAAACTTGATTATTATTTTATCATTATTCGTTCGTTAGTCAAGTGCTTTACTCGACCCTTTTTTATATGGTTACTACTATTAGTATCATTTCTGCCTATGTTGAACTCTTTTTTTTTTGCACATTTTTTTCTTATGTCCTCTTTTGTTGCAGCGTTTACATCATTCACATCTGTAATAACAGTTACTGGCCTTGTGGTCAGCTTTCTCACAGTAAAAGCATATAAATGAATTTTTGCTGTTATCAATTTTCTTTTTACTATAAGTGGTTTTGTTTTCAATTGGATTAAATGTTTTACAACTTCTATTTGCTTTTCCCCACTCCAATTGAACTCTGTGTATTTTTTCGATTGCTTTAGGACAAGTTCATAAGCTGTACTATGCTTTATAGCCTTTTGCAATCTAAATTAATGACCGACAATAATTATTGATGTCGTATATATAATTCTTTGCTACATTCCAAAGTGACCAATCAAAACCTTTAATACTTTTCTCCCTTCCCCGGTAGTGTTCATGGAAATGTAACCTGGTGATATTATCTAGAGCGGGAAAAGGGGATTAAAATAGTTAGACAACTGCTCTCTAAATTGTTGTATGAGCTTTCTTCTGAGGTGAAGAGTGTGGCAAGCCTATTCGCAATTTTAATCGCCCATTTCCCAGAGAAACATAAGACTATCAAAATTTTGTATTTATCTTCAATTATATTTATATATTTCTCTATATGTTGGACATATAAGGGCCAATTACTCACCTCAGTGATGTTGAACTCACCTATAACCGATTACATTTTTAACCAATCTTTATGCATAAATCTAACCTTTTATTTTTGATTCCTAATTTGAGTCAACTAACTGAGTGTGCACTTTCATCTGAGTGCAAATACGGAATTCCTTACAGTTTTAAACTTTGAATTGCCACTATAATGTGCTGACTAGGGCACAATGTAATTTCCTATTAGAACTGCAGGCTGTGCCACCGTTATGAGCATAGACCAATGAGTTTTGTATCAAGACTGCAACTGCATCAATTGTTATGTCTGCATTACTATACTGCTGGATACCATGTCTGCAAACTTAACTATTTCCAGATTAATTTAATGATAATAATCCTTGAATAATGACTCAGCACTATTAGGTTGAGATTAAATGCAATTTAATAATAATACTTTTGGCAGTTGTTAATCAAACATTACAAATTATATATACATCTATATACATTACATATACACATAAGCCCTTAGGCATATAAAAATAATAATGATCAATGTGAGCTGTATGAGTCTTAGCTGGTTCATACATTCGGAAGCCAAACTCTTCATACTTGAAGTCCCTGTGCATTCAGGCGATATTCTGCACCCACTTACAAGTCTATGTGGACAGGTGAAGCTCCAAGAATCAAATATCCATTTCTTGATACAATTTACACTGAGTTCATTCATTGTTTCATTTCCTAAAGCTGATTGGCTCATATTCCTATCTGCTCAGGTGATTATCCATTTCACTGCTCACATGCAGGATACAAGAATTTAACCATTATATATCTGACTTCAATTAATGAGTTATTTTTTGCTTACCCGTTTATAATCATGAAGAAAATCTAAATTCAAATTTTTTTAATTGTTCACTATCCCATTATAATACTGCATTCTACTCTCATTAACTTAATATTTTTTCTAATCTTACAAAGTTATAAATAACTTTTATTTCCTATTTTAAAAAGATCAGTCTTAAAATTTTTTAATTCCTTTGTATCTTATTATTTATTTCCATTAGTAATTTATTACTTTATATGTCTGTGCATACACATAAATATAAATATGCATAAACAAATTTTAAATAATTGTTAATAAAAAATTGAGGGGGACCCATTTACATATATTTTACTGAGTGTATGTTCATCCATGCAATTAAGCAAGACAATAAGAAAAAAACTCATTTTTATTTTTAAAATAAATAGAAGAATGCATCTACTCAGTGTGATTTTTTTTTTCAGTAACTTTTTCTTTTTATAAAAATGTAATACACTAGTATCTTTAACAAGAAATTACAATCTCTTATGTTTTTTAAGTCAATATTATCATTAAATATGTTCTAAAATAATTTATTCAAAATACTAAACATCAATTTTAGAAAGGACAATAAAGGAAGAATAAAATGTATGAGCTTTCAATATAAACTGAAGATATATATAATTGTGTATAACATTCAGAGAGAGAGGGGAAAAAAGGCTTCTTGAATATTATAAAATTTGCAAATTTTAATAGTTTTTTTGCTTGTTTATTTTCATATTTGTTTACATTTTTCTTTGGGCAGTGTATAATTGAATATGTGTCATTAGAAATAACATAGTTCATGGCTTCATTGTATATCCCAGGGTTAGGATTGTAGCGTTATTCTTTTAGTATTTCAAGGTAGTAAAGATTTAGAGAAACCACAGTGTGGTAAAAAACTGGATCAAATAATTTATATTATTTGTACAGAATTGAAGGTAAGTTTCAAGTTTGAAACAATTTATTAAGAATACTTTAATGAGTAATAAATTAAACGAATAATTTAGATTTTATTGAGATCCATATAACTTTTGGAAAGACTTAAGAGTTTTCACTATCAGAAAATCAATCGTAGAAAATACTCTGCAGCTAATTGGAATTTAGCTTATTATTGAGATGTTTATCAACATTTATTTCTCCCTATAAATAAAATAAAAATTACTGAAGGATTAAATATGAAAAAGCATAAAATGAAGTAAAATTTGCGGATAAACCAAAAGATTATATAGAAAAAATTGTAATAGCTTTGTCTATCTATTTGATTATAGAGTATATTAAAATTAAGATATTCATTTTCAAGTTTCTATTATTACCCATTACTGAGAAAATAAGTATCATTTTTAAATTGTGCATTTTTTTGTGAGCATATACATATAGTCTTCAAAGTACAATAACACACTTTCTTGAATCTAACGTTAGCATTAATTGTGTTACTTGTACATTAATTCATCAGAAAATCCTTATTCAATCTATAATTTTATATAATATTGCTTTTCTCTCATCTAAACATTTGTGAACCTTTATGTATGGGTGTGATATATATATATCTTTTGTTATGCTCTATTATCAGTCTTTAGTGAGTAGACCCAACTTCATTTAATATTTTAAGCTTTTAACATAAAAGCAAAAGAAATGAAATTTTTTGAAAGCCCCCTCCCCCCAAATAAAAGAGATTGATCAGTTAAATAAATTTTGATTATGTATTTAGTCCAGTAAATTTTTTTACAAACAACTATTGTCTAATCATATACAGTACAATAAAATTTAGCTCAAAAATATTTCTATGTAGATATATTGTTATAGGACTTGTCTAAGTTAGGAAATTATAAAAAACTAATTATATGTTATTTTGAATGCATTCTAGTGTTTTTTATTTACTGGGAAAGTCCTTTGTTGAAATCATTATAATTATATGTGTGTGCTTAAATAAGTACATTTTTATCTTTGATAATAATGGACATTAGTTAAATCAAGAATATCATATAAAAAAAAAATACGCAATTATAATAATTTTACATAGTAGAAAATATAATTTATTAACACAGATTTAAAATATTTTATCTACTTTGAATATCTGATGGAAAAAAGTTTAATGTCGAGAAAAAGTGACAAACAATAAATAAACGTTTTACCTGGCATGTTATTAATTAAACTCTCAACTAATTTGTGTGCAAGTACAATATAATATATAAACTTTTTATTAATAAGCATTGTAAATTGTTGGGGGGTGGGTAATGGTAATTTTTAGCGTTTATCAATTGTAATAAATATATTAAAATGACATAAAGGCCACCATCCCAATAAATCTCAGTTTTTAAAAATAAAGCTAAGTAATTTAAGATAACTTTTTGTATTGTATGATAAATCGTATTTGTTTTTTGTCTAGTTAATTAACAAGTAAAACTTACATTTTTTTGTTGCTTAATGAGATGTCATGTTACATCTAATATTGTGTTATATTATTTATAAAAACAATTCTAGTCAAGCGTTGGTGGTCGAGAGGTCAGCACAGCTGCCTTACAAGCAGTTGTCCCGGATTAGCGGTTCGCTTTCCGGCCGATGCTATGACATATGAGAAAAAACAATTCTATTATAATGCAAGACAATTAAATAAAAATTATATTAATAAGTGTAATCTTATGGCCAGTGTCTCGGGGAGAGGAAGAGCAATAAGTTTCATGTTTATAACAGAAAGACATATTTATTGCTTTGCAATTTTATTTTTAGAAAATTGTTTTTTGTTTTTTTTAAAAAAAAAGTAAATAAAATGTATTTTAGCTTTGTTTTATTTTAATTTATTTTTGGCATAATTTATTACTGTATGTCATCGAAATTTATTCATTTTTTTTGGTAACAATATTCATGTTTATGATAGGACATACTGTTTGCAGTTTTATTTTTACAAATGCAGATTAATTAGAGTGGATTTGAATCCAGATTTTCAAGATCCCTTTAGTCACTCAGTCCATCTTATACAACCAATACACATGGCAACCTACATGTGAAAAAGAGCATTTATCAGTTGGTCAGGATCATCATTTCCCATACGTATATATATATATAATCAATGCTCAATTTATATTAAGATAGCAATTCTTCAAACTTTAAATGGAGAGGCTTCAATCTTCTCCACTTTTCAGCCATCCATATAATTAAAAATCTAATGATGGCAAATTCAAAACCCTTGTTATCAATTTGTTGTCATACCCATGTTGATCATAAGTCATTCTTACCCCTCATATGTAGGACTTTAAGACCATTTAAATACAAGGGTTGGGCAGAATATAGGATGTCTGTAATATTTAAATACAGGTATAGTATATATACTTAAGCTAGATGTAATTAGAGAAAATTTCAATGCAGACTTTGAAACTCCCTTCAGTCATCTACTCCATCTTACACAACCAATACACATAACCACGTACATGTTAAAAAGATAAATGATCTCCAATATTCATATTTTGTGCTGAACCAGCACTCATCAATTGGTTTTATTATCATCTCTCTCACACAATATATAATCAGTGCTCGGTTTATATTAAGATAGCAAATCTTCAAACTTTAATGGGCAGACTTCAATATGGTCCCACATATGAGGGGTCAGAAATGAATTAGGGTCAACATGGATATACAACAAAATTGGAAAACAATGGCTTTGAATATGCCATTATCAGATTTTCAATAATATGGATGGCTGAAGAATGGATAAGATTGAAGACTGTTCATTAAAGTTTGAAGAATGCTGATTCAGCATGAAATACATATGTTGGAGATCATTTATCTTTTTCACACGTATGTTGTCATGTGTATCAGTTGTATAAGATGGAATGGATGACTGAAGGGAGCTTGAAAGTATGGGTTTAAATTCCCTTTAATTACATCTAGCTTAAGTATATATACTAGTATTTAAACATTAAATATAGATTAAGTAAATAAATTGTATTTTATCTTTGTTTAATTTCAATTTATTTTTGATGCAGTTTATTACTATATGTGATCAAAGTTTTTTAAAATTAAGTAATAAATAAAATTTTAATTTTTGGATGGATGCTAAAGTTTTACATTTATGACGTTAAATCTATTATTAAGAAATTATTAAAAAAAAAAGTTAGATAAGTAATGTACGCATCTTTATTTTTGATCGTGTTTATTTTACAAGGAAGTCATTTAAAATGGCAAATATGTATCTGTATTCCTGTTGAAGAAGTTTTACCTACAATATCTCAATACAATAATTTACCAGTTTTTATTATTCCATTAGCAAAACATCACCTTGAAAATACATTTTTTATTTATGACTTTTAAAAGTATAAACAAATTAAAGGGCTTTGTATTGGCTCTCTACTGAATAAGAGTTTACTTTTATTGGCTCCTTGTAACAAATAGCAAAAATTCTATATTCCCACATCACTGAAAACTATTTTACTGAGTCTGTATTTCTCAGTTTATTTTTACCTAGCCTTAATGTCAACACTAAAAATTTTATCAGAGAGTTTAGCAACGAGTCATTTGTTTTTCTAAATATTGGATACAGATTAATGATCATTACTGTAATTTCTCACATAGTCTTTGTATAACGTGATGAAACTATATATATACATGTATGTGATCCGCTGCAGGATTTTGCAGTTACTTATAAAAGAAACCAGTTGTTTGTTTTTTTCATTTCTCATATGATATATTTGATTTAATTTAAATATCTGCACCTGTTGTATGTGAATAATTTATTCATTTTCCAATTTAAAAATTGATTGATATTTTATTATCAGAAGTCTAGATTTTTTTTCTATTTAGAAGCCGTAAGCAATACTTTTTTAATTTTCTTGTGAAGGAAATAGAGATTAATAAAGTAAATAATTTATTTTCTTCTTGTTAAACCATTAAGTAAAAGCTCTGATTTATTATTGATTAATTTATTATTTGTATATGAAATATTTATTAAAACTTAAAATGTTTATATGATAACTGTATCATCTTTGTACTAACTGATCAGTTAATAATAAAATTTTTGTTCATATATATGAGAAGAAAACATCCGTTGAAGGATTTTGCAGCATCGACTTATTGAAATTGAATTCAATATCATTGATCTTTTAGCTATAAATTTTCAGTGTAGATACAAGAAAAGAAACTTACATTACACATGTTCCAGGTTATATACCTTGATTTATCAAAGATGGCTTATCCATTCTTTACGTCTTAATTAATAAACACTTAATTTTGAATCTTCTGTTAAAATAATAAATAAGTGTGGGATTTAATCATTTGTAAAACAAGATTCTTGTTTTATACTTTTACTTACAAATGTTAATTATGACTTTTTGCTAACATGGCAGCATTCATAAAATGATTTGTATAGGTAAAATTTGCATCAATTTTGAAATTAATATAAATGTGTAAAAATAAACTTATGAGAATAGATAATAGTGTTTTAAAGTTGTAATAGCAAAGTAGAAAATAGATTTCAAAGTAACATGATGTCATCATTTAATCTGCATTTATCAAGATAATAGCAATTTACATAACTTTATTTATGGGTCATTTATATAAATATGAGTACGCAATTGACATTCAATTGACATTTCTAATTGAAAGATTTTTGATGTCTAATGTATTGGAATCTTTTTAAAAAATCTAGTTAACAAATCTTATTAACAGTGGAAGTGAATTGTAATTCCATGGATGTGATTTTAAGATTCACATTCCATATTATTTTTTAAATTTTCATTGTAAATTTGCTTACACTTTCAATAATGATATTGTGTTTGCTTACTCTTTCAGATTATTAATTTTTATAATGAAATACTGTTAACTTCCACAAATTAGACAAAAAGGTATTCACAGTCATTATTAAAAAAAATATATAGAGATTCCAATTAGAAGATGGAATCACTCATGGCTTTATTGGATATTTTAAAAATTGGACAGACCTTAATTATGTAGTTTATGTTTTGCTACAGTTATATAATTCAGTGAAATATCATTGATGGTTCTGAACTTATTGATGACTTTTCAATAATAAAGCAAAATAAATCTATCTGGCTTTATATTGTTTGTTACTTCATGAATTGCCTATTTTTTTACTTAGTAATTTTTTTTTTATTGCTTGAAATATTTAGTTAAAAATTTAAGAAGATCTTAATTTTAAGCATATTTATTTATAAATAACTTTATTGAAAAACATATGTAAAAATGATACAATTGTAAATAAAATAATAGTTATCCATGTTGCTCGGGCAACCAGATAATCTGATGTGCTCGCTGGTGTTGTTTAATCCAGCTTAATCAGGCTCCATGTGTTGGCAAATAAAAATCTAGATGAGATGATACTGTCCTTATTGCAAAATTCCTTCAACTTAGAAATGAATATGTCTTCAGGCTTGGGATGAGGAATGGTAAACTTGTTGTGACTTCTGGCCATCCAGGTGGCATAAGTGATGAAGTGAAATTGCTTTGATTTGTTACTAAATCATATCCCTTAATAGCTTTCTATCCATTTTCTGTGAATGTAACTTATCATGCCATATCTTATGTTAGAATATGGAATGACACTTTAAAGGAATGAATTTAAATATTTAAATAATATTTTTACAGCAATATTTAATTATTTGTAAGAAGTTTATAATGAATTTTTTTTCTAAACAGGGAAACTATACTTATAAATAAAATATGCACATGACAAAGATTCTAGAACTAATTTTCCAGAAAATAATTGTTTTTAGAAATTATTTTAGATTTAATTTTTGAATGATGATGAAAATAATTTAGATGATGATCTAATATTATTCCAAATGAAAAATCAAACATAATTTGTGAGAATTTGCAGTTTTATATTTTTTCTAAGTAAACTAAAGAATATATTAAATAAAGTGAGAGAACTGAAACATATGAAGATTGTTTTGTAAAATTTTGCATTTGCTATTATTATTACGTTTGAATTTTTGGACCAGAGAGAGAACATTTGTTTAATAAATTAATATTTTCGTAAATTTAAGAATTCTGGAAACTTTTAGAAAACCATGTTTCAATTATAAAATAGCTCTAGTCTTTATTTTAAAAGCTGTTATCATTCTGGATAATTAAAGATAGAGCTTTGTTCATATCAGCTTCATCCTAGCTTGCATTCAGCCTGCTCTAAAGAGGAATGATTGTTAATTGTGTTAGCATTATTTATTAATAATATTTTATTGATATTTTTTTGATCATATTAGGATTTAAGACGATATAATTTTGCTTTAATGCCAAATTATTTAAAATATCAATCTTGGGCTTATAAATTAAAGTTATTTTTTATTTCCTTGCGAATTTGGTATTGTGACAAATCTAATCTTAGTATGAGATTAAACGTCAAATATGTCATCAACTTTTATCAGTCTCTGAATTAAATATTCTAGGTTTTTCATAAAAACAGATTATAACTGAAAAGATTGGTGAGCTGATAGCTAAACCTGATATTTATTTACATATCTGACTACCGAATATAAAAAAATGTATTTGGTAATAATGTTCACTTAAATTTTTCAAAACTTTAATGATTTACATATTCATTGGTTTAAAAATGAATCAATGTCAAAGTTCACTAAAATATCAGTCTTAAGAGGATTTGTTTGATATATTATGGGTAATTTAAACAGGATAAGATATTATATCTTGCTTAAGATGGATTTTAGTTTCCTCATTTATCTTGGTACAAAAATTAATGATTTTCTTTTTAACAGATCATTGTAAATTTTTTGGCACGATTCAAATAAAATTAATGTTGTGTCTGAAAAGAAATATTTAAAAAAAAATTGAAAGATAACAAATATTCTTATAATTTAAAATTTAAGCTCAGAAAAAGTGTGTTGTGAAACCATAGCTATTTAAAATGGTATTAATTATAGTGGATTATTGCATTGTACTTAAATGAAAAAAGTATTTGGACAGGTTCAAAATATATAATAGACAAATATGGTTGATCAACACAATTTTCTAAAGCATTCGAATGCAAACTGTACTACTACTTTAAATAGTTTTCAGCCAGAATCATGTTAAACACCTTTTATCTATGATAAATATTCAAACGCACATGCATATAGTTATATACATTCACTAGGAACTTCTGGCAAGTGACTTTGAATCCTAATTCTGCTACTATATAAAACAATGGGTATATATATATATGTGTGTGTGTGCACACATATTTATGATTTAAAAATTTGTTATGATGTAATGGAAAATGTAAATAATCACCACTGGATATTAGACTTGAAAGCATAGAATAAGATTATTTGAAGGTCTTTGAAAATTGAAATTGATTTGGCTGCAGAAAGGAGTTTATTACCTGAAAGAAGACACTTTGATTCCTCTCTCAGGCCTAAAGGAACCAAGCACAGCAAATTCATAATACCAACTTTATATATTGTACCGGGTCGAACCGCTGAAACCACTTATACGTATATATAAGTTTTGGCCGGTTTCAAACTCCTTCCTAATACATATATAATCTTATAAATGTTATGTGGACGAACTGGTACGTTTGAGCAAAATGGGAGATCTTATTGATAGCTTTAACTATCAACAATGGCCCATCTCGGCTGCTAGATTCAAACCCCTACTATCCAAATACTTTATTTGTTTCGGGGTAAACCCCGGGGCACCAGCTAGTCTGAGGACTAACGTATTCGGGCAGTAGGCTCATAATCCAGCGCTCGAAACATTCTCTAAAATAGCTCAGTCTAATTTTAATTCAATAACAAAATTATACAAAATTAGTGGTGGAAAGACTAGGTTGGTAAAAAGAATTGACCGACAAATAAAGTTTAAGTTTGAAGACATTTTATTTTAATTAACATTAATTAAGTTAAAGATAATTTATTACCCAACATTTATTGACTAAATTTAAACATCTTTATAAATCTAATATAATACACACACATTCTAAATTAACATTTCTAAACTAGTTTAAATATTCTTGTAGATTTTAATCGTAGAACACTGGTATTCATCTAATTTAACTAATAACACTGATATAATGATCACGCCAATATTAACTCATATATCATTCACAAATATAATAATAAAGCATTAATAGCATTTGAAACTTAAACACACATATCAATAGTTCACTTTTATGTATGATAGAGTTCATTTAATTTGAATCTTGAATATTTATGAATTACAGCGGTGGCTACTACGTATAAATGATAATAAATAAATGTTTACCTAGGATTTTTGGAACGGAGATATTGCTTGTTGTTGGCTGCTTCTGATGGATTATATCTAACCGGTTAGATTTGGATGTTTCTTGAAGAGATTTTATGCGAATCCATTGGCTTTATTCTTGAAGACAGTTGAACATTTGATGGAGGATTTCTGAGTTGTTATGCAGACATTATTTTACAGGCAGGTTTTGATGATCTTGTTGGACTAAAAAGGCTGAAGCACGAGCGTATATTTCCAAAAGCTGCTCAACAATGCATTTTTGTTTCTGAATACATAATAGAAATGCACTGTTATCTTAACTAAAACAAGACTGTCACTGCAAACTAGACTGAAAACTGCAAACTCAAACTCTATGTCTGATAAAAATCTAGGTATTTATATATGCGAATTGTTTTCGCTTCAATATCCTCCGGCAGTAATTAATCCTATGACAATGTGTTTTTTGATTGATTGTTTAATTAGTAGTAGCTATTTCAAAACGTGTTGTTTTCATATCTTTAATTAGTAATCCACCGTTGTGTTTTTAAATACATTTCGTTTCAATATTTATTTTCATGTGTTTTTCAATATGATTTTAACACACATTTATTATATCTCTTATTAACAAGCTTACATTTATTTACATTCGCACGCACATGTATATTTTATTATTCTAATAAGCTTGAATGAAAAGAGATTTATATTTTTTTAAATTTTGAATTACTTATTTTTGTGAATACTAATTCAGAAAAACTTTACCTTCTTTTCTAACACTCTTAGTTTGACTTTAAGAAAAACCCCTTCCCACTTTAATCTTTTATTTCAAACTCTTTTACGAAAGATTTTTTTTTATTTTAATAATTTTTTTAGACAAAATTATTTTATATACATGTGCCAAATTGGCCTTGGCACATTACACCCCCCTCTGTTTTAGAATAAAATGCGTCATTTTTGATCATTTTATCTCTTGCAATTTTAATTCTTGACTCTAAAGATTTATTAATTTATTATTTTTCTAAGTTAGCTTTTTAACATACAAAGGGCAATCTGTTTTGACTATCCTTTCCTTCTATCTATGCCGAATACATTGCTCACAATGATCTAAATCATGGATAATGACCACCGGGACAATCTAATTTTGTGGCACAGGGATCATTTGGAAATGATGCGGAAGAAGATTCACTGACTTACACCGACTTACACATGTATAAAATCGAAACTTCATTTGCCGATTCTCTTGATCGGACTTGGAAAAAGAAAGGGTCGCTGCGAAATGGCAGGAATTTTCAACTGTCCATTTTCGACTTACGCATTGGAAAGAGGAATGATCCCTGACAAGTCTGTTACGGGTACTAAAACTTATCCAGTCGGCAGCTTTAAACGTATCTTTAACTAAATTTATTTCTATACTACCCTCATTCCCTTTTGCTCTAGATAATTCCTACACATGTGTATACGTGCAGCATAATTCTACACCTACTAATATTCTAGATATTGAGTTATTACTGGACTTGCTTACAGGGAATCTATAATAAATAAATCCCTTCTTGCATGCATCATGAGGTGCAGAGTGCCAAGAAAATAACCTAAAAGAATATCTGGATAAATACATTTAAGATACGCATCATGAGGTATCGTATTTACCGAATATTACCAGTGTATGTATGCGTATATACACATGTATACTTACACACTCTTAATACACCTTAGATTGACTTTATATTTTTATTACTAATCTTCCAACATTATTTTTAAATTCATATGAACATTATTCTAACATTTGTATTAATCTAATCTAAACTACCATGGACATCAGTTTTCATATTTATTTATATTAATCTAATCTCGAATATTATTTTCAACCCTTACTCGACTTTTTTATCTATGTGCATGTATTCAGAAAAACTATTTTACTTTATTATGATTCATTATTTACTCAACTTTTATTAACTTGCGTATATTCAAAAACAACTTACTTTACTATGATTCATCATTACACTGATATATATATATATATTTACTTGACTTTAAATCATTTATTTACTTTCTTTTATTACCGTGCGTGTATTCCAAAAACAAAAAAAATCTATTAGTTTATCACGAGTCACTTTTTATTATTATTTACTACATATATATTTACGCTTATTTATTTGACTCGATTTTATCGATTTTATTTTAACTATTTGACCTACTTATTTATTTATGAACATTTTTCTTAATTAATATGTGCATTGATCACTTTTTGTAAGTATTAACCACTTCAAATTCTTATTTTTCTAGAGTGCATTCTTAGTTTTTTTCATCATTAGGTAATAAATGTAATATTAATAGAAGCAGGCAGCAAAATATAAGACAATTCAACACACAGATCGACATTTGTGCTGATTTAAACCAACTTTTAATTTCTTGCGGAAGTCGTGACTACAGCATGGGCAACTGCTGTGCACAACGGATCATGAAAAGGGACTTTAAGATTGCAAATGGCAGGACTATCTCTACTGCACATTCGACTTACTAAAATATTTATTTTATTTGGTTACTGGGAATTTTTCCTCCAGATTTATTAATTTTTATATGCCAGGACTTTTCTACTGGCGCATCATCATCAGTATTATTTATTCTTCGCACTATCCATCTGTAGAACAAAGTCACCGCAAGAAAAGGCTTAATCCAACAAAAGTCACGCCTGAAATTTATATCTTTGCCCAAATACTCGCACACACCTCAATCCTAATTTAATACACTTTTTTTTTAAATTTTATTTGATAATGTTTTATTTTCATTAATACTTTCATTATACACTTATTTATTTCATTTTTATTTTTAAAGCGTTATTTTTACTCTCTCTTTTTTTTTTTTTTTAAAAAAAAAACATTTTCATTTTGCTTGTCTATTTTGATTTTACACATTTATTTTGTTTGTGTCACGCTCTGCTATGTTCTAGACTTATGAGCTGGGATATCAATATAATCGATAAGACATAATCGAGGGTTTTGACATAAATTGTTTTATTATTTTTACTCTCCTTTTTTTTTAAAAAAAAGAAACATTTTCATTTTGCTGGTTTATTTTGATTTACACATTTATTTTGTTTGCGTCATGCTCCGCTATGTTCTAGACCAGTGGTCTTCAACCTTTTCACACCTGTGGACCGGTAAAAATAAGGATAAGGTTTCACGGACCTGCAGAAGTCTATAGATAAATTTTCTTAAAGATGAGCATAATTGTTATAACTGATCAAAATAACAATGTTAAATATATAAGATAAAGTTTTATATATATATGGAGTTTGTACAATAAAAAACTTTTGTTTTTAATTTTGAATTTTTTTAGAAAAATGATAAAAAATTTAATTCTACCTCCCCCCCCCCATAAACATCTGTGATAACTAGAAAAACAAATTAATTTATGTATGATTGATTAGATTTTGTTTTCATTCTGTTTTCTTTTTTTTTAATTGGGTAAAAATGAGATGAAAAAAATAAATAAAAATTGGTTATATTAATTAAAAATTTAAACTCTTATTATTTTGTTATTATAAACTTTCTCTAGCTGGTGGACCATCAGAAAAGTTCCACAGCCCGGCACCGGGCCATGGACCAAGGGTTGAAGACAACTGTTCTAGACTTATGAGCTGGGATATCAATATAATCGATAAGACATAATCGAGTGTTTTGACATAAATTGTTTTATAGATGCTTTGACATTTTAAACTCTAAGATTGTTATTTTATTTTACTAAGACTAACTTTAATCATTTTTAATTATTCAAACTATCTTGATACTCATTTTTACATTTATTTCCTTAAACTTTGTTAAACATTTTCCATTATTCCGAGTCCATGGTCGTTATAAACTGGGTCAAGCCGGCAAATCCATCAGATTACATATTTTTAATTTTTGTCTGGCGGTTCTTTATTATATATTTTTTTTCTGTATATAGCCACTCATGCTGGGGGATTGAGAATCACCCCTGGGCCTTTCCTTAAATCTAGTACGAGAGATGTCAGGATCACTGTCGGTTCTTCGAAAGATTTTTGTTCTCTCAGGACTATTAGAATAACGTCTCCTCCAGGGACTCCCCTAATTCGACCTATGTCTACATCTTATGGCATTTACAGCTGGCTCTCTAAGTTGGGGTTTGAATCCCCTATCTCTTGTGTCAAAAGTTGATCTAGCTCTGTTGAAAGCGCTCAACAATTCTGCCATTTGTTCCACTGTTTTCCTTTCAGTTCCTATGAGCATTTGCTCAACATTATGAGGAAAACTATGGTGGACTAACCTGACAATTTGTTGTTCAGATAGGGGTCTGCTGTTAAAGAGGGTAATTTTGCCACTTGCCTTCTAAAAAAAGAAATGAACGGTTCACCAGGTCGCCATTTATCTTGCGAGATCTGGTGACAAAGATTTTCCTGATAATCTTCACTCCAATAACTAGCTAAAATAGCAATTTTATATTCGGCAAAAGTGACGGGTTTTTTATATAAAGAGTCCCACCAAGATTGAGACCCCCCTTGTAAATGGCTACAAGCTGTTGCGATCATAGCCTCCTCACTTAATTGATTCAGAATGAAATAGTGCTCCAAACTATTTAAATGCTCCATAGGAGCTTCACCTTGATGGCCAGAAAATATCAGTATTTTCAAAAACTGGTTCACGATTGCCGGATTGTTTATAATGTGCGTGTTTGCACTCAAGTGGTCACACTGTTTTATTTCCGTTTGCGAACTATTCTTTTGATTTACTTTCCAAGCTAATTCCATCATTCTGACTTTTATCTCTTCAATTACTTTTCTATCTTCTATCTTATTTTTTTCAATTACTTGGTAAGCGGTCTCTATTTGATTTCCTACTTGTGTTTTAATCTCTTCTATTTCTTTCCTAATTTCTCCTTTTATTTTATTTTGGCCCATTTCGATCTGGTCCTTTAACTTTTCAAGCATTTCAGCTTGCCCTTCCAATTTACTCTTCATTTCATTATTTTGGTTTTTAAGCTCTTCAGCTATTTTTTTTATATTCTTCGGCTGTTTCTTTTTGTTTTTCAAACATGCAAGTTAATAAAGCTATGATTTCCCTCTTCTCTTCTTTTTGCTCAACCTCTTTTTCATTTTTATCTTTTTGTTCCTCACTAGAAGCATTCTCTACTTTCACTTGAGTTTCCATTTTTTCTTCACTGGGGACCTTTTCTATTTCACTAGTTTCGGTTTTATTTTGTTCCTCGCTGGGAACATTGTCTGTTTTTTTACCTTGAGTCTCCATTCTAGGTTTATTTTTTGTCATATTTATACTTTTAAACTTTACTTTTTTATATTATGTTTAATATTATATTTTATTCACGCTCATAAGTTTACTAATTTCTAGTTTATTTATTTCTTACTAAACTGGAAATACACACTGACTCCGCCCCTCCTTTGTCCATTTTTCTCCACCCGATCTTAATGCTTTAACTCCGCCCAAACATCCAACTGTCTCTGATTTAACATAATGATTTATTTTCGATAACATAAATAGCGTAAATCTCTTTTCATTTAAAGAACACAAAGTTTTCGGTCAATTCTTTTTTTTTTAAAAAAAATTAAAGCGCTTTAACATACGTAATTTAGCTTTTGTATAGAAAATTTTCTTAAACAAGAAACAAAGTATTTATTTACTATTGTTTCTAAGGTCCAGCCCCAAATGTTGGAAAAGCCATTTATGTACCGGGTCGAACCGCTGAAACCACTTACTTATACGTATATATAAGTTTTGGCCAGTTTCAAACTCCTTCCTAATATATTTATAATCTTATAAATGTTACGTGGATGAACTGGCATGTTTGAGCAAAATGGGAGATCTTATTGATAGCTTTAACTATCAACAATGGCCCATCTCGGCTGCTAGATTCAAACCCCTACTATCCAAATACTTTATGTTTTGGGGTAAACCCCGGGGTGCTAGCTAGTCTGATGACTAACGTATTCGGGCAGTAGGCTCATAATCCAGCACTCGAAACATTCCCTAAAACTAGCTCAGTCTAATTTTAATTCAATAACAAAATTATACAAAATTAGTGGTGGAAAGACTTAATAAAAAGGTTGGTAAAAAGAATTGATCGACAAATAAAGTTTAAGTTTGAAGACATTTTATTTTAATTAACATTAATTAAGTTAAAGATAATTTATTACCCAACATTTATTGACTAAATTTAAACATTTTTATAAATCTAATATAATACACACACATTCTAAATTAACATTTCTAAACTAGTTTAAATATTCTTGTAGATTTTAATTGTAGAACACTGGTATTTATCTAATTTAAATAATAACACTGATATAATGATCACGCACATATTAACTCATATCATTCACAAAAATAATAATAAAGCATTAATAGCATTTGAAACTTAAACACACTTATCAATAGTTCATTTTTATGTATGATAGAGTTCATATAATTTGAATCTTGAATATTTACAAATTACAGCGGTGGCTACTACGTATAAATGATAATAAATAAATGTTTACCTAGGATTTTTGGAATGGGGATATTGCTTGTTGGCTGCTTCTGATGGATTATATCTAACCGGTCAGATTTGGACGTTTCTTGAAGAGATTTTATGCGAATCCATTGGCTTTATTCTTGAAGACAGTTGAACGTTTGACGGAGGATTTCTGAGTTGTTATGCAGACATTATTTGACAGGCAGGTTTTGATGATCTTGTTGGACTAAAAAGGCTGAAGCATGAGCGTATATTTCCAAAAGCTGCTCAACAATGCATTTTTGTTTCTGAATACATAATAGAAATGCACTGTTATCTCAACTGAAACAAGACTGTCACTGCAAACCAGACTGAAAACTGAAAACTCAAACTCTATGTCCGATAAAAATTTAGATATTTATATATGCGAATTGTTTTCGCTTCAATATCCTCCAGCAGTAATTAATCCTATGATGTGTTTTTTGATTGATTGTTTAATTAGTAGTAGCTATTTCAAAACGTGTTGTTTTCATATCTTTAATTAGTAGTCCACCGCTGTGTTTTTAAATACATTTCATTTCAATATTTATTTTCATGTATTTTTCAATATGATTTTAACACACATTTATTATATCTCTTATTAACAAGCTTACATTTATTTACATTCGCACGCACATATATATTTTACTATTCTAATAAGCTTGAATGAAAAGAGATTTATATTTTTTTAAAATTTTAAATTACTTATTTTTGCGAATACTAATTCAGAAAAACTTTATTTTCTTTTCTAACACTCTTAGTTTGACTTTAAGAAAACCCCCTTCCCACTTTTAATCTTTTATTTCAAACTCTTTTACGAAAGATTTTTTTTTTTTTAATAATTTTTTTAGACAAAATTATTTTATATACATGTGCCAAATTGGCCTTGGCACAATATTTTTGTTATTAAGCTGTTATTTCTATGTGATTATTTATATGGTAAATGAATATGGACGGGCTGCCCTCTAGAACTCATTACCAACATGGTAAAGTTACTTGTTGGATTTTTTTTCTTTTCCCAGATTAAACAATATGAAATGGGAAGAAAAACTACTGTAGTACCATATAGTGAAGTTTGAGTAATCGTTGATTACTAGATACATATAAAACCCATTGCATATTAATATCCCCTATTTCCAGATGTTTCTGGTTTTTCTGGTTATCAGTGATATTTGGGATTCAAAATTGGCAAGGACATAGAAATATATCCAGCAAACACATTTAACTCCATTTTAACTACTCTTGTTTTATCGCACTGTTTAAATTAGATAATTTATTGTTAACATTCCTAAACGAGAAAATAAAGTGCCTAGGTTTTAATGAAGGACTAAAAGTACTAAAGTATATAGTTATGAAATTGAATTCAGGTCTATATAATTATTCCAGCAGATTGACTTGAATTCATAACTTTAGACTGACTTAAATTTCAAATATTTTGTTTGTTGGATGTTTATTTATAGTCCTTTTAACTTTGAGTTCCAACTCAATGAGAATGGCAAAGCAAGAAACCAATCAGGATAAGTTTTAAATAATAAGAATATATGTTATATATGCATTTAGGAATCAATAACTGCTCAAGCTTATGATATATGGTGCTAGAATAGAAAGTTCATCTTGTCATATCAAGAAACACTATGATTTTTCTCCCCATTGCTTACTAATTCTTGAGGGCCGTTGAATTTTATTAATCCAGAATAAATGTGTGAATGACCTTTATTATTATTATTTTAGATATTTACTATCATGTCAAGTCAAAACTAAATTATGACCCTTATTCCTAAGAGGTCATGAAATCATCAGTCAATGCAGCAATTGATGGTTAAGGCAGAGGATACTAAGAATTTTTTCATTGCAGATATAGGTTATTTTTTGATAACTTTTAAATGAAGGAAAATTATATAAATTAGAAGAAGAATTTTGTGAATTTAGAACAAAAAGAGACAATTGATTGGAAAAGTGGACCTGTATTTTATGCAAAAACATAAATATTCTAAGCACAAATGGAATGGGCTTTTTTCATATATAAAACAAATGGAAGAACAATATTGTGGAGTTTAATGGTATATTGGATAAATTGGGAAGATTATTTATTTAATTAACTGGAAGATAACAAATGTTTTTGATCATAACAAATACTTCAGTACTAGAATTGGAGAGTGATTAAAAGATTAGAGCGTTGTGGATAAATTGTGTTATTGTAACAGAAATGTGACAAAATATATTTGTGGAATTTTGTAGAAAAAGAGAATGCATGCTATGAATTCTTTTTTAAAGAAAAGTGCTAAACAGAAATAAATATATGACTCCAAATAAGGGCATAGCAGAATTGGGTTATATTTTGGCTAACAGAAAATATGCTTCAAAATTAAGATGTTCTTAACACATTTAAAACAGGAAGTAATCATAGATTACTGAGATGTAAGATTTATGTCAATATTATATAATGAAAATAGTCCAACATAAATTACTACTATGTATATAGATGTTTTAGTATTTGGCTGCTTTGCTATCTAATGTCCATTGATTTTGTCTCTAAGGAAATAAGATTGATGTCCCACTATCTAAATTTAAGTTGGGTGGTTCAAGTAGTGCTTGATATAAAAGACATTTAAAAGTTAAAGAAAGGTTGCATTGGTCCCTTTATAGAAGTAGAATATAAATGTTATAAGAGAATGGAAATAGAGGCAAAGTAGAATAAAAGAATAATATTGAGGGAAAGGGACTATAAATATTTGAAGAATAGAAATATGAAAGCCGTGAAAAGATATGGAATGATATATAGAAATTTTTTGAAAGATTAATGATATTAAAAATAATAGGAAAATTAAAACAACTGCTATAATATTTAGAATCTTTTTTAAATTTGAAAAATGTATTCTCATTAAAATCTGTATATAAATAGTAATTAAATGAAAGTTTCTAGAAATGTTTGTTTTTAAAATACAAAACTTCAGAAACATGGTAATGTTGTTAGTAAACTGCCATGCTGGAAGATATTATTTTTAAGTAGCTTAGGTTATTTTGGCTGCAGAAATTAATTAGATGTTAATTAAAATGAGTTTTAATTCATCTTTGAGGCCTCAAAGAAACTAAACAGTGCAAATTCTTAATAGATATCACACACATTCTTATCATTGCAATTGTTATAACTATGTGATTATCCATTTAATAAATAAAAATGGATGAGTAGAAACATGCATTAGCCATCATAGTAAATTTACTGGCATTTTGAATACAGTTTAAGGTCAAGAAGTACCATTATCTTCTCAATTGTCTAATTGTTTTTAACTGAAAAATGATGTGAAATTTTCTTGAAGGTAGGATGTATATAATGACCTTTTTAAAATTATATATTTGCAATCATGACAGACAAAATCAAATTATGACCTTTATTTTCAGAAGGCTGTAAAGTAGGTATGCAAGATAGGTAATTTCTTGTAACTGAAGGCAGAAAAATGCTAAGAAAAATTGCAGACCCAGTCTGCCATTCGATGATAATCTTTTATTTAGATAAGTACTTCTGCAGATCACCTTCAAGTGAAGGAAGATTGCATAAATTTGAATGTGAATTATCTAAATATTAAATGGGACATTGTTGGATATTATGAAATTAGAAGAAAAGGTGAAGCGATAAATGATTTAAAAAGTGGACTTTTATTTGACTACAAAAGTAGAAATATTGTAAGTATAAGTGGAGTGGGAATCATTATAAATAACAAAATGGAAGTAGATAGCATATCAGACATAATGACAAGATTAGTTAATTTAAATTAATGGAAGATACCCAATGCAGATAATTCAGGTTTATGCCCCAACAAGTTCACATTGTGTTGAAGTAGAGGATTCTTACATGGTGTACAAAGTGCTTTTGATCAAATCAAACATTTAAAAATTATCACTAGAGGTTTTAACACTAGAATTGGTAAATAATAGAAAGATGAAAATGCTGAGGGTAAATTTGGTTATGTTAATAATAGAAAAGAGAGAAGTCACCCATTTGTGTGTGATATTTCCAGAAAAAGAAAAATTGCATATTATGATTAGCTAAATGAAAATAGACATGGAAACATCAAAATAAAGATATAGCAGAATTGGATTATATTTTACTAATTTTATTAATAGATTCTACACAGATCATGATCATCAGTTAGTACAGTGTAAGATCCAAGTTATTGCAAAACTAGAGGCACTTTATAGAATTAATCAAGAACAAAAATTGAAAAAACTGACACTGGTAAGTGTTGACTTGGAAAGTTTATTCACAAATGTACCATGTGAAAAAGCATTGTCTTATTGTAAGAAAAAGATTAAATGGTGATAATAGTTTACAAACCAGAACAGCTCTTCCTATTGATAGTATAATGGGGAATATGCATAAAAACAAACTATTTTTAATATAACACAGAATTCTTCCAACAAAATCAAGGAATAGCTATGGGCTTATCATGGTCATCCCTGAATAGCAAAAATTACATGGAAGAACTTGAGACCACAACCATAAAAACTACTCCATATCCATCTAAAGTTTGTCTTTTCTATGTAGATCATACATTTGTTATATGGCCACATGATGAGGCACTGCTATAAACTTTCTGGAAACACATCAATAATATATCCCCTTCAATTAAATTCATAATAGAATCAGGTCAAGAACAAAAATTGGCATTCTTAGATGTTCTTGTGAGAAGACTCCCTCATGGGAAAATCAAAACTACAGTTTATCAAAAACCCACCCATACAGGAAAATACCTAGCCTATATATCCAAGCACACCAGAAACACAAAACGTGGAGTTGTATTATCACTATGGAACAGAGCAAAAGAAGTTTGTTCAAAAACCAGCAATTTAGAAAAAAAAAAGATCTATAGAGAACAAACTTATGAAAAATGGTTATCCATCAGATGTTAGTAAGAAATCCTTAAATAGACAACAAAAAGAACCATCAAAAGAAAAAAAAACAATACTGTAGTGTACTTATTCCAAAAATAGACAAAGAAAATCTGCAATCACTATAACATCAGAACAGCTTTCCAGAGCCATACTATACTACGAGGAATTATAATATCTACAAAACTTGAAATACTGAAAAAAACTGCATCTATGAAATATGTGAATGTGGAAGAACATATATTGGTGAAACCAGTTGTCCTATTGAAAAGTGCTTGCAAGAACATAAACTCATGATTAGAAGAGAGAAAACAGATTTTTTAAAGGTAGCAGTCCATGTATGTACCAATGAATATATGTTCAATTGGGAAAATACAAAAATATTGGGCAGAGAAGAAAAGGTACAAAGAAGAAAATTTAAAGATGCTGCTCACATGACAATGACAAACAACCCCATAAACCAAGCTAGTGTGACTATACATAATGTATGGAAACCACTAATCAACTTTGCTCTTAGGAAAAAATAGAGAAATCAGGAGGAACCACAGATAAGTGTATGAAATTTCTATTAACTTGCCTTTGGCAGGATATCTTGGTTAGCATATTACCTTAAGGATTTAATATTCAAGAATCTAAGAGTCCAGGTTTGAATCCCATGCTAGTACTCTCACTGGTCAGGCCAACAACATCTGAAGATGAGGGTCTCAAAACATTGTGTATATACTAACCTGTTTGATATGCTATTAGTAACAGTTTAATGTATTTGGAATATTTAAATAAAGTTAAATTTTTCTAAAGACATTCAGTACTCATATTAGATGATGGAAATAGTCCAATATAAAAATACAACTAAAACACCATCATCACAAATCTTCAGGAGAACATTTTAACATTGTCTGTTTCTTTCAGTATTTGAGTATATTATGAGTCTTCTCTCCTATTTGTGCAGTTTTAATCCATTGAAATTTAATTTTATATTAACTATAGCAATGTAATAAATGCTTTGATTAAAAAATGATAAGATGTGTATTATAATTTTGTAAGTTTTTCTTATTCTAAAATGCTGTAATGAAAATAAACTATATGCAATTATAAAAGGGAACTTACATGACAAAAAAAAAAATCAAATACGTTAAACTATATGCAACACAAGTAATGTTAATATACAGTAGAGCACTGATATTTGCTATATTTTGTTCCAAGCCCTTTTTGCATTCAGCATGCATTACATGTAGAAACTCATGTTTTGTTGATATTTGATTACTAAAGGATACATACATATTGTTTACAGTATTTTTCAACTCACTTGCATATATAACATTTTGCATATTTAGTATGATTAGATAAATTAAGATTATATATAAACAAATTTTAAAAAAATGTAATCATTAATAAATAGAGAGCATATTTATGTGGACATTTACTATGTATATGAAAATTTATGCTTTAAATTTTCAAATTATTGATGTAAATTGTGACTATATTTTAGTTATGTGCATAGATCAAGTATAACTATGAAAATTGTATTTTGATTTTTTTAATTATCGATGAAAATTGTGAAATTTGCATTTTGATTTTTTAATTGCAATTTTGTAATGAATGGTCATATTGCGACCATATGTAGATAATATCATTTATGGCTTGGGTGGGTCAGCAGAGGTTTTGGGCAATTCTTAGAATTCAAAATGGCTGTTAGCACATACTAAATCAGTACCAAAATATGTCTGAATAACAGTAATGTGAAGAATAACTCATTGAATACACACATTACTTGACAGAGTGTATATCTTTCTTTCTAATGAAATAAAAATGTTACTAATGCATTTATGCCTTGCTGCCATCAGCATAATTAGGAAATTAACTGTTTCCCTTTCTGCTATTCATTGACTGCTATGATTACAGCTTCACAGGAGAGGACTTCTACTTTCTGTTTCAACTGTTGCATCTTCATTAAACATTTTTACTTTCAGATATGCAAATGAGAGTCTACTGGCAGCAATCTCTAACATTCTAATTTTAAAGTAATTCAGCACACTCTTCCCACAATAGGAGAGACTAATCACTAATAAACAAAGACATACTAGAAGTCTAATCAGATGTTCTAGTCCTTCCTCCACTTCAAAATTAGTAGGTTTGATAACAAACAAAATGTTCAAATTTAGCAGGTAGGCAATGTATTTTTGGAGTTCTAAAAACTACCATTGGAGCTTCAATTGCTGCAGTAATGCAATCTTGTTGATCAAGAATGGCTTAATTTACCTGCATCTCTAGACTACATTCTGGATCAGTCACTATTTCTTTTCATAACATCAGCCTATTACACTTTCTTTTGGACAATTTCAACTATAGGATCATCATAGTAGCAATTTATGTAATTTATATGCTTCCTAAACTCTTTATCATTTGGCAATTTTACAAGTCTTATTTGTTTTGCCAGTATCTTTATGATTATTCTAGATATCCATTGATGTTTAAACAAATCTCGTATCCATATTTGTTGCCTTCTCAGAATCCATGAAATTGTGGTTATGGAAAGACGGACTATCAGCAATTTGGTTGGAGTTTTTCAGGTTGCAGTACTAGGTCTAAAATGTTAGTTGCACATCATTTCTATCAAAGTTTCAGACATGTTTTTACATTTCATTTTCTTCAAACTATTTTGTAAACTTTGTACAGCTTTCTCAGCAATCTATTAAAAATAAAAATTATGATAATTAATACACTTTATTTAAATACATGTATATACTAAACTTATAATTATATTAAGTTTAGTATAGACAATATGCATATATTTAAATATTACATATTGAGCTTATATTCTGCCCAGCCCTCTTCTTTATAATTAAATGAACATATTAAGTTCCTGCTGTATTTTTATATTGGACTATTTCCATCATCTAATATGTGTGTTGAATGTTTTTAGAAAAGTTTAATTTTATTTAAATATTCCAAATACATTCAACTGCTAGTAATATCGCAGCAAACAGGTTAGTATATGCACCAACTGTTAGTAATATCACAGCAAATGGGTTAGTATATGCACAATGTTTTGAGAGGTATTTTTCTCCCCTCTTTTTCAGATGTTGATGACCTGACCAATGACAGTACTAGCATGGGATTCAAACCTGAGTCCTTAGATTCTTGATTATTGAATTTTAAGGTAACGCTTTAACCAACAGCAATCCTGCAAATACTAACCTGTTTGCTGTGATATTACTAACAATTGAATGTATTTGGAATGTTTAAATAAAATTAAACTTTTCTAAAGACATTCAACACACATACTGGATGATGGAAATAGTCCAATATAAAAATACAGCTAGAACACCATCATCACAAACCTTTGGGAAAATATTAAGTTTCTATATGTAAGGAGTCAGAGTGACTTAAAAGTTAACATGGGTATGATAATAATATTGACATCAACAATAGCTTTGAGTATTCCATTCTTGGATTTTAAATGAAATGGATGGCTAAAGAGTTGGAACATGGCAAAGATTGAAGCTTGTCCATTAAAGTTTGATGATTTGCTATCTTAATACAAACTGAGGACTGACTGTATATGTGTGTGGGAAATGGTGATCTGGATGAATTAATGAGTGCTGGTTCAACACAAAATACATATATTGGAAATCATTTATCTTTTTCATATGTATGTGGTCATGTGTATCGGTCGTATAAGATGGACTGAATAGCTGTAAGGAGCTTGAAAGTGCAAGCTCAAGTCCTTTATAAGAAATCATTAAAATCAGTCAACACTTAGACAATCCTAATATCAATAAGAATCAACAATCTAAACCTGTTGTAAAAATTAAAATTGATAGTGGGATTGTCTAAGTGTTGACTGACTTTAATGATTACTTGTAAATCCATTCAGCTTTGAGCATTATTACACTTATTACTTTAATAAGAAAATGTTTATTGTTTGAGATTAAATTTAAAGCTTTAGAATTTATTGGAAATAGAAATTTAGTCAAAAAGGAAGACGAAAGTAATTAAATCCTTTTGAAATATGAATTGCAAAATTTCTTGATGAACAATTGCACAAGTTCAGATTTATTCGTTTTATATCCAGATAATTGTGAGAATACTATTAACACAATACATTTTCCTTGTTAGCAATAAACCGTAGTAATCTGACACTTTAAAAAATAGTTATTTGATATAATTACAATATAATTTTAATGTTAATTAAAAAATGCAAAAAACTTAATGAAATTCATAATTCAGTTAATATGATTCCATGTTATTCTTCAAATTACGTAAATAATATTAAAGTGGCTTTTTAAGATTTTGTTTACTAACAGAAAGAAGTTTATTTCATTTTTCTTGGAAGCCTTAAAGGAACCAAGCAATGAAAATTTCTATTGCCATTCCATATCTTGTCATTGCAGTTAAAATTGTGTGATTATTTACATGGTAAACAAACGTGAATGAATCACCAACAGGCATCAAATAGTATAGTGAGTTTATTTTCTTTTACTTTTGAGTTTAAAAGCAAGGAATGTCTTGGTCTTCTTGCCTAATAATTCTTAGTTGAGACATCAGTTGGGTATTCTTGATACAAATGTGTGTACAAATATTTTATTATTTACAATCATAACCAAAAATAAATTATGAACATCATATCCCAAATGCCATAAATATACAAGTAACAGAAATGAAAAAAAAAATACATTTTTAGTATTTCCATATTATATTTTTTCTTTCGAAAAAACTAAAAAAAAAACAATTGGACCTGGAAGCATCCAGCTGAAGATTCAACAGAATAGGATTACATTTTGTTTAACAGGAAATATCTATTTTAAATTATAGTGTACTATAACTGTTGCTTGAGTAGGGGAAGGGGGGTATTTAATGTTAAACGTGACATTCTTAAAATGTGAAATTAAAGGAAAGGTGAAAGGAAAAATAATTGGATATCTACTATATTATATTAGCACACGTTTTAGAAGCACATATAGCAAGAGATTCATTTTAAATTAAAAAAGTGAAAGAATAAAACTGAAAATTGATTAGATATAAAATCAAGTGGAAGAATTAGTTATTCAACTTAATAAAAGACATCAAATACAGATAATTTAAGCTTATGCCCCATTAAGTTCTGATTTTTGATGAAGTAAAAAAAATTATTTGGATATATACATGCTTTTGATCAAACTGAACAACAGTTTAAAAGTGTCATATAAAACTTTAACATTAGTATTGAAACAATTGAGAAATGAAATTACTGTAAGTAAATTTAGATATATAGAGAGAAATGAGAGTGAATAGATTTTTGGAATTTGCATATTAATAATTTTGAGAAAAATTCAGTCAGACATAAACACAGAAGCATCCAACTGAAATATAGCAGAATTGGTTAAAACAACTATGAATTTCAAAATTGTAATATACTCAGGCCCGGATTTAAGGTGATTGGAGCAATTGGGCCCAATCGGGCCCCACACTTGAAGGGGCCCGCATCACCACCAAAATTAACAAAAAAAATTTCGAAATTTAGAGCAAATTGCTTTTGATGATAAAGGATAAATTATAAATTATTCAAATAATTAAAAATATATTTATTTTAAGTTCGCATTGATGGATGAGATTTATTATTGTGTTTATTATAATATATATACATTATAATATAGAAAACGGATACCCGTGAGTGTCGTTTTTGACTAACGTTTAATTTTATCGGAAAATGATAGAGCAACAGCATTTTCAAACTTGTTTATTGCTCTCCGAATATATTTAACAATTCCAGTAAGCGTTGCTTCTGGAGAGAAATCATTTTCCAGGCTAAAACTAATGAAAAACTATCTGAGATCGACAATGAATCGGGATAGATTAAATAGTTTAGCAATTATGTCGATTGAAAGTGAAGAAGCAACGAAATTGGATTTTCAAACTATTTTAGAAGAATTTACAGAACAAAAACTTAGAAATATGTAAATTCATATTCATTGATGTAAATTTATATTCGATAAAATGGAATTGTTTTTGTATTTTGTCCATTTTTATTTTTTAATGTATGTAGAAGTTTACATATCTTATGATTCATGATATTGGATTTATATATATATATTGAATTTGCATTTTATTTAAATATTTAATATATAGAGGGCCCTGCAAAAAAAATCCAATCGGGCCCAGCAGTTATTGGATCCGGCCCTGAATGTACTATAATAGATTCAACATAGGAATCAATAATCAATTAGTGAAATTTAAAATATATATTAATTCAAGGTTATTAAAAAAGCTAGCAATGACAATTAATATTCCTAACTTTTGGAAATACTCCAATAAACTTAAACTAAAACTTGCAAATCATAACATATTAACAGACCATAACACTGGGTAGATAGTTACTAGACAAAAATAGTAATTCGCTAATACATTTATAATTGATTAGATATAATATATGGATAAAAAAAAATATAAAAAGATTTAAGTGATCGTTTTGAAAGAATTGAATATCTGAGATTCTGAAAATAATATTTTAAAGAGAGAATGGTGATCTATTAAAATATAACCATGAATCGTCAAAGAAAGCTATCGAAAACAGCAACATTTTCAAAGTGGAATTGGAAGGAAAATTATTTTAGCAATAATAAGAAATAATGGCACTATCATTAAAAACAGGATAAAAAATGTGAGGAAACGGTTTATAAAGAACAAGAAAACAGAATAATCCCTCCAATTACAATATCTTTTGAAATGCTAAGAATTTAAATGAGACATGAAATTAAATCTACCATTAATGAAAAAACTTCTGGAAACATGAAATTATTATTAACTTCAAAGAAGCAAGTGATGAAACAAAGTAAATGTTGAAAAAGTTGTATCTCGGATATATAAGTGATAAAGATATATCAGATAATCAAAAGAAAGATGAATGATATTGATCTTTAAGAAAAGTGAAAACAAAGATATTAGAAACTATTAATCTATATATTTTTTATCAGTTCTATGCATGATCTTTATTAAGACCATTCAATATATCACGATAAACTGAATTCAAGCCAAGCAAAAAAAGTAAGCTGAAGTTAAAATAGTTTTAATAGAGTGGTTTGATCTATGTATTAAGAGAAGTTATAGGAAGGATCAATGACTTGCGTATGCTTAGAATTTTAGATTATGAAAAGATCTCTGTATCTATTTTTGCAATCATTTAAACTTTGAAATGTTAAGATGCCAACTCAGGGCATCATTAAATTCTTAAGAAAATTTAGCAAAATATAATAGCAATGATTAGATTATACCGGGACATCAAAAAGATTAACAAAAATGTGTGAAAAGTTGATTCAATGTCTTCAAAACTTTTTATAGAAAGTGTTATGTGGAGTAAAATAGAATACTAAGAAAATAAAAATAAATGATTGTTTAAGTCATTTATATTTTACAGTTGGCAATATTGTTTTTGGCAAAAAAATAAATAAAGCAGAGTTTCAATAAATATTTCAAAGACGACAGTAAGAAAAGAACACTAAAAATACTGAAAGAAGTAAAATAATATTTAAAGGATTTTCATAAAAAGAGAAAATGAAGATTAATAATAATGAATTAGTTAATAGTTCCAATTATCTTGGTCAAATTATTAGTAAAGATGGAAACATGATGGATGGAATTAATCATAGTATTACATTAGAAAGGAGTACATTTTTGGTAGAAATAAATTAATATTAAAGAAAGTATGCTTACATATCTGAAAAGAAAACATTTTAATAGATATGATTTACTGGTGTTAACATTTGGATCTGAGACTTGGATATTTAAGACAAGAACAATATAGAGAGTTCAGATTGTGAAGTATGAAGAAATATATGCTTAGAATAACAAAAGGAATTGTAGAAGAAATGTAATAAATCAATAACACAAACACATGTCTTCTATTTTAAAAATAGCCTATTAGTTTCAATATATTAATAAAACACATGCCCTTTTTTATAAATCTTGTTCTATCATATGAACTATTATAAAATAAATAACTCTTTTGACTATATGTTTAATAGTCTTTATCAAGGAGAAACTAAAAAATACATAAAATTATAAATACAAATAATCCTATACATATAACAAATACAAATAACTCTTACTTTAAAACTCTGCTAAAAAACAATCTTAAATTTCCATAACATTTATTTTATAATTATTATCAATATCTGAAAACCAATTATTTAATAGACTATAAAATGTTTTTTTCTTCCTTTCTATAAACAAGTTTCAATTACTATCCTATTATTATTATTATTATTATTTATTTTTTAATTCTAACATCCATATAATCAATAATATTAACACTTTCTTTTTCCGTGGTAAATTTAATTTTATCCTCTTTACTATTAATATATTTTAAAAATTTATCTGCTTTTTTCTTATGTCCATTAAACATCAACAAAATAATTACTAACATATCTTACATAAAATGTTTAGATTTTTTTAAAGATGATAAAAAAAAATGTTATATGTTGGAACTACAAAGAATAAATTTGCAACAAGATTAAACAATATTTAAGTAATAAAAATTCTGCAGTTTATGGTCATATGAGTAAATTTAAACATAAAGATTTTAAAATAAAATCATTAGAATATATAAGATCATATTACATAGAATTATAAAAGGAATTTATATTAATGAAATAAAACCTGTAATGAAAAGATTAGTAACTGAAAAAAAGAAGAAGAGAAAATAATAGTTTGATTTAATTAAATAGTTATAGGAGGTTATTTTAAGAAAGATATTTAAGAAACAAATATAATCAAAAATTTAAGATTGTTTGTTAGAAGAGTTTTAAGGTAAGAGGTATTTGTCTATGTATCCGTTTATTGTGAAATATTTGTATTTATATTTATTGTTTTCTTTATGTATTTTTAGTTGTTCCTTGATAAAGACTATAAAATATAGTTGAAATATTGGAGTGTTATTTATTTATTTTATAATAGTTCTTATAATAAAACAAGATTTATAAAGGAAAGCATGTATTTTATTTATAAGATGAAATATATAAAGAATAACATTGAAGTCATTAAAACAATAAATGTTGTGTGATTGAGAATTGTCATATTATTTAAAAAATCTTAGAGCCTTTAAGGAATGTCTGTATTTTATAGAAAAAAATTTAAAAACTGAATTGTAATTAAGCTCCTCATGTCACTAAAAGTGATGATGATAAATGAACTGGTGAAGTCTTAGAACCTAGAATTTTTAGAAACTAAATTTAAATTGATAGCTGAGATAAGAAAGTTTTGTAGAATGATATGGAGAAGCTAAGGATGGAAGAGGTGATTAGATTTGGAGAGATTTATTTTGCATGAATTGACATTGGCTGAAAATATATGTTATTATGTATTTTATTGAGAAAGACTTTAATAAAATTTATGATTTATTCTTTCAAACAGATTAGAGTAAAGAAAATGCTAAAAAGTGGTAAACTATGCCTAGCTACTCCAGACAGAACCTCACTAATTAGTATTATTGATGAAGATTTATTGGAGAGATTAAAAAAAAAAAACTTTATTGTAAAAATTAAATAAAGTGCATAGGAATTTATATTAGTTAATCTTTAAATAATATCATAAGCTGAGAAGTTTAATGATTCCATATTTAAAGTGTAATTGTTTGATGTTTATGAATAATATTACAATGACATTAGTATCTAAACATATGAATACTTTTAAAGTGAAATCAATAATTTAAATTGATATAATTTGCTTGGATATATAACAAAACGAATAGAATTAGAACACGAATGCTATGAATAGCAAGAATGCCTAAATGAGATTAGTTTAGCAAAACATATTGTGGGGTACAATTTGTATTTTTTTAATGTCTTTCACGATTGTTATGAAAGTGTAAGGTGAATTTGTAAAATGAAAATTTAAAAATGCATCGAGTTAAAGAAATGGGAATTATAAGAATTGTGTTAACGGGAATTGGATATTAGAAAGAAAAAATATGATGATAGGGCAATTACTTGAAGAAAGTTGTTAAAAAGATATATAGAACATTTTGAGATAAATTAATATTTATATAGTCCATATTTAATCAATATAAAATGGTGTGGTATAAAAATTATTCATTGTAAATCGTCATATTTACAGTACGTTATAATTATACTTTGCACACTTTAAAAAAAACAACTCATTATTTTGTTTTAATACAGTAAATGGTTTTTGCACGATATTGTATAATTTATTTTTCCAGAATAAACCTAAATATGAAAGATGGTTGAATAATAATGATTGATATTTAATTTTTAAATTGAGTTATATTAGATAACTGATACTTTCACATTAAATATATTTGATGGGAGGGGGGGGGGACGTAAATGAAGTAAAACCATTTTTTATTAAATCGAATTAATAAAATTATTCCATAGTTATCTCCCCCCCCCCCCACTCGTCTTCTTTTTTTCTAAACAGAAAAAAAAATGCGAGTTACATTCTAATTTACATTTTAAATCTGCGAAAAAGAATTTGATCACACCCATCTGCCATCTATTGAAAAACTTAAGATTAAAAGAAAGTTTTGAATCAAACTTTTTTTCCCCATATGTCATAGCATCAGCGGCAAGCGAACCCACAACCGTCTGCAACCAACTACTTTCTTGCAAGGCGGTTGCGATTACCTCTCGGCTAACAACCCTTGACTGAATCAGACTTTTTTGTCTATGTTGAAATATAAGATCGTATGTTATTTTTTTGAAACTAGATTTTAAAATGTCATAGAATGAAAACGGGGACAGCGATCAAATATTAGCACCTAAGGTTCTAAGTTGTCTCATTTTCCAGGTCATGTCCTCTTTTACAATAAATTTTTGTCGGGATAAATTTTTATAAATACAAATAAAGTATGGGTTTTTGATTTTTCAAAATAATAATAATAATGACGATTTTTCGAAATAATAATAATAATATCATTATTTTAGTTGACGCACCAAAAATATGACATAATTCTTAATGTCAACATTTACACTTAATTAAAAAAATCATTCGTGCAAAATAAAGAATAGTAAAAAGTGAATTAATTCAAAGGCTTGGCATCCATAGGAGTATAACTTCCCTTATCAGTATGGAAAATCATACAGTTGCATTATTTCTTTTAATAGCAGCATACATCTAATCAGGAATTTTTATTCTCTAGCTAAAAACTAATGAATAAAAAAAGTTCGCGGTTTGAACCACGATCCCAGATTGGGAACATGATAGATGGATTTGCTAAGTTCTATCCCACAAGACCTTTAACGAAGAAATGAGTTTATTCAAAAGTCTAAACACACAAAATATATTAAGTCTCTGCTTAAGGAAATAAAATCTATGGAAAAGTAACAAGCTTAGGCGAATAAAAAGTCATGTAAAATATATATATTTTGAGATCCTCGTGTGCATTTATTATGAATAAACAATTTAAAGATTTTTCTGAGCAGTAGTAAGAATGGCTGATTAGAAAGCTGAAGATTACCCACTGAGAAAAGGTTGAGGGGAAAAAACTAGAAAAGGAATCTTAAATTGGGTAAGAAAGAAACATTTGAGTTTTCTGTTTACCACTTTGATGATGTAATGATATTTCTTTTTTGAATTAAATGTCAGTTATTTCATACTTTTTAAAATTATAAATGAATTCTGCAAGCTGCTTAATTAATATATAGTCATTATCTGGCATCCGTAGCTTGCTTATATAGAAACTCAAGAATGGAGTGATATGAAATGGATTACATGCTGATTAAATCTCAATTGGAGAAATAATTGTTACTTATTTTGTTAACTCTATTGTTAGTAAATAAATGCAAAGATTGACTATGTTATTTGCGTATTTGTTCAAACATTTCTTAGGTGTTCTTTTTCCTAATGATTTAATTATGGTAATTTAATGTATATTGAATGATATAAAGGATTTTTTTATTTTAAAATTTATAATGCAGCCAAAGCATTCCGATGCTTAGTCATTTCATTATCCTAAGTCTAATAACAGCAATAGATAAGCGCCACTGGTGGCAGTTTCCAGCTTGCAACCTCTGTGCTGAGCTCCCAAGAAATCACTGTTATTAGAAGAAGGAGAGGTCTGGAGGACATTCCCCTTGCTTTGTTGCTAAATAACAAGAGACTTTTAAACATCATTACTGACAGCAACATGGCTGACAGCAGTTCATCATATTCCATTGATAACTCCTTAGAAAACTTCCCACAACTTGAAAAAACAATATTAGATAACAAATTATTAAATATTTCAAAAACTCACAATAGTAACAGAAGTGAAATCAATTTTTCTAACACAGAAACTTCCAAAAACACATTCAATCATAATTCTAAATATATCACAAATTCCCTTTTGCCACTAAATATTGACACTAACGTTCACACTGTCAGGGGAAAAAATGGAAAAAAACTAACACCAATCAAAGAAAAAGATTTAACAGTAAATTCTTCATCAAAAGAAGTCTCAATTAGTGTTAACTATTCTCAGGGTGGCACCCCAAAAGGCAATAAATCTTTGAACTCTAATTCCTAATCTAATGCTTTAATATCCAACATATATGCTCTCATCATTAAATTTTCAAAAACTTATGATTCCCACAATACAATCATAAACATCATGCAAATTGAAGAAGAAACCACACTGGAAATATCCCAAGACCATCACAAAAACAAATTTACCACACAAAATTTTAGTGAACAACAATATAAAGATTTGAATCTAAGATTTAACCAAACAATTCACTGTCCTATATACATCTTTTATCAACTACAATAATGATAAAACTGCCATAATCACTACCACCAACAGTAAATACTGTCTGTTCAAGTTCCCATTTGAACAATTTTGCTCCTTAATCAAAGACAATAAACTCAGGGAGAGAATCAATAGAATATTATCCCACCTGACTGATATATTGCCATTGAATTTGTGAATTGGCCAAGCAGGAACAATTTCATTAGTTTAGTAAGAATGCTGGGAGACCGATTCATCTGCCTCATTGACATGTAGAGAACCACTACAATAAATGGGAAAATTAAAAACTGCATCTTAGATTTTGATAGAGACCATCTGCAGAACATTCTTGCCTAATTTGGAACAACAAGGTTTAACATTCTACCTGAGGAAAGAGCAGGAGACCAAATTTCTATCTAACTCAGCTAGATTCAACATAACATTGAAAAAGGGATCTGGCCCATTGGACATACTGTGCAAAGGCTCTCCAACGATCATCTGCCTCTATAGGGTCAGGCCCCAGTGCTTTTACTGTGCCAAGTGAACTCATCAGAGATTGTCTGGCCAGGACTTGTTTCTTCTGTGGCCTAAAGAAAAATCATGTTCACATGTGCAGTGGGAATACTGAGAATACCCCAATGATCAGCTCTAATTATATGAAAGCAACCAATGGGGATAATACACAGTTTATCAATGATAAAGATAGTGTCCATGAAAACTTAGCTCCCACAAACAAACTCACAAAAGATATATATAGTCAATTCATTAACAAACACCACAATAAAACAACAACCTCTGGTCAAGGGGGAAAATAAAACTCTCCTTACAAACCCAAAAACCAGCTGTAAGCTCATCACTGAACAATGAATTCTTCCTAGTTGACAATAAATCTTGCTTTGAAGACTTTGGCGGAGAATGCGATGGCGCACAGACAGCACACTTACAGGAGATAAAACACCCAATTCTGAAGATAATAGCAAAGAACCAGCCTGCTACTCTGCAGACAGCAAAAAGTCTGCACCCCATAGCCAAGACATGTTGATAGCAAATCTAAAGCCATCTGACATTACAAAAAAAAATAGCCTTAGAAACCAGAACCATGCCAAAGAAAATAACCTGCAAGATGAAAGCATTTCCAGAGGTGCTCCTGAAATTCTTAGAAGTGGCATTCCATCCACAAGTGATACCCAAGATGACGCATCTAGCAATTCTCCAACTCCTAATTCAAAATCATCCCAACCTATAAGTGGAACAAGAGAAAATCCTGATCAAACCATAAATATGGTCTCAAAGAAGACGTGAATCCTCAGGGACAAAAGACACCAAAAGATAACTAAATTGCTGACAGCACAAGGAGTGAAAGCCTCCATCCATAAGAACAGCTAAAAAGTTAAAGATATCGAATACACAAAATGTTCAATACTTTGAGGAAACAAGCCACCATGATAACCTTTAAGAAACCAAGATTTACCCCGATTCTCCGCACATCTTACCCACCTCAACAGCTATTCCCGTGACTATTTTTGGAATAATAACCAAAGAAATACTACTCTGAACCCTTCTATCATCCAAGGAGAACAATCCCATGAACTTTCACTTGACTCGTCCCATTCCTTTTAAAAAACATACCTTCTGCCCTGACATCTATATTACTGTTTACTATTTTATTATGACATTATTTTCATTACTTAATCTTAGAGAAATCAATATAAATACTTCATTATAATTCAACCCTATGTACACCTTGAGTTTTAAATAAAGTGTATTTTAGAAACAGCAATAGATAATCTATAGTAGCTTATAACTGATTTCTGTTTTTTTTTTAAATATATTTTTGATGTTTAAGATTCACTATAAAAAAATTAATACAATGCCACATATTTTAAGATTCATTACAAATGTAATATTAAATATCCATATACAAGTTAAAATTATGAGATTTAAAAATATATGTGAGCATGTTTAGTCAGCTTTAATGTATTAACTGCTCAATTTAATGATCACAGAAGTATTTTATTTTCCTCAAATCCATGAACTATCAGATATTTCCAATTATTTTCAATATAGGTATGCTTCCTCTAGTGTTTCTAGATTTCCCTGAAGTCTTTGTTGTATTAATATATATAGTATAGGTGATTTAAAAAATGCATAACAGTTCTTGAATAGGATTTAAGACCTTTCTAGCATTACTGTAAAGAGGATTGGTGTGGGAAAAAGATCTTACTTTTCAGGCTATTCACTGCTTATTGGTTAGAGTTTGGCATTTTTCCTTTCCTATTTTCTACTACAATAATAATACCTAGATCTTCAAGTAGCAACTAGAAATTGTTTGGCTGGCTGATTTAGCTATGTTTCTTTATCTGAAAAACTTTAACCTAATTGAAAATTGTATTACTAATGCATTTTTAAGCTTATCCTATATTTATTCTAATGAAGTATTGCTATTTTATGAGTCTTTTACAGATTTTATATACAAGGTATGATATGAGCAACTAATCCTAAAGGATTTAGCAATTTGCTTACAATAATTAATATATGTATATGCTGAAGTGTTGTGCACTAATTTATTTTTTTTTATTATTTACTATTAGGTTAATAGACATTTCTCCCTTAATGTCAAAGTTTGCTTGTACAAAATATTCTAATTGTAAAGTAAATTTATTTAAGAAATTTTATCCATGTGATATATTATTAATTTTACCTATTATAACAAATCTTATCACTGTTTTTCATTTAGACTCAGTTTATTAATAATATGAAATGCTATTTTCAATAACTGTGATTTTGAAGAGTTTTTGTTTATATAGAAACTTTATTACTGTATGTAATAAATAGTGCAACAACACTAATAATAAGTTGCTTAACATGGCACAGAACACTTTAGTGGAATTGATATGAAATTTATACATATATATAAAGAGAAAAAAAATTTTCTAAATCTTCATGCTTGTAAAAATATATTTCTGGGTTTAAATCCATATGAAAACCTTGGGTTAGAAATGAAAGAGGACCTTCTTTTGTTTTTAAATGAATTCAAAACAAAAATGCTATTTGGCTAGTAGTAATAGGTAATTTATTGCTAATTTATTTCTCTAGTTACTACATGGAATTAATCCCACTTATTTATTTAGATATATATACACCCAAACTTATATATGTATCAGTGACAAAGTGTGACTTTTTTAGGAACGGAAGCACACTTTTTTTTTATGTTTTATTTCACTTGCTAAAACAATTTTTACATAATAGCACCTAATATATATATATATATTGCACACATATAGAAAAATCTGAAACTCTTATATGTAAATCAGAAAATATATTAATATAGTTTTAGCTTCCAAATTCTTTTAACATTCTTAAAAAATTTAACTGTAAATTAGATCTTAGCATCGTTTGAACTTTTTATAATCAACCGAGAATGCGTTAATCAAATTCATTCTTTGTGTACATAAAAACAATTCAACTATTGGTAAAAAAATTGAAAGTGAATTTCTTAAATTGAATTTTAATTAAAGCTTTTGAAAGTTTTAGTAAATTTTTATATGAAAGCACTCATTCCATTCAATACATGGATGCTTTGTCCCTGATATATTATAGCGGTTAGGGTATGTAGAGTCTTACTGTATCTGCTGTACAAGGTGCCACTAGGCTATTCACACCTAGAATATTTATATATGTAGGCAGATACTTCTAGTTAAAGTTCTCATTTTTATTAAACCATTAGCCCCTGCCACTAGCTCAAGGAGAAGCAGAGATTTATAATTAAATTCTTAAATAAGTATATTTTTAATAAAGAAAAAGATTTAATAATAATAATAAACCACTGCCAGTAATAATACACAAAAAACATTTATTGACACACATATTTGTATATTTAAAATTGAGGAATAAATTGGTCTTGTTTAGATTTTAAATTTAAATTATTATTGTATACCTTAGTTAAAAGTCTGCACAGATGGACAGTTTATAAAAATTCATTTTATAATGTTGAGTATAGATAGGCTACATAGATTACTCAGTTAAAAACTTTTCAAAAACAATCATTCAACCTTAGGCCAAAGATTTGTAGCCAAACCATCACTTGCTTCCTGATATATAGATGCAGCCAATGCAATATGAAGATGCTAGCATAAAACCATGCTGATAGGAAAATACATCTGCAGCATGATATTATTTAAAGAGAAATGATCCTTGCCCAGTACAGGAATGTGCATCTGTCTGGTGAAGGAAATCATTTGGAAAAAATATATGTATTGAAGATAATCTATAATGGTAAATTGTGGGCTTGGCCATCTTACTATTAATACCCAGAGCAAAAAGGAAAACAATGGTGTGGGAAAATATATCCATACCCATTGTAACATGATGACTATACCTTTGGGTCATGCATTCATTAGGCATGCTTGCCCTGTATGCTAACATGCTTCACATTACATTGATATAAACACCCATATATCCCTCCACCAGCATTGACCCAACTATGAAACAAATAGCCCAAAATTAAACCCCTTTAAAATAAATATAAATGATTTTAAATATAAAGTTATTAAATAAATTGCTTAGGAGAAAATTACAATAAAGTAAACCCATTGACACTCATCATAAGGTGCCACAATGACAACAATAACTTAAAAGTCATGGGTAAATATGTTTAGACACTCAGCATGAGGTGTCATATTACGCATATGAAAATCTTAAAAATATAACTAACATAAACGTTAACAAATCTATGCAGCCACCTACACCCAACTTAAATTTAATACATTTTAAAAATTTAGTTAATAAATACAAAAATAAATAAAAATGGAAATGATTAGCAAACATAATTGATTTAGAAATCTTTAAGTCAGATAAGAGTTCATACTTTTTAATGAAGTTTTAACTTATTGCAAGTTTGTAAAAGTTTCTATTAGATAAAAGAGTTCATACTTCCCATGAGAGGTCTGATATCTGTCTTGTCCATGATGCATTGCACTCATCCAACTGAAATCCATTTAATATTTCTGGGAAAACCGGTCAGTTGTTTGCTGCCATCCAGTACTCATTAGTTTGGAGCCTGCCTCAGCTGGTGTATAACAGGAAATTAAATCTATTGCAGACTCCTACATCTTTGGAGTCTGCAATACAGCTACAGTTCATATATAGATTAATAATCTTTTTTTTTTACAACTGCCATTATTTTGCCTTTTATACTTTTATAGCCTCTTATTAGAAATCCTACAGATCGATCTAACCTGATGACACTGATCCTAATGTCCGGATGTTTTTCTTTTTGGTCTGTGTGTTTGTTGCTGCTTCAGAATGGGGAAACAATCTTTAATTTTTATCTATATCTCCTATCTGATCTTTTAATTATTTTAAGTGCCCCAAGGACTAGTTTGCTTTAAAACAATCATTTCCATTTACTAAGATTAAACATAATAGAAATTAACATTTATTTCTATTTTCAAAAATATTAATCTTTACCTTTAGATCTTTACTTCTACTTTTTTTTTCTTAAAATAGTTTTAAAGTTTTCCATCTGTGCAATCTATATATGTTAAACACAACTCTTTTAATTTTCTTTTAGTTTTTAATAAAACACTTTTTATTTGCGATCTTTTTTCCCTTTAAGTATTAATTTTAAAATAATGTAACGGCATATGTGTACCATTACTATATATATATATATACATTATGCCAGATAAAGCATGAACTCAGTTTGAACTTAATTAGGATGCCATTTATGTACCAGAAATCTAATACTACAATGCTAACAACTAAATTTTATTCATCCAAGACAATATTAGTCAGTAACCAGATCAGTGCTCGAACCACCAAAGTAGAATATCAATAATAATAAAATATTGATGAATTGTTTATATTTTCCTAGCAATAATGACTTTTACTTATCTGCACTGACCATAAAAATAATATTGGCTAGCACAAATTAGATTTATTTGTTTTGAAGATAAGAGTGTTTCTACGTCTTTTGATGTTACCATGTAGATTTGAAAGACTGATTTGTCTATCAGTATTCCTTGTTAAAACTGCTCTACCATAGTAAGAACAATTTGGAAGCACTTTTAATTTTTTTTGTACTTTAGATAATACTCATTTCCAATTTGATCATTTATATTAATAAATAATCTGTATCTATTCAATCAAATTGAGATTTGAATAAAGAATGAATAAAGTAATATTTAAAATCTCCCTTATATGGGAGATATATTTACTAATATACAAAATACCCATGCATAATATACCTACTTATATATATTTTTGGCATGGTTTAATGCTTATTTAATCTAATCTTAATCTCTTTAAATATATATTCAAAAATTCTGCAAAATCATTCGTTAATCACATAGACACAATTTATGAGATATTTTCTTAAAATATAAGTTTACTATGTTTAATATTTATAAATATGAATATACGAATATTATATAAAAATATATAAATTAAAATTAAGGGTAAAAAATTAATGATGAAAAATTTACAAATATGAATATTATATAAAAATATATAAATTAAAATTAAAGGTAAAAAATTAATAATGAAAAATCTACAAATTCTTTATTACTAATTAAATGTTAGTGTATTAAAATATTTGAGTTATCTATGATATAATTAAAATTAAAGCCTTATTAATTATATTATTCATTATCTCATGTACTACTTAGTTTTAATAAAAACATTTTTGACAGTATTCAAAATATCTATCTTTTTTGTGGGTCAGTTTTTCTAGTTGTAAAGTTTTTCAGTGCTTGTCGTATAGATAAAGATGCCATTGGATGGTGCCGTTTTCACGCTAAAACTATAAAATATGACCATTCCCGAGCCGTTGATTATAATAATTTTGCTGTGCTTTTTTATAATGCAAAAATAAAAACAAAACCGTCTTTTATAAATATTATTTTTTATTAACATATACAATTTAAATGATAATAATAAATGTAAAATAAAATCAACAAATTACAATTTGATTCGTGTTTTTTCTATCGTATATTTTTTTAATTGTGTTACGGCTTTTTTTTTATCAATTTTCTATCAGATATTTTTTTACTTGTGTTACTGCTTTTTTTTTTATCAATTTTCTAGCGGATATTTTTTTACTTGTGTTACGACTTTTTTTTGTTGTTGTTGTTTAACTAAAAAATAATAATCGTAATAAAAAATAAAATTTCTTAGTCTATTTTCTATTTTTTTAGTCTTTGTTTTACTTTTTTTTTTTTTTTTAACAGACAAAGAGATATTACGGCTATTTTTTACTTCAAATAGAATGACAGTAAAAAGTAAAAGTTGTTACGGTTAGGTTTAGGGTTAGTTTTAGGGTTAGCTTTAGGGTTAGGTTTAGGGTTACTTTTAAGGTTAGGTTTAGGGTTAGTTTTAGGGTTAGGGTTAGTTTTAGGGTTAGGGTTAGTTTTAGGGTTAGTGTTCTGTTGTCTGTAATGCTAAAATAAAATAATTCAAAATCATAACCGTACTCGGACAAAAGAAAGGAACTCAAACTTTTTTAAACAACATTACTTATTAAACATGTTTATAATATTTGCTTTTTATGAAATTTACAAAAAATTGTGTATATTTGTACTTTTCTTACTGGATATTTTTTTGGTACCGCTCTTTTTTAATTAAAAAATATACACACGGTAGAATCTTCTTGAATCTTCTTTGTCTCATGGAATGTTACGAACAGTACATTAAATTGATGTGTTACCTAATTGCAAATCACTAAAAACAGATATTTAATATTTTCCCAATTAAAACTTCAACAGAGTACATTGTAAAACGTCTTAGAATTATTACTTTAAAAATTCTGAACATTTCAATACTTTAAAATAAAAAAAAATCCAACGAAAACAACATTTCCATCCAATTCAAATACAAACTCTCTCATCAAGCCCTAACTATTTTATAAACTGTGCAAATTCGGAAAATGTATTTGCTGCGATGCGACATACATGCTGTACTGTGACATGACATAGCGGCCTGCATTCTGTAGCACAACAAAAAAGTTGTATTATAGAAAATGCGGGTTCGAACATGTCGGCTATGGAAACAGCATTTTTATGTGTTTTAGTGCGAAGACCGCACCATAGAGCAGCGTCTTTAGCTATAAGATGAGTACCACTTTTTCTTCAAAATCTTAGATTTTTTACAGCTATATGTCTATATCTGCAGCATTATTGAATTTTATTATTTATAGTTTATTTGTCTTCATATTTATCCACTAGATGATTTTCATTTTTTTTACAGCTATAGACAGGTTATCAACTTAAATATATATTTTATCTTATGATAGTAGTCGAGTTACAAGATATTTTTAAGACTCTATATCCATATTTCCATTACATGATCACCATTTCTTATGCTTGCTTATAATTGTTATTAAAACAGGCAAAACTCTCTATACATATTGCCACTCACTGCAAGCCAGAGTAATCAATGGAAACTAGTCTGGGGATATTGAATGAGTAGGCATTAGATAGGGATTTTATGTACAAGCCTTCTGGCATCCATTGACTACTCTGGCTTGCACTGAATGGCAATACGTATAGAGAGTTTTGCCTGTTTTAATATTACCATTAGTGAATACATTTCAAGGTAATAATGACTCAACTAAAGTTGGTAATTAGCAATTGAGAAATGATAATAATTTATGCTTTTTCAATGCTGGTTTAGTTTACTTTCTCCTGTAAACTCAATGCTAATTATTTTATTTGAAAAGGTTTGATAATGTTTTGATGTCTTGTGTAACTGAAATTAAAACCAGGAACCAACTGATATTATTGTCTTTACATCTGACAAATGAAGGTTTGTCTGAAATTGAAAAACAAGTTTTTTGTTATTTTAAAAATATATTGATATATTAATAACTTATTTAATTAATCAATTGGATACAAAATAAAATAATTGAATTATAATTATATTTCTTTTTTTTTTGACTTTGAATAACATTTTTAAGTTTATAAAAATTGAAGTTTAAAATTCTTAAAACTTAAAACTTACCTAAACTAATTATTAAAATAAATAAAAAATATGTACAAAAAAAAAAAAAAAACCCATTTTCTAATATTCAAATTTTCAATACATATATTAATTTCAATGATATTTGATTGCATAAAACCTTTTTTAAAATTGTTTGTAAATTTTATAACTTTAACAATCATAAAAAAATCCAATGCTGATTTCTCCCTTTTCCTTATCACAATAAATATTACATTTAATTAATATTGCTTTACAGTATTTTAATTACCTTTACTTAATCTCAACTATAGAAAAAACTTTGGATTTGAATCTTTAAGCTTATTTAAATGATTCAGAATTTCTAAAAAACTATTCAAGTGTTAAGATGGTTATTTAAATACTAGTGTATATAAATGATTTTTCACTTACTCTCATTCACATATTTATTTTAAATACCTGTTAATAGTAGATTTAATTTTCTCAAAACATATTTCATGACTTTGACGATTATACAAAACTAGCAATAATTTTTAATGCGCTCACAACACAAACTTTTTATTTCATACAAGATTTTTACTCTTTCAAATTCCATACCTATTTTCTTAGTTAAATTATATAACTTGACTTTTTATCTTTTCTCTAACCCTAGTTTATGTAATTCTATCAGTCACAATGTCAAGATATAATAACACAAATCGTCAAAATTCCAACAAAAAAAAATTCAGCTGCTTTCTACATGTTCATTAAAACTTATACCAAATAAAATGAAAATTTAGATTATTGGTTTACTCATTTTACAGGTTTTATTTATATCATGGTTATTTATTACTGTGGATTAATACTAGTATATTATATATATATACACTGAATCAATCTATATGATTAAATATAAAGAATTGTTGAACATAAATGAATAATAATTTTCTCTCATCTTCAGAATAATATTGTTATAATGATACAGATTTGACTTACTGTCAATGAGATATAAATAAAAAAATAAAAGAGGCTTTAATTCTTTGAATAGAAATATTGGAAGAAAATGCGCTCTCACAGAAAAGCCAATTTCCAGGTTGAGAGTTTAATATTTTTTTTCCAATTTATAAACTAGTAATTAGGTAGTTAATAGAGGTGTCTATAGGGTAATTATCTGAAAAATAAATTGAGCCTTCCGAAAAGCTTTAAAAAAAATCAAATTTGATCTAGCCTGACTTAAATATTTCCAATTATAATTCTAGACTATTAGCAGTATTTTAACAAATTCAAACTGAAGAGTAGAATTATTAATGTTAACTTTATCTAGGAATTAAAATATACCTTTATCTTAGTCACATTGAAGCATTATATGATCATCTGATAATCCATGAATTTTATTTAAAATCTAATTTCATTAGATATAAAATATCATTTTGAGAAATTATATTTGGCATTTATTACCTCTTTTTTTTTTAAAGAGTATGTTTCTTCATATTTTTCAAATTACTTCTAATGGATGAGTTATAAATAATACATTATATTGATTTTTATTTAATGTATCCAGGACCAAATTATGATCTGAAAACTGAATAATTATATAAATTATTTAAAGAAACAAACCCTTAAGTTTAATAATAAATTCAAGAGTTTATTTTACTCTGAATAACAATAATATTAGTAGATAGGATTGGTAAATCAACTAGCTATTTGCTAGTTGGGATACAAGATCAATCTAGATCATCGAACCATTCACATCTCTGTAGATCATTAATAAATAAATATATCTTTAAACTTTAGTTCTGTAACCATCTTACTACTCACACACATCTCTTGAGATAGTTTAATTAGATTATAACTAGAGCTCTTCTCTGCTGTTCATACTGGTTTGCTGTGCACCTAGTTTTCCAAGTTTGTTTTCAGTTCTTGCCTTTCCCCCCTCTACTTCATTTTACTATTACTTCTTCAGATTTAAGTTAATCACTTCTCAGTCTGAGAACAGTATATGTTCAGCAGGCATTTTATCAACTTTGCTAATTTGCATAAGATTAAACATTATTGAAATGCAAATTAACCTGTTGCTTCTTGCAGTAAACTAATTTTCTTTTTTTTCATATTGTTGTGTATTCAGCTACGAAGTTGACTACCGACAATTACCACAAAATTATAAATTATTAAAACATTATTAGTAATGATTAAATATATTTATTTACATATTATGTACACATAAATTAAGATTTAACTGAGTAGCAATCATATTTTCTTTATTTATACATATAACCTAATAGTCCTTGATTTAAAGTTCTACCTTCACTACCCATATTGCCACTGAGTAACTAATCCTGCCACTATACTAGTGGCACACTTAAGTGGAATACTCATCGTTATTTTAAGCACACAATCCTATTTGGGCCTTCTCAGGTATACGTAAATAATAAAATTAGTGCAGTCTATTAAAAGTTTCCTTAGCCAGCCCTTCAGAGGCATGGGCTCTGGGACACATCCTTCATGGCAGAAAAGTCAAGACACTTTTCCCACATCATTTCTCAAGGTCCTTTTGACATCCACAGCACAGCAACAACAGCAACTTACGATGAGTAGTAAAAAAGCTGACAATGACCCTTTCTTCTTTTAGTGCGCACTATTTATACTTCATTTTCTTACTTGATATCGGTAATAAATCCCCAACATTCCAATGTAACTATACTTCCATTTGGATAATGCATCTTTACAATGATAGGATCCAGCTTTTAATTATGTCCGTTCACATTTCTTAGTAATTAGCTTTAAATATTTTATCTGTTTGTTTGCTTCTAAAATTAGTATAATGTTTGATTTTAAATAATACACAGTTTTCTTTGTCTCTTAAAAACTATTAGTTATATCTGACCTTGTAATTAACAACTTGGTTAATCTTTCGGCAATCTTTCATAGAATGCTTTTGACCCACGATCTTTGTCTGTTTAAGTTTAATTTAACTGCCAACCATCTTTCTTTGTTGCTATTAAACTTAAACTCAAAATTTATCTAAAATAAAGTTTCTTTATTTTTTTTTCCGAATCTATTTTCTATTTCTTTTAAAACTTATTAGCAATATTTTTTATTGCTTTTAAAACTTAGATATGTATTTACATTTCATTATTATTTTTCTCTGGAGTAAACTTAGCTTTATAACTTATAATTATCGAGTTACTAAAGCCTGTACAGTATATATTTCTGCAAAATATAACACACACACACCCACTCGGAGAAAAAACCCATTAATTTTACTACATATAATCATGAAGTCTATCCCATTTACGTTTTTCTCGATTAGACCTGAGTGATTTTTTTTTACCCCACTGCATTTCTCTGCCCTGAAAATGTTTTTCGAGCTTTATTTTTGACACAGGAAGTAATGTTAGAAGTATCGGAATTTCAGATTTCAATCAGAATGCAAAATATTTGGATTATTGCACATAAAGCACAACCTGTAGATAAAAGTTTGAAAATGGCAAAGGAAAGTTTGATCTGTTATTGCTGTGGTGTAAAAGGTCATGTTAAAATTTTTTGTAAATTTAAAATGGAGAAATGTAATGTTTGTAAAATTAAAGAACATTTAGCTCATGTCTGCAGGAAAAAAGACAAAAATGTGAAGTACAGTTATGTCTGGGCTTTAAATCATGGGGAGAGAGATTAAGAGGCAAAAAAAATCTATTAACAAAATTGATGACACAGATGACGACCATATGGAAGTGACCAGTCATGGTGGCCTTTTTTTGTTGTCATACAGAGATTGGATAAAATTAATAGCAGCAGTAAAAGAAATGCAACATATTGGAAAGAATAACAAGTCATCTACTAGGAAAAAATGATTTCATCCATTGGAAATTCATCTTAAAATAATTAAGAGAGTTCAGTTGGAAACAGAAGTTAGAAAGATGTTTCCCCATTTATTTAAACCAGAATTAGCTGAATGAAAGCATGGCTGGTGGATATTGAAATTGTAAGTGATGCTCAGCCTATAGTATGCAAGCGATGGAAGGTTCCTTTTGCCTTAAAATCTAAAGCTGAACAGACTATTAAAGTTATAATCAATAAAAATATTTTTGACTCCAGTGAAAGATTCATCATAGGATATACTAGTAAATTGCAGCTATGAAACTGGATAGGAGCATTCTTTTGTGTGATTATCATGTTACACTTAATGAATTCATAAATACAGGAGCATATCCAGTCCCAAGTGTATGCAAAGTTTAGCATCACTTCAGAAGACAGTGTTCTTTTCAAAAATCGACTTAAAAGTCAGCTTTTTATCAAATACCTATAATGGACAGAATTTCTGAATTGCTAACAATCAATATTCATCTGGCTTTTTATAAGTGCAACAATTTGCCTTACAGGACTATAGTTGCTCCAAACATATTTTCAAGCAAAAATTGGTGGTTTATTTCAAGGCATGGAAGGAGTTATTCCTTAGACATTTTAATAACTGCTCAAACAGAAAGTGAATTGAATGTTTGTGCAAGACTGAACAAAATTGGACCTAAAATTAATCCTTCTAAATGTATATGGGCTACAAGTGAAATTAAATTTCTGGGCTGTGTTATAAACTAGAAAGAAAAATACGCTAACCCAGAAAATGTTAGAGCTGTTAAAAATGCTCCAAAACCTAGGAATGTAAAAGATTTTCAGGCTTTTATAGAATTGCTCAACTCTTTTGAGAGTTTCTTGAAAGAGAAGTTACACACCCTTACACTATTGGATGAACTACTGTGTAAAGGACATTCCTGGAAATGGACTAAAGAGCATGATTTAGCTTTCCAGAAAGCAAAAGATTTATTAATGTTTAAGTAGCTTCTTGTACATTATAACAGTGACCAAGAAGTGATTATTATTGCATCACTAATATGGAGATTACCCTACTACATTTGCTTCAAGGATGCTAACAGCTGCTGAAAAAAATTGTAGTTGACTTGACAAAGAGGCACTGGCTATAATATTTGATGCTAAAAAGTATCATCAATACATATATGGATATAAATTATTTATACAGATCATCGTCCATTACTGGGAATTTTTGGATATAAGAAAACTCGTGAACATGCCAGCAATGTTTGAGTTGGATTAATTTACTAGCAGCATATCATTACATATTAATTTACAAACCTGGAAAAGAAATTACTCATGTTAATGCTTTATCACATTTGCCAGATGCTTGTGAATTCCAGAAAAAATGTAGAGAAATAAATTACATTGATACTTGGAAGCAATCCTGGATATAAAACTTGATAATTGGAAGCAATCCTGGATATAAAACTTGAGAAATTCAATTCGATTTAGATGGCCTAAAATTCGACCAAATTATGTTGCAAGATCTATCTGGAATGCTTGTGAAAGCCTATCTACATATAGTGGCTGTATTTTAAGGATGGACTGAGTGCTCATACCATCAGAAGGTTGAAAGGAAGTACTGAGTTTGCTACACTAAGGACAGGCAGGTGTAGTGTGAATGAAAGCCTTAGCTTGTTTGTATGTTTAGTGGGTAATTTGAACCAGGGAATTGAACAAATGGTAAAAACTGTGTTGAGTGCCAGTCTATTGTTGATTTAATTCCAAAGACTTGTTTCATGTGCAAAATCATCATCACTATGGCAACACTTACATTTAGACAGTGTAAACAGATATATCTTCCTAGTTGCAATTGATTCTTATTCAAAACGAGCAGAATATAAGCTTTTTAAAAACATGAGCACAGAGTATACTATTTGTTACTTAAAAGAGATCTTTGCAGGCTAAGGTTTTCCAAAAACAATAGTATCGGACAATGAGATAGGATTTACCTCACAGAAGATCCAGGAGTCTTTATCTAATAAAGGGATAAAACATATATCATCCCTTATCATTAAGAATCAAATGGTTTAGTGGAAAAAGCAGTGCAGCATTTGAAAGTGACACTGAATAAAATTTCTCACAAAGACTTATGTGAAATTTTGATTGATGCAATGTTTTATCAACATTTCACCCTTAGTGTATCAACAATGAAAATACCAGCTGAACTGTTGCTGCTTTGCAAGTGTTGCACACACTTAATAAAGGTGTTGCTAAATAAAAAAGTTATTGTGAATAATAATTTTGATGTTGAAAAGTTTAAAATAGGTGATTTAGTATGAAGTCATGATATTTTAAAAAGAAAATGTTTTCCTGCTGTTGTCATGGAAGTTCTCTCTAAGAATATTCTCTAGTTAAACTGAATAATGGAAAAATTCCAAAGAGACATGCCAATCATTTATGATTTTGGCAAAAGGAAATAATAGATGCAGATAATACCAAAATTACGTTACCCAATGAACTGCAGACTATTAGAAAAAGAATAGTGTGCTGTCATCTCTTTAGAATTACAAAAGAAAAGAATGTTCATAGCTAATCAAATATATGGGAAGTTGATCAGATGATGCAACCAGATCCAGGTGGATGTAATGGATAATCAAAAGGAAGAAAGAGATTTACCGCCCACTAGAGTTCGACAACCAATAAGATTGCAAGATTATTTTTTGTAGCTGAGAAGAGTTATTTTCTAGAGTGGAGGAGGAATGAACTGTTCTGTGCATTATACGTTTATTTTTTGTAAAAAAAAAAAAGCTCAGTAAAATCTTGCATTATATGTATAAACAATATATTAAAATTATTATTGTTATAAAGAAATGTACTCTAGAAAATTAGCATAAAGCTGAACATTTGGATTTGGATATTGAGCAAGGTCAAAATATTTAAATAAGCCCTACTATGGATTCTGAACTGCCAAGTATAATCAGATATGTTCTAGCGGTAGCAGAACAGCACTTATACAATCGTGTGAGTAGCAGTTGTGCAACTTTGTAAGCAGAAAAATACCATGTATGTGCTAATCATTGTAGAAGCCAAGACTGATATTAGAAATAAGATTAGAATGTCTATGATAAAATCAAAGTAAATAGATACACACAGATAAATTGGACTTGTATATTATGTTTGTGCATATGAACAGTTTATCACGCGGCTAATTATTGGAATTGCTCAAAAAAGCTAAAGTGCTTTCACTCATTTTATTTTATTATTATTTACATTATTAGCAAGTGAATAAACTTGTTTTAATAATCTAGTTCAGAGGTCATATGGGACTCTTTGGGTATATAATGTAGCTCTTTAGTAATGTCTATATTTTTCCATAGGGCCTAATCAGAACACACGTTTAAAAAAAAAATACATTGCAAAATCTGAAATAAAAAAATCATAAGAGATAAAAATAAAAGCAGGACAAATCCAAGTCATATAGACCCCCTACTTTGTAGTAAGATTGAAAATAAAACTATCTTAGTTTCAATTTATATAATTTTTAAAAAGATTTTATTAACATAATTGTGATTTTATTTGTTTTATAAGTCTAGTAAAACTTTGTGATTAATAATTGAGCACATGGTTGCCCTCTAGTGGACAAGATAATGTTTGAATGGCAAAATGTGAATACTCACAATCTAGAAGAGGAACGTATAATTATTTTTTTGTGTAGTTATGCAAACCTGAATATAACGTGTTAAATAAAATACAATATTCAAAGTGTTTTTCAAATGACTACGAAAAAAAACCGAAAAAAACATTAAATGAGCATCGTGATTTTAAAACCGAATGGACTGAATCTTTTGCATTTAACACAAACTAGTCTTCTATCTTATTTGCCAAGAAATATTGGCACAAAACAAGAAGTCTAATTTGGAAAAACATTTCATGACAAAATATGCCATATTTGCCATAAAATATCCTGTCAATGACATGAGGAAAAAAAAGCAATTGAAGAACTTCACAAAAATAATGAAAAATCAAGTTCTGTATTCTATTATTGGAGACACTCTGCCAATAAAGTTACTATTGCAAACTTTGTAGTAAGTCAGAAAATTGCTAAGAGAGGAAAACTATTCATAGATGGTGAGTACATAAAATGTTTTTTTTAAAGCATCTAAAAAAACTTTTTCATGGTTTCAAAAATAACAGATTTTAAATAAAATTAAAAACGTGATTATCTGCCAAAACAATAGCAGATCAAACAGTTAAAATGCCTTAATTATGGCCAACCAATAAGTTGGACATTAAATTATATTAGCTTTATCAATTGCAGTGGATGAGTCTTGCGACATTATAGACACAACCCACATTTCCCTTTATTTGCAATATATGTCATCTGAGAGTCCAAGAAAAGAATTTTTAGGATTATTGCCACTCAAGGGTTAAATGCGAGGAGAGGACATAGTAAATGCTGTCACTGAATGCATGAAAAAAAAAACCTATTTGATAAAACTGTGACAATTGCAACTGATAGTGCAAAAACTATGATGGGATCAAAAAAGGAGTTTGTTTCAATTTTAAAAGAAAACATTAATCATGAAGTAATTACTTTCCATCATATACTTTACCAGGAAGCACTTTATGCACAAACATTTCCAAAAGAAATCAATAAAAATTATAGACTTAACCCATTGTCAATTTAAAGAGTTGCTATGTGAAATAAAGAGTGCATATTCAGATCTTCTCCAATATAACAGGGTTCGATGGCTTTCCAGAGGCAACATGTTAAAACATTTTGCATTTTGCATAAATGAAATCAAACTATACAAGAGTGTTCAATATTTAGAATTAACAGCAGATCAGTAGTTGCAAAAATTGTATTTCATGGTGGATGTTATATCACAACTGAATTAGCTCAACCATAAATTACAAGGTAAAAGAAATACTGCTTTTTCAATGGTAGAAGAAATTATTTTGTTTAAAAAGAAATTGATTCTATTTGCTGATGATTAGAGAGGGGAACTTTAGTTCATTTCCCAAACTTGTCTCAATATCATTGAGAAAACAATGCCCTCATTAACAAAGATTATTTTAAGACAACAATTTTAAATATGACAGAATCTTTTCTTCAAATGTTTCAGGAATTTAGAAATGATAAAGCAACTAGCTTTTATAATGAGTCCTCTTAATGCCAATGTGAGAGAATTAAAATTTTCACCATTTAATATTGATGCAGGTAATTTTGAAATACAATTTCTGGACTTGACAAGCAAAGATTTATGGAGTTCCAAATTTGTTCATCTTGGTGTTGAAATGGAAGAACTGGAAAAAGAAAAATGTAGTCTGCTTTCACAGAACTAGCAGCAAGCTATAAAAACTACAAAAAGCAGACTCTATGATTTTTACTACTTGGAATAATCTTTCAGATTCATATCATGAGTTGAAAAAATTTGCATTTGGTATTCTTATTATTTTTGGATCTACATACTCGAGTGAACAATCATTTTCTAACATGAATTTTATTAAATGTAAATTGAGGAACCAAATTCCTGATGCCAATTTGGAATCACGCTTCAAATTAAAAAATGCTAGTTACCAACTGGACATACAGAAACTTTCTAAGGAAATGCAAGCTCATTGTTCACACTGATTAAAACCAATACTAGCAATTTTCCATGTGATTTAAGCTACATTTAATAAAGATGTAATTAATATTATAACTTATTATAGTATTTCTTTAAATTTTTTTTATTTGCAAAAATATATTCATGGTTCTCGAATAATTTTTAAATTATTCCGTCAGATTTGGTGCTTCCATCTCATAAGTTTGCAGACCCCTGATCTAGTTAGTGTTTATTTTCATTAAATTATTGAAGTTTGCATAGTTTGCATATGCAACTGGTAAACATAAATTTTACATCTGTATATAACACTTACATTAAAAAATACAAATTTGAAAAAAAAAAAGGTGTTTGTTTAGTCATATTTTAATTTATTTTTTGAAATTTAAAGGAAGAATATTTTCTTTAAATATAAGGAATCTGTCCTTAAATTTCAAAAAATAAATTAAAATATGACATTTTCCATATGTTATTATTCACTTTAAATCTGTATTTTATATGTTAACTTTTGTTAATTTCAAATAAATGGAATTTGTTCTAAATTTGCAAATTTTTCTGGAAATTTGAAATCTATTGACTCTTCTAAAGTTATAGATATAATTAGAAATAGCTTATCAGTATTGGATATTTTAAAATGATAAGAAATGTATGTTTTTATCAAGTTATCAAATCAGCTTCTTTAATAGAATCTTTTATTTAACACTTTTAAATGGGTCTTTGTGTTGATTTTTCACTAATTGTTTATTTCTTAATGCATTCTATTATGACGGGGAGGGGGGATGACGACGACGACGACTTACATTTTCAATTTTTTTTAGGCAGTTATTTTTTTCTTAAAAAGCAAAAACTCTAGTTATAGTTCATGTATTTTTTAATAGAGGCCAAAAATTGTAGATTTTTTGCTTTTATTACATAAATCTATGCAGAACTGTCAAACATTAGTGGTCGAGAGGTCAACGACAGCTGCTTTACAAGCAGTTGTCCCGGGTTAGCGGGTTCGCTTCCCGACCGATGCTATGACACACGAGAGAAAAAAAAATCTATGCAGAGCTTTGGTTGAAATCATCTTTGCTGAGACTTGGTTGAGATGGAATGTGAATTCTTCTATTATTTTTTTTCTATCTTGAGAGCTTAAAAAATTGAAAAAAAAAAAAACTTTTTAATTTATTATTAAAGCAATAAAAGTAATTTATTATTATTTTTTTAATAGCACTGCTATTTTTAAAATGTAGGTTCATTGATCCTGCTAAACACAAACAAGTATTGCTAAGAAAAAAGAAAACAATTTTCAAAGATTACTAAATCACAAAATATTAAATACATAGTTAAATAAAATACATTTTAAAATATAATGAAAATATTAAAAGTAGTAATAAGAAAGTTATGAAACATAATAAATGTTTCAATTAGGTTTTTAGGGATTGAGCTTTAATTACAACTTTATAGATTTGTCTACAACTTTGAATTTTTCAGTTTGCTCAAATAAGTGAGTGTACATGATAGATTCTTTCATCATTACACATGGACATTTTGAAGACAGATATCTTTTACTTGGTTAATCACATTTGAAGAGGCATTATAATTTTGGATAATGAATATATTTAAAATTAGTATTTACATTTCTGATATGAATATTAACATGTGCCAACAGATTTATTTAAAATTCAAAGGGCTAGCAAAATAATTATCTTTTAATTAAATTGTTCAGAACATGATAAATGGTAGAAATTTATCCAGATGGAGAATAAGAATATCCTATTGAATATATACTTAATTATCCTTGATATTACACACTGTTGCTTCACATGTAGGTGATTAGGAATATGAATTAAATAATCTTATCAGTGTTTTTATTTTGTGACCAACATAAGATGCATCTGCTATACATATCAAGATGTAAGTAAAATAGAGTGATTGTTTGTGTCTCCTATCAAGCTCCAGAGAACTGCCTTGTTGAGACATTCAAATGTTATAGACTGGATAAATGATGCTGACCACTACAACAAAAAACTTTATATTCACCATGTGATCTTAACTATATATTATTGTTCCTAAATGAAAATACACTATTTTACAAAAATGTAAATCTTTGAAATTAAATCATCAATCAAATCAGATCTCTAAAGTTTGTATCCAAGCATCATTGTCACATTAATCTGCAACTAATTTTTAAAGAGTTATTTAATTCCAAGCATGTAGAATGGTGTATTTTCACTTAGGCATAGAAAGATATGTCAAAATATTACATAACAAAAATATCTTTTATTGTAGTAATCATCATCTTTTATTCAGGCTATGCTATTTGAATGCATCAGCATGATTGTTCATTGGGGTGCTCAATAGGAGGATCAATTTTTACAAATGTACATTCATTCTAATTAACTTACATCTTACTATGCTTAGAAGATATATCTCATACTCTTATGATGGTTACATAATATGGTGGTTAGCAAGATCATTAAATGATTATATTCAGTTACAACAATGTGCATGTAGGGATAATTATAGTTTCATTATATTCTTATTCTTTATCTGCATAATCTCCTACTATTTATCACTTTCTGAAAAGCTTAATTGAAAGGTATAATTAATTTGCTTGCTCTGAAATTTTATTTAAAATATTACACAGTTAAAATACCTTATCTACTAATCACAAGCCTATTTATCCCCAATACAAATAATGGAATGAAATTATAGTGTAATTACCTGATCCATTAATAACATTAATATACTATAAGATTTCCTTAAAGCAGTTTCCATGTTTTTTTGAAAGTAGAGTAACGCTTTGAGAAAAGTTTATCATTTCATTGATGCTTTACTGATCAAGTGACATTGGTTGTTTTGAACACTGTTAATGTGTTATCTGAATGAGCTTGAATTAATTACTAAAAGCTTTATTGATGATTAATGTTTATTTCAGAATTTGTCATTCATAAGAAAATAAAACAATGTTTATGTGTTATTTACAGGATGAGATATCAAAATTGATTGAAGTTATATGTTCTTTCAATGGGCTTTTGCTTCTGATTTGTCTTTCTTTTCTATCATGATTTTAATTATAGTATTTTTCAATAGTTTAAGACTATTTCATCTACTAGTTAGGACTATTTGATTGTTTTATATGAAATGAAAATACTATATATATATTTAATAGTTAACTACAAGTATATTGTCTATACTGAACTTAAAATGTAATTAGAAGAGATTTGAACTCAAACTTTCAAGCTCCCTACATCTATCCATTCCATCTTATACAACTAATATCCACAATCACTTGCATGTGAAAATGTAAACAATTTCTAATATACATATTTCATGCTAAACCAACACTCATCAGTTGGTCCAGATCATTGTCTCCCATATATATATATAGTCAATGCTCAGTTTATAGTGAGATAGCAAATCTTCAAACTTTAATGGAAAGGTTTCAATCTTCTTCACCCTCCAACTCTTCAGTCATCCATATCGTTGAAAATCTGATCCTGGAATGCTCAAAGCCCTTGTTGATGGCAATATTATTGTTAAACCCATATTGACTTTAAGTCACTCTGATCCCTCACGTGGGATGGGCAGAGTATGTAATATTTAGTAACTCTGATAAATGTTATGAAAAATTATCTTTATTTATAAATAAATATCTTTGAAAAACCTATTTATTATCAAAGCTTCTAAAGATTGTATTTTTCTATTATTGTATTTTTTATCTCTCAATAAAAATCAGCATTGAATTCTTTTTTAAAACAGTGATATCGTTAGCTTTGCTTTAAATTACAATTTTATTTACTTTTATATAATTTCTAATTACAGTATATCCATTTTGAAAGTGACACTATTTTTTTATAATTTTGAATATACACATTTATACATGATAAGACTACGATCAACAAGTCTAATGCTAATATTTTGAATAATCTAATACTTTATCAATAAGATATTTTTATTTATAATGAGTACCAACGTCTTTCATTTTTTGGCATAAAGTGTCATTATTGGTTATCTGTGCCAATAGAAAAAAATCATTTTTATAAAATGTCATAAATTTGTGGAAAATAATGTTCATAATTGTATCTTAGGTTGCAATGAAGTTATATGATCTATGCATTACTTGATACACACATACAATAATTCTAATTCGTATCAGTAAACATATTCGTAAGTCATATTAATCATTTAATGTTAGAGAATGCTAATAGTAAACAGTGAAATTGATATATCCACAAATATTAATTATATTTTTCAACACATTTAGCAATTCTATACGTTTATGCATAAATTCCTATTTATCAAATTTATTGTAAGACACACACACATATATATTAAAAATCTTTCATTATTCGTTTAAAAATAAATTTTAATATTTTTTTTTTGTTTTGCTTTTATTTCTTGTCGGGGGAGGGAATTATTCTTTTATAATTTCTACCTTTTAATAATATTTTTGTAGTAATATATATATTTTTATTGTTCAATTATTTCTTTTAATCAATTACAGGCTTTTTAAATATATATATTTCAAATTATGAGCTCTGTAAGCAAAATGTAATTTTATATTTGATTTTTTTTTTGTGTGTGTGTACTGCTACTTAGTAATCATAATTTCTAGAATATGAAATTTAGCTTTGACAGAATGATTACTTTTCTCTTGAAGAATGAAAATTGATTAATAACTAGAGATATTATTGTTCCTGTTATAATTTGTATGGAATTGAACGAATAGTAATTTCGTTTAATATGTTGTTTAAACACATCAATGCAAACAGAACATATCATATGTTTACAAAGAATTGTGGGAATAATGACTCGCTATAGATTACTGTAAATTGTAACGATAATGCTGATAGTTTGATATCTCCTAACATAATTTTTTATTTATTAATAAATTATTACTAAAAATCAATAATATATAAATGTAAAAATGTATGTGTGTGTCATATGTAAACACATGTAATATTTCCCAAAAAGAACTTTATTGTTATAAGCGGTCCCGTGATTCATGACTGATGACTTAAATAGAAATTCATAATGCCCAATCCATATATATATATATAATTGTCATTGTAACTGTTATTACCGGCCTATCTAACCAATGATCATTAATGAGATTTATGTTCAAATATGATAATTTTCTTGGATTGCTTTTGAATTAAGAATCAAAGAAAAACATACTCATCATTTCTAAAAGCCTAGTATTTCTCGACTCATATTATTGTATATTTATGAACACTTATTTTAGCCATAACTTTCTAGAATTTGTAAAGTCATCTGCTGAAGTAACATTGATAACTGAAGACAGAGAATGCTAAGACTCTAGATTTTATAACTAGGTTCCAATTCAATGACTTTTATTTGATTATCTATAAATTTAGATTACTTTTGAATTAAAAATGAGTATAGATATTGGAAAAAGTATTAAATAAACTATTATCTGACTTGATAGGTGGAAATAAAGAATTAACAACAATATCATGAAAGACAAATATTCTAAATGAAGTGAGACATGTCACTATATCTTCGAATTATGGTAAACGTTCATGAAATAATAAAATCATTATACATATTTTAAAAGCAATTGAATAATCACAGAAATGACAATAATATGTCAGATAGATGGGTATAAAAGTGCTATAACCATAAGATGTAATTGTCACTTTGCAATGTACATTATGTTATTTCTGATTAATGCGGTGGATATAGAATATCAGTTTTTGAAGAATGTGTATCAACATGCAACAGTAGTGGCAGAGATATGAAGATTAATTATGACAGGTTGTGATATCTTTTCAAAGTTTTGAGCAATTTTATCAAAAGCATTTTGTGAGTTAAACTGTGAGGCAAATGAAAAAATCTAGAGATGCCTGGATTTTTTAGATGACTACTGTTACTTTTGTAAATAATGTTTCAGAACTAAAAGTGGTAACAAGAGCTATAAGATAAAGCAAAATGGTAGAATTAACAATACATTTAAAAAGACTAAAGTAATGTTTAATTTTTTTTTTTCAAAATAAAAAAATATTGTCAGTAGTGGATTAAAAGAAATTAATAATTGTAAATACCATTATTAAATTATTAATAATGATGGTAACATAGTAGATAATATTATTCATAAAATTAAACTTGGATGAAGCATTTTCAGTAGAAATAATTTGATACCAAAAAAAATACGCCTATACATCTGAAAAGAAAAAAAAAGGTTTTGAATAGACCAATCAGTTCCAACTAACAAAAACTAATGCAGAAATATGTACAGATGTATGTTAAGATTAATTAAAAGGAATAAAATTAAAATATGTATGTGAAAAATTAAGCACATTACTAAAAGAATTAAAAAGCTGAAATGAAACTAGCCTGATTATATTTTTAAAAAAGATGTGACAATCTATGAATGACTGAAGTCCTAAAATAGATTCCATGAGATTTTTAAGATAGAAGAAAAACATCCATCCACAGGAAAGATATATGGATGAAATAAGAAAGTTATCAAAAGATTAAAGGAAGTATGTTAATTAGAAATATAAGGTTATCTTTAAATAAAGATTTGGGCTTGAAGACATTAATTTTATAGAGATATTCTTTATTAATGAAATGAATATGTATATGTTACAAATTAAAATAAGATGTTTTAAAAGATGCTCATAGAGGGATGATAATGTAAAAAAATTAACATTATCGTATGGCAATTGTTGAATTTAAAAGTTAATTAAGAAGAATGAAAAATTCTGAAAAATTAGAATTATATAAATATATTATGTTATTATTATTAGTTAATGCATATTTAAAACTATAATGAAATAGTTAAAATAATAGAAATAAATTATTAAAAAAGTTTAAAATAATAAAAATGTGAGAAATATAAAAAATATAAAATGATTTATATAAAAGAAATCAATTAAAAATAGGAATAAGATAAAAGAGTAATATTAGTTAAAATATAAGCATATATAGTAATGGGAATCATTAAAAAATTATATTATTTAAAAATCCATAATGAAGGATTTGTTTATAATGTTTTTATATATAATGCATAAGCATTAATTATATGGTTATATATATATATATTTAGTTGTTGTAGCTCTGATGATGACTGTTGGGCAGTTGAAACTATCATCAAGAAAGAATAAATTCTATTTTATATCATATATTGCATTGTAAAGTGTTCAATTAAGTAGTATATGGTATTATATATATATATAATAATAAAATATATTTATGTTAAAGTGATGATTTATGTATACAAATAAAAAAGAAGGAAAATAGAGAAAATATATCTAAGAGAATATAGGAATAATACACATGGATAAATTGAATCTGTATTCATACCACTACTTTTGTCTAATTAACTGATCACACTATTTTCTTTGCCTTCTTAACATATAACCGAAATTTATTGAACTTAGAAGACTACTAACAATATAGATGCCCATGAAAAATGTGCATGTAAAAGGAATGGATGTAGACATCAGACATTGGGTTAACTATTTTGTAAATCCTATATATTTGTAAAAATTACAAAATAATAGTGTATTATAATAATGAAAAAATACTAATTTTGTCCTTTCATATTTTTATCTCATTAAAGTATAGCAAGGAATAAACTTTCAATCCATATATATTGAATAACATCAACACTTTTAGCAGGAGTGATTATTATGAGATCATGCTCATTTAATTCATTTAGAATATTGTATATAGATGATCATTTGCTAATGCTTACAATGCAGCATAAGACCATAAGTTTAAACATAATGTTTATATATATATATATATATATAAAATACATATTTTGCGGGTTCATCCGTGTTAAAAACTTTTAATATCAATTTACTGACGTTTCGACTTGGTCACACAAGCCATCCACAGAGTTATAAAAAGGTAGAAAGACGGTTGTAGAGGCGCTACAATCACTGGTTTGAATAAAACATTAAAAATCCCACCAATAGCAAAAATGTTAAATTTAAGAATGTTTTTTAAAGAAATCTTTCCAAATAGGAGGAAGTTTGCACGTATCATCTCGCTTATTGATACAATCTGGCCTTTTAAGTATCTCAATGGCTTCTCTGATTTTGCATTGGTAGAGATTATCACATCTGGATATGATCCTGGTACTAGAAAAATCTATTTTATGACCTGAATCTATAGTATGGAGTGAGAGTGCTGATGATGATGAGTGTTGTTTAACTGCATTAGCATGCTCATCTCTCCTAACACTGATGCGACGATTACTCATACCTATGTAAGAAGCTTTACAATTTTTACATGAGATTTGATAGACACCATGAGATTCAAGAGGGATTGAATCCTTAGGCTTGGTTATTATATTGCTGATCTTTTGATGAGCAGAAAATGCTGTATCTATATTATAGCGTTTTAATATACGTCCGATACTGTCTGTAGTTCCTTTTACATATGGAACACAAATCCTAATAGCTGACTTATCATCTTTTTGTTTCCTATTTTGTCTATTTTGGGCTTGAAATAAGGCTTTTTTTATAAATTTGTAATTATAACTATTTGCTAATAAAACACTATTAATATGATTTACTTCTTCTTTCAGATGTGTGTCATCTGAAAGGTTAATTGCTCTATTTAAAAGAGTTTTGGCTACAGAAACTATCTGAGTTGGGTGATGATGAGAATGGAAATGTAAATATCTGTCTGTGTGTGTATCCTTTCTGTAAATAGAAAAAGATAAACTATTTGGTGTTCTGGTGACTAGAACATCAAGAAAAGGGAGTTTTCCATCAGACTCTGTCTCCATTGTAAATTTAATATGAGGATGCATATTATTTAAATGTAAGAAAAAATCATCTAATGTATTTTTTCCATGTTGCCATATGACAAAAGTGTCATCTATGTATCTGAGCCAAATGAGAGGTTTTAAAGATGATGATTCTAAAGCACGAGTTTCTATATATTCCATGAATAAATCAGCTATTACTCCTGAGATAGGTGAGCCCATAGGAGTACCAAAAACTTGTCTGTAATGCTGTCCATTGTATACAAAATATGTATTTAAGAGACAATGTTTAATCAAAGCAATAATATGGTCTGGTAAATTGCAACGTTGTGAGATTATATTTAAAGCTTCATCAATTGGAATGTTTGTAAACAAAGACACGACATCAGAACTGACTCAGAATGTCACTAGCATTATTTTATTCATGGAATATATAGAAACTCGTGCTTTAGAATCATCATCTTTAAAACCTCTCATTTGGCTCAGATACATAGATGACACTTTTGTCATATGGCAACATGGAAAAAATACATTAGATGATTTTTTCTTACATTTAAATAATATGCATCCTCATATTAAATTTACAATGGAGACAGAGTCTGATGGAAAACTCCCTTTTCTTGATGTTCTAGTCACCAGAACACCAAATAGTTTATCTTTTTCTATTTACAGAAAGGATACACACACAGACAGATATTTACATTTCCATTCTCATCATCACCCAACTCAGATAGTTTCTGTAGCCAAAACTCTTTTAAATAGAGCAATTAACCTTTCAGATGACACACATCTGAAAGAAGAAATAAATCATATTAATAGTGTTTTATTAGCAAATAGTTATAATTACAAATTTATAAAAAAAGCCTTATTTCAAGCCCAAAATAGACAAAATAGGAAACAAAAAGATGATAAGTCAGCTATTAGGATTTGTGTTCCATATGTAAAAGGAACTACAGACAGTATCGGACGTATATTAAAACGCTATAATATAGATACAGCATTTTCTGCTCATCAAAAGATCAGCAATATAATAACCAAGCCTAAGGATTCAATCCCTCTTGAATCTCATGGTGTCTATCAAATCTCATGTAAAAATTGTAAAGCTTCTTACATAGGTATGAGTAATCGTCGCATCAGTGTTAGGAGAGATGAGCATGCTAATGCAGTTAAACAACACTCATCATCATCAGCACTCTCACTCCATACTATAGATTCAGGTCATAAAATAGATTTTTCTAGTACCAGGATCATATCCAGATGTGATAATCTCTACCAATGCAAAATCAGAGAAGCCATTGAGATACTTAAAAGGCCAGATTGTATCAATAAGCGAGATGATACGTGCAAACTTCCTCCTATTTGGAAAGATTTCTTTAAAAAACATTCTTAAATTTAACATTTTTGCTATTGGTGGGATTTTTAATGTTTTATTCAAACCAGTGATTGTAGCGCCTCTACAACCGTCTTTCTACCTTTTTATAACTCTGTGGATGGCTTGTGTGACCAAGTCGAAACGTCAGTATATTGATATTAAAAGTTTTTAACACGGATGAACCCGCAAAATATGTATTTTATATATTTAACCCGTGCAAATCTTCGTTTTAACATATATATATATATATATATATATATATATATATATATATATATATATATATATATATATAATTCAAATAATAAATTCATTGTTTGCATCTTCTTCACATTCTTTTCTGCAGATGGGAGATTTCAATATGATATATATTACAATGGTAGCCAAAGGTTTACATGTCATTAATATTCCCCTAATGAGTTGTGAAGGATTTCCATTAAATAATGCAGTCTCATTTAACAATGTCAGATATCCATCCGTTGTAAATTTAGTTTCTTATTCATCATTACTACAGCACTCACTTAAAATCCAAACTGGTCTCTCCTTTATATTTTAATAATAGCCATTGCTATACAGATTGTTACATACAAGAATAACAGAATTTCTATACTCAGAAATTTGTATTCTATTTGCCAAGCTAAAAAATAATAATATTCAACCCTGTACAAAGATGGATATCATTCACACAAATATTTTCACACAATATAAACTATGTTATTAGGTCCACTATTTCTCCTACAATACTCTTAGATCTTGCTGATGAGTGCATAAAAGAATTATGAAGTGTACACCAACATCAGACAACAATCAATTTATATTAAATTTAAAAAAAACTTACTTGTGATGTCCTGAAACATTATATTACACACACACACACAACTTTTATCACACAGTCACACATTTGGTTGAGACAATATATACAATGGACTTTAAGTCAATCACCTACATCTAAAAACCCAACTGCTCTAGGAATTGACAACTGGGTGTGACTGGTGATAATATGCAGACTTCAATCTATAAATACTTCAAAGATAAATTATAAAAAGAAATAATCCTCAAATCTTCATATAATTATTTTGGAATAACAGATGAATAATCATTATTGAGAGCATAAAGATTTTTACAAAGTTTGGAAATCTTGTCCCCCAAGCTTTTCATGCATATTAAAGTTTGTATTTGAACACTTTCATCAATTCACCTCATCATATCTGGCAGACATAGCTAATTTCCTATCAAAGGAAATTTATGATTTATATCCAATAGCAATTTTTCCATAAAACAAAAAAAAATACAACACTATCTGCAATGTAAAGTAGAAGACCAATATCAATGGACTCATTAGAAATAAAATTACTGGAGAATATATTAAAAAACCAATATGGAGCCATATCATTATCACTCATGTCTCAGTCCCAATTCATCAAAAAAGAATCATCAACAAGACAAGTTGCATTCTTATTGAATACAATCATTAATACTGTGTGAAATGCAATGAAATATAGCCCAACATTAAAACAGCTTTTGACTCAATACCAATTGACATTCTCATGCAAACTTTGGAAAATGATAATATATCTATATCTATTTACAATTATTAATACACAAGGAAATATGTATTACATTAAATGGAAAATCTCTCTCTCATTTAACCCAAGTTAATCAATAACTTAAGGATTACTGTTTAGTACTTTATTATTTAGAATAGCTATAAATCAATTCTTTAGTAACATAAAAAAAATCTTTCAGGTATATATATATATATATATATATACCTGAAAGATTTTATATATATATATATATATATATATATATATATATATTGTAATGGGCAGATGACCAGCACCCTTCCATTGGACTTATCCCCATTCCACTATATGTGCCACGACAAGTAACAGGCCATCCATGGATCATTGGAAGGATCCAGAAACCATTATGATCCAAGCAGATCTTAAACACTGCCCACTTCATTTTGTTTAGTAATACTCACTGAATCCAGCACTCTCCACTATAATCCAACTCCCAGAATTTGAACCCAATCATAAACTGAGCAGCTAGCTACTCTCTTCAGGTATGAGTTATGACAAGCAGATAACTAGCTAATGTGAGCACTGACTCAGCATTATAGTTCATATTGTATAGTTCTTAGGTTCATGCCACATATATGTTCACATATAAAATAGAGGTATGTGAAGTTAGTGATGTGTTAGCAATAAATCATATATGACCCCTGATGTAAGATAAAATTAACTAATTAACAAATTTATTATAATTCAACATGAAATACAATAATGAACAAAATATAAACCCATTAACATAGTAACTATGAATTATAATACTTCCACATTCACATAATCTCATCAAAATGTCATCCATCACATGTCACTATTGGTATGCATCAGCATCTGCATTTCATGCCATCTTCTTAAAATAATGACTTACAATCAGTAGTACCATCTAATGAGTGAATGACTTTGGTCTTTAAATTTGAATTAAACATGATATAACCATTATACCATGTAGAATATTATCATGGAATATATTTAAAATAATGAATCCATTTGTACTTGTGTCACAAGTAAAATAAAAGTAATAAAATTAATGGAAATTGACTGATTTAAATCTCAACTCTACTACTATGTATAATTGACATTGCTATCAATTTATTAAAATTAACCGCATGCACTTACAAGTAACTGTTAGTATGCAACACATTAACAAATGGTTAATAAAATTTTATTAACAATGAACTTTATTTATAAGTGTGTTGTTTCTATAATCTGTCAGGAAAATAAAATAAATCTTACTCTCTGTAAGTTCAGTCTTTACCATAATTCAGTCCCTCTTTTCTTTTAAAAGAACTATTTATCTTTTATTTCAATAATAAATTAATTTTAACCTAGCTCATTTACATCATATAATACATAATGTTAAATTTCTCTGCATTTCTACCTCAAAATTCAAATATGAAAGTAAAAAAAATAGAGGAGAGAAAATCTCACAAAATTTACAAAATTAATGTGATGACAACAACAAACAAACAATAAACATGACAACATGAATTTATGGATGATTCTGTAAACATCTTGGGTCATTGGAGTATCTTCTTTCAGGTGATAAAATTCATTGTGTATTGGGAACTTTCAGCATCTCTGGTATACTTATTTATTTTTGCTTCATTTTCAAGGGTGGTACCTCTTCCAATTTTATCCATTTCTCTCAAAATGAACATGTAGATTGGGTAGCATCTCACTTGAAAACTCTCATAGTTGATCTGAAAACCTTCAACATGACATCTGGATTGATAATTAGCAGAGCCAGTCTGATCAGATGCCTGGATAAAACCCTATCTCCTGAAGTTAAGTGAATTGTAATCATATATGTGGATGATGTAATCATCACATCCACATCAGTTGAAGAACACCTTCAACATCTGATTGTGATCTTCCAGGAATGCTTCCAAAAGGGAATTAAGATTAACTTTAAGAAAAGTACTCTGGTTTCTAACCAGGTGGTCTTTTTAGGCCATGTTGTGAGTTATAATGTAATATAGCCTCATCCAGATAAAATTAGTGTGATTCAAAACATTCCTAGGTCTGTTAATGAAAAACAAATATGATCATTCCTAGGGTTATGTAAATTTTTACCATCATTTTTACCACAATTTTTCTAACCATATGGAGCCACTATTAAAACTAATATGAAAAGAAGAGAAGTGGAAGTGGACCAAAGAGTAGGATAGAGCTTTCAAGAAAATAAAAACATGGTTTTTGGGACAGGTTATGTTAGCCTTCCCTGATTTTGATAAATCTTTTGTTGTCCTGATGGATAGCAGCAGTTTTGGATTGGGGATAATGTTATCGCAGCAGTTTTGGATTCTGGATAATGTTATCCCAAATCCAGGAGGATGGAGATGTCCTCTATTTTGTAAGCCAACTCCTGAAAGGTCCCGAAATTAATTACACCGTGATGGAGAAGAAGGCACTAGCAATTTTGTGGGCCTTCCAAAAGTTCCGACAAATACTTCTCAGATCAGAGGTAATTGTAATCACAGATCATAAGAGCCTTGAATTCCTGAACCACAGCTATCTAACAAATGCTCACCTTATTAAGTGGAGTTTGCTGTTACAGGAATTCTACTATATCGTACAGTACTGTAAGGGATCCCAGAATATTGTAGCTGATGTGCTCAGTTGGAATCCATGCAGGTCAGAACAGAACTATCTATCTGTAGAGAATGCCTACATTGCAAATGTCAACATGATCATTGATAGCAATGTACAGGATGGATTGGAAGTGTTATCTGAGTTACAACTTATAAATCGGAGACTGTGCTCTGTCATAAAAGATTTGAAGGGAGAGGAGATTTTGAATGCACATGAAAATCTTACTTTATACCAGTTAAAGAATCAAGTGTTATTGTGCAGAAATGATGAAAATACAGAAGAGTGGAGGGTAGTAATACCTGAAGTCTTGCACATACCACTCATCACATATATTCACTGTTTATACAGACACTATGATGCCCGTAAAACAGCATACCATATCATCAGAAATTGGTTTGTTGGTCAGGTATGTATAGAGACATCCTGAAAATAATTCCAATATTGTCTAGTGTACCTTAGAGCCAAGCCAGTCAATCAAAACTATAGTGAAGTGTCAAAGTCCATCATACCTAAGAGACCTAATGAGATCTTGGCAATCGACTTCTATGGACCTTTATCTCCATTCAACAAGAAAAAGTACTTGTTGGTTGCCTATGATCTCTTTTCAAAATATATCTCTGCATACCTATACCTCAAGCTAATGTCAGATACACATTCACTAGAGATTATGCTTTTATTATTCATTAGTTATAGGAGATTTATAAAGTTAACTTATCTTTATGATAATTAGATTATTTATTTAATTATGAATTTAGATTGACATGACAGATGTTAAATATACCTTGGCAACTTTATCAAACACACCAATTATAAAGGATGTATTCTCATGTAATGTTATAATAATAGAATGTGAATCCATGGTTTTTATGCTTGGATGCATTTTTTTCAGCAGTTGTGACATCATATTTAGCTAATAGTTAAGAATAAAGATGATCTCCTCTGCACTATAAATGACATATCTAGTCCTATTCCATTACAGTATATATGTATATTTAATTACATAAATAAAGTCATCTGAAAAAGGCAAATGCCCTCCAATTATCTTAGATCAAGATATTAATTATTTTTTTAAAATAAGGAAATGGCTTCATAGTGTTGTAATAAGTTTGATACCTTCACAAAAAGTTGTAATATATGTATACATATTTTGCATATAAAAAAGCTTGAATCTGAAAGTATGTTAATGATAATATAAAGTTCCAAGAAGTAATACAGTACACTTTATTTATTGGAACAACACAGAAGAGAATTTATATCATTGCAATATAGCCAAGAAACAAAAATGTATATGAAAATTTACCACAAATCAGCTTAGCAAATTGATGTGTTTCACATAGGTATACTCTCACAGTTTATATGTAATGGGTATAATCTTACAATTCACATATAATGGGATACACTATGTATGTATCAAATTTCATTATCTAAGCAATTGGACATGAATTAATATAGCACTATTTGCAGTAAAGCATCAGTAGTCATTGTAAAAGATGATATAAACAGGTATATTTCAGATCAGAATATTCATTGCTAATTTATATATTATTGCAGAAAATATTCTGAGTCTATTGTTATTCTCATTTTAAGTTGGATAGTAAATTAAAGATTGGTTGAGGAGATTGACCTTTATGAAAACTCCATTTAACCACAAGGATCAGCAATTTTGAATGATATGGGGCAATAGCAGAGTTTCATGTCAATAGTTTAAGTATATGACTATGTTTAAATGAGTTTGCATCTAATTATGACGTATTTAGAGGACTGTCAAATAGAATGTTACTATTTTTAATATTTGTTTTTTTTTCTAGCACATTTTTAGAATGTATTGATGATTGAGGCATAGATAAGAATATATATTGATTATTGCTTTTTGTGGGTGTTAATATTTTTTTTTTACAGTGAATATACTCCATTTTCAATTTTGTCAAACAATGTCTGCAGGAGATATAAATATTTTCTTTTAACAGCTTGATTTCTGAACCATTTACCTTATTGGATTAAACAAGGTTAAACATTAAGTAGTCACATATATCTCATAATACAATTAATCTTTGCCATTCCATATGACACTGTTTTGACTACTTTGCATAATGTGGTATTAAAACACAACATACTAACTTTTTATCTTATCAGTTTTTTTAAAATTAAAAATTAATCATATGCAATTTTATATATCTTGTAAATTTTACTTTATATAACTAGGACAAATTCTATGTTGCACAGTATATATTGTATCATTGTTACTAAATGTACTCAATACTAATTTATTTTTGGTAAATATTAAATTTAATTTTATCAAAGAGATATGTAATAAGTTACTTATAATAGTAATTAAGCTTTAATTAGTATTACAATTTAATTTTGACAAAGAGATATGAAACAGGGTATTAATAAATAGGAGAGAATTTCAGAAATTATGTTAATTTAGTTTTATATTTTTGGCACCAAGAAGTATGTAAAAAAATTGACATAAGCTTCATAAATAGGTGAGAATTTTCAATCTGAGTTTAAAAGAAACTAAAATAATGGTGCTTTTATAGATGGAGCACAACGTTGAAAAACATTGAGCTGCATTCAGTAAAGATGGCAAAATAAAATCCGTATTAAACTAAATGAGATCAGAAATTTATTGCTTGCTAAGATAATGGAAATTATGAAATATTATGCCACTTCTCCTCACTACCCAAGAACTGATAGACATTTGAAACTTTATGGTTCACAACTCACATGCAAAAAGTTGCCAATACAAAACCATTGTCTTTTAACATAATTTCTGTAATATTGAAGCAGTTATATTATGGACATAAAAATGAAATATTTTATTGAAAACGTGTCACATACTCGGAAAAAAAATTCTATTAATAAGTAATTCATAGCAATGGCAAATGTCATGATTTGGACTGCCATAAAAATGTATTTTTCAAGATATATTATAGTTGCCTTTTGCAAAACCAGATTTATCCTAAGATATAAACATTGTTTCTAAGTAACATTGTTATATTCCAAAATGACAATTCACTTCATATATAAGCTATCAAATACTCACTTAGAATATTTATGAGTTATTGTAGATAATTTTTTTTAAAGTAATGAGTGTTCCATTGGCATCTCTTATCAGAACTAGAGATTGCCCTTTTTATATTAATGCTCAAAAATATTATATTCAATATTCAAAAGTTATATACTTCTAATTCCAGTTGAAAATAAGGACAATTCTTAAAGCAAATAAAACTATATCACATTAATAAAACTTAATATTTTTTTACTTTATTAACCATTTGTACCTAAGTAAAGAAATGTGATAAGAAAAGAAATATGTCAGTTTAAAATAATTTGTCAGTACAGTATTTAATTTGCATTTATGATTACAAAATCAGAACCAGAAAGTTATATTATCACTTATTTATTTGAAAATTTGATATACAAGTTTGAAAAGTAATGCTTAAAACTGAAGTAAAAATTAAAAATAAATTACGATTTAAATTTCAACCTTTTCGTTTAATATGAAAGCATCTATTTATCAATCAATAGACACTATTTACATACCTATCAAATAGAAAACTAGTTGTTGCACTTATAAAAATGAAAAAGAGAGAATCCTGTTAATCTGTAAAAGTTATTTTTTACCTTCTTGATATTAGTTTGAGTGTATGTAAATAAAAAACGAAATTAAGTGATATTAACAAATGAACTTATATAAAGAGTAGTGGCAATACATTATTTTGACATTGTCATAAATTGAGTTCAAATTCAGAGTGGAATTTGAATTTTATTGAAAAGAGGAATACCCATCAAAATCTAGAATTTGTTTCACATAATTGCTCCATAGCTTATACCAACTAATCATTCAATATTGGACAGGAAAGTCTATTAACTATTCATAACTAGAGACAAAGGAAGCTTATACACAATCTTTGTTGAGTGTAAAAAAAACATTATGAAACAACTTTCACTATTGGTGAAGGAATATTATATATCCCTCAATTATAGAGTCAGTGGCTTCTTTTAAATTTTATTTTTACAAGAAAAAGTTTGCATCTTAAAAACAGCATTCATGTAGATAAAAAATTTGAATTTGGATTGCTTCAAAAAGCTATCCTGTGTAAAAGAAGTAAAGTTGTGAACTCTTTGTAAAGGAAAATTGTCACTAGAGATAGTAACACTACAGTTTAGATCTTCATGCTGAATGAGATAAAAAAAATTGCAAAACTGCTGTTTTAAAAAATTAGTTTTTTTAAATATAAATTTTGTCTCCTGTATTCAGTGAAAAAAAAAAACATTTCAACAAAATAGTGTGTACTTTTATTTCATTTAGCTCTTACAGGAATCTATATGTGTTCAAGGTTATCAGTGTTATGTGATAGTGTGGAGAGTGGTGGGGTGGTGAAAGTCTGTGCTCATATACCCTATATATCCCACACAGGAATGAAAAATATTCTCAATTATTTAAATTTTTTTTTAAGATTGTAAACATTGCGTTATCATACTAATTTTTTTGAATTGTGATAAAAATTTGATCCAAAAGTTAGATCAACTTTAGAACTGTAAATAAAGTAATATATATTAAAGCTATAACCTTAAGATCATGCGCCTGAAAAACGACAGTAGGGTAGAGGTCCCTACTGTCGTTTTTCAGGGGCATGCTCTTAAGGTTATAGGCTTAATATATATTTAGTTTATTGTAATGAGTACGTGCTTAACAAATTAATTATTACAACTGTAAATAAAAAATATTTTTATGTAGTTTTCTATCAAACTGCCTAGAGATTAACGGAATAGAAATATAGTATTCTAATAGATTATTTTATAGATGATAAAAATCGTGCATTGTGCTATTAAAAATTATATATTTTTTGTAGATACTTTTACAAGTGCACTATTACATAGTGAAAAGAATTAAGCGATCATTAATCATTGGGAAGAAGAAATATATAATCGTTAGGAATTACATTTTAGCTACCTGTATCTATTTATGTAATCAATTGCAATTTTTTAAAGATTTAATTAATATTTATTTACTTTCTCCAGGTGATGCCATTGGCTGTTACACATGCAGTTCATTTAATGGTACGGATAAATCCTGTGCAGACTCTTTCAATCCGGCACACAATTTATACCAGGAAAACTGCATGGCTGGTAAAAAAGACCACATAGGACTCTTTCCTGCTCAATTCTGTGTCAAAGTAAAAGGCAAAGCTGGTAAATAAGATTAAGTTATATATAGGAATACAAATGATTATATATTCGCTTTTTAAAATATATATATATATTCTTTCTGTTTTTAGTAGAATGTAAGTTTATTTTATAAAGAAAATATATGACCTTAAAATATTGTTTTTATTTTTTTCCTTTAAAATTTTTTTTATTCTTATTGAGAAAAGTATATTAAAGATAATTTCTATCAAAAGAAGATGTTTAGATCTAAAATATAAAACTTAATTCAATAAACATATGGAAATACCATTCATTCTGTAACCTCTATTTTGTTTTATATATATATATGAAAATAAAAAAAAAATAGCGTTGTCAATATGCTTTCATTTCAGTAATGGCTTGTAATCCTATATGTGCTAAATGACATGTTTTTTGGAAGTTTTTAATCACATAACATTGAAAAAAAATATTGTAATTTTACCTTAATTACCATCTGGTATATACTAATTATTCAAGACTAAGACTACAATAAATGGTGTAATAAACTGAAGGAATCAAATGATATTGTGTTTGTATTAACATTCCAGCTGAAGAAAAAAGGTACAATTAAAATAAAAATAAGATTAATGGAATATATAGGTAATGATACCGTATCAGATATATATAATTAATCAAGCAAATTGTTTGGGATTCAAAACTTGAGGCATATTGCTAGAAGAGATAATAATGGATGGACAGTTGAAATTTTAAATTGGATTCCATGAAATTGTAAAAGACCTAGAAAAGGGCTACATTAAGGTGGATGAATAAAATAAGAAAGTGTGTTGGAGTGATGTGGAGAAGAGAGATTAGAGAAGATCATGAGATTTTTGAACTTTGTATCATTGGTTTGATAATAAAAAAAGTTATAGAGAATTGCATTGATTCCAGCTTTAGATTTCAGTTCTCATAATAAAGATAAAATCCAGACATCAGTCTAAGGATTAAAGTGCCTATCTTACTAAATGGTAATAGAGAGAGAAGCTATTCATGTTAATTTAGTAAACTGAAAGAGTCAAGTGATGCTGTTATGGTATTAATTTTCGTTTGTTTAAAAAATAATTTTTGCAATAATTCTTTTGAATGCTTATTATTTTACTAAAATAATTATCTAATCTTTAAATGATTAAAGGCATTGTTAAGGGTTACAATTGGTTTGTATTTAATAGGAATTTTGTGTAATTAATAGGAAAATAAGTACCATACTTCTTAAAACCATTTTAGAAAACAACAAGCATAAGTTTACAAAATTTTCATCTCTGAAATTACCGTAACATTTATTGTTGGAGGGGAACATTTTATGATTTATAAAGACTAATTTTATTTTAAAAAGTAGCAAGAAAATACTAGGTACAACAATAATGGTTAATATATATATATAGAGAGAGAGAGAAAATAATATGGTATGGCCCCACAAAAAGAAAATATAATAGTAGTTTCTCAAATCAGTGATATTAAAACTTTAAAAATAGAATACTTATGCAAAAATGGATGCAAAAAAAAACAGACTTTGTATTCGAGAACTTACACAGATATCAGGAAAATAAAAGAAAAAATGGAAGACCGAAAGTTGTTCTTAACTGAAATGTTTACAATCTATTTTGCTGGAATTAACATATGAAATTATTATATAAGATAAAACAATAATATTTAAGCATCATGATTTTTTTATTAAAAAAAAAAGTAGTTACACATATATCAAAAATATACATATCCTCTTAATTTTGTTTTTAACCCTTATTTATCTAAACCCATTTATATTTTGCAATATATTATATTTATTTTACTTAAAATTTATTATATTTTTGATATGTTTGAAAATTTAAACTCATTATTTTTTTGTAATTATATAGAAAATGTTTTCCTCATATTGTAAGCATAAATGTTGATGCACTGATTATAAAAATAAAAAATACATTTGTAGCAAGGATAGTGATCTTGTTATTACTGAACAAAAAGCTACATTCTTACCGTCATTGATTTCATGTTTTGTCTTTATACTAGATTGTAGGTTGTTGGCAACAATTGATCTTAGTCATATCAGCAGGAAAACATTATTTCAAACTATATGAGAGAAAGTGATTACAAATTACTATTGTATACTATGATGAAAATATTTTGAATAATCATTCATATAATCATCACTAGCCATTCTTATAATCACCAGGATTCAATTTTATAGCAGCAGCTTCTTCTTCTTCTTCTTCTTCTTCTTCTTCTTCTTCTTCTTCTTCTTCTTCTTCTTCTTCTTCTTCTTCTTCTTCTTCTTCTTCTTCTTCTTCTTCTTCTTCTTCTTCTTCTTCTTCTTCTTCTTCTTCTTCTTCTTCTTCTTCTTCTTCTTCTTCTTCTTCTTCTTCTTCTTCTTCTTCTTCTTCTTCTTCTTCTTCTTCTTCTTCTTCTTCTTCTTCTTCTTCTTCTTCTTCTTCTTCTTCTTCTTCTTCTTCTTCTTCTTCTTCTTCTTCTTCTTCTTCTTCTTCTTCTTCTTCTTCTTTCTTCTTCTTCTTCTTCTTCTTCTTTCTTCTTTCTTTCTTTCTTCTTCTTCTTTCTTCTTCTTCTTCTTCTTCTTCTTCTTCTTCTTCTTCTTCTTCTTCTTCTTCTTCTTCTTCTTCTTCTTCTTCTTCTTCTTCTTCTTCTTCTTCTTCTTCTTCTTCTTCTTCTTCTTCTTCTTCTTCTTCTTCTTCTTCTTCTTCTTCTTCTTCTTCTTCTTCTTCTTCTTCTTCTTCTTCTTCTTCTTCTTCTTCTTCTTCTTCTTCTTCTTCTTCTTCTTCTTCTTCTTCTTCTTCTTCTTCTTCTTCTTCTTCTTCTTCTTCTTCTTCTTCTTCTTCTTATTATTATTATTATTATTATTATTATTATTATTATTATTATTATTATTATTATTATTATTATAATATATAAATTCTTTGATTAAAAAATCTTCTCTGATGTATTAAATGTATTAAATATAATGAAAGTTTAATTGAGTTACAGAATAATGAAAAATATTTAGCTGATCGGTTTAATGAGTATTTTGTAAATTTATCGATGCCTGATGTGCCTGAGCAGATTTTGTCTTCTTATTCAAGTTTGAATTCTTTTTTATATTCTGATGTTTCTGAATCTCAGTTGTCTGTAGCAATTGATAGTTTAAAAAATGTCACTTCTTTTGGACTAGATGGTATAACACCTAAGATGCTTAAAGAAAATAAGGTTGCATTTTTGCCTGTTTTAGTTCATTTATTTAATTTATCTTTGCAGTCTGGATCATTTCCAGAATGTCTGAAAGTTAATGTTATTACTCCTGTTTATAAAAAGGGTGATTCTACTCTTATGGTCAATTATAGGCCAATTGCTATTATTTCTGTTTTTTCTAAATTATTGGAAATGATTGTTAGGGATCAAATGTTGTCATTTCTGTTTAAAAATAAAATTTTATCTGACTATCAATATGGTTTTCTTCCTGGCAGAAGTACATTAGATGCTTTAAAACATCATGTTCAGTATTTAACATCTTCATTGGATCAGGAACTTAAAACATTGGCTATTTATCTTGATTTATCTAAAGCATTTGATTCTGTTAATCATAATATTTTGATTAAGCGTTGCTACTTGTATGGTTTTCGTGGATCTATTGGTAGTTGGTTGGAGAGTTGTTTAAATGATAGGAAACAGTTTACTAATATTTATGGTACTATCAGTGATGTTGTCTTGATTAATTCTGGAGTTCCGCAAGGTTCAGTACTTGGTCCTCTATTGTTTTTAATTTATATTAATGATTTATTTTCATTGAAGTTACATTCTAAGATTTTTGGTTTTGCTGATGATATTGCTTTATCTTGCAATGCTGTTTCTTATAATCTTCTTGAAAAATTAGTGAATGAGGATTTAGACTCAATTGGTAAATGGTTGGCATATAATTCATTGTTGGTCAATTTAGATAAAACAAAAGCTATTCTTTTTTCTTACAAGCGTACTTTTTTTTCTCTTAAGATTAAAATTTGCTGTAAGTATATTTTGCATTATAATAGTATATGTACTTGTGAGAATATTCCTTTGGTAGATAATTATTGTTATTTGGGAATATATATTGACTCCAGATTGTCCTGGACAAATCACATTACCTATCTTTGTCAACGGTTACGTAATTTAAACTATATGTTTTATTATTTAGTTAAATTTCTTCCTAGGTCTGCTCTCATTTTTATTTACATTGCCTGTTATCAGAGTATTTTATCTTACAATATCATTATTTGGGGTAATGCTTCTCCACATATTTTATCTTCTTTGCGTGTTTTGCAAAATTATACTTTGCGCATTATTTTTGGTAGATCTCATTCCTCTTCTGTTCGAGATATTTATATTGCATTTGGTTTATTTGATGTAAATCACTTATATCAATATAGAGTTATTTTTGATATTTTTTGTGCTAAACCTTTTCTGAATTCTAGAGTTTATGTTCTAAATACTCGTCTTTCTAATAAATTTCAATTACCTTTACCAAAATTTTTTAAGGAATCTAGTAGAAGACAATATGTTTATTCTGGGTCAAAGTTGTTTAATAAATTTGTATATGAATGTTCAATTGATCTGAATAATATTTCTTATATATCATTCAAAAAATATTTGTGTCAATGGTTGTGTAGTATGTATTAATTTGGGCATTTATTTTATTTATTTAATTAATTTTATTTATTTCCTAAACTGTTCTTTTGAGTTTTTGATTGTATTTTTATTTAATTTATTTTTACATGTAAATTCCACACACAAGATTTTTCTTGTTTGGAGTTTTTAAATATTTGTGGTGTACTTTGTTTTATTTCATAGAATAAATTGAATTGAATTGAAATTGATTATTATTATTATTATTATTATTATTATTATTATTATTATTATTATTATTATTATTATTATTATTATTATTATTATTATTATTATTATTATTATTATTATTATTATTATTATTATTATTATTATTATTATTATTATTATTATTATTATTATTATTATTATTATTATTATTATTATTATTATTATTATTATTATTATTATTATTATTATTATTATTATTATTATTATTATTATTATTATTATTATTATTATTTATTTATTTATTTATTTTTTCTGCAGAGCTCAAGCTGGCTATTTTTGCCATCTATTATTTGGAAGATTGTTGTTAATTTTATTTAACTATTATATTGCTACATATCTGGTTTAAAAAATATTTATGATAGCTATATATGGTATTTGTGACAACTTATGACATAGTAATGGTAATTATATCTCTTTTCAGGATCACAATGGTAACATGCATTATACATGTTTAAAGTTATCAGAAAATACATATAGACAGATAGGAAAAAGCACACCTGGAGATATTCTTTTTGTAGAGACTCCTTTTCCACTTCTAATTGTGATTTGTCTAGGATCTATTGTAGTGCACTTAGAAAACAACAGCCAGCATATTTACATTAGTCAATTCAATGTCTCTTTTGGAAGACAAAACAACAGATGCATGATTATCACCAAGATGAAGCAATTATTCAAAAAGGTTTGGTTTATATCAGAAATGATACTAATCCTTCCATTGTCCCAGTTAAAATGAAGTGGAATTATCGTCTTCCTGATTTTTAGTTTCCTACATACAGTTTAATATGATTCCTGGTTATAAAGATTTAAACATTTTTCATATGAATATTCATATTATATAAATTCATTTTGATGAATTAAATATACAGTATATCAAAGTTGCATGATATTATTCTTTTGTCTAAATCATGGATTTCATATTAAGAAAAAAAATTATAAAATTTGAATAGTTATAAGGAGTGTTTTTGTGTCATGTTTGTTTTTATTCAACAGGTGAAATGATTTACATAAAAACTGGTTTAAATTTTATTTATGATGTTCCAACACATACTATTGCTGAATCTATATTAGTTCCATTTAATTTTCCTAATAGAGATCTTTCTTTAATTGTAATATATAAATCATGTATTAGGCAATGCATAAATTATGTACTAATTCTGTCATGTATATTATTGGTGAATTTGACACATTATCTGATTTACATTCATCCTCTGCCATAATAATTGGTGACATGAATATTGATTTGTTAATCAAGGAACATAATTCTACTTCTATATACTTGAATTTATAGTATAGTTACTGTTTTAATCAAGCAAATTTCTTACATAAGTATATAATGCCATCTGTAAATCTTTGCTTAATTATATATTTGTTATATTGGTTCAGCATTTTAATTATGAATCTAGATTTATCTGAATTAGTCATTTTGGATCACTTTGCAATTATTTTGAAATTATTTATAGCTTATAATAATCTAGTTACCTATAAGTATGTTAATAAACTAGTACATATTAAATTAAACAGTTTATTATCCAATTAGAAATGAAATTGTATATTTGGCTTGAATAATGTAAACATGGTCTTTTTACAATTTAAGAATATTTCTATTTCTTTAATTGATAAAGTGACTGATCATATTAAATTAAATAATAAAAATAGAAAGCATTCTTCATTGATAACAATAATTTCATTGACAAAATTAATTTTAGAAATGTTAACAATTCTGATAATTTGTTTGCTTCTATTAAAGTGACTTTATACAGAAATTACATCTGATATTTAAATTGGTAAATCATGTTATAATATAAAACTTCTTTAAACAAGGCAAAACTCTCCATATAGTAGTGCCACCCTGTGCCAACCAGAGTAATCAACGGATGCCAGAAGGCTTGTGCATAAAATTCCTATCTAATGCCTACTCATCCAATATCCCAGACTAGTTTCTGGCTTGTGGCCATCATCAATTATGTGCTAGTATAAGAGATGGTGATGATGTGATAAAACTTCTTTCAAATGAAAATACTTCTCTGAAATGAAAAATAATTCTCTAATCAAAAAATTCTCTAATCAAATTTATTTCTTTATGTACATGTCATAGTTGGAGCCTTATATTAGTGATTTTTGTGAATTTATATATGATTTTTTTGCTCACATGTTTCTGATACTCATTTATCACATTTAAATGATCAATTAAAAAATATTCACTCTTCTGGCTTAGGTAAGTTAACTTCAAAAATGCTTAATGATAATAAAGTTGGCTTTTATTCCTTTTAGTTTACCTATTTAATCTTTCAACTGCTGATATATTTCATGCAGGTTTAAAAAAATTAGTGTTATGCCATTTTAAAAAAGAGTGATCCATTAATTATTAACAATTAAAGACATATTTCAATTATCTAATATGTGTATTGAATGTCTTTAGAAAAATTTGACTTTATTTAAATATTCCAAATACATTCAACTGTTAGTAATAGCACATCAAACAGGTTAGTATATGCACAACATTTCAAGAGGTATTATTCTCCCCTCTTCTTCAGGTGTTGCTGGCATGATCAGTGACAGTACTAGCATGGGATTCGAACCTGGACCTTTAGATTCTTCAGTTTTGAATTTTAAGATAATGCTCTAACAAACTGAGCCATCCTGCCAAAGGCTATTTCAGTTATTTCTGTTACTGCTAAAGGATAAGATGATGTCATTATTGAATATGCGTAAAGTGTTTCTGTGTGCCAGTTTGGTTATATTGCTGGAAAGAATACTTTGATTGCTCTTTTTAATCATATGCACAATTTTAATATCTTTACCGGATAATGATCTTAAAATAATGACTAATTATTTGAATTTATCTAAAGCATTTATATTGATTGTATTCATATGGTTTTTGAGATCATTTTGTTTCATATTTAAAAAGTTGTCTAAAAGACAAAAAAAAACAACAAACAAATTACTAAAATACATAGTGTTATTAATGAGTTTAAGTTGGTTAATCATGGAGTTCTATGGGGTCTATACTTAGCTTAAAGATTTATGGTTTTGCTGATGATATTGCCCTGTCTTGTAATGCTGGTTCATATATTCTTGAAAAGGGGATTAATAAGAATCTGGCATTAATTAGTAACTGGCTCATGCTAGTCTATTTAACAGTTCATTTATAATAAAAATGAGAGATATTCTCTTTTCTTATAAATACTCTTCATATTACTTAATATTCCTACTTATAATCAATACAAGGTTCATTATAATTGTGATAATATCATTTTTGTTGATAACTATTATTTGGGTATTTTTACTGATTTTGGGTAATCTTGGTCACTTCATATTGCTCATTTATATTCTCAGTTATGCAAAATTAATTTACTTGTTTTATTATTTAGTGAAACTCATATCCAACTCTGCTTTAATGATTATTTATGTTGCTCATTATTGAAGTATATTGTCCTAGAACATCTCTGTTTGGGATGGTACTGTTTGCTCACCATCCACAGATTTAAGAAATATAGGACACACTCAATCATCCATCAACAGAAAAGTTAATCTTTCTTTTATAAAATAAACCATAAATTACAAGAAAGAAAGTAAACCAAGAATCCTAATTCCATACATCCACTCAACAGCCAAAAGCCTTATTAATAAACTATCAAGTGACTTTGAAGTCACTTTCCGTTTACCTCCTAACACTAATAGACTTATCAATAACACCAAAGACAGGATCAAACACAAACTCACCCCTCAAGTTGTGTACAAAATCACCTGCCCCAAAGAAATTGCATGGCAATATATTATGGAGAAACTAAAACTAACATCGCCATCAGAGTAGCTCAACATAGATACCTCTATAGCAGAACTAAAACAAAGCTTGAAGGCAATTCGATTTTCATTGAGCATGAGAAAGCCACTGCAATGCTTTTTTTTACCTACCACAGCCAGTGTCATTTGCTCTGAAATGAACGATATTAAATGCAAATCATGGAAGCTTACTACATTGTAAGTGACCCAGAAACAATCAATAGAAGAGGGCCTGCTTTTCTCTGTCTCAAAAATGGTCTATGTAACATCTTCATATGAATTTGCATAAATTTGCATTAACATTACAGTTCTTAACCAAATATAAGTTGCCATGAATATGGGACTATAAACTGTCCCAAAAGCGCTTGGCGATAACTTTTAATAACTTTATTTACATTTAATAGCTTCATTATCTGTGCGCAGAGCACATATATATATATATTAATATGTACCTTGCAAAATTATACCATGCATATTATTTTTGGCTTTGTAAGTATAGAGTGATTATTGACATATACTGAAGTCATTCTTTTTTATATTGTAAAAGGTTCATTGTAAGTACTTATTTAGTTAAAAACTTTCAATTAAACCTTGCCAGATTTTGACATGGAAAGTAATCATAGACAGTTTAGTTATAATGGTATCAGATTATTTTATTCTTTTGATGTCAATATTCAATAGTTGTTGGCCATATATTATATTATATATTTAAAAAATATTTGAAACTTTGGTTATTGTATTACATATAAAAAATATTATTTATTTATTATTGTATAAACATTATACATATTGCTTATGATTAATGTTTATATATATATTTCTTCTTATGTAATTAATTTTGGTAGTTTTTCTTACATTTATAATTTATTGTTTGTATTAATAATTTTTGTAAAGTTATTCATTTAATAAAATCAATACTTATTAATAAGTATTTCACCATTTATAAACAAATCAATTTAACACACTTTTACTTTTCAAAGTTTATTTTGTTTTATGAACTATTTTGCATTCCAATATTCCTCCAAGGTTTCAACCATATTACATAATCATTGTCAAGGATTATTCCTATAAAATATATACATATATAAATATATGTTTAATGTTCTAATTATTTATTAAGTGTAGCACATAGGAAGTATGTAATTGAATAGAGAAAGGCTTTAATCTTTATAATAAGTGCATTTAATGTTTATAATAGTCAACTGATATAGTTTTTTGATTATAGAGGGACCTCTTTGATTCGTTTCAAATAGTAAATAAAAGATTTATAACTCTTAAGATTAGAAAAAAGATTATTTTCTAAAAAATTAATACCAGTCTAATTAATGAGAATAGAATACATTGTTAATGAAATAAAACAATTAAAGGAATTTGTGTTTAGATTTCCTTTATAAGATAAACTGAAATAAATCATTAATTAAAGTCAGAGATAAGGATGTAAATTGTTGTATGGAACATTGAAATGAAGAATCACCTGAGTGAATGGATGAGAGTATGAGCCAATCAACTTCAGGGATTGAAACAATGAATATCTCGGTACAATTTGGATCAACAAGAGAATACTTCATTCCTGGAGCTTCATGTGTGCACACAGACATATATATTGGAGCAGATCATCTCCCATGGACAGTGACTTCAAGAATGGAGAGCTGGTCTCCGAATGTGTGAACAGTCAACTAGGACTATTACAGGTCATATTGATCCAAATTATTATTTATATATGTCTTCAGGCCATATTATGTTAAATGATTGTATATATATATATAAATAGTTATATATGTCTATAGGCCATATTATGTTAAATGATTGTATATATATATATAAATAGTTAAAATGCTACTAAGGATTGTTCATTAAATTATTTAAATATTAACTGTTTAGTGGTGATTTGCACTCAAGGGAAATGCACTCATGGATCAGCTAGATATAGCAATTGGTGTAGTCACACTCTTGATTTGAACCATTAATTAAAATAACAGTTAAATTTAGGTAAAAGATTAGGCATTGCAAGTAGAAATCAATGAATGTGATGTCAGAGAGACAAGTAGTTGGTTCCTGTACATTCAACATGTAGAAAAATACTTATTCATTAATAAAGTTAAAAATGATAAGTATAAGATTGCTTCATTATTATGCTTTTCTGGTAAAGGAGTTACTGATATAGCCAACAAGTTCAGAGATTAAAATGTCATCTCTGAACTTGGGGGAAGTAATGATATGCATGTGTATGCTTAAATACACATACATATATAAGCATAAACTTAGAGAAAAAGTAAGAATTTTAAAAGTCTGATTCTTTTAAAATAATAAATAAAAGATTTACAACTCTTAAGATTAGAAAAATATTATTTTCTAAAAATTAATGAGAGTAGAATACATAGTTAATGAAATAAAACAATTAAAGGAATTTGGGTTTTAGATTTCCTTTATAAGATAAAATAATAACATAAAAGGCTAAAGCCTTTGACTGATGTGCCTTAAAAATGCTTAAGTGACAGCCAATCAGATGTAATAATGACTGCACGTGGAACTCTCAATTCAAAAACACAAGCCAGAAATACGAGACAAAGATGGAACCACCTTCTTCTCTACTTAAGCATTCTGAACTAAGAGTGTGAAGCTTAAAACATCTTCACATTTAATTCATTAAATATTATATATAAATAAACAACGTGAAATATTTTGATTTACTACGAAGTAATTTTTAAACCTAATGAAATGATAGTAACAAATGTAAATATATTAAATTTATTAAGCACAAGTAGATAATAATATAATAATGCTCATTAGATTTGAAAATTACTTCATAGTAAATCGAAAGATTTCATGTTGTTTATTTATTTTATAATATTTAGTGAATTAAATGTGGTGTTTTAAGCTTCACACTCTTAGTTCAGAATACTTGAGTCTAGCTTATTTATATATAAATTTAAGTAGAGAAGAAGGTGGTTCCATCTTTTTCTCATTTCTGGCTTGTGTTTTTGAATTGAGAGTTCCACATGCAGTCATTATTACATCTGATTGGCTTTTTAAGGCACATCAGTCAAAGGTTTTAGTCTTTCACATTATTATTATATCATCTGCTTGAGCTTAATAAATTTAATATATTTATAAGATAAACTAAAATGACTCATTAATTAAAGTCAGAGATAATGATGTAAATTCTTGTATGGAGCATTGACTTGAAGAATCACCTGAGTGAATGGATGGGAGTATAAGTCAATCAACTTCAGGGATTGAAACAATGAATATCTCAGTACAATTTGGATCAAGAAGAGGACACTTTATTCTTGGAGCATCATGTGTGCATATGGACATATATATTGGAGCAGATCATCTCCCATGGTACAGTGACTTCATGTGCAGAGAGCTGACCTCTGAATGTATGAAGTCAGCTAGGATTCTTACAGGTCATGTTGATCTAAATTATTATTTATGGATGCCTTCGGGCCTTATTATGTTAAATGATTGTATATATGTAAGTAGTTAAAATGCTACTAAGAATCGTTCATTAAATTATCTAAATGTTAACTGTTTAGTGATGATTTGTACTCGAGGGAAGTGCAATCTAAGATCAGCTAGACATAGCACTATTCAATATAAAATGTCCTTCAATTACTATAATTACAAGTTTTGAATAGAAATAGTATTAGAAATGTGGTGTAATTATAGAAGAATAATTAAATAATTGAAGGCTATTTTACATAAAAAAAGCAAATTAATAATAAAACAATTTAATAGAAAAGGACATAATTTAACAGATAAAAGAATTTAGATATTTGGGTAATTGATTGAGTAAGGATGGAAGAAGTGAAAATGAAGTTAAAAGAAAAATAGCATTAGCAAAGGAGGCATTTATTAAGAGAAAAAAAAATATTTTGAGACATTTAAAGAGAGAATTAAGGAAAAAAAAAATTAAATACTATGTGTGGAGAGTATTAAATGTATGACTGCGAAATGTGGACAATGAATAATAAAATTAGGAACAGATTGGAAGACTTTAAGATGTGAACATGGAGAAGAATGGAAAAAAATCAGTTGAATGAATAAAATAACAAATGAAGAAGTTTTGAAAAGAGTGAATGAAAAAAGAAGATTGATTGAGGGAAATTAGAAGGAGAAACTTGATTGGACATACATTAAGAAGAAAGTATAGTTTAAAGATGTTTTGGAGGGAATGGTAGGTGGAAGCAAGAAGAAAGGATGGAAAAGATTGACCTTGTTGGATGGAAAGGGTTTCATAGAATTAAAAATCTGAGCAATGAAAAGAATGGGGTGGAAAAATGAATGAATTGATGATGTGATTACTCTCTGGACCTGTCCATGGGATAGAATACTACTGATGATGATGAAGACACACATTGAAGTAAGCAAGAAGCTACGTGTATATAAATTACAATTTATGAGAAAATATTTTATTATGTTGTTTTTATAGACCCTTTGTAAAAATATATTTGTATATATATATATATATAAGGATAATCATTGAAAATAACCATATAATAACGTTGAAACATTCGAATAATATTGGAATGAAAAATGATTATAAAATAAATCAAGATTTGAAAATAAAGTGTTACATTAATTTGTTTTTTAATATATATATATGTTTTGTATATATACACACTGGGTTTAATTCTATATATATGTAGCTTGTTTTTTTTTTGTAATTACTTTGGAGTTTAATGATTATAATCATATCACAGAACATTTTTTTCCAAATATGTTATTCAAAATTATTTTGCAGGCCGATTCATAACGAGTCATTTTAATAAACTTACAAATACAATTTTACTTTTTATTTATTAAAACCCATTCATCCAGTCTGACAAAAGGATTATAATCCTAAACGTTACCTATTCAAGCAATAGTAAAAGTTATTTAGGTGCTGTTAAAATTAGTAAAATTTAATGATTCTATTAACATCTTCCCCCACAAGTCTCTTCGTGTTTGGATTTATAATATTTTGTTTTACTTAAAATGTTTAATAATAATAATAACAACGATCAACAATAATTATTATTATTTTTTGTGATACTCTTAAGGGATTTGAAGCAATGAATTTGATATTATAGATAATAATTATTCTAATATTTAACAACAAAAGTATTTTAAGTTTTAATAGCCAGCAAGCATTATTGGCTGAATATGATTTTGTTTTATGAATGTATTGTTATTGAATGCAGCTTTTAATCAAGCTAAGGATTTTTCATTTAGATAGATGCTCAATTAACATATTAGTCAGTGAATGAAATTCTAACTATTCATAAATTATATTGCAGGATGAAAAAACTTATTTGATATGTAACAGTTGACAAATCTAGTGAGTATTATCTTTTCTTTCACTATGGAAAGACATTTGTTCTTATGGAATGGGCTACTTATAGACTGTTTACGTATATGTATACATATATGAATCACAGTAACTTTTACTTTAAAACATCAAATAATAAATAACTGCAGCACTCTTAATTATTATAATGTTGAAAGCTCCTAGGCAGTTATTTATTGTTTTAAGTTACTGTAATTCACATATTTAGTTATTATATATATTGTGACATATTGACTATATATATATGTTTTAATTAAAAGATTCCATTAATAATTTATCTTTTGTATTTAATTTCAGTGTCAACCCATGCAGAATTGGTAATACGATTTTGTTCTATTGGTGGCATGGACAATCAATGTGGCATTTTTAATTTTGAAAATGTTCACTTTCAAGGTTGCATATTAACATGTAGCTATGATGGATGTAACAAGAGTTATACATTCACTTATAATGTATACATCTTGATATTCAATTTAGTTTTAATATTTTTTTTAGCAGCTATTTCAATATCATAACTTCCAACAAACATCTAGAAATTTCTTCCAGTGCAAATGCAGGACTATATTTGATAACCTGGAAAATCAAATAAAAATTTTAATAACTGTGATTTCAACTTCTTAAAAAGAAATTGTTAAAAAAAATAAACAAAATAAATGGTGAAATAGTATCTTTATAATTTAATTTTGCTTTTATTATTATTATTATTTTTTTTTTGTAAAAATATATTGTAAAATGTTTAGAATCTAAACTTGATTTTTTTATTGTGTATTTCAGTCTGAAAATTTTTTCAGCAATTATATATATTTTTTCCAGTTTCATTTTCTGTCATCTGTAATAATATATGTGTTCATGTCATGTTTTTGCTAATCATCTTATTCATGTTTTTTATTCTTATTAATTCTAGTATTCATTAGTAAAATGGTTAACATATCGCTAGGCATCCTTAATCGACCATTGTGTCTTATTAAGCAATAACAGAATTCTTCAATTATACATAGCAGTGTTATTCCTGTCTTTTTTTGTTTTATATTTGGCTAGAAAAAATTTTTATTATAGAAAATTTTATTTTTTTAGACAATTTGTTAATTATATAAAGGTGTCCATAAAAATATTATTATTATCCTGTGTTTTACATAGGATGATTTATTAAAAGAAAAGATAAATATTTTTAAGATAGTTATTACATAGAATTGGGAGATTCAGATAAGAAAGCATAGGACAAATTGTTTAAAGATATACCATTATTTATATATTATAGCCATTTATGAATAGTTATAATATAATTTTATTCCATTTACTTTACTGACTTCCATTTAATCTCATTTGAATGTATTGAAAGGTGCTACTTTATCTCTGCATATATGGATTTTGTTACAAAATATTTATTTAGTATTAATTATCAATAAGTTTATTATTTTTGTAATAAAATTATTTATAATTCAGATATTATAAAAACCAATTGTCAGGAAGTGATTTAATGCCAAATAGGATTGTTTCCTAAAAAGTAGTTTATTTTTTTTACAAATGTGATGTATATATAGTAATTTAAATATTCTATGTTTATTTATATACAGTAAGGCTGCAAACTACATTATATCTAACTACGCAATTTCAATTATATACAATCCAAAATAAAATGTAAACAATCAAACAAAAATGTAAATAAGTGAACAAAAAAAAACATTAAAATTCACAAATTTTAATATTCGACAACCATTTTTTTCTTGTCTGAGTTGAGCGTATATAAATTACATATATTAATACAGTATTTTCAATTTATGTTGAAATCACATATATTTTAATCTTCCTTTATTATCCTTTTTGAATTTGATGTACAGTATTTTGCTTAATAAAATATTTTCTAAAAGTAAAAGTTTTACAAGATTTCAAAATATTCATTAAACATTAACATTTTTGTAATATTTAAACAGCATTAAGCTGTTGCACATGCGCTTTGCAGATTTTAACTATAAATGACTGAATACTAACACTTCAAACCCATGATAAAGTCTTTGGAAAAGATAGAGTGTCATTTTTGGGGAAATAATAATTTCTTGAAAAAGAGATGCCGATTATTCTAAAAGAATATTACTCAGAGCTTATTTTGCTATTTATTTTAAAGATAAAAATATAGTAGAAGTTACTTTTTTTTCTTGTTCTTATTACTTCAATAGGTGCATGGTTACCACACACTCTGTAAAATAAAATACTCCCTCCATTTCTTATTAATAATTATATTATTAGTTTAAAATTTTGTTTATACTATAATTTTGATTTATATAAACATAAAAAAGTCTGTTATATATATATGTTTTAAAAAGTTCTATACAATTGTAATTCAGTAAACAATATGTATTCTATTCTAATCATCCTTTGAACATGAGGGGTGTTTGAAACAAAATTGAATAGTTCATGGCTCCACTGTATTTAGAAAATATGAATAAAACTAAAGACATGTAAGTGAAAATATAATGTTGTGATTGATTATAATTTTGATTCTTTACAAAACATTCTTTGCAGTGCTAATGTACTAATTATATTTTCATTTATTAGTTTTAAAAGGACTTCATAAGATACTAGTTAGTATATCCACATGTTAGTATTCAGATTTCAAAAGTAAAATGGAATATCTTTTTAGATGGCTGAGAATATTGAAGTAAGCTCAGAAGTTTTTCTCGTTAATTAGTCCATAATCAATCAAGTTACCCATCTAATTATTAATCAGTTAATGATTAATTAGCTATTCTTAGCTAGAGAATAAAAATTCCAGATTAATCAAATAAGTGTAAACCACTGACTAAAACAATATTATTATATTATGATGCAGTTTCTGCTAATTGTGCGAGACATATCTTACTTTTAGACTTATTGAAACCATGTTTTACTTATTGTTTTATTGCCTTTGTTTGTTTAGAATTGTTCTTTTCATGTTTGTAGTAATAAAAGAATTAACAGACATATGCACATAGATATTGAGAATACCAAAAAAAAAAAGTTATATCAAAATATTGTGACTTAACATTTTCTTCAAAAATACTTAAAGTATGAAGTAAGTAATAATCTGGAAAACAGATTTTATAATTCACAATCTTATTGAAAACTACTGCAATTAAGCAACATCAATATCAATAAATATGTGATCAACATCATTGAATTCCATCATCTCTTAATCCTAAATATTATAGAAAATTCATGGTTAGGATTTATTTTAAAGTGGTTGTGACAATATTATGGGATGCATATATGAAATTTTAATTAATATAAAATGTATGTTATATTTTTTGTCACAAGCAGGCCAAAGATGTAAATAGTAGAATACTATGTTTGAACTTAAGGGCATTTTATTCTTTTGTAAAACTAAATAAATCACATTAACGCAATAACAAGTTATGATGTTATCAGCTGTAATAGTATACAGCTTATTTGCTGTTAGGTAGAAGATAAGCTAAAACATAGCACAAATCTACATAAATAATCAATTCTAAAATTTTGGCTAATACAAAAACATTAAGTAAAGAAAATATGTATATAAAAAAAAATATATTGTGTCTTTCTCTATAATGAATGAATATAAAATACCATTGAAAAAAATTATGATAAGAAGGATTCATTAAATGGGTAGAACATTATTGTTTGAGTTGAGGAGAAAAATCATTTACATTAATATAAAAAGATTGAAAGTAGAAGAACTAGAAAAAATGGTGATCATGTGATGTTTATTGGCTTAGAAGAACTAGACATAAAAGCGCTCAGAGATGTGACTGGAGGTGATATAAAATTAGGTTTTTTTTATCATTAATATTTATAACACAGATATTTGGAGTCGGTTTGAAAACTCAAATCTAACAATGATTATTCTTTTAAAAACATCTTTTTTTTTTCATTCATGTTCTTCAGTAATCCTCATTGTCATCAATCATACACAATTAATAGTTCAGTCTTTTAGGTTTAGTTCTATATTTTGAAAAATCAAGATACAAATATTATATTATATGTACTTCAATGCATATAACATTAGACTTCATTAAAGTTTATGATATATCTCTAAATACTAAAAGATTAGAATATGAAATCATAGTTAATGGTGAACAACAACAGATTATAATGATGTGTTGCTTGGTATATCTAATTACTTCACTTTGTCCTTGGGAAAAGAACATATGTACAAATGATTATTTTCTTATTTCATTTGTTGGGAGGTGGGGGTTAATTAGATATACAGAAAACAGATTCATTTAAAAAGTTATTATTTAAGACTTTTATCAAATATTCTTTTTATATATGAAACAAAATAATTATTAATATGTGGCAAAGCATTCTTTATTAAATCAGTTTTGGATATTTGCTATTACACTGAGGTTTAGAAATATTTATAAACCAATACATTTCTCTTTTATATTTTTCTAGCATTATCCGTTATATCTCATTTTGGGCTTAAGCATTCTTTATTAAATCAGTTTTGGATATTTGCTATTACACTGAAGTTTAGAAATATTTATAAACCAATACATTTCTCTTTTATATTTTTCTAGCATTATCCGTTATATCTCATTTTGGGCTTAAGCTTTCTATATACATATATATGTTTGCCTAATTAAATATTTATATTTTTCTATCTTCTTATATTTAATTAATCATCTTCTTGTTAATGTAATGAATTTACCTCTTTTTACTTTTCACATATACTAGTATTTAGACTGCAGTTATCTTTATATTGTCTTTTTATATTTTTCATTATTTATTTGCATTTACAATGATATCTATTCTATTATTAACTACACTAATTTTTTAATCCAGTGAACTTGTCATTTATTCCTAGTTATTCCACTTTATTAATGGTTCATTTCTTTTATTTTTGGTTGAGAGCATCTTGCATTCTTAAATTTTATTTTTATTATTTATATATTGTGATCTAATTGAATTTTAACTCCAGAATGTGCATTTATATTTTCAATTCTATATTTAAATCTATTTTGAACTGATATATAATTGAAATTTATTCCTAATACATATTTTTTATTACTATGCTGTATCAATCTCTGAAAACATTTTTTCACTCTTTTCTTTTTGTTTACCATAGCTCTTTAATCTTCATTATCACTATATAATTACTTTAGTATTATTTTTCATTATATTTAAAATGTTATTAATTGGCATGTTTACTTGCATAATCACTAGATCTCTCAGAAAAAGCTTTCAGCATTAGTAGTACATCTCATTATTATTATTACTACTATAGGATTATTATTTATAAAATTATTATTTACTTTTGGTCCTAAGATAATTCCTACTTCAATACATTAACTTTTACCATTAGAATTATAAATTCAAACTATTCACAATGTTCCAAAGAAACCTAATATCTAATTTTGCTATGCATTTCTAAAAGTATAATTAAATTTACCTATAATTGTAACATTTCATGTATTAATTCTATATTAATTTTAGATTAAACATTTTTAAAAACAACTTGTGAACTAGACTGACATGCTCAACCTATGAAGCAAAATCTTATCACAAGAGAATTTTATTTCCTTTTACTGCATCTTTAAATTCACGTTTTTTCATCACTATAAATAAATCTGTATATCATAGATTTAATTAGATACCATTATCTTCACAATTAATTAATCATATACTTACTTTAAATATATATATACAATAAATAAATCGTATATTTCAAAGATATAAAATTTAATACACACCACACACACATATATAAGTCTAATAATTAAATTCTGTATATTTATATATTGAAATTCTGAATAAACTAATTACAAATAAATTAATAGCTAATGTCTACACACACATATATAATTTACACAATTGTGTTTATTTATGCATATTTATAGTATGAATTCACATGCTATAAATTTCATGCATTATATTTGATATTATATCCTCTTCATCATTTTGTTATAGAAAGTTTATTTTCCAGAAATTATTAGCATATAGAAGAGTATCTTGAACTGGAGGACCTATAAAAAAATTATGCTACTAATCCAGAGATACAATAAATATTTTTCATGTCTATTTATAAAATGTCAGGTGCTTATATACTATTACTCCATGCAGTATATAGTGATCTACTATAGTTCTGGTTTTCATTACATAATTCTATTTTTAGCTATATGTAGATATGTTTAGACAAGTTTACATATTTTTACTTATTGGAAAATAATGAAAAATTATAATTGAATTGATGAGAGGAACATATTTAAACAATTTTAAATAAAATTGAAAAAACATCACAGATTATCACAAAAGGAAACGCTGTAAGAGTCAAAGATGACAATTTATTAAACAATAGTTTAATATGCAGATAAATTGAATGTCCAATCACAGATTCAGTAATACAATTTCTGGAATTATCTTTATATGGCAAGGAATTATACAGGACTGATTTCAAAAATAAAATTTTGAGTATAATACAGAGCTAGATTAAATCATTTTTATAAGATAGAAAGTTTACATTAAGTTAGTATTAAAACATACACACACACACACACAAAAGAAGAAAAATATATATTAGTTAATTCATATTTTAAAACTCCAGAATTTTATTTTGATATGCTATTCTTGAAAAATTTTGAGGCAAACTATAGGGTCCACAAATAGTTTAATCAAACTATATACCTTCCAAAAAATAGGCAGTGAAGTTTTATTGATTATAAAAATTGCTTAAGGTTACCATTTTTTTTCTTCAAATTTAAAAACAGGACATTTGAAATCACTTAGACAGCATGAGTATAGTCACTCATAGAATGTAAGTTGGAAAATTATTATGGAATAAGCTTATCTTTTTATGTCTTTAAGTGAAGGAATAAAACAAAAAAATCAAGATAGCATTAGAACAAAAATGGTTTTAATAATAATAAAAAAAAGGGACAAAAGTATTTATAATTGTCAAGCGTTGTTAGCCGAGAGGTCATCGCAGCGGCCTTGCAAGCAAGTAGTTGGTTGCAGATGGTTGTGGGTTTGTGTCCCAGCCGATGCTATGACATATGAAAAAAAAAGTATTTATAATTTCCCAAACTGTACAGGTTATATTTCATAACTAGGACCAATGGCTGGAAAACCAGTACTGTACTGGAAAAATTGGTCCTTATGGTCACTTTACAATTGCAATATATTTCAAGTATAAAATTATGAATTTTTTTATATATACAAACAATAATTTAGATTATATCTTCCATTTCACAACTATAAATCTCTCTGAAACTATGTATGTTTTTTGGTAATTAATCTAATATTTTAAAATATGGTGCTGAAAAAAAAAGTTCCATTATAAATAATATTAATAATTGTGAACTGCTTCCTATGATTGTTTTCTTGTTATCATGTCTTTAATGTTTAGCAGTTCTTTTGTTATTAAGATGAAAGTAAAAAAAAATATATTGCTTTATTTTTAATATAAAGCTTTTGTTTGATTTAAAAAAACAACTCTGAATACTAATTCTTATCTTATGATATTACTGATTATATTTAATTTTACTAATTATACTCATCATTACAAAATTTACTAATTTTTGGAATGCAAACATCAGTTTATTTAATAACCTAGATATGTCAAATTATTATGCAAAGAGCTCATTAAAGTTTATGATGTAAATCTTAACATTGAAATCTAAAATATATTGAATTTAGAAGGTAATAAATTATCATTGATGATGATCACTTGTTGCTGCATTACTATAGTTTAGGAATTTATTTTCTATTTATTCCATCTGCTTCAAGCAAAGAGGTTAACTTTCATAACCATTCTCCAAAAATTACACAAAGTAACAAAATGTTATTTGTTGCAATTTCTTTTTATTAATAGTTGTTTTTTGACTAATTCAAATATGGTTCTATTTTTAATTTTTACAACCTAAATATTTTTGATTAATTTGAATTTATGATAAATAATTGTTTAAAATGTAGATAGGAAAAAATTCAAACTTTAGTTAATATGACATTGTTTGAAATGTCTTTCATTGATTAGAATAAACCTCAATCTTAAAATAAAACTAAGATATAGATAAACAGATTTTTTACATAGGTTACTGTAGGATAAAGCCCTCTCCAAGTGTTTTCTATAAAGCAACTGTGAAGATTTTCCAATTGTAAAAGCTTTAATGGTTTTTTTTTTTTTTTACTTATTTAATACTCTAGCTAAGAATAACAAGATATCCATTTACTGAAAATATTGAATGACTAATTATTAATCAGATATTTGAAATCCTAAGACAATTGCCTAGTCACTCTTAGGCTGGATTTAAATCCTAGTTGTGGTCACACATTAATTATTATGACACAAAATCAAACAAGGACACAGTACAGTATAACTATCAATGACATTTAAAAAAATCAACAGTAGAGACTAATAATATGAAAAACTTATCATATTTAAATTATATTATTTCAAACACAAACATGCAGCAATATTTTCTGTTATAGGGTGTTATATTAAGTTTTTTTTTTTCATTTTTATATTGCACTTATATATTGTTTTCTAATAGAAAACTATGACTTATTCCAAGTTTTTTTTTTTTTTTTTGTGACTAGCAATCTTTAATTGCCAACCCTTAATTATTGTTCTAAAAATTTGCCCATGCCTTTATTTTAATAGTATAAAATACTGAAATCATAAATAACCAGAAGTTAGTAATTATTATATGAAAGTCATAAATAATTAGTTGCACTCATAATGATGTATGCAATTAATGTTCTAAATTCGTAGTTGCATCAGTTATAGTCATAATTACGATTTTTGACTTAATTCAACAATAATGAATATTATTGTTTAATTACAAGACTTTAATATTTTTATTCTCTTACATAAATATTTTAAATCCAAATCGTTACTAGAATACTACAATTTTTTTTTAAAATTATATATGTATATAGTCATATGGTTAATTGCTCAATTGAGACTTTCTGTTTACTTACTTTATTCAATTAAGATTGATTCATTTCTTTTAACTCAGAATCTACCATTTTATTACTGCGCTGAATTTCTATACTTATTTGTAAATGACTTGATTTTAAATCATGGATGACCATTATTTTACAATATATGCACCAATTTTAGATGCGCTATGTAACCATATAACTCTTGTGCTACTATTCCATTTTCATACAAAATATTAATATATACTTTTTTTCATGATATAATGATGTATTTAAAAAATGTAAAGTTTAAATAAACATTATTTACTTTAATAATAGCTATGAGTCTGTCTTGCTTTTACCCAGACTCTGAATGTTTGATAGTTAAGTTTATTAATGAAAGCTGCAGAGCATTTTTCAAATTCAAATCTGTCACTTGTGATCTCATTCATGAATGAAAATGCAGGTTCCTATTTGTATGTTGTTTTAAAATGGCACATATAGCTCCGAGTAGATTGTTATAATTTTGGAAATTGTTCACATGGTAATAATTGCTATAATTTCATCATGTCAACATTATATGTAATAGCAAGAAATTGTGAAATTTCCTTTTTAATAATTGGTTTTTGTTTCACCAAATGATAAGGAATTACAAAATCATAAAATTGACATCCAAATGATTTTAGAATCAGATTTTTAAAATATATTTTGTAAAATTAAATTATCCCTAGCACATTTATCTTATTCTCTTAAGTGCAGAAACTAAATCAAATTCTGATTGAGAAGTGAACATTTTAAATTTTATTTTGAATATATTAATATTGTTTAAATAATATTTATTTTATAAAGTGCAGTAAGTTTGAAATTAAATTGAAATGCTGCAAACCTCTCACACTTATTATAATTATAATACTTATCTGACATCCAATCAAATGTTATGATGACTGTCTGAATAGCGATCAAACCGTAAACACATGACAAAGAATTTTACAAGAAAAGGGCGGTCCGTCCTCTTCTTTACTTGTCTTTCTATATATCTATTTCAAACTGTCTGTGCTTTAAAAAATAAATATTATTTACATACGTTACTGCAATTTATAACATCTAAAAACTACTACATAGTAAACTGTAGGATTTCGTGCTGTATGTTTGTAATTTAAACTCAGTAAGTTAAATGTGAAGATAATTAAAGCTTCATGCTTTCAAACCTAAATGCTTCAGACTGGCTTAGGTATATAGAAAGACACGTAGAGAAGAGGGTGGACCACCCTTTTCAAAATTCTTTGTCATTGTTTATGGCTTGATTGCTATTCAGACAGCCATCATAACATCTGATTGGCTGTCAGATAAGTATTATAATAAGCATGAGAGGTTTGCAGCCTTTCAATTTAATATTGTTTCCAAGGTAGAAAAAAAAATATTTCTAGCCTGTAACTTCAAATTTGGGTCAATGAAATGATTGATTGCATCAATTATTAATGCTAAATTAAACAGTCAATTATTATGTAAAAATACTTTTTCTTCTAGTGGCCCTTTTTTCTTATAAAAAAATTATGAGTAGAATTTTTCAGTTTCCAATATCTGTAAAGGAGACTGAAATTGATCTATTTCAAATCTGAAATTTCATAACATTATCTAAATTCTTGCTAATTTAATTCTCTTGCTCTAATTTTATTCACAAATTTTACAACTACTGATATAATTTGCTTCAAGTTGAATTTTTTTTTTCAATTAAAGTTATAATACCAGTGAGCCTTACTTATCATTGGTGGAGATCTGACATTGCAAATACTGAGTTTTATCAAACTGGAATCTAATTGTTTAATAAATAGTTAAGCTTTTCAAAGATGGTAAAATTGCCATCAATCCTTTTATGAAAATGTTTAATAAATCTACTTTACATATGTTATTAGATTTGTCCAGAACTAATAAAAATAGACAAAGTCCTTGAGTTATTCAGACACTCTGAGATCATTCTTCAATATATCTTCTACTTGCTTGTTTTGACAGGGCAATTTCATCTATCTTTCTTCCAATATTTTTTACCACCAAACCATCTTGCAAATATTTTATCTTAACAATTCTTCTCCGCAAGGTAACAGATTTCATTTTTTGCTGAAGTTAAAACAATTAAATAGCATGCTTTTGACATTACTAAACATAACTTTTTAAACAAAAGTATGTTGTCTCGATGATTATCATGTTTGTGATGATGGCATTTTACTTACAGTTGTATATTACTCTACTTCCACAATGTAATTGTAATGCTAAAGATTTTTAGAAAACTTCAGACTAATTATACATTTTTAAATATGTATCTGTTAGTAATAACATAAGTTTGTACAGAACACAATACTTTTTTTCTTTAGATGTTACTGACCTGACCAGTGTTAACTACCATAGGAGTTGATTTGGTGATCTTAAGATGAATGGACACTTTAAGATGATGTTCTAGACAAATAGGCTGACAAAATAACCTAACTGGTTATAGCATAACTTTAAATTTGGGAAGCCAAGAATCACATATCAATGTCTGTGCTGTCATTAATCAGTGCAGCAATATCTGAAGAAAATAGCATTTTATTCAATGCATTCTATTAAATACAAACCAATGTGTTACTACTAACAGTTGAAATATATTTAGAAAAGTATAAAGTTTGACTTTTCATAAAACATTTAATAATTCAATTAGATGATGAAAATAGTCAAATATATAACTACAAATATTTTGTCTTTTAATTTCTTCTTTTTTTAAATTACATATCTCACGTCCAAGCAATAGCTTTTGTTTCCTTTTATTTTAATCAATGTTATATTTAATAATGACTATTAAAAATCATATCTGCTATAACATAAAATGAATTTTCACAAACAGTACACTAATGTCTTAATATAAATAGAAAACTCATTCCTTTATTGAATATTGAATTTTTGTTTAATATCGTTTTTTAGTTTTTTTTACTCATTTTCTACTGCATTGTGATGAATGTCCAAATATACATAAAGAATAAAATTGCAAGGTTTGCAAAAAACAATCAAAGCCCAAATTCACCAATATAAGAATACCAATTACAAAATGAAAGTTAAAATCTATTAAGAACCATTCTGAATTAGATTTCTCAAAATTAACAAGTATCAAACATATTTACAAAATAAATATGAAACAAAAATCTTTTTTTTATATGCCTCATTGAATTTGAATCTTTATTACAATTTTTTTTTTGACTAATAATAAAAATTAGTTTTTGATTATAAGTCGATATTATAAGAACTAGTTTTATTTTTTATTATATCAGCAGAAATCTGATGTTCCACATTTATTTAGTCTCGTAATATATTATATTTGGTGCATACACTTAAGGCTGCCTATTTTTGAAAATCATTAATTTATTACGACAATTGCCTAAATTCACGTAGTATAACAAAGCAAGATAATTCTGATAATCAATAAAAATGTTAATAAAAAATAAGATTGAAAGATTTTGATAATGTTATAATTGGACTTTAATATACTCAAAAATAAATATCTAAGAATAGATCTGGATTTTATACAATTATGTGAAGCAATAAAATTTTCTATTTGTTAGCCATTTTTGCTATAATTATTTGTAAATAACAGAAAAATTTTTACATTTTTTCTTTAAGAAAATAATAAAAGCTAACTTTTTGAGATAAAGAATCAGCGGTATAAAATTTTTTCATATGTAAAACTTGAATTTTTAAAATTGAAAATTGTTTTTGTATTTTAGGGGTTGAGTGAGTGAAAAACAATCCTTGGAAAGCCATTCGTCAAATCATAAAAATATTCTAAATTTTAAAATCGTTAAAACTAAATTTTATATTTTTTAAAAATACAATTTAATAAAAAATATTATAATATGTGAAAAATTAATTTTTCTCTGTTGAAATTTAAAAAAAAATTATATACTTTTTTTCTGAAATGTCTCTAAGAATATATTGTTTTCTATATCATTCAATAGCAATCCTCAGTTCATTTATTAAGTAGCGTTTTTTTTTTTTTAATACTTTTTTAAAATAAATAATTGTGGATGAGAGGCTGGAATTTATTATTTAGGCTATTGTTGACATAGTTCTTATGGTTATTTCAATTCAATAGCACCATCTCAAATGCTCCGAATAAGATTTTGTTTTTGATCTCAGTTGGAAATTGAACTCAAAATCTTCATTCATCAAAATACTATATCAATAGTATTCATACCATATACACATAATATAAATATATTTTAATTAGCAATCAATTTAAAAAAAAAGATTAATGTATAATACAATATGTATATATACATGCAGAAAAAAATCACTCTATATATTTATGCATAAACTCTCAAACTTTTATTATTATTGTATAGACACATTGAAAATATATACATAAGTATCACAAAATTTCTGCCTTTTATGGTTTAGTTCAGCAAAGAGTGTCAGATTCTAGAATGTTGGGTTCTAGAATCAATTCTAGTGTGGGCACATCCGACCCTCAAACTTCTGGTGAACTTCTTGTGAATCCTCAAGCAATAAAGCCATTCAAATATCTTTTATACAGAAATTTTTATATATGTTTCAATATTTAAGGAAAGAACTATGAGAACTTGAAGAATAAATAAAAGGTATTGAGTACTTGTAAGTTGTCTAAAGTGCCCTGTAAAATCTGCTTTTGGTCAGTAGATGCATGGTCATATTTTTCTGCTACATATAGCTTTTGCTTTTTAAATAATTTTTCAAGAATTATCACCATGTTATAAAAAATTGTTTCTAAAATTTAATTAAACACCAGTTTTCCATTAGGGATTGTTGTATCCAAAATAAAACAATTTATACCCTCACACAAAGTCAATTGTTTAATAATTTATTTAGTCAATGAATATTTGATGATAATACTAAAAAATTCCCATTATCAATTTTTTGATTATTGATTATTTAGACAAGAAAAACTATAGAAATGCATTCTTCAGTACAATTTTTATTCATACTACATCATACCAATAAATTTGACAGTGTGGAAAATATATTACTCTTGATTTAATGTAAACAAAAAATTTCATATATATTTTTCCAATCTGATTGTCATATCCATAATTTGAAATTTGAATCTACATAAAAAAAATTTCCAAGGAACTGGGATTCTAATATGTGTATAATTATTTTCCTCAGGAAGTTGCCTTATAACTAAATTAGCTTATATATCTTTATTAATTAGTATATGGATAGTTATTGTTTGGGGACATGTCAATAGTACAAATTGTTTTGTCGATGAGTTAAACAAGATAAGTGATTGAAATAGACTATTGAAAATGAAGAGAATAAAGCTATTAAATATCTTATTTGTATATTATAAGACATAATGGTTTATTATGCTATAAATTGGAAATCAAACCATTGTAAAAAAGAGGCTATATGCATTGTAAGTCAGAAGTACCAATTATGTTTATGATGATAAGTCTTAAATCTTTTTCATTTAGCATTTAAAAATTATGTCATTATGAAAGTGATAAATCACAAAATATTGAGACATTTACAAAAAAAGTGATTGAAGTTGGTTATAAGTTAAACAAATTTATTCCCCTCTATGTCAATTTAAAAAGAAATATACTACTTTAAAGAAGCTGTAAATTAATGATTAAAAAATAGATTTCTATTCCATATATTTCAAGATAATTTTTAAAAATATATAAAAATTTATTTGATGTTCATTTTGTTTTCTCATGATATTAACAGATTAATAAATAATTCAAAGAATATTCCTTTAAAAAAATATTAATCATATTTTATGTAAATGCATGATTTCATATATAGGTGAATCAAGATGTAGTCTCGAGAAAAAGTTAAAAGAACATCAATCATTATATAAATTTATAATTATAAATTTATTAAACGCACATTGATTATGTAAGTAATATTTACTGAGGCTATAACCTCAATAATATGCGTATAAAATGCGATAGTAGGGACCTCTACAGGTGTTTTAACCACAAGCTTACGCTATGGAAGAAAAGAGGAGAACCCTTCTTTACTTCAACCTACTTTCTATTAAAAGTAGGTTGAAGTAAAGAAGGGTTCCCCTCTTTTCTTCCATAGCGTAAGCTTGTTGTTAAAACACCTGTAGAGGTCCCTACTATCGCATTTTATACGCATATTATTGAGGTTATAGCCTCAGTAAATATTACTTATATAAATTTATATAAAATAAGAGTAATAATGATTTAATAACAGCTTTTGTTTTCTTTGGTTATATAAAAAAAAATCCATGGGAATTTATTTTCAATTTTGATCTTGAAAATATTAAGATTCTTCAAGAGGAGAGAAACCACAATAAAAAAAAAAAAAAAAATTAAGGAGGCAATTTTTATAAAAAGAATGTCTATAATTAATCGATAATTTGCTAACATCAAAATTTGGGTGATGAAGTTTACTTCCACTATATTTGAATTTTAAATGGTTTTCAGTTGAAGATTAAGAAATTAACTGAACGTAATTCTGTGATTTGTTATAGTTTTTATAAATATATAAGTACCATTATAATTCATTATTTTTATTATATACAGCTATTTACATGAATTAGGCAGATGACGATTAAATGTTGGTCATAAATGAAAAATGCAGTTGTAATATGATACAGCCTTCATAATGTCATATTCTTATAGATGGTAAGTCCATGATTTATTTTAATTTTTATTATGATGTCTAAAACTCCTCCTTAAACAAAAAGAATGATTTATTTTAATAGTTATAAACATTTCATAAAATTCAAATATTTTAAAATTATTATTAATATATGAGTGTAAAATTTTCTAATTGAAAACAAATAAAATAACTAAGCAATAGAATAGTATGACAAAGTGAAATTCCTTGATAATTATCAGTGGTAATTTGTTTGTTACCTTTTATTTCAACTTATTCTAATATCACAATTTCAGAGATCTATTATACATTCAAACCCTTAATGCTCAGCATATTTTTATGCAATGATAAACTCTGTGGCTCAAAATCAATAGAACATGGCCCAGTTGACAATTCCAATATTCAAATTTATTATAAAGTCTCAAACAATAAATCATTCCTTATATCATTAAAGTATACAAAATATACTATTCATTTAAATTTTATAAACTTATATAATTGTAGTTTATGAAGTAGAAACAATTTTTCATTAATATTTAATTATTGTAAAGTTTCTATTAAATATAAATTATTATAATATTTAGTAATTGCAATATTAAAGATATATAAATTGGTACTTTTTTATTCACTTTATGCACTTCATAAAATCAGAATTATTAATTCATAATAAATCTTGAGCATAATACATATTATGGTAATATTTAAGACTGGTCTGAAAAAATAAGTTATTACTTAAGGCAAACAAAAGTTTTTGGCAGTGCTTAATCACTATACCATCTACTAAATAACTCGTTGGAAAAAACAAACCTGCTTTCTAGCAAACCATTTAAAAGATATAGATTTTTTTTTTTTTTAAAAAAGTGATAAACACAGTTGTAGCTATAACCAAACATCCTCTTATGTAAAATTATTATAAATATTAATAATTGTTGTGTGTGTGTATATATATATATTAATTAGAGTCTGTGAATGTTATAGTTACATTGCTGTCTATTATCTTCTATGAACTAAATCTAAAAAAATTGAATCAACAGTATATGATAAAGCATTTAAAATTCTACAACATGAACAATCTGGCACCAATAATTTGCCTTAGTTCCTGCCGTAATAACTTCTAATTCATTAAAAAAAAACATGCTTTAAGACAAATTTAAAAAAGACATTACTCTAAGGCATATATGTATTGAACAATTCAAAACAAAACAACACTCTCCATATAGTATGAGATGGTGATCATGTGATGTTTAGTGGTTTAACATATATGTATTGGTTAAAATTTAAAACTATTAATAACTCCATTGAAAAACCATAAATAACATTAAAAACAATCTGTCTTACATCATTGTAATTTGACCATTTTTCTTTAAGCTCTCTTTAAATTACTTATTCAAAGAGGGAATACCATAAATGCAAACCTTTAGCAATTTTAAATTGACATAGATCAATCATTTTTTTCATATAATACAACTGTCAATAACAATATTAAAGTATATAAAGTGAAAGATAAATAATTGACTGAAGAAACAATTACTATAGTCCAACAATAACAAAATTCTTAAAAGATATATTATTTAAATTCATTCATGCATAATTAATTATACTATTGTACCAATGTATAACTAAAATGTCCCTACAATAGAACTGTTAATATAATATGAATGAAAACAGATGTCTTGTTTATGTTGAAAATCTTTAACATATATATATACACACACACATGGATTGAAATTCATCTCATATTTAGAGTTTAAAACTATTTGAGCTCTTTAGATATACTGTAGAAGTTTGATACTTAAGCAAAAATGGTTTCTATTTTTATGGGAAATGTATGTAGAGTTAACACTCTTTTGGAACATTTTCATATATACTGTTACATAATAACTAATCTTGAATAATTTTTGTTAATAATTAGTAATGGCAAACCATCTATGACAGAAATCACATGTATTCATTCTTGTATCTTATTGCAATTTTAAGAACTCCTTTGAAGTCAACAATCTACTTTCAAGCATATACCATTTCTTTATAGTTTGAAAAATGTATTCTTTATAGCAAAATGAAAGGGAAACAAAAGAAAAATAAAGAGAGTGATAAGTATTGATGAAGATGAAAATAAATTTTAATTCTATGGCAGAATAATTTCCAATAATTCATACCAATCAAACATTATGTAGCATTACAGCACATCAATCTTCAGTATTTAATCATATTCTATAATTTATTTTTTTAAGTGGGGGAAAAAAAAACCTTTTTGTATTTTTATGGACACCAATATAAAAAATTGTAAAATTATTCATACATTGAAATTTTATTTTATAATATTAAAGAAAGTGAGATAAATTAATATACAGCTTAAACTTGTTAAATTACAATATTTTACTAACATTCCTTAAATAGTAAAAAAATATAAACGAGGGAACAATGAAATATTTTCTGGTGTAGACTTTTGAGTCAATAATCATATTGTTTTTTTTTAATATCATGAATATTCGTTAGGAATTTTTATTATGATAATATGGATTGTTTTTTTGCAGGCTAATAACTTTAAAGATTGGTACTGCTCCTTTTCATTTTTGATTTTTTGAAGTTATAGAGAATTTAAAGTAAATTAATATGTTTTTAATGATAAGTGTTTTATTAAGATTTAGTTTAATGTTAAATGTTTTTTAATTATTTCAAATATTTAAATGACTATTTATATACATATAAAAAGCTTTCACTTTATAAATTATTAAATGCTACTTTAGTTTTTCAATTATTTTTTAAAAATAAAATACAACTTATATTTACTTCAAAATAATGTATAATTCTCTCAAATATATTTTTTTTATAATTACAAAAATGTAACATACTTTTGTTTTAGAAGCATAAAATAGAATAACAGCATAACAATGAAAGGTTTGCAGATTTTTCCAACATGATTTTGTTTATTTGGTCTTTATTTAGAAAAAAGTTTTTAATATATTCTCTGTCTCAGGGTGGCCTTTGAGCATTCCATCATCAGATTTTCAATTGAATGGACGGTTGAAGAGTTGGAGTGTGGAGTAGATTGAAACCGGTCCATTAAAGTATGAAGATTGGCTATCTTAATATATATCTGAGCACTTATAGCATATATGTGTGGAGATGGTAAACTGGACCAATTGATTTTCATGCTGGTTTAGCATGAAATACGTGTATTGGTGATTGTTTATCTTTTCAACATATATGTGTTCAGGTGTATCAGTGTTATGAGATAGAATGGAGAGTGTGGGTCATGTGAACGTCTGTGCTCATATACCCTATATATTATATTCTTTATTGTAATTCCAAGAGATTTAAACTTTTCTCAAAAAATGTAATTCAATATAAATAATGCCTACAACAGATATACTAAGAAAGGCTTGTTTTAATACTTAAAAATAAATATGCTAAATAGATCAAAATAGTATACTGAGCATGCTTTTGACTAATTAGTAGTCATAATCATAGCTATTATTATGCAAGTTTTATATATTGAATTATATTCTTTATTATATACTCTTTCAAACTCTGATCAACAGAAGTACAGGGAGGATTTGCAATCTATGAATGAGTGATCTAAAAAAATACTTGGAATGACTTGCCAAAAGTTTGTATTTAAAAATAATCTAAATTTTTAAAAAACAGGAAAAGAATATTAAATTCCCTTTTTTGTATATTTTTATTTATATTTAATATAGTGAATATTTAGAGTAACTTTCAGAAAATTTGTATTTGGAAATAAATATAAATTAAAAAATAAAAAAGTAAATTTCTTTTTTTATATATATTATATATTTTGTTCTTGCATTATTTACTCTTAGCATTTCATGCAACTATTCATTTAGTTTCTTTAAAGACCGTAATAGCGCATTGTCTTATCACTACCATAATTCAAAGGTACTATTTACTACATGTTGGATAATTTCCATCATCTACTATTAAATATTGAAGTTTATATTCTATTCTCATGCTAGTATTATGACTGATCTTGACCAGCAACATCTGAAGAAGAGAGAATAATAGCACTTGAAACATTATGTTTTATACTAACATGTATCCTATTACAACAGTTAAATGTTTTTGAAAAGTTTAAAATTTTTCTAAAGACATTCACTATTTAGTATTAGATGATGGAAATAGTCCAATATATAATTAATATTAAATGCCATCAACACAAACCTTCAGATAAGTGGTACAATTGTTAATAATTTTAAGTTAGCATCACATTCATATTATAATAATATTTGTGAAATAAATATTCATTTTAAAGTTAAAGAAAACTATAATTTAACATCATATACAAGTTACATGTAAAAAACAAGTTAAATTTGTAATAATGATCATTATTATGAAATCAATTATTTAAGCTCAATGAACAAATTAAATATGCTTAAAAGATTAGTAAATATATAAAGGGCTACCATTTGATGATAGTTTTTTTATTTAGGTATGTATAACTGCAGATCAATTTCAAATGAAGAAAGATTGTCCAAATTGGAAAAGAATTGTCTAATATTAAACAAGACATTGTTGGACTTAGTGAAATTAGAAGGAAAAGTGAAAACCAATTTAAAAAATAGTTGATTACTTTTGATCAGATCAAACAGCATTTTAAAACTGTCATAGGAAATTTTAATGAGATTGAAAGATAAAAGTTGATGTGGGTAAATTTGGTTATGGTGATAGAAGAAAAGAAAAATATGTGGAGTTTATAGTAAAAGAAAAACTATATTATGAATTCTTTCTTTGAAAAAAATACTAAATGGAAAAGGACACCCTAAATGAAGGTTCTGCAGAATTGGATAGTTTGATTAGCAGAAAATATGTATTTCAAGGTGATAATGGTTTTAAAAGATTCAACACGGGAAGAGATTGATTAATAAGATTAAGATATGTGTTAATGTAAAACTAGAGATGAAAATATTAAGAAGAATACTATAACAGTTGATATTTCTAACTTTCAGAATTACTTCAATGAATTTAAATTGCAAGTCATTTTTAAATATTAATAGATTTTGAAGACAATTCAGATTTAAACGAAATCAACAAGAAAATAACTCATACACTATTAAAAACTACAATCTGATACACAAAAGCAGCAATTTATCAGTAAATTTTCTACTAAGATAAGACAATTATAAAAAAAGAATGAATATGAAAATTTTTACAAATAATTCATTAAAAAAATTAAATATTTAGAATTTTGTAAAATAATATGAAAAAGAGTTAATAATGACATCATCATCATTTTCACCAATCACCAATTTACTACAGGATGAAAATTTCTTCAAGTCCAATATTATTATTATTATTATTATTATTATTATTATTATTATTATAATAATAATAATAATAATAATAATAATAATAATAATAATAATAATAATAATAATAATAATAATAATAATAATAATAATAATAATAATAATAATAATAATAATAATAATAATAATAATAATAATAATAATAATAATAATAATAATAATAATAATAATAATAATAATAATAATAATAATAATAATAATATAAAATAATGATAAAAGAAAATATAATTGTGAGTTGGCAAAGAAAGTGTTAGATGGGAACAAAAATCTCAAAAGTATAAAGCAATATCTTGGTATTGGATTGCAGCAAAATAAGAGTTGAAATTATTACTAATAAAAGAGAAATGTGTGCAAGAGTTCTGTAAAGAATTATACAGTAACAAAAAAGAAACAGAAAAAAACAACAACCAAAGTATCCCTTAATTATTAAACTAGAATTGCCCAGCATTTTAAATGAGGAATGCAATTAAATCTATGAAAAAGAGAAAAGTTCTAGGGAATAATGGATATTATGATTGATAAGAAAAATTGTTGGCAAAATTATATACTAAATATCTAAAAGATAAAGCTATTAGTTTCAAAATTTTAACAAGATAATTACAATTCATCTATAAAGAACTTTGGATTTTAACTAACCAAATGAAAGTCGATTTAAAAGTGGTTTTAGCATAATGAATCACATCCATATATTAAGAAATATCTTAGGAAAAACTCCAATAAATATGTCCTGCTATTATACTTTGGATTTATAGATCATGAAAATGCATTCAATTCTATAAGCATTTACATGGTGATTAAATGTTTGAATCACCAAGATATAGATCTGTGATATTGTCCTATTCAGAAGAATATTTATCAAAATACAATAGCAATGATTAGATTATATGGATATACTAAAAAGACAAACATTGAAAACAATGTTGAATCATCAAGATATAGATCTGGGAGATTGTCATATTCAGAATATTTATCAAAATACTATAGCAATGATTAATTACATGGATATACTAAAAAGCCTACCATTGAAAACAATATTGAATCATCAAAATATAGATCTGGGATAATGCCATATTCAGAAGAATATTTATCAAAATACAATAGCAATGATTAGATTACATGAATATACTAAAAAGACTAACATTGAAAACAATGTACAATAAAAATACTACATTTATTTTACAGAACAAATGGATGAGAAAACAATTATCACAGACATTATTGAAAGAATTAAAAAAATTAAATGGAGATGGGCTGAACATATTTCTAGAAGAGATGCTAATAGATGGACAGTTGAAATTCCAAAGGACCTTAAAAGATTAGAAAAAGTCAATATATGAGATGGATTGATGAAATAAGGAAGTTTGGTGTTCTGTTGTGGAAAAAAAAGGTTATGGATTGGAAATCTGGGTAAATTAAAAGAGATCTTCATCTGGAATTGGATTGATAATGATGATGAAATCTATTAAATTACGAATGATATAAAAAAACTTTGAATATATAAATCAAAATCAGTATCCAACAAAAGCTAATTTTATTATATCGTTATATATTATAAAATGTGGAGTTTCTATTGTACAATGTCAAAAAATATTTAAAAAATAAATGAAAAATGATCTGTTGCTATGTGATGTTTTAGCAATGTTCTTGATGAAAGTTTCCAATAATAGGTTATATGGTCAAATTAAATTCAACAAATCAAAAATTATAAACACTGATATCAATATTTAGTATAACTATGAAAGTTGATAATTTCAAAAATTTATAGATTATGTTAAAGAATGATGATTCGATTTAAAGAATTTCTTATCTGTCAGTGACATAACTATATATGACAAAAATATTAGATTTATAACACTTACAAAATTAAATTTATCATTCAATTTTATTATTTATAAAATTCATTAAGAAAGAATTTGCATCAAAGTATCTTCAAAACAAATAAAATTATAAATATTGTGGTAAAAATTATAAATTTGATTGAAACCACTTAAGCTCTAACATATAGATAATTCAAATCTATATTAAAAGATATGGTTTCAAATTATACTAATATATTGTTATATGCAAAAGTTTGATATTTAGGTCGAGGCAAAATTTTGTTGACTTGTGGCTTATATTGATTAGATTACTTTAAAATGAATTGAATAACTTTGATTATCACGTAGGATATTAAACTGATATTTTTAAGATTGAATCTTCATCTACAGGATAAAAATACGTCAAAACTGAATAAGTTTGTGAATAAATTTATTTATTTAAATATTTTCCCACAGTGAAAAAAAATATGAATAATGGTCAAAAAACAATTAAAAATTTAAACATCTATTATTAAAATTATATTGAAAATTAAAATTGCAATTTGAAAGTCAATTTTGATAAAAGTAACATAAGGATTAATAAATTTAAAGAAATGCATAAAAAGCTAAATAAAAGGATAAAAATTAGATTATACTAGAATGTTGGACATTAATTCTTCTACCATTGTAGCAATTCCAAAAACTAAAATTTTAATAACTATTCTAGCAATATTATACATCTATGATCACCATCTCTTATACTAGCACATTACTATATAAGCTATTGAGCTTAAATTGAAAATATTATTGTTTTCAATTTCATTCTCATAGTTAAGTAGAGATAAAAGGTGGTTGCTGGAGGTTTGCATTAGATCCTAAGATCTAGGTGCAGTGCTCTCAGATCCAAAGCTTCTCACTGATGAAGGCCACAAGCCAGAAACTAGTCAGGATATTGCATGAGTAGGCATTAGATAAGTATTTTATGCACAAGCCTTCTGGTAATCCATTGATTACTCTGGTTGGCACAGGGTGGCACTACTATATGGAGAGTTTTGCCTTGTTTATAAATATTATACATGCGTTAACATTTCCTCAGATCAATTATATTTTAAATCCATTAAAAAAGAAGTGATAATTTTGCATCTTGTCTGCACATAAGTTTCATATTGTGGAGCAAATATAGATATCATGAATGAAAACAAACCAAATCAAGAAAATGATTGAAATGTTTAGAATATTTTTCTATTATTCGGTTTTGCATATACATTTTTATAATAGTTTCTATATTTTATCCATTACATTTACATTATAATAACAATGTAGCTTAAACCATGGCACATGCGCTTTACAGATGGAATGATATTTATAATGAATACTCTCCTTTCCAAACACAAGATAATCTTTTTAAAAGATAGAATGTATTTTTGTTTGCAATATCAAAATAGAATTCAATATATTTTTGTGATATTTAAGGTTTTGTTTTCTTTAAAGCTTAGTACTTAATTTATAACTCCTATTTTTGCACACTAACAGTACAACTATTCCTTGACATGCACATTAAATAATGAATATAGATTTCAAAATTTGACCCATACTGGAAAAAAAAGTTGATAAATTCTGAATGTGCTTTTTTTTATAATTAATAGTGTAATTTTTAGAAACAGATTTAACTGGTTTCATGCTTATGTGTTTTGACAGGATAGTTTATAATTTTCTAGTCATTAATTTGCTATAACATAGAACAGCGTTTCCCAACCTTTTTTGGCTCGCGTACCACTTGGTAGTACATCACACTAAATTGTACCACTTCATAAAAATGATTGTATTTCGTGAAATTTGTTTTTGCGAGTGTGTTATTTTATTTGCATTATAAATATTATAGGATGACCATGTATGTATTCACATCTCATAATGATTACAAATTACATTGAAACACGCCTAAACATCACGCCAGATTATAAACTCACTGAAATTATAAACTGACTGTAACATATTTATATGTATGTGTTTGTTCAAAGTTTCATATTTTTTCCAAAATAATTTATTAAAGATTACATTATTACATTAAAGGTTATTTGGTACATATTTTGTTCAAAGTGTTTTCTCATTCCTTCATTTGGTTTTCCCGAATTTGAGTCTGTTGTCTCTTTTTTAGAGCATCTTGCTATTGGTTGGTTCATGGAGAGGATAAATCCAGCATGTCCCAAGTCATGGTAAAAATAACCTCAGGAGTTATCAGGCTATCTCTTGTTCTTGTTTTCTTTATATTGTTCAGCATGAAGTTAGTACGATTAAAATTTTGATGATTAAATACTAGCTTACATCTAGTAATCAACAATAGATGATCAAGAATTAATGAGAGTCTAATTTCTGGGTATGATCCTTTTCTGATATATTCTTTCGAATTAAATAATTTAGATAGATTTGCCTTGATCCGACTCATTATTTATATTTCGTTTACTAATAAATGGTTTTAATAAAAACACAAAATTATAAAAAATCTATTAGTATATTTTCTTATCATAATCAAATATGTTTATAAAATAAATTTAATGAGATCGTTGTGCTTGTTTCGAACAACATACTTTTTTGAAATTTGGTTCAAAAGATGTGAGGTATACTCTTAAGTCTACAGCTGCGTTCAATCTGTTTTGATACTTATTTTTTAAAAAAATATATGAAGAAAAAGCTCTTACTACTAATTCCGTACTAGTAAACGGTAATAATAATTTAAGAGCTTTCTCAGAAAGTTGTTCATATTCTTTAATGTTTAGTCAAAAATTAATTAGATTGTGTCGTTTGAATTTTACTGGTAAAGTTCTGTCACATGATAATTCTATTAAATTTTCTTTATCCTTTATTGATAATGATGTAGCTTTTTCTAAATTTTCTTCAAAGAAGGGGTTTGAAATCCAATTATCATTTGTGTTTTCGGGTTTTGGAAAATATTCCTTGAAAGACAATTTTAATCCTGTTAAATGTGCTATTATATTTTCTAGTATATCTTGAAACAGACTAATCTTATTTTTAAACAAAAAAATATGTAGAGTTTCTAATACTTCCGGTTGATTGTTTTCGATACTTATATATATTACTGTTTCCAAAAATCTGAATTTTTAATCATACTTTCAATTTTATCATTAACATTAAAGATCGTTATCGACTGTACATATTAACAACTTTACTGTATAATATTATTAATTAAAATAATTTTTATCAATTATAGGAAAAAACGTTTTTATATTTTTATGATTTAATTTTTTTTTTATGTCCGCCATTATTGATTATTTTTCGTGTACCACCAACCAGCAACTCGCGTACCACCAGTGGTATGCGTACCACAGGTTGGGAAACACTGACATAGAAAATCAAATAATACATGATTATTTGAACAATTTTTTGATTTAGTTACACTGTTTCATGAATGAAAGCAAAATAGTCAAAAACTCAAGGGAAATCTTTCAACTTGATACATAACTAATCTATAATTTTTATGCCATCTGTACATAATTTTTTTGTGAGTAGCTTTTCTTAAATAACAGAGAAGGAATATAAATTAGATGCAAATATGCATAAAAATATCAAAAAGCATGAAATATTCCTAAGTTTTAGAAGCTTGAAAGCATGATAATTTACCACATACTGTTTATAAATTTATTTAAACGCATATTGATTATGTAATATTTACTAAGGTTGTAACCTCAAGAATGTGCGCGTAAAAATGCGATAGTAGGGACCTCTACAGGTCTTAACCATAAGCTTACACTTTTCTTCCAAAGTGTAAGCTTGTGGTTAAGACCTGTAGAGGTCTCTACTATTGCATTTTTACACGCACATTCTTGAGGTTACAGCCTTAGTAAATATTTTTTGTAATATAAACTTTTTAGGAATTGCATATATAAGTATTATCTTACTATTTGACAAATTTTATTCATGGAAAAATAAATTTATGTGTACTCATTAGTTATAAATATAATTGAATGGCTCTATTGTTTGGGAGTTCATAAGTTTGGAAGAATTGAAATCATTCTGAAGATATTACACTCCAGGGTCTGACACTCTTATTACTGCACTAAACAATACAAGTTATTTACTTGACAAGTCATGTAAATATGCACACTTTAGCACAAACATAGCTTATTAAAATATATCTATATTTTGCCCATGCTTATAAATCCATTAACAAAATAAACATATTAATTAAAATGTATATATTTATTAGAGATGAATAGAGCTTTTTTTTCTATTTATATTATGTTCAAAAAATGTAAAGTATTCAAGTTTTTTATTTATTTTTAATAGTGTATCTTGCTAATAGTGGTCCATGACTATAATTGGACTGCATAATGTAAGGAAAGATAATTGAGAATAATATTAGTATAATAAATGTTGCAGCATAATTTATAATTATAACTTTTCTTCTTTTTTCATTTCTTTATTTCAAAAATTATGAAATGCTTTTCTTTTTCTGATTATAATTTGGATTTTCCAATAACGATTCAAATTAAAATCTTATTTTTGTTCTATTTGATTGTTTTCATCTAGACAATTCATTTATGGTTATTATTCATCTTTTTTTTTTTGTAAAGAAAAAAACCTTAATATTTATGTTTATAAATAAATAAACGTAATTAAGCTAGTAATAATTTCAAAAGGCGAAGTTCAGGTTTTTGATATAATGGGATTTCAACGGCGAAAATTTCGTCATTTGTCTAATTTGATTTTAATCAATTTCCTTACCAAACAGTTTATCAATGGAACATTTGAATACATAAAAGCATATTTTAATATATTATTGATGTTTGCAATATTTTGCCTTTTTTTTTTTTTTAAAAAAGTGGTAATTTAAGATTTTTTTCTCCCAAATATTTATTAAACAAGTACAATGTTTACAGTGACAATTATGTATACATGGTAAATTGAAAAGGAAAGCTAGAATTACAAACATAAAGAAGAATTACATGGTTATAAATAAATATAAGATAGTATTATTCTGGGCAAGAGGTAAACCTGAATACCTGGTCTACTGTTAACACACAAGTAGGCCAATTAAGCTCACCCAACTCACCTAGACAAATTGTCTCACATTACCAAGAGTCACTTAGTCAATCTAGAGTTTGGTCAGATCACCAATGGAAAAATCACTACAACTATGAAGGCTTAGGTATTTATGCTAAATCTGATGTGTTTTGTTAAATATTATCAATTTTGATAACATAAGGATCTGAACTTGATTATTAACAAAACCACTTTCAGCAATATCTTAGACAGAAGAAACAAAACGTTTTACCAGCAATCATTCTTTCAATGCAATCAGAGTCCATGTTTCCTCAAATAATACTTTTGGAGCTAGGAGCATGTCACGGTTTTTAAATTTTATAAGTTTATTCAGAAATAATTTTTCCTCTTGAATTGCACCAGGATTGAAAACCATTTTACAATGAGTAGACCAGAATTCATCTTTTACTCCAACTTTATCATCAAATCACTTTTCAATAATGATTTATTTTTGGAAGCTATAGTCAAATGTCTTCGAATAAAAACAAATCCAAAACACTTTATGGTATATTTTCCAGTTATAAATACATAATATAATGTTCTTTTTCAATAAATCCAATCAAAAAAATATACACTGTGGTTTTTTTCTTTCCAAAAACTATTTTTTTCATCACCATAGATATACGTGTTTAAAACTGCCATTGTTAAAAAAGGATTTAATGGCAGTAATAATAAGTGAAATATATTTTATAATTACATATGTGTGGCATATATGCAGATTATCATTAGAAGAAAATTTGTTAGATTAAAAGCAAAGATCACTGATAATTTATCCACAAATACTTAAAGCAAATTTTCTTTTTAACAATATCAAGTAAACTATACCATTTTAGCTAAAATTAGATCTTTAATGATATATTTCTCCTCCTGATATCAAAATATCATTTACTCTAATCCATAGATTTTATTCTCTACTTGCTGTATATCTACCGATTTCATTTAAATTTATTCATAGTTTGAAATTTTTATTCTCTCTCTTTTCTATGCTATTTCCATGCAAGACAATCAAATATTATTGCATATAGTTTTTTTAATGAAAATATCTCACAAAAGGATAAACTTATCACATAATAAATTAATGAGCATTAAAAAAAATAAAGGAAAAATAAATTCATGAGATGATTTTTATTTACAATGTTTTTTTGAAGTAGTTAATAAAACAGCAAAGCAAAAAAAAAAAAAAGCATATTAAAAAACCTCATTGAATGTTGAGAAAGTGGGGGTAGGAATTCAATTCTCTTATCCAAAATTACTTGCAAAAATGTTAATTTGTAAGTTAATGTATATATATGATGTAATCTTTATGTATATAAAAAAAAATAGTAACTGAAAGGAAATAACTGTATCTCCCAGTGAGCTTTCCTATTCTTCCTGTTTTTTTTTTGTCCAATATGTTCAGTCTAATTCTATCTTAAATAAAATCTTATTCAAATCTTTTTTTCTGATGCATAATTGCTTTTTTAATTCCAAAACTACTATTCTAATTACACATGCTTTACATTTTCTATAACATGATAAATTCTTTTTTTTTTTTCATATGTCAAATGCGTTGTGAACCCGGGCCAGCTGCTTGGAAGGCGGCTATGCTAGCCGCTAGACCACCAACGCTTGACTTAATTAAATTCTTTTAAATTAATTTTGTAAACATTATTTTACTTTCATAAACAATATATCAAAAAAATTAGATAGCCTTAAGATTCAAAGAAACCACTCAATGTTCCAATTCTACAGTTTTGTTATATAAAAATTACTAATTCAAATTATCAGCTTCACACCTCAGACTTCCAATCTCTATATATCATCATTTATGAAAATGGTTATTGTTTAACAGTTAACCTTAAATACATTTGTTTGTAGAGGATGTATGAATAAGTTTAAGACATTTAAACAATTTATAAAATGTGCAATATATTTCATCTTTAAACTTAAAGCATATATACACTGATAAATTGAAAATAATTAGTTATATTTAAAGATCTGAGAGCATTGAGAAATAAAACTAAAATTTGAATAATTTTTTCCATTTATTAATACATTATTTTTCTCTGTCTTAGCTTTAAACACAAATTTATTCCTTCTACTATATAAAGTATATTCAGTTTCAATATTGACCTATTTAATACATAAATATTTTTTACTTTATTATTTTCAGTTTATCAAATTATCCATCTTTAATATACTGAAAGGCTAATATGTTGATATTTTTTTTTCAAATTTTATGTAGGTACATTGAAATATATTCATTTTTCTTTTTGAAAATATCATCTGGCTTTAATTACTTGATTTCTAACCTAATAAAAAATTACTTAATCCATAAAATGCAGTTTTTTTTCAAACATCTGTAATTTATTCAGCACTGATAATGTGAAATATTCACCATCCTATTTGGATTCACTATTCAAATACTTCCTCCAAACTGTCCTTTTCTTTCCACTTGCTTCAGAACCTTATTCACATTTGTTAATATTTTTGATCTAATATATATTACATCACTTGATAGTAGTTAAGAATTGGCAATAGTTCTATAAGATTCTAAATGAGCAGTGATAACTTTTTGAATGCTCTCTCCCCCTTCCTTTTCCTCTCAATTTGATTATCATTCCAAATACACATAATTCTTGTTTTATTATGTAAGATTTTTCTTTCCACTATCATTATCTTTGATTTTTATTAAAGTTAATACTGTATTAACTGTCTCATATTCTTCATAGCCCCCCCCCCCCCATAAAAATAAACACTTTTTTTCTAAAAATAATACTGATATTATTCCATATTTGATTTAAATAATTTATTTTCTAATGCCTAATTCTCTTAAATATAAATAGATAATAAAAGATGATCTTATTTAATGCCCATCTCATTACTTACATAATTCACAAACCTTTCAAATGACACATATAATACTCATATACAGATTTTTCAATATATACATCCTCTAACCACTATGACCATTTTATCATTTAAAAAAGTAATTTCCTATCTAACTGATGATTTATCTCTTACTTTGTAGCAATGCAAATACACAATCTTCGAATTTATTAATTATGGTGAATCCTTATATACTTTCTTAGAATTTTATTATTATTTATTCATAACTTAAGTTTATTTGTAACAACTTATAAAATCTTACTACTTTTCAAAATTTGATATTATGGGTATTTTATTATAATATTGCTAACAGCAATCATATTAGAATATTTCCATAATAAATAAAAAAAATCTATCCTATTCTAGTCATTTCACTTGTGAAGTCATTAAATCCTTTCTTCCGTAACTTCTTAAATGACTGTATTAATTCTCTTTTTGAAATTATAATTGTCTTTTTTTACTTTCTTATTCTAAAAAAAAAAATTTAAAGTAAAATTATGGAAAGTCATTCCATCTATCTTCAAGAGGAGACTCAATTGTTTATTTATCTTTAAGTGTTATAAATTTAATCTCTTTAAAGTACTGCACATTTAATACAATGCACGAGTCGAAATTTCATTTTCTGAATTAGTCTGGAAACACAAAGTGAAGCCTTTTAATGTCTGCATCATTTTTTTTTCACTATTTCTAAATCATCAAAAAAAAAAAAAATTTGAGGCATTTTTTTCATTCGAGAGAATAAAAAGAAGTCACACAGTTGGAAATCGAGAGAATGATTGATAGATAAGCTGGATTATGTTGAATTTAATTAAAAATTGCTTAATACTCAAAACTTGTTCACAGAGGATTTGTTGTGATGAAGCTTGCACACCTCACTTTGCCACAAAATGAGAAACTTACATGTTACTGCATCACACAAATGTTTCAGAACTTGTAGATAAAATATCAGATTATTAAGAACTAATTTTGAGAGAAAAATGCCTTTTGCATCAATAAAAAAAAATATCAACATTATCTTGACATTAGATTTCACTTGTCATGCTTTTTGGAACATAGTGAACTGGACAGTTTCATTAAATCATTCATAAATTTGTTTTCCCCAGAACTGCTTTCTTGTATAAGCATTACAATTATTTTCCCTAAAAAGAAAACAGAATTTCACATTATTTTAACTTTTCAACCATTACAAAAAAATTGCCAAATATATGAAGCACACTTTACAAAAAAATGTGCTACATAGCTCCATGATTTCACATAATATAATTTGGCAGATTAATGCAAAGGGGTTCCAGCAAGAGATGTAACAGCAGAAGCATGTATGATAACAGGTGAACTTACCAGAGAACAATTCCAATTATTTTGGAGTCCCCTTCTCATATATTACTATATAACTTGAAAGTTTATGACTTAATATATTTATCTTGCATGATTTTTTTTGTATAGAATTTTACTAGAACATACATTTTTGCTTTATTAAAAAAAAATTGTAATTTACAAACCGTGTGGAAAATCTATATTGTAAATGTTTTTGAATGATGTCATAAAAAACAAAAAAGAGGGCAGGACTAATTAAAAGATTATACAGTTGGAAAATTTTTTTAATGAAAAGTATAGTTTTTGGTAAAGCAAAGTAAAATTTGATTTTATAAATATATTTTCAATTAATTAAATTGCATTTGTACCATGTATTTAATGACAATTTAGATCAATTATAATTATGAATTTAATAAACGTTTACAAATATATATTTAACACATGTTAAAGTAAAATTTCAAATGACACTGCAAGATAAATACTACAAAATTTAATCAACTTTTATTATAAAATTGATAAACTTTTAGAGATCTCATTTTAAATATATTTAACATGTGAAAAAGTAAAATTTTAAAATGCTGCAGGTTCAAAAAGAGAATTACTACTGAATTAGATAAACTTTTACTATTCCCCTTTAAATATTTATAACAAGTTTATTTATATAGCACCATGCTTTATTTGTAATAATCATTACCCCCTGACACATGCTATATGAATTTATAACCCTTGAGGAATAATCTCATGTTCTTGTTTATCTAAATTTATATATACAGTATAGGCAAATCTTAAATAGTTTCTCATTTCCTATAAAATTCAAATCCTGGAATAAAAATTCTATTCCCAGGGTCTGTTAACAAGCATGAATTAATCTGCATAGTGCATGTTGTTGGTGAAGTATTTTTTTCTGGTTTAAAACAATACAAAAAAATTCACTAAGAGTTTTAAAAAAAGGATAACTTTTAATGCGAAAAACTTAAATACAAACTAATTCATTATAAATAAAACAAAAATAAATTCACATTAATTTGAATAAAATATAATGAGAAATGAAAACATTTTTATAATAATTTTTTAAAAACATAAGTTGAGAATGGCGCTATTTCTTAAAGATTATCAAATTTTCATGATGAAAAGACCAGTTGCAGAAAAAGCTCTTTCCGATTCAATTGATGTCAGTGGGATGGTCATTAATGCGTTATACAATTTTTCTAAATTATTTGTGCGCTTCCCTGTTGCTTCAAAAATACTAGTTTCCTTCAAGATATTATTGATGTCATATGATATATCTTCTGGATTCTTGACTCTAGTGGTATTTGAAATGGCAGTATCCAATTTCTGATAAAATGTCAAGTCAGATGTAATTTTGCCATCAATAGTTTCAGTCCCATCATCATACTTATCTAATTCTCCAATATTAGAGAACCAGCTTCATTATATGAAACAAATAGTTTAGAAAATATTTTTTTTTGCTATAGCCTTTAATAGCAGTTTTGATGGCAGCAATAATATGGAATTGATGTCCAAGTCATATTTATAATTTAGCCAACTAAATTTGCATTCCATCATCTGTTTCACGCACTGCAGCAATCTAGACAAGAACAAAATTTTGTTTTTGCATAAATCATCAAAAATAAATAGTAGTACACTCTCAGCTTCAAGTAGATTTGCATTACATCGACCAAATCTTTCAATACCAATTTTTATTGTTTGCAATGCTGTTACTACAGAGTTCAGTACTAAATATTCATCTCTGGAAATATTCTTAATATTGTCGAGATTATTCAAATTAAAATCCATTGAAGGCTTCATTATGCAAGTTTTCAATATAATAAATCAATCCAGCATTGTAAAAAGGTTGTTCCACCTTGCTTTTACATTAAGTATCAACTTAGTTTTCTGTACTGTAATCAATTTTTACACATTTTTGTAGAATTTCATTTTTGAGTGGTACTTACGAAACATACGTACAATTTTGCCAACTTTTTGAATTCTTTGAGCGAACTCATCAGTGAGTTCAATGTTTGTTAAATTAAATAAATCATTGTTTTCGCTTGAATAAAAATCCACTGAAATGAACTCACTCTCTTCAGTATCAATCTCGTTAACTTCAATATGGTTTTCAGCAGAATTCCACTTGTTTGTAATATTCACTGACTGATGCATCATAAATCATCATTTTGTTGTAAAGAATATCAATAACTGCTAAATGTAGTCCATGTGCATAACATAGTTGATGCTCCATGCTGCTTGCAACATCAGTCAGACAAGAAATTGTGCTTCTTTGTAGATAAATTAAACTCTGACAATTTACTTTCAACCATAACAATTTTTTCTGCAGAAAAAGTCCCAAATATGCAAATCGTACCCAAGTTCCAAACTTAGTTGATGAATGCACATTTAAATTTATATAGCGATGATTTTTTAAAGATGTGTACTCATCCATCAAAATAGAATCTTGAACTGCCTATAATTTGTATGGTTATTTCCTTAACTATATCTTGTTTTGCCAAATGGTGTTAGCTTTTTACATACTCACAACATGCAAAGGGTTTTAATCCACGTTTTTCTTATTTTGTGATGGCATTAATAGAAAACTCATCAACAGTTGCCAATTTTGAAACAATTTCTTCTATAGATTTCTCCTTTTTTATAAATGACATAATTTTACATTAAAAATATCTAACATTCAAATCTGTCATTTGGTCTTTTTTTTTAATTTACTTCAATTTCCATTTCCTTATGAAAAACTTTTAAATGATGAAGAAGTCTATTGGTTGAAAATCTTTTACACATTATAGTTGCATGACATTTATTGCAAGTGGCAGATTAAAATTGCCATGTTTTAGATGCATTTCCAGTTGACATTATAGTATTATGTAATATCTTATTTAATAACAATAAAATAGATTAAAATAGTGAACCAAAAAAAAAATGTATCTTATAATTTGATTTTCAAAATGTGCTTAAAAATCTTTTTTCTTTAAAAAAAATTTCTAATTGTAAAGAAGAATTAAGAATAAAATTTTCAAATGTTATTTAAACACTTCTTTATTATGTTTTTGTTTATACAAAATTACCCACGATAATAATCATAGTAATAAGATAAAATATATGTATTCACCAAAAGCAACTACAAATAAGGGGATTGTTGAATTTCATAACATTGTGCAACATTTTTGTTTACAAATTTGTATTAAAAAAAATTTCAGAGTGGAAAATGAGTTTCCAACAATAGGTTTATACTGGCAAATTTATAAATTATAATTATAGATAATAGACGACTACAGTTCAATTAATTTTAATTTGTATGGTAACTGCTTTACTTGTGATAATATATGTATTGCATTTTTCTAATTTTAACCACAATTCATTATTAGCAAATAAATAAATTAAAATTTTTAAGTGCCAATATTTTCAATATCTTTTAAAAAAAAGTGAAAAAATCTTAATAAGAATTAGAGCAATTACTGGAAAATTTGGTTTATTATCCTGGAATAATTTTTTTACCCCCAGGATTCCAGAAACCGTTTGAACTCTTATTATAAGCATTTAGAAATGAGAATGTAAAGATCTTAATTAATCATTTTAAATCACAAACATTATTAACATATAGTGAATGGAATTGCATAATTAATTAAGCCCTTCATGCTTTCATTTCTAAGTGCTTAAAATTTGCCTATATATATATAAATTTAGACAAAAAAGATAGGGTGAATTCATCTTTTCTTTTCAAAGACATTACCTTGTGTTTAGAAAGTGAGAGTATTTCTTATTTCCTTCAAGTATATTCTAATGTAATAACGTTTTAAAAATATTTAATTAATACACAAGAAAGAAAAATTTTAAAATGACATGGGTATTTGCCAATGTATAAGCTTCCTTTATTTATCTTCAAAAAAATGTCAATATACAAAAAAAAGTTTAACTTTTCTATAATATTAGAAAAATATTTTTTTTTTTTTATCCTTTATATTAAAGGGGATTTGAATCCAGAATTTCAAGCTCCCTAAATCCACTCTATCCAATATAACTGATATACATGACCACATACAGATGAAAAAGATAAATAATCTCCAATATACCTATTTCACATTGAATCAGCACTCATAAATTGGTCCGGATCATCTCCCACACACATATATAATCACTATTCAGCAAATCTACACATTTGCATGGACAGGCATCAATCTTCTTCACTCTCCAGCCATCTGTATCACTGAAAATCTAATGATGGAAGGCTCAAAGCTCTTGATGATACCAATATTATAGTCATATCCATGTTGGCCTTAAAACTATCTGATCTCTCATATGTAGGACATTAATATGCTTATTTAAATATATAGAGGAATGGGTCAAATACAGGCTGAATATGTAATATTGAAATACAAGTGTAATATATAGATTTAACTTAGATTGACATATGTTTAACATGGGATGACTATAATGTTGGCATCATCAAGGTCTTTGAGCATTCCATCACTAGATTTTCAGTGATAAGGATGGCTGATGAGAGGATAGGATTGAAGCAATCCATTAAAAGTGTGTACATTTACTATCTTAATATAAACTGAGCAACGATTATATATATATATGTGTGTGTGGGAGATGATGATCTGAACCAACTGATGAGTGCTGGTTTAGCATGAAATACATATATTGAAAATAATTTATGTTTTTAACATGTGTATCGGTTATATTGGATAGAATGGATAACTGTAGAAAGCATAACATTCTGAGTTCAAATCTCCATTAATTTCATCTAGGTTGGGTATATAAACTATCATTTATATATATGGCTGATTTTTGCTTTATGGTACTTAAAATTTAAGCAATAAATCAATAAAAATAAATGTAAATGGTAGCCTCACATTATTTATATATATATAAAATCTACTTCATAATTTTAAAAAAGGATTGATTTTTCTACAGTGCTTCATAAATTAGGGTAATAATCTTTTATTAAGTGCTTCATAAATTGTATACTTCAAACAATATTAAAAACTATCCAATATGATATTTTAAAAATATATTAGTCTTTATATATACAATACATGCTAATATCTTATCATTTTTTTGTGATGGAATAGCTAAATTATGTTATTATAAAAATTGATTCAGAAATGGCACTTCAGACAGCTTGGAGAGAAAATCAGTTACTTTTTTACTTGGACAATTGCCATTGGTTAATCTTTAATAATGAAGCTTATTAATTAAGCCATATATAAGCATGAAAACGAATAATTAGGCACTTACTTCAATGCTTAAAGAAAACCAATCGTCTCATAAATTTACAGTATTTTAGCAAGGAACAGTGACATTATCAGATGATTCTGAGATTAAATTAGTCTTATCTTCCCTCCCCATGTGAAAATCAGTAATGCATTATTTTTATTCAAGATATATATATTAAAAAATATATATGTATTACAAAAAGAATGCCAGGAACTGTGCACAACTCTTGAAACTAAATTAATATATATATAATAATCAATGAATTTTACTAGTGTATATAAAACTGTAATTCTATTTAGATGGTAATAAACCTTCCTCACTAATGCCATGTATAATATTAAATCAACAACGTTAAATACTAGGATTTTCTCATTCCAGCCACAAAATAAAGACTTTGAAAAAATAATAATGACCATCTTATTTTCAAATCTAAATGCACTTATATAGACCAATTTTAGTGACTTAAAACAAGAGGTGAATATATTAAATTATTAACTTTATAAATGAAAATTATAGGCAATTATACAAATTAGAATTGCAAATTTACATAAATTATAACATCTAAATGACACGCCAGAAATAAATTCCATGAAACTCATTATTATTTACAAATTAATCAACTTTGTTACATATTTCTGTATTTTGACATGTCTTGAATATATATCAGTGTATGCTTAATAATTAATAATACTAATTAGTTTATTTCATGAGAAATATATTTAAAATACTAAAAGTTGATTATTCAGTAGAATAAACTGATCATAAAAAGTTGTTTTTTTTTTTTTTTGCAATGTTGCTATTGATAACTCATGTATTATTTTTCATTTAAATAGCATGTAAGTATAGAAGCTGTGGAAACAGCTACATATGGCATATCATTCTACTAAAGTGAGCGAAGCTAAGGATACAGTTAGCAACACTATAAAAGTTTAAATCCCACAAGTTACAGAATTTATACTTAAATTTTACTAAACCAGTTTTCAAACAAAAAAAATTGTCATTTCTAAAATGATTTACATATATATAATAAATTAATATAAATCTACAACAAGTTTATACATTTCTTTAAAGAACTATTGAAATTTGTACACAGAAAGATTATTGCTGATTTGTACAAGTTTCCCAATATTTATATTATCTACCAAATACAATGATTGTAAAATAATGTGATGTTTCAAACATTTCTAAAGAAAAATGAAGATGTCAGAAATCGCATTCAAATTTATAAATCAGTAAATAATAATAATAATAATAATAATAACTGAATAAACTTAAATATACAGAAAACAGAAAAGCTCCCTTTTTTAATTTTAATCCCTAATGACTGGCAGCTATTAATCTAATTTACTTAAGTATTCTATAATTATCTAAAAAATCTATTGGGAAAAAAGTACATTGTTATACAAATTGCTAGCAACTATTTATCTTATTTTCCACTTTTTTTTTTGGAAATAATATTAGTTATATGAATACTTATTTTGATTTGAAATAATTCATTTATTAAGATCTAATTTGTATTATGTTATTTTCATTTAATGATTTAAGTATGAAGTATTATATGTTAAAACATTACTGATATATATTACAGCAATTTATACATTGCAAGATGTGAATCCTTTTTGAATAGGATAAGCAAAACTTTTTAACAGATGAGTTTGAATATTGAAATTTATTATTACAAATTAGTAAACACAATAACAGCTATCATTTTTAAAGAATGCAAAATAATTTTAATAATGTAAAACAAAATCTTACATGTACTTCATTGCTTTTCATTGGTGAAAATCCAAAATTTATACAATTTTTTCTTTGACCAGTAGGTACTAATTAAAATCATGTTACTTATATATTAAACTTGCTGCCTGTGTTTCTACTGTTCCTCTCTCCAGTGGGGTTGATGTTTGCAATAGCATTCTTTTAATATGGCAGTGCCATATTAAAAAGTCACAAGTAACTTTTTATTTAGTATTGTAATGTGTTTATTACTTTTGTGTACAATTTTTAACTTTTTATATTGTTAAAAATTTGACTTTTTAAAACAGCACTTTGCTGCCCCCCCCCCCCCCCCAAACTGGAAAAAGGTATGGCATCCTGCTGTTGCAAGTCTAATACTTAAGTATCACTTTTTGGATGTTCAAATATTATTAAAATATATACTAGGATTTAAGGATAAATTTTTAAAATTTATTCTGTTATCTCTACAATTTTATATTTCTTAATACCATCAAAATTGCTATTGCAAATTTTATTAATTTACTGTGGTAATTCCCATAGCTTAAGCATTTTGCTTCTCAGATTTCAGAAGCTATATTTGATACAATTTGCATCTGTTTTGAAGTATTATAATTTTATAAAACAGTAAAATCTGTAAACAAAATTACTATTGTCAATAATTATATTGGATACCAAAAATTAGACAATTAAAAAATGTGTGCACATATATATGTGTGTGTAATTGTAGAATATTCTATATAATAGTAAAAAAAAAAAAAGGGAAAAAGTTAGTTGGAACAAAAATTTTTTATTCGTCAATAAGATTAAAATAAAATTTAATTTAAAAGCTAGATAAAAAAAGGGGAGGTTAACAGTAATTATACAATGTACTGAATATTCAAAATTATGGAGTGGAACTAAATTTAAAGAAAAATGCAATCTATAACTTCAATATGAAGAATAAACTGCAATTACTAATGATATCCGCATATATATTAATAAAACTTCAATTAAGAAATTATTATATAAAAAGAATACTTTGAAAAAATGTAAAAACTTCAATTTATGAAAACAATTTTAGTAATATGAAAATTACACGCTAATACATACTTTATGTATGTAAGTATAGACATTCATCATATACACATTCTAGAATAATACTCAACAAAATCAATAGGCTCCATAATTTTGAAGTAAACATCTTTCATTTTTATTATAAATATGACAATGGCAGTTATAAAGGCTGAAGAAAATCAATAAAATTTCAAACTGTTATTAAATTTAGTCATTCACAAGTCTTTTCACAATAAAGTTCTATAATTAAGCATTAATCTTAGTGATTATTATACATATCTGGACACAGTTTATTCTAATACTATAGGATGTGTTGTCAGAATATATATGTACACATGGAATTAAAGTAAATATCTATGTATACATAAAACATGTCATAGATAGAGCATCATACATTATCTAAAATTTGATTAGTTTTTCAATACTTTTGTTAGCTTTTTTCTTTTTTGAACAAATGACTCATTTTCTCATTGAATGTAACTAATCAAAAATGAAAAGTAAAAATAATTGCAAATGTTTTTCAATTTATACATTTATAATATAAAAAAATATTATTCATCTTTTTATTCATTTAAATAATATAGAATAATAGTGTGATTTACAAGTTAATAGAAAATATTATAAAGATTAATAATTTATTTACAATTATATTAATAAAATTATAATTTTATTATTAAATTTAATTAACATTTCAACTATATTCAATTAAAATTTAACTGTGTTTAAATTAAAATTAAGTTATTTATTTGAATTTTACTTATTATTCATTTTAATAATTATTTAAGGCTTTAAACAATAGATACAAATTCTTTCACAGACTGAAAGAACAATAAAAGAACCAAAATAAAAATATTATGTAATAAATAAATTCATTTCTTGTCTATTTCAGTATTAGAAAAGAAAATATAATTGTTTTGAAGAGATTATTAGACTAAAGTTTTATTATGGCACTATTAAAATGATTAATATAAGTCAAAATACCATATGATGTATCAATAGCTGACATAAAATCATCAATCTAAAATTCTGGCAGTGAAAATGATATTAGTTCAAAATCCTAACAGGAAAAATCTTGACAGATCAAATCTCAACAATCTAAATCCCAAAACTATAAATGATAACAGATAAATAATTTGTTTTGCATTCATTAAGAATAAAATACTTTTCCTGTGATATTATTCTTGATTTTTAAGAAATTTAAAATAATTTGGAGAAAATCCACACCAAAACATTAAAAAGTGTCAGGTGATAGAAAAAATAAACTCAGGACTGTATATAATGATCATGCAAATAGAACTTTAATAGATTATTTTTGTGATATTGAATACATTTTATCTTTTTAAGTATTTTAATAACAGTTCATTCTTGATACAGAATAAATTATTTAAAATCAATCTTTTATAATGCATTTTTTATTTGGAAAATTACTTAAAAATCAAGTTTTATACAAATAGTTTCACAATGAAACTAACACTGTCTAAATTTTAATTTGTTGACATTTTACATTTTTGTGATTTTATTTTGTTGGAATTTTGTGCAACCACCAGACATATTCACATTTCTGATAAGTTTGATATTATGAACGGCAATTATACATATAAGTTGATTACCTTTTTTAAAAAAAATATATACAAAATTTAATTGAATGTAAATTACTTGAAATATTGTTTAATTCCAATCTAAAATGTTTCTTAAATTTAATAACTATAGTAAATTTACTGTTAAATATTTTATATAATCCAAATATTATGATGTAAAAGTTTGTACAAATAACTTTTACTAATGTGTTTATCAAATAATTTTTTAGATTATCAAAATATTTTTTTGACATTAAGATAAAAATTGCACAAAAAAGTTTATTTTGCTTTCATTTTTGTATTTTGATAGATTAATATTTTTTTATATTATATTATATATACTATTGTAATTTCATTGTGTGTGTAATTACTGGAAATCTTAAAATAAATTAAAAAATATTAGTTTTTATCTATTAAATTTTGTCTTATTTAAATATATGATGTGATTCAAATTTGCAATGAAAACCATTTTGTTAATGTAAAATCTTTTTTTATCACTATAACTCATCTTAGATCATGATAAACTGATTTCAGAATACTTGTTGCACCCCATTAATCTACAAATGTTAAATAAAAATTCAAGAAAATACAATGGAAAACTTTTGCATGAAAAAGCTTCCATTTATTATATTTATAAAGTGTAAAGAAAGAAAAAAAAATGGGGAGAAATAAAAAAACAATTATAGTATTTCTTTACAGTATACCTTCAATGTATTTAAAAAATAAACAGAAAAATTTTAAACTATACATATGGATTTTTGACTGTAAGAAATGTTTACAGAAATTTATGTGCAAATTCACAATATGTCAAATGAAAGATTTATGATAAAAGCTGCAAAGCAATGACAAAAACGTTATTAACATTAATAAGATTAATTTGTTTATAAAATATATTTTTTTCACAAAATCTTTTATTTCAAAAATAGTTAATATAATGAAGATACAAAAGTAAAAAAATCAGTTTTCATTGGAACAAATTTTGAGTCAAAAAACTGTTGTGACTATTAAAAGAGATTTTTAATTTATTAAAAGATATAATTTACTACTATGTATATAATTAATAATTTTCAACATTAGTTAAAATAAAACAAAAAATTAATTAATTAATGACAATATTCACTGGTAAATAAAAATATAGATGAAGATTATAGCAATTTTTTTTTAATATTACCCCCCCTCCCAAGTTTCTTTTGATTTTGAGTTAGAACTTTTTGGATAACTTGGGTAGTTATTTGTCTTACTTATTTTTCTCATTTCTTAATTGTGAAATGAATATGTTTTCTTATTCTTATTATTTTAATGGCTATTTTATTTAAATATCAAATTACAAATTTTTATACTGTTAGTTTATAAAACGAAGAATGTAGATTGACACAATCAGAAATTTAGACCCAAATGCAAACATTTCTGATTTTTGTTTATGACAAAATGTGCATTTTAAATCACAGTTTGTTTGCAATTTTTAAAATCTACTCCATCTTTTTTCTTCTCATCTTTTTATCTGTAACTATAGAAAAAATGAAAAAATACACTTTTCTTTAGATGATTAAAAAAAAAAAAGATATTCATGACAAACATTTTTTTTTTCTTCAAGTAGTTAAATTTCATTACAAAATAATCAGATAGAGGAAATAACTGTGGTTAATGAAAATGTAAACAAAAAAAGTGTTCAATGTCTTGAACTAATTCATAAAAACATTTAGGGAGTATAATTGAAAGTATTACAACATACAAAACATAAACTTTCATTTGAGACAAGAAAATAATCAGATTGCAACCATCTAATTTTGTACATAATTCATTTAAAAAGTAAGACTAAATCATTTAAAAAAATAAATAAGAAATAAAAAACCCACAGATTCAAACATATAATAAGTAATAGTAGAGAAATATTATTTTCCACCAGACCACCCCCCTCCCATATGATTATTCTAAATTATCTTCAATATGCATGCACTTGTCAACAATAATCCCTTTCTCTTCAATCCAGACCCATCTCTATAAGCATGAACAATCAGTCAATAAACATCAGATGAAAGTGCCAAACAAATCTGATTAGTTACTGGATGATGGCTTTCTTCAACAAAATGTAATTTTTTTGCTATCTTCTATTCATATTATGGGCACCTGATTGGCATTCAGATCTGATGACCTACTAATTTTTCATGCTTATAAAGTTGATTCAAAGTGAAGTGAAAAATTACTGATGTAAAATGCAAATAGATATATTCTTAATATGATTTACGAGATATATCTTTATGTGACATACAAAACTCAATACTTACTTGATAGCATTTAATTTAATAAATTGGAACACTTTGTAATAACAAGAAAGTTTTTATCTGATAAGTTAAGACATAATTAATAATTTTAAATTGTGATGACTCTTAACAAAATTTCTTCAGCCTTTAAAAAAGTGATTTTTACTAAAAAAATATACATACATACATATTTTTCAATGAGTACTAGATATTAAACTGATTTATCTAATAAAATGTTATTACTGCAATTATTTAACTATACACAATATAAACAATATTTGAAATATACAGTATAAGCAACAATATTTTATATCACTTTTTAAAAAAAAAAAAAAAAAACCAAACAAGCTATAGTACAATTAATACTTGCCACATAACTATTAAAAACACACGTACTGCACAAGAGATCAAGAAAATGTGCATTCATTAGGAAGATGGCAATTTAAATAATAATGAAGCTGTCCTGTATTTACAAACATGCAAACATGACCATTAAGAAATTCAAATGGCATTTAAATATCAGCAAGTATAAAATTTAAATATCCATTATTCGAGTCCTATGTTTATTTTAAGATAAAGAAAATAGTATTTATGATTTCTTAATAGTGATGGTATTCATGCAGCATATATTTTCCAACATGCAAATTAATTTGTGCATTTATTTAGCTTCGAAACTGGGATATATCACAGTCTGTAAAGAAGAAAAAAAACCTGTTAAAATTATATTTTTAATTTTTTAAAATATACGGTCTAAATATACAGAAATTTAAATTAAATATGGCAGTACCGATAGTTTTTTTTGGATGGAATTCACACATTGATATATTATTAATATAAAACTGCCATCTTACGAAATTTACTTCTCAAAAATTACACAAATTTGTATAAGTAAACTTTTACCCTCATCCCAAAATCAATAATAAATAGTAATATGAAATTTAGAGATATGAAACAAAATTCCATATTTGTATACACAATTTTTTCGCCCTTAATAAATAACATTTTTCATCAAAAATATTTTATATTAATTCTTCTTAAATAAAATGTATTGAGTCACAAACTTGATGAATAATAAATATATATTTCCAATTCTTTATATATAAATAAACATAACCATTATTCCTTAACCAAGTGAGGGTATATTTAGAAAAAGAAGTAATTTCATGTGTACAATGACATTAAAAAGTTATTTCTGAGATACTGTTTCCTCTTTTGAATGTCTTTCATCAAATTATCACTGTTATATATATATAAAATTAACATCTATATAAGAAGAAAAAAAAAGAAAAAAAAATCAATCCTGATCCATTGGCTCGGATTCCCTTGATCTTGATGTTATAGTATTTTCAAGTCTTGTTTGTGAATGAAAAAAACCTTGAGGTGTCTTTGATAAAGATTCTTTAATTAGTTTATCAGATTCTTTTGTTTCTTTGGGTGAAGATTCTTCATTCAGCCTATGTTCATGAATTTCTGATATTAAATTAGATTTTCTATTTGTTGAGTCTTGATGAGAAGTAAATGAAGATTCACTCAAACATTTTTCATGTTCTGTTTTTTTCTTGTCACTTTCTGTCAACTCATCAGTTTTCACCAAATTATCCAAACTGTCTGAAATCATTTCTGGCATCTCTGAAGCATGATGAGTATCTATTAATTTAGGTTGATTTAAATTAATTAAAAAATAAGATGGCAATATATATTTTTTAATTTTAAAAAATAAACATATTAATAAGCAGAATAAAAAAAAAAAAATTAAAAGCACCAACATTAGTATGATTTAAAAAAATGGAAATAAACAATCATGCCAATTAAAGAATAATAAATAACATGCCTAAAAAAATGCAAACTCGAGTTTATATATGCTAACAATTTAATAATGACACTCTGTAAAGCATATTCATATTTTTTAACTTGAGACTTACTTTCTAACAGCCCAGAATTAAAATTAATTTTTTAGCAATATAATTTAAAATGAATATAAATTCAAATAAAATGGCTAAAATAAATACACAAAGATGTGCAAATATATACACACACATACGTAAATGAATATTTGCATAGAAATTTAAAAATTACTAATAAATTCTAAATACATTACAAGTCAATATAATATGATAAATTACTAAGCAATTAAACCTCAGTATAGTTTAGCAAAAAAAAATTAAATAATAGCTCATAATGTACTCACATATAAACACACATTGATAATAACTTGCAATCTTTGAATTGATGACAATTTTTAGTGACTGAATGTTTCTAAATAATTTTTTCTATATATATTTAAAACATTTAAACAAATTAATTAACTACATAATGTCATTAAAGGTATAAATTAAAATTACTTTTATAAAATTTGTGAAAAAAATGGGTAAAAATAAATTATTAAAAATTGTCTTTTTATGACAACTTGTCTTACAAAACTGATGGCAAAAAAGTAAAATTAAGAATAATATCTGAGTTATATTTAATCAAAAAATTAAATAATCTTCACTCTAAACTTAGTAATGCCAAAAAAAGTAGAATTTACAAATTAAAACTACACATTTTCTTATCTATATAAACCACTAAAAAAATAGCACTTCAAAAAGATTTCTAAATTTAACTTTTTCAACTTTTAAATATTCATTAGCAATTTATCTATAATTATAAAATGTTAATATTTTCTTTAATATTAAAAAAAATTAGATAAAAAAAATATTTAAAAAATATAAATTCATTTTATTTATTAAGAAATAATGCTTTGCAAAAATCAAAAAATCTAGGTTCTCTAATTTATATACTGTATAGATAAAAATGAAATACTATATACAAAATAGTTATTGAACTTGATAGTGTATTTAATTAATAATTCAATAAGTCAGCATTATTGTTATTTATTTTAAGCAGTTAAACTGATTTTTTTTTTTTTTCAAAAACAAAGAGCAGAAAACACTTTATTTAAGCATCTAAAAGATATCACGGTCAAGTGATAAAATTCATTTTAGTTTTAAAAAACTTTATACCAAAATAAATAATAGTTATAAAAAAACAACAACACACATATACTTCACACACACACACACACACACAAAGACATTCACTTTTACTACATCAGCTTATTGCTCACATTTAGTATGAGAAACAGAAAGAAAACAGAGCTGAATTCTCTTATTAACATTAGTAGTTTTACCTTGATTAATATGAATTTCAGATTGTGTATCAGAATCTTCAAGAGAATGTTGTAAAGACTGAGATGAATTTGTTTTCATTAATGAATCTTCTACCTCATCTTTATTTTCTTCCTCCTCACCATCTTTAGATACAGATTCCATAGTATCAATTAAAGAGTCCGACGGTAACCCAGAGTCATCACTATCTGATTCACTTTCAACACCACTGTCAGGATTGTTATTCAATTTATTACTATCATCAATATGGGCACAGGGCACACCATCTAGAGTATCTGAATCTCCTTGATTAAGATTAGCCTGGTTTGCACTAACTGCTGATGGCCATGATGTAATAGAGCTGCTACTATTATTTTGACGTGATAAATCAGGAGTAAGTCCTCCATGATTTTCAATTCCATTATATATGCTACTATCACTCAATAAACCATTCACCATGGCACTACTTTCATAAGATGGACGCCTAGATAACAAAAATATATATATGAGGAAAAATTACAAACTTTTATTTTAAAAATAAAATAAATTAAATTCTGTATATAAAGCATAAATAACAAAACACATGTACATTAATGTGTTAACACAGATTTTTTTAAAACATTGATTTACATATGTTTTGTTCTTTATACTTTTATTTTATAAATATTAATAATTGATTAAAATAAATATAAAACTAATGTTATCAAAATAACATATTATAAGCATATTGAAATATATTCAAATGAACTGTTAAATGTTGGTTATAATTATAATCATATATATAATGTTATTAGAGATTTTAATACAAAATATATGAATAACAATTTTAATAATAATATTGATTCTCCTGCTAATAAAAAAATATGGATATCAATACTATATATTTCGAATGATCAAGTAAATTTTATAAGGAAAATTTATAAAAGTATATGTGATATTGCATTTTACACACCTCCTACATTAAACAAATTAATAAATAACTCTATAGTGTCATTTATAAATGGATATGTAGTAATAGTGGATATATAGGTAAATCAAGATGTACCTTGGAAAAAAAACTAAAGAGCATTTGCTGTTATTAAAACAGGTTCAGAAATCGAAACATACTTGTAAAGTAGATAATAATATTTCAGCATCTGTTTTTTACAACCTTATGGTATTTATTGTTTTGACTTCAATTTTAGTAATGTAAAAATATTGCAAATTGAAAAAAATAACAATAAAAGGAAAATAAAGAAAGCTATGCTAATATACAAATACAAACAAGACTTAATTAACAGGCAGGCAGCAAACATTAAGATCAAGGAATCGTGGGAAGATTAGCTTTCAAAGTGTTAGTTGAAAAAGATTACTAGGATAATCGAAAAGCGCTCCTAAGTGGATAAAATTTTTAATTATCTAATTACTGTATTTATAAATATTTAATTATAAAATTATGTATATTGCTTTGAAAAAATACAGCCATCCAATAATAATATTATTACATATATACACATATGTATTCTTGAGGCGAAAAACCCCTTCAATTAAAACTCAAATGTCTAATAATTCAAGATTTACTAATTGTATTCTTTACAATAATTATGAAAAAATAATACACTTTGCAAACAGAAATATTCAATTTAAATAAAATTAATTCCTATTAAAATGTTTTATTTTATTTTTGGTATGCAATTAAATACTGTCACCAATTAAAATTTTAAAAAAAATCACTAATCAAACTTTCAATGTCTCAAATTAAAAATTCAAATTTTATTGCCTCTCTCTCACTTACAAAAAAAATCACTTAAAAAAAGTTTCTGAATAAAAATTCATTACTTAAATTGGAATAATTCTATTTTAAACTAAGAATAATTTATATATAGAAGCAAATGAAGACATTCAAAACATATTCATTATAATAACTAAAAAAAAACATTTCCTTTATAATTTTAATAATGATTTGAAATTATCACCTTTAAATAATTTACAATACAATTACAAATCTTTCTTTTTTGTTGTTAGACGTAAACCCTTTTTAACTGAAAACTCAATCTTCTTGCCAATCAAATATTACAACTCTAAAATATGGTATAAGAAATGCATTATAGTTAAAGAATCCTTTACATGATAACTGATAAAAAAAAATACAATTATTGTTATTCTAAAACGCATAAAAAACAAACATTTTAAGTGATTGTGCTTAACAGTTCTATATGTCCACATTTTCCAAATTTCCAGGATAAAATAACATAAATTACAAGAAATTAATGTTAAATAAATAAATCTCATTCTAGTGAATAATATGAATCTGCTATTACGTTCTAAAATATTATTCACAATACAATCAATTATTTATTTTAATCTTCAAAATTTATCAAGATATAAAAAAATTGTTTGATTGAAATACTAAAAATTCCTGAAGTGATTTATAGGTGATGGAAAAAATAATCTGATTACTTGAAAGTAATGACTTTGCTGCTATTTTGACTTTTACCTTCTGAACAATTCTTATATAATAAATATATAAATTTATCATCCTGTAGTATGATGATTAAACAATGGTTATACATTTTTAAATATTTCATTTACTCATATTAGCAAATGCCAATAAAAAATGTACTTTTTTTTTCTTTATTCTTAAAAGACTTTTATTCAAAATGCCAACTATCAATTTTGAGGTACTTTGGTACTAAAGATGCAACGTAGGGGAGATAGAAGGCCTTTTCACACCCACAATAAATGTGTAATGTCATGATGATGTCAAATTGAAAGAAAAATTAAACCCTGCGAGTATATGTGTGGAAATGGGTTTTTATCTTTATCAACGCAATCTTTTTTTTTTGTAATACTTCGACATTTTCAATTATTATCCAGATTTCTTTCTGCCATACTTAATGATATAAAAGAAATGGTTCTGCCAGGATAAAACCCTAATAAAAGTCTCATAATTAATATGTATTTTTTTTTTTTGTGGTTTTTGTTTTTATTTTGGTTTGTTTATATATAAAAAAAACATTTACTAGCAGTTCTATTGAAAATCCCAGCATACCCTGCAATCACGTACTGCATTTTCGGAGGGAAATTTTTTAGTAAAGATCTCATTTTCTGTGGTAATATTAAATGGCTTATTTCAAGGTGACAATTCCTGTTATATATTACAAAGTAAATATCATATGAGTATACTTAATGTGTTTTTATAAATATTATTTAAAAACCACAACCATTTATTATTTGTTTAGTAACAATTTTTCTGTGAAATGGTGTCATTTCATTAAGATCGCAAATCACATTTTTTTTTGCTTTCAAATGTCATTCTAAAAAGTTGTTAGTGTCCAACTTGTACATATTTGAATGTCCAATTAAAAACCAAAATCATTTACTGTTTGTTTAGTGCGTATTTAAACTAACAATTTTTTTGTGTAATGCCATCATTTCATTAACATTGCAAATCATACTTTTTTTTTTGATTGCAAATGTTGTTCTTAAAAGTTGTTAGTGTTCAAGTCGTATATATTTGAATGTCTTGTTCAAAATTATACATTTCTTATTGAAAATGAAATATGTTTATTATGTTTTTACTTTTAGTTATTTTTAGTCCTGCAATATGGAGCATGTATTAGACCTACTGTGCCTGTTTCACATTTGTATCAAACCCTCCGATAACTTTGAAAATCTTTCCAAAATATCATGTGCAAGATCCCCACTGTACACATTTTTTTTTTTTGCCAAAAAAGTCGTGTACAAGATCTATGTATACGTTATTTTTGTCAGACCCCAAGATTTCAAAGTTATCAGCGGAATGATATGAATGTAAACAGGCGCAGTGCTCCATGTTGCAGCTCTAATACCAAAGTACCAATTTTGATATACCATTTTATATTTAACTATCAAATATTTTTAATTTCTGTTTAATTATTTTTTACTTACTTTATGGTTATTATAAACATTAGAGTATATATAATGTATATTCCATATATAAGAACGATTGCAAATTTCAGTAAATATTAATATTGCAAGTCATTGGAATGCTTATAAAAAAGTACTAGGACTATGATTATCATTAACAGTGATTGAACATTGTTTGCCACATAAAGATATTGTGAATATTTAGCATTAAAATAGTAATTTAAGCTGCATCCAATATTAGTACTCAAAAAAGTCTCATAGGGAAATTATGAATTTTCACCATTTTTGAACTAAATACAAAAATCTTTATATATAAAAAAAAAGACTGATACAAGACACATAGATGTGGGATTAGCTTAATATCATCAATATAATTAAAACAAACCAATATTTATTTATAAGCCAAATAAAGAAAAATAATGATATCAATTCAAGAAGGCCTTGGGTGCAGCATATGTGATATCCTCATCACACTAGATTTATTTGAATTTTTCTGATAGCTTCCCATAATAAGCTATGATAACAATCTTTTTCACTTCAAAAAATAGTTACTAATACTTGTGCATTAATTTAATATTTAATACACAAACACATATATATAGTTTATTAATGAAAAAAAAATTTAATTTTTAAAAAAATTATAGAAATAATATTACTTAAATTGTTCATATGTAATAGTGGAATTCTATAATGTAAAGTAATGCACAACACATAGAAAGCAATAAAACATTCAAATTCTCTACACATATAATTATATTTCATCTTTAATAATTTAAAATACATATCTAATTAATAATTTTGTCTTTTTGAGTTAAAATTTATAAATTTAAAAAATTAATTATTAGAATTTGAAATCTGAAAACCAACTTGTATAGATAATTAATACTATCACTATTTACAGCATTAAAATAGATGAAAAAAAAATTACTTTATTTGTGATTTGAACATTTAAAAAGAAAGTTTAGTTAGTCTCTGATAAATAAGTATATGTAAATTTGTTTTACATGAAAAATGCTTGTAATTTGTTTAAACAGATTAATCCATGAATATTTTTTTTTCATAATTCATGGTTAATAAAAATAAATAAATCCTTTTCAACACTTGCAGACTTTAATTTGCATTCACTTAAATTATTTTTTTTATATGCAAAATATAAATAATCACTCAATTATTATCTTTTTGAAACTAAAATTATTAGCTTAAAGAGATGATTAATTAGGTTATTAAATTTATTCTATAAACACTATGAAAGCATTAAGTTTGTTATACTTTAATGTAAAGATAAATTCCAATTACTTTAAAATATCATCTTCAGTCTATTCAAAAATTTGTAGTTAATTAAAAAAGCTGAAATGTATCTTCTGAAATGTTTAATCTACATAAAGACAATAAATAGCACTTGTGATGTGTGCCATTATAGAACAATAATTTCATATGCTGCAAATAACTTTTTTAATTTAAAAAATATATTTTTATATCTCATAGTATTAGTTTTATAATGTTATAAACTTATTAAATGATATTTCAATTTATCATTGATGAATAAAAAAGAAAAATATGGTCGACATATATTTTTTGATTTTACTAGAACTAATTTTGGAGTTAAAAATTTATATTCAAATGTAGATTAACTTATTGTTAACAATAACATTAGTTTTTTTATTATAAAATAAATCTGTTAAGTTTAAAAATTGTTAAAATTTTGCAAGCAAACAAGATACTTTAATTTTATTTAAAATTAATCTATCTTCCCCCCCTCCCCCAAGAAAATAACATTAATGTTTGACCCCACCCCCAAAAAAAAATTAGATTTAATGAGCGTTTAAAATATTATCAATGCCTCATATATTGAACTTTGCAATCTATATTAGATTTTTTTTTTACTCTCATCTTTCAATTTTTTTTCTAAATAATATTATTCAAAGATTTAAATATCTTAAAAAAATTTATAAGATAAATTATTAAAAATAGAATGAAAAATGATAGTGTAGTCTTATTATTTTAAAAAGAATTCAATGATACAAATGCAGATTTGATATTAAGGATTGGAACAGAAGAATGATACATATTCTGCAATAAAAAAATTATATGACCATTTGATCCAATCCAGAAATAAAATTGCTATTTCAGAACTAATCTTTCTCAGATACAAAATTTATATCTAAGAACTTGAATATGATTAAAATAACTCTTTTGAAAAATTGGCTTTAAAAAAAAAAAAAGACATTAATACAGAGTTTGTATAACTGTAATCTTTAGATTATTTGCTATTACTTAATAAAGATTTAGTAATAAGTATATGTCTAGTAGAAACAATAGTCTTTTCTGAAAGACACAAAACTTTGATCTCAAAGTTCAAATGTTCATCTAAACAATTTGTTGAAAGAAAGATCATCTGAATCTGATTGAAATTTGAAAATAGATTTTATTATTAAACATCACATGATCACCATCTCTTATACTAGCACATAATTGTTATTAAACAAGGCAAAACTCTCCATACAATAGTGCCACTCTGTGCCAACCAGAGTAATCAATGGATGCCAGAAGGCTCATACATAAAATTCCTATTTAGTGCCTACTAATCCAATATCCCCAGATGGTAATACAGCATCTATTGAGCCACATCATTCGATGGCGCTGTTGCTACGCTAAAGCACATAAATATACTGTTTACAAGGCCGCTCATAGATCTTACGGCCTGTAAACTGTTCAAACACTAAGATGTTGAAGTGCATCCTTACCCCAACATCTCTAGCATGTTGAACATTATTAGCGACGAATATACGACACTCTTGCTAGACATTACTCTTGACTATTGTACAGCGTATGATATGGTTTCTGTACTTGTAATGACGAAAAGTCTATTGAACGGATTTTTTTTTTTTTGCTTCAATGTATTGTAATTGATATGAGTTGGTAAAAATTGTAACGAATTGTCAAACGCCCCTCCTTTCGTTGTCAGGGGTCAGAATTGACGAAATGAGGAGTGTAAATCACGATTCGGCAAAGTGCACGATCAAGTCGCGCACTTTCCGAGACTTTTTTGAGATCAAAACAACAGTTCAATGGCCGACAAACGTTCGGTGTTATAGTTTTGAGATTGACCTGCTACAGAAGGCAAATGCGCTGGCCTTCCTTCAACCCCAAAAAAGAAAATATTAGACACAGCCAGAAAAAAAAAATTGTCTTTTGTGGTGGTTTAATGAAATTAAGGTGTCAAACATCTGGAATGGAAGGTCCATCGCGTCAATGGCGATGAAGGGGTTCCATTCGCTCATGGGATGGGTTTTGAGGGCTGGCTGGGAATCACTTTATCCCAAGCAGTATGATTAATTGATTCTTGAAGACTGGATCAGCTTACAGTGAAGCGTATTACAGCTGACTTGGAAAGGTGTCAAAACGCCGCCGTAAGGAATATGACCACAGGTCTTAGAGAGGTCTGACGAGAAAGCCTTGTTTCTCAATAAACAAAACAAACCAAAAAAAGTTTCTTCAAAAACAATCAAAAAAGACTTGGTTATAAAAAAAAAAAAACCAAAAAAAAAGTTGTTTCTTTAAAAAAAAGTAAAAAAAAAGAGACCGGACAAAAAGAAATAATGTTTTTTTGTTTAAAAAAAAAGACGGAATATTTTTAAAAGCAAAAAAAAAAAAAAAAAAAGCATTTTTTGCGGTTACAAAAAAAAAAAAAAATAATAACAAGCAACAAACAAAAAAAAAAAAAAGTAAAAAAATTTAAACCAATCCAAAAATTAAAACCATAAATCAAGCAAATTTGGAAAACAGCCCGGTAACGTTATATCTATTCGTTTTTCACTAGCAACAATGCCATCGAATATACAACCTTCCAGCAGTCACCTTTTATCTCTATTTAACTATAAAGCTATGAGAATGAAATTGAAAACACAATACTATTTTCAATCTAAGCTCAATAGCTTATATAGTCATATGGGTCTGAAATCAGTTCAGCAACCATACATTTTGGTGTCTTTGGCTCTTTAACAACCATAGCCACCAATATCCTATTAGGCAGGATTGGTGTTAAACCACTAAACATCACATGATCACCATCTCTTATACTAGCACATAATTGTTATTAAACAAGGCAAAACTCTCCATACAGTAGTGCCACCCTGTGCCAACCAGAGTAATCAATGGATGCCAGAAGGCTTGTGCATAAAATCCCTATCTAGTGCCTACTCATCCAATATCCCCAGACTAGTTTCTGGCTTGTGGCTTTTGTCAGTGAGGAGCCTTGAATCTGAGAGCACTGCACCTAGATCTTAGGATCTAATGCAATCCTCCAGCAGCCACCTGTATGAAGAGTTTTGTCTTGTAAAAAAGCAAAAAAAATATGAAAGATAATTTGGAAGAAATGTGAAACAAGGAAAATGAAATTAATAAATAATTTTAAGAAAACGAATATTTATGAATATCACTGACAGATAGTTACTGATGATAATGAGTAAATATGGGTGATTACAAGAAGTAAAGAAAAAATTAAAGGTTTTAAACATATGAATTTGAAGAATGAAAAAAATATTTTAAATGTAAGATTGGTAAATGACAAATGTTAATAAAGAATAAATGAACAATTTTTTTTTTTGAAAAAATTGTGGTGACAAACTTGAATGAATATGTATTTAGTTAGAGAAACTATATAAAGTATTCTGAAAAAAATCTTAAGAGGGAATGTAAAAAAAAAAAAAGAAATTGATCAATAATTTAAGGAGAAAAGTAGTTATCAGTTTATGAAAAGCAGAGCAAGAGTCAGAAAGACTTGGTAAAACCCAAATCTCACATTTGATAAGTAAAATTTGTCTTTTGAAAGATAACACATGATGATAAAAATGACATTGTTTTAAAGTTCTAATGTTGATAAATCATACTATCAACGTCTACTATATAATTACTTTGTTAAAATAATTATTATATTGTAATTAAAGACACACAAAAATATATATACAAATATTTAAAAATAATATATCTATTAAGTTTAAAGTCTGCTTTCTGTACAAAGAAATAAGTGCATTTCAAAATGAAATATCAATCTTATATTGTAAAACACTGCCATAATACATTACAATAACTATTGAGGACACTATTGTAATATCTAATATCAAAACTAAAGATATATCATTAATTTAGAAACAACTCAAAATTAACTTAATTTTTTAAAACAAATATCAAAAACATATTTAATAAATTTCTGAGCATACATTTGAAAAAAAAAAAAAGCTACTGGAAGAACATTTTAATTATGCATTTATTTCCTTCTTTATGATTAAAACATATATTGTTAATGTTAATCAATCAATCTAAAAACAAAAGAGTTAATTCCCTAATTCTGAATTAAAATATTTTAATAAAAATCATCAATCCACAATAACAGAATATTATCAAGACGTTTTCCCTAATAATCTTTAAGGAGCTCTAACAAAACAAAAGAAATCAGCTTCCTGAAAATATTTAATTAGTTATTAATTCAAATGCAGCTTTTATTTATTCTCAATATAATAAAAATTTATTTTATGACTACTAGCAATAACTAATCTCAACTAAAGGTATCATTTTTACAACACAAAATAGATGAAAATACAGAGTAAATTTCATTTAACAAAATTCAAGATGAATTCAACAACATACAAATTCCAAAAGTTTATATTTTCAGCAAAACTTTATAGTAACTGGTAGTTCTAATAGTTTAAAATCAACATAATTAACCAAACTGTTATTTACTTCCCAGAAATGATATTTAAAAAAAATGCATAACATAAAACTTCGAATACACCTTATTGTCATAAAAATTCTTTTACTCATAAAAGATTACACACATTGGACAGTATAAAACTACAGGTCATTATTTATATTAAAAGCATTATAACTATATGAGTTAGCAAAAACAATGTATCTGACTTGAATATGCATTTTATAAATAAAGTGTCCAGATTTTTGTAACATGAATTTGGGTTAAAACAACTTTATCGGAAAAAAAAAAAACATTGTTTGAATACAAAAAAATTTTATTTTTAAATAATACAACTATTAAGAAAACTGTAACATTTTTTGTTTAATTTTAATTAATAAATATTTCTGTAATCAAATTAAAATTAAAAACAAAAATAGTACAGGCTGAAAAAAAATTAATATTTTCAAAACAAATTGCTTGCCAATTGGCATCATTCATAGTGAAAGAATTAAGAAAGGTCCACTTTCACAATATTTGAATATTTATAGACTGTTTATCCAATGATAGAACACTATTAAACTAAACATCGAAATTGTCTTCATAAAAGTGCACTTACATTATGTGGAGTATATTCAGAGATATCTAACTTGAAATACTGTTGCATAAATACTGATGATAAATTTAAATTTTTGCAAATTAAAATAGTTCTGCATGCATACTACCATATTCTTAAAGATTAATCAATTCTTAGAATATATTTCTATTTTGATTCTACAAAAATGTCTTCATCCATATTATGCAGATCAGTAAAGCAAAATTCATGTTGATTATTTAAATAATTGCCTCAATTTTGTGGTTATACCAGATTCTAAAATTGATGCTAAAAATGAATAAAAGTTATTGAACTTCAGAAAAAATATAACATCACTAGAATAATAAGTATGATATTTTAGATTTGTTTCCCCTTGAAAAAGCCTATAGAATATTTTATTATGTAATAATGAATATTAATTATATATGTCATATTATGTAAATGAGATAATGTAAAGATTACTGGAACATTAAAATTAAGAAAGAATTGGGAAAACAAATCACATCGTTTCATAGAACTTAAAAGTTATCTGTGACATGTTTATGTTCTTGAAAAAAAGCTACAATAGAGGCATATATCATAAAGATCCAATAGAAATAGTGATCAAATATTGAACATGAAAAAAATTACACTATAATATTTCTCATTGCTTAATGTTTAATTCTGACATTGATAATATTAGGACATATATATATATAATTTTCAAAATCAGCATAATTAATGCCATTTAAAATTAAATAAATTTAACTTAAGAACATAAATCCAGTTGTCAAGATATATTTACTCTCAAGTATGATTCACAGATCAAATCCTAATTACTGCAATATAAAAATTAAGATTAGAATTGGAAATCTAGCTATAAAAAATCTCAAGTCATAAATCATTAAACAAGTCAAAGATCTTCTCAACAAGTAAGTGAATAATATTTGCATTATATCTTGATAATATGATTAATTTTGTCGGTAATAGTGTGAATAACCAAAGAAAATTAAGAATACTATTAAAATTGAATCAATATTAAATTTTGGCTATAGTTTTTTAATTTGTTGAATGTATTCAAAGATAACTCAATATTCTATAAAGAGTCACAAACTCTTATGAATTTAAAATGTAGTTTGCTATGGATCCTGCAATGTAATTGTCAGAAATTTACAAAACTGAAGAACTTCATGTTGAAAGTTACAATAAACAAACCATAATGATGTGAGAAAAATATAAAATTAAATTTAATATTTTCTCTAAAAAAACAATAGGATCTAAAAATAGACCATAGCATATTTAAAGTGAATTAAGTATCCATGGCAATACTTTCTTTCTAAATAAAAAAAACCCAAACTTGCTTACTGAGAGAAAAATGTAGGTATTGGCTAAGACATATAAGAGAAAAAATGTATTTACTCACATATTTTTACATTAAAAGAAATTGATTATTAATTGAAAAATATTTTTAATTATTTCTTAGAGGACTTAAAGAAACTGAACAAGATTTATTGATAATGTTCAAACCATATATTCTTATCATTGCAGCTGTTATTATTATATGATGCATCAGTCATGTGGTAAATAAAAATGCTCAACAACATGGACCAGCTAGCATAGTAAGTTTAATTATTTTTATCTCTTTCTGCTTTAGCTCAAAAATACCATAGTCTTCTTTTCTAATGCCTGATAATTCTTAACTGACCCTGAAATATGAATGTGTGTGATAATGCTCAGTCTCTTTTTAACTTATAATTTTGATAAAAATAAATTATAGTTTTCATATCCTGGAGGTTGCAAAATCATCAAATTTGAAATCAGGTTCTAAGAATCATTAAATTATAAAACTAGGCTGCCACTTGTAAATAACAGTTATCTACAAATGTAAAATACTTTCAAATGAAGAAAGACTGCTTGACTAGGATATTAAATTGTTCAATAATAAATGTGATGTTGCTGAAAATTAATAAGTTAAAAAAAAGAGATGAAGATACAATTAACTTATAATGGATGTATACAATAAAAATCCAATGAAAGCACAATGGAGCAGAATTCATTACAAATAAAAGATGAAAGTCAGCTTTGTAGAGATTGGATGGCATATAAGACAGAATGACAAGATTAAATATTCAGTTTGAAAAGAAAAGAAAAAAGAAATTAAATGGCATTACTACATATTTATATTCCAATTAAATTCTCAATATAACAAAGAAGTAAATAACTTTTTATGAATATATGCAATGTTTTCGATCAAATTAAATGATATCATAAAAATTGCTTGAAGAGATTAGAATGCTACAATTGAAAAATGAATGAAATCTGTCAATATGGAATTAGAAAAAGATGTGGAATTTGATGAAAAAGTTAATAATTGTAACTATTAAAATTTTTAAAAAATCTAAGTCAGAAAAATGGACAGGGAATCATCCAAATAAAAATACATATAGCAAAACTAAATTATATTTTGATTAACAAAAAATATATAAGTTCAAACTCTAATGTGCTAAATACATTCAATTCTGGAAAAAATAATCAATGGCTCAGAGCTGAATAAAATCAAAAATTTCCAATAGATTAAAAATTGATTGTATATATTTTTATGTAATGTCAGACTATTTTAAATAATAATTGTGATGTCCTCTAGCTGCCCTGTTCAATAACTTGTTACAAAAAAAAAAAAAAGGACACTTCTTAACCGTGTTTCAGATCTTTTTATTTAGTTATATGGGAGCTAGAGGGGAGTTCAATTATTATTTAAAATAGACTTGATAAATTTCACATGACATTGTATTTATTCAATATTAAAATATTTATCATTATATATATATTATAATAGTAACTTCTTCCAGTTATTATTATTAACCAAACATACTTATATCTCTAATGAAATAATTTATAAATATAAAATTTATTTGAATATTTTAATATTGAAACAGTAAGGTCTGCTTTGCAGATCTTCGTTTCACCTTTTCTCACCTACTTCCTACCCTCATACCTTAGTTTGAACCCCAATCTATCGTAGTGTGTCTGCAATACACTTATATACCGAAAATCCCGCCTAATTTTAAACCACGAGCACAATGCTCGTATTATATATATAACTTATTCCCAAATAAAATAAAATATTATGAATTATGTATTTGTTCACATAATTTACATTTATTAAAAAGTAAGTTATATAAGTCGTAATTGCGCACACACTATGATATCCATTTTAAAACATATCAAAATTATAAATTGTTAAAGTTATTTTGTTTGAATCTATTTACAAATATATTACCGTCGTAATATATTTTGATTTAAAATAAAATTCATTTAGTAAATATTCGTTTAGTAAATAGATTCAAATATTGCAATTTAAAAAGTAAAATCATTTTCTTTAATTTAATAAAAGTTATTCCAAATATTTCTGTTAAAATAAATGAGGGACAATAGTTTAATTAGTAAATGTTGTATAAGTTTATCTAAAAACAGCAGATGTCCACTTAAGGTTTTCTTTAATTAATAAAAGTAATTTTTAACTAAATCTAGTTTGTAATTCGAATGTCGACAGGGAAATTAACAAAAGAAATTAATTAATGTTGAATTCCTTTAGACATTCCGATGATTTAATTACAGCTGATAAGTCCGATATTTTTGTAATGCTCCAGGGTAGTTCTATTGTTAAATTCTACTATAAAAAGGAGGTTTTTCTTTTGTTCTCCAGTTAGTTAGTTTTTATTCTTCTGATGTTTCTAAGAGAAATCATTCTAAGTTCTATGCTAATAAATTGCTAACCTTGACATGTCAGAGTAGAGGCGTTAAGATGGCTATGTCCCCTCGGAATAGCCAGCCGCTGCTCCATACCATCAAAAGTTATCACATAAGAAACCCCGGAACTGCTGCTGCTGCAAAAATATGAACATTCCAGATTTTGCTGCTGAATTATAAAACCTGCCGAACATCTACCTGCAAATGCTTCTCCAGAGGTAACCTAAATTAACCCAAGAGCTCTTGTGATTCCTAACTAACATGCTATAGCTATTTAACATTGTTTTCTTATATTTCCCATAACTTCATTATGTATTTCTTTAATGTGTTTAAATATACTCAACATTTTGCTCTCTATCCTTGGGTTAATATTTTCTATTTATAAAGCTTTCTTTTATTTTATTATGATAATGTGTCAGAATCGTCTTTGACCGAGTGAACTATCCCCTTTATTGAAAGTAAGACGCCGCTATTAAGGCATATTTTAAATTTATAATTTTCCAATTTTATTATCTTGCAAATCACTCGTTCGAGGGCGATTCTATTCTTTAATATATAATATAATCACATAGTTTAAAATCTACATGTTATTGATTTTAATCTAATATGAGAGTATGTGCGAGGTCAATGATTAAATGTGTCCCTTAATGCATGATTGCGTATATCAATCTATACTTACTTTTCAAACCCGCAAGCATGCATTTTCCTATTTTAATTACCGTGTTCTACTTTAATTACAAAGTTCATCATTGACGTCGAGAATGTGCGGACCCTTTTAAATGAATTTCGGGGAATTTGATTGGGCATTTCTCTTAATCCGAGTAAAACCCATTTAGTATGTTTTTATATACACTAGTCTCGTATTGCTGGTAAATGAATTGGTTGTTGAGACCGCTTTGTTTTATTTTTCCAAGGATTCTTTACACGGCAAAGTCCGTTCTTTTCGCTTATTGCAAGTTTCCAGGCAGAGGGTGTCCCAAATGACACCCCTGGGAATTAAACGCAATCGTCACACAGTCGCTAAGTTTCGGCTGTTCATCAAAATACTTTCCTACGGGTTAGCGGCGAGATGCCCTCCGTAATTATTCCGGATCTTCAATATTGTTTTATTTTATATTTATTTTACAAAGCATCCGTGACTTAAACGTGTCACACCCTCCAACTTTAATAAATTCATTATCAGCAATACTGACCTCCCAATGCAACTCTATTATTATTATTCTCAAATAAATGCTTTGATCCCATTCCCACTTTGTTGCTTAGTAAGCTTTAGTCCGTGCTATTCTCGAAATCAATAAATATTTTAGAACACTTAATTTTCAAATATTTTCTTAAACTTGTATAATTACTCAAAGCACCTCGCACATGTTCCTATCTCGTCAAGCACATTATCGTAATGCTATTAGCCCGAGGAATAGAATATATCACTTTGCTTTATAACCTTTTGTCATTTATTGAAATATAATGCCAACAATTATTTAATACGCGTCCCTGTCTCATATAAGCAGACAGTGGCGTTATATATATATTTATATAAATAAATTGTGTGAAATTATTTAAAACTAAATTTGATCTCTTATTTTATTTGATTCCTATCACTGTCTCGGTCTATATATATATATTTTCTGCATTTCTTTTGTAAATCCATAGACGTTAATTAGCCACCCAAACTTCTTTTAGTATAGAGTCTTTTGTTTCTCCCTGACCACCAGGCACCGGTCAAAGGTTATACTAGTAGTGGCACCAGAGGCGTTATCACGTAGATGGCGCTGTGAAATTTGGACTTTAGATTCGAACTTAGTATCTCTAGAAGGCAACCCCTCCTAGAATGTTCAGTTTTGTGTCTGGGGTTTGAATTCTGCAGTGTGTTAGCGAGATAGACGATTCTGACCGTTACAATATGTATATACATATATACTATTTGTGAAAAACAAAAACAAGTTTTATATACGTAAAAACCTGCTATCGCTTGTATTAATGATCAATAGATGGAGCTTTACCAAGATCTCCAAACAAGCGTATTTGTTTACATAAACGTCAGAGTCAATATTCACTGTCTCTTTCATTTTGCTCCACCCTCAGATCAGCTGATTTCAAGCTGATTTGCTCTCATCAGTGAGGGATAGAAGTTAGAAACTAGACCTAAATATTAACTCCAAGCGTTTATGCAAAACGTTTCTATCAGTTTGCAAGCATGAATTTTTTAGACACCTAAATGTCTTCAAACTCAGCCTATCAAACTAGATAGCTATATGGGTCTGATATCAGTTCAGATTCTCCACATAGTGAAAGCTTCTGCAATCTATATCATTGCAAGAAAACTTTAAAGGTACATTTATGAAAAACAAAAACAAGTTTTATATATGTAAAAACCTGCTATCGCTTGTATTAATGATCAATAGATGGAGCTTTACCAAGACCTCCAATCAAGCGTATTTGTTTACATAAACGTCAGAGTCAATATTCACTGTCTCTATCGCTTGTATTAATGATCAATAGATGGAGCTTTACCAAGACCTTCAAACAAGCGTATTTGTTTACATAAACGTCAGAGTCAATATTCACTGTCTCTTTCATTTGAGACAGTGAATATTGACTCTGACGTTTATGTAAACAAATACGCTTGTTTGAAGGTCTTGGTAAAGCTCCATCTATTGATCATTAATACAAGCGATAGCAGGTTTTTACGTATATAAAACTTGTTTTTGTTTTTCATAAATGTACCTTTAAAGTTTTCTTGCAATGATATAGATTGCAGAAGCTTTCAGTATGTGGAGAATATGAACTGATATCAGACCCATATAGCTATCTAGTTTGATAGGCTGAGTTTGAAGACATTTAGGTGTCTAAAAAATTCATGCTTGTAAACTGATAGAAACGTTTTGCATAAACGCTTGGAGTTAATATTTAGGTCTAGTTTCTAACTTCTATCCCTCACTGATGAGAGCAAATCAGCTTGAAATCAGCTGATCTGAGGGTGGAGCAAAATGAAAGAGACAGTGAATATTGACTCTGACGTTTATGTAAACAAATACGCTTGTTTGGAGGTCTTGGTAAAGCTCCATCTATTGATCATATATACTATTTATTTATATATATGTAAACTTTAAACAATACATATATTAATGTCAAGTTTTTGAGTAAAATACCAGATTTGAAGTTGAAAAATAAATAATTTTATATATATATTTTATTATTAAATCTTAATGTATATTGAACAATTAATATATGAATTAAGCATCAAATTGTAACAATATACACAAGGAGATTCTTTCGTTCTCTTGTTATTGGAGAGAAGAAAAGAAAATCATTTCTCTTTAAATAACTTTTTCTTTTATAAATATTACTGTTCACAGTTTGGAATTTAAATATTAACTTTTTTAAATTAAGATAATCTATGGATTAAAAAATCTGTAAGGAAAATATTTTTAATTTTCTATTAAATCTTAAAGGAATAGCAATATAAAAAGAATATTTATTTGAGTTTTGGAAACTACGTTATTCTAATACTTCATTATTTTTTTTAAATATATATAAATTTAAGATAATTATATATATTAAGGATAAAACAATGTGCAGTGAGTAGTATAATTATTATATCGTAAAAGGTTTCAAAACCAACTTACATGTTATTTTGAAATATTAATTGAAAAGAACGTCTAATGATAATAGAAAAATGGAGATTAAGAACATCATCACTCGAAGAATATTTACTTTATATTATATCAATCAAATCATTGGATATTATTAACAGTTTATCAATTAAGGATAAATAAAATCATCATTATACCAATGGATTAATAATATACTTCGTAAAAGATCTTCATTAGGATTATGAACTACAGACTTAAATACCTATTCTCAACTCTGGAAAATAAGTTTTCTTTATTATTTATTTATATATATTATAATAATGCTTATATTATTTTAATATGTTTATTATTATTATCATTATTTTAATTTCAAATTTGACATCACATTATTATATCTTAATGGGAATATTTATGTTTAATATTAAACATAAATTAAAAGTTTGACAAAACTCATCAAAAATTAGATGAAGAATACAAAAATGGTCACTATTTAACAGATATTTAAAATAAGTTTATTATATATATATATTATATAATATAATAAACATTATATGTATTGTATTTATTATAAATGCATATAATATATAAGTTGTACAATTGTAAATAGTACTTATATATTAGTAATTATAAAATAATAGAATAAAGATTGTAAATAGATTAATATTATATAAATGATTAATTTTTGAATCTAGATTTTATTTTATATATCTGTTAATTTAAATTATATTCTTAAATTATAGTTTATCATAACACAGAATTTTATCATAGCGTATTAAATAGGAATATTATTTATTAATATTTTATTATGGTAGAATTCATTCTTATTTATTTATTAATATTTTATTTATCTTTTACATTATATTTTTTTTATTGTTTATTAAATATTGAGTTATTAACTGGATCTCTTTGTCTAATCATTATTGAATTATATTATGTATATGCTAGTATTATAAATATCATATGAATATTAATTATTAGTTAATGCTTATATAAAGGCATATTAAATAATAACTTGTTTTGAAATTATCCCTGAAAAAAGCTAATTGCAAATTCTCCATGAGTTTGAATATCGTGGCATAATGGTGACTGAAAGAGGAATGAAAGATGGATGAACTAGTCTAAATTATATTAAAACTTAGTTAAAAATTATTGAGCTAGCATAATAAAGATAGATATAATCATGGACTTAGTATTTCATCGATTCATTTCTAGCACCCTACCTGAAGACCCAAAGTCCGATTGTAGTGAAATACATATCCTCTTTCTAGTGAATTTAATCATCCCGTTATATTTAACAAGACCAACTTAGACTTTAAATATAACCCATTCTGTTATATTTGGCGAACCTATCTGTGAAGCATTAAGTTAATGATTTCCAAGCATTAAATATATCCGTTCTGTTATATTTGACGCATCAACTGGGATGATTAAATGCCATTCATACACATTTTGCTGGTTCAAAAAGTAGCAATTCATCAATAAATTTTTATATGAAATATAGCAATATATGAAGAAAAGATATAATTAAAAAAATTTGCATTTTTGTATATATGAATTGGTAAGGGATATATTAAAAGAAACAGGTGAAGAAATAGAAAAATATTTAGAAGTTATATACCAAATGTCTAAATGATAAAGATGTACCAGATGATTGGAAGAATGCAGTAATAATATTAATATTTTAAAAAGGTGATAAGGAAGATGTAGAAAAGAGAAACAATAAATCAAAGAACACGGGTTAAATTCAGCAAAACTTTGACCTAGCAGAAGACTTATAATTGAAAATGGTAATGACTATTAAATGCTAAAACCATAAATTCTTTAAATTTATTTATTTGGATATACACACCTTAGTTGGACATTAATAAAACATTTAAATAGCAGAAAATAATCTTACCATATTAATCTATCATCTGATTATCTAAAAACTGATTTTTCTAAAATACTTTCAGTTGCAAGAAATTACATGTTAATTAATGAGTAACTAATACTTTTCATATATTGATCCCATATGTTCTTCCTCATCATTTGATAAAGTTATATTATTTATGGTTAAATACAAGTGATATATACTAAAATAGTTTTGATACAAAAATTATCAATAAATGATAATATCATCTATAATTTCTGATCCCCAATTCAATTCTTGAAAAATTCTTAAGATTAAAATCCAAATTAATAAGAGATATAATCTAACCCAAAGTACAACTTTAAATATACTCTTCACAATAGTATATTTAATGCATTTCAGAAGCACATAGTCAAAATAAATCAAGTTATAAAGAGACTAAACACCAATTTCTCAAAAGATATAACAAATGATCAATTGATACCATTCTTCCTAAAACAAAAAAGAATGCAACTACAATAAAGATTAAATAATCCTATAATTACTTTAAAATTATCATCATATAAGAAATACAATATAAAATGAAACAAATAATAATACAATAAGATCAACAGTAATGATGTCTCTTTGAGAAGTCAATGATATTCAATGTTATTTTTTATTTTCCAAAATACCTATAATTCATATACAAAAGTAAATAATCAGTAACATTCCCAGAGACCATTTATCAGGATTCACAAAGAGTCATCTTTTAAATTGTCAGCTCCCATAAACTGAGATTTCTTTAAAAATTCCAATAGTTATAAGGTTTATGATAGTCCTTCCTTTATATTTAATGTAAAAGGTACAACCACATCACAATTCATAATATTTTTTAATGATGTAATTAGCACACTTAAGTTTATAAATTACCATTAATCATGATAAAATCTTATTGTTTAGATAAGGAAGCTAATAGCAAGTGGTGAGATTAGAGAGAGGGGGGAAGCAATTTAATACTTTATGAATCTTTTGAGCTTTAATTGAATATTTAAATCATTAAAACGAACTAATTTTTACAATAAATAAAAAAAGGGGATGATCAACAAAATTTATTTGATTCCTTACATATCATTTACCAAGGTATGTCATAATAGCTAATATTGAAATGCTGAAAACAGGTTTGAAGTTTCATATTTAAATGTTATTTCTGATTTAGTCTTCAATCTTTATTACTGTTTCACTATTAATAAAACTCAGTTCCAAAACAATCTTGTCAATAAAGATTCAATTATACAACAAATTTCAAAATTACAATGGCCCTAAAAGATTTGAATTATAAAAGCAAAGAGCAAATTACATATTAATGGTTTTACATACAATATTTTTAGTAACATTAGAATGGCAATTGTATATGCTATTTCAAATATTTTTGTGTCTTGGCAAACATATTTAAATTGTGTCTACAAAAAAAAAATTTATCTCTAAATTACTATCATGCTGCAATGGCAAATAATTGAAATAATTTAATTAAAAAAATGCATTCATTTGTGTTTAGACATGATAAAGATGTGACTTTTGTGAAAACTATTTGTCAGCACAATACTTGGTAAGCAGTTATGCGGCATTCAATGATTGGTGAAAGAAATGTGTGCTTGATTTTATCATTTTTTTAATGAAATAAATTATTAAAAATATGAAAATATTATAAATAAATAAGAAGATGTAATTATTAAAAAAAATGCTTCAATTGTTTTCAAAGAACACATGTTACTACTAGAATTCGATTGCCAAGTTACTTCAATTGTTTTTAAAACAATTTAATATAGATACATATAGATACATGTTTCAGTTTTCAATGGATATCAGCAGTATTCTTAATTCTTTATCTTTTGATAGCCTATTATTAGCACTAGACTTATTAACAGCATTTAAATATTTTAAATTAATCCTAACATTATTGGAAATGTGTAGCTAAAATATCAAGATCAAAAGCAACTTATGCCTCCAGAATTGTGCATCAATTATATGATCTTTTTTATTTTATTTACAATAGTATTAGCAATATCAATCAAATCATAATCAATTTCTTTTTCTATCAACTTAAACTTCTTAAAGATCCTTACTTGAACAAACATTTTGAGCACACACATTGAAGTTTAATGAATATCACATTTTAAATACTTATTAATATTACAAATATTAATACGAAATATGTGTATAAAAGAACAAATAAGTATTACTGACATCATTAAAAAAATGAGATTGAAATGGAATTGACCTGGACATATTGCTAGAAGAAATGATAATAGACGGATAGTTGAAAATCTTATAAGATGGACAAATGAAATAAGAAAGTTTGTTAGTGTGGAAAAGAGAAGCTAGATATCAAGAGAAACGGGATTAAATTTAGAGAGTTCTTCATCCTGCAGTAGATTGACAATGCTTGAAAATGATTGCCAATAGAGACTTAAGTGTCCTAGTTTATAGTATCAAAAGCATGTTATAAAATTAGTCCAAAACACAATGATCAAAGTACTAAAATAAAAAAACATTGATCAGTTATATTAAGAGCTATTTTATTTTAAACTTCAGATGTCACTGAAATAATTAAATGGATTATATATTATAGATAATCATCTCAAAAATTGGTCTTAAGCGGAACAATAAAAGCTAAAAAAAAATTTCAACATTGAAACGTTCAAGTTACAGAAGTAATGTTATCCTACTGAGACTTCCTTTTTATAATATATATGTGTTTGACATAAAACAATTTCACATTTTTCCTACAAACTGAATAGACTTCCAATATTTATTAACTACATTAAGAATACCTCATCATGAACTAGTGCCTCAAATTCTAACACTTTATAGTTCTCCCTTTCATGAAATTAAATAAGTGTTACTATATGAAGAGCAGGTTCATAATCAGGTTTTCTTAATATATAAAATATTAGAAGTCCATAAACTTGTACAGATAAACCTTAAAATTTCTTTATAAAAGTACATATATAGAATAAAAAGGAAATTCTACCTAGAAAAGATAAAGTTCATGCATTTCAGAGTCAATTTCTTATTTAAGATTAAAATAGAACTCTCCAGCATATTGGAGATCTCAAAGGCATCACTCTATATTAACTTTATTAAAAATTAATTCTTCTATCATCATTGATAATCTGATTAATAACAAATTTATTTTAAATTAATATTCAAATTTATTATTTGCTTTTTTTAACTATCATTAATCTTATTTCACTAAATTCTATCATCTGAATTATTAAAACTGTATACACAGATACTTTTATCATATGAATTAACAGTATATTCATTAAAAAGTTCAGTGATTTTCTGTCAATAACATTTTTGTGGCAACACAAAGGGTTTACCATAATTTATATCGGAATACTGTCAACTACAAAATTAATTTTTTGGTATTACTTGTCTGAAACTCTATTGTCTGAAAAAAAAAAAAATCTAGATATACAATTATCAGTAATTAGGCTAAAGCTTGAACAATAAGCATTTATTTATTACATTGGGATTATAATTTTTACCAAAATTCATATTTGGCTTTATTAAAATTGTATGTGACTTGCCACATATTCCTTTTTCAGTAATTTAATCTTAATAACTGTAGTAAAGAATATAAAAAATATAAATGGATATTTTAAAGTAATTTATATATTTAATTTTCAATGTTTTCAATCATATATTATTTTTGCATGTGTAGCTAAAGGATTTCCTTCCAATTTCTTTAAGAAAATAATTAACTTTGTTATATTAATCAAGTTTAATATTTTATTAACTTATTTTAAAATTGTCACTTGTATTTTGTATTGGGCATTATTCAGTTTTATGATAAATTCCAATTTTATCTTAGTAATTTATGTAAATGAGTAGTAAAAATGTTATTACCATGCTGTAACAAATATTTTTGAATGAAATTGTAAAGTATTTAAAAACATGCAAAATATTTTTAATAATAAAAAAAAAAAAGTTAAAAAATTAACTTACTGAGACCCAGGCAGAATTGTGCTAACTACTAATACATTCTGTAAAAAAAAATAAAAATCCTTACTATTATATAGAAATAAAAATTATTTTTTAACAATTAAAATAGTGATTTTGTTTAGGTAAAAAAATTTAATAATGTATGTAAAAAATTGACTGTCAAGCAGTAGATATCATTAACACCATTTATATACATATGTAACCAAACAAATATCAAATTTATATCACAACTTTCCACCAATATAAAAGCTCCAGACCATTCTCTCATTATATATTTGATTCACTTACAATCTTTACTCATCATATAAGCTAAAGGCTTGTAACATCTGGATTTTCACATTCATTCTTGATGATAGTTCGATAATTATATTATATATAAGTATAATCTATACATGTATATATATAATCAGTAAAAAGCAGCTGTGAATATAAATATTTATATTACATATTAAATAAAATTATAAAAGCTAAATTGAAAAATAAGACAATTTGATATGATAAGAAGGTTGCAACTTAAGCTGGCATTAAGGTAATCAGTTACTATAGTATCAGAAATAGAATTTTGTTCGGTGAGAATTTGTAAATGAACTTTGTTATGATGCCATAAACTGTAATGAATTTTTACTTAGTTAAAAGTGTTAAGCTTTCTTATATTAATTTATCTAAAAATAGAACTTACATTAAGAAACACTAATAAAAGGGTATGAAGACTATTTACAGTTAAAATTTTTTCAATGGTACAAATAAACCAAATAGAGTAAGAATAAGAAGAAAGAATAATTTTTCTTAATACAGTAATGATGAAATAGCATGAATTCGGGCTTGAAGTAGCATTATTTACAATAATTTTCGAACAATATGGATAATTTCCACCATGCAATTAATAGAATAGTACAACACAAATAAATTCCTCTTTTCTATTTCATAAACGCAAATCATGAATGTTAAAATTGAAAATTTAATTAGAAATGTTTACTATAGTTTATAGAAAAATATTTACTAAGGCTGTAAACCTCAAAAATATGCGCATGAAAAATGCGAAGGTAGGGACCTCTACAGGTCTTAACCACAAGCTTACACTTTGGAAAAAAAAAGAAATATATATTATATATATTTACAATTAAAAATACTAATTACATAAAATCAATAAAATTTGACAAAGTTAATTAGTCCTTTAAATTTGTGATTTAATGTTCGTTGGTTCATACTGTTAGACTAGTTGATAAAAATAATAAAAACTTCACATATAAAATATTCTTTTTATGAACATAATAGTTACTTAGAAATAGTCAATTTAAATTATGGTTAAATATATTTATATACATATTATAAATTATTTATTGCAAATAACAATAAATAATTTTGAAAGCAAAAAAATTTTTAGCAGTAATTGCTTGCCATTATAAGCTTAGCATTAACACACACATACATTATTTCTCAATACTTTTTTACAAATAACTCAACATATTTTATCTTGATATAGACGTAATAAAAAGTGGTAAAGCAAAACATTTTATAAACATGATGTGCAAATCAACATAGCTTTTAAGACAAGAAGTTACATTTTCCCAGTTTTCATACTGTGTGAATATTTTTATTTGTCAAAAAATATTTTCATATTTTGAACAATGGTAGACAATAATGAGCACCCCCCCCCCCAATTTTCCTGAAAACATAGTATCTTTGATTTAAATACAAAATAAAAATGACAGGTAAATAAGAAAAGGCTGCTTACTTAATAGAATATGTGAAAGAAATAACGAAGTCAATGATAAAAAAAAATATGAAGATGCAATAGTGAGATGCAACAATATGAGTAAAAGTTCATTTACAGAAATATGTTCAACTAAATTTAATGATAATACAGCAAAGATAAATAAGTTTATTTGATACTCTAATAGAAAATACCTTGAAGTAATTAGTTTTCACAATATCAAAAAGGTATTAGAAGAAACGGCTAGTGGAGACAAATCTGACAGGCAAAAAACTCAATTTACACAAAAAACTGTAGAATGAAATTCTTACATAACATGAAAATTGTCTGCATTTTGATGGTTAAAAATACTTAAGAGTAGTTTAAACAAATTTTATCAAATCTTTATAGTTTATAAATTTTAATGCTTTATAATGTTCAAATACAAAAACTGCATCAAAATGACTATAATAATTATTAAAAGGTAAAAAATAATTTATACATACTATACCAAAAATAATAGTTAAAAAAAAAAAAAAAAAGCTGCTTCAATAAAACTCAAGTGTTAAAATATGCTCCTGAAAAACAGTTTTCTGCATATTTGCAACTTTTAAATCTTTTATTGTTTCTAAAATAAATAGCTAATACTTTTCACTGACAAGTAGTTCTTGATAAAATTATGAACCTTTTATACAAACTTCTCTAACTTATGTAAAACCAACATTTGTAAGCATTAAGTAATTACCCCATATTCTACTTGTTGCCATACATCTAAGCATGATTGATTGATGGATACTTATGATAGAAACAAGATTCCATATGAGGTTTTAGTCTATTTGTCATCAAGTACACTTGCAGTTAAATTATAACTGAAATCATTAAAATATGCTTTTATTTAAATTCAGTGAATTTTTAATTTTGTGCAAGTGTTACTACGAAGAAAAGTTACAAAAATATTACATGTAAATAAGCATTTATTTTTATAGCGCTGTTTTATAAATTGTAATACATTAAAGATCAGCCTTCTCAAGCTATTGTGCATGCGCTTTTTACGAGTGTTAATAACAAATGAATACTTTCATTCCCAACACAAGATATAGTATTTATGAAAGAATAAAATGAATCCACTTATTCTTTCCAACCCAAATGCTTATATATGGGCAAATCTTAAGTACTGGAAATGAAAGCGTGAGGATAGACTACTCATTTTAAATTACTGTTTACAATGACTGAATATTACATGGTAAATATTTAAATAGCACATTACTCAATTGTTAAAAAAGTTCATTATATTCAAGACATTGTTGACTTCATTGAAAAAATTGATTTGCAAGCATCAGTTAATTACAAGTAGTTCTATCAATTTTTTTGCTATAACAATAAGACAGTAGTAACTTTCATGGTATTGCCCTTTACAAATTCCTATAGACAAATATCAAATGTTATTAAGTCTAGCAAATGGGCAAGAATTCAACAGAATTTATTCAATAATTCCATTTATTTCAACAAATTAAATCTAAGTAATCTTTGACTTAATGATAACATGGAAGTAATTCATCTTACTGAAAAAAAAAAAAATCCACATTTTCAAATAATCTATGGCACAAATGAACTCTGAAAGATATTATTGTTTTACAAAAAAAAAAAAGGTGCAACATGAGAGTGACAGATTCAGAAATAGAAGTTTCCTGGATCAATACAAAAAAAAAAAAAAAACTGTTCAATCAATTGAATATAATTAATTATAGTACTAAAAGTGCTACTTGGATGCTTGAATATCATTTGATCAATAATTATTATATTACTTTAAGTATTTATCAAATCTTTTGATGATATACTACATTGCACGTCCTAATGAATTCTCATAGTCATTCCATATTAACAAAGAGATTCTTTATGGATCATTATGTACAATTGTATGGCTTCACTATACCATTTAATTAAAATAAATTTTTGTCAAACCAAACAATTTTACTGATGAGTTCAGTATAAATTTGTACTGCTGTAAAATAAGGTCAGACCTTCACTGCCAAATACGCAAATGAACTCAGATTCAAAACTTTAAATTGTTTGAAATGTAAAAAAAAAAAAAAAACAGCAGAAAACTTAATACAGTATTAGGTTATTAAGTATAAAATATTTGATTTCCTTAAACACTAATTGTGATAGTATATCTAGAATATTTCACTTAAACACTCATACTTTTTCACTTATGCTTAGTTTGGGTTTAATTTTACAATTTTTTTTTTCTCAAGCAATTTTTATTTCAAAATTCTGTTGTGGAATGAATGCAATGCAGACAGCTAAACAAAATGTTTGGAAAGGATGTGGCTAATGAAAGCATAGTATGTCGATGATTTGATAAATTCCATTATGGAAATAGTTAAGGCTTTACTTCATTAGCGTTTGAAATCAATTAATATATACAGTATATATGTGCTCTGCACACAGATAATGAAGCTATTAAACGTAAGTAAAATTATCAAAAATTACCGCCAAGCGCTTTCAGGACAGTTTATAGTCCCATATTCATTATGGGGATATTAAACTTGAAAATGAGTCACATGGGATGACCTGAGACCAAGATGAGTAAAAATGAGCTGAAAGCTATAATGGAAACAAATTCATTTCAAACTAAGTTTCAATTAGCAACAAGGTCTAAAGATACTATTCCAACAATATCGGACCATTTGAATCCAACTGGTAAGGTAAAAAGTTGAATAGATGGGTTCTATATCAATAAAATGTGCATCAGAAACCAAATTATCTTGAAGCTTGCCTTTCTTTGCTGTCACTATATAAAGTAATCTGTTTCACCATCATATTGTTATGAGAGATAAAAAATGGACTCTTTTTGACAAACATAAATTTGATACAATGATTGGATAAAAATGAAATGTCAAAGCACAGTCTAGCATTAATATTATCTATTTTAATTCATGATATTTATTTCAATGAAATAAATAAAATGATGAGAATGCTTGTGATTAAACAGCTGATATTGGTCAATAGACATCCAATTCTCTTGCTTGACAATTTGTTACAGAAACAATACTACTCAAACTACAGAAGTTGAACTTGAAACTCTGCTATCCATCGCATTCACCTGATCTTGCACCAACAGACTATCAATTCTTTCAGGTTTTGGACCATTTCTTGCAAAAAAAAAAAAACTTACAATACTCAACAAACTGAGAAAGATGTCTTTCATGATTTTATTATAACTTGCTTCCAGGCTTCCATCAAGATATCAAAGCGATGTCAATAATTTAGATGGACTCTGATTAATTATAAAGCTTCTTGTTTGAGATAAAATAAACTTTTGATTGGAAATCAGACATTTCATATTTAATGACCCAATGTTTATTCAAGAAATAACAATTAAGGAGTGCATTAAGAATTAAATAGTTTCTATTTGAATCATTAACTATTTCACTTTTTGTTTGATACTTCATTAAAAAAGATATTCACTATTTATTTATTTATTTATTTAAACGCATTATGTATATCTTAATTACTTAAATTGTTTTTACTGCATATCACTCCCTTTTTTAAAATCATTTTTATCTACTTCAAAATAGTACATATTAAAGAAAATAAATCATTAATTTATAAATAAATTAAGGGCTAAATTAGTGAGTTTTCATAATCTGAATTTCACATGAAATTTCCCAGATAAAATAATTTTCAGTTTTTATTTTTGTGCAAGTTAATTATATATATTAATAATTTTTATTAGTCATTCATTAGACTAGAGATTATCCAATAATGAATAATATTTTTATAGTGTAATTTTCACTATATCACTTTTATGCAAGATAGGGATTGATTTCTCTCCACTTTTAATACCTTGTGGAAGGATGTAAAAATAAATATACGACCAAAGACATACGAAAACCCAAGAAAAACAAATCATGCTGAACCAGCACTCACCAGATTACAATTTCTTACACACATCATTATAAATGTTCAGAATATATATAGATAGCAAATTACTACAGTTTAATTGATAAATGTCAATGTGCATTCTGAGGATCATAGATCTTTTTCATGCCTTTAGTCATATGTTTATGATTACATTCCCCCACAAAGTGTTAAAGAGCAAAGAACCGGCTCCTATACAAACATTATTCATTAATTATATAAATGAATATATGAGTTATCTCATAGATGGATTTAAATAAAAAATTATCTTTCCCAGAAACTAAACTATGAGATAATTTGTTAAGTTTTTATTTTTGTATTATCATCATTTTCAAACATTATCGATTCCTTTGTAGGATAAAGGTTTCGCTAAGTTTAATCCAGTTTCTCTGATCCATAGCTTCTCTTCTCTGAATCACATCAGCAAAGTTACTAATTTCATTGAATTATCTCATATATGATCTCTTTCTAAAAATTTCAAATATCCATCTAGTATATTTTCTTTACTAGAATTATGTCCAGTCTAATTCCATTTCAGTTTCAATTCTTTCAATGATATGGAGTCATCTGCTGTAGACACTTCAATATTAATTTTCTTAGGGTCAACATGTAATCTAATCTGTGTTGCTATTATTCCAGAGCTTTAATAACTAAGAAAATGCTTATAAAATCAAATGCATTTTCATAATCTACAAATCCAAAGCAAATGGCAACTCACTGGTCCTATTTATAACTTCTCTCAATATAAGGATGTGACAAAACCATTTTTAAATCCAGCTTGTTCTCTTGATTGGTATGAATCCAAATATGCTGTTGATGAATTGTACTTATTATGCTAAAAATGGGATATAAAACTAATAAAAAATCAATAGGCGTATAATTCCTAACATATTCTTAATCACCTTTCTTAAATATCAGTAGTATTACCGATTCTTTCAATCATCTAGGACATATTTACTATTAAGACATTTGCAATACAGCTTTGCCAACAACTTTTTTTATTTCTTCACTTATTTCTTTTTAAATATCAAGAATACTTCCATCATCTCCTGGAGTATACTTCTTTATAGAACTATTCCACATAATTCATGATGCCATCTTTCTTGTTAATAATAAATTTTTTTTTTTTTCCATAGTACCGAAACAAATTTTCTTACAATATCATATTCTTTCGAAAAGACTTTATCTTGTGTTGGAAGTGAAAGTATTCTTTTATTAGTATTAATATTCATAAAAAGCGCATGTACATTAGCTTGAAAGGCTGATCTTTAGTTTATTACAATTTATAAACATAGCACTATATAAAATAAATGCCTCATTTACAATATCATAATGTTTTACACTATTGAGATTTTTTTCCTCTTCTATAGCTTTGCTTGCCAGTATCCAGTTACATTTTCATAGATCATTATTAATTTACCTTTTGTGCCATTTAACACATTTTTAAATTTTCAGTTTTTTTAATGGATCATTATAAAATATTTATTTATTCTTTTTTTCATACATTGACTTTTTCAGTTAAAATTTAATAGTGAATTGCTGCATTTTCTTTTGTATCAGCAATCTTTGTTGCAGTTCGTAATAAAGTATCAATCTTTTTATTGATTTCAATCAAATGTGAATTATCTTCAACGTTGATTAATATTTTAAAGTGATTACCAAGTTCTAATTTAAATTCACTGGAAGTGTTTTCGGAGGTTAAGAAAATCATTTATTATATAGTTTTCATTTCTTACACTTTGCATTATCATATATCTTACATCTTTATTAAATAATGATCATTTTCTGTGTTGAAACTATTAAAAACACTATAATTTTGAAATATATTTTTCTGTTAATAAAAATGTAATTCAATTTTGCTAAACCCTTCATTTGAATGCATCCATATCCATTTCTATTTTGCATTTTTCTCAAAAAAATCATTATAGTTTTTCTCCCCTTCTCTCATTTATCATCACAAACAACTTTATCAACAGCACTTTCAACTTTTGATTGTTTCCAATTCTGATATTAAAATCTCTCATGACAATTACTTTTGGTCTGATCTAAAGCAACTTATATATCAGTATAAAAATCCTACATTTTTCATCACAATAAGAATTTGTTGGAATATAAACTCTGAATTATATGCATTTGTAAAAGCATCAAAACATCACGTGGTACTATTGTATGGAGAGTTTGCTACTGTTATCTGCCATTTGATATGTTCCATTAATTTTAATATATAATCTTGCCACTCTGTCAGATATAACTTGTTTCCAGAATATTTTTTCCACTTTTTATTTATAATGAATTGCATTCTAAATTTGAAGTTTCAATATTTATGCTTTTGCAGTAAAGTGTATACCCACATTTTAAATCAATCATCCCTTCATCTTTTCTATTAACTTCTACTTTGGCTGATGACTTTGCAATCTCCTGGGAATAAAGACTACAATAAAGTTAACTATTATGATGATAAATTCCTAATTAAAAAAAATCATTCATACATGCATTCATTTTGTCTTTAAAAAACCTCAAGTCATATTTCATTTAAGAATTATCAGGTCACTGAGAAAAAAGATCATGATGATTAATATCTTAAACTCAAAGGTAAAAAAATTTTACTATACTGACTGATGCTTATTTTTTTTATATGTCATTTTACTTTATAAGGCATTCTGGGGGAACAATTATCTTCACTAACTGGGATAAAGATATATGTTGTTTAAATATTTCTGCTTATTTAAAATAACTATTTGCTTCTTTTCATACTATTATTAAATGTGTTGAAATATTTAGTTTCATATACATAATTTCAGTGTTAATCTTGTGATATTTATATAAAAAAAAAACCATAAATCTATTATATTACAAAATTACCCTTATATATGAATACAAGGTGCTCGCTGCAATATCAAAGGGCTAATTTATATTTTTATAAACCATGAAAGAATCTGAACAACAAAAACTAAATCAAAATATTCTATTATAGAAATCAGAAATCGAAAGGAAGTCATGAAGAAATAACACATATAATATTAGCAAATTTGTTGCAAAGTTTAAGAAAGCAGGATCCATGAACAGTGAACTTTCAATAAGATCAATCAATAATGATATAAAATTTGCATCCTTCTTTATTATAGCAAAAGATCCATAAAGGCTAAGTAAAATAATTTCTGAACTAACAATTTCCTGACAATATATACTGAAAACCAGTGATGACCCTGGATTTTACTTTTACCTCTGGAGCTTCTTGAAAATACAAAAATGAGCTTGGATTTTATTTTAATATATTTTTACTTCTGGAGCTTTTTGAAAGGGGAAAAAAGCAAGCTATGCTGAACATCGCATGGGTTTTTCAATTTTTTTCTCCTTAAGATGCTGAACTTGAAGGACATTTTATTAAGGCTATAACATGAATAATTTCATATAAATTAACATAAGCATGTTATTGTTTTCATATTTTGGGATATCCCAATTAGACCTCTTTATTAATAATATTCAACCCCATAATCCATGTATTATACATGTAATGTAATAAAAAGAATTAGACAAAATGCACACATATATGATGTATACATGGAGTGATTGCATACATATGCATAACTTACTTCTATTATCTATATTGTACGAGTAAATTCTTTTCAACTCTATGAGTATTTATTGCAAAAAAGATGAGAAGCAAATAAAGAACTGGAAATAAAAATAAATATTTATTTAGCTTTCATCATGATGATTACTTTAGCTCATGCTTACATATGTACACTTAAAAGATGACTTTTAGTAATGCTATAGTAATTGTTATTCTTAATCCCAGAAAGCCATCCATATCCCAGAATCTCATCCATATAATTCCAAATAAAATGTACAGAGAATCTACACATGCATTACTTTCTATTAGTAACTGTTGTTAATTTTATGAATAGCAAAAATATAAGACAGATAAATACTTAATTTAATGTTTAAATAAATTTATCCTAATAAAAAAATAATAACAAAAGGTGATTCTAAAATAAATATTCTAATATAGCATACATATTTGATTCTGAGCTAATTAGATATATTACATAAATGTAATTTTAAATAATTCATTTTAAAATGTCAAAATTTTCATTACTCATTTAATTAATATTTTACTTATTCTAGTCTTTGTTTTACATATGTAAGTTTTGTAGTATATTTCTTTTTCTTTATCAAAGTTAAATACATATACACACACACATACACGCCTACCATCAATGTTATTCAATATGCTTCACACAAGACACTACTGTCTCATTATATGTAAAAATTAATATCAATATAAAGTTTCAAAATTTAATTTTTATTTCATTAATGATATACGATCTCATTGTTATTCACTTTGTTGTTGACAATAAAGATTATCCATTTTTATTTATCAAAAAAATATTGACAAGATACAGTGTATTAAATTCAAAGTGATATTTACTTTGTTAATGGAAATAAAGATTATCTAGGTCTATTCATTATTTGCTTTACTAAAACTTTTCCTTTTAATTTTCTTTAAAAAATTCATTCTCTTTTTATTTAAAAAAAAATTTTTTTTTATTGTTTTTGTTTTGTTCCAGTCAATAAATGCAAAGATTTAAACATTGAACATATTTTTTATAAAAAATATATACTGGCATACTTTTATCATCAAATAAAAATGGTATAATTACAATGATTAAAAAAAAAAAAATCAAGTACACCAAGTTTACTAAAGGTATGAAAACATTAATAAAAAGCAAATTAACATACACATAATCAGATCATAATAACTATAAAAAAAGATTTCATACCAATACTAAGTAACTTATATTTTAAATATAAAATGAATTTTTGAATATATATAAAGGATTAGTACTGGAATATTCAACATTTATAGAGTAATTCAAAAATACTATCATTATAAAATAATTCATTATTCTAGATATATAGAGTTAATGACTGGAAATATAAGAGGTATGAATAATATTTACAAAAATGATAAATACAATACTGGTAAAAATGTAGGTCAATGACAAAAAGAAGTTTATTGAAATATAATAAATAATAATATAAATACCAACAGCAGTATTTCTTTAAATAATAAATGTAATAATACAAGAATAATAAAAGACTAAAAATTTTGTTCTGCAGCAAGCAATTCACTTGCATGGAACAAAGATAACAGGCTCCAGTTTTCTTATCTTCAGGGCAAATCAAAAATAATACTAACAACAGTATCTTTAAATAATAACTCTAATAATAATCCAGCATAAAGAACTCTAATAATAATCTGCAGCAAGCAGTTAGTTCACTTGCATGGAACAAAGATAACAGGCTCCAGTTTTCTTATCAAAAAAAACAAAACAAAAATCTTGTCTATATATAGTGTTTTTTGGTTTGATGTCGAAACTTTTTTTCTTTTTTGTACTTTTTCATTTTTAAAAATTTCATTAAAAATCGATTTGTGCAACATTATTTCAAGGATATGGTGGCAAAGCTATCACATGACAAGGTGTTTTCCACCAGTACCATCAGTTCTCAAGATCAAAGTATAAAACTGCCCGCAAACACATGCCAGCATTCTTAATAACAATGCCACGAGCTCCTCAGTTCAAAGTTCAAGTCTCAAGCAAACTTATATAAATGTTACAAAAATAATAACACACATTTCAATTGCTCCAATCAACAGCTTAACAGCTTTTCAGTTCGAAGTCTCAAAAAAACACCTGCAAATGTCAGTTGTACAATATAAAAATCCCCAACAGACAAAAATGGATAATATTCCAATTATTCTAATCAGTTCCTCAGGTCAATGATCTAATCTCAAGTAAATATATGCAAATATCATTGGTAACAATTTATAAATATCCAACCGCAAAAATGATACTATTTCCAATCACTCCAAAGGTAATACCATGTTTCCGCAGATCCACACCAAGTGACATTAAAGAATTTAAACTCAATGCACAAGAGGCTCAACCCCTCCAATGGTCTGGACAACAAATATACTAGCCACAATCAATGTAAGATTTAATGACACTATTCCAAAAGGTCTACTCATAATCTTTAAGAGATTCCCCCACCTGGTCATTAGGGTTAACAACCAATGATTCCAATTTATCTATATACAAGTTCTCCTGGCAACTTCTTTATGACAACATCACAATGCACGCACTGTGGGATACAATCAGCTGCATCATTGACCATCCAAATTCAAGGTACCCAGTGATCGAGTTTTATCAAGTCTTCCCTTTTCAAAACCAGATTAAAACATTTGACAATTATGACCCAATATATATCAACAGAATGCTATAAAAAACACATTTTGGATACATTCCATAAGTTTTCCAGCGAATGATACAACCTCACCATTTTCCAATCAATTTTTCTGACACAGCTGCATCCATACCCAGTAACACACTGCATCTAGATATCCACAAATGCAATCCCCATGCAAATCCTCAACCAGGAAGCAATATGGTGATTACACATCCACAGCTTAAAACCCCAATGCTATACCTGTGGCAGCAGGGACATCTCGCATCCCAGTGCTCCAAACCACTGGTCCCAAATTCATTTCCAACAACCCCCAAGACAGATCCTTAAGCAATATCATTCCTTAATCAATCTCACCAGCAATGGAAATTCGATCCTCAACCTCCCAGCAATCCCCCGAATCCAGAATACACAGCAATGGATCTTACTCTCAAATCCAACCAAAAACTTCAGGCCTCCCTTTTCATACACACACTCAGCCCCATATCCAGAATCTAACCAATCTGACCACCTCCTAATTCATCAATAATACCAAGCTCTGACATCATCACCTAACCTCTCTCTGAAATATGTCTACATTTATACATGGTGCAAGACCAACTTATCATAAAAAAACAAAACCGTAATGCAAATCATGGAAACAATTGCTCCATGTTCACCTCCACTCCTAATGAAAAAAAGAGAAAACCCACGACTCAAGAAAAATCACCAGCCAAAAAAAAAATAAAAAATCACCAATATAGATTATATGCCACCGGTTACTGACCCCCGGACAATTTCCACATGCCCATGGAAAGTATAACATCAGCGGACCAACCCACTGACTCAACAAGTTCACCTTCCTCACTCGAAATAACACACCACATTATAATCCTCCCTCCTGATTCAGCCAATCAGTTATTTCCAATCATCAAACAATGCTCTCACAGATAACCTACATTAAAAACCTCTGATATTACTCTCCACCTTTCCCTTTACTTAACCCCTTCTCTAACTTCCCTATACCCCATAAAGCTGAAAATATCACTTAATGTCCGGGGATTCAATTCACCAATAAAACGATACTAACTGCAAAAGTGGAGTGCAATCATCCAACCATGTATTCTAGGATTTCTGGAAACAAAAATTTTCATAGGATCTAAGGTTGACCCTGCTATTCACTCTCATAGACATGGTTCCTGTGTTTGCTCTAGGGATACCTCATACCATCAGCAGGCAGCACATCTGAATGCAGTTCACATCAGTCAAAATATTATATATCAATGTCCACCTTCTAATTACCACCTTTCAACAAACACCATAGAACATTAAATATAGTTTTGTCTATAATCCCAGCCCTGTCTTACAATCATCACATACATCATACAAACCAGCAACTCACTACTTACATCTAGCCCTCACCCAACTATATTAAGGGGTGACTTCCAACTTAGATACCCAATCTTTACTAATAAAGCACACCATCTCCTAAATTTCTCACTCATGAATGCCCAGGACTTCCTACCATCCAATTCAGGCATCTTTCATAACAACTGACATGCCACATGCATTGACCTATATTTTTACTCAGCCATGTTTCATCATCTAATAGAACTTAATCTCAATCCCACACTATTTCCGATCATTTAGCCAAATGGTCACACTTAATCTCAATAAATTCCATGCAACATTTATATAATTATACCAAACAACATCTATATAATTATACCAAACAATCCGCATAATTCTCCCTTCAGCATGTACCAAGTTCATTTTTTCTGAAACACACATTAAGTTAAACAAGTTACCCAATTCAAAGATACCTTGCTTTCATCCATACATTATCTTTAATTAAACAACACTTGACACACACTTCCACCTTCTCATTTCCAACATTGGCCAATGATTTACACAAGCGAATTGCCACCAAAAAATTATGGATTTTCCTAACTCAAGAGCAAACATGGACCAGAGCACCCATATGTAGGTCACTGGGCCACTCATTCACATCAAATGTTTCCATGGCACTTCTAACTGACCAGATAAAATATGATTCAATCTGTATTTCAAAAATTAACTCCAAAATCAAAGTGCATTTAAACCATCCACAGACCTCTTTGAATTGACAGAAATGAAGCTTTTTCAGACCACCTAGTTTGCTGCCAAATTTGCCATCATCCACAACTCTTGTCACCTCATTGAATTCCTACTTTCAGCTTTACTACTGAGTTTATTTTTTCTGAAACATACATCAGGCTAAACAATTTACCCAATTCAAAGGTACCTTGCTTTCATCCACACATTATCATTTATTATACAAAACTTGACATAACCTCCACCTTCTCATTTCTAGTATTGGCCAAGGATTTACACAAGCGATTCGCCACTACCCCCACATTCACCAGCAGTTACACAGCTACCACCATATTTGTAACCAATTGATCTTGCCACCAAAAAAGGATGGATTTGCTCAAATCAAGAGCAAACATGGACCAGAGCACATATATGCAGAGCACTGGGCCACTCATCTATATCAAATGTTCCCATGTCACTTCTGAATAGACAAAATATGATTCAAGAGCAAACATCGACCAGAGCATATACATGCAGAGCACCGGGCCACTCATCTATATCAAATGTTCCCCTGGTCCTTCTAACTAACTGGACAAAATAAGATTCAACCAATATTTCAAAAATTAATTCCAAACCCAAATTGCATATAAACAGTCCACACCTTTTTGAACTGACAGAAATGATGCCTTTTCAGACCAGCTAGTTTGCTGCCAAATTTGCCATTACCCATAACTCTCGTCACCAGAACCTCATGGAATTCCTACTTTCAGCTTTAGCCACCACAGCCATTTAGTCCACTGTATATGATCTCACCAATTTCCTATCTCAAAGAATATATATTATCAAAAATCAGAACACATTGCAATAGTGGCTTTCATTAAAAAACCTGATTCTTATCTGGCTTATTCAATCTTCAGCCCATCGCCATGGGACCACTAGCTGTAAAATTGCTTGTGAAATTAATTTAAGATGATACTGAGCCACACATATTTTTCTTAATATAAATCCTCCAGTTTGCCAAAAAAGGCTCTCCACTATGCATGCAGTACTTATTTTTATGACAAACCTGAACTCGGTTCAAGAGAAAAAAAAACAACAATCCCATTGTAGTACATCTGGACATACTCATTCAGATACTTGCTAATACTACACTCTCACCACTTTTCTATATCTAATGACTAACCTGCTTCTGAGTCATAAGGGTCCACATCACTCTCAATGACAGAAAATTTTCTATCCATCCCCACCCAGTAAATATATCAGGACTTGTATCTCGGTTCACTAATTTTTATGTTCCATATAAACCCACTTTCATAACAAATTACAGAGCAAAATCATTGGAATCCAAATACCATGCACAGAACAATATATTCCATGCATAGCCTACACAAACAACATTACCATCTTCCTGGCCTCTTGGAAGCAACTACCCTCATTGCAAACAATTCTCAGTGATTACAAATCTGCCTATAAGGTTCAATTTAATCTCAATAAAACACTGCAAAGTGTCTATTCACTCGAAAACCATGGACCCAAATTTTCCAAGAAAAACCTACTTCATTCCTAGGTTAGGCAGGCAATACAAGCCAGACTCTGGGATAGTGCTCTCAACATGCTTTTTAAAATATATCTCCATCTATTCCAAAATTCACCTATTCAATACTCTTATTATTACTAAAATTAAGTAATAACCTTAGATTTATACTTTACATTTGTCTTCATATTGATAATATTAAGTCGTGCTATCACACTTCCAACGTAAAGCTGTAACAACAAATAGAAAACTAAATTAAATGGCTAAGCGCTTTCAAGAAGATGTACTTCTCATATTCATAGCCAGTTATGATTCTTTCTTTGAAATCATTATATAAATAAATACCACTTGCAGATGAGTCACTACTGCCCAATTATAAAATTCACAAAGGCATTGATTTTTGTCAACTGCTCAACTGGCAGCCCATTCATAACAGACTAGGTTTGCACAGCATCTGAATATTCCATATGCTTCTAGCCATCCACCTAATAAACTGAATAACCAGCAAATTTCAATCGCTCCAGTGCCCGATGAAAGAGATCCCTACTGATACCCCATCCCTTAGCCCGTATCTCATAGCTCTTATTTACTCAATACTAACCAGTCAACCAGATCAGCTTCTCCACAACTACAAGTACCCCATCTATTAGAAAAAACCCACTTTACCCACACCTTAGCAATGACTCCCTCCCTGCTCAGTACTAATAACCATTGGCTTCTCTGCTAGTTTAGGAAATAATTTCTGGAGCCAAAATTTTTTGACTTCCTGGTTCATCTCAACCTTTCTACTCTCCCAACAACTGGTTTTTACTCTATTGTCACATATACAAAAATATCAATCCATTCTGTGGATTATACCACACAGCCGAAGAAACTCAACAATTGCCAAGCACTCAATCCCCCCCCCCACTGTCATAAAACATATAATTCAGCCCTTGCAAAAATCACACATCCCCACATGTGACCTCCTTTATCCCGATTGCCTTCTAGTGCATCTGTTTCATCTTCATGTTTGGCAACATCACCAAGAGACATCCAGACATTTTTAATATTTAACAACAAATTACTAGTTAAAAACACAGGATTGCAAAATAGCCCCCCCCCCGCATGGACTTTTTCATGGCCAACTAGTCATTCCTCAAAGAGCAGATCAATCTTTAATCAACACTGTCAGTATCTTCCCATGCAGAAAGAGCATACACCAAACCTTATCACTAACCATCTCGCTATACTCCATCCATTCCAGAGTTATAATCACAATGGGGGTCCTTTTCCCTCACCATCCTCTCTGCGACAGTCCAGTGCTGAAGAAAGCCTCCCAACCTTACCAGCAAAACTCATGAACGTATGGACTTATATATAAAGCTGATGAGTGGATTTAAGCTATTTTGGGATTTTGGACGTTTGGTAGGGGGGGGGGGTAGTTTTTCTTAACTGTTTGCGATGACATAAATTATCAAAAATTATCATTAATAGAAATCGTGTATAATCACTAATGTAAAAATTTATACATTGTGTACTGTAATCATGTCTGTTAACAAAATGTACCCAGTAACCAATCATTAGTAAACCTATTTGAACAATGCTGTAAGTTTTACTAATTGTTATCATGCTTGTTAGTCTGGTCATAACTCTGGCAAAACCATTGAAAAATTCATATAACCTATTTATTGTGAAACATATAAAAAAAAAATATCATCATTTCCAATAATTTATAAAACATTAATATCTAATTCAAAAATAAAAAATAATGATAAGAATAAATAAAGCAATCATAAATTATAGAAAGTATCATCATATCGTTTATTATGGACACACATAAGAAAATAAAAAGGAGGAAAAAAAGAAAGAGCAATTAATAGGAAAGTAAATCAGGATTATAGATACAAAACAGATTGTCAAAAGATTATTAAAGGTACTCTATTTTTAGACCATATCACGCTTGATGGTGCTTTTATAGGCAAAAATACATAAAAAATGCTGTTTACGGCGTCAAACTTACTGTCTTTAGAACAGTTCTGTTCGTATTAGCTGTTTCAGGTCTAGATGTTGTGTTGCACACAAATATTACGGCCCGCTGATGTGCTTCGCGAAACTATGTAAATGCGCACACTTCACAGATCGTTACCATATCATGTGAGGGTGTATAGAAATCAACTGGTCATAACTCTCGAAATGGACATTCCAAGTAATGATCTTTACCCTACCTGATGTAGTATTACATAGTAATAATTTTAAGCACGTCTCCATGCTTCCATACACAACTTGTAAGATTTTTAACAATTAGAAAAGGGTAGGGAGAAGCACCATTGCACAGAACTCACACGGAAACTCAGATTTGCATGAGAACACATATGAGACAAATAAAATAGCTGAGGTTGTAGCTAATTTTGGAAATTGTAAGGTTGGTTTGCTTAGACTACTTCGGATCCGCAAAACTATCGCCCCCCCCGGACATTCCACGCACTGACATATTCCCCCTTTCTGACCCTTCCATATTTGACGTTATTGTTTCAAGTCAATGTGTTTTGTATGATCGGCTAAACCATCATTCCCCCTCCTCGCACATTGATGCACTTGCCGATGCCGTCTTTCACAAGTTGTTATCCAAAAAACTTGTTTGTTTTCAATCAAAAATAGGTACAGCAATTAATTTATATATGTATTTTTTTTTTTTTTGTAATCTCAAAATAATACCTGAAATCAGACAATAAAGACAACAATGTCAGGCATGATAAGGTTATTAAAATAAAAACATTTTTAAAAGCAAAAACAAAAAGCAACTTGTTCATTTCCAATAAAAAATAAGTAGATAAAATTAATTTAGCCTTTTTTTTTTTTGATATAAATATAATACCAGAAATCGGACAATAAAGAAAGGCCGGTCAGATAACATTACCCATATGAGACAAATAAAATGGCTGAGGTTGCAGCTAGTTTTGGAAATCGTAAAGATGGTTTGCTTAGACTACTGCATCTTTTGGACGATCCTTTGGATCGGCAAAACTATCCCCCCCCCTGCACATTCCACGTGCAGACATATTCCCCCTTCCTGACCCTTCCATATTTGACAAATTGTTGTTTCAAGTCAATGCATTTTGTACGATCGGCTAAACCATCGTTCCTGCTCCTCACACACTGATATGCTTGCCGATGCTAAAGAACTTTTGTTTTCAATCAAAAATAGGTACAGCAATTAATTGATAGATGTATTTTTTTTTTTGTAATCTCAAAATAATACCTGAAATCGGACAATAAAAACAAAAAAGTCCGGTACGGTAAAGTTATTAAAATAAAAGCATTTTTAAAAGCAAAAACAAAAAGCAACTTGTTCATTTCCAATAAAAAATAAGTAGATAAATTAATTTAGACTTTCTTTTTTTGATATAAATATAATATCAGAAATCGGACAATAAAGAAAGGCCGGCCAGGTAACATTATATTTATGTGTTTTAAACTGTATATAACACCATCAAGCAGCCTGGTATGGTATAAAAATACAATACCTTATTAAACTACTACCCATTAAAAATATTAATAGCAAAAAATCAAAGATTAATTACATTAATTATAAATTTTATTTCAACTTTGTTGTTTATCTGAAATAATTATGCATATGTTGTATGCTTGGAAAAATGTGTTATTCTTTCCTCTGTTTTCAGTTCTATTTAGTGCACTTTCTGTGTCAAATACAATAATAAAAAACAAAATATAAATCTATACAAACCATCTTCTATATAATCAACTACTAACTGTTCACTTAAATATGAATGAATCATTATATAATACATGAACATATACAGAGATCATAATATTTTAATACATTTATATACATCTATGTATTATAACTAATATATTTCATTTTATGCAGATATAAATATATAAAAAAACAAAATCCTAAAATAATTCAATATTCACTATTTCTTTGTTATAATCATAATATAAATCTTTATATAGAAATATTAATTTTAGCCTGTCAATATAGGTATATAAATGCATAATAATAATTTTAATTATTGTACAACACATATGCATAAAAATTGTGATTCAAAAAAAAAATCAAAGATTGTGATTCAAAATGCAGATGTCATTATACTGTATAGTGGAACCACAATATCTGTCATATTTTGTTCCAAATCCCATTTGTATATATCATATTTTGTTGATAAGTTTTTATTATAATAATATGTGTATGGTTTACTGAATTGCACATGTACAGGACTTTTCAACATACACATATAACAAACAGATTTTTTTTTCTATGTATATAGTCTATATATATAAATATTAGGATTATAATATAAATAAAATTAAAAATAAGTACGTTATTAATAATAAATTGAGTAAGTATATTTGCTGTGTATATTCACTCATTTGCATGCATTTACTGAAAAAATAATAACAAATCTAATTGAAATGAGCAGAAAGTTTAGACTTTGTGGCTAATTATTCCAATGTACAAACATATAAAATGCGCAAAACACACGAACACACAAAGCTAAAAAAATTTTAATACTGTAGATTGATACAAACTAAATATATGTATTCAAGTATGTGACTAAGTGCTTTCAAGGGCCGAAGTCCTCATATTCATAGCCATCTTGTAAATAAATAGGTTAGTTAACAGCGATACAAATTTATGTAAATGAGATAGTTAATTATAGTATTTCCTGGAGATCTTATAACAAGAGTTTTTTCTGTTTATAGAGTTGTTATCTTTAATGATAAAGTAAGCTTTCTTTATTTTTCTCTTAAGATTGTGTTGCTCTCTGCAAACAACCACTGGGTCTTTAGGTTGGCAACAAACCAAATGTACTTATGTGTATTTTTTTAAATAAAATAGAATAGCAAAATATCAGACTTTCATAATGATTAAATATGCTCTGCATAATATGTTTTCTTTAATATTTTTTGTTTTCCTTATGGAAGGGAAGTGACAGTCTCAATATCAGTATACTATTTTGATGTTTTTAAGTTGTTGAAATCTATACGATCATGCTTACAGAATCTTTACAGTCATTCTTATTTTCAATTATCCATTTGTTTAAATTTTTCAAACATTAAGCTATTTAAAGCAGTATAAGAATATTTATAAATTTTATTAAATTTTGTAAAACTTGTAGCTTCATACTTAGAAAACATTTTGTTATGCAAAATACTGTGTACATTAAATTCAAAAAGAATAATAAAGTCTATAATAAAATATATGTGCTTTCAATATAAGCCAAAGAAACATTATTAATAAACATGATGGCAAATAGCACTCAGAGATAGAAAAATGACTACTGCCGCATCATAAAATTTATTAAATTTACAAATTTTAATGCTTTTACTTTTTGTTTATTTACATTTCTTTTCAATAGCATATAATTAAAAAATCAATGATATAATATAATATAAAATATCCTTATATAACAGCAATAATATATATAATAATAATCTTACACAAAAGAAATCTTTTCAGCAAATGTAAATTTTTTGCCCTTTCAATGTGTTTCAGCTAATTTACAATTACAATCTACATTGGATACATAGCTAAATCTATCTTTTTTTTTTTTTATAAAATTATCTATAATCTATTAAAACCATACAATATTTTTAAAGCATTAAAAAAAACCCAGTATAAATGTATATTCATTTATCATTAACGAATTATTAGTCAAATTAACCGATGTTTTATATATCTTCAGAAGGAAGATATATGAAACCAATTACAATAAACATAACAAAAATAATTATATGAATATAAACATCAATTATTTTGAATGGAAGGTTATGTGATATACATTTATAGTTTTTTTTTGTTTTCTATGCTTTAAAAATATTGTATGGTTTTAATAGGTTATAGGTAATTTTATAAACAAAAAAAAAAAGATAGATGTCACTATGTAAGCAATGTAGATTGTAATTGTAAATTAGTTGAAGCAAGGCCAAAAATTAACATTTGCTGAAGAGCTTTTTTATGCATGATTATTATATATATATATTATTGTTGTTATATAAGGATATTTTATATTATATCACCTATTTATTTAAATTAAAAAAATGTATATAGTGGCTTCAGCATATATATAATGTCTTGATATTTTAATGTATTAATAGTACAATGAAAAAGGTAATAAAACATTAATGAAACAAACATTTTTGTAATAAAATATTTATTAAATAACCTATTTAGGTATTATTTATTTATCACTCTTTTATATACTTATAATATGTAATATCACAGTTCAAATTTTTCTATTTGGCATGCACTTTTTATTTAGTTATTTCTTGCAGTATACCTAAAAATGCAATATAATGGTAAGTGCTACAAAATATTAATTACAAAGTGAATATCAATAACTAAAAAAATGCAAATTAGCTTATTATAAACATATGCATATAGACAAGCATTAAAGAAAAAGATTGCAAGGTAAAGATGGATGGGTGATATTAAGAAATTTAAAGACATAAAAAACAATAGAGTTGAGGCTGAAGAAATATTCTTTCATAACTACTATTACAAAAAGTCTGTTTATATTTAAAATTTAGTTACATAAGAATAAAAAGTAGATCCAAAAATCATAAAATTCATTATGCATTTTAGAGAATAGGCAATTTATAGCAGAAAATTTGTAAACTCATAAAGACATTTGAAAAGCTCTTTTCATGTATTTTAAAGTGGTTATACTTTAATTTGATTAAACAAATTATCAATTAACAATTAAAAAAATTTCCTTAACATTATTCTTCAATTTTCAAAATATTTAATGTAAATAATTTTATACTCATTAAAAAAATATAAAATTTGTTCAAAAACTACACTTTAAAATAAAAATTTAGAATTTCTTTTATATAAAAAGATGAATTTCAAATATGTAACTTACCTTTTCGATACCTCTAAGAAATTTATCAGTTCTTGTGTAATGCTTCTTGTGATTTGTAATTAATTCACACAAACGCTGAATAGTAAAAGGAGCACTAAAATAATAATAAAATAAATATTTATTGTTATATAAACATCTGTATACATTAATAATAATTTTATATAAATAAATAAGAAGCAGGTGTAAAATTTATAGTAAAATGGATATCTAATGAAAAGATTCTATTTTATACAATGATTAGTACTGTGAATTTATATTTAGATATTCTCAAATTTAGAAATATGTTAAAGCAATCATATAACAAACTTTATTTTTATTATGTCATATATGATTCAATAATAATATTGGGATCATTTTAATGAGTTACATTATAAACTGATTAAATTTTAAGAAATGAAAAATAAAATCTCAACAAAAGAGTACATAACAGAATAGTAAGATGTTTACACTTCATTTGAAAGCTTAAAATGATAAAGCTAAAGTACAAAAGAAAAAAAATTAGGAAGAAATCTTTTATCAAGTTAATGTTGCAAAAACAATGTTTTGTTCTATTCTTTATCAATTATTAATCATATTTAATAATAAAATATGCCACTGCATATTTTGGCATATAGCTTATAAAAACTTTTTTAAATTGGAAAATTACAAAAAAAAATATACTATCAGTCTCGCAGCAACTTCCTTCATTCACTTTGATAAATAAATAAGCAAATCTACATAGTTTTCAAATATGACACAACCAAGTTTATTTTTAAAAAGATTTCTAAAAAAAAATCACAAAGGAAAAAAGCATAGAATTTTTCAATGAACAAATAAAATAAAAATAATAATAAAAAAATGTTAATTAAAAAAGTTTTAAGCAAAAGAGATTTGATTATATATTTACAACTTAAATGTGAAATTTTAAAAATAATAAAAAATAAGAATGTCAATAAAATAAAATAAGATGATAATTAATATGATTATCATTCACTATATTTTGTGATAATAGATTATAATTCATCATGGTTATTTAGTCTATTAAAAGGCATTGGTTGCAAACTAATACAATAATAGGCATACATATTAGATTATCATATATTTAAAAACATTTCCTTGTTGTCAGAAGACTAAAGATTAGAAGAACCAAACGGAAAATTTTTTCAAGAACATGTATTATGTATACTTCCTATATACAAAATATTTTAAATCAATTAAATATTCAAAGCCCAATGTAAAATATAATACTTTCAAAATGCTAATAATATATTTATTAAACTGATTCAAAGACATATTTTTAACAAAAATGCCAAATTTTGAATGGATCAAAATTCTGAATGGCAAAAAATATATATATTAGTTTTCATCTTAATTAATTTTTGTAATATTGAGACACTATTATTTCTACTTAAAAAATATTAAAGCAAATTATCAAGCCCATCTTTTTTATTATAGAAACTAATGTTATATAAATATTCATCATATAGGGATAATAAAAAAAGGAGAGAATTTTGATGTTTTGACTGCGATAACTTTAATCACATGAATTTATTATTTGCTATTTCAAGAATTACAACTGACATATTTAATGAGAACCTTTCCCCAAAAAGTTCAACATAACATAATCTCTATGATTACTTCAATTTATGATTATGACCACTCCACTGTCATTGTAGTCACTTCTACATAACACAATATTTTCATCCAGTATTTGTAAGTTCATTCAAGAATTATATAGTTGGCTAAAGTAGATAGATATCTGTGTTTAAAAAAAATATTTTCAATTATGAAAATTTTTCTTTCAATTAATAAAATGCATCAATAATCGAAAAATTAAACTAGCTTTTATTTTTTGTTGGTGAAGAAGTTGAAAATATTTAGTAACAAAATAAAAGCCAAAAATATTGCTTCCATATTCAATTAGTCATACGTATAATATATATAACTAAGTAAGCATATGTGTATATAATTTTTCTATAAAAATTTGCACCACTTTTATATCATTAGAATATTAAGTTTTATCGTATAGCTTAACTGGTCATAAAATGCAAAAATTTTAGTAAAAATAAAATAAAAAATTCATCCAATAACATTAAAATATATATATACCTATTAAAGTTGTTGATAGCATCCAAGAGCCTTTTTCTCATTACTTCAAATTTAACATTTTCTACATTAGGACATTTTGGAAGATCATCAGTAGGACTGGACTCAAAAAATTCTTGCATTACACAGTCTAGCTTGAATAAAAAAACAGGCTTCAATTTGGACCAAGGAAATCTAAAAATAGAGGGCAATTTTTATCATTATTGATAAAAAGAATAACTACTGCAATAATTCATCAGATGTGTTCTAGTCAATGAAATTTATTACATATACATGTATATCATTAGAAGACAATCACAAATAAATATGACCATGATTACACAAATTAATCTATGAACAATAAATATGCTACTTATATATAATACTTTTTTAATCTGTTTATATAACATCTTTAATTTCATTCGCAGCAAGGTTGCTCAAATTCATCATAGAATTATTTTTAAAGAAAATCTATTAGGCTTTATTCCTTTATATGCACAATCAATAAAATATGCCTTTACAAGCATAAATTCACTATAAATCATATATAGCAAACAGAAAAAGTGACTGCTCTTATGATTTTTGACAACATATTTTCAGGCTAGTGTGGAGATTTCATAAAGTTTTTGAATACTTTTGTTATGAAATAAGAAGTTAATTTCTGACTTCCATACAAAAAATTCTTCAGACTTAAGTCCTATATATACACAACAAATTTACTTATAGTATTTCTATCATTATGATAACATACCTGAATATGCTATACTTCAATATCAAAGTCTGTCTATTTATCTAAAATCCTATCAAGAAATTTAAAGTGGTTCTCATTCTTAAAATGAAAACCATTGAACCAAAAATTATTGAAAGTTTTTATTTCATCACTGGTAGATTACGCATATACATTTTAAAACATTAATTATAAATTCTTTATAAGTTAATTTTATTCAGATAATTAAAGATTGACAAGAATGGCATTATTATCAAGATAAAAACTGAGAAATCAAGAGAAGTTATATCTACTTTTAATTAGTTACAGTGCCAGCTTCATAAAATCATTCATAAACTGTTCGAAATATATGGAATTAGAAAAATAATTTTGTTAAACATATCCTTGTTTAACATTAGACCTCTTACATTATTATATATTGCATAGTATAAATACATTTCTATTGATAATCAGCTATTTTCAAATAGTCTATGCACTATCTTGAATAAATGAGTTAAATTTATTTGTAAAGATAGTAAAAGCAATATATAAATCAAATTTCTATTCATGAAACTCTCATAATTTTTCGCAACAAAATTATCTGTAGTGCTTTTAGATTTTCTCACCCAAGTCTCTAGTAAAAACTCATCTGACTGTAGTAGCCTATTCTTATAGTAGATAAAAGTAATAATATACAATAATTACTTGAACCTTCGGTATTCCTACGTTTTATAAGTTATAATAAGATCAACTGGATATTTTCATGGGATTCCAATATTTTTAAGGCTAATACATCATCATCACATTTTAAACTTCTTCAAAAATTATATCCTTTCTGTTTTCAAGATTACAAAATGCTGTTTTAATCTTACTGACCTAGGTATATTTATCCATATCTAAATTTAAGGATCAGAGATATAACTAAAATGCAATAAAATCATTTTTTGAATAATTTTTTAAAAGATGATCAAGTCATTTCTTCCATATACTTAAAATATCATCACTATTATAAAATAAAATCCATTAATTTAATACGATTATGATATCATTTTTCTGGTCCATGATCCAAAGTGAACTATGACCAGAAAATAACTATTTCCATTGCAGTTAAATCTGCTAATAATTCTTAAATTTTTTTAATCAATTCTTGAAAATTAATTTTACAATCTTACGTTATATATCTAATCTTAGTTTACACTCTAGACTCTACACACAGAAAACTCATTATTTACTTGCTACATATTAAACCTTTATCAAAAGACTAAGATCTCTACAATATATAGTTGCTGATCAAATACCAACCTTCAGATAAACATGCAAGTCGGCTTAAATTTTAAATTTTAGAGTTTAAAATTTTAAACTATTAGTTTAAATAATGTAATAAAAGTAGCCGCTGTTCCTCATGGAGGAAAGCTAATAGAGGAAAACTAGTTAGAAATCTAATTAGAACTACTATATAGTGTCCATTAGTTATGCTTACATCATACTATTGTAATAGAACATGTTAATATAAATCCTTATAATGCTTAAAAAGCGTCTCATTAATTTTATTATTCAGCCTAGCTGAGAATATCACATTTCAATCAATTCATAAATAATAAAATTATTATTAGGAAAATTTTTTTTTTATTATAATAAACCTAAGAAAAAAACTTACCTGTATCTATTAAACATTCCTTATGAGAATTATATGCATCAATAACACAAACAGGTTGAAAATCTAAAATTGTTATTTCTAAATTTCTTAATATGTTTGGGTTAGGGGTTGATTTTTAATCCTATTATAACTTTAATTCTGAAATGTATTGCAGAATTAACATACAAAATTTATGATTTTTTAAAATAATCTGTGCATAATTTCTTCTATATTCTGATTACTAACTATATTTCATATGATTATTTTGAACCTGAAACAAACTTAATTTTTAATAGCATTTTTTTTGACTTTTTACGCAAAATGTTCTCAATAGTTGAACCCTGTGCAATGCTAAATCCAATAACTGATCCAAAAATGTTGGATTGTATTAATTTTTTAAGTATAGGTCTTTTTCAAAACAGAGCCATTTTGTACAATAACCCTTTTACCAGAAAAATTACTTGTAGCATCTTAAGTGGAATCACTAAAATATAACTAAACATACAAATATATTTGGGTTCAAAATCTTAAGAGTGTATAAAATTTCATACAATTAGTTTGAAAAGCATAATAAAAGGCAGGTGCTAGATGACTACAAAATGAAACTGTATTATCCAGGATAATTATTAATAATAAATTTACGTGGAGATGTAAAGATTACAGCTGTAAAAAAAACAAACATGATTTTTATAACTATTATAATCTTATATTTTGAATAATATATTCAAAAGCAAATTTTATGATTTCAAGACTAAGGAGTATTGTTTTTTGTGTAAAGGAAGATTATATAAATCATTTGAATTTTGCAGATAATGTTGTTTTACAAATATTCCAGAGTTCCAAGATATAGGATCCAAACTAATAAAGTATTAAAAAGTTAAAATAATGTTCAACGGTTTGACAGAAAATGGATAAAATTAAAAATAGAATGAAACTATGTGTTCCAAAAAAAAAATGGTTTTATTAAACACATTTAGTTAGTTTTTACTTGTGGGTTTAAAACTTGGATGCTCAAAAAAAGCAACAGAGATCATGTTGGAAGTAACACACATGCACTGACCAGATATCATTCAAAGAATTAAAAGCCTGAAATAGAACTAGGCTTGATATATCATTAAAAGAGATGATAACAATCGGATAATGTAAAATGAATTGAGAATATAAATGACATTGACAGTGGTCTCAGGTAAGATATGGATCAGAAGGTTTGATAGTGTGATGTGGAGAAGTTATGGATCAAATGGGTTAAACTCGATGAAATCTATGGCTGAAAATGATAACTTGTACTTATTCTCATCTAAAAACATATTTACAAATAACTTTCTTCCCTTCAACTTCCTAATAGTAAATTTTAATACATTAAAAAACAAGCTAACAAAATTTTCCATTATATATAATTACGGCTCATCCAAATTTTTAACTTACACACCATATGTAAAGCTTGTTATTAGAATTAAACCATTGACGGTCAATTACAAACAGTGATTAAAGACCATTACTTATCATAATATCTTTGGCCTAGAAACTGGATCAGCTTTCAGGCAAAAGTATATAAAAAATGCAAAAAGTTTAACAACATTAAATTTTAACGACCATTTGAAATAAATAATTCCCATTCACTTTTTTTATTAACAAAATTTATTTAATGATTGAATAGTAAAGATTTTTTTAAAATAGTTAACTTACACAGTATCCCCAGTTCTAGCAATACGACGTAAATAATCTTCCAAAACCGGTGTCATTTCTTTAGGATTTTTCTTCTCAAACTCTACAGGGGAAAAAAAACAATGGCATAACATTTCACTGTACAGAATGATATCTAAAATATAATCCTTAAAATAATGACTTAAAAAAAATAATGCACAAATTAAAAATTACCATTAAGAGCTTCAAATATATTTTCATTGTTATCCATTATTAAAAAGAACGCAAAATTGGCGATTAAATAATGATATTACGGAACAAGTGCACACAAATATGGCGTTTAATCTCGATTTAGTCTCGCAAGGAGAGTTTATTTTATTTAGAGGGAAGTTTAACAACATTTCTCTAAAATAATTTAAGATGTTGATATTTTATTTACATATTAAATTTTAAAGAAATAAAAATTGCATTTAAATTACATTATTTTTATAAACGCAAAAGAGACGAATTGTAGAAAATGATAAATTTTTTATTCACTTCAGCGAATATTTTGACATCAGCTGATTAATGTTTGGAGGTTGAATTTATCACCTTTAATTAAAGTACTAAATTTACATTTTAATAATTACTTTTTCATTGAATATTTATTATTAAATTACAATTTTTTAAGCCGAATTATGATGTATCTTAAAAAACGGTAAGTTATACAATAGTAGTTTTTTGGTAATATTACTGACTTTATTATGTTATTTTATCTTAGAAAAATAAACAAATTTTTTATTTACTTCAAGTATTGGATAAATTATCAAATAATTTTGTGTAAAATTTATTTTTTTAAAATGACTTAAGTTACCCGCCTAAAATGCTTTTTCGTCTAACAGCAATTGAAAATTAGATTAAGAATAAAATTCTCCCGCCTTCATTGTTTTTATTTAGTTGGAAAATTATTGGCTTAGTATAGATGTTAATAATATTAATGATATGAAAATGCAATATCCTTTTGATATTTGGTTTTACTATATTTACTCTGGAATGTTAATTTAATGAAAAAATAAAAATAGTAATTAGTTAATAAGACACAGCCTGTAATTTTCTTTGATCCCTTTACTATCACTCTACTCCATCTCAATTCATAAACGTCTCTACGGCAACGGAATAATGCCGTCACGGTCCACAATGCATTGTAGAATATTGCATGTTTAATTATTGTCCGCAACGAGGTTCTAAGCTCATGCTTGGCGGTGGTTTGTTGAAATTACGTTGATGGCGAGTTTAATATTGGTAGGCTTAAATAAAAATAAATAAATAAATGCTATCTTTTTTATATATATTTAAATAGATAAATTAAAAATAATTGCCAATTTCAAATAATCTTTAAAAATGAAAATATTGTAAATATTTTGCACTTAGTAAATCTAACAGTTTGTGGAAAAAAAAAATTGTCGGAACATAACCACAAATTCTTTCCGCCTATTGTAAAACTCTTGTGCTATAGCGTTTATTCGAGGATGACAAAATATGAAATAATTAAGATTTTCTTTTTAATGATATATTTATTTATTTACATTTGCAATACATGCTTATATTAGCCTTCTATTGATTTTATTCAATATCTTGTAACAAAAAACTTAATCTCTAGTCGTGTTTGTATTTATAAATACTCGCATAGCTGTGTATATGTATATAAACACGGTTCACAATATAACTTAATTGTGGATGTACAATTTGTACTTGTCGCATGGGTGTGTGCGTGTATGAGAGCAAGAAATGAAGATATTTATTTGACATATCAATTATTATATATTTATCTTGCACAGTGACAACTAATTATATAACGAGTAAAAATCAGTAGTATAAGAATTGGCGCATTTAATTGAAATATTGTTTATTTTTGATAAAATTACCAGGTGTGGACTCTGGTCTGTTTTTTTTTTTTTTAATTATATATATTGCTATTTTTGTTAAGTGATTAATGAAATCAAAATGTTAAATATTTGTCTTGATAGACGAATCTATATTATTTTTTTTAGCTAGAACAATAAAAAATATTAAATAAATCTTATTTAAACTTATTTTTGTAGTTATAATGTAAATTATTAAAAATTCTCTGTAAATCTATGCCATAATTTATTCGTATTTTGTTTTTTGATAGCTATTTAACTTTTTATTTTTATTTTTAAATATGAAAGTAGCTTATTAAAAATGTTAATTATTAAAATAGTTTAAATATAGTTATGTAATATAAGTTATCTATCATCTAAAACCTTAATGATAAATATACTAATACTTATTTAAAAATAATTTTTTTTTTATAATAAAATTTAATATTAAATCATTAAAACATCCCATGATCACTTTTTCTTTAGCTTATACAATCTGTTAAAGCAATAGCCAGGTTCCTCCTCCCCTCCACTTAATAGTCCCACCTAGTGCAAACTCTAATAAACAAATAAATCTTTGAAGGTTGTGCATCACAATCCCCAGCCAGTGCTTTCCCATTTAATATCCCCAGATCAGCTCGAAGCTTATGGTTTTTATCAATGAGATTTAGATCTGGAAGTAGTGCACCTGGATCTTTGGATCTAATGCACCACCTCTCTATTGCTCACTCTATCTTTTGACTTAGTTAAAATAAATAGATAATGAACTGCTTTCAGATCTGTTTGATTGTACAGGTAAATTATCTTGCATTGAGAATATTTGTTATTTGTTTTCAATTGAACCTGATAGCCTTATAATATTAGTTCAAAAGCCAAAGGGGGATATTGGAGAAGGATGCATTAGATGTGAAGAATCAATTACACTGATCTCAAATTTATGGCTCCTCAATGATGAAAGCCATAAGCTAGAAACTAGCTTAGGGATTGTGATGCACAACCTTCTAACATCTATTCATTACAAGAATTTGCATTGGGTGGCATTCTGTATGAGACATTTTTGCTACTGTTCTAATATTTTATAAACATCTAGATTGCATATGAAACATTTGAATTAAGTATAATTAAAATTGAATATTTATTTTCATTTAATTTGATATATAAAATCAAATTTGATATATAATAATGAAATTAGATTTGAAAATTTTTTAAGGATTACAATGATTTCAATTGCTAAAAAGAAAAAGCTGTTAAATGTGAAGAATACAGGACAATAAGTTTATTATCTTATACATCTGAAGCTTTATTGAGGAGTTTTGATTCAAAGAATTTATGGGAAGGTAAATTATTATATTGGAGAAGAACAGTTTGGTTTTCAGAGAGGCACAAGAACAAGAGATGCTATTGGTCTTTGGAAAGAGAGAAGATTCATTTGGAATATGTATATTAGACACAAAATAAGAATTAGACTGGGGAATGATGAGACTGATGGAATGAATATAGAAAAAAAAGTTAGACAAGAATGAAGTTTGTCACCTATTCATTTTAAGACTGTGGAGGAGCAAATGTTGGAGGTAGAATAATAAAATATATAAGATTTGAAAATGATATGGCTCTTATAGCTGAAAATGAAAAGTGTCTTTAGAATATGTTGTATAAATTGGAGGAATGATATATGGAATATGGAATGAATCTATGTTGAGAAGAACTGAGTGTTTATAAATAGGGAGGAATTCAAAAAGACTACAAATTGAAATTCATGATAACATAGTTCAACAGGTAAAGGGATTTAGATATTTGGGTAGTTGATGGAGTGAGGATGGAAGAAGTGAAGATGAAATTAAAAGAATAACATTGGCAAATGAGGCATTTGTTAAGGGAAAAAAATATTTTGTGGACTTTTGGAGAGAGAATTAAGAAAAAAGATTAATTTAATGCTATGTGTGGAATGTATTATCATATGGTTGTGAAATGTGGACAGTGAATAATAAAATTAGGAACATATTAGAAGCCTTTGAGATGGGTGACATGGAGAAGAATAGAAAAGATCAGTAGGATAAATAAGAGAACAAATGAAGTTTTGAAAAAAGTAAATGAAAAAAGAAGATTGATTGAGGAAATCAGAAAGAAACTGGATTGGACATATATTAAAAAGAAAGTATAGTTTAGTGAAAGTTGTTTTGGAGGGAATGGTGAGTGGAAGTAAGAAGAAAGGATGGAAAAGATTGACATTGTTAGATAATATGAGATCGGAAGAGTTACATGGAATTGAAGATCTGGATAATGAAGAGAATAGAATGGAAAAATAGATAAATTGATGATGTGACTACTCTCAACCTGTCCCTGGTACAGAATATTATTGATGATAATGATATAAAATCAGATTGAATTAAAACATTTTTTTTTGTAATTTTATTAGATATAAACATTTTGTTCTTTTAATGTAAATTTTTACAATAGGGTATTAATATACATTGTGTATATTAAAGCTGTGAGGGAGATTGTTTAACAGTCAAAGCTGTTTGCTATTGAAAGTAGTATTGTTTGTTTAACAGTCAACGCTGTTTGCTATTGAAAGTAATATTGTGTAATGTGTGTTATTGTCTATTTATATTAATACATGGAAACCATTGCTACAATTGAGTGTTATGAAAATTCTTGTTGATATGTTCATGATATAATATATATTGTCATGAAATTGTAAAAGAAGTACTAAAAGCATTTATAAGGATAAAAAAATGAAATCAGTTAAATATAAAAAATTCAAATTTTATAATGATGAAATGATTAATGTCTTTAAAATTAATAGAGGGAACTTAATGGAGAAGACCCAAAAAACATAGAAAGCCTCAATCTTAAAGAGATTATTACTGCAAAATATTTAACAGATAATAAATATGTTCCATATTATTAATTTTGTTTTTAATAATATTCCAATGAATTGTGTAAAAAATATTCAGGTAATAAAGTATGTTAAAAATTACAAGGAAAGAAAATGCTATGAAACTCGGTGCTGATATAGTACCCACTTTTTTTAATTGTAGCCTTAGGCTATTTAATTTCCAACATTACTTTCTTTTCCTGCACTTCTTTTAAGTGTAGCGCCTTGGGCCATTTAATTTTACACGTTACTCCCCCCTCACTTTTTTAATTGTAGTACCTTAGGGTATTTAACTGAGTGCTTCTAGTCGATGTCATTTATCGCTTATATGTGCCAGCAGTGTTTTTGGGTGTTTTAAAATTCAAAATGACCACCGAGGGCATACTATATCAGCATCTGAAACTCTGTATAGTCAAAAAAAATTTAAACAAATGTATAAACATTGTTAAAAGTTAGATTATTGGAAACTTAGAGTTATAATTTAAACTATTTTTTTAGATTGTTTTGTAAATATATCTATATTATAAAAAAGGGGGTATCGTAATAAGTTTAATCATTTTTATATATATGTATGTATTTTAATAATTATGTTTATTGTAATGTAAATGTCCATTGGGTTGAGTAATTTTGTAAAAACAAACATTGTAATAAGGTTCCATTAAGGAATAAATCCTGGTTAAAGTATTAAATAATTTATTTATTTATAGAGTTGTCTGTTTCAATTTTATTTGAAATTGATTGTTTTAATCTTTTTTTTAAAAAATATAACTTCTTTTTTTAAATATTACTACTTTTTTTTTTAAATAAATAGATGAACTATTTGAAAATTCAAAAACTTAATGAAAAAGATTTTTAATTTGAAAATATTATTTAAAAATATATATTTTAAATTTGTTTACTAGATTAGAATTATATAATGTATAAAAATTTTATTACATTTTTTTTTTTTTTTAAAGTTTAGTGCATATTTTTAAAAAAAAATGATCCAAATTTTTATAGATTTATTTGTGAATATACAGCACTGACAAAAACTTAAATCATAGAAATGTATATTCAAAATCTTTTTTTTTTTTTTCCAAAATAATACTTTTCTTATTTTGTCAAAAGTCACCTTGGGGAGAGCATAGCTTTAGAGACATTCTAAAAAACAAAGACTTACTATGCTCATACTTCTGTTATAATTCACAGTTCAAAAGATAGATTTAACAGTTCTAAAGTTTAACATAAGTGTTAATTATTTAATGAAACATTAAAGGATTTATAAGCAAGCATAAGAAATGGTTATCAGGTGATGTTTATTGGCTTAAAACCAATCCTGCCTAATAAGATAGTGGTGGCTAAAGAACCACAGACACCAAAATGTATAGGTACTGAACTGAGTTCAGACCTATATGACTATATAAGCTAATGAGCTTGGATTAAAAATTTGTTTTTTTCAACATAAGACTCATAGTAGTTAAATAGAGATAAAAGGTGGCTTCTGGAGGGTTGCATTAAATCCTAAGATCTAGGTGCATGATCTCAAATTCAAGGCTCCTCACAGACGAAGGCCACAAGTTAGAAACTAGTCTGGGGATATTGGATGAGTAGACAGTAGATGGGGATTTTATGCACAAGCCTTTTGGCATCCATTGATTACTCTGGCTTGCACTGAGGGGCAATACGTATAGAGAGTTTTGCCTGTTTTAATTAAAGGATTTAATTTCTAATTATCCAAAACATTATTAACCCATTAATAAAAGTTAAACAGACTTTAAATAAAAGTCTCTTTAAGATACCTCCACAAAGAAATAAAGAGAAGACAATACTACTAGACTATTCAACTGTTATTGATGAAAATTATACCTTTTTAATCCTTATTCTATTACTAATAATGGGTTGTCTGTAGTGTATGACTATCACATAAATTGGTTGTTGTTTTTTTTAACAAGATTATTAGCATGATTTCATATTCTCAGAATGAATTTTTTAAACTACATTTTAAAAATGATTTAAACATTGTGAAAACAAAATCTTGTCAAATTCCATTACAGAAAATGTTTTAACTTTTTTTGCTTCATTTTCTAGAAATCATAAACATTGTTACTATTAATATTATTCCCAGTAGTAATTTAATTCTCATTAAATGTTTCACTTAATCTATCTTTAATCAATTTCTAATTTTAGTAAAATATTTTTCATAACTATCAATTGTTGCTTTAAAAATTCCACAAACATTTAGGAAAAATTAATTCAGTGATTTGTTCCTCTTGTCATATAAATGATTGTAGATTTTAACTGTTGTGGTTTTTAATTTGTTTTTAATTATTAATTATGCCCTTCATGATCTGTATAATTTGACACACTAATGACTAAGTTCAGACCTCAGGGTGCTTTATTATTTAAGGTTATTGTCTAAGTATATAAAATTTACCAGCTATTGATGGAGATTCTCAGTTTTTGTTCTAGCAGTAAATTCTTATAGAAAATAAACCAAATATCCATAAGCTGATTGTATTTTAGTATTTTTATTCACAATACTAAAACTTATAGAAATTATATATCATAATTCTTTTCTATGCTTATTTTCAACATTTACATTAGGAACAACAATGCACTTTATTTCTCCAATCTAGAACCATTAACCAATAGTTGTATAGTAAACTGCTATTCATAATGCTATTAAAGAGAGTGTAAACAAATATATAAATATATATAATCATGGAATAAATGATCAAAAAGTTATAACTTTTTCTATAGGATAATTTTTTATTGATTGAAAAAAATTAAACATTCATTGTGCAATGGGCAGATAATATAAATAATGTTATTGATATGAGTAGTTGATTAGTTTTATTTAAAATGAATTTGCAGTTCTAGACATGGTTTTATGTTGAAAAGATAGAAGTATATAGTTGGAAAGGCATTTTTTAATTTATGAGATAATACTATAGAAAAGGCCAAAAAGAGAGAGAAATCAATAATGAGCATCATAGTGGATCAAAGTATTGTAATAATTGTAACATAGTGTTTTGAAGAAATGAGTCTAGAAAAATGGTTATGAAAAATAAAAGGCATTATCCCAAAATTAAAATTTTCACTGGCAATTAGTTAATCTATGACATTACATAAAGAGTTTGGATGTGGAATAGTAAATATTTGTCCAACTCAAAAATGCCATTTTTCAATTTTTTGATCATTTCTTCAGCATTTTCATAGAAAAATAAATTTTGTTTTGAATACTATTTATGGTATGATTAATAAATAGGTAATCAGATTTTTTTTTGTGTAAAGATTTTCAAATTCTCAACAAAATGGATCATGCATAATGTTTTAAAGACTGTTTAAAAACAAATTACAGCAGTATATTCCAACATTGAGATTTACTTTTTTATTTATCTTATGCATGAAAGTATGATTAAAATTGCAAATCTTACTTTCTGATTATCCCTTATTTATTTATACACACAAGCATAGCTGTTACATGGATTGTATCTCATATCTCACTATGTACATTACATTAATAAATAAAAATTATATATGATACTTATAATTATTATAAAATGGTAAAAATGAAAATAATTTAAAACTATTCCATTTGTTCTTACTTCAAAAAGATACAGAAAATTAAATTTAAACTAATAATTAAACAAATTTTATTAGTGAATATTGCTTAGAAAGGAGTAGAACAAAACTTAATGTTATTTATGAGCATAATTTAAATATAATTTATTAATGAATATTGGTAGTAAATTTGATAATAAAAGTTAGGTCATTTTTGCCGCTGTTTTACAAATTATTGTTATTGTTTTTCTAAGATAAATATGTAGCATAAAATGATTTGCTTTTATATTTTTCGTATGCAGTTGAAAATGTATACTTGATAAACTAACATGATTTAATAATTCAACTTTTTCATCTAAGAGAATATATACTGTTTGAGCATTTATTTTTGTTATATCATGCATGATACCTGATATAAAAGTGCTCAGATACTTTTATTTTCATTTGTTTTGAAAATGAACTTGTTATTGTTTTAGATGATATAATTAAAAAATAATAGATCTATATTAGCATATTTTTGCTACCTCATAATGTGATGTATTTGACCTCAGATATTAGAAATTTCCGTTTGTTATGAAAATGAATATTTTTTGTTTTTATAAGGGTATACACAGTTGAAAAATAATATGTATTACAGGTTATCACATAACAAACATATTTAATCCATATTAATTCAACTTTTTCATTGATGACTGCACTACATAAATTGTTGTCTTTGCATATATTTTTGTGATGCTATATATTACAGATTATCACATAACATACGGAAAAACATATTTAATCCATATTAATTCAGCTTTTTCATTGATGACTGCACTACATAAATTGTTGTCTGTGCATCTATTTTTGTGATGCCATTATAGCTGACTTAGTCATGTTCGAAAAACAAATTTATGGGTTTTGGAATAATGATATATTTTAATGTTTGAGCATCACTTTGATCATCTCATCGTACTAGGTTTCACTTTTCCATATTATGTGTAAGTACATACAGATAAAATAGAAATTTATATAACATTACAATATTAGCCAAAAAACAAAATTTTATAGTAAAATTTTACCCTGTCATAGTTTAATCTATTAACAAATACTTTTTCAAGTAAAATTCAACTAAACATACCACACATATTCACTTCAAAAAACAATTTGCCTTTAACATCAAAGGATATCTTCATGAGATTGATAGCCTTGGATTCAAAAAAATTTATCATCAGTTTCTTTTACTTTTCTTTTCAATTCACTTTTTTTATAAAATATAAACCCTGCATTGTTAAATAATATTTTATGACCTATATTCAGTTCATAAATATACAAAGCTGAGATATGATATCTATTTTTAAGTCTAATCTTATGAACTCTGACTCTTTCATTAAGACTTAATTTACTCTGACCTATATATACATTTTAAGGACTTATAAACAAATATATTTAATTAATAGTATCTGTTAATGTTTGTATTTTTATTATATATTGCTTGCATTACAAAGTCTTTTTTTTTTTTTTAATGTAAATAAGTTTTTTTTTTTCAAATAAAAAAAAGATTTTTAAATATTGACACTTAATGTTAAATTTTTTTTCTTTTGATCAATGTTTCGATTATTTATGTGTATGATATTTTATGGAAAATCTAATGCTAAATACCAAAATTTATGACTGACTGCAAAGAGTCTTATAAACTACCCCAGGAATGGATTTGCAATCAATTGACTGGAATTATTTAATAATGAATTTAAATTCAGGCCTTTCCAAGCTACTACATTCATACTGCCCAATACAAAACTATTCTTATAAATCAGTTTATTACTTGATAATTTATATAGCAAAGAAATAAACTTTTTATTCTCATTAACAATTAAATCTTTATAATTAATAAATTTATATATAGATATTTTTATCTTTATATTTTGTGCACATATTTTCATCTAATATAGTGTACATTTTAAAATTAGAATATGATATTGAAAACTATTTTTTGTAAAGATATTTTGTTTATTTTTGATTTGTTGATAAATATGATTGATTAGAGAAATGTGAACTTTGAATTAACTTTGATTAATATTTTAATAAAATATCTGGTGAGTCTTAATAGTCACTAAATTATTATAGAGTACAATTGTTAAATTGTTAAATCAATACAGCGTTTTATTCATTTTTAAAAAAAAATTAAAATACTTTCATTTATATATAAATTGTTTTAATAATTTTCATTCAAGTTTTTAAAACAAAATCTTGATCTTTACACACACATATATATACTTCTATGTATATCCATATATAAGATTAAGAATGAGCCTAAATTTCATTTTTCAAAATAATTTTTTTTTTTCATCTTTTATACTCATTTATTTACTTTTATTATTATTTGGAGAATTGTAGGATTTTTAGATTAGATAAAGTTATAAAGAATAAGTGAGCATTGATTATAAGATATTAGATACTACAGAGATAAAAAAACTTCTATACTATGATTATGTAGGAATGCCTTAAGAATGATAGTTTTTTAAAAGCTAACAATAATACCCATGAAATGTCACAAAAGAGGCAGACCTAGAAAAACTAGCTTGGGATATGCAAAAAGCAATAGTCAAAGGGAAATATGGCTAATCAGAAGTCTTTGAAAAAATGAATTAGAAACAATGGACATTACTATAAAAATATAACAAATTTTAGAAACGGAATAGTCAGAGTTGATAAAGAAAATATTGGAGAGAGGACAGCTTTATGTTACATTTCAATTTTTGTTTCTTCTTGTTAATACTGGATAAAGAAATTTTATGTAAATTTGTTAGATATTTAAGCTTTAATTATATTCTGAAAGGGAAAGAAAGTTGGGAATGATGCGATTAAAAACTTTTTTTTTGATCAGTATTGACCAAGACATTTTTAACACTAGTCTCATTAACTTTTTTTTATATAAAGTATTGCAGAAATTTTGTATACTCTGGAGCAGTTCCAAAAGAAGCTAATTTGTGCCTCATCGCCAAGTGCCGTGAGGCCAAAGTCAAATTTACAAGATAATGTAAACATAGGCAAAGGACAATAGCATAGTCAGTCCATGTGGAGGGTTTCCAACCAGATGAGATATCTCTTAAAGACTTCGCTTATCCATCCAAAGATCCCTTCCCACACACACAAACCACCGTCCAAGTTACAAAATTATAAAACAATTTTTTACAGACTAGAAGTTCCATAAATTACATGGCCGGATCATAAATACATTACAATTGGAAAGCTGCAATATAAATGAACTGATTGTTATAATAATGTAATATACATCCAGACCCGCGGAGACTTCACTCCATCACCTGCATGTCCAGATCACAAAACATATCACTTTAAATGTACATGAAACACATCTATTCAAACAATTTCAAAAACATAAACACAATGTAATTTTAATATTTACAAGGATTGTAAAACTATTCTTCATCCATCCAGGACTGCAGTGATTTCACTCCGTCATTGTGCAGACCTGGATTGCCCATTAGGCAAAGTATCCCATTCAGAGGATAGGAATTCAGAATGACTAATAAATATCCCAATATGCTGACTAAGGAATAATTACATAAATGTTTGATTACCTAGTTTCTATTATATATATAAAAAAATCCCCAAAGAAGATTAAACATAGCTCTCAACACCCATCCAATCCCATTCAGAGGGTAGGAATTCAGAATGACTAATGAATATCCCAATACGCTGTCTAAGGAATAATTACATAAATGTTTGATTACATAGTTTCTAACATATATATAAAAAATTTCCCAAAGAAGATTAAACATAGCTCTCAACACCCATCCAGATAGGCAATAACTTCACTCCGTTCATCTGCAGATCTGGATGCCAAAAAATTAAAAGATTAAGTTATATTTTAAATTAGTAACTAACATAGACCTTTGCTGGAGAATAATTGCATTACTTTATCCATTACAGTTCATTCAATCAATGACAAACATCGCTGGGGGTTTTACTCAAGACCAGATCTGATCAGCCATCCATTGTTGACAAGTCTTTTTATTCTTCACTCTAGCTTCTTTTATTTTCTTAATAAATATTTTTTCTACTGTATCCTCAGTTCCATCTTGAAATGTTATTATGTTTCTGGCTGACCAGATGGAAAAGTTTACTTGTGTTGCAAGTCTGATCAGACCAAATTCCCTTTTCTTGATCGCCCTGTGGTACCAATATTGTATTGGCACATAATAATTTTGTTTAAAAAAAATATTTAAATAAAAATCTTTCGTCAAAGAAAACGTAGGATTAAAAGTCTAAAGATTTTATAAAAGAAGTAAAGAGTTTTTTTCTTATTATTATTTGTTAAAATAAATAGTTAAAAGTTTAAGAGTTCTTGAAATAAAAGTTACTATTAATTAATTAAAAGGGGGGAGGGGGTTCACTGTAGAAACAAACTAAAAGTTTCATAAAAGAAGTTAGAGTTTTTTTTATTATTATTAGTAAAATGTAACGTAAAGTTAAAAAAAAACCCATAAATCTCTTTTTATTTAAGTAAAGAAAAAAAATGGATAATCTTAAAAGTGTTGAATTTAGATTAAAATATATGTGTGCGAGAGTAGACAAAAAAATGATAAATGCGTGTATATGTGCATGTTAAAATCATATTGAAAAAAATATGAAAATAAATATTAAAATGAAATAAAGGAAAAATATATTTAAAAACACTCAGCGGTGGCTACTAATTAAAAATATAAAACAACATGTTTGCATGGCTACTAATTAAATGATGTCTAAAAACACATAATTAAAAGATTATCAAAGGAATTTTGACAACAGATATAGCTGGAGGATATCAAAATGACAGCACATTGTATGTATAAATAGCCAATTTTTTATCGGACAGTTAGTCGAGTTAGTGGTGTTTGAGATAACAGCAATACAATCTATGAGAGTTATATCAGTCAGTTTATGATGTATCCAGAATCAAGAATGCAGTGTTAAAACCTCTGAAAACATATGACTTTCTCCAGCCTGAAGTCCAATGAAAACAGCCAGTCTACCTGGTAAAAGTGATGCCGGTGTAACAACCTGAAGCCGCTCAATATCTATTGTCTTAAAGAAAATGCCTCGGAATAATAAACAATCTCCACAAGAAAACTTCACATCTAACCGATTAGAAATACTTCATTAGAAGCAGCAAACAGCAAGAAGTATCCATGTTCAAAATCCTAGGTAATAACATTTTCTTATATTCATTTCTAAAATAGCCATCACATTTGTAAAACCTCAAGAGTCAAGTTTAAGAACTCTATTGCATACATAGATGAACTATTAATATGTGTGTTTAAATGTTGTGTGTATTCATGTGCTAGTATATTGATTTCATTGTATTTTAAATTTCAAATATTGTTTAATGCTTTCTCATAAGATATTATAGTGTGTGAATTATATATGTGTGTGTTTTATATTAGTAAATAAGATTTATAAAATATTTAGTTTAATAAATGTTAATTAAAATAAATTGTCTTTAAACTTAGAGCTTTATTTGTCAGTCAGTTCTTTTCATCACTAATTGAAACTATTTTGTTATTGAATTAAAATAATAGACTGAGCTAGTTAAGGAATTTTTCGAGCGCTGGATTATGGGCCTGCTGTCCGAACATTAGTTTTAGACTAGCTGGCACTCGGGTTTTACTCTGAAACAAATAAAGTGTTTGGATAGTAGGGGTTTGAATCTAGCAGCCAAGGTGGGCCACGATCTGGAAATATGATCGTGTTATGCGTTGCATAGCTCGATCTGATTGTGGGTATTATTGACAGCTAAAGCTATCAATAATATTTTCCACTTTGATCGAACGTGCCGGTTCGTTCACGTAATATTTTATAATTAAATAAGATTATAAATGTATTATAAATAAGCTTGAAATCAGCTAAACCAAATTGCAGGGTAAGTATGGTCATCACGGATTGAACACAGTACACTGGGTATGTCTATACAAGCAATATCTTAATCTGAGGTCTGCATCAGGAACCAGTTACATATAGAATTCAATGTCTCACAAAATTGTAGGATGTGGGAAATTTAATCTTCGGATTTGTTGCACAGTGGGCATATTGTATCAATCCTAATCCACGGCCTGCAACTCGAGAACATTCTGGTGATAGGACTCTGAGGCTGACTTTAGGCAAAAAGTTTACTAAATTAGGTTCTAGTTTTAGCCTTTTGGGTAACCCTGCAAATCTGGAAAATTTCAATCAAAGGGTTTTTCCTCATCTTTAGAAAAGTCTTGGTGAGTTAGCCCATACAAATCCCATTGGATAATTTTCCAGCAAACATGGAACTGGTAGTCTTGATGCTGTTGGTCACTAATGAGACTTGTCTCTACCATACACATTCTTTCACTGGAGGTGGCCAGTCCGTGGGTTCCACATCAGTTATGGGTAAGGGGCACTCTACATTCTCATTCTCCCAAAAGAACTTACTGAGGTATTATGGGTCCGCTGGAGGAGAAAATTTTGAATGGAAATGCAAGCCCAAACCATTTTGCTTCTTTGGTCTTTGTAGTATCTTCATCCTGATGACTGCAGTTCCCCTCCCTCTGCATGGCTTCCTACATTGTGTCTCCACCCTTTTTATAAACACTTTCATTGGGGAAAAACCCAGTAGAAAGTATGTAATTTTTGGCAGAACCACAGCATTCAATAGCACGACCTCAACAACAAAAGGGTGACCCTAACTAGGGAATTAATGGTTTTTTTAATCTTTGCAAATAAGGCTTCTTCCAGATCTCCTCATTACAAATGGGAGGGGAAGCTAGTTGAAAACCGAGAAATTTCTGCAGGGGAGCCCTATATCTCCCCAGGATTTGTTTCCCAGTTCGGATCGACCATAAAGCCGATTTCTGCTCATTGACCTTTAGACCATAATTGCGAGCAATTCTCTAGTTTACCAACCTCCTGTGATGAGAGAAACACCACTACATCATCCATATAGGAATTGTGGTGAATGCTCTTTCCCAGCACAGGAATGGCAATTTCAGAGAGTGTTGCCTCGATGCTCAACAAGAGACAGTTGATATAAGCCATGAAAAGCACTCAGTGGCCCTGGGGGATCGAAACACAGTACCAAAAACCTGGAGTGACTACTGTCCAAAGAGAGAAAGACTTCCCAGTCTTGTAGGTTTTCAGTCATTTGGAGGTCTGCCCTAGGCACTTTGAGTCCCTTCAGAATACTGAGCAGCACATCTATTCTGACAGAGTCAAAAGCACCAGCAAAGTCAAGTTGTACCGCAACTGGCTGGTCCATCTTTTTTTATGTAAGTGGTCAACTATGAGGCGGAACTGACTGACAGCTTCAGCATTTGAACTCTCCTTCTTGGTGAACTGATGAGAAGACAATTGTTGGATGATGTTAAGCTGTCATCCTTGTATCGACTCTCAATTGTTTTTTTCAGCAGTGGGATCATATAAATTGGTCTTGGATGATGTTAAGCTGAATGTCATCCTTGATGAGACTCAATTGTTTTTATCAGCAGTGGGACCATATAAATTTGTCTTAGATTCCCCAAATCACATGGGCCTTCAGGTTTTTTGAGAAGTGGCACCATGGCAATGGGGTAGATCCCACTGATTTCTTGGCAGCTATCAGCAAGAAGGTCCACCAAGTTCTTCACGATGGGAACCATGAAGGTCCTCAGGTGGACTAGAAGGAACTTGGGGATACCATGCAGTCCTAAATGAGTCCCATCTCAAAATGTTTTAATTTTAATCAGGATACGAGAGTCAGAAATGTTTTGGGATTTGGACTCAGCAGTTGTGTAGGTTCTATGGGAGTTAAAAATGCAAGGAGGGTTGAAATTTTTTCTGCATAATACTTCCATATTCTAAGTAGCATGGAAGTCCCCACATATCAGTTGCTGCTCACCTCAATTGACCTTTGGGGCTCTAGCACTCCTACCAGACCCAATAGCCCACCCGAGATAGCCCCTAGTCCAGCAGTATTAAAGATGTAGATATTGTCAAGCCCTCTTAATCGAGAGGTACTTGGCAACTGCCTTCTGTTTTTCTTTGTACTTCAAGTCCATAATTTGTGGTATATTGCCCTTTAGACTTGTTCATGCACCTATAAGATCACTAAGATTTTCGTAAACTTCTAAAGCTATCTCTGCTGGGAGGTTCAAAAGTCTAATCTTATTAAAGGCAATGTAGATCTCGGAGATCAATTGGATGGAAGCATTAACCTTTGTTAGGATTCTGATTGTTCTGTTGAGACCTGTGATTTGTTGAGCACTTTCAATTGGGCCAATTCTGACATCAAGTGCAAGGTGGTCAGTAAATGCCAAATGTAATACATAAGCCTCCATAGATGTAGAGAGAGATGGTGACATGAATACAAGGTTGATTAAGAATTTTGAGATTCGATTATAAAATGAGAAAGCTTTTGGACTAAATAAAATTTTTTCCATTAACCAAAGGTTTAATAAAGCAGTGAGCATATTTTGATTGGAAAATGTCATAGTTATGGTTAAAGTCCCCTATAATTATGGTGGAGAAGGGACTTCTTTTTAAAGTTACATTTATCACATAAATGAAACAGGTCTGAATTTTTGGATAAGTATGGACCAGCCTTTAAATTGAATTAATAAAATAAGACAACTGGAATTAATCCATAAAATTTTAAACCATGAAACTGGAGCTTTTTGATTAATAATTATTGCCACTCCTCCTGCTGCAATGTTTGAGAAGGAGTAGAGAAAATAGCCAACTGATTGTAGTAATTTGATATTTATCACATGAATTACACTATGAATCAGGTCTGAATTTTTGAATAAGTATATATTAACAATGTTGATGGACCAGCCTTTAAATTGAATTAATAAAATAAGACAGTTGGAATTAATCCATAAAATTTTAAACCATGATACACTGGAGCTTTTTGATTAATAATTATTGCCACTCCTGCTGCAATGTTTGAGAAAGAGTAGTGAAAGTAGCCAACTGATTGTAGTAGTTTGATAAATTCTCAGATTTGATTGAAGTTGTAACTTGGTTTCACAGATACATAGTGTGTCAGGGTTTTGAAGCTTGAACCAATGGAATAAGGCACAGGCCCTATCCATCGAGTTTAGGCCCCTGACATTGATTGAAGCAAGTTTTTAGCCTTATTGACCCTGTATTCCTATTCCCAGATTCTTATATTAAAGGGTCCACAGGATTAGGCTTTTGCCCATCTTCCAGCAGAGGGAGGGATCCATCACTTATCATAGCCAATAAGAGTACCGAGTTCAGGGGAAGCCATGGGGTGCTCTTCATGACAGAGAATTCAGATTCAGAGCAGTCCGACAAGGATGAGAAATCAAGCCCATCCTGTAATAGAATTGTTTTTGGGATGGGGTTTCCAAAGGCAAAAAACCCAAAGGAGGAAGACCAATTTCTGGTGGCACCGGAGCATCAAGTACATCAATACCGGAAGGGGATGAGGTTCTGGTTTTCTTCCCCTTGGGCTTATTAATGGACTCACAGTCACTTTTCCCTTGAAAATCCACCACATCTTCCCCAGTCATCAAATCCTCCCATGAACCAGATGAGGGGGATTCAAGCTTTGACCTCCCTGATCTATTGAGTCTTCTTCTTTGCGGGAGAGGCGAGCAGTTTGTAGAGAGAAATCAGAAAATAGAAAGTCATGAACAGTGAATGATCTTTTTTACAAATAAAAACTAAGCATGAAGGCATCATAATGGAAAGATTAATTCAATAGATGACTGGATATTTTAGTATACTGTATATGAAAAGCACTTGTGCATAAGCTGTGTTTATAGAATAGAAGATTAGTTATGTTTTTTTTTTATTTTAGAGAAAAAAAATGGAGTTGAATGCAAATGCTGAAAATGATTTATTTTAAAATATAAATACTCATGTTTGCATTGATAATGGAAGACAATTTTTTTAAAATTATAATATAGGGAAAGAATTTGACATATTTAAAGATAAATTTTTAAGTTTTTCTGCAAAAAAGCAGGTATGTCAACCATTAATATGGATATTAATAAAGTGTAGAATTATGAATGAATGGTTTAAATGTGTTTTTTATGATGCAAAATTATTAAAAAATTATATTTTTCATGCTTGTTAAAATAGAGATAGTAGTAAAGTAATTATAACTGGTTTTATAATTTTTTAATAATACATTCCTAGTGAACTTTCTACATTATTAAAAAAAAAAGTGTAACTGTTTAGTAAGGTGTAATGGAAAATTTCATTAACTCGCCATACTAGTAAAATCCACCTTTACTTTATTTAAGGAATAACTATAAAATTTTTTATTAAAGAGAGAAATTGGTTCTATCCATGATCAATCATACTGCAGACATTAATTTCACATTCATAACTCCAGATTTCCTAGCTATTATATTTGCATCACAAGATATTAACACACACATATAGATAACATGACTCAGAATAAAATGCCCATGTATATATATAACAAAGTAGTTATAAGGTAGTATTTTTAAATTAACAATTTAATAGCTAAATTAAAATTATTAACAAATATGAAATTAAATATGATGAGGATAGTTATGTGTTTCAAAAGATTAGCAGTAATACATATAATTTGGATAACATTCTGATCTATCTATCTTGCTTTGCTACAGTTAAGATTTGGGAATATGAGTAGAAATTCTGAAGAAGGTTTCTGGGGCAATCAAAATTGTCATAGTGGGTTGTAATAAAAGCATTGTAAAACAGTAATAAACAGCATAGATGATTTAGAATTATATTTATCTTTGTTGTGGATAATTTATTTAATAAAGACTTTAGCAAGGCGTATCAGTCTCGCATTTTAATTTTATTCAATAAATCAATGTGTATCTCTTTCAAAATTATTTACATAATAAGCATGGAAATATCAATTAGATTACACCAAAATATTGAAATATAAAATATGAACTATTTTAAACAAATATATTTAGAAAGGAAAATAAATCTGTTTTAATTTCAATAAAGACCTTAGTATTTAGATAGATCTTATAACTAAAAAATGGAATGTTTGCTTATATTTTCTTAATATATTAGGTTTAGACATTCCTTTTTTTTTTTATATACATGCTTTAATTTTAACTGAGGTTTATCTGCCCTTGGTCATTCTGCAACTTTGTGGGATTGATAACTTCTGAGACAATATTTTCTTTTTGGCATTCAGTAGGCAATGTCAGTACTACTTTAAGAGATGCCACTATGTAAACAGTGAATAAAATTTCATTGCCCTAATTTGGTTTTCTCTGATGGGGGAGGCAGTGGTTTTGCTCATTGATTATATTATGGCTTTAAGAATTCCAAGAGGATTGATATTTGTACAATTAAGAAGAATATTATTTTTACTTAATTTAGTTTTAGAAAAAAAAATTAATTTAAAATTTATCTTCTATTTTAAAATTTCTTTATATTTCTCTAATGGAATTTTAATTATTTATAGAAAATCTGTTAGCCTGTTCATGGGGCATAAACTTGAATATTAATCATTTTTTCAAACTATTTTTGGATTTTGCTTTTCTAATATCTTTAATAATTCAACTGGAATGTGTCAATTCTTCAAATTCTTTTCTTGTACTAAAAATCATTGCTTTTTATTTACTTTATCTTTTACAATTCAAATTGTTGAAGTCTTGTCATTTCCACCATTCATATTTCTTATCATAGTAAGTTATCAAAACTAATGATTCATTTTTTGTATACAAATATTTATAAAATTTTACAAAGATTTTATTAATCAAAATAGTTTCATAGATGAATTTCTTGAATACAACAAATACATTATTTAAAAATATTATTATACTTAAGTACAATACCCAGCATTTATAGTTATTACATTTTGTGATTTTATCAAAAACATATTGTAAAGAAGAAAAGCTAAAATTGATAGTAGTTTGATCACAAGTGATAATATTTTATCATATTGAATAATTAGTATTAAATTAACAAATTATAATTCAGAGTCTTATTTAGAAAAATGTCTTCATATCCTTATAAAAATTTTGCCAAGACTACCTGTGGTGGAATGCAACAAAAATAAAAATATCTTTTATATGTTAAAGTTTAGGGATAAGCTTTAACCATGTATAACCTATTTATTATTGGTTTCTATATTTATTATAATTTTAGGTCTAAATGATTATTTTTTCTAGGATGTTGCAGAAATTTTATATCTTTTTTTGATGACAGTCTTATAATTTCAAATAATACATTATAAATTGTTTGGTTATATATAAATATGATTTTTTTTTAAATATTTGTAATGAAAACTGCTTCTGAAGAGAAATTGTTTTTCACATCATAGCACATTATTTTTGCAAATACGAATATAAATATCAAGCACTTTAGGTTGGAAAGCATTCTAAGAATATGTATATGGAATGCTAATATCTGAATGAATTGGATAGATAAAGAAGAGTTTTTTTTATTAGACTTTGAAAAAAAAAGAAGATTATATATTAAAGAACTATGAAACAATATGAGAAAAATGTGGAGAAAAGAATGAAAATGATAAGACTTTAATATTCTAGAAATAGCAACCATTCAATACAATGGAATAGATTATTTTTTTAGAATCAAAAACAAGGATTAATATGTTTTAATTATCACTTACTATCGGTGATACTTTATTAATGATTAAGAGTAAATGATTTTGGGACATATAGAACTATTGAGTGATACTTGTTGACTAAATAATCATTAAAAACCAGTCAACACTTAGACAATATCAATATCAACCACCAATTTCTAACTGTTGTCAAGGAAACCTTTTAATAATGTTGCTGACTATAAGCCATAGAAATCATGTTATGAAGAACTAGAAACTGATTTCAAAATAGATGTGTAATGATACTAAGGGATAAGAAATATGTGATAAAACTAAGGAAATATAATCTGATATACATAATGGTGTAGGAATGGAAGATAAGAGATTGATAAGATCTTATTGAAGTATTTAAAAGTACTAATATAAAATGTAAAAAATGTAGATTTGTTAGCTTTATATCAGAAAGTTAACAAGAGTTAAGAAATGTGTATGATCTGGTGTTGATGAGATTAATAAATTTAGGTAATTTAAAGATAAGAAAAGTGGATTAATATTAATTAAAAGGATGTGAGTAGGAATGGAAGAAAGAGATTGAAGATTTATGAAGAATTAAAAGAATGTAAAATGTAAAAAAATGTAGATTTGTTAGACTATATATTTATTCAGATTAAGTTTAACAAGAGTATTAAGAAATGTGTATGCACACTCTGGTGTTGATGTAGATTCGAATCACAATTTAGGTTAATTTTAAAGTATAAGAAAAGTGGATTAATATTAACCTAAAAGGATGTGCAGTGGTGTCATGAATTATTCTCTATCTAATTACATGACTTCAGTTATATGCTATCCAAAGAAAAGTGTAAACAAACAAAAACATTAAAATTTGCAAATTTTAAGATATTTGAGCAGCTAGTTTTCCTTTCTGAGAAATATGCAATTATGTTTTTTAAAAAAGTAAAATTTATCAAATTTTACAATAATACCTGTAGCTGTTTTTTCTAATTCTTGAGTGCTGCATGTAATTCTTCAGTTTATGTTTAAAGCACACACACTTTATTCTTCCTTTATTTTTTTCTTAATTTGATATGCAATATTTTGCATAATAAAATATTTTCTAAATGTATATGCTAAAATTTTTACAAACTTTTAGGATATATTAAAAGGTGATTTTAAATGTCAAAACAATGAGAGAGATGCTAATTTCTTGATAACAAGGCCACTATTATGTTTCTATAAGAGAAAAAAGTTATTTTAAAAAATGTTGACCAGAGCATATTAAATATTGACAAAAGTCAAATATTTTATTATTTACTTTATTTTAAAAATAAAAATACGGAATCAGCTGTTATTTATTGTTTCAATAAATGCACGAATGAATGCACACTCAGTAAAATATATGTGTCCCTTCAATTTATTATTAATAACTTTAAAAAAAATTTTTTTTACTATAATCTTAATTTATATGTACATACTATACATTAAAAAGCTTCTGTAATATATATATATTGAAACTATGATGTTTATATGAAATCTAAAAAGTATTTAAAAAACAAAACAAAAACAATAGCTATATTATTATTGTTATTTTAAAAAATTAAAATATAGTTAATAGAGAATGGAAACAACATTTATTTTATATAGTGCTATATTTTTATAAACTGTAATATTAATAAGCCAATAAACTAATGCACATGCACTTTGTAGATTTAACTGTATAAATGACTACTCTCACTTTCCATACACAAGATTAAGTCTTTGTGAAAAGATAGAATGAATCCATCTATCTTTTCAACCCAAACATTTATGTATGAGCAAATCTTAAGTATTTGGAAATGAGAGCGTGAAGATGTTAATCACTTTAAATTACTTTTTATTATGCCTGAATGAATGACGCCTGCAAAATTTCTAGATTTTAGGATACATCATTCTTATTAAGTTAAACATATGTAAATAAGACATTTATTTTATATAGTGCTATGTTTTTATAAACTGTAATATAAGCAGGCGTCATTTATTCAGGCATAGTAAAAAGTAATTTAAAGTGATCGATTAACATCTTCATGCTCTCATTTCCAAATACTTAAGATTTGCTTATACATGAACATTTGGGTTGAAAAGATAGATGGATTCATTCTATCTTTTCACAAAGACTTTATCCTATGTTTGGAAAGTGAGAGTATTCATTTATATAGTTAAATCTACAAAACGCATGTGCATTAGCTGATTGGCTTATTAAATGGTAATTCATATTAGTTATGGATAAATAATGTGTGCAATATGAGATATATATGTATTATAATAAATATATATTAAGTATACACATCAACATTAAAATATTTTATATAAAATAATATTTTTGTTAGTATGTAGAATAAATAATAAAAAAATATGTTTATTATTCTAGATTATTATTTATTTATTTTTACAATTTATAAAAAAAAAATATTTTTTTATTTGTATTATTTTTATTTATGTAAAGTAGTTGATTTGTAAGAGCGCTAGATAAGGCTAGATAAGGTGGGAAAAGTAATAAAGTTGATTGAAATTATTGCCTCCTTGGTAAAAGAATTGCGATTTTGGATAAAATAAATAAATAAAGAAGAATTCATTGAACACTGAATGAAATCTCCTGTTTTTAAAAACTGAACTGTGATACATTCATATGTGCTCAGAAAGCAAAAAACATGGATTGCTAAATGAATAAGTTAGAAGAAAGGGTTTATCCTCTCATGTTTTATAACATTTCCCAGGAGATTGGATGAAGGAATTAATATGAAGTAATTGAATTATACAACCCAAATCTCTTTTCAAAATTAATTTAAAATCTAACATGGAATAAGTAAGTATTGCATAATACAAATTTCTCTCTTCAAAATTAATGGATATATCATAATTTGGAATACTTTTGATCAACAAGGAAGCAAAAGGATAAAAAATATTATTTAAAAATAATGTTGGATATAGATTATTAATGAATAATAAAGATAATTCTACTCAATTATATTTTTCCCTCTTGGATGGATTACTGGTGGGGCAAATATGTGAGAACAATTAACAATTTTTATTCAGTAGCACACTATAAAAATAATTTCTTAATATGCTATTTGTAAAGTAATTTTAATAACATTTGTGTTTAGTAAATATTAATATTAGAAAAATATTAATTAATGCTTAATATGCATATGCCAAAAATTATAAAGATGATTGTTTGGTTAAGTTATTTTTATTAATATGACAAACATATAAAAACCTTTACTCAAAAACATGATTATAAGTATTAACTTTTGATATACTTTAAAGGGGCATAACTTGAAGCAGAGTAGAAATATATATTTTTAATCTTTATCTTGAGTGAGAGTTAGGTATTAATTCTTAATGAGATATACTTATTGCTCTGTTTCACAAATGTAATATCCAATTCAAAAACACTATCTAAATTGTAAATAATGATTATGTTAAATTATTTCAATTATCATATAAGAAAAAATACTAGTAAAAAGATTTGAAATGCTATTTTATAATAGTCCATCAATTTAATTGTTTAACCAAAGTAAAATATTCTTGTTAAAATCATAAAATTATTAGTGAAAGTAGATAAGGAGTATGTATTTATTAATTTATTATACTTGTTATTTTATTTAGTGTTTTAATTATAATAATCATAATGTATATTTTATATAATAAAATTATTATAGTTATAAATTATCATGGTATCCTTGATCTCTAAATTTTATTTAGTTCTCTATTATATTTTAAAGTTAATGCAAAATCTAAACATTGATGGATATTGCATTTTGGTTTGTTACATCTATTCATTGTGTTATTCTTATGTTAACTTTCTAATATAAAGGTTTATACATGCACATTGACTATAGGCCATAAGGTCACTGTAACTGGACTATTAAATGGCACTCTTGGGTGTACAATAAATATCTAGCACGGCGCTCATTCTCAGCATAATCAAATTATAAATGTTTGTAGGTTAGAATATATATGATCTTGATGCCATGCCTCATTTCCATGCATTTATTTATTTATTTTATTACAATATGTACATCTCATCAAATGGCAGCATGAGTCCACAATCAGGGGATTCTTAGCATCCACTACCTTCAGGCACCAACTGCTGTTTTGGCTGGTGACTTAACAAATTTCTGGGAATAAGGACTATGATTTATTTTTGTTTGTTATGATTATATATGTATTAGAAAAACATTTTTCATTCACACACACATTCATTCTGCCTTATCAGGCATCTGAGAAGAAAGACCATGGTGTTTCTTGATCTTAAACTCGGTGTTAAAAAACCAATAAATTCACTATACTGGCTAATGCATGTTGGTGAGCAGTCGATCCATGTTCATATATTATACGAATAATCACATAGTACAATGACAAGAACATATGGAATGGACATTAGGAATTTGCCCTGCTCAGTTCAGTTAAGAGCAAATTCCATGTGATGATGATTTTTTATTTAGGTACTTACAACTGCAAATCACTTTCAAATGAAGGGAAGATTGCAAGAATTAGAAAAAGAACTGTCTCATATTAAATGGGACATTATTGGACTTTGTGAAGTTAGAAGAAAAGGTGAAGAGATAATTGATTTAAAAAGTTGACATATACTCTACTATATTGGAAATACAAGTGGAGTAGCATTCATTGTAAATAAAAAGTGGAAGAACAACATTGTGGGGATTGATGGTGTCAGACAGAGTGGTAAAATTAGTTGTTCAACTTAATAGCAGATACCAAATGCAGATAATTCAGATTTATGCCCCAACTAGTTCTCTTATAATGAAGTAGTAGAAAATGTACAAAAGGCTTTTGATCAGAGTAAATAATATTTTTATTATGGAAGACTTTAATTCTAGAATTGGTAAACAAATGAAAGTGCTATAGGTAAATTTGGTTATGGTGATATAAATGAGAAAACACATATACTTGTGGAGTTTAAAGAAAAAGAAAAACTTTATATTATGAATTATTTTTTTGAGAAAAATGTTAAAAGGAAATAGACATAGAAGCATCAAAATGAAGATACAGCAGAATTGGATTATATTTTGACTAACAGAAAATAAATATTTTAAGATTGTAATCTCCTTAATAAATTCAACATAGGAAGTGATCATCGATTAGTAAGATATAAGATACATGTTAATGCAAAACTAGAGAGACAAAAATTATTAAGAAAAACAATATTTACAGTTGGTATTCATGATCTTCAGAAACATTCTAATGAATTTAAATTAGAATTTGCAAATTGTTTTCAAGTATTAGTAGATTTTGAACATGATTCAGATTTGAATGAAATTATAACTGTTAAACTTTTAAAAACTGCAGCAAAGATAGATGGTAGAAAAAAGCAGCAATTGACCAATAAATTTTCTACTAACACTAGAGAATTTATTAAGAGAGAAAGGAATATGAAGATAAATAAAAATGATGCATTAAGAAGAATTGAAGAATTGAATATCTCAAATATTGTAAAATGCTGTGAAAAAGAATTGATAATGATATAATAAAATATGATTGTGAACTAGCAAGGAAAGCTGTTGAAGAGAATAAAAGTCTCGAGTGTAAAATAACATTTTGGTATTGATAGGAAACTTATATTTGCAATAAGAAAAAAAGATGGAACTATTACTAAAAAAAGAGATGAGATCATGAAATGTGTAGAAGAGTTCTATCAAGAATTATATAGTAATGAAGAACAAGTATCTCCTACATCTATTATATCTTGCTGAATTGCCCAGAATTTTTAAATGAAAAAGTAAGACATGCAATTAAATTTATGAAGAAAGAAAAAGCTCCAGGTAATGATGGAATTATAATTGATACATTAAAAACAGATAAAGAAATAGAACAAATTTTGGCAAATATACCAAATGTCTAAATGATAAAGATGTACCAGATGATTGGAAGAATATGGTATTAATATTAATAGTTAAAAATGGTGATAAAGAAGATTTTAGAAATTACAGACCTATCAGTCTTTTATGAGTTTTATACAAAATTTTTACCAAGATAATTACAACATGTCTACGGAGAACACTGAATTTCAACTAACCAAAAGAACATGCTGGATTTAAAAGTGGCATTAGTATAGTAGATCATATCAAGTATTGAGAGAAGTTATAGAAAGGATAAATGAATATGAGTTGCCATTTTGCTTTGGATTTGTAGATTATGAAAAGAAATTTGATTCTATAAGCTTTTCTTTTTTTTCAGTGATTAAAGCATTGGATCATCAAGGTATAGACCCAGGATATTGTCATATTTTGAAGAATATTTATAAAAATGCAATGACAATTAGATTACACAAGGAATGTTACCATTGAAAAGTGTGTAAGACAGGGTGACTTCATATCTCCAAAACTTTTTGTAGCAGTACTGCAAGAAATATATTGTGGATTAAAATGGGAAGCTAAAGGAAATGTTGCAAGAATTATCAGATGAAAGTAAGAAAATAGAAGTAAAGATAAATGTTATAAAGACTAAAGTAATGCACAATGGGTTTTCTCAAAAGATGAATATAAAAATTGATTATGGTGAGTTAGAAGTTATTAACTACAAATACTTTGGTCAGATTATTACTACAATTGGAAATATAATGGATGAAATTAGTCATAGAATTAAACTTCATTGAAGTGCTTTTAGTAGAAGTAACTTAATATTAAATGGAAATATGCCTGTATATTTGAAAAGGAAGGTTTTTAATGTGTGTTACCAGTTCTTACTTATGGATCTGAAACGTGGACACTTAATAGAAGAACAATACCAGAGACTTCAGATCACACAAAGAAGTATGGAGAGATGCATGTCAGTACTAACGAGATTGAAAACACAATACATGGATAAGAGAACAAATAGATGTTATTAACATCATTCAAACAATTAAAAGACTGAAGTGGACTTGGGCTGGACATCTTTCTAGAAGTGATGATAATAGATGGACAATTGAAATCTTAAAATGGGTTCTAAGAGATTTTTAAAGACCCAGAAAGAAACCACATGTGAGATGGATAGATGAAATAAGAAAGTATATAGGAGTGATATTGAGAAAAAAGGCTAGAAATTGGAGCAGATGAATTGAACATGGAGAGACCTTCATTCTGCAATGGATTGATAATGGTATGATGATGATATACATGTTGTAAAGTGCACATGCAGTTCAATAATCATACATATTTTAATCAATGTTTATTAATAAAATATGACCTATTATATGCTATGTACGTTTGTACATGAAAGGAACTTGGAATAAAGTATGTAATTTGCGACTCCTCTGTATTAGCAAAAAGTTTTATGAATAAGTTTATCATTAGTCCTTGTCTGTCAAAAGAGTGATTCTAAACATAAAACTAAACTAAACTTCTGTTATCAAATTTTTTTATCTATGCCTTTTACTTTTTAAATAATTGAAATTACTAATCTTTACTAATTTTTTTTTGGTATGATGTTGGAATGAGTTCTGCCCTATAGTGGAAGATTTAAAAGTTATTTTATCTCTTTTTTAACATCAACAATCACTTTTTTGTCTACTACCAGTTTTTATCTTATTCTTTAGAGTAGTGCATACCAAAATGAATAATGTCACTTCCTGAATAGCACCGAAATGATCCAGGGACAATAGTATTTTCAATTGGAACATGAAGTTAAAGTCATAGTTATTGCTTTATTTTTCAAACAAACACACAGAATAAAAGTTATAACTAATCTATGGTCACCTATACAGACAGGTGTGCTTGCCCATTATTGAGGAGTCCAGCTTGCATTGTCAAGAATATGTGCATGTAATAACTTATTTATGGTACTATAATTAGGTGACATATGAAATATAATTTAGATTGTTTGAGACCTGTGACGAGAAACTAATAGTAATACAAGGGCAATAAATATTTAAATACTTTAATTCATATTTGATAATTTTGGCCTTTATGGATTATGGATCACATATAAAGCAAATTGAACTATTGTTGTTTCATAAAACAGCAATTTAGATATGAATATTTTTGCATATTTTCTTACATATCTACTACATGTTTTTATGTCATCTAGGGTTTACTACTAATAAAATTTTAGCTGGCTTGTATTGGTTCAATATTTGGAGTATAGTCAATACAATAGTCATATTTTTTATTACAATATTAACAAAACAGGGAATGAAATTGTAATAAACCTGTTAAATATATAATTTATATCTATCAAATTATCTGTGTCAATTGATAAATAAGGATAAGATAGTAAGGAAAAATTACTAAAAAGAGAAGGTTAAACAGCTTTTTTTTTTTATTTAATGCCTCTTTCAAAAAAGGAGGTTCAGTCCTCTCTCTCTCTTCTTTTTTATACAGGTTTTGTTGTGGTTGTTTGTTATCTCCCCTCCTCCCATTAGAAAATCGCCGGGTCGGAGGGAATATTTAATAAAAAAATTTAAACTTTCTTGTGGTTATAAAAAAAAAAAAAACTTATAATTATTTATTTTAAATAAGAGTACAGTAAATTAAATTAAAACTATTAACTGATTTTAAATTGTTTATTGATATATTTTTTTAAATTAATTATTTCTTAATAAATTTGAATTTATATTAATGATATACATATATTTAATACTGAGAAAATAACATAACCCAGTTGTTTTCCCTATGCCATGGATACTATTTTAATGACATAACTCTTGCAAAACTTTTGGTTCTGGTGAGAGAAATTTCACTTTTTCAATTACTGTGTATAAATTATGATATCTCTTGTTAATTTTATACCTCTATTGCAATAAACACATTTGATTTTTTTTTTTTTTTTTTTTTACAGATAATATAGTTGAACTAAGTAAAAAATTGTAGACAATATATTATAGAATATTTGAACAATGCCTTTATTCAGTCATCTACAAATAATGTTACCCAATGTTCCCAAGTTTTCCCAAATAAGGTTTCAAGAACATTTGACAAATGTTCATGCTGATAAGAATTTATCTTGTTGTATCAAAAACTTGAAGAAACATTTTTGAGACAAATGATTATTGGTAAAACTCTTTTCAATAATATCCAAACAAAGTGATGATTATTTGCTTGATTCTTACATTTCATTGCTGATTGATAAATCAAGAAAATCACATCGTATTGATTAACAAATTCTACTGAATATAAAAATGAATACAAGAAAAATCAGTTATGGAAGGAATAACAAAATCATGGTTTACTGCTTAAATATAAGTCATTAAAGAAATAAACTTAATTCTAAGACAAAAGTAGAGAAATGATTGTTTTATAATAATTTTTTAAATGAAAATAGAGGTGATAAAAATAACTTGAAGAAAAATAAATGAAATATTACTAAGGAAATCAAGTTCTATAAATAATGAAGATTTAAAAAAAATAATATAAATGATAGTTGTCTTCTCGCAAATACTTTTAATACCATATTTGTACAAAGAATTTACTCATATTAATATTTCAGACAAATATAGTAGTCAATCTCATTCAATATTTATGCCAAAATTAAATGAAGTTTTATACAAAATAATAAAAAAATGTATAGTTAATATAAGCCCAGTGTAAATAAAATCAGAATGACAGACATAAAAAACAATATTTGTATTCTATCATATATTATAATATACATGATTAATAAAATAATAGAAAGTAATGACTTTCATACATTATTAAAAACATCTATAATAAGACCATTTTATAAATCTAGTGATAAAAAATAATTTTGATAATTATAGAGCTATATCTATTCTTTGTTCAATTGCTAAAATAATAGGAAATTATAAAATAAGTAAAACAGTTTAAAATAAAAATAATTTTTTACCAAAAACCAATATGAATTCATAGAATTCAGTAATTATATGATAAAAAAATATGTAAATGTAATGTTTTATTTTTATAAAACTTTTGACATTATTGAGCTAAACAATTGATTCACAATTGTGGAATTAGAAGAAAATTTAAACTGGCAAAACTATACATATTGCCACTCAGTGCAAGCCAGAGTAATCAATAAATGCCAGAAGGCTTGTGCATAAAATTTCCATCTAGTGCCTACTCATCCAATATCTAAGTACAGTGCTCTCAGATCCAAGGCTCCTCACTGACAAAGGCCACAAGCCAGAAACTAGTCTGGGATATTGGACGAGTAGGCACTAGATGGAGATTTTATGCACAAGCCTTCCATTGATTACTCTGACTTGCACTGAGTAGCAATATGTATAGAGAGTTTTGCCTGTTTTAATAACAGTTAAGAGCAAGCTTAAGAAATGGTGATCATATGATGTTTATTGGCTTAAAAGAAAATTATTCAATTTTTCAAAAATTTAAATGTTACATATGTTGCATTAAAAATATCAAATGTATTGACTAATGAGCAAAAAAAATTATATTAATATTGAAGAATGAATATATTAAAATGCAGATGATATTGTTATTATGAGTGTAAAATAACAATATTGCCATTACAATTAAAGAATGTCAAGGAAGTCTGAACAAAATTGTCCTTTAGTATTTTGAGAAAGGAATATATATAAATGGAGAAAAAATAAAATGTCTGTTAATAAACTCTCCTCACATGAAATGTAAAAATATTGTATTTATGATTGGGTATATGATAATAATGGGATATGTAATGATAGTAAATGTATAGAAGTTGAACAAGTAAAATATATTAGATATCTTGGAGTGGTAATATATGAAAAAATATTTTGGAAACATCATTTTAATGTCTAATTAATACATTTAACATATTTTATAACAATATTATACAAAATCAAATGTATTTTTTTTTTAAATGTGTTATATGAAAATCTTTATATGTTTAATCTTTATGGAGATAAGGAATAACATTTTATGATTTTGCATTCTTTTCTAATAGTAATAGATTAGCATTACTGCAAAAAAGAATAATTTATTTAATGAAATAAGATTATACTTATAAAACGAAGATACAAAAATATTTAATTATTCAATCAACTTTTTGAATATATAATTATGGAGAAAAAAAATTTTGATTGTACTTTAAAAAAACCTTACATAAAATAATGTATCTAAAAAAATGAATACATATATAGTTTCAAAATATTGTTATAAGTATGAAACTGGAGTAAGAAATCATTATGTTCATAAATTATTCAAAATTTTATCTATTGAATTAAAAAGCTTGTAACATTATAGGAAATAAAAAATCAAATTAAAAACTATATTAAAGAGGAGAAAAAGAGAAAAAACTAACTTAGTACATAGCAAAATATATGTGATATGTAATATGATATAATTAGTATTTTTTATTATGTATAAATGGTTGTAGTATTATGGACAAAGACACCGCTCGATGGTGCTGTTATCACGCTAAAACTATAAAATATGAACATTCCCAGGTCGTTGATTTTAATCATTTTGATGTGTTTTTTGTAATGCGAAAAAAAAAATTGTGTTTTTTAAATATTTTTTTTTATTAACATATACAAATTAAATGATAACAATAAATGTAAAATAAAATCAACAAATTACAATTTAATTCGTGTTTTTTATTTTGCTTTATTAGAAAAAAAACAATTTTCTATCAATTTTTTTTTTAGGGGGGTTATGCCTTTTTTTTTTTTGTTGTTGTTTAAAAACTCAATTGGAATAAAAAGTAAAAGTTCTTAGTCTTCGTTTTACATTTTAATTTTTACAGAGAAACAGCTATTATTGTGTTACCACTATTTTTTACTTTCTTAGTCTTCGATTTACATTTAATTTTTACAGACAAACAGATATTAGGATTGTCTTACAGCTATTTTTTACTTCAAATAGAATGACAACAAAAAGTAAAAGTTGTTAGGGTTAGGGTTAGCTTTAGGGTTAGGGTTATGTTTAGGGTTAGGTTTAGATTTAGGGTTAGGGTTCTGTTGTTTGTAAATCGCAGAATCGAACAAGATGTGTGATTTCCTGCACCATATTGTTGGTCTCATGGAATGTTACGAACAGTACGTTACTTGATGAGTCACCTAATTCCAAATAACTTTACACATCTATCTGGACAAGATTTTGCCACTTAAAACTTCCATACAGAATGGTGTAAAGAGTCAGATAATTATTACTTAAGAAAACCTGAACATTTCAATACTTTAAAAAAAAATTCAATCAAAACCACATTTCCATCCAATTCAAATACACACACCCTCTCACCAAGCCATAACAATTGTATAAACTGTGCGAATTCACCAAATTTGTTTGCTGCGATGCAACATACATGCTGTACTGCGACGCGACATAGCAGCCTGCAATCTGTAGCACAACAAAAAAGTTGTGTTTTAGAAAATGCGGGTTTGAACATGTCGGCCGCGGAAACAGCATTTTTATGTGCTTTAGCACGTAAACGGTGCCATCAAGCGGTGTCTTTGTCCATAAAACTACAACTGTATAAATAATATATTATTGTAATGTAATTTATTGTTATCATCATTAGCATAATTTGTATTATGTTTAATTTCAAAAGAAAATATTAATATATAAACTGTTATGAAATATTTCTTCTACATAAAATCACAATTAGGGCTTATTAGGAGAAAAATAACATTTGCATTTCTATAAATATATTTTGACCTGTATTCAACTGTATAAATGAATGAATGAATAAAGAATGGTATATATATGTATATATGAAAAAAAAAGACTAATATATGAACAAAATATGAATATTTTGAAATGTTTTTGATATATAAAATAGAGAACAAATCTAAATTGTAAATTAGTGAAGTATCTCAATGTGCTAAATTATATATAACTGAAATTCTATTGGTTTGAAATATAAAATGATATATATATATAATTGAAATTCTAATGCATCGAAATACTTTTGAAATAAATAATTGTATATAAATTAATATTTCTACATTTTGAAATAAAAAATGTATGTACTTAGAATAATATTTCAAAATATGAACATAAAAGGAAATCAGTAAAATATTTGACAAAAATTGTAGATCAAAATTTTACAATTTTTGCAATATTTTACTTTAAGAAATAGGTAGTTTTCTATTCTATCATGTCAGCTGCTTGATGGTGCTATTTATATGCAAAAGCATTTAAATATGCCATTTATGAGGTTGCCACCTCCTAGGTCTATATATCTATACCAAAAAGCACAGAAAGAGGCTGTTTAATATGCGGCAGTCGACGACCATAGATGATGGCAGTAATTCCTATGCTATAAAGCACAGAAAAGATGCTATTTAGCAGTGGCCTGCCTGTTTTAGTGAAACACACTTTATCCCAATGCTCACAGTTCAATGTTCACTACCTGGACTTCAGACTGCCACAACTCTTCAAATATGCATGTCAAAGGAATTAGCTTACAAGTTATTTGACATACTATTACCTCCCAATAATTGTCTGTCTGTTGCCACACTTTCCTACTCAATGTGGAACCTTCAAATCAATTCAGAAATGGTAGGTCCAAGCAAGATTTTGACAAGCTCATGTGAATAGCCACATTTTCATGAGAACATGTCCTCAACAAATAAAATAGCTGACAGGTTGAAATCAGGCCAACTGCCGTTCACAGAATCCGGCTTGCATAGGGAATTTAGTAATTCTACTGGAATAGAATCTTTACAATATGGTACGTCAATTGATAAAGTATTAATTCTTGTGAATGTGAAAAAGGAATAGCTCTCTGGCTTACCTTGCAGGACTAAGATTTGACTTTTTGGGGCAACTTGGAGTTCAATCGTGTTTTGAAATTTGTTGGTAGCATCAAATTATTCTCGACTAAATTACAGAAATTGATGAATGAAATCGGAATGAATTATGTTAAGCCTTCAGACAACAACAAAAAAGAAGGTTGTATGAGGGTGAAAATTCTCATAGTTCTATCCAGAGAAACCAAAAGTAATTGTCCAAATACCAAATCCATTGATTAATTAATCTTGAAATACCCAACCAGAAAGGCATAATAAAAAAAAAATTAAAAAAAGGCGATCGAGTTGGAAATTATTAATCGTTCTTAATAGGTGTGCCATTAAGATCCATACACATATAAATAGAATTAAGAAATAATTTTTTTTAACCTTTTTCAAAAATGACCCGAAAAAGTAAAAGACAGTTCAGTAATTAAAGCATTCTCAGCATCATTTTTTGGCCACCACGATGTAGTTGTAAAGTTTATGGGGAGGGGGGAGGAAGGTTTTGTCACATGAGCAATTCTATTAGAATAAAATATTTGCAATAATATATGTTTACTTAAAATTGTTCCAGTAAATGTTATTAAGGAAATTAATGAATTATGTTAACCCATACGATTTCTATATTCTTTCACAGAGAACGAGATGGGCTTGGTAACATTATATGTATGTTTTTGCTTAGCATCAAGCAGCTGACACAATAGAATAGAAAAGTACCAAGAAATATATTTCAAAATAAAATAGAAAAAAAAATTGAAATGAAAGAAGGAATTTGTCTAAAAAAATGACTCTCAAATGCAACAGTCTTGACTTTTACAAAGCTTAGAAGAAAATGGAAGCTTTTTTGTATCGTTCACATGTGCTATTTATAAAAAGTGAGGTAATTGAGATTGCTTTTGGATTACAGCTGCCATCTACAGAAAAAATACTGAAATAAAGTATTATATACCAGTTAATTAATGAATCTCAAAAATTTTGTGATGGGTGCAAAATATTATGAGGTAAAAAAGCCAAAGTTTTTATGGATATGAACTGTGAAAGGCAGTTGTACTACTACTAATACTAGTCTGCGAGAGACTAGCTGAAAAATGAGTTAAATAATTAAATAATTGTACTGTTAAAAATTATCACATAGGAATCTTTCATCAATTTATTTTACTATACTATATATATGTATATACATGCATCAATTTATGATATATTGATCTGGATGATCATTCCAAATACAATGTAAAGTGGTAAGTTATCAGACTGTAGCATAAGGTCTTTGGAATAATTCTTTCTGGCATTTCCAACATATCAACTTTTTATGAACTCTCGAGCAAGAAAGCCATTCTGTTATTTATTTTTATTTATGATAAAAATTAATATTAAATTTGGAGAAATTTAAGCTAGTCTTATCTAATAGTTTAAGATTATATGTTAAAGCTTATTTTTGGGAAAGTTATGCTGGCAAATGAAAATATATTTCAAGGATAAAAATATGTGTGACTTGAATTGTAATTGCCAACCTTTGTGTTACTGCAATCCCATTGTGCATTATCTTTATGATGGATAAAATCACTTTGCACACATTATTTAATACATATTTATTATAACTATTTTTAAGAATCTATAACTTCTTTGTTAAATTTTATTTTAACTATTTGTTTTTATTAGAGCTTCTGATAACTTGTTGATCATTTGAAGGTTTGATGCTTTCTTTGGGCTATAATACTGATCCTGAGATATGACAACATCTCTGTTTAAATGGCCTATTAATTTATCATGCATTAAACATACTGCAGCATTCTTATAAAAAATAAAGTAATTGATAACAAAAAATTTTTTGACAGTAATACTATTCCTTAAGCCTGGAATTACCATTATGGAGATTATCAAATATTTTTGCTACAAACTTCTTAAATAACCTTTTTATTCTTTTTATAAAGATTTAATATATTACATTGTATGACATACCAAAGTATGGTTAGAAGTGATCTTGATTATAAATCACATAAATTGGTGATCCAATGTGTGAAGAGCATATATTGTTACATAAAATGATAGCCCCAACATGTTGTTTGTGACTAATCCACAATGTCAACATTGTAAGCCATTATATAGAATGATCATACAATATTCAAAATTAATAACAGATGATCTGTAGACAGATATGCAGATGGAAAAGGAAAGAGATTAAAAAAGAAAGAATTGAAATAATTAAAAATGAAATAATGAATCGGAAGAACTTTATTAGATTAGGTTATATATAAAAAATTTAAGTCATTGTTATATGTAACAAAAAGTTGATTTTATTATTGAAATAGTGAGAAAAGCAATTAGCGCAGTATTTATGATTTGTAAATAATCATAAATAATAATGAGAAGCATTATCATATAATTACGTGCTAGACATTTTGATAAACAATTTGTTCTATTCATGTTACACATGGAGGAGATATTCTTCAGAGTAGATGAAAACAAAATGGAAGGAGGAACAAGCTAAATTATTCATGATATCACATACAGAATAAGGAAGAACAGAAAGAAATCAAAGGTTGAAGATAGAGAAAAAATGTTGAAAGCAAATTTATAATTGTTTCAGCACTGAATTTGTCAGGTGTAGAATATGAATCCACTTTAAATAATTTTCAAAGCACATTATCTAAGAGTTTTCATGACATTTTATCAATGATTATATCTGTTAATGATATATAAGATTAAATAATTAATGAGGAGTATGTAAAATGTAGAATATACAAATATTGATGTTGATATATTTGAATATAACATGCATGTAGAGGTCATGCATAAAAGGAATGTGAATATGTAAGTCATGGTTGAAAATGAATTCTGTAGAAAAAGCTATTGATATGAAAAAATAAATGATACAAAGAAAATTCAAGTTTTATTTAGTGATAATAGAAAATTTTATAATTGTTGCAAAGATCATTTGGAGATCATGGAATAATCTAGAACTAAAATAAGTAGCAAGTAAGGTAGAGACTGCAGAAAATAAAGACAAATTTAAGCCAGAAAATTATATGAAAGAAGTTAAAATCCATTTAGAGAATATAAAAAAATAATCAAACAAAGCAACAAAGTTATTCTCTAATAAATGTTATATAAATTTTTATGGCATGCAAAATATTTGTAATTTAACCAAATGTAAGATGTCATAATAATCATATTACATGTGACTTCATTAAACAAGACAGAAAAATTTTGATATGAAAAGTGCAAGTAATTTTCTGTGTATATGTCATAAAATAAAATATTAGAAGTATTGCAAAAATCATGCAAAAATCACAGTATTAATTTTTTAATATGTATAAAAAATATAACATATGAGATGAACATTATAGACATCAATAATGTTACATATAATGTTGTCAGTATTTATTATAAAATTCAATATAAGAAATCTTGCCAAAGTGCATATAATCTTAAAGTAATTATGTCTTCATTAAATATTTTTCTTATGTCACTGAAAAAGGGTATATCACTGTATTCTGTAATCTAATTAAGTTTAAAAATGATTATCAGCATATTTTTATTAAATGGAGGTGTATAAAATAGTATAGCTTCAATCTCAAAATAATTGTGTGTTTATTAAATATTTTTTTTTATTCCAGTGAAAAGGGACATGATATTATATGCCCATGTGTATGTATACATAGTGTAATTAAATTTAAAAAATAATTATCATTATATAACTCAAGCTATTATGAAATTGCAGTGGTATGAAAATAACAAAAGTTGATTAAAATTTACCATAAAATTTATTATATGTAGAAAAATTTATATTGACACTCATAATTTTTTGTTTTAATTTAAAGGCAGTAAAATAAAGAAATTTATCTCTATTCCGACAACTTGTAAGTTTATAAAAATAGTAATTAAATTGGAATTTGATTGAAATAAAAATTATTGTAGAGTTCCAATTTTTATTTTATTTATTTTTTAAAGCAAATATAGAAACTCTTTATCTTTTTATTATTTTTAATTTTGATTTTTTTTATGAGTTTCAATGTACCTAAATTAATTATTTATGGTTATATTTATTAGATAAATTGTTTCAATTTTCTATCAATATAAGATTGTTTTCTGTAAATTCGATAAATCTGTAAATCTAGACAGAATGTTATTTAAAAGTCATCTTTTGCTAAAAATAAAAAAATATACACCTGAGAAAACTGGTTCATTCAATCATTTTTATTTTCATGCTGATAATTTGCTGAAAATAATTAATATATTTTATTATTTATTTAATAACTGCAATTGTAGGAAATTAAAATCTAATATTCATTGCTTAATAATGGAAAAGTTTGAATTCAAGCACAATGCTTATTATGTCTTTTTAACACATGATGTTCCTGGAAATGGGATGATCTAAACTCTAATGCTGTGCTGATTATGTAAAATCAAACTCAGGATTCCTTCCATCACCACTTTCTTTAGCCATGACATAAGATACCCAGATGTTAGTAAGAAATGGCTTTTTAATAACATGTTTTGATTTTCATCTTGCTTATTTACCAAAGAAAAAAATAATTTTGTGATAGAGTTACTGATATATTGTCTAAAATATCATTAATCTGAATCAATAATTTTGAAATAATCATTCTATTTCATCCATTATCAAGGGAGAAGTTAATTTTGTGTTGATGTTCCAGATAAATTGTTTAACTTCACAACTTTAATTAATAGTTTTTAATAGTTATAGTTCAATTTTTATCATTCATTCATTTGATTAGATAATCTAAAGACAAACTTTTTTATTCATTAAAAAATAATTCCTACCTTTGAGGAAGGAAACGGATTTAAAAATAACATTTTCATATATATTAAAAAAAGAGATCAAAGTTTACAGTAAAAATAATAGACAGTCCCAATATTAAGTTTTATAGAACTAATAGAGTTAATGCTAATTTTATTTATTTTCCTTTACATTAATTAGATATATTTAAAGGATGTTTATTTAGTTAAAAATGTTTAAAATTATATTCATAAATTAACTTCACTGTTAAAAATTATTTAATAGCAGCATTCCATGCATACTCAAAAATAAACGAATTCAATTTATTTTGATAATGATTTATGCTATACTTATCTGAATGATTATCTCAAATATAATTAATATCGAATTTGAAGAAAATTAAGCTATTAATATTAAAAATATTAAGCTCATTTGGAAGATAATCTTGTAAGTGAAAATCGTTTTAAGGTTAAAATATATTCAATTCCATTGTATCATTTGAATCGCAATTGCTAAATTTTTTGTTACTGTACTGTTATGTTATTCTCATAATGAATAAAATTACACATTTTAATGTGTATTTATGAAGTCTATTTTGAAAAAAAATGTATAGCTTCTCTTATTAATTATATATTGTTTTAATCATGCAGTTTCATCAGTATTTCTTGTTAGTAATAACCTTATTTCTGATAAGTGCTAATCATTGGGGTTCGATGTGATTTGTAACTACATCATATTGTCAGTACATTTATATTGTGGCAGCCTTATAAAAAAATAAAGTCAGTGATGATGAAGGGTTTTAACCAGTAATATTACTTTACAAACCTGAATTACCAACATGGAGATTATTACATATGTTTCTTAAAAAGCTAATATTAATTGTATTACAACTGTTGATAAAAATCTAATATATTATTAAAATAGCGTAGTCTTAACTATAACCTATTACATAAATTGGTAATCCAATGTGTGCTCATGAATAATATCCAGTACATTGCATTATGGTATTTTGGTTGTTTTTTTTTTTTTATATAGAAAGAATGACATACCAAAAAATAAAACTTTTTCAAATTGGTTGTATTGGAAGTAAGAATAGATTCCTTAGTGATGTAACATAAAGGCAATTGAAATGTTTTTGGTTCTAGTACCTTAGCTACCAGGACATGCTTGATGGCACTGCTGCTACCCAAACAAACATCAATACTCCATTTCTAGGGCTAGGGCTAGATAAAAAATGTGAAACAAATCAACAACAAACAAAATATCGGTACAAATCTACAACAAAATATCAGTGGACAGATTTTTTTTTCTCTCAATAATTATAATGTTTTTATTATGCATTTTTTTTTTTGTTGTTAATTATGAGATTTTTTTCTTATTTCTTTACAAATCAACCATAAAATATCAGGGGATAGATTTTTTTTTCTCATAATGTTTTTATTAGGTTTTTTTTTTTTTTGGGGGGGGGGGGGGTAATTACTATTTTTTTCTCTCTCATTTATTATAATGTTTTTATTGTGCATTTTTTGGCTTAATTACAAAAAACAGAAAATTAAATAACCAAAACATTCAAATGAAATAACCAAACAATGAACAAATTACAACAACAAAAAATGAAAACTTCACATTATACTTGTAATGTTGTCTGTTGTTCTGCTTTCATGTCAGATAAGATCTCCAGAAACAGAGCCTCACTCTTGTGTATCTGTTGCCAGATGAACTCGGTGAGGTAGTTATCCAGTAAGTGTCTTTGTGTGCCACTATGATTTCTAATAGACCATTTAAGTGAACCCCACAGACACTCTATGGTTTGAATGTGTGCGCCTGTTGTAGGATCAATAAAATTGTACTGGTAGTTGACTCTTAGACATTTGAAGCCTGCAGCCTCCAACTCAGATATTTGGTAGGCCTTCCAGAAGTCTGAATAAATGGTACTTCTAGGCTTGATGTTTTTCCGGATGGCCTCGAGAAGCATAGCTGCAGATTGATTAGGAACTAGTACCACGAAACAATCTTTTGTTTCCCTATACCCTCCTCCAAATAGCCACTGCTACGGAAGCATTCTTCCTTGATGATTTTTAAGGCAAATGAACAATATCTTGTCCACCTCGACAATGGCCCAGGCTCACCGATTTGATAACACGGCCTAGAAATCACATGCTCATGGCACAGTTTATGAAGCTCATTGGTCCACTGAATCACAGCACCTCTTGACAACTCTAATTCCATTTGTGCCCTTTCTATTGTTAGCTCTTCTTGACTCCAGTAGTATATCAATCTCACAGCTTTCTGATGGCAATTGCCAAACTTTCAAAAAATTACTTGGAACATCAGCCATTTTTAATGTCATAACAGTTTTTGTGCAGACACTACTATTTACATGAAAACAGTGGGTTCTTGGTTGGAGGAAGATATTTTACCATTATTTACAAATGAAATATTGTCTTAAAATGGGCAATGATTTTATAATTAACATTTTCTACTTGTACTTTCAATACGATGTCCTTAATTAGTAAACATTGGACATTAACATTGTTTTATAATTTTAAAAACTGCCACATGCAGGTAGTATGCTATCCAACTGTTATAATTATTTAAAATGCAAAACCAATGTACACTCTAAATTGGATAGCAATCTAAATGTCACTTACAACTATACAGAAAGTTGAGGTGGTGTGTAATAGATTGCCATGTCAATTATCTAACTACACAGAAAGTTGCAGTTAAGGTGCAGCCAATTAAACGGTGTATTGATGTTTGTTTGGATGGCAGCAGTGCCATCAAGTGTGTCCCAGTAGCTAATGTACTAGAATCATTTTTTTATTTAAAGATGCTCTAATATTTTGAAATTACAATGGCATGATCACAAAAACAATTAAACTTTTCAGCAAAGTGATATTGAATCTATTGCAAGATGGGAGTGATATTGAATCTATTATTGCAATAAAACTTCATTGATTCAGAGAGGAAGACTTGTTTGCATTATAAACATAAACAGCAGTTGCAATATTGCTAGCTTTTGCTGGAAAAATGTTCACTAATAAAAGTGAAATTTTAAAGCAATGATCAAAGTATTGTTTTAAATTATATGAAGCAGATTTCAATGAAAAAAAAAAAAAACTTTATTGAAATTGCACCACCATCTTTTAATACTGAAAATGATAATTTACTGGAGGAAATTAAAATAGCAATGAATCAATTGACTGGGAAAATAATCATATATGATAAAAATAATTTATTTCAAGCAATTCATAAGTTATCAATATTGCTTGAAAATAAAATGCATTTATCATTACTAGGGCTACTGTACAAAAAGGAAAGCAAGACAGAAGATGAAAATTATAGAATTATTGCATTAATAAGCATTTTAAGCAGTAAGTCTTAAAACAACTTTTAATACTATATGCTCAGACATTTTATATAACAGATTTGAATATTACATATCACCAGTGATGAAGGCTTCATGTATTGAATGGAATGAGTGCTTCCGTAGAAGAATTCACTAAAAAGTTCAAAAGCTTTAACTAAAATTCAATTTAAAAATTCACTAAATTATATACATATTCAACCTCACAAAATCAATCCAATAAGCTGCACATATAATAGTGTAGTAAGAACAATAAGTACATTAGTATATATAAATTATTTTGCCAAACGTAAAAAAAAAAATCTCTAAACTATTTTGCTAAACATAAAAAAAAGAATGAACTATTCAAGCTAATTATTTTTTGGATGGAATATCTGTTGATTTTCAATTTTTTTTTATCAATAGTTTTTGTATAAGGCAAATAATGAGTTTGACCATCACATTATTTGTTCATTATAAGAAGTTCAAACAATGCTAAAATATAATTTAAAGTTAAAACTTAAGAATGTTAAAAGCATTTGGAAGATAAAAATATCTTGATAATGTATTATTTATATTTAAGCTAGTCATGGTCTGATTACCAGATAAGAGAATTCCATATTTTTCTTTAAACTTTTTTGCCAAACATACAAAAGAAGAATGAACAATTCAAACTCAATTTTTGTATGGAATTTCTGTTAATTTTGAATTTTTTTTTAGCAACAGTTGAACTGTTTTTATATAACGCAAATAATGAGCTTGATCGTCACATTATTAGTTAATTATAAGAAGTTCAAACAATGCTAAAATGTAATTAATAGTTAAAATTTAAGAATGTTAAAAGCATTTAGAAAATAAAAATATCTTGATAATGTATTCTCTATAAGAGATTTCCAGATTTTTCTAAATGTATGCAATATGTATATATTAGATATTATATAAAAATTGTTGCAGCAAGTAAAATAAAAACATTATACAAAAAATAAAAAAAATAAAAAGTGTACTTCTGTTCCTAAAAATGTCATGCTTCATCACTACATACCACTTAGAGCTACTAAACAATTATGAACATATTAATTGTTAAAATGAATATTTCAAACAAAGTACTGATGAATTATACAAATAATGTAATTTTAATGTATAATGTTTTTTTTTTCTTGTTTTTTTTAAAAAAAGAAAAAGACAAATTATTGTGAACAATTTTTAAATTTTATGTGTAATTTCATTAAAATGCTATGTTAAAAAACAATACAAACTTGTGGAAATACAATATTTTATACAAAAGCAATATAAATTTAAAATTTAAGGCATCATTTCACATGAAAACAATACAGATTTATGAAGACAACCTCCAGGTCATATTATTGACAGTGGAAAATTGCCTGAATATCTTTATGAAATGCTAGGAAGAGATCTTGATTGTTTCTGTTTTGTCACAATCTTTTCCAACAAATGCAATCCAAGTGAGAGCTTTTAATGATCTACACACAGCATCTGATACCATAGATATCTATACTATGATGTGGAGGCTGATATTTGTAAAAAGATAACTGTTTCATCTAAATCAGTGATTCCCAACTTGGGCACACATCCCAAAGGGGGCATTTTGAGAATGAATAATTAATAGTGAAGTTTTTAAAAAATTTTTTTGAGTTATTAACAGTGAATTTGAAAGCCCATTAATTGTTATTATATTTATCTTTTTCAAGAAGTATAATAATTTGTTCTTATTGCATTGCTAAATGTATATCATATAATACTAAACCATCCATGCACTTTACTACTGTTACACAATGTTTTATTTATCACCCTCTCTTTACAGTTTTGATTATCCCAATAATCTTCTTCAGAACTCATATCTCCTTATTGTAAACTGTAAAAGAGAATGGTAAATAAAGCATTATATGTTAATTGTTATATTTTATTATTCATAAATTAAGCTAAGAATATTTTTTAAATTTCCATCTTTCCATGCCAACTTTTTCTTATTGATTTTTCTGTTTAGATAACTTTTACTCCTTATCTTTCTATTATTGCTTGGAGTAAGTTAAGTAGCTTGAACCTCCATTGTACTTCAGCTGTTTTTTTGTTAATGGCCATTTGGGCTTCCTTCACAGCAATACAGTTCACTTTTTGAATAATAAGAATTATGTCATGGGGGGGGGGGTCAGGATTTTAGAGATTCTTACATGGGGTATGGCCAAAAAAAGATTAGGAAGCACTGATCTAAATAATAATTATAATAATGGTTTGTTTTGAATTGAAAGTATCGTTTCTATTAGTGTTTCTGAAATTTATTTGTTTTGGAAACAAATTGGCACAGATGACAGACTAAAATTGGTGAAAATATACCATTTTCCATAGTCAAAATGTTTTGTGTTGAATAGAAATTGTTAATTTTGTATTGAAAATTGTTTGCTTGTATTTGATAATTATAATATATATTATTATCACTGCTATTAGCAAACTTTTTAACAACACAATAAGAAAACCTTTTTTTCTTTAAAATATATATCTCTTATAAACTATAATGTTCTTTTCATTGAATCCAATCAAATTATATACACTCCTTTTTTATTTTTAAAAGCTTTATTTCTTCTTATTAACCATATATGCATATTTACATCTTTAACATCCAACATTTCGACCTTTTTTTTTCTGTAGTCATTTTCAAGGATATATAAAATTACATATTTATATCATTATTATTACAAATAAAAGTGATATTTTATTTATATATATATATAAAGAAATGAGTATGTAAAAGGAAAATGTTTGGAGAGAAAAAAGAAGTAAATGTAGATTATATAATGTAATATATATGTAAAAAAGACGTATCAATAGATGAAAAGGAAAATTATATTGTTTTTTATGATAAGGGTATATATATATTAATTTTATTTGTAATAATTATATAAATATGTAATTTTGTAGATCCTTGAAAATGACCAGAGAAAAAAAGTGGTCAAAACATAAAGGATGTTAAAGATGTGAATATATATATATAATAAGAAGAAATAAAGTTTTTAGAAAGGAAAATTTGATTGGATTTAATGAAAAGAACATTACAGTTGATAATTATAATCAATAGTGAAAATCATTCATTTGAATATTTTGTGAAAATACAATGATTGCCATTTTCTTTGGTTCAAATGCTAGTTGAAATTATTTGTTTCTAATACAAATTATCAATTTTAATTTATATCAAAATAGTTTGTTTTGAAAAGAAATTGTTTGTTTAAAAAATTATAATAAATATTGAAAATTGTAAGAATTTTTTTTTTTTTTTTAAATCACAAATTCTGATAAGTAGTGGAAATTGGATACCAATATAGTTGGCATGCTATATTCAGTGTTCTTTGTAGTTTCTGTTTTTATCCACTATGTGCAGCTATTGATCCCATATGGTGATAACTCATTGATAAATTGAACATTTTTGGGGAAAATTGGATTCTCGTAAAAGAACATCATGCTAAAGTGCAAATTCATTGTAAATTATATATTTGTTTTTGACAAATCTTATTAATTATAAATTACACATTTCTTTTGTTTTTTTGTTATCTTCTTATTTGTCCTTCAATTTTTTTTATTTTAATTATTTGTCTTTTAAAAGGGACACAAAATAAATAAGGATAAACTGTAAATGTAGAGTTTTATTAAATACATTAGTAAATGTAAAATCCATTGGAATTAACTTTTTTTTTCATCAAAGAAAATGTGTTACTTAATCAGTACACAATACAATAAAACAATGAGCTAAGTTAAGTTACTAACAAAAATTTTTAAAAAAGGTTAAATGATAAATTAATTTTTTAAATTTTATTTTGACTATCAGCAAAGACAGGATAGAAAGAGGTCTAGTTCACCATTGTTTTATTGTGAATAAAGCATTTGTGACCCATATGAGACTGTAATTGTTCAGGGTTATGGTTACCATCTTCAGAATTTGGCTTCAACCCATGAATGTCTGGGTATTTATTCTAGTCATCGAATTTATAGAATGCCTTTGATAATTATCAATAGGTCTATCTAATGTCTTGATAGAGGAAAATGTTTCATTTTTATTTACATGCAAAAATGTTCAATAAACCAAATATTTTATTATCATGCAAGTACAAACACATTTATTTTTAGATTACGTTGGAAAAACTAAAAAAAAAAAACAATTTCACATTACAGGAAAATGTTATATTTTTCAATTATGAATTACCTGTAATACATGTTTAATTTTTGCAAACTATTTATATTTTTAGATTACTTTATAAAAAATTGTATTTTATTTAAATACAGATGTTATAAAATTACAAAGTTATGTTTCACTTTTGACATATTTATTTTTAGATAACTTTACTTAAAAATTTCAGTTCCATTATTTACATTTTTAAATGCATATCAGTACCAAAAGTATGCTGAATCTTTAATTTATATTATCCCAGTATGTCTTCAAAAGGTCAATACAGTGTTTGAAAGCAGAACCTAAATGGAAGCTTGTATGTTGACTATATTAGTATTGAAAAATATTTGTTTGAATTTTTTTATTTATCAATTAACATCTTTAGTCTTGTATATAATACTACATTTTCTTATGGAGAATGTTTGTGCAAATAATACCAATCATTCTACATGGAAAATTAAAAGTTCACATAGATGAATATTTGTCATATGAACAAACTGGATTTATAAAAGATAATATCAAATAATATTACTCTATTGCAACGAAATGAAAAAAATGTATATCTGGTTTGACTTTCTGAAGCTTTCTTACAGCATTGACTCAGTACTTGCATCATATGTAAAAGATAATAATGTGCTAAAGAATATATATAATAAGTCATAAGCCATCATAACAAAGTGGGAAAACCCTAGAAATTGATTTGAAATTAGGAAAGGCACAAAGGAAAAAGATATAATTATTTCATTTTTGTAAATAGTAATAAAAGAAATTTAAAAAAATATAAAATGACATTAGAATGAAAATAAATTATTTAAAATATTTTAAGTGATACTTTAATAGCTAAAAAAAAAAAGATAATGAAATACTAAAATCAACATTGGTTGCTAAAATGATGAAGTAAAATGGTATTGATTATATACAAAATGGCCAAAAATGAAATAAATAGTGGCTGGGAAAGGAAAAATGAAAAAAAAATCTAAATTGATGCCATGGAAATATATAATATAGAGAGTTTGAAATATATTTGAAGTAATATTATTAGTGACATAGACAGGTAAAAGGAAATAAAAATAGTTAGAGCAATTTACTTACTTACAAGCTTCTGATAGAATATGGAAGAGCAAAGTAACAACTTAGGATATAATTTTTATCTGCAAGAATGACAAAACTTTTTCCCATAGAAAACCATTATATAATACCTTGTTTTTTTATATGATCTTTTTGCTTTATGATGAGTTTTGGGAAGCAATTGTCCTTGCTAAGTGGGATTAAGATATATATATATATGATGCATTTATTTGCCTTATTTTTTATTCCAATCTTTAATTTTTTAAATATTTTCCCTCCTTTTTTTTCTGTAACATTTGAATTTACCATTATCATTTCAATATTTTCTGTTACTTTTCCCATAACATCCATATACAATTTCTATTTCTGTGCTATAGCATCTGTGGAAATCTAAATCTAAACAATTATCGAATCTCTTAAAATAGTCTTTAGTCTAACAATGATCATATCAATCATTTATAAATATTTATTTTAAAGAATATCTTTCATTTTTATTGTAAAACTTTCCCATAAAAAAATATTTATTTTGCACATTTCTTCATCTGATAAAAGACAATATGTTGCGAATCATATTAGACACACCAATTACACACTGTATTTATTAGTTTATGAGGTGAAATGTGCAACTTGATAATGAGAAAGGATTTAATGAGAAGTCTTGGCAATTTGAATGTTTTTACAAAAATAAATTATTAAAAAAACAATTGGTTTCCACTGAAGAATTATAAGAAAGAAGGAACTGAAAAGAAATTTTAGTGAAATAAAATTAGAAATGCTTGATATTTATTAAATGATATGCACAAGGGACAACCCAAAAGGGGATGACCTCATAACATTTGGATTGATGATATTAAAGAATAATGTGGAGCAAGTTTGTAGTCACTCCGCCTTCTTATACGAAATAAATAAAATTAATAAAATTATGAAGTGTTCGTAAAGAAAGTATCATATACATCCACATGTTAAATATGTGATTTTGATGATGACCATAACTGCTGTTCACAGGATTAAAAATGATATTATTATCCTTTTATTGCTGTCATTTTATGACTGGTTTTATGCTCTCACTCCATAAATAAACTATTAAAAGAAAAAAGTGTTTTTGGTAATTATTTTGTATTTCATAAGATAATTTTTTTTTAAAAAAATAAATACTGCCATATACTTGTAATAAATTTTTTTTGTATAATGACAATTGAAGAATAGGTATGTCAGTAGACAAATATGATGATAAGTTTGATTTTTTTCCCATGAAAATAATTAATAATTATAATAAGTACATACATTTTATATTGCAAAAAATAATTACTACTATTAATAATATGGTGGAGTTATATTTATTAAAAGCAAATTATATAAAAATGAATTTATTATTTAAAGAATATAATACCGAGAGCATATCAATAGCTCAAACAAGCTCTTAATTGATAAGTACAGTATGAGAAAATATTTAAAATCTCTATCCAGAACCTTCCCATCTCCAGACCAACTGGTTTTGAGCTTATGGCTCATGTCAGTGGAGAGCTAGAATATTCGGTCACTAGTTCTAAAATATCAATTCAAAACCCAGCACTTATTCCATACATAATATCTAAGTAGAAAGTCTGAAATTTTCGGACATGAAAATGTTTTTAAATCCAGCTATCTAACTTAAATAGCTGTATGGGACTGACCTAAATTTAGATCTACCATATTTTAATAGCCCCAGCATAGCCAAAGCCTTAAAGGTAAAATTATAATAATTAAAAAAGCAAGTCATATATAATGTGACATTACTTTTATAAGCTTGTATTTACAAAAATGTAATACAGAGAGCGTACCAATAGCTCAAACAAGCTCTTAATAAGGCTTTGGCTATGCTAAGGCTATTAAAATATGATAGATCTGAATTTAGTTCAGTCCCATATAACTATTTAAGTTAGATAACTGGATTTAAAGACATTTTCATGTCTGAAAATTTCAGTTTCTACTTAGATATTACATATGAAATAAGTGCTGGGTTTTGAGTTGATATTTTAGATCTAGTGTCTGAATATTCTAGCTCTCCACAATGTGAGCCACAAGCTCAAAAACAGCTGTCTAGAGATGGGAAGATTCTGAATAGAGATTTTAAATATTTTCTCATACTGCACTTATCAATTAAGAGCTTGTTTGAGCTATTGGTACACTCTCTGTATTACCATTTTTGTAAATACAAGCTTATAAAAGTAATGTCATGTTATTTATATATGACTTGCTTTTTTGATTATTTAAAGAATAGTAAATGATAAATAAGGAAATTGAAGTTTTTCAACTTAGGAATTACAAACATATTCACATGTTATATCAAATAGAGTTGACGCATATATTCAAGTACTTAGATATTTAATTTTTAGCTGAAAAATCATGTAAGTCTATGAATTTCAATATGTTGTGCAATTGAAGTAAGATGCAATCTCTGGCAAAGAAACTAATAATAATGAGAATATTTTTAATAAAACCAAATTATTGTTTAACATGTTATACTTATCTGCAAATATTATAGTAATAGAAAAAGAAAGACTATATAGATACTTCTATATAATTAAATAGTATGTATAGGGGATTTGAACTCAGATTTTCAAGCACCCTTCACCTATCCACACTATCTCATGCAACTGATACACATGACCACACACATGCAGAAAAGATAAATAATCACCAATATATGTATTTTGTGCTAAACCAGCACTCATCAATTGGTCCAGATATCATCTTCCACACATATATATAATCAGTGCTCAGTTTATATTAAGATAGCAAATCTTCATACTTTAATGGACAGGCATCAATCTACTACAACCTCCAACTTTTCAGCCATCCCTATCATTGAAAATCTGATGATGAAAAATCCAAATCCCATGTTGATGCCAATATTATTACCATGCCCATATTGAACTCAAGTCACTCTGACCCCTCACGAATAGGACCTTATCCATTTAAATACATAGAAGAGGGAGGGCAGGATACAAGCCTGATGTGTAACTATCTGAAAACCAGGCACTTTTCACAAACCTGGGAGTTTAATTATAAGTATAGGAGATTTGAACTCAGATTTTAAAGCACCTTTCAACTATGCACGTTAACATGGGATTTGGATTTTTCATCATCATATTTTCAATGGTATGGATGGCTGAAAAGTTGGAGGTTGTAGTAGATTGAAGCCTGTCCATTAAAGTATGAAGATTTGCTATCTTGATATAAACTGAGCACTTATTATATATATATGTATGGAAGATGATAATCTGGGCCAACTGATGAGTACTGGTTTAGCACAAAATACGTATATTGGTGAATATTTATCTTTCTTACATGTGTGTGGTCATGGGTATCATTTGTTATATGAGACCGTGTGGATAGTTGAAGAGTGCTTGAAAATCTGAGTTCAAATTCCCTATACTTACAATTAAGCTCCCAGGTTTGTGAAGAATGCCTGGTTTTCAAATATTTAGTTAAATAGTATGGAACTTGGGTGAAAAATGCAGACGTTGCAATTAGCTCAAACTGATATGAAAAGATATGAAAAGTTTGAATAAAGAAATCAAACTTGTACTTCTGTTAATATTTATAAGAATAAATAATTAAAAGAATATATGCACTGAAGTTGAAAATATAAAAGTGAATTTATAAATGCAAAGTTGCAATGAAAAAGATTTTGTAATAATAAAAATGAAAAGTTTTCAATTCAAAATTGCGACTAAATAATGGTAGTGTGCATATTTCTAAACTTTTGCACTGTTGATCTTATTTTAATTATATTTAAATAAATAATGGTAAAATATACTAAATTATCCACTTTGGGAGAAAGATATGTCCAGTATTTTTTAGCTGAAAAATAACCAAAAGATCGAGACATAGTTGGATAATAAAAGGTTTTATTCTTCATTGTTTTACTAAGAATAATTAGAAGTACAAATAATGAATGATACCATGTATTTTTTAAAACATTAAAAATTCTAATTGCTATTTTATTAGTTATTGATTAATCCTTTTTTTAAAAAAATAAGTATGTAATAGTTTTTTTTGGATCTAATAATACCAATAATTATTAGATGATGAGTTAAATTAATTATTTTAAATTCATTTGGAGTTGTGCATATACCGATATGTTAATGAAAATTGAAATTTATTGTTTTTGTTTTTTTAATGTGTTTCTAAATTAATTATTTCCAATTTTTTTAAAATAAAAGCAAACGATTCAATTAACGAAGACACTTTTTTAAAACGATCAAACGTTTATTGCAATGAAGCCTTACTTTATCTAATTTGTATTGAAACAAGATTTTAATTAAAACTATTAAAGAAAAAACTTTAAAAAATTGATTTTCAGTTAATTTGACGTTTTTCTCCTACTTCCTCATAGATAATATATATATTTTTCTAAATTTAGTAACGGCAATACATGTATATGAAACGGTTAAATAATTTATTTTAAAATATCAGCAGTAATAATGCATATTTTCTTAAGTCTAGATCATTCTGGGCTTTATTTATATAAATAAATCTAGTATTTGAGATTTCCCCGTTTCCTTAATATAATTAAAATACATATTTACGCATATTCTTTAGATTATATATCATCATCATTATCAACCATTATCAATCCACTGCAGGATGAAGGTCTCTCCAAGTTTAATCCATCTTCTCCGATCTTTAGCTTCTCTTCTCCACATCACCCCTACACATTTTCTTATTTCATCCATCCATCTTACATGTGGTCTCCTTCTGGGTCTTTTACAATCTCTTGGAATCCAGTTTAAAATTTCAATTGTCCATCTATTATCATCTCTTCTAGCAATATGTCCAGCCCAACTCCACTTCAATCTTTTAATTTTTTCAATGAGGTCAGTAACACCTGTTTGTTCTCTTACCCATACATTGCATTTTCGATCTCTTCTTGTTACTCTAACATACATCTCTCCATACTTCTTTGAGTGGTCTGAAGTCTCTGTATTGATCTTCTATTAAGTGTCCAAGTCTCAGATCCATAAGTAAGAACTGGTAAAACACATTTGTTAAAAACCTTTCTTTTCAAACACATAGGCATATTTCCTTTTAATATCAAGTTATTTCTACCAAAAGCACTCCAACCAAGTTTAATTCTATAATCAAATTTCCTCTATTATGTTTCCATCTGTATTAATAATCTGACCAAGGTATTTGTAACTCTTAACTTCTTCTAATTCATCATAATCAATCTTTATTTTCATATTTTGAGCAAATCGATTAAACATTACTTTAGTCTTTTTAACATTTATCTTTAGTCCTACTTTCCTACTTTCATCTGATAACTCCTGCAACATTTCCTGCAGCTCGGAAGCATTATTTGCAAAAACAACTACATCATCTGTGAAATCTAAATGACTTAAATAATCTCCATTTACTTTCACTCCTTTAGTTTCCCATTTTAATCCACAAAATACTTCTTGCAGCACTGCTGTAAAAAGTTTTGGAGATATGGAGTCACCTTGTCTTACACCTTTCTCAATGTTGACTTTCCCAGTATCATTATGTAATCTAATTGTTGCTGTTGCATTTTTATAAATATTCTTTAAAATATGACAATCTTCTGGATCTATACCTTGATGATCCAATGCTTTAATCACTGAAGAAATGTTTATAGAATCAAATGCCTTTTCATAATCTACAAATCCAAAACATAATGACAACTCATATTCATTTGTCCTTTCTATAACTTCTCTCAATACCTGGATATAGATCTGGAAGAAAACCACTTTTAAATCCAGCTTGTTCTCTTGGTTGGTGAAAATCCAAGGTTCTCTGTAGACGAGTTGTAATTATCTTGGTAAAAATTTTATATAAAACTGATAAAAGGCTGATAGGTCTGTAATTTCTAATATCTTCTTTATCACCTTTTTTAAATATTAATATTATTACTGCATTCTTCCAATCATCCGGTACATCTTTATCATTTAGACATTTGGTATATAACTTTGCTAATATTTTTTCTGTTTCTTCACCTGCTTCTTTTAATATATCAATTATAATTCCATCATTACCTGGAGCCTTTCCTTTTTTCATACATTTAATTGCATTTCTCACTTCTTCATTTAAAATTCTGGGCAATTCGGAAGATGTAATAGATATAGGAGGTACTTGTTCTTTATTACTATATAATTCTTGATAAAAATCTTCTACCAATTTCATAATGTCATCCCTCTTTTTAGTAATAATTCCATCTTTTTTCCTTATTGCAGATATAAATTTCCTACCAATACCAAAATGTTGTTTTACATTCTTAAGACTTTTATTTTCTTCTACAGCTTTTCTTGCTAGTTCACAGTTATACTTTCTTATATCATTTTCAACTCTTTTCCGCACCATTTTACAAAATTCGAGATATTCAATTCTTTTTAATGCATCATTCTTGCATATCTTCATATTCCTTCTTTTCTTCATAAGTTCTCTAGTCTCAGTAGAAATTTTATTAGTCAATTGCTGCTTTTTTCTACCAGCTATCTTTGTTGCAGTTTTTAAAAGTGTATCAGTTATTTTCATATTAATTTCATTCAAATCTGAATCATGTTCAAAATCTACTAATACTTGAAACCGATTTGTAAGTTCTAATTTAAATTCATTAGAATGTTTCTGAAGATTAGGAATATCAACTGTAAATATAGTTTTTCTTAATAATTTTTGTCTCTCTAGTTTTACATTAACATGTATCTTACCCCTTACTAATCGATGATCACTTCCTGTGTTAAATTTATTAAGAACATTACAATCTTGAAATATGTATTTCCTGTTAGTCAAAATATAATCCAATTCTGCTGTACCTTCATTTGGATGCTTCCATGTCCATTTCCTTCTAACATTTTTCTCAAAAAAAGAATTCATAATATAAAGTTTTTCCTTCTCTGCAAACTCCACAAGTCTATGTCCTCTCTCATTTCTATTACCATAACCAAAATTACCTACAACACTTTCATCTTTCATTTGTTTACCAATTCTAGCATTAAAATCTCCCATAACAATTTTAAAATGTTGTTTACTCTGATCAAAAGCCTTTTGTACATCCATATAAAAATCTTCTACTACTTCATCACTGTGAGAACTTGTTGGGGCATAAACCTGAATTATCTGCATTTGATATCTGCTATCAAGTTGTATAACTAATCTTGCCACTCTGTCTGATACACCATCAATCTCCACAATATTGTTCTTCCACTTTTTATTTATAATGAATCCTACTCCACTTGTATTTCCAATATTTGTGCCTTTATAATAGAGCATATGTCCACTTTTTAAATCAATTGTCTCTTCACCTTTTCTTCTAACTTCACAAAGTCCAATAATATCCCATTTAATATAAGAGAGTTCTTCTTCTAATTCTTGCAATCTTCCTTCACTTGAAAGTGATCTGCAGTTGTAAGTACCTAAATAAAAAGTCGTCATCAAATGGCAGCCTGGGTCCGCCTCCAGGATATTCTTAGCACCCTCCACCTTCGGCCACCAACCGCTGCCTTGGTTGGTGACTTTACAGCCTCCTGGGATTAAGGGCCATGCTTTATTTTTGTCTGTCATAATTGTATAATTGGGAAAAATCTTTATCATTTACACAAATATTCATTCTGCCTTATCAGGCACTGAGAAGAAAGACCATGGTGTTTCTTGATCTTAAACTCAGAGGTAAAAAGCCAATAAACTCACCACGCTGGCTAATGCGTGTTGGTGAGCAGCCCATCCATGTTCGTATACTATATGAATAAACATATAGTAATAACAGTTGCAACGACAAGAACGTATGGAGTGGACATTAGGAATTTGCCCTGCTCGGTTCCTTTAAGGCCTCCAAGAGGAATCAAAGGGTCTCCTTTCAGTTAATAACTTCGTTATTTTAAGGAATTATTCCTTTCTCAATATATATATTGGGTTAAGATTGAGTAAAAGATTTATGATGGTAAAATAGATTATCTAATTGCTGATTCTGATAAAAAGTCAAGCTGTATAATTTATCGCAAAAGAAAAGTATTATTTTTGCTTGCGTGATTTAATGCAGTGGCAGAATATCAGATTCTGAAGTGTCAAGTTCTCGGATTGATTTCAGTTCTGGCACTTTCGGCACTCGAACAGCTTATGAACTTCTGAACAATAAAACCATTTGATTATTTTATTTTTTAATACTATTTTTAATTAGATGGGATTTGAGTCAAGACTTTCAAGCTCCCTTCAGTCATCCGATCCATTTTATACAACCGATACACATGTGAACAAATAAATGATCTCCAATATCCATATTTCGTGCTCCAGCTCTCATCAGTTGGTCTGGATCACCATCTCCCACACATTTATAATCAGTGTTCAGTTTATATTAAGATAGCTAATCCTCAAACTTTAATAGATGGGCTTCAATTTTGTCTATTCTCCCATTTCTCAGTTATTTATATGATTGAAAATCTGATGATGGTATGTTTAAAGCTCTTGTTTGCCAATTTTGTTGTCATACCCGTGTTGACCATAAGTCATTCTGACTCCTCATAAGTAGAACCTTAAGACTATAGAGGGATGGGCTGAATGCTGTATTCCACCTTTCCCTCTCCTGTGTATTTAAAGGGACACATTAAGGTCCTACATATGAGGAGTCAGAATGACTTATTGTCAACATAAATATGATGGTGAAATTGGTAAACAAGGGCTTTAAACATGCCCTTATCAGATTTTCAATGATATAAATTGATGATGAGTTGGAGAGTGGAGAAGATTGAAGCATGTCCATTAAACTTTGTACCTTTGCTATCTTAATATAAACCAAGCACTGATTATAAATGTATGGGAAATGATATCTGTGCCAACTGATGTGTGCTGGTTCAGCACAAAATACATATATTGGAGATGATTTATCTTTTTCACATGTATATGATCATGTGTATCAGTTGTATAGGTTTGGAGTGAATGATTGAAGAGATCTTGAAAGATTGGATTCAAATCCCCTCTAATTAGATCTAGCTATACTTGTATTTAAGTAATGCTATTTTTGTAACAAGAAAAGGTTTTTTTTATTATATATATATGTAATTAAAATTAATATAAATGTTTAATTAAAAAATGAATTGAAATAGCCACAATACATTATAAAAGATTACTTCTGTTATTTATTTTTTGGTTTCATGATAGATTAAGAAATAAATTTTAATCAAGAAAATTAACAAACTTTATACACTCTTATCAATAAAGACATGAAAAAAGCAAATGTTTCTTTTCTGGTATAAACAATCTTCATCATTTGGCCTAGATCTTGTTCACACATGTCTTCATCATCATTGTTCAGGATTTATTCATAAAAAATTATTACAGTTCAATTTACAAGTGCTTTTATTTTTGATATTATCATGGATAAAAATGTTGATTTTTAAGTTGTTTTTTTTTAGACCATAATTTTTTTTATACTGATATAAACTTAATTAATGATTAATATATCAAATGTTAAAGTTCATCATGAATATTTTAAAAACAAGTTTATTTTACTATACATAAATTTATATATAACAAGTAAAATTAATATGCTTATTTTTTTTTTTTTGCTAGAACTTAATATCACATTAAATAGATTAAATTCAAAGATGTATTTTATTGATTGATTGTATTACTACATAGAAACTAGATCTTAATGGGTAATTGTGTAGGTAATTAATCTATATTTTATTTAGGTAATAGTGGAACCCACAAATTAATCTCTGAAATCACTTATCTTAAGTTCTTCCATCAATATTTATAAAGCTGTTAAGCAGTATAATAGTGTTGTTTGGAAAATTGTTTTAAATCTCAATAGCTATTTAAACATAGAAGTGATAACTTACTTTTTATTATCTTATTTGTCATCAATATAAAAGCTTGATGTTGTTTAGTGGGTCATTGGAGAAGAAAAAATTTGATCATAATGAAAAAGGGACAATACTTGTTTGATTCACATAATATATCAAGTTTTGTTAAAAAATCTTATAGTTGTCAAAATAGAAATTTAATACCAGTATGAGTCAATGATTCATCCAATAATATATTTTCTAAAACTTTAATGGATTTACAATTCACACTATGTTTGAATTTTGTATGTTGGTAAGCCTCTCCCCATTTCACTAAGTATGATCATTTCCCTAGTTTTATTAAATCAATCAGCTGGCATCTGGGAAAATTGATGTCAAATAGAGCTCACTGTATAAATGACTTAGCTTTTTTGATTGACAAAACAGCTTAACTTCAACTTAGACAAGTCCATTATTTTTTGTTAGTATTCTTAGAGTCTTGTATGAATAAAGTTTTGATCCCAATTCTCTTAAATAATTATGTTTGTTAATGCCTTTTATTATAATAGTAGTTGTACAATTCTAAGGCATATAATATACCAAATGAAATTTGAGAATGAAAATAAATTATTTTAATTTCTTTTTTCGGATATCATTTAATTGGATTAAAAGTTATTTATTGATTATTAATTATTGAATTGTTTTTGGCCATTAAAGCATGAACCAGACTATCAACATATTAAATTGGAATTGTTATGAGTATTGATGAAATATTTCTTCCTGTTGATATCTGCCATATTGAACATTTGTCTCATGATTATTCCAATTATTCTTTAAAATTTTTTTTATGTATTTCTCAATAGTAAAAATGTTAGAGACTCCTTTTATAATTATCATGACATCATTTATCCTTCTTCCTAGATTTGGAAGAAATATTCCAAGAATAAGAACACTGATTTCTCTTAAAGGTTAATATGTGCAGATAATAAATAAATTGGGGAAAAGAGGAGATTCATGATCTGAAATATGAAAGGTAATGTTAATAAAATATATCCAGAGAAAACATTGAAAATATTAAATGCAACCTAAATGCATTTTCAGTGCTGAACACTCTTATCAAAAGTAACAGTTATATATATATTTTAAAAAAACTTACATTAATATAATAATAGATTGAAATATGAATTTGTACATTGTTACTATATTGAATATATATATTAAATATAATGTTTGCATTTAATAAGGGGTGCTTAACACCAAAAAGTGAAAATCTTTGTATCATCATATATATATTAAATATAACTTTTGTCTTTGGCAAGGGTGCTCAATACAAAAATGTTTTTAAGATAATATTTAGTATTTTTAAAGTTTTTTCTAAATGTACTAATATTTTCTTTAACAAATTATATTTCAATGTTAAAGTTAATGTGAAATCTTAAGGAGACTCTTAGGAAATTTTTTGTTGTTTCTGATTTTTTTTATTTTTAAATTTATTATTTCATATATAAGCTGGATTTTCAGAAAAGATAGATATTTGTTAGCTAGATAATGATTAATATCATCAAATGCACTTTTGAAATCAATCTTTACTATGATCACATTGGACTGATGAATTTTGTTTTATATGTGTTATCAATTTCATGGGTACCAAAATTACATGATTAATGTGTCCTCTAGAATAAAATAATGGACAGACAGTAGCTTAATTGATAAAAAGAGCTAAAGATTACTTAATATTCTAGAAAATGTTTTAGCATGTATATCTTCAATTATTAGAGATCTAAATGAGTCATATGATATTATGATTCTTCACTATCATAAATATTTGATTGTTAATAACTGACCTATCTGCATCTTCTATAGTTAATGATTTGAAGAAACTTACCAGTAAGTAAGATGTAATATTTGAAAATCATTGTCTATTTGTTCATCTCAGATTCATGCATGGTATATTTAATAAACAATAAATCTTACAAATTATGTATATTATTAAAAATCTAGAATAAAGTATGAAAAAAGTAAATGATCCTCAAGATGCATTTTTGGCAGAACCAGCATTTACAAGCATGGCATTACTTTATTGCAGTCAATTTTGAGATTATGTTAAAGATAATTGCTTATTATTTTTTAAACTATAAATTATTTGATCTTTAAGTTTACATATAAATTTTAAACTCATTCAAAAATTAATATATAAATTATTAAATCTTAGCATGAATAGTATTCATTTAATTCATTTTTTCCTACTCCTGTGTGATATATTCAATAAATAACAAAATTTAAAATTCTATATACTTTTAAAACATATAGATGAAGTCATATTTTTCCAAGACAGTTTCATGAACAATTAGTATTAGAGAAATGTCATATTTGAAATTGAATTGTAATAGTTCTTTTATGGATAAATATTAGTGTGATAGATGTGAATGAGAATCTGGACCAATGAATGAAGAGGATTGGTTTTGCTAGAAATGCATATTGGAGATCATGTATTTTTTTGTATATCTATCCATATGTTTTACGAGTATTATACAATTGAATTGTTGGTTTGATATGTACTTTGTATTGGATGTTGCGACAATTATTGTTTTCATCAAAGTTGACAATACTTCTATCATTGATCATATTTTCTTCCCCTTCCTTCCGCTCTTCATCTTTTAAAAAGCAAATAAGAAAGAAGAAATTTAAAACTTTTCACAACCAATAATAAGAATAAAAATTTTTAAACAATTCTGCCAGTTACAGGTACTAAAAGAGATTGTTTGAAATTATATATCAAAATCCAAAGAAACCTTGAAAACATAGAATTGATCATATTTTTTCTTCTCTCTTTCCTATTTTTTTAAAACCAAAGAAGAAATTGAAAACATAAATAATGCTAAAATTTCACAAAGACCTGTCAATGAAAAGTAGTAAGAGATTTTAGATTCCATTTTGAATTTATAAATTATGTACTATTACAATAAATTCCTTTTCCAAATTCAAACAATCTTCAATTGATATATTAGGCATTCCAATTTTCTTACATGATGTCAAAGCAGTGATTATAAAGGAACAAAGAGAAAATGGAATATATATATATAGCTGAGTAGATTGTTACTAAAAAGTTGGTATATGATCTTAAGAAAAAGGATAATTATGGATTTGAATTAGAAGTAGAGATGAAGATTTTAAAGATGGTCTTTAATAATGTGTTGGATTTTTTATTATTAATGTTTATGAATGACAATTGTCATAAATGATTAAATGTTATAATTCAATGATAATAGCCATTTTTATATGCATAAACAAATCTTTAGGGGCAAAGGAGAAATCAAATACATGAATATTCACATCTAAATAAGTAATTTTTTTTAAAAACAAATTGACAATTTTGTATATATAAAAATTTAATATAAAGATGCCAAACTTCCTGAATTCACAACCATAACACTCCTTCCACTTCCCAGATAAATATCTTAATGATTATTAATAATCACAAATAAATAATAATAATTATTGAAGCATTTATCTGGGAGGAGTGGCAGTGGTGAGGTCATAATTTTTAGTCCAGGAAGTTTGACAGCTTTACATTAAATTGTAATAATTTGATGCTGATAAATATTGAACAAGGATAATGAAGACATGTAAGAAGTTTATCTTCCTTATATGTATTTATTCATGTGACTAAAATATATGTGGTGAAATGGAAAGTTATAACTACAAAAATGTGTATTCTTAAATTCTATTTTTTTATTGGTTTATATATTTATTAAAGTTTAATTTTTGACATATTCTTTATTTTAAAAATAAAATCCAGAGAACTTTAATCCAATGGTTAGAGTGGTGGACTCAAGAAATAAAAGATTCTTGAGTATTTTTCAGCTGAGAAAAATGATAAAATATATTTCAGTTTGATCAGTTGAATGGATGTGTTGTGTTAATGATGTTATTTTTTGTGATTGAATGTTACTTGATCTCTTGAACAAGTGATTAAATGGTAAATGTTTAAAAATTAAATATTTTGTTTACTTACATAAACCTTTTCGTTCTTAATTATATTTTTAAATGTAGTTTTATTATTAGAATGAAAAAATTGTTTTGGTTATGTTTTTTTTTTTTAACGTTTTAAGTTTTTGCATTGATAAAAACAAAATAATAATACAGTATTAAGTATAAGTTGCAGTTTAAAAATAGAATAAATGAAAATAAATTTAAGTGATTTTTTTAAAAAACACGTATTTAACTTAAAAACTCTGTTTGCATGTTTGTATAGGACAAATGTTGTAATTGAGATTTTAACAGATTTCTATCAAATAGATTTCCTTAAGCTTTTGTTCATATGTTAGAAATTAATAGCAATGCAATATGGTAATGAAATATTTCAGGTTGGTGTCCTGGTTTGTTTACTGTAGAGGAGTTGGTGGATTGAAATTCGAATTATTGATGTCAGTTCTATAAGTTTTGAAATGCACACAAGATGGCTGCATATTTTTTTGAACGTTTTTATTTTTAAAAATTGTTACAAAAAGTGTATTAACAATCAATTAAAATAGAAATAAAAACAAATCTTACTTTCAATTGATTTTAATAGTTGCTTCTTTTAGAATGGATTAAATTGTATTTTCTCTTCATTGTAAAATTTATTGTTTTTAAAATGCTTTTTTCATAAACAAAATATTTAGTGAATTTTCTTTAAAATTTATTACCATCACAATGTTTTTATTCTTCATTTAAAATAGAAATAATTACAAAAAATATTTGATTACTAAAAAATTAAAAATAATATGTATAAAAAATATTTTATAAGAAATGCTTTTATTTACTGTGCTCTTCTTCAATCACAGTTGGAGTTTTTTGTATTTAATTTTAACTAAAAGTATAGGTTATACAGAAATTAATTAATTTAACCATTTAGTAAATAAAATCATTTATTATAAAATATATATATATATATTATTATACAACATTCTTTTAAAAATATTAATTATAAAATACTTTTAAAATAAAAAGTGGTATTTATCTTAGTTATAGCTGAATTGATTTATAATGCATATAATCACAGATTAATTTAATAACAGATACATCATAAATAAATGATTATTAAAATATACATGTCAAGATTATGTTTTTAATAGATTCAATGCAGGGATGAGTAATCTATTAATAAGGTGTAAGATACATGCTAATGCAAAACTTAAAAAGACAACTTTAACAATTGATATTTCTATTAGTCATTGAAAATAATGAGAGTTTGATGATGGAGTAGTGAGACAAATAAGAAAATAATTGGCACTCTATTAAGAATTGCAACAAAAAAAGAAGCAATTCTGTAAATTTTCAATGAAGACAAGATTAGTATATGAAGAAAAGGAGGAAAATAAAAATATTTAAAATGATTCATTAAGAATTAAATATTTGGAGTTTTGTTAAATGATATGAAAAGAATTAATATTGACATAATAAAATATAATTAAATTGAAAAGAAAAGCTATAAAAAAACAATAAAATTTTCAAAAGTATACAAAATTTGATATCGAAAGAAAAGTTGTTTCAGCAATAAGAAGAAAAAATGAAATTATTACTAAAAAGAGGGATGATATTATGAAATGTGTAGAATTCTAGAGTTCTACAGAGAATTACATATAATAAAGATAGCAAAATAACCACTACAATTAATGTATTTTTTGAATTGCCAAGCATTTTAAATAAAGAGATGAAACATTTCATTAATCGATAAAGAAGTGAAAAGCTTTAGAAAATAATGGAATTATTATTATCTTGAAAGAAGTAAGTAAAGAAATAAAAAAAATTGTTGCCAAAAATTGTATAGCAAATGTCTAAATGATAGAGATGAGGCAGATGATTAGGAGAATTTATTATATATTGATTAAAAATTATAATCTTTTATCAGTTCACAAGATCTTTATTAAGATAATTAAAGCGTGTCTGTAGCAAACTTTGAACTTAAACTAACAAAAACAATAAGCTAGATTTAAAAATGTTTTCAATAGGATGGATTATCAAATATTGAGAGAAACTATAGAAAAGACCAATGAATATGAGTTGTCATATTATGGATTTTTAAATTGTGAGAAAACATTTCATTGTATAAGCATTCCCAATTGATAAAAGATTTGAACCTTCAAAGTAGATAGACCCAGAATAAGTCATATTCTGAAGGATATCTATCAAATGTAATGTCAGTGATATTATTAACATTGATAAGAATATGTGCATGGTGATTCCATATCTTCAAAACCTTATACAGCTGTCTTACAATAAATATTTTGTGGATTAAAATGGGAATGTAAGAAAATAAAAATACATGGACATTATTTAAAATTTTGCAGATAATGCTTCAAGGTTTCAGGGAATATTGCAAGAGTTATCACATGAAATTAGAACTAACGATAATATTAAATAGATTACAATTTCACAAGAAAATAAAGATTGTTAATCATAAATTAAAAGTTAATATTTAAATATGCCTTGGTCAGATTTTTTAATATAGGTGGAAACATAATGGATGAAATTAATTACAGAATTCACCTTGGAAGAATAGTTTTAAATATATAATTCTTACTTATGGATCCGAGACTTGAACACTTAACAGAAAAGCAGTACAGCTGTACACCACTCAGAAGTATAGAGAGATGTATATTAGGAGTAAAAAGTAGGAATCTAAAACAAAATACTTGAGTGAGAGATCATTGAAAAAATTGAGACTGAAATTGAGTTGTACTGGACATATTGCTAAAAGAGATAATAATAAGTGAACAATTAGAAGTCGTAATTAGATTCTAATAGATTGTAAAAAAGATTGAGAAAGAAATCACATGTGAGGTGAATGGATGAAATAAAAAAGTTTGTTGTTGTTATGTGGAGAAGAGATCCTATGGATGAGAGAAACTGAATTAAACTTGGAAGGATCTTCATTCTGAATTGCACTGATAATGATTGAAAATGGTGAAAGGATTATTTACTGATATTAAAAAATGTCTAAATACCAATAAATTTAAACTGAAAATTTTGTGAACAAAATAAAGCTTTTTTATGTATATAGTATATATAAAGACATCTTTATTAGTGATATACATGAGATATTTATAGAGGTTTGAAAAATTAAGGATTATTAAAATAAAAATGTGAGTAGGATTACAAACTGATATAATGAATAGGAGAAGGAATTAGTAATTTATACTAAGATTTAATTGTTAAGTAACTAGTTATAAAATGTAAGATAGGATTTACCTAATTTTGTTACTTAACATATACTTTTTAATGCATAATAGTTTTAAAATTATTATTTTACTATTAGAATGAAAAGTAAAAGCAATTTGGATTATATATTTTTAGATTCATTGTACACATTGAAGTAGATAGTGGTTAGCCATGTAGTCTTATACACAGTGGAACTGGTTAACATTAATTGTGAAATTGGATAATAGAAAGTAGTATTGTAATTCTTTATAAAGGGGTTATGAAAAATAATATTTTAGAATACATTTTTATAAATAGAGAAAATAAAATTAGTCAATATAATTTTAAATGATTTAAAAAATATTAAGAATAAAATAGTTTGGTTAATAAAATAATACAGATAGACCTAATTTATAATAAGCATAATCAAAAGTTATTCATAAGAAAATAATTTATTGATATTAAAAAATTTCTATGTATTAATAAATTTGAATTAAAAAAAAGTCTGATTAAAAATAAAACTTATTTGTATCTATATATTTATATCTTTATTAATGATATATACAAATATTTACAGAATTCTAATAAATTGATGATTAATTTAGTAAAAATGTTAATAGAATTACAAACTGATGAGATGGAAAGAAGGATGTAGTAATTTAAGATTTAACTACTAAATTAACTAATTTTAGAAAATTAAGATTCAACTTTACTGTTATGTTTATTGGCTTTCAATTGTGCAATAAATAATATCAAAAAATTTAACACCTAACAAGAAATTATATTAAGTCAAAAAAATAAAATCATTTATATTTTTGAATATTAATGTCACTTCAAAGTTTCACTACAAATCTCTGCAATTCTGATAGATCTGTAAAGATTAAAGTAAAAATATTCATTTAGACAAAAATGATGATAATATATATTAAAAGAATGTACAAGAAAAAACATCTTCAGAAGTATATATTTATTTAAAAAAACTTAATCTTATTTTATTCTACATTCTTTAGTATGATTATAAATACCGAGGTCAGTTTAACTAAAAAAGACTTATACCGTTGCTAACAGTTTCCAAGTTTGGGAACCTACAGATGCATATATTTGGTGATCTGTATGGTGATCAGTAGCAAATATAAGTTGGGATAGGGTAGAAGAAGAAGTCTGATATAAAAGCCACTAGCATTTATCTTGTCTGATGGTTTAATCAAGACATATCTATGAAGTAATTATATAGTCTATTGCTATCCAAGAAGTTCTGATCAATAACAAAATTTTATATGTATGTATGGATCCTATAAAATTCTCTTTAGAATTTTATAGATGACTTTACTAATCTGTGTATTGCCTTTAAAGTCCAAACACTTTATTAATATGATGACTACTAGTTTATTTATGGTAATTACACATGGTGTTTAATGTTCTTGAATTGAGTTGATCACCTTAGTGATTTCAGCATTTAATAAACATTTATTTAGCATTTAATTTATCTTTAGTTATTTAGCACTTATTTATATGATGCTTGCTCTTTTTATAATGTTATGCTTCATTATTGACAGTTGTTTGGTGATGATGATTAATATCAGATTTTATATTATACAACAGATTTTATATTATCCAGTATTTTTTTTTTTTTTTACCAAATACCAAGTATTGTTGATTATCAATTGGCTTCATTTATATTTATCATTATTTTATTTCATATGATTTCCATTTGTTTATCATTTATATTTTTTACTATTTATTTCCATTTCTCAATATTATTATTGATTAAAGTCTAGTAAAGAAAAAGCAACAAATATTTTAGCCTAAATAGTTAATAATTGGATAATTGATTATATTAATTTTAATATAGGCATATAAATATAAAATATAAATAATATTATTATTTATTAAATTCAAAACATTAGTAATGATGCAATAGATTGATTAAAGATTAAATGATCAATCAACAATTAAAAATATATATTTTATTTTGATTAAAGAAACAAAGTATATTTTTGCTTTTTTTTTTTTTTTTGTATTTAAAGTAATTAGAGTTTCTAATTAAAAAATTTAATTAAAAATATTCTGTAATAACCTTTTTATTAAATAATTTAAGAAAGGTGTTATACACTTGTAATATACTAATCAAACTAAATAAATAAAAGCTAAAAGGTGTAATGCATAGATTATATCAATGCCTCAATTATGTTTTTTATTAAAAAATTAATTTAAATTTATCTAATGAGTTTATTTTATTTTCCTATGAGCTATATAATTATTTCTTTCCACTGTAAAAACACCGAGTATCTGGTTTTAGTAGAGGGATTAATGGTATAAAGCTGACTCTTATTTTCTCTTTAGAGAGAGTATTAGCATTCCATAGGAAGATCCTGAAATTCAAGTTTAATATGAGGGTCAAATTTATTACCATGAACTATCAAATCAAGTATATGTTATCTAAAAGTAATTACTTTATCACTATTGTTTTTTTTTTAAGTAGAGCTATAAAGCTTAATAATTGAAGAAGCTCTGTTGCAATTATCTGACATACTTAAATAGAGTAGCCAAATTAGCCAGCACCTGAAGTATGCTGAAATATTATAAGCACATATGAATGTATACTCGTGAGAAGTCAGCAACCAATAGTCATGATATTGACCCACACATTGGCTAAATATTAAGTAAATGTTTATCACTTCTTCAGTTAAAAGGAACAAAATCAAACCTTTATTAAATTTTCTACTGAATAAACAGTTGGCTCAGCTGTAAAAAAATGTAAAATTATTATGCCAGTTCACTATAATGGAGAAAAAGAAAAAAAGCCATCATCCAATAAATGAATCAGGGAAGATAGAAAAGTTTGTTTATGTACATATATTTACCTAAATAATCAACCCAAAATTAAAAATATTTATTTATTTAATATGTGGATTTTTTTAAACAGCTTAACTATTAGCAAAATGTCATAAAGGTACTAAATATTGATTCACTAGTGGCTTTATTAAGTCCTTTGACAGTCATTAACTATGTTGTTTGTTCATATCTACTTATATTGGTAGCTGTTAAATTCAGAAAAAGGCACAATGACTAGCCATCCTGAATCTGTTGATAAGATGCCAATTGCATTTAGGACGTTCAAATCCAAAATTGCTTTGTTATTGGATCTGGAAAACAATGTATGGAACCTTGTAAAATTTCCATTTTTATAACATAATTCTTCAATTATAGATTTTTGATTGAACTTTCAAAAAGAGGGATCTTCATTTGAAATGAATCTTAAGTGATGCAACTATATATTGGGTTATTGATAAATCTGATCTTTAACATCTTGGTATACATTAAGGCAAATTGTGATATTTCACAGAGAAGTATGTGAAAGAACAGAATCTTTGATATACCAATAATATTTCTCATGGAATATTTAGAAGAGTAATTTATCAGCAGAATATGCTAGTGCTAAGAAAGCTATTCATAAAATATTTAAATCACAATCCGAAATAGTTCTAGACAGTTTTCCAACAAGATTTAATTTTAATGTAACTTTAAACAAATGAGCAAAATGAGACTGTGATCCAAGATTACTACTAAATAATATGGGATTGTGAAAGATTATATTTAGATAATGAAGTGTTTCTCTTTGTTTAGATGATCATCAATTAGATTAAGAATAAGACTCTAATCTTCAAAAAATATTTAGAGTTTTTTTATATATATCTTTAATGAGGGTGTTTTTTATTTCAGGAAACAATCGCTTGAGAGATCAAACAATTAAATACTAACTGTGATAAAAGCACAGTTGCTGAAGCTTTAAACATAAAATTACAAATATAAAGCTGAGCGCTTTCGGGGGGGGGGGTCTCCATAATCATAGCTCAATAAAATATAAACACTTATTCAAAAGCAAAATGCGTATCTCAAATAAAATGTAAACTAAATCTAAAAAATATATATAAAATAAAATATAATAAAAATAAATATTATAGCATCCACATTTTAGAAATACTAAAACAAGAACCCTTTCTATTAATAGCATTGGGATTACCAGCTATAAAACAAGCTTTAATCTTACGCTTTACGTCATTCTTCTCATGTCATTGGTATAAATAAATTTTCTGCATTCTGTTTCTACAAGATCACAGTCAAAATAAGTATTAGTAACACTTCTAAATCTAAAAATAACAACTGTTTGTCTGTACAACAAGGTTTTAAACAAAAATAAAAAATCGCTCTCAACTTCAAAACACAAGAAAAAGAATGCAAACAAAAAAATAAGCAAGAATTCTGTTATTTCATGATCTCAAGAAAAATGATCTCTTATTGATTTTCCTGAATTAAATGCTAATCAAAGTCGTTATAGTGGACACAATAAAAGAACTGATCAGGCCAAATACTCTACAATTGTACAAATGCAGACAGCCACTAGAAAAGACATAACTCAATTAACACTGGTAACAATACTACATCACTTTCAAATGCAAAATCAAACCAAGTTGAACAGGGAAAGAATAAACCAGCAGTACTGAATTCCATCATGGACTTTGAGGAAGATGGCTATAATAAAAAAATAAAGAATGTAAATGACTTATACTCAAATGAGTCCAACTTAAACCACAACACAAACAGGTACCAAACAATAAGTGATCAATTCAATGCAAGAATACCATCTACTTTATTTAATTCATTCTTTAAATATCATAGTAACAACACACTAATTTTAACCACTACAAATGAACTATGCCACCTCTTTCCCCTTCCCACAGACAAATTCTTTCAACTCATCAAAGACAAAAACCTCACTGATGCCATTAAGAAAATATACTATCATCCCAATGGCAGATATTTCATAATTGAATTTTATAATCTCATGCAGAAAGAACTATTCAAGAGAAACTAATTAACGCTTGACAACAAATATTTAATGGAGAAAACTAAAGTTGCACAAGGTCTTGCTAGAAACTGCTATTATGACTTTACAGGATCCGACTTGCAAAAGCTTCTCAGCAGAGTTGATAAGGTGAAACACTTCCAATGTTTAATGGAGAAAAGGGCTGAAATTGAATTGCCATCAAATACAGCAGCTTTCACCCTCAAATTAAATCAAGATATCATGTTCCTCGATACATCTTCAATACTTGAACAATAAAAATATCCAATCTTCATATCAATAAAAGGGATCAAAGAACACTGTTTTCTATGCGGAGACAGATCCCATCTGGTCAAAACTTGTCCTCAAAAATATTGTGAAGCATGTAATTCAAGAAAGATCAAAAACCATAAATGTCAAGTTATGGAGAAGCTAACTGATTTTATTCAACCTTCAACCTCCAAGTTAGCCTCAATAATGCAGAAATTAGCAGAAAAAATGTAAACATATACACAAAAGAATAAACCTCAGCAAACTTAACTGAAACTCAGAAAAGCAATATAGAAGATAATCCAAATCTACAGCAAGTTGATTCACAATCTAAGGAATGTCTCTGGAAAAAGAAACATCAACTAAAACCCAATCAAATAAAACTAAACCTTCGCCCTCCAAATCAAAAGCAAATGATTACACAAGCCAGCAGATCAGACCAAAACCCCCAATTGAACAACTTCCAAGCATTAATCACATGAAGAGGAAAACTAATGATTCCTCCAGCTCCATGGCTGATGAATTAAACATCTCAAATGCCGACTCAGACACTAAAAACCCTGAACATAATGCAAACATGAATAAAGCCCCAAATTCCAAAAGAAATAAAGAAAAGAAAAGATTTAAACTAATTGATGATAAACAGGATGACAACGCATATATACCTGAACCCTAGATGTCAGCAGATGAACAAAGTGATCATTGACTTTGAATATCTCAAGAAGTTAAAAATCCCAATAGTAATTCAATTATCAGTATTAAAGAACAATAATGAAAACTCAGATGAATCACACAAAATAGTGAACATTTTGACTTTGTTTTTCTCAAAACCAATATCATCACTAAGAATCATTCCATCATTAATCTGGCTAGTTTTTCACTCATTTACCATGGTGACTTTCGATGCCAATTAATATTGAGACAAAATACACTGGATGCACAGCCTTATTACATTGAAATAGTAAAAACATCAACACAGTAATAGAATGCTATCAACTCTATAGTTAACTTATGAAACTTTCAACAAGGTATCATTTCTGTAAATGAGCTCACAAAATATATCAACGGATAACAAACAAACAGCCAAGAGCAGATCTATGAAGTGGCTATGAAACTAGAACTATATCCTTTGTAATTCAAGAAAAAGAAGTAATCAATTGTAACAAATTGTACATGATAATAAATTATATATATATTTTTTAAAAAAAGATCACTGACCAATACATTAAATAAAATAGTGAGAGAATTGAAGCCTGGGGTAGTTCAGCCTGTTTATGTGTGTCCTTGCATTTAATGATTTTTATAAACTTTTAAAAAATCATTTTTTCTAACAAAATCATAAGTAAAGGTTTGCTAAATAAAGGTAACATCAGTTTTTAATTTATTTTGAATGCCTTTTTCAGTATGAATGATTAAAAAGATAAAACTTGTTCATAGCAGTTTCTTCTTGGTCTAAATCCAGCTTTTTCTATAAGTAGATAGCTCTTAATTATTTCCAAAATTCTTGTTAATATAATTTTTTCAAAAAACTTATAGGGAGTAATATATATATATATATATATATATATATATATATATATGATCATTACTGAGTTTATTTGGTTTTAAGACTGCCATAGATTTGCTTCTATGCTACATTTTTGGAATAATTTCTGTATAAATAATGTTACTAAATAATTTTTCCAATTATGGCTTGGCTTTAGATTCTAAATTTTTAGAAATACTGAAAGTAAGCTTTCTGCACCTGCGGTCTTTCCTGATTTATGGCAATCCATGATAAGTTCAAATTGATCAACATCTTTGGTTTTAGCAGATTGGTGTTAGAACATTATGAAAGAAAAACTTGCCATTCTATTTTAATGAAGATTTTTCTCATTTTGTCAATCTCAGAATTAGAAATCTGATTTATAAAATTGGCAACATTATTAGCAGCATTACTAGGTTTTTTAGAGGTATTTTTATGTTCACTAAGCTTTCATAAAAAAATGACTAAACTTTGTGATTAAATCTTGGAAAAATTTATCTCTCTGTAGTATCTCTTTACTTTTATTTTCTTGTGTCATTTAATAAAAAGTTTGTCAGCAATTTCCAGATCTGGTAAAAATTGTTTGTATAAAGCACTGCTGATTTTGTTTTCACCTGGAATGAATTGTTTTCGATAACCACAAGGGATGGACTATTTGGAAGCTGTTATGAGTTTATTAAAGCTATCATAGCAAGAGGGAAGCACAGAGATTTTATTAATATTCTGTTCAAAATATCTGCTATTCTCTCTCTGAACAAAATAACTTTCAACTATAAAAATGTGGATTTGAAGAGTAATTAAATTTGATATATGTTAGCTATGGTGGAAATGATATCAATAGTTTACAGGTAATGATAAATTATTTTTTGTCAAAACATTTGCTCGAATGGAATATTTGTTCTTGCTTGGCATTAATAAAATAAGTGAATGTTGTTTAAATTCATTCATTCAAAAGTTGACAACCGGCTTGATCTTCATTTACATATTCCAAAGACTATTGTAGGAATTGAAATCTATAAATACACAAGATATAGGAAGATTAAGTAAACAAAAGTAGGTCCAGTATTGGGAGATTTAATATTACAAATTAGGAGAATTAATCTCCTGAAGTACTATCACATCAATGTGTTAATCAAAGAATTTATAGATGAACATCAATTTTGATTTTGATATACCTTCACTGTTAAGTTAATTTTATTGGATTTCCTAAATGGAAAGAACAAAGGTATTTATATATATACTCTAGTTAGGGTTGTAGATAATTCACAAAAACAAAAATTATGCATCTTAATGGTGTAAAAGTTTAGAATAGAATTCTATAAATTGATATTGCATAAAGGGATGAAATAGTGGAAAACTATCACCAATAATTAAATATCACTCGATAGTAGTATCTTATGGCCTAGATAAATCAAAGCCTTCTTCAAACAAAAAACATGCACAAGTAAATCAGTTTTAAATATGGTTATTTTAACATTATGCAAATATATAATGACAATGATTATTTTTTTCTAAGATAGTTTTTTTTAATTATAAAATTATATTTTTATAAATATAAACAGAGTTCTTTTTGTTTAATTTAAAAGCAATAATTTTATAAAATTTTTCATTGTAAATGATATAAAAAACATAATTTTTTTTCTCCATTGTTGATCACATACCATGTGTTACTTTTGTCATTTTTATTTCTATTACTAAAAATATTGATCTTCAAGTACTATATGCTTTATTAAAATGCTTTCAATAAAAACTGCTTCTACAGAAAACATGTTTTCTTAAAAAATGCTTTTTAAAAAAAATTAGTGAAGTAGTACCTACTATTGGCAAACATTTTCAATGAAACATTCATATGAATTGCAGTTTTTCATAATATTTCATTCTATTGTTGATTTGTTTGTTCAACATTTAGAGTTATAGCTTAGGGAAAAGTGATTTACTCCCTCTGTTTACATATATGTCCACTTAATTTAAAGTTTACATATCAAATCTTGTTTAATTATTACAATCAATGTGTTAAAAATGAATGAGATGCTGTCTCCAACCTTGTATTGTTAATTGTGAGTTTAATAATCCTTAAGTGCCATATTCCACCAGCTTGATAAATTAATTTCACTCTAAATTACCAACAATGTTAACAAAGATATGCTTATAAACATTAGAGCAACTAAGAATAGGTGGATTCATTCTATTTGTGATTCCTTTGTTCAACTTTAGAGTACTTTTAAGTTATAGCCTAGGGAAAAGTGATTTATTGATCTATGTTTAATTTAAAGTTTAAAATATTACATATAGAAAATTCCTTTATCTATCAAAACTCAAAAAATTAACTCATTAAACTCAGTTAATAAAATAATTTAAAATTCAGAAAATTAAAATAAAATAGTAAATCTTGTAATCATTTTAATAATAAAAATAAATAGTAAAACCATCATCTAAAAAGAAAATAAATGATTTTTTTTAAATGAATGTATTAAATTCTCTGATATAATACATTAATGAAGAAATTTTATTTCTTGAAGAAAGTAAACATGAAGGGAGATACAACTCCAATAGTGAAATCGTTTTTACTGATTTTAATTGATTTATGCAAATACCCTGGAAAATGTACTCAATGATAACTCTTTATTAATAATTTTAAGAAGGATAAAATTATTAAATGTGATACTAAAGATTATATTAATTCTAACTAAAGTACTACCGAATTTCATTAAAAATATTTTATAAGCAACTATAACCTATCTTTTAACTATTATGAAGAATGAATTTACAAATTGGACTATTCAAATAGGCATATATTTATAAAAACTCAAAAATAACTTTAAATTTGTTAATAAATGAAAGAAATTCATATAATCAGGAAAAAAAAAAACAATACAGAAAAGGAAAATTTAATTGTATATAACTATAAATAATAGTTCTTTCTGATGTTTTAAATATGGTTGCAGAAATAAAAGAAAATAAAAATTCAACTAACCAGATCTTATCAGTTTGGCCAATTCCATGTAGCTTTTCAAATGCTATAAACTGTTGCACAAATTTATTTTAAAAGTGCATTTTTATTCATAACATTCATTATAAGCTAGTAATTAGTACATTTCAATTAATCTTGGATATATACTCCAAATTTTATAACTTTAATATTCTTTAAAGGTACTTGATAATCTTCACTTTTGATATTTCACTTCCAATCATGAATTACGATCTTATTTATAATTAATACATAACTCATTCTCATTTTACAAACACATTACTACTTTTATTATCAAAGATGAATAAACATTTTACAGTTTAAATAGTTTTTAAAATGTGAATTTATTTCACAAGTATTTTAAATTGATTGCAGGTTTCTCCAAATCTATAGTCTTAAATGATAAAAAATAATATTTGAAATAGGTGATCCATAACATATTTGTTCCTAATTGTAAATCTGATAGATTAATAAAATATAATTTAAGGAATACAATATTTTTTTGACAAAATGATTTAGGAGAATAGGTTAAATTTAAATTTGAAATGAGGTTGAAAATCACAATTATTATTACTTAGTGAAAGAATATATTTGTTAAAAAGTTATGATTAAGATCATACAATGGTTAATATAGTTTAAGAAAAAATCTACAAGAATTAATGATAAATAAGAAAGCAGATAGAATGCATTATCAGATGACAGAATTGTTTTTAGATATGCATTTGTTGAAATAGCAACAAATGATCAGACTTTAAAGACCAAGGCAAAGGGACTATGCAAGCGAGATACGAACTCTAATGTATTTATATGTTAGTTCACAGAGGGTGGTACTGGATTTCTTAACCATGTGAGGTGATTTAATGCTTAATATATATAGAGAATGTATTTTATTAATAATTCCAAAATTCTAAGCAGTTACAATAACATATGTTTTGGAACATATCCATGTGAGGTTATTAATGAAAAATTGTCTATGCTCTGTATGTGTTTAATGTTATGACTATGACAGAAACAGCAGCATAAATATATTAATTTGTGCATGGATTATTTAGAAAGTATGCAGTTAAGAGTATCAGATTTTAGAATTTAATATCTCAGATTGATTTCAATTATTATCAAAACATCACTATAAGGTAATGATATGGATTACATGTTAGTGTAACTAGTTTAACTAGTAAATTAATGGCAAAATTAAATACACCCATACCTGAAAAGATAATTGAATGTAATATTGTAAATAATCTTTTGCATAAAAAATATTTAAGATAGTTGTATAAAATGAAGTATATAAAATAAAAAAGTTCATATCTTATCCAGGGTTTTAAATGATAAGTTTGTAACATACATTTCTAAATGATCACATCTGAATTCAGGAATTTATCCAGTTATAATTATCTTTTTGTTTAAAATTTTTGTCAATGGTATATTTGCTCACAGTGTTTCATAGTCCTAAAGAAATGACAGATTTTTTTTTTATCACCTAATTCTTTGCAGAAATTTTTGCTGCCACTTTTAGTTTCTAGTTAAACTATTTGAGACTCATTATACTGATAGTTATGATCTCATCTGTATGAACTTATCACACAGCAATAGCTTTTCTTACTAGATTATCTTCTGCAAACTAAAATTCAATTTCAACCACTTTAATACTGACTTAAAATTTTATATATTTTCTGAATTATTTTTGACAAAAGAAGCAAAGTAAGAGAATTTTTTTAATTATTTGTAAACAAGTATTGGCAAACATATTATCTTAAATTTCACAAACATGAAAATTGATTAATTTAAAATAATATGAGATAATTAGTTTTAGAGATTAAACTATCTCTCACTTACGAAAACATGTTTACAAATATAAATAAGCAAATCAAAGGAAAATAAGTTAAGTTAATAATTATTTGTTTAAGCTTAAATGTGTTTTTTAAAAAGTCAACATAAAAATATATATTTCTATAAATTCAAAAAGAAAATCAATATAGTTATTAAAATCATTACATTTACTCATTATCATTTCTTAATCTTAAGACTGAATTGTCTCAGTTTGGAAGACAAAAAAATATTTATATTATTTATTTATCATTTTTCAATTTTTTTTTTTTTACATTTATAGAATGTTTATGCAATAGGAAGTATGCTTCATTTCTCTTTCTTTTTTATATCAATAAATTGAAGCTGTGAAAAACTAGAATTTAACCAACAAACATATATAATTTATTTATTTATTTACTTTTAATTGGAACTTTGCCTTGCCTAAATTTAATTACCACACAGTAAAGTATACATCATATGAATATTTGCCTGAAGTTTAATGATGAAGAATAAAGTTTAAATTTTTTTAGACATTCAACATTTAATGGTAGATGATGGAAATAGTCCAATATATTACTGCATCATAGGAACAATTCTTTTTCCATTAGCAATTTTTTTTATTCCTAACACTACAAAACTTATCAAAATGGTTTTATCTCTTTGAAAGTATTAACTCTCACTATAGTAAAGAATAGAAATGAGATTATATCCATGTAAACAGAGATAACTTTTAACATTGTCAAGAAATAATCAATTGCTACTAATTGACAATCCTTGAAGCTAAACAAGTTTTCTCATTAACTTATAATAGTTCTTTTGTTGGAGGTTTTTTTGTAGAAGTAAAAAGAGGTTTTTTACTTCAAATCCAAGTTAAAAAGATTATTTGCAGAATATCAAGAAAGATGTTATTTTTTCACATTCTCATATCTATAAAAATAGGTTTCTGGGTCTAAATTCATTTAATAACATGGGTTTGAAATAAAAGATCTTTTACTTCAACAATAAACTCCAACAAAAGAGCTATTATAGGTTAATAAAAATGTGTTTAGCCTCATGGATTGCCAATTAGTAGTGGGTGATAGTTTCTCAGTAACATTAAAAGCTAAAAGTTATCTCTGTTTACATAGATATAATCTCATTTCTATTCTTTATTATAATAACAACATGTATTAACTGTCATTATATCTAATTTGTACCATTCAATAGATTTATCAATATTCTCTTACTTTAACATTGAAATGATGCAAATTATAATTGTAAATTGTTAACTTAAACTAGACAATTTTAACTTAAACTAGAAAATTAATGAATGATTTGATTTGTAGTCACATTTCTGGATATTTTCAAATTATATATATATATGTAATTAAGATGTGAATGGTCTTTTATCCTCTTTTAATGGATTATTTTTCAACATCACTATCTAATTAGATTTTCTGTATTACACGTTTAGCTGATTATAATTGCAGTGAATATTTAAACTTGGAATGAATTCTAATTTATTTTATTGTCGCCTATTTATCATCAAACATTTTGTTTATTCAGGAATTCAATATTATATAAGTTAGTTATTTAGTTCCTTTTAATTTGAACTTTATTTTTCATTCATATGTGAATAGGTGGTAAAACATTGATCACTTAAACAGTTAAATATCTCATTAGTAACTTCATGACTACAACCATTATAAATTATATCAAAATAATTTTCTTTTATTCTTTTGAAAAATTGACTTTCATTTTACTCACTCTTGAAATAAAACACTATTCTATATATATTTTTTGATGATCTAGTGTTATTTATAACTTTAGATTTTCCAATATCTATAACAAAGAATTATTTTTAGTTTTCATTATGTATACTGTTACCTTAACTGATTTTTTTTTTTTTTTTCAGAAAAAGTTTTCTGACTTTGAGGTCATTTTGTTTTTGACTGATTGTCTGTATTTGTAATTTTCTGTTCTACATTTCTTCTTTTACATCACATTTAAGTGTAAGACTTTTCTTGAATTTTTTTCTATCTAATCTTTATTTTCTCTGTTTTTTCCCATTTATTTCTCTGCTCTTAATATAGGTTTTAGTTTTTTTTTCTTCATTTTTCTGATCTTTTTTAATGTATTAAAACTTAACTATTTCTTGAACATTTCTTTTTTTTTCCTTTTTTTATTTTCCTGAAACATTTTTTACTTTTTTTCTACTTGATCTATTTTCTTAAAAACATTTCTTTATTTTTATTTTTTAAATATTTTATTAAACATTTTTTTCATTTTTGTGTTATTTCTTGTTTGTCTTATTTTCTATTAGACATTTTTCTATTTTTTCTTTTAATTTTTTGAATATTTTTTTTTATCTTGTTCTATTAATGTAGCTAGCTGTTCCCTAATATTATCTTCATTTTTGGTTTTCTTCTTGTGTTAATTACTGATTATAATATATTAAATTCTCTAACTTCAGTTTGCATTAAATTAGTATTCTGGAACTATATTCTGGATACTACTTTGGATTAATCCTTTGCACTAATTGGCTTATCTGTTCATTAAAATGATCTCTGTTTTATTTACAGCTAGCTTAGATTATCTGAATTTTCTTTTTACCTAAGTTTATATTGAATTTTAAATTGATTCAATTACTATATTTTTGTTATAATGATATTGTTGGATCAATTACTATCTATCTTTCCACAATTCTTATTACACACTCCTAACCTTAATAATATTTTACTTAATATCAATTAGAACTATTAATGAATTTACCATTTTTTTCATGTATGACTAAATTGCAGTTTTTATTTAGTGTTTTTTTTCTATATAGCAAATGGCATTAATGCCATTAATAGAAGAGAGGCATGTTTTGCTTTCTCTAAACAATGGACTAATTAAAAATTCAAATGCATTTGTATAATCATAACAATCGTTAGTTACAAAGCTATGAGTATGAGATTCAAACATGAAATCTCGAAAGCGCTTAGCAAAGCTATTATAAATTAGAGTAAAATTATAGCTTCACTATTTAATGCGAAAAAAAAAAAAGTCGCATACTTATAATTATAATAGGATACTATAGAAAAAAAATTAAATGTTAAATATTACTTTAATGAGACTTCTGAATTTGATTTGTAAATGAAAGCAGCAGAACATTTTTCATATGTTTATTAATTAGTCATGATTCTTTTTTGGTTTTTATATATTTCATGATGAAAATAGTTTTCATAAAGAAAAATTGCAAGGAACAAGTGAATTTGAACAATTACAAAATTAAATTAAAAATTACTATGGCTCACTCTGGATTAAAAAAGTAACAGCTGTGTACTTTATAGAATGGACATTAGAACAAAAATCTTTTTTTTTTATTTCACTCATTGAATTTAAATTTTTATTTTTGTTTCTGAGTATTACTTTTTAAGAAATGATCTTACATTTATACTTTTATTGTCAAAGGTGCAAAGTACCATAGGTTGGTTGGTCATCTCTGTTTTAATATTTCTCCTTTTATTGTTGCACTATTTCTTCTGCTTTTACTCCAATTCTTAGACATATTGTTCACCTGTGATTATTATGACTCATTATATGCTTCAGCCTAAGTATTGTGTTGCCAGTTTATTTATCAGAAATATGGAGAATCAAGTCCCACAACTAGTACCAATTTATGTAATGGAAATATGTAATTATATGTAGGACTACTTTTATTATCTAAAATTAATTATTAAATGTCTTTAAAAAATTTCAGACTTTATTTAAATTATTCAAATATATCCTGATATCTCTGAGAGTTTAATAATCAGACTGCGAATATAATTGACACAAATACAACTTTGTTATTTATTTATTAACAAAGTAATAAACAACAAAAAAGGAAGTATATTAAAATATTTTTTTAGTTTGATAACAAGACGGATAACTAGCTGAATACAAATATTACTCAACAGACTATGTATCATTCTTTATAAAGCAATAATAATTTATTATGCTGTCAGAACAATTTAGTAACTAATTGTCTCCTTTTCTATTTTTCCTTGACTGCTATGGCTACAGTTGCACTGGAGGAGACCTAACTTCTCTACTTTTTTTACTAAGTTTTTCTCTTTTATATCTATGCAAACAAAAGTCTACCTGCAACATGCTCTTTCATTTTAATTTTAGAGTACTTCAGCACATATTACGAAAGTTCAATCTCTAATAAACATATCTCTAATAAACATAGACATACTAACATGGTAGAACTCTAATCAGACATTTTAGTTCTTCCTCCTCTCCAAAATTAATATGTCTAATGATAAACAAAATCTTCAAATTTATCAAATGGTCATCATATTCTGGGAGTTTTAGAAACTACCATCAAATTTTCAACCATTGCAGTAATGCAATCTTGTTGTTGATCAAGTATGGTTTCTTCTTCATTTACCTTCATCTCTAGACTACCTTCTGAATCAGTTACTATCAATTCTTTTCTTAAATAGGATTATTATACCATTCCTTTTGACCAATCTCAAATATAGGATCCTTGTAGCAGTGATGTGTGATTTAAGTGTTTTCTAAACTCTTTACCATTTGGCAACTTTACAAGTATTAATTTTTTTTGACACTACCTTTCCAGATATCCACTGATATTTAAGCAAATCTCATATCAATATTTGTTTCCCTACCAAGAAATCCACAAAATTTTGGTTTTTATTTTTCTTAATAATCATAGGTTATAATTGTGTTAACAATTCAGCTGGAGTTTTTAACTGGTGCCGTGCTACGTGTAAAATGTTGGCTGTACATTGTGTCTACTAAGGCTTCAGTCATGTTATGCTGGATGATAAGAAAAGTAAGAATATGCTTAATCCCTTTATTGTGCAAGAAATCCATAAATTTTTGAGATGTGAAGATTGTATCACTATCAGTCACAATAAGCTCTGGGAAATCATGGGTGACAAAGATTTCATTTAATTCAGTAATAGTATATTCGCTGCTTGTATTCTTGACCAACTTATATTCCATCTCTCTGGAATATCTATCAACCTATATAAATATTACATGTCCTTCCGGTGGATCTGGTCCAAACAGATGCAAGCCTCTTGTCCATGTTTCTAATTGCTTGGATGGCAACTTAGCAGTCTGTTGACAATTTGAACATTTTTTTACTAAATTTTCAATATCCCCACTTATATATGGCTACCAGACATAAGAATAAGTGAGAGCTTTCATTCTGACAACTCCTGGGTGACCTTTATGTAATAAATTTATTATTTGAATTCTATCAATGGGAATCACCAGTACATTATTATTTGAATTCTATCAATGGGAATCATCATTACATAATCCGTGTTTAATATATATCCACAACAAACTGACAATGTATCTTTATTAAATCAAAATTTTAGAAGGGACTTAAACTCAGACTTTCAAACTCCCTACAGCTATCTATCTATACAAGCAATATATATGACCACAAACATCACTCCAGGTCACCATCTCCCCTCACATATACACTATCAATGCTCAGTTTATATTAAGATAGAAATTCTTCAAACAACAATGAATAAGCTTCAATCTTCTTCACCCTCCAACTTTTTAGCCATCCAAATCATTGAAAATCCAAGGTTGGAATGTTCAAAGCCCTTTTTTATGCCAATATTATTGTCATGTCCATGTTGATCTTAAGTCAATATGATCCCTCACACACAGGTCCTTAATATGTTCATTTAACTATACAGAAGAGGGATGGGCAGAATACAGCTGAATATGTAATATTTAAATACATAAACTTAATGTCCATTAAAGTTTGAAGATTTGCTATCTTAATACATACTGAACATGATTACTGTATATGTGTGGGAGATGGTGATCTGGATCAACTGATGAGTGCTGGTTCAGCACAAAATATGTATATCAGAGATCATTTATTTTTTTCACATATATGTGGTCATATGTTTGGGTTGTTTAAGATATAGTAGATAGCTGTTGGTAGTTTGAAAGTCTGAATTCAATTCCCTTCTAATTACATTACATTTAGTATAGACAATATACATAATATTTAAATATTAAACCAAATTTTATTATTTATCTAAGGGAGGTGGGTATTTGGCCAACCATTTTTTATTCATTTCTTCTCTAATTTAGTCAGCTACTGCAACACTATTTATTATTTGTGATTTCATTGAATCTATATTTATTTAATTCTTTAACCACATATACTTTTTCTTTATGATTGGGTAATCATGACAAGGTGTCTGCATGTCCAATTTCACTTCTTAGTTTAAAACCTAGATGATAATCATAATGAGACAATGTATTTATCCAGTATAATATTTTCTGACTTACCTGATCAGGAACTTTTTCTCAGAACTGAAAGTTCCTCTAGAGAGCGATGGTCTTACAAATATTCCTTGAAATCTGGCTATAATTCTTTTTAGTTGATGTAAGGACTCTCAAGCATAAGTGCTTGGATGAGAAATAACAGCTCATATACCATATCAGATGCTTTGATTGTTATAACAACATCCAAATCATTCTGATAATGGACCCCTAAACTTTATGAGGTTAACATCTCTTTTGCAATTTTAAAAGCCTCTTTATGCTCATGGTTCTACGTCTAACATTGTTTCTTTTTTAAAAGCTGATATAGTGGAGACAAATAGTGCGATTTTTGTTTTTATAAAACTCTCATACAAATTTAAAAGTCCTAAAAATTCTTGCCACTCTTTCATAGTTTTAGGCTTAACAGCATTTTTAATAGTGTTAACTTTATTAGGATCTGAAACCAACCCTGCTCATTTATAACATATTTGAAAATTTTTTTGTTCTTTTTTAGACCAAATACATTTGTTAACATTTATTTTTGATTTTGACTTCGCTAATTTTGAGCAGTCTAATTCTATCCACTTTTCTAATTCCGATTCTCTAGCACCTGTAATCAAAATATTACCCAGATAAGGAATTATGGCATTCATGGATCTAAACAACATATCCATTTTTGACTGGAAAACATTAGGAGTGATAAATCAAAGCAATTTATTGCATTTAAACAATTCCCTTTGTGTAATCAATGTTAACAACCCCACTGTATTTTCATTATAAGTCTCTGATGAAAAGCAGCTTTCAGATCTATCTTTGTGAAATAATTAGCCTTCTCTAATTATGCGAATACTTTGTGGATGTTAGGTACCAGATATGACTCTGTCTTTATGTATTTATTGACTGTAATCCTATAATCTTCACATAAGCACAAAGTTTTATCTGGTTTAATTACTGTAACTATCAGTGTAATTCATGACAAATCTTCCATCGGCATTAAGACCTCTTTCACATCTTCATTTAAGGTCTTGTCCATTTTCTCCTTTAAAGCAAATGGTACTTTGCACTAGTCTCATTCTTAATTCTGCTAATCCTGGCTTGAACAGTTTTCCTTTTCATAAGGAATCCACGTGACCTATCCTTAGTATATTCACACATATCCAAAGGTTCAAATCATTTCTACCCAGTAACAAGATTATATATTTATTTACTATGTGCAATACAAGGGATCTCTACATAGAATTCAACTTTTTGGAACTATTATCTTGATACAAATATCAAGCTTATTTCTCTTTATATCTGTTACAATCTCATCCATCTCTTTTAATACAAATTTCTTTTTAAGACTTTCAGTAATCCAAATCCAATCTCTGTGTGACTTTAAGGACAAACTCCACTATCCACTTCCATTGTTACCCATTTATCACAAACTCATATTTTAAGAAGTATGTGATCCATTGTTTTATTATTTACACTCTTTATTACTAATTTCTTCTGTTTTATCTCTCTCCCAAATTTGTAATCCATTTTTTCTTAAGTAATTCTCGATCTTTAAAATGACAAATAGTAGCTAAGTGACCTAATGTCAAAAATTTTGCATATTTTTTTCCGTATGCATACAGTTCATTTTTATATGTCCAGATTTCCCTCAACAATAACACTTTTGTGTTTTTATTTATGTATACCAGAAATCTAGACATTTCCTTTAGATTTTTCTTTGGTAAACAAAAATCATTTCCAAAGGTTGAGCTACAATAAATTCTGAAGCATTATTCAGCACAGTCTCCTGTGCTATGATCTTCTCTATGGCCACTTTGTGGTTAAATCCAGATCATTTAGTAAAACTTTTCTGAAATAATCATTGGATCTACCACATAAAACTATTCCAACTGGAAATCATTTATCTCTGAGTCAAAATGACAATCTCTGGCCAATCTATGTAATGTTAAATCATAACATATTTCTGCTGTGACAACTGTTTTCTACTTTGCAGTCTAAGCCATGCTTCCCATATGCAAAATAAGCATTCAAAATTTTGTATTAATTCTTCATATGGAATGTCCCTTGAACACTTTGGGTCCATAAGTCTATTAGCTGTGTTATTTCCTGTCCTGCAAAATAGAGAAGTGTGGAAACTTTTAAGATGATATTCCTCTATCTTATTGATCAACATATAATAAATAGTCAGTATGTGACATATAGTTTTTCCATGAGTACATTATTTATATCAAACTCTTGAATTAAAACATTTAACACCACTATTTTCCAATTTCCCTATTTCCACAGTATATCCAAACTGTCAACTGCACCACTCTTCTATGTCTGAGGGCTTAATAATAACCAGTCAGACTGTGAATATAATTGATACAAATACAACTTTGTTAGTTACATTTATTTATTAACAAAGCAATAAATAACAAGGAAGGAAGTATATTAAAAATATTAATTAGTTCTTAGTCCTAGCAATAATAACAAGATGGACTATTCACAGAATACAAATATCACTCAACAGAGTGTGTATCATTCTTTCTCAGGATATTAAGCAATAATAACTCGTTATGCTTTGCTGCTATCAGCGCATTTAGCATCTAACACTCTTCTTTTTCATTTTTTGACTGCTGTATAGGAGATTTTTTCTTCTCTACTTTTTTCATTGTTTTTTTATTTATATTTATGCAAGCAAGAGTCTAGAGTTCTTCAAACATATAACTGACATAATTAGGAAAGGCCAATCGCTAATAAACATAGATATACTAATGTGGTAGAAATCTAATCAGACATTCCACATACAACAGTTAATAATTTGCTCACAGATTAGTATATAATACAATGTGTCAAGTCTGTATTATTTTCCTTTCTTCAGCTATTTATTGCTGGTTTAAATCACTCGTTAATTTTACTTTAAGAAAAGTATTTAAATAAGGAGGAGATAACTATATAAAATTTCTATTGATAGTTGCTTTTGATAGAATAACCTAGTTATTTAAAATGTTATTTTCAATTGTGTTATGTACTAACCTGTGTATGTTATTACTAACAGTTAAAAGTAATTAAAAAGTTGAAATATAGTTTGATTTTTTTCTAAAGATATCTAAGAATTCTAGATGATGGAAATAGTCCAATGTATAATTGCAGTTAAAATTTTAGTATCTCAACTTTCATACATGCAATGGAAATATATAATAATTCTTTACATATAGTAGTGCATCCAGTGTAAGCTCTAGTAATCAATAGATGCCAGAAAGTTTGTTCATTTAAATCAATACCTAGTATCTTCTGGCATATATAAATTACTTTGGCTTGCACTAGGTGGCACTATTGTGTGGAGGAAGCTGCTATTATTTTAATATCTTGTACAAGGATAAAAAAGTAGTGGTCATGTGATGTTATAATGGTTTAATGAAGATATGTGCATATTCATCCTACACATTGAAGTGCCTATTTAGTTAACGAAAAATGTATGTGGAGAATCATGTATGTGGAGAATCGAACAATAGTTAATCATTAAGTCTATAAAGCTGGAAGTTAATTGGTGTAATTGAATATATATGTAGTTTGAGCATATGAAGCAGTTAATTCCGTCCGTCAAATGTTATAGAGTTAATGTCTTATTATCTTTTTGAAATTATTTCCAGCTTCATTTTTTAATTTTTTTTAATATAAATAGTATTATTAGTTTTATTGGGATATTACAACTTGTGTAAATTTGGCAAGCACACACATATATATATTACAAATTTTATTTGTTGAATACCAGAGTGTAAAAAATATAAAATTAACAAAAATGATATTTAATTAATAAAATAATAATAGTGAATATGTAATTATTTAGGTAACCGGTAGATTACTATTTAGACCTCAATAATGACATAACTAAATTGGCTAATACTTATAAGAATAACATTTATCATTAACATAAATAAACATTGACATAGAGAATAAATAAGACAATCATATAAAACAAAGAGTTTATAACTTGGGATTTTTAAATGAAAGCAGTAAGTTTATAATATACATTACTTAAATTTCTGCTAATCGTAAATTTTCTTCCATTATTTCAGAGTCCAAAATAAATGATTGATGGAAACTCTTTTTTGTTGATTAATTCTCTGTCAAAGTAATGTTTTTACAACTAACTCAAAAGAGTTTTTCTAGGATTACCTATACTTATAGTTACAGTATTAAACAATAAATCTCATTTGCACAAACATATTTCATGGTAATAGCTCTTCTTAGTAGTTTCTCCATGAACTAAAACTAAAGTTCAAATGAATATATTATTAAAATCGTATTGAAAAAAACAAAAAACAAACAAACCCAAATGTTTATTTGTCGATTGCTTATAAACATATCTTAAATTTCACAAATATTATATATCTTTTTTTTTTTTTTTTTCAAAAAAAAATTTCACAAATATGGACATAAAATTAATTAAAAATAATCTGAGGTGATTTGTTTTAGGGCTTAAAGAGAAATTTTGTCTACAAAAACAAAGTTTACAAATATATTTAAATAAATAAAAATAAAATCAGATGAACCTGAGAGCTTGAAAATCACATGGCTCTCTGTTAGCTAGCCATAATATATATATATTAATTTACTGATAATATTTTATCTGTTTTGCTTTCTATTAATTTTAAATTTAAATGCAATTTAATCAAGTATAAAGAAATAACAATATAATAATTATAATTAATAGTACTAGAACTAATAATATATTGGCATTGATGAATTTATTAATGTTTGTATATATGACAATCAATAAATATACGTTGTATATGTAAATATCAAATATAAACTTATTTGTTTTGCTATTTATTAACTTTGCATAATAGAATAAATCAATTGTGACACTCGATTAATTTCTTAGTTAAGTTTAAAGTTTACTGAAATATTTTAGAAAATGAAGATATATATTAATTTTTGAATATGATTTATAAAAATATATTAATATGAAATACTTTAAATATTGATGTCTGACATGTTTGTTATGTCTTAATGATATATACATATGTTTTTTTTTTTTTAGGAGAATCAAGATGCATCATGACTGACATAATATGAACAACAGCAGCTAATATTCGCTATGGTGAGAAGGATTTTATTTTTCTCAGATTTAACTTAATGTAATATATATTGTAATGGATAAATATTTTCAATATGTCTAGTTACTTTAATTAATATTACAAGTGTTAAAAGATTAATAATGCACACATATCTAGTAATTTTTATGTGCGTTATTTACTTTTTGTGAAATATTACAGAAAATAATGAAGTAATGTTTATCCAAATAACAAATTTGTTCGCTGTGTGCATATTTTTTATTTATTTATTGATGATGACTTAAATTTCATTCTTCTCTTTGTATTTTAAAAATTATTTTATATACATAACTGTTGGTTGTAGCTTGAAAATTAAATTTTTAATATTTTAGTGACTGTACTTAATTTCATTTTGGCTGGTGGATATTTTACAAGTTCAAATTTGTAATAAATGCTTATTATTTCAATCAAGAAATGAAGCCTTATTTATTTATGGTGGCTTTTCTGCATTTATCAATTTGAGGATATATTTGAGTGTTCTTAAATATTAGGTTATAAATATTGAATTGGTTTTTTATTTTATCACATTCAAATGCTACTAATCTTTGATGTTTTGAATAAACTGATAGATAATACATAACTCCAGTGCCAATTTTCAATCTAAATTGACAACGTAATTTTTTTCTTCTTAACCTTAGAAATTTGATTTTTCTGCTGTTGATGTTTAAATTATAATATAATCTTTAAATTATAGATGCTATTATAAATATATTAGCTTCTATATTTATGATCATATCAATTTGTAGATCTTAAAATGAGAAATAGGAATGTTTAGAATTATTGTTGAAAAACTTTGTAATTTTAAACTGTCTCTAAAATAATACATGATAAACCACTTTCATTAAAATAAAAGTAGTTATTGAAGTAACTTTTTCAAAATGAATGTTTAATGGAGTCAGAGATGCTTGTTTAATTGTTCATGACATGAGAAAAAAGGAAATATTCATTTATCTTTGTCATTATCATCTGCCTGATTTGTTGTTTTGATGATAATCAGTAGTGTGGATGAACTAGTTTCAAGTCATTTTTTCTTTATACTCATTGATGATAGTTTAATCTTGTTTTTGTTATCTCAATGTCCATGCTTCCATTCATACATTACAATGGACCAAATTAAAGCTTCAATAATCTATACTTTGTTTTATATTTATATATCCGTTTTGATGCCAATAATAGTCACACATTTATCTCTATATTAAATTATTTATCTTAATCAATCTGAAGTCCAAATAGATAAGTTAATTCTACCTTACCTTGCTCTCATTTAGCTTTAATCCATATTCGCTTCTGTTCTTACTAATTGATTTACCAGATTCTGCAGTTCTTTTTCTACTATTGCTATTAAAACGATATCATCTGCACATTGTAAATTGCATTTTTATCTTTTCTCCAATACAGAATCTTCTTTGAAAACCTTTCAAAGCTTTTCCTACACTGCACTGTCTAATCTCTTTACTCAATTGAAATAATCCAAGTTTGTTTATTTTGGTCTTTTGTTTCCTATTAAATGTGGATGGTATCTCATATTTTTGTTATTGAAATAGCTTATCATGATATGGAATCAAAAGCTTTCTAATAATCTGTAGAATGCCATTTATAATTACTTATAGTTAATTATCACATTGAGTATCTTTATTTTTTTAAAATAAAAACCAGTAAAAACAAATAGTGAAACAAAGAAAATTTTATATTTATTTGTCAATTTATAAATTAAAAAGAATAGCATGCCTTAAAATAATATGTAATACTGTATTTTCAAAATAGTGTAATACAAATGTCTATAAAGAATTGGTGTGTTTATATTGCTTTCGTAAACTATTAGTTGAAACTCAAAAAAAAATGCATGCGCATGCACACACACTCATATATACAATATGTGACTATTTGAAATAGTATAAAACAAAAATATATTCATCAGATTAGAATTATTAAAAAACATTAATCATGATCAGTTGTTTGGGAGCTCAAGTGACTATTAACACAAAGTGTTGATTCCTACATTTTCACTCAAACTGAGATTGTTTTTTTTAGTGTGTCAGCTGTGAATTGATCCAGAAACTTTTATTTCAAATTAATCACTGTTACAACTATGCTAAACTGCTTAGGATAATGTTAGCATTGTTAATAATATATTAATAGTTTGAAGTTTATATTATTTAAAGATGCAAAATTTCAAAAACCTTAGCAATCTAGCATTTTTATCATTTCTGTAACTACTATGGAATAAAAATATATCTGATTTTTTTTTATAAATTCCTTTAAGTGTGTAAGGAGGTAAATTTTGCATTTTGAATCTTATTTCTTTAATTTTCTTTGGGACATTCTTGCAAAATCACATTCAAAATGAAAAACTCAGGATATGGTTTAAAATCTGCCAATTTTTCAATATTTGTATTTCATAATAAGTGGGACTAATTCATATTCACATCATAACACCCAATGATACAGAAATATGTCACTGTAAGAAGTGTATATATATTATAAACTGACTAATGCACTTGATAAATTTTCTAACCAATCAAATCTTTAACTATCATACAGTATAACATCTTTCAGACTAATCTTTCTTATTATACATAGATAGCAAATGGTTAAATCTCATTTGTATCAGTTGTGATAGGTGACTAGGGAACTTCTTATATCAAAATCAATATTGAAACATGATTGACAAGTTTTATTCACGTAAAATTCAGTTTTGTATATGAAATTAAACTTTATTTACTACTCTGGCACATAAAAACCTGTATGTTGACTTTTAGATTTTAAATATGGTAATTTCAATAAATTTGATATTAAAATTTATTGGATTAAATTTTGAAATGTAGTGTAATTCATCTTTAATAATTGTACCTACTCAAGATAATAAAAATTAGAATCTGAATAATTATCAGAAACTTTTTAATCAATTAAAAATCAGATTTAATATATAGTTAAAAGTTTGTATTTTTTATTTTAAACATAGAAAATTGCAAAGCTATATGATTCATTAGTAATATTTATGTATTAACATTTTATCACTAGTAATCCTAAATTTAGTACATTTGATGAAAAATAAGCATTCTTGGTTTTATAATATTATGAGATTAATAAGTATTCTGCATTAAATAATATTTTTCAATACATTACGAATTCCCTCTCCCTCTATACATGTGTTTTTAAAGCCACACAATCTGCTAGAAATTTAAACAAATATTAAATAATAATAATGGTATTATTTTTGTATCTATAAACTAATTCGAAAATCAAACCAAATTTAATGATTAATGTTTTTTTTTTTTTTTACTTTTGTGCTAGCTTTTTAATAACATTTATTGGTTAAAAATAACTTTTTTATTTCCAACTATTGTTTTATCTCCTTTTTTTTCTTCCAAACTTATTCCAACTTCAATAGTTATTAATATATTGTAACAGGCACACACGTACATTACATTGTTTTTTATTATTAAACATGAAAAAAATAAAAGTTTGCAAATAAAACTTTTTTTTTTTTTAAGAATTGAAAATTAAAATTCTATACTAAACTCATATATATATATAAAATCGCACAGATGAAAAAAAAATTATTAAAATAAAATGTTATTAAAAATAGAAAAGGTATTTTAAAAACAAAAACTCAAAAAGATTTAGAGATAAAAATATATCTTTAAGTTTGGAAAACAAATTAATTAATCAGAAAATGGAAATGATTGTTTTAATTAGTTAAATATAAACTAGCCCTTGGGCATTTAAAATGTATAAGCAAAGGTCTGATAGTAGAGAAAAACAATGAATCAGGCCTCAGCGAAAGGACCATCACATCGATGACGTAATGTCAATTGAATCCTTAAAATTAATATAAAAGGAAAATATTGGTTTAATAGTGATTACAAGGAGGACAGATATGTGTTAAGTTGGAGAGGGTTGGAGGAGAAGGGATTGAAAGACGCACTTTCAATTTCTTCAGTTGTTCAAAAAAAAATGAAACATCGTTTTCCAATATTGCGGACCACAGGACATCAAAGTCCGGAAGAATACCATCAACCATAAAGGACCAACGGTTAACTGCACACCGATCTCCTTATGACTTCGTGGGAATTAACACCTTCCATTACAAGAAATCAGAGACTATGGACATTTTTGAAAACAGTAAGAAATATATAATTAATGAACATTTCTAAACAAAAGAACTCTAAATGCTAAACGTTTCAATATTTTAAATAGAAGAATTTTCTATCTGACTAAATTAGTTACAATTTTATTTGATGTATTTCTTTTTTGTAAAATCATTTCCATTTTTTTTTTTTTGTTCTTTAAGTTTTTATTATGATTTCTGTTTTTCGTTAAATTAAATTATATAAATGTTAAACTTAAGTTGGGCATGAATGGCTGTATAGATTTGTAAAGTTATATTAGGGGAGGGTAATCTTAGGTTATTTGTTTCATAGTTGAATTAGGTCAATGGATTGGATATATTGGTGTAATTAGTAGATGTAGTACGAGATTCGCTATGGGCAGAATCGCTTTATACGCCGCACACACTCGTTTTGTCTATGGGAGGAATTATAAGATGGAGACCGCAGTTCCTTCCTATGGAGTTTTTTTTTATTGCTCTTATTGTCAGATAGATGTAGTATTCCTATAATTTCTTCTCTTAACCTAATTGTACTGTCGTATTTCGTATCACATTGAACACATCGATATATCAGATGGATTGACGCCGGTTTAGCTGCGAACTTTTGGCCTAAGGTTAAATAAGGATAGAATATTTTCTTTCAAATGCAAATCTATGTAGTCTATTCATACTCGACACTCTAAATAAAAATGCATTAAATTTAAGTTGGATATGGATGTTGCATGGATTTGTTATCGGTTAATTATGTTTTTGGTTTTCATATTTGATCAAAATATATAGACGTTCGGTAAATAATGATACCTTATGGTGAGTATCTAAAATGTATTTATTCGGATGTCTTTTAAGTTATTGGTGTCAATGCGGTATCTTATGATGAATACCATTGGGTTTCTTGTATTCCCTTTGCAATTGACGGTATCAATGACTTTGTATTTTGATCATTTATGTTTATTTTGAAATGTTTTTTAACCGTGTAATCTATGTAACCGATCTATACTCAACATTAAAAACACCTTTTATAAATCCATCTGTGCGAACTTATAAAAATTAAAATGCAAATTTATAAAAATTAAAATGTAAAATCAAATTCTAAAATCAAGTTAAAATTATAAAATAAAAGTAATGTTAAAATGATTCAAAATTTATATGTGCGTTAATAAATGTTTGTGTGTATAATTACTGGCAGTGGCTTATTTTATTCTTTTTTTTTATATATCTTAGATAGGAATTTAATATAAAATATAAATCTCTGCTGTTCCATTGAGCTAGTGACAATGGGCTAACGACCAGATATCAAAATATATAAAATAAAATTAAAAAAAATTTTTTTTTTTACTTACGTATCTGCCTACTTTATAAATTTTTCTAGGTTCAAATGCCTAGATGACACCCTGTAGTGCAGATTATGTTAGTCTTATATTCTCTGGATCGTTATAATTGAGATACGTAAGTCAAAAAAAATTTTTTTAAATTTTATTTTATATATTTTGATATCTGGTCGTTAGCCCATTGTCACTAGCTCAGTGGAACAGCAGAGATTTATATTTTATATTAAATTCTTATCTAAGATATATATAAAAAAGAATAAAATAAGCCACTGCCAGTAATTATACACACAAACATTTATTAATCTACATATAAATTTTGAATCATTTTAACATTACTTTTACTTTATATTTGATTTTAGAATTTGATTTTACATTTTAATTTTTATAAGTTTGCATTTTAATTTTTATAAGTTCGCACAGATGGATTTATAAAATGTGTTTTTAATGTTGAGTATAGATCGGTTACATAGATTACACAGTTAAAAAGCATTTCAAAATAAACATAAACGATCAAAATACAAAGTCATTGATACTGTCTATTGCATAGGGAATACAAGAAACCCAATGGTATTCATCATAAGATATCGCATTAACACCAATAACTTAAAAGACATCTGTATAAATACATTTTAGATACTCATTGTAAGGTATCATTATTTACCAAATGTCTATATATTTTGATCAAATATGAAAACAAAAACATAATTAACCGATAACGAATCCATGCAACGTCCATACCCAACTTAAATTTAATGCATTTTTATTTAGAGTGTCGAGTATGAATAGACTACATAGATTTGCATTTGAAAGAAAATATTCTATCCTTATTTAACCTTAGGCCAAAAGTTCACGGCTAAACCGGCGTCAATCCATCTGATATATCGATGTGTTCAATGTAATACGAAATACGACAGCACAATTAGGTTAAGAGAAGAAATTGCTTCTCATCAGATAGGAATACTACATCTATCTGATGATAAGAGCAATAAAAAAAAAACTCCATAGGAAGGAACTGCAGTCTCCATCTTATAATTCCTCCCATAGGCAAAACGAGTGTGTGTGGCATATAAAGCGATTCTGCCCATAGCGAATCTCGTACTACATCTACTAATTACACCAATATATCCAATCCATTGACCTAATTCAACTACGAAACAAATAACTTAAGATTACCCTCCCCTAATATAACTTTACAAATCTATACAGCCATTCACGCCCGACTTAAGTCTAACATTTATATAATTTAATTTAACGAAAAACAGAAATCATAATAAAAACTTAAAGAACAAAAAAAAAAAAATGGAAATGATTTTACAAAAAAGAAATACATCAAATAAAATTATAACTAATTTAGTCAGATAGGAAATTCTTCTATTTAAAATATTGAAACATTTAGCATTTAGAGTTCTTTTGTTTAGAAATGTTCATTAATTATATATTTCTTACTGTTTTGAAAAATGTCCGTAGTCTCTGATTTCTTGTAATGGAAGGTGTTAATTCCCACAAAGTCATAAGGAGATCGGTGTGCAGTTAACCGTTGGTTCTTTATGGTTGATGGTATTCTTCCGGACCTTGATGTCCTGTGGTCCGCAATATTGAAAAACGATGTTTCATTTTTTTTTGAACAACTGAAGGAATTGAAAGTGCGTCTTTCAATCCCTTCTCCTCCAACCCTCTCCAACTTAATACATATCTGTCCTCCTTGTAATCACTATTAAACCAATATTTTCCTTTTATATTAATTTTAAGGATTCAATTGACATTATGTCATCGATGTGCTGGTCCTTTTGCTGAGGTCCGATTCCATTGTTTTTCTCTCCTATCTGACCTTTGCTTATACATTTTAAATGCCCAAGGGCTAGTTTATATTTAACTAATTAAAACAATCATTTCCATTTTCTGATTAATTAATGTGTTTTCCAAACTTAAAGATATATTTTTATCTCTAAATCTTTTTTGAGTTTGTTTTTAAAATATCTTTTCTATTTTTAATAACGTTTTATTTTAATAATTTTTTTTTCATCTGTGCGATTTTATATATATATGAGTTTAGTATAGAATTTTAATTTTCAATTCTTAAAAAAAAAAAGTTTTATTTGCGAACTTTTATTTTTTTCATGTTTAATAATAAAAAACAATGTAACATTGGTATGTGCCCGTTACAATATGTTATTTTATTGTTGAACTAAATTGTAAAAATAAATTTAATATGAACAGAATATGTTAAGTGTTTTTTTATATACTAATGTTTTAATTATTTTCCATAATCTTTTTCAAGGTTAACAGTATTTCAAAATTATTTGCATAAAAAATAAAGAGCAAAAATAAAAAATGGAAATACACCTGGGTCTCTTTTTACGTGGACTTATTTAATACGATTTTGAAGTTACGCGATTAGTGTTTCACCGGAAGTCGGACTCCGATAATGCGCTATTACTTTAAATAATAAATTTCGCTTTACGTTATATTGAAAGTAATGGCACATTATTGGAATTTGATTTTTATCTTAGTAATTTCAATATTTTCAGTGCTTTATAATAAAAAGATTTTATGCAATAATAAAATTAAAATCATGATTTCCACATTTTATGTACACACTTTAAATTTTACAAGATTATAATGTAAATTTGTTCAAACATTGTGCGTGTTAATTTTGCACTTTAAATCACATTCTGTTTTTGCTTTTTAAAAAAGAACGTAATCAATTATTAATCATTTAGTGTCCGCAAGTTTATTTTTAAAAGGTGAGTAATAAGCAGTGAAACGAAATTTGATTTTTAAACGGAATTGAAAATTAAAAAAGTAAAGAGAAAAATAAAAATTTAGATACAAAAAAAAATGTAGAAATAGATAATGAAACAGAAGTGGAACCTGTTCCTTTCACTGCAAAAATGATTCGAGAAGGTCTTCAACTTTCTAATCAGTTGGCAAATTATTTTCTTATAAATGGCGCTAATTACGAACGTGCTCTTAAATTCCAACGAGAGCTAAATGGTTGTATGTCTGAATATTGCGTTCATAAAAAATTAATAAAATCATCATCTCAAAGATTAATTACTAATTACGTTGTCACCAGAAAACAACACAACATGAGAGTGAAGTTGGCATTAGTTGTATTTCCTCTTGTGAAGAATCAAAAACCAGTTTGCAAATGAACTTGTTTACCGGTAAATAGCGATAATGATTAAAACATGTATAAAAAATGTATGCATAAAAATACATATTGTTTTGAATAAAATTAAATATTATAGTTAAAAAATAGTTTAAAAAGTTTGTCTTGTATCAATTTTTTTCAAATTTGAAATTTTTTATTAGTCATATTTTATTTCCTTATTTGTTTTTGTGCTAATTTTAAAGTAATTTTACGTTAGTGCTTTGCTTTTGCGCGAATTTTGAAAAATCACAGACCGCATCCCCCCTTTTTCAATGTAAGTTACGTCTATTTTTGCGCGATTTCGTTTGCGCGTGTTTTCTGAGGAACCTATCTATCGCGTAAAATGAGACCCAGGTGTATATAAAATATAACAAATATATATATATATAATACAAATACAAAAATATCTTTATGAAATATATTTTTACATTTTTAATGGAGAAAAACTATTCATTAATCTATGTCTTAGCTCATTATTTTACATTAAATTTTTTTACGGATTTAGTTGGTAATTAATGACACAAGTTTAGGGAAAAATCAATATGAATTCTTTGCTTTTTCTATATTAATAACTGATGATAAAGTATATATATATATTTTCTGATGCTTTATTTGTTAAGATTTCTATTAGGTTTTAAATAGAATTTTTGCAAACAGTATAATATGGTCAATGGAAATGAAATCTATTTAAAAAAAGGTAATAATTAAAATTTATTTCCTTTTTTTTTTCTTTTTCAGTTGCTATTTTGTATAAAATAATAAAAATCATAAAATATTATTTTTCCTTAATACTTCTGAATGGCAAACTATGCTGGCCAAAAAATAAACATATGCTTATAACAATTAGGTTGTATTAATTATTTTAAGATATACATACATCTTTCACTTCAGCACACATTCTTGAAATATATAAATAAAGATATCTGAAAAAGACAAATGATTCCCAAGATGGATATATCACACTGAACAGCATTCATCAGGTAGCTTATGTCATAGTCTTTTACATAGATCATCATCATTTGTTCAGTAGTTATCAATATTAAAATATTATATTTTGACATATAAGAGTCAAACTTTCTGCATTGACATCAATCACTCCAGATAAATATATCAGTGATATTACTAATCAATTATTGAATTAGAGATTATCTTTAATTCAGATATAAACTTTAAATCTCAGTTAAAGATTTATTCATCTGTTTTCTCAAATATACATAAACACTGGAATAACTCAACTTCATATTTTTTTTCCCATGTGTAATATCTTTTTATGGTATATTTAAAATTTTCACTCCATTACTTATTCTTGAAGCTTATGAATAAAGACATCTGAAAAATAACATTCAAGGTATACATTTCTTGCTGAATCAGCTTTATGTTTCAAGAAAATATGGTGGAATGAAAGTTTTAAATATATCTTAGAAAGATAGTACACATGGAAAAGAAAGATGAAGTTAAGTTATTCCATGTGTTAATATATAATTAAAAAAAACAGACATATTAATCTTTAACAGAAGTTTAAAAATTTTATCAGGGCTACATATAAACTCTAGTTTAATAAATAATTAGCAATAATCATTAATGTATTTTTATCTGAAGTAATTGGTGTCAAAGTTGTGAGTGCAGAAAGTTTGACTCTAGTAAATCAAAGTATAACTTTTTATTTTATTGTGTAATTTGATTTTATTCAATTTTTTTTTTTTTTTAAATATTCCTTGAGTAAATCTTAACATCTTAACTCATGCTAAATAGTAAAATGATTATGAAAATTTGATTTGTCATCTTAATCTTATCAATAAAAGATAGATGCATTCTTATTAATCTGGCACTTTTGATTCTTGAGTTTTTCTGAATTAATGATTTTGCTAAATTGATAATAATTTAACAATACACTTCTACCTCTTTTTCATAATAAACCTTCTATATATTTTTTTAATACTTATATGCTGCTGGAAATTTAAATACTAAATGGAAATAGTAATTATTAATTCTTTTACACATATTTTACATATATTCATTCTATTTATTAAGTTTTACATAATAAAAAAGAATAAATAAATAAAAATTTACTGATTAGTTTCTCAATCTTTTTTTCTCATTAAAATTTATTTACAAAATCTTAACACTGAAAACTTCATCATAAGCAATTTAGAGTCAAATATTTTTCCTTAAAAAGAGTTGGATCCGTTCGCCAGACTTTCATCAGTGGACTGTACTTACCTGAGGGCTGAGGGCCACCATTAAAAAAAAAATTAATACAAGATAATAATGTAATAATAAAATGCAGCATTATTATTATTATTATTATTATTATTATTATTTTGGAATTCTATACTATTTTGATAACAATAATTTTTAACTTGTCTCTTATTTGTTACATTGTTGCATCATTGTGAAAAATTATTTCCAAAATTTATATTTTAAATAGGTTTCATAATAATTTAAGTCATTGTTATTGGAAAAATGTATGTTTATTTCATCAGAAAAATATGTATTTATGAGAATAAAAAATAAAGCATTATGAATGAACTAAGCAAAAATAATCATTTGTTAACATGTATGTCAATATAGCATGTATTTAGTTAATGTAAAGGGCCACCATGTGGGTAAGAGGTGCCTTCGTGCATATTAAATTCCAGTACCCCCTAGTCCCATGAAATAAAATTTGTATATTAAAAGATAATGAATTCTATAAAATTTTATTTAACAAAAGATACAGATTCAGTAGAATATTAAAAAATTATACTATTTACATTGTTTATCTTATAATTTTTATATTTACTAGCTTTGGTGGTCACAAAATAACTTCAGAAATTTTCTCTCTATATGATAAATAATGATATGATTGTGAAAACTTGTGACCAGTCTCGTTTTTAGAAAAATTCTTATTTACTAGAATTTTCAACTAATTTTTATATCATAATTTTTGCCTAAGTACCTAAATCATTAACGTTAAAGTTTAATGTAAAATCAAGTTTTAGGATTTTCGTTCTCAGAATAATAACTTTCTTCAACTTCTGATGATATTGGAATCATCTTTCTCTATTATTTGAGTTTTTGATAACTTCTTTGACATTTTGTTCTTGTTGTGTCATTGATTGGAGAGATCAGAACAAATAAATATAAATCTTTCACAAATATCAATAATAAGAGGAATAATTTAACATTACTTTAATGCAAACAATTAATTATATATATATATATCGGAATTAATATACATATTTGGAACTGAATATATGCATATGTTGTTACACATCTATGGTACCTAATATACATATAACTATCATTACACAAACTCTCATAAAACTAATAATATATATATATAACCTTATTACATATCCCATTTAGTTACTTAAAACATAATAAAGTCAGGATGATTATCATCTACAGCCAGTTATCTTTTTTGGAGTACAATAGTTATAGCAAGTCTAATGTAACTAGATTTCATTAGCATTAATTAGATTGATAACTAGCCTGTTAATTATTTTATGTAGTTTATGTTTAGTTTTATTTGAATCTCTTATTTCATAATTTGTTTACATTTTGTATTAACAAAGATGGCTTCTCAATATTCATTCAATAATAAAATATTTATACTACTTCATGATTTAATTTTTTATAAGCTTTTTATTTCATTATTATTATATACTTGCTATCTGTCTGACATCTAGGTTTAAGAATTTGTATTACATTTTTTAAGGGAAGAAATTTTAAATTTTCATACATTATTTATTTGATAAATTTTTAGAAGCCACTAATAGAGCAGCCATTTAGAAAAGGTTGAATGATATAATCAAAAGATTGCCATAAAATGATAATATCAATATAATGAAATTTTATTAAGAATAAAATATTTTGACTTTATCTCATCTTTTTTTAAAAAAGATGTGTTTTTTTACTAATTCTATTTCCTTGGATTTAGATAATATTGCATAGGTAAATTAATGAAAAACAATAATTTTTGTATTTAATTCGTAATATTATAAATGAATTATTTTACGATGATCCAATCCAACGAAAAGCAAATTAGTACATCAGGTAAAAAGGTAATATTGGTATTAAAATAAAATAAAACATTAGAATGGCTTTATTAAGAGAACATGGAATTGATCCTAAAATCCCACTTTCCAGAATCTGACACTCTGTACTAAGCTAAACAGTATAAATCATAATTAGCTTAAAAAAATATGATAAATATAATTTATCTACCATATGACTGTTCTTTAGCACTGCACAATTACTGTAATTATTATAAGTATATATATAGGGGATTTGAACTCAGACTCAAGCCACTTCACTATCCACACTATCTCATACTACTGATACACATGACCTCACACATGCAGAAAAGATAAATAATCACCAATATAAGTACTTTGTGCTAAACCAGCACCCATCAGTTGGTCCAGATTACCATCTCTCATACATATATAATCAGTGCTCAATTTATATTAAGATTGCAAATCCTCAGGCAATATTTTTAAATAAATTTATTTTTAAATAAATTATTAATAATGTATCATTTTTGATAAAAATTAGGATATTTAAATAAAAATTATTTACTTGAGAGGAATCAATTACTACAACAGTTGTTGTAACATGACCTCTTCTGGGTGGTCTTCTCTATTGGGAAAGAATCATTTTTTACTTTTCTTGATATATATAATACATAGGGTATTTTGAGCAATTGTCACAAAACTAAGTAAAATAATAATCCTCTAATATTTAAATGAAAAATATTTACAAACAGAATGTATTTTTAACAATGGAATGATTCAGAAACCAAACACTTTATTTACATATAAATTTTAATAATTATTGCTGAGATATGGTGGATAGGTGATACCCATGATGAAGTGCTTTTGTGTGGGACACAACCTGCTCACTCACACAGGGTGACCATGTTAACGTATATATAATGCAATAAATATAACAATTTTAAAGTTATAAAGATTTTTTTAAAGAGGCTGAGTTTGTTGTATTTTTATATTGGACTATTTCCATCATTTAATATGAGTATTGAATGTCTTTATAAAAATTTAACTTTATTTAAATATTCCAAATACATTCGACTGTTAGTAATAGCACACCAAACAGGTTAGTATATGCATAATGTTTCGAGAGGTATTATTTTCCCCTCTTCTTCAGTTGTTGCTGGCCTGACTAGTGACAGTACTAGCATGGGATTCAAAACTAGACCCTTAGATTCTTGAGTAATGACTTTTAAGGTAATACAAAGAGGGGAGAATAATACTTCTCAAAATGTTGTGCATATACTAACCTGTTTGATGTGCTATTAGTAACAGTTGAATGTATTTGGAATATTTAAATAAAGTTACATTTTTCTAAAGACAATCAATATTCATATTAGATGATGGAAAGAGTCCAATATAAAAAATACAACTAGAACACCATCATCACAAACCTTCAGGAAAATACTGTGAGTTTTTATTTTAGGTTTTTATCCGGCCCTAATTTTTTGTCTGGTCTGAGTATTCTCCCATACTTTTTCTTTCCTCACTAAAATTTCTTTTTAAAATCATTATCATTGGAAATTAATATCAGGCAATTTAGAATTTCTTTTTTTATATTTTTTTTATAGAAGAGGTTTTATTTACTAGATTAAAACTAACAAAGGAGTCAGAATAGAAACATGCCACTCATGTCTATGCTTTAATTTTATTTTTAAAAGAGAATATATTGATATTTTTATTGATTTTTTAATGGATATGTATTCAAAATTAAATGGAAAAAAGTATTTTTTTAAAAAAAAAAAAAAATTCTAACTTATGCTAAAAAAGTAGTTATGAAAATTTTAAAAATTGTCATCATAATTTTTCATGTGCAGTAAAAATTAAAGAATTATAGAGAACTGGATTAAAAATATTCTATCTATATAGGATTATTGATTATTAGATTAGTGATGATAAACCTATACTTATGTATTACTCTTTTATAGGGATTTTCAGTTTTAACAAGTAAAAATAGTTTGTTAAAGCAATATATCTGTGATATTGATAAGTTTCATTATATTATTTGATAACAGAATCATTATTTGCTAATAGTTTCACTATAATAAATGTTTTCATGCAGTGAATTTTATTTATTTTTAGAATTTACTTTTTGTTATTGTATTTGAAAAAAAGGTAGGCATGCAATTTTTAATTAAATTAAATAACTTTATTTAATACAATAAATGTATATGGGATGAGAGTACGTGGTATTTTTGTAAATAAGCAATTTAAATTCAATATTCAAAAATGTAAAGGCTCCATATTTCATTTTCATGTTAGTACTGTCACTGGTCATGCTTGCAACACATGAGAAAAAAGGAGAATGCTACTACTCGAAAGTTGAATATATTTGAAAGGTTTAACTTAAGTTTGAATTTAACAATATTAGATGGCAAAAGTAGTTTGATATATAATTACAATTAAAATACCTTCATCATAAACTTTTAGACAAACATCTTGAAACTAAAATTATAATAGACCAATAAATATAAGGGATTTGAACTGAGACTTTCAAGAACCCTTCAACTATCCACACTATCTCATACAACTGATACACATGACCACACACATGTAGAAAAGATAAATAATCACCAATATACGTATTTACAATTAAGCTCCAGGTTTGTGAAGAGTGCCTGGTTTTCAAATAGACTAATAACTAAAATTCACATGCCTGCTAGATTCCCAGTATAATGCTTTAAGAATGCATGCCTTATCACTAAAGTCCTTAATAATTTAATGTCTGAGTCAACACTTGCTACTATAACTATCAGGACCCTACCAATAGTATCCAGAACCTAGATTCAAAACTTTAATTGGCATTCCTATCTTTCCCCCCAATAATCAGTGAATAAAAATGAAATACAAAATACATTAATTATAAGTTTATTGAACAAAAAGCAGAAATTTACATATATATAAAACAATAAATGTGCAAGGAGGGTACAAAAACAAAAATAATTTTGGAAAAGAAAAAAGTAATTTATGTTATTTGGCAAGAAAATTATTTGTGAATTGCATCCCTATATAGTTTTTTGTAAATTAACAAATAAACTTACTGTTTTATAAAAACAAAAATAATTACAGGGGATTTGAACCCAGACTTTCAAACTCCCTTCAGTTATCCACTTCATCTTACACCGATGATACATATGACCATATACATATGAAAAAGACAAACATTCTCCAATATAGGTATTTTGTACTGAGCCAGCACTCATCACTTGGTCCTGACCATCATCTCCTATGCACACATATATAATTAGTGCTCAGTTTTATGTTAAGATAGCAAATCCTCAAACTTTAATGAACAAGCTTCAATCTTATTCACTCTCCAACTTTTCAGTCATCCATATCATTGAAAAATCTGATAATAGCATGTTCAAATCCCTTGTTTGCCAATCTTGTTATCATAGTCATGTTGACCATAAATCATTCTGACCCTCCTCATATGTAGGAGTAAGAGGAATGGGAAGAATATTTAAACACAAGTATAATATATATACTTAAGCTAGATATAATTAAAGGGATTTGAACCCAGACTTTCAAGTTCTTTCAGTCATCCATTCCATGTTATACAACTAATACAGCCTGTATTCTGCACATCCTTGTATTTAAATGGTCGTCCTACATATGAGGGATCAGAATGACTTATGGTCAACATGGGTATGACAACAAAATTGGCAAATAAGGACTTAGAACTTGCCATCATCAGATTTTCAATGATATAAATGGATGAAGAGTTGGAAAGTAGAGAAGATTGAAGTCTGTCCATTAAAGTTTGAGGATTTGCTATCTTAATACAGAACCGATCACTGATTATATAATGTGTGGGAGATGATGATCCTGATCAACTGATGAATGTTGGTTCAACATGAAATACATATATTGGAGATCATTCCTTTTTCACATGTATGTGATTATGTGTATTAGTTGTATAAGATGGAATGGATGATTGAAAGGATTTTGAAAGTCAGGGTTCAAATCCTCTAATTATATCTAGCTTAAGTACTAATATTTAAATATTTAAAAAAAAATATTAAATCTTTTTTGGTACAAAATTAAACTAACTATATTTTATATGGCTAGAAAATCACTTTGTCATTTATACTTTGTATAGGTATAAATAAGAAACAGATAAATGTAGATATAAATAAAATAGGAACATATTAAACATTATTCAGTAAAGAAATAGATAAATAAATATTTAAACAGAAAAAAAAAATCATTAGCGAATCAAATTTTTATATCTTTCATTAATGAAAATTTTTGACTAATATCATGTAAATGAAAGCTGATCCAAAATATCTGACTCTTTTGATATAATGGCAAGATTTGAAATGACTGACTTGTATCATTGTAGAATGGAAGTAGTTTTTAATAATTTTAAGTTTAGAAAAGAAGCATTTCACAGATGCTACTGATATCAGTAATGACAAAAGTATTTGAAAAGCAATTGTAAAGTTTGGATAATTTGTGATTTAAGTTATTTGAATAAATATATTGAATTATTTAATATATATCATTTTTAAAACTAGAAATAAATGGTTGACAATGTGTTAAATTGCTTTGCATAAATCATTTGCATCAATGTCTGATCATTCTCATATGTTAATTTTTGTCATAAATTTTACAACAAGATATGTGAAATATTTAACAAATATAAAAACTGAAATTAGTTCTTGTTTTTTTACTAAAGTAAATCTTTCCTGCAAAGATTCTAAATGTTTGAGCTATTATGCAGAAATTTTTTTTTACTTTAAATGAAATCTCAAGATTTATATTTTCATTTTCATGTTCATAATCAAATTGTGTTGCCTTTTTAGATTGTTTTAGTGGTCAACTACTACAAATTAGAGTCTGCATCAAATTTTGCTGTAATTAATTTAAACATTCTACAATTTCTTTGAAAGTTTCATCAGAACTATAATCATTTTAAAAATTGATTTAGATCATTCAGTGCACTAAAGCAAGTAGAAGATTCAAAGATAAAGATTGCAGTATTTTGCTAATATATAGGGTATATGAGCACAAACTTTCACACTACCCACCACTGATGATTGCTGGTTTAGCATGAAATGTGTATATTGGTGATTATTTATCTTTTGACATATATGTGTTCAAATATAGCAGTGTTATGAGATAGAGTGGAGAATGGTGGGTAGTGTGAAAGTCTGTGCTCATATACTCTATATATTACATATATTGATACAGGTATATAATAAGCCTTATTTCAGTTAGTATTTTGCTAACAAAATAGCTTTATTTAAAATATACCAAATTCTAATACAAGAAATAAATATAAATGTAGCAATTTTTTTTACGTAGATAGATATTTGGATTATTTGTCCATTTTAAATAAAGCATCATACACTTCAGATAATTATTTATAAAGATATTTTATGGCATCAATTGTTTAGATAATGACTTTAAGATTAAATCAGTTATATAAGTAGTTGATAAAATCACACGATCACATTTCCTATACTAGCACATTAATTGTTGATAAACAGAGCAAAACTCTCCATACAGTATTGCCACCTGTGCTAAACAGAGTAATCAATGGATGCCAGAAGGCTTGTGCATAAAATCCCTATCTAATGCCTACTCATCCAATATCCCCAGACTAGTTTCTGGCTTGTGGCCTTTGTCAGTGAGGAGCTTTAGATCTGAGAGCACTGCATCTAGATCTTAGGATCTAATGCAACCCTCTAGCAACCACCTTTTATCTCTACTTAACTACAAAACTATGAGAATGAAATTGGAAAACACAAAAAAATATTTTCAATCTAAGCTCAATAGCTTATATAGTCATATGGGTCTGAACTCAGTTCAGCACCCATACATTTTGGTGTCTTTGGCTCTTTTACAACCATAGCCATCACTATCCTATTAGGCAGGATTGGTGTTAAACCATTAAGCATCACATGATCACATTTCCTATACTAGCACATTAATTGTTGATAAACAGAGCAAAACTCTCCATACAGTATTGCCACCTGTGCTAAACAGAGTAATCAATGGATGCCAGAAGGCTTGTGCATAAAATCCCTATGACTATATAAAATCCCTATGACTATATAAGACCCATATGACTATATAAGCTATTGAGCTTAGATTGAAAATATTTTTTGTGTTTTCAATTTCATTCTCATAGTTTTGTAGTTAAGTAGAGATAAAAGGTGGTTGCTAGAGGGTTGCATTAGATCCTAAGATCTAGATGCAGTGCTCTCAGATCCAAAGCTCCTCACTGACGAAGGCCACAAGCCAGAAACTAGTCTGGGGATATTGGATGAGTAGGCATTAGATAGGGATTTTATGCACAAGCCTTCTGGCATCCATTGATTACTCTGTTTAGCACAGGTGGCAATACTGAATGGAGAGTTTTGCTCTGTTTATTAACAATTAATGTGCTAGTATAGGAAATGTGATCATGTGATGCTTAATGGTTTAACACCAATCCTGCCTAATAGGATAGTGGTGGCTATGGTTGTAAAAGAGCCAAAGACACCAAAATGTATGGGTGCTGAACTGAGTTCAGACCCCATATGACTATATAAGCTATTGAGCTTAGATTGAAAATATTTTTTGTGTTTTCCAATTTCATTCTTATAGTTTTGTAGTTAAGTAGAGATAAAAGATGGTTGCTAGAGGGTTGCATTAGATCCTAAGATCTAGATGCAGTGCTTTCAGATCCAAAGCTCCTCACTGACGAAGGCCACAAGCCAGAAACTAGTCTGGGGATATTGGATGAGTAGGCATTAGATAGGGATTTTATGCACAAGCCTTCTGGCATCCATTGATTACTCTGTTTAGCACAGGTGGCAATACTGTATGGAGAGTTTTGCTCTGTTTAGTTGATAAAATATTCCATTGGAACAAAAGAGGAAAAAAAAATATAACTCTTGCACTACATTAAGGAAACTGATAGTTTCATGAATGATATTTACCTCATCATTAATTATCAGGTTTAGACTATGATTTGAATATGGGACATAAAATGCTGGAGGATTTAATTTTATAAGTTTTTTGTAAACCTATATTTTTGCCATGCATATTAGAAGAGCCATTATCACAGCCTTGACTTCTTAAGTTATTTATGTCTAAATTCAATTTTTTTTCAGTAAACCAATAAGAAATATTGTAAATCTAACCCCTAGAGCATCTAGAATTGGATAGAATGCTAAAAGGTGTTCATATATTACAGCACTTTTATATCTTGAATTAAAATGAACAAATCTATCAAAATGTACAATCTAAAATAAAAAAAATTGTTGACACAGGTTAATAATATTATTTTTAACATTTGATGCTATTGCATTTTGAATTTTATCTTCTAAATAGAAAGGCATATTTTTAAAGTTAAAATCATTAACTACACATTGCATGTGTTACAATATAAAAGAATCAAACTTTTCTAAACATCTCAATCCATTTTCAAAAATTGCCATTATTGTGATCGAAAGTTTGCCAAAAAACTATACTACAAAAATTATTATTTTTATAACTTTATACCAATGTTTCTTTTCATCATCTAAAACTGTTTGCTACAAATGATCAATATAAGTTTTGTTTTATAAAGTTATAGTCAATTTTGTCCATTTTTTGTAATTGTTCAAATTACTTAAATTTTTCTCGATGTTACCAATCATTAAGTCCCTGAATAAATTTATTATGTTCAGTTGTAAAGTATATAAGCAATAAATTGGGTTTTTTTGAAACTGAATAAATTAACCAATTTCTATTGCATTCTTTGCCCATTTTTTTAAATGCATTTTATAATATGTGAAAATTTTCAACTGAAAAAATTGCATGGAAAATTAAAATTCTTAATTTGTTTAGGACTTTTTCTAAAATGACTTGCCTTGTTATATGAAAAAGTGTTTCTAGCCAATGTTCAGGATCATGAAAATTAAATACACTTAATGTATTGTAAGTAGATTCTTCATGTTCTGAATTAGTATATCTTTATTATCTTCAATTATTGTTTCTTCTAAATTGTCTTTGAACTCCAAATGAGTGGGAATTTCTTCAGCATGTTAACTATCTTTACTGGAATTCTTTTTTCAACTGACTGAATGTATCAAAAATATCCTTACTACAACCAGGAACTGCCTTCAAAACCCTCTTCATTATTTGTTTAGTAAAATACTGAATAATTCTGGAAGCATTTCTCTCTTACTTTTTCCTGTTTTCTTTTATTTATTAAATTTTGATATCCAGAGTTTCTTTTCTTTTCCTCTTGGAACCTACAATTAAAGAAAAAATACACTATTGATTAATTCTGGAAGCATTTCTCTCTCTTACTGCTTCCTGTTTTTTTTTATTATTAAATTTTGATATCCGGAAAGGTCCTTTTCCTCTTGAAACATATAATTAAAGAAAAAATATACAATTATAAGTTTTATTATTAAAATTTGAAATTAGGTATATATTTTTTATAATATTAATAAAAAAAAATTAGTAGAAAACAATTTTTACAATGAATACTCCATGTATAAATTTACTAACTTAAAATAAAAATTAATATTAAAAGAAGTTATGGACTTATTAAAAAATTATAAATTCATTTCTTTAGCGGAATATCTGAAAGCAAGAAAATTTAATTTTTTCATGATAGTTTAACAAAATTAAAAAATTAGAAATATATTACGTTAAATGTATGAGAAAAGAATGAATAATTTACCTTGAACATAGTTCAAATTCAAATTTTTTTCTTGTTCTTGTTATTATGTTATTACTGATTCAATACACTTTACTGTCCTATGTCTAATTGCAAAATTTACAACTGATACCTTTTTGATAAATGATACAATACAGTACGTACACTGTAAGAGTAGAATATAGAATGAAATTAAAAACTTTAGCAGATTTTTTATATGTGTTTAGAGCAAATGCAAGTTTGAACAAGATTCAAATGCACATCATTTTGTTAACAATAAACTCACACAAATTCATTTTTACTCATTTAAGCTAAGCTACTTGTTAGAACTAGGATCAGAATAAAATAAGATTTTAAGGAAGTGATTATAAATAATTTGTTTAAGATAAATCTATAAAATATAAATAACATTTAAACAAAAATGTAATTTATTTTGATACAATTAATGAATATTTTTTAAAAGCAATTTCTTCGTGACAGGAATCTTTGATGCCCATATGTGTCATACACATTGCACACTATAGTGTGCCCCTGGGAACTAGAAAAATATGTCTTTAATTAAATTATATTTATCATCTAAAAGTATCTTATAGTCTCATTACACAAATCTTTATAAAATTCATCCATGAAATAAAAAATATTTTGTCAGTGTTTAACAGCATATATTTTCATATTAGTCAATTTTTTGTAATTCAAATACAACATTCATCATTAAAAAAATTTTTTTTAAGCACCAGCATACTTTCATTTATTGTTTGCAGATTTTTACAAACAGATTAAATAGAGCTCTGTAAATAATCTATATAAGAAGAAAAGTTGATAAAAAATTACAAAGTGAAAGACTTGAAATAGCAAAATAGATTTTTGAGTCTTTCAAGATTGATTATTTCAGTATATAACAATATTCTTAATGAATGATACTTTTTACTATCTACATTTAATCTATTGCATGTAATTTTTAAATTTTAATTTTAGCATTAGATGTTGAAAATGCAAAAGTACTTTGATTAAAATATATATTAGTTCATTAAGCATTGTATATTCCTGAAATAAATGTAACATCATTCCTTTTTATGTTTGTTTAAAACATAAATTAAATCTAATTGGAAGTTGTATCTAATGACTTAAAAAAACTTTGTTAGAATGTATTTTTAAGTAAATTGAACATAAATTTTGGGGACAATTGTTATATCTTGGCCGTGAAAGCCAATTTTAGCAAAGGTGTTAGTTTAAGTTTGTTCTTAAATTATTATAGGTTATAGTTAAATCTCTAGTAAAAGATATTATATTTTGAAATTTTTTTAAAGATTTTTAGATTTTAGAATTTTGAGCTTTTATGATTTCTTTTATGCAACAATATACTGCTATAGCAAAACAAATATATTATTTTACTATGGTATTAATTTCATTGATTGACACTAATGACTTAATAATTTAAAACATTTACAACTTGATCTTGATTATTTTAAGTAAATGAAATTATAAATTTTAATTTTTTTATTAAATTAATAATAAGATAGTAATTATTCAATATGGTTCTCAATATAATGACTGGAGTTGATAGTAATGCATATAATTTTGATGATGGTTGTATGATAAAGACATTATTTTCCAAATAGTCCATTTTTGATATTATTTTCTGTTTGGAAAGTGTCATTGATGTTGAAATCTGGCAATAATTAGAAAAAAAATGCTAGTATCTATTTGACTTTTGAATATTATAATTTATTAACTTTAAAATTAAGTGTATTTGCTCCAATTATGTAATTCTGTAATAATATATTATTTATTAAAAAAATTTTGTGAAGAATATATATTATCTTTCTTTTTTTTTTATAGGCTCTTAAATCTTTTGAATATTATGAAAATTGTTCTGATGCAGAATTTGAAGATGCCATTACCCATTTGGGCAAAGAGGTAAATTTTTACTGAAAGAGAAAGAGAAAAATGAGGGAAGTGATTTTTTTTTTTCAATAACTAAATGTGTTTAATACATTTTTAGAGACTTTTATTGTAGAATAAAAAGTGAAATTATTTATTAATTTCAGAATAATAAAGTAATTACAATTCTAATCATCATATATTTTTATCAAGAGAAAAATAGAAGTCTAGATGAATAGATATTTATTCTATTACCAAGCAGTTAAAATCGAAATAAATGGGTTGTACTAATTTCATTATGTTGATTTCAAAGATGCATTTCGTTTTGCCATATTATTTCTAGTTAATTGGCAATAATGGAAAATATTATTTTGTTATTATATAAAATTTTAGATAACTTAATATTGATATACAACATGCAATCTTATTTTTTCTTACATTGAACACAAGTAAAAACTGCTTTGAAAAGAACAAGATGGTCATCATGTGATGTTTAATGGTGCAAGGTGGTTTGTATGTGACTTTTACTTATGTTTAAATTGGTAAAAAATGTGTATTTCAAACCTGTGGTTCCAATAATAGATTTAAATTACTAGTTTAATTTGAATAAAAATTACAGGATTATTCATACATAGTTTTATTCGGAATATAATCAAGAATATATAAGGCAAAAATGATACTTGTAGTTTATATGTACATAGTAGTTAAACTAAAGCAAAAATTGAATAAATCCAAGAAAATATTAAAATTGCCCTGCCTGTGGTGAAACATATGGCTGAATATGCTTCAAAATGCTGTTTATGGGGGATATTATTTGATGGAGATTTCATGAAGAGTTTTTCCAAGTATGAGTATGTCTTTTGGCATTTGAAACAATTTTTCTTTTCAAAAATTTGCTAACTTCATTCTTAGGTTTTGCTCTTTAAATATAAAATTACATATGCAGAGAAGAGATTTAACACAAAAGCTAAATAATTTAGCAAGCAAAGTAAAGTGTACATGAATTGAAAACTTACACACTCATTACATTCCTTGAAAATGTATGTTAGAAGTCCTAGGACATCCTTTTTCCTTTCCTGTAGAATTTATGTGTTCTTGAAGTTCTTAAGTACTATCTGGAGGACATTGTAGACACTACCTTTTTTACAGCCCTGATACATTGATCATGGTGTTCTTAGAATACTTATGATAAAAATATCATGAATAACAAATTATTTTTATAATAGCAATAATGCATGTAAGGATACAAATGAAAGTAGAAGACACATAGAATATGAACCTTAATATCTTGAAAAGGTATGTCAACCAACATTTCTAACTGGATAAAATAGGGCCAGAGTTTAAAACACTTCTGTTTATACAAGTTATTTGAGAGAAGCATTGGTTTCTTATGTACATCCAAACTTCCTTTATGCTCTTTTTATTGCATATCTGGAGGATGTTTGTTATGAATATACCAAGCAAAACTCAACTACAGTATAACAATTAATATGACTGCAATATATACTAAATAATCAAATGCGCACAAACAAGCACAACTAAAATTATATAATTGTATTATAAAGAGAGGTGTGTGAGCATATTGTAGATAATAAAAAAACAAAATTGCTCCACATTTAGACATGAAATGGAGAAACGTTTTTGGACTCATGGCATTAATTTCCATTAAAGTAACCTATTTTCTATATTAGTGCAAAATCATATTGGCTAGTGTTATTGATTGAAAAATGAATAAGTAGCTTTTCTTATTTGATGGTAAAATAAGGAAGGAAAACCATAATTCTTCTCTTGCTGATAATTGGCTATCTCTATAAATATTGTTTTTACAACTGCTTCTCTGTAAAGAAATACTGGAAAAGTCTTTGCCCTGAAGTGGGTTACTCAAAGGTTGTTTCATATTTTATCTTATTATATAAAACTATCTACAAATGTATATTTTTCATAAGTATATATTTAAGCCATATTATATTTTTTTATATTTTTATAATTATTCAATAAACAAATTCTATCTTAATTTCTATAATTAAAGAGGTAAAGAAAACATAAAAAAAATTAAAAAAATTAAACGTTAGTTAATCAAATATTTAAAAAAAAATTTTTTATATGATTTTCTATTGCATATCTCAGAAGCGAATTCAGCAATTTAGTTTAAAAAATAATTCATTTTTTTGAATTAAATTGTTAAATTTTTATATTAAGTTTTCATATGTATATTGCTTTAAAATGTATTTTGAATATTAGATGGAAGCAATGGCAAACTACTATCATTAATTGTCAAGTACTTACTGTTCGATCATAGTCCTTTTTTAAAAGAAATCTTTGAATAGATTATTTTGATACATATATTCTAAAAGTATAATTTAGGCAAATTACTAATGTCTACTACATTTGTCTTGTTGCAGCTGTTATTACTGTGTGATTATTTGTATGGTAAACTAATATTTATGGGCTTCTTATTAGCATATATCAGTCAGAGTATTGAGATTACTAGCTTTTACCTCTGAGTTTAAAATCAAGAATCACTATAATTTTTCTTTAGAAATATTATCAAATTCAGCATTGCATATGCATATATGTACAATAAAAGATTTTTGCTAAAAAGTATTCAAAGTAGAGTGGATAAATTATAATTTTTCTTTTTAGAAGTATGATAATTCTTAACTGAGGCATTACTTGAATTTTCTTGCAGGTGGATGAATGTGTGAATATTTGTACGAATACTCACTATATTTGCAATTATGACAGCCAGTAATAAATTATGAATGGCACTCATCAGCCAAAGCAGTGTAGTTGGAGATTGTAAACACAAGTGCTAAAAATTTGCTTTTTGATGAGTTTATCTGTAACTATAGATCATTTTTAAGTGAAGAAAGATTAAATGAATTGGAAAAAAGGACTGGCCAAAATTAAATGAGTCGATGTAGAACTTTGTTAAGTTAGAAAGAAAAAAAATTAAAGAGAAAAATTGATTTAAAAAATGGATATATATTTTACTATTAAAGTACAAATATTGAAAGTATGAGTGATAGGGTTCATTAGAAATGAAAAATAGAATAACAACATGGTGGAGATTGATGGTACATCAGATAAAGGAGCATGCTTATTTACACGATTAATAGAAAATACCACGTAGAAATAATTCAGATATATTCTCTAATAAGTTTTCATTCTGGTGAGAATTAGATTTTTTTTTATAGATATATAGAATGTTTCTATTGGACTAAACAATATTTTAAACTTAGAAATTAATTGGAAAGTGAATGCTACTAATTAAACTTTCTATATATATATATTCAAACCTTCACCATGTGTAGCTCCACTTCCAGATAATATACGATATAAAATAAAATGGGTTCTAGCTTAGTTAATAATTAATAAATAAAGTATTCAGCATTAAAATTAAAATGTTTCACTAGCTCAAATTTAAAATACGAATAAGGTTCAGTTTATAAAAATAAATTAAATAAATATTTAATATTTTCATGAGACTTGAAGTGAAAATACAGGTGACAAGATAGATTACATTGAGCCAATATCCCACAGGATACTACCTCAATGGCATAAGAACACTATCCCCCCTTTATTACTATTTCAAATAACAAACTCATAGTATTCTTACGACTTTAATAACTTCTACTCACTAAGATTAAACTAATAATTAAGTCTTAATCTTCTATTTGTAATAATCTAGCTCAATAAAATAATCTCAGGTTCATAAAGTTTATTCTAAGTTAATTTAAAAATACGGTAGTAAAATATGAGAAGGGATTTTATGTCATAATCTACTACACTGAAACTAATAATAATAAATAACAGTAATAATATTCTTCATTGTTTAACTAATTCTGTATATCTTTTCTTTTTACTATAATTTTATTACCATAATAAAATAATGAAATAATATAATATGATCTTATATCTTCATGTAATGATATAATAAATACGTGGTAGCATTTTAATAATCTGACAAACAAAATATGTGTGGCAACTGATAGCATATAATTTAATATAATATTGTGATAACTGATTTATGACCAATAAAATAATGTAAGATTATGATTATTTAATTATAATGAATACCAATAAAATATTTAAAATTCTTAAAATAATTCTCTATTTATCTTTTGTGCAAAATTATATATTTGTTTCAATTATTATGCATATATCGTGATTTCATGCAGCGATGTGGAGAAATAAATAACTCGGACACAAAATTTTTGAAATAACAAAATTTAACAAAGTTTATTACTAACAACAAATAAATAAACAATTTATTTACACTATTTACAGTGGATATCCTTAACTTTTTTACTTTACAGTTTGATCTACCGGGTTATAAAAAAATAATTTATATTTCAATTATATCTTTATTTAGATTTAGGACAAAATTTAAAAAAAAATGTTACTATTTGGTTTCTCATTATGGTTAACTTATTACAAATATATTTATCTACTTTATTAGCAACAGCATTTTATCCTTAATATTATTAAACTATCTTATTTTTAAAAAATTCATACTTAGAAAACATTCTATAGAAAACAAAATTTTATAATGAGTATGGATTTCTCAAAATATTAAAAAAAATTTCATCTTGCAAAGTCAAAGATGTTACACAAAATATTATCCAAAATTCAGTACTAGATTTTAGTATTTATCACACAATGTTTACTAATCATAATATATTCTTCTTTAAGCCTTACTTTAGTATGATATAAGTGTAATCATCAATATATTTCTGTTAATCAATAAACAAAAAATATACTATGCATATTGTTTACATAATTTACTTTGTACTATTGTATTTTAAAAATATGCAATACTTATTTTTCTCTTAAAAAAAAATAATACTAAAGCATTTAAAATTATTATCACTTTAAAGAAAATATCTTTGTTTAGATACTTTATTTTAAAAAGTTTATATTTCATTTCCGAAATAAAATTCAAAATATATTCTATGATTCTTTTCTTTCCTTAGGATACTTTGGATCTTCAATTTTAAGTTATAACGTCCTATTCCTTCTAAGCAAATAAACCAATCTTATACAAAACGATAGCATAACCTAAGTTCTAAATTATTTATCATTTCTCTTAAACATATCTTACTGAACGATGCAGTTACATGAAATAAAGATAGCGAAAACAGATGCATAGGATTAAGGAAGAAAGCTAGAGTATTACTCTTAACATATCTCAAAATCATGGCACAGTGCGAAGAGGTATGACATTTACCTGCCTAATATCCTCTAGTACAGGGACGATGTTAAAGCTATTTCTTCAGCTTTATTAGAACATCAAATATTTAAAGAAATATAAACACTGTCCAAATAAAATGTGTATCAGTCATAGGGCTTTGTTAACTATGCTGATATTCACATAAAGACTAAATATTATTTCCATTCCTTATAACATCCTATTTCTTAAAACATCATCTTGGTTTCCTGTTCACTAAGTACTTCCAAGCCACTATCTCAACATTATTTCTCAAGATTTTCCACATCTTACATCGATAAATAACTATCTGCATTTACAAAACAATAAATAAAATTCATTAATAGTTAAACAATCTAGCTGTTCCACAAGAAAAGTCTGCTTACTTCATTATTCTATATGTCTAATCATATACAATCTACTTAGACAATATTTGAATATCCAATAACATGAAAATTTTAAAAGAATCACATAATTATTTGTTATGTTGGATTATATCACTAATAAAAAAAAAATCGTCGTATGCATATTTTCAAATCAATCCTATCTCATAATGTTTTTTAAAATGTTGTATGAAATGCGGTACATATAAGTAAAAAAAACTTTTACACTTCATTCTTCCAATTTATGGATGATCTAAAGAAAACAAAAAAAATATACATTATAAATTATCAATAGTTATTATTATTACCAATAACCTTTATCTAGTCATCGTGTTCAGTAGGCTTCCTTTATCCACTTGAGCATTGCAGATATAAAAAAAAATTCACACCCATACACTTTATATTAAAATATTTTTAGCTAAATTATTAGATTGTTATATTATAAAATTTTAATATTAATAAATTAATGTTTTTATGTTTTTCCTAATCTTATATAAAAATTTAGATTTAAACTAGGTTAACAAAATAAAAGGAATCAAAACTATAATTACATATTTTCTTGACGATAGTTCCTGATAAGTCCAAAATGTTTATTATTTTCTCTAGAGTTTTTAAAAATGTTCTCCTCCAAGCGTGTTAAAGTTTAAAATAAAAATAATTATTAATCCATTTAGTAAAATTTATAGAAAATAATCCTTGGTTTTAGTATTTAGGACGATAATTATTAAATCATAATATTAATTAATCCCGTGAAGCTTCTTAATCTTCTCTACCAATATTCTCTGCGTATCCGATGCATCAATCCATCTAATTTAACTTTAAAAATATTCGATAAACTTTTAAGTACTATTTGTATTTCCATGGATCCATCTTTTATTCAACTATGTGTTCACTTTTTTATATATGTTTCCTTCTTGATACATTTAAACTTTCGTTTGGTATTTTTTATAAATCTCTTTTAAAAATAAAAAAAAAAACTTCAAGTACTTTTAAACAAATCTTTTCTAAATACATTTTAAATAATTCTAAGACCGGATATTTTAATATCAAAAACGCTTCTGTAACATATTCTCCTGGGTTCTTTCTTTAATTCTTGAAAATATTTTTTAAAAATGTTACCTTCAGAAAGTATATAACATTTTACTCCTTTGAATATAATATTCTATAAAATAATTCATGAAATATAATTGTCTTATTACTATTTAAAAATAAATCTTGGATAAACTTATAAATAATACGTTTCAATACATTTTTTAGACTCCGTATAATGTCCGAGCTGTGGTTTTTTATGTACCAGAACAGTTCTCCGGTGAAGTATTAATAAAGCTGTATCAATAAATATTTCAAATATTTTTACAGTATTACAATTTCTATCCATTTTATTTCACAGTATATCCATCCTTTATTGCGAAGCTTAGGTTAAATTTTTAGTAAGTACTTTAAAAATTAGAAAATCATTTCCACGAAGTTTCTAAATTATTATATTTTAAAACTCTCTTTTGCAAAAATACTTTTAAAAATTATCAATTAGTTTTTTGCAAATAAAATGATAAGAAAGTACTAAAAAAAAAATTGACTAAAATAAAAAATTTAAAAATAAATACTATCTCTTTGATAGTTATAATTTACCTTTCTCCGGTTTCAACACATTATTAATCTCCCCTGATAACTTAGTTACGATGATATTTATAGTCTGTAAGAATACCTATTCCTATTGGTTAATTCTTACTTTAGCTTGAGAACAAATTTACATATTTTTAGTTTATAGCAGAATTGAATTTCAAAATTAGAAATTATGACGTAATGAACTTAAAATATTATTTAAAATATTACTTTTAAATCAATTATTATTTTATTAAAACTATTTAAACATTTAAAATAACTTTTAAAATAATTTTAATAACTTATTCCATTTATCTATTTTTATTTAAACAAAATATTTAATTTTTTTATTAACTGTCTTCGTCTTTATTACATTATTTAAAACATTACATACGATAGTTAACTTAATATTTATTATTATTTGCTTTTATGATAGGCAATAATTCTATCCAATTCTATAATATAACTTTTAAAATATTTTAAACTTTGTTATTAATTCAAACAAGCGTGTGTGTGAAAGTATATAGTATACAAGTCACATGATTAATAACTTTGACAGACGATTTTTAATCTATTTCTCTGCCTAGATTTATAAAATTGATACACTTATTATATTATATAATATAATTATAAAATTTGGAAGAACAATTTAGAAAATATAGAATTAAATACAATTCTCACCATCATAAAGTTTATTTTTAAAATATATTATATTAATTTTGACTATTAAATATGATTATAAATTTAAACATAGCATTTATTAACTATAAGTTTTAAACTATTAAAATCGAATTTTTTTAAATATACTTTTAATTATTTATAGCTGTGTTATTTAATATGGCCAGCTTTTACAACCATATGCAACAATATTTAAAGCTTTACATAACTATTTTTTAAATAATTCGCTATAATTTTATATACTACGTATTTGCTGTAGCCTCAAATTGTACTTTAAAGATATAATTGACTTAATACAATTACCATATTAAAAGAACATATTCTAAATTTAAAATTTTTAGTAATTGACTGTTATGAACTATTACCAACCTATATAAAAGGGCACAATATATATATATATGCTTTAAATAAAACACATTTATTTATTAAAAATACTTTTTTTGAGAAAAATTCAAAGCAGAAATGGATATGAAATCATCTAAATGAAAAAATAGAAGTTAACAACTGAAATATTTTACTGATAAAAAACTTAATGGATGAAATTAAATATAAAATTAAACTTAGATGGAGTACTTTTGATAGAAATGTGTTTTAAAAAAAAATTTTTAATAAATATTTTATTAACATTTATATGTTGCACCTATTGCAGGTTAAGATTAGTTTCAGTATGTTGTAAAATGTCAGTCATAATTATTATTTTTTTCTTGTTTGATTTTGATGGTGGATATGTCAACCTGCAAAGCATTGAACTGTGTTTATGGCAATTATACTATTGACACAAAAATTGTTTATTATTCATTGTATTGTATAAGATTGTGGATTGACTTTATTTATTTTAAAATGGATATGTGAATAATAAAGTATATAATTTGGATAAAATTGTTCTTTTGTTATTATATGTATTTTTGTTACTGCATTCATACTAATAAATTACAAACAATACAACTAAATGTCTAATGTCTCAAATATATTTGTTATTTTATTTATATGGTATTGTACTAGAAACATATATATGAAAAGTATATTAATATAGTGAGGATGTATTATCAATTGTTTAATTTGTGTTAGAGTGAAAGAATGGTATTTGTATTATGAAAACATAAATGTTAGTCGATATAATAATTCTAAAATATTTATTTTATTTGTTGTATAATAAAATGTTCATTTGAGAGACCCTGGTTGGAATTGGCTAAAGAGTTAATAAAAGATATTGCTATAGTTACTCTGATGTCAATGGGAAAAGCTGTACATAGAGCTGAATAGAAAAAAAAGCACTCTCTTGTTTTAGCTTCAGCAGAAGCACATAAATTTTTTTTTACATGATTTTCATTTTATTTATTTTAAAAGTATGTAGTTAACTGGATGAAATAATAGGGTGAAAAGAAAACAATATTCATCCAGAACTGTACAGTGTGTTGAGGATTTTTCAGGAGTGACAACTTATTATAAAAATGACAAGTAATCAAAAATGATTCATTGCATTATAAACCCTCAGAATGTTTATTTGCTTTAAAAACAGATATTACCTACTTTTCAATGATGAGATCTAAATGTTAACAACAGAAAAATATACACAAAGATTTTGTTCTCATACTAATGTAATTTTATAAGCTTGATAAATAGTTTATACACCTGATAAAAATTGGTTCAATTTTCATAGCATTGTTATAGATGAAACTTGTGTCTGTTCACTTGTAATGTTTTATGAATTGATTACTTGTTAAATGAAAGGATATCTACATTGCGTTGTTATGGATATAAATTAGTGTTTTTTCAATTATAACATTATATAGATCAAATATCTTCTGAATGAAAAGGTAATTTGGATATTTGGAAAATGTTGGAATTAACAAAATGTGCTTTGAATCTTATAGCTTTTAATGATATTTCTACTTTCTCTGGAATAATGAAACATTGTCAAATTGCAATGTAAAAAATAAACACTAGAATTATGGTACTATTCACAGAAATGCTGGATTTTAAGACTATTACTCAGGTTATTTGCATATATCTATTATTATTATTGTTATATATTTTTTTCTTTTCCTTTAATATATGTACTATCTATTGATATAAATAGTGGTCTAATTTTAGGCTAAGTAGTAATTTATTTATATATCTAAATATAAGAAAGTTATATTTTCTAAGTTTGAATTTATATTTTACAGAATAGTAATTATTGTTTTAATTTAAAATATTCATTTTTTTAAATTTATATTAACAAATAAGTAGAGCCATTTTTATATATATATTTCGATTAACTATATTTTTATATGAAGTATAGAAAGAAGATATATCTTGAACTCTCTTATATTTCAGAAAGTATAATCATTCTACAATTTTTGTTGTTTCATAGACATATATGTTTGTATTTAGTATCCATTAAATGGAGATTGCTGTGTAATCACCTATTTAAATGTGAAATTAATGTCAATTGAAAACCTATTGCTTAAAGCATAATCACATTATATACATATATTTTAAATGTTTATTTGCCATATATATATATGATTTTAATTTATATTTATTTGTTAATAAATTTTGAATTAGTTTAAAACAAATAAATTTGCTTGGTTGTCATTCAATTTTGCATCACAAATTTATTGGTTAATTGTTTTTGGATGAGACAATATTCACTAATTGATTATCACCACATAATTCATTAGAAGCTGTTTAAAAATAGTTCGGAAATAAAAAATACAGTATAAGTACATACCATTTTCTTTGTATTGAATTTTATGCTTATTATCTGACCAGGTATAGGTTTTGTACAAAAATAAATTATCTAATTTGACAGTTGCAATGAAATATTTATATATTTTACTTTAGATTAATATTGATTAAAATAAATATTACATTAAGTTAGTATACAGCCATAAAGATCATAATCTTATTTAGTTATAGAGCTGGTAATATTAGAGTGATTTACTTTAATTATATTAATAAATAGGTCATTAGTGTGGATTGCAAATTTAGTGTAAATATTAAATTTTAATATTAATATTTGATTATAATAAATCTAACAATCTTTCATATGATTTGATAGTTATAGTCTAAAGTTTTAATAACTTAGCTTTAATAAACTGAATAATAATTGGATGCAATTTGTTTGGAGTAAGCATCATATAGCAATCTTATTTATTTTATGTATTGTTATGATTGGTGTTGAAAATCTTAAGATTATTTAATAGGATGATTTTATTTTATAATATATTAAATTGGTGAAAATGGAATGATACATTAGCTTAATTGATTATGTATTATTATTAAGTATTTAATCTTAATATAATTGACTTTGTTAATAAGAATATATTGATATTAGTGGAATAGCAAGGTTGAATTAGCAATACTTTTATTTTATTTAGTTGTAATTAGATAGCAATTATTGAGTTATATATTTTATTAGATATCATTGGTATTGTAAACTTGTAAGGCACATTAAGATTATAATTTCATCCAACCACAAATTATTTCATTTAAATATAAATAGAAATAATGTTTGATTTTTGATATAAGTTTGTATTGTTGATTCATGAGCAATATTAAAGTGTATCTTTGTAATTCTTTGTCATTATTTTTATTCCATTACAAGTAGTTTATAGAATAAGCATAGACCATTGTTTATAAGATAGTGATATTTGCTTTTATTACTTTATTGTTAATCTATTGCAAATAATGTTAATATTTTAGGATAGCTTGAAGTAATGTTTTATTTGTTTTCTATTCATTCTAAATGCTATTGGAATCTATGAGGTTACAACAAAGATTATTATTATTGTTTTATTGACTTAAGTGTTAGATTGTTATTCATTGATTGATATTCATTTTTGTTGAGTTTATTATTTTTATTCTGTCACAAATAACACTACAATGCACTGGCATTAATAAATTAGGATTGTTCTTTGATTTATATTTTTATTCTGTTACAAATAGTGATCAATAATTAGGCTATGACTTAGGATACATTATGACCCATAATTTTATTCTGTTATAAATGACATTCAACTTCAGAGTATATTTTTATTTAGTTGCAAATGATTTTCATTCACATTATATTAAAGTTTTTATTTCTTATGGTTATTATAGTTATTCAGTTACAAATGATCCCAACTCTGTGAGGCATTAAAAGAAGAGCATACCCTCATTTTTATTCTGTTACAAATGGTGACACAATTCACAGGCATTATCAAACCAGGACCATTTTTTATGGCCCACATATTTATTCTGTTACAATACTTGAACTCTCAACAAGAGAACAATATAGAGATTTTAGACTATACAGCAAAGCATGGAAAGACATATGTTGGTAATAGCAAAAATGCATGGGTAAGAGAAGGCTGTAATGACATTTGATTATAAAAGATTTAAAAAGAGATTACATATGAGATAGGTTTATGAGGTTAAGAAAGTTTCTGGACGAATGTGAAGAAGTGAATCTGTCCATTGAAGGAACTGAATTAAACTTGAAGAGATTATCTTCAATGAATTATGCTTGTAAATAATGATTTATTAAACAATTTGGTTTGTATCTATAGTCATAAGTTTCACTTTTAGTTAGTAAATGCTGCAAATTCCTGTATATTCAACTGCAAAAAGTTAATTATGGATTTTAATGTTTTCAAATCAGTTTTTCAATTTGTGTTTGCATCAGAAAATATTATTCTATATAATCTGAATATCTATTATTTAAAAATGTCTATTAGCCAAACAAAGTTGCCAAGGTGATATTTAACTCTTTACAAAATTGTACAACATTTATGCACAAAGAGAGAGAAAAAATTCCATAAATATTGAAACAATTAATAAGTTTAATTGCAGTGAGCTGCCCTGCCCCCTACCTAAATCTTATGAAGCGGTAAAAGATCTGTTTTTGAATTCTAAAAACTTCATAAATACAAAAGACTCTGAAAATAGGGATTTTAGATTAATGATACTTTGCCTATATTATTAAAAGATTATATTCTGCTGAGGAAGAATTGGGAAATTGAATTTTATTTTTTCGTGTACAATTATGAATTTTATCACTTGTTGCTGTTTGATTCTTTCCATATCTGTTGATAATAAGTTTAATCTTAAGGTATTATTTCACAGCTAATGATACAGTTTTATTGTAATTTACTTTTTTAAAAAATAGCCTGAGCTAGTTTAGATTTTTATTAATGAAGCTGTACAAATGATTTTTATAGAAGTTTCATGTATAATCTCAACAAACAGAAAACATGTAATACTTTTTATTGTTATATGAATTTTATATCCTGATTTTAAATTAAAATATAAATTGCTGATTTTATATTTAATATAAAAAAAAAATTTTCTCTTCATTTTGGAGATTCTAACTCGGGTGGGGTAGGAAGTGGGGGTAACATATATGAAAAAATTAAAGGTTAACTTTACAAATAGACCAATCTCTAAAATACAAAAATGTCAGCATACATCACATTTTATCATTTAATCTGCTTATTTGGCATTTTTAATTGCTTCTAATTTTTTCTGTAGTAAATTTTTTTTTTGAAAAATTTTTAAATGACATACATTTAATTAGTCATATAATTTTGCCATTGTATTTTCATAATATTAATCAGTATATGTAAAATGAAAAATTTTATATATACAATTAATTTAGTTGCAGTAGTTATATTATTATAATGAAATATTATTTTTTTAACTTATTAAATGCAGCATTAGAGTATTATAATATGCTTTATCTTAAAATCCAAATCCATCTATCTAAAGAAGTTACTAAGATATTTAAATTGATTGATTTTTTTTTTTTGAATGGTAATTATTAGATCAAAATTTTTTTACAGCCTGCATTCAAACATTAATAACATTCTTTTAGGTAATTTATTTTAATAGCAAAAGTAGCACACTCAATATTCTGTATATCTAGATATAAAAAAAATTGAAGTTTCTGTTTATGCTTTGGATCACTTCAAATTAAAAATTCCCATTGTTAAATCTATATGACATCGTGACATTTGCTTCATGAAGGTACTTATAAATTATTCCAAAGATTACTGTAATAAAACAGAAACAATGCTAGAACTAACTAACATATATCACTGTTTAACATGTTTTATTTTTATATGACTCAGATTTTTCTTCAGCAGTAATAATATTTTCTCTCATACCATCATGTAATAATTATAATAATATGAATTTATTTGTCCATGAATTACAAGCATTTTTCATGTATTGCCTCAAATCTTCTCATTTATAAATGCAATATTAAAACAAACTTTTCTCATGACCCTTATCTTGAATTTGTTTTGCAAAAAAAAAAAAAAAAAATCCAGTCTGTTTTTTTAATTATCTAAAAATCATACCGATTCTCTGATAATCATTACTCTATTGCTAGAAGTAAATAAAATGGTTGAAAAGTATTTTTATTATGATATTCTCCTATAATTACTACATTTTTTCTATCATTTTATTTTTATAAATTGGAACAATAGAAACATCTTTATGATCAGGATTTAAATATGTTTCTAAGAAATTTCTTTTAAATCTAACATCATTGCTATATAAATGAAATCAAAGGATCTAATCTGGATCTACATTCTTATCATTTTTAGGCTTATAAAAAAACTATTTTACTTTATCACACTGAATACTATTGTCCAAATGTAAATGAATCAAAGAAATAGCTATAACAATAAAATCAATCATCTGAATTCTTGTATCATTATTCAAAACATGATCATTTGTTGAAGTATCATCTTTATCATGTAAACAAATGACATGCACTAATTTAATATAACTAGTATCATTTTCAGACTGTAATATTACTTTCAATAGTAACCAAGTTTTAGTAAATTATTGCATCTCTCTTGATATTTTACTTTACTAATCATTCTTAAGTTATTTTATCAGTCACTTAACTTCTACTTTTAAACCTCTATGTTGCTTCCAAAGCATTATATTTTTTAAATTGTTATTCCAAGCAGAGAACAGCACATTTTTAAAAGCAAGTTAATAGTAAGACAATCATTGTCAGAGAACAAGTCAGATTCTTTTTCTGTCAATATTTGCTTGTGTCTACAACATATTCCTTAAATAAAATATTAAATTAAAATATTATTTAACATATTCCTTAAGTGAAATTATATCTTAATAATGTAACATGAAAGTCTAAATTAGCAGTTCTAGTCTTAAACTTCTTGAAATTGAGCATAAGTAGCAGTTTCTTCTGATAGTTATTTTTTTAATGAACTAGTATTTTAATCTTGAAGTATATTAATATGTGATTTATCTAACAATTCACACATATAAAAATTCTTATAATATTGGTTTCTTTTGTATTCCGATCTTTAACTATAATTTTATATATAATCCATTAGATGTTATATACCCAAGTTTTTTTTTTTGTAATTATAATAAATTCAATAATCACATATTCACAGAATCACTACCATTATTTGTCATAACTATGGATTATAGCTTATTTTTTTTACATTAAAACATACATTAAAGTTTCCAAGAATTTTTTTTTTTATTGGTTGTTAATGTCCTAACACTACCCAACAAGGCTTGAGTTTATTTTTTCTCAAAATTTTCTAAATCTAATGTTTATATAATCATTGACAAAATTGGCACAATTATCATTATTATGTAATATAATTATTAATATCATTCATTAGCTTTTCATACTATATATGGAAAATCCAAGAATGGAATATATAAATTTAAATCTTAGATTGAATATAATGTCCTGAAATTTCCGTTTACTCAACGATTTGTCTTTGAAAGTTAATTTCAGAAATATGAAAAAATTATTGTCTTATGTTCAGGTCATGATAAGTTTGCATTAAGAAAAATTTGTGCATTATTCTATGCTTCTACATTTAGAAAAAAATTGAAATATATAATTATTGTCATAACTGCCATATGCTTTGCTATCATTAGTATTACATGTACTGCAATGCTATTATTTCTACCACTTAAATGATACATTTGTCCAAGCATGGTGAGTCATTTATATTTTGCAATACAGGTTATTTTTAGACTACTTTTTCCAGGGTAGGCTATCCACCACAAAAGTTACATGGAAGTATTTGATGATGACGTGTTCTTAAATAATTCTTTTTAAATATCAAATTAACAGCTGAATAAAATACTTGTCCCAAATTCAGTTGAGTGAAACTCATTATTGATTGTATTACCTCATGCAGGATTACAATGAAGAATTTCCAGTCTGCTAGATTTATCTTTATTGATGAATTTTCAAAAATAGATTTTGCATAATTTACATATGCATAAAAAATTGTTAAGCATATTGTTATTGAATAGGATAGTATTGTTGTATCACAAATGTATACATTGTTACAGTTAATGCAGACAGAAGATCAATGGTATGACAAGGTGACAGTGATTGCTATCCATAATAACAAGAATGAGATAAGATTGCTTGTATCGGAAACTGTTTATTGGTAATTTGAAAGTTAATCTTTACATCTGAAGCTCATATCAATGCTGTTGTTAAATGAGTACAGCATTTGGCATTTGAGAATAATTTTGCATTAATAGTTAATCTAATAAACTTTATGATTGGGATGGCCATACAATTGTTGGAGAGAAAATATTGATAAATTTTATGGGTAATTCTTTTTTTTTTTTAATTTATTGCTCAATTTAGGGCACCCTTCCATTTTTTTGATAATTTATATTTGCTTTGAATGATTTGTTATTAAAGACAATCCTAGCAGAGTTTGTAATGTGATTGGTCTGGTAGAAAGTGATAAATTATTAATGTTTTTTAATTTTAATTTTGGTTCAGTCAGATTGAAATATGTAAAATGAATATTTTCTATCAGTGCACCTCTTATTTCAATTACACCAAATCACAAAAATCCATTAATATAGAAATTCAGACCACTCTTTTTCATTATCACATGATGATCATTTCATATGTTTACACATTCTGTTAATAAGAATACCAAACTCAAATCCAATGCTCCTCACTGATGGAAACCACAAGCTAGAAACTAGTCTGGCAATGTTGGAGGAGTAGGCATTAGATAGGGATTTTATGCATAAACTTTTCTGCATCCATTGATTATGAAGGCTTGCACTTTGTGATATTACTGTATGGAGAATTTGGTACTTTTTTTCATTATGTATGCATTTTCATACTCATATTAATAGCTCAATATTCTTTTTTTACTACAAAATTCTCTCACAAGATTGGGATTGCTTTTTCTGTATACTTGCAATATCTTGTGAAAGATTGAATAATTGTTGCATTGCAGAGATATTTTGACTCTCAACTCAACTATATTGCAAACATCTACCAGTGCAGAAATTCAGACCACTATTTCTGCTATGCATGAATTTTGCAAACAACTTTCATGCATCATATAAGCTATAATGATCAAAATCTTTCATGTCCACATTTTCAACTAGTTATTTTTTTATTGCACCACTCTCTTGCAAGATAGGAACTGATTTTCTTTCTTTTTAATATCTTGTGGAAGATTGAATAATCATTGCATTGTAGAGGCATTTTCAATTTTTTTTGTGTGGATTTTATCAATGCATCCCTTGTTTCAATTTCCCATATTGTAATTATATGCTAACATAGTAATTCAAATAAGAGGCACATTATCCATTGGGAAAACATGCATTTGCTTGGGATCAGAGTCACCACTAACAGGACCTGAACTATAAAGTTAATAGTAGTGACCAAAAATTTTCTAGAATGAAGAGATAAAGAAATAATATTTTTGAATGAGGCTAATGAATAATGAAACATTTTGAATTCTGGAAATATATTTGAATAAAGTACAGTATAAGAGCATATATATTATGCAGATATCAATGTTGAAACTACTATTTGGATTTGCATTTTATCAATCATTAAATAAATTTTGTATTATTATGTATTTATATTAAAATAATTTATGGAATATTTTTATTGCATTGTAAAATTATTTAAAATATTTTGATTTTTAAGTAATGATATATTATCTAAAATTGTTTTTCAGTTATTTAAGATGAATCTGGAAAAAAAATCCCTCCTCTTCCCAAAGAAAAATGTTTGCATTTACACTATACATGGACCACAAATTTGCAATTACCTAGTGTCTCATGAACATATAACACACCTCTGACTTAGACCATCCTCTTCCATTTTGTTTGCATTTCATAAATAATCTTTGCTTTGCATGGAAATTCAGGAGTTTTTTAATTCTTGTTCTCTTGACAAACAAAGGTTATTTATGAAATGCATAAGTAGTGAGAGAGAATGGTCTGAATTTCTACATTGGTGGGTGATTGTGATAAAGGTGGAGTTGAGATGAGACATGCACTAATAAAAAAACCCTTGGAAGTAATATTAATATATTTATTTACTTAAAAGCTTTATTTTTTATTTAGTAATCATCACAGAAAATGAATAGAACACTGATTGAAAAAAGAACAGCAATACTATACGGTGATATTGAAGACTTGAATTGGATTTTAGGAACAGGAATAAACATGACTAAGAAATAGTGTATTTTTGAGTTTTGTTAAATCATCATTATTTGATTTCAGAGAATTATGTTTGTCAGTTTGTGGTGTTTAATAAAACGTTTAAGAAAACATGCAGGTTATCTGTTGGCTCTTATTATGTAAGATAATTTCAGTTAATTTCTTTAAATACTTCCATTTTTGCATTACTCTATATTTTTAAATTAATGTCAGATAAAGTTTAAAACAAAATACTTAGGAAAACTTATTATTATTATTTTTAAACATCACATGATCACCATTTCTTATGCTTGCTCATAACTGTTATTATAACAGGTAAAACTCTCCATACAGTAGTGCCACTCAGTGCAAGCACAAGTCTTCCAGTATTCATTGATTACTTTGGCTTACACTGAATGGCACTATTGTATGGAGAGTTTTGCCTGTTTTATTATTATTTTTTATTAATGTTTAAATAACAAAAGTAATTTTTGTATGTTTATTATCTTTTAGGAATTACTCCTCGTGGCTTCAGATTTCCATCAGACAATACTTCAGGAACAACAACGTTTTAATGATCTATGTATTCATTTTCATTCATCAGATGATAGTAATAAAATGACGACAATACAACCTATGTATTTATCACATAAAAAAATGGAAAATCTTTGGAAACGAAGTTCTAAATGCTTATCACAGGTAAGAAATTTTTAATATTTTTATATTTTAATATTAAATCAAATATTTTTATGATATTTACATTTGGTAGCAATAAATTTACCTTCTCCCTTTCAAATTACAGCTCAAATTTAAAACAAAACTAAATCATATACAATTCAAAAATCATATGTAATTAAAAAACATTTTGATCATTTCATGAATTCAATAGTTTTATATTAGGATTTTAAGTAGGAAACAATTTGGTTACTGAATGAGAAATAATATGGCATCATTGAATAAAAATTTACATAGAAAATAAAATTTGGAAAAAAAAAATTTACATATCTCGTACATAGGAGATTTATATATATATATATTAATATTAAATGTTTAGATATTATGCTTAATAGTAATAATAACAAGTCAGATGTCACATGACTTATATATAGCTTGCACTTACAAATATGTAAAATTAAGAGCGTGCTAATAGCTCTAAACAAGCTTTTTTTTTTTATTTATGATAAATGCTACTACAAGAGAAGACATTCAAATCATTTTTATCTTGGATTGTCCCCATCCCCAGACCGGTTTCGACCTATGGGTCTCTTCAGTGAGGAGTTGGGACATTAGATTTAAAAAACCAACTCAAGCAAAGCATTTATCTAAAAGTTAATTGTTAGAAGAAGATCTGAAACTTTTAGACATCTACATGTCTTTAAAGTCAGCTCTCCAACTGAAAAAATTATATGGGCCTGAACTTAATTCAGATACTCCATATATTAGTAGGCTTAGCCATTAAATTTAGCCAAAACCACAACAGCAAAATAATAATAGTAATAATAACAAGTCAGATGTCACATGACTTATATATAGCTTGCACTTACAAATATGTAAAATTAAGAGCGTGCTAATAGCTCTAAACAAGATAAAATGATTTGAATGTCTTCTCTTGTAGTAGCATTTATCATAAATAAAAAAAAAAAGCTTGTTTAGAGCTATTAGCACGCTCTTAATTTTACATATTTGTAAGTGCAAGCTATATATAAGTCATGTGACATCTGACTTGTTATTATTACTATTATTATTTTGCTGTTGTGGCTTTGGCTAAATTTAATGGCTAAGCCTACTAATATATGGAGTATCTGAATTAAGTTCAGGCCCATATGATTTTTTCAGTTGGAGAGCTGACTTTAAAGACATGTAGATGTCTAAAAGTTTCAGATCTTCTTCTAACAATTAACTTTTAGATAAATGCTTTGCTTGAGTTGGTTTTTTACATCTAATGTCCCAACTCCTCACTGAAGAGACCCATAGGTCGAAACCGGTCTGGGGATGGGGACAATCCAAGATAAAATGATTTGAATGTCTTCTCTTGTAGTAGCATTTATCATAAATAAAAAAAAAAAAAAAAGCTTGTTTAGAGCTATTAGCACGCTCTTAATTTTACATATTATGCTTAACAAAATATTTAATTAAATTTTTTTAAAAATTAAAATATGAAAGTTAACAATTGATTGTAACAAAACTATCTTAGTATCTAATTTGTATATGTTTATATATAACATGCAATTAAACTTGATATAAATATCTAACAATTGAATGGTTTATGATTCATTTAACTTGTGTAGTATGAAGTCAAATTTATAATTTACAGAAACAAGTCATGCATTCAAAAAGATTATCAATTCTAGTTCTGACATGAGAGACTTTTCAGGTGACTGGAAATAATGATTCATATATGAATCTTAACTGCATAGTGTTGCATATTATAATTATTTAAAATATAGAATACGTTTTTAGTAAATGGAATTAAGTTTTTCTGCTACATTAGTTTATATTGCATATTGTCTGGTTAATTTGCATTTATATATTATCATCTTTAGGTCTATTTTGAGTGATTTTCTTATATTAGACTCCAGAGTAACTAATTATAAAATGAAATACATATAGCATCAGATCTGATGGTTAGTAAACTTTTTGGATGATGTAAATCATAGTAGATTCAGTTTTATATTATACTCATTGGACGAAAGTGATTAAAAATTTATATATGGAATTTTTCAAAATGATGCTCAATATATGCACACACACATTTTAAAAAAAATATATTCATAATTCTTTAACTACACAAATAGCAATTTCATTTCCAATCTTTTATTCTATCTCTCTTTTGTTTTTTAGCACAAGCCCTTGGCACTGAGAAAACAATGACTGGAATAGGTTTAATAGATTAGGAAGTTATAATCTTTGCATGAGACAGTATAATGGCTAATGAGTGATGTTGGAGTTGGATTTGGAAAAGGATTTTAATACCCAAGTACATTCTTGATTCAGAATATTAAGGCACATATGAAATTATATATGTATTAATAGTCAAGATTGTGAAATATTAATTAATGAAATCCAGGATGAAGAAGTCTTTATTTAGAATAATTATAATATACTAGGATAGCATTCAGATATAATGAGTGGATAAGGGATTTATGATCATTTAAAATATCACACTAATAAATCCTCTTTAAGTACTTTTCTGAATTCAAACTAAGCAATTTCATCATTTGAATTTATGACTGATAAATAAAATAATATTTTCAATAGAATAAAATGATTTCAAAAATAAACACAGTGATTTTTTAAACAAATAAAATTGACTAAAGTAATTTCCCATAAGAATAAATCTTTATAATTACTTTAATAATAAAATCACATCTTTCTTAGATGAGGCAATTTTAATAAAGTGACTTTTATGTCAGATTTTTTAATATTAATGTACTCTTAATGCATAAAATTAAAAACAATTTATGATAAGCTTTATGATATTTAGATTTCTAAATATGAGTAGATGATAATAAACAACCAAGAATATAAATTAAGAATAAAATAATATTTATTTTGATATTAAAACTTATAACAACTCTATTATCTTACAATATCATCAAAACAAAACTTTCCAGATACATTTAGCAAAACTTTAGGATGTCAGAAAATTGTGGTTTACAATTTTACCATAAATAAAAACAATTTATGATAAGCTTTATGATATTTATATTTCTAAACAGTCTAGCTATTATAGTGAACCTTATGAATATATTTAACACCTTTTATAAATCATAAACTTAGCGATCTAGTAGTGAAATGATTGCTGAAGATGTATATTCTTTATTGATTTTAAGATTAAATATTATTTACATACGTTACTGATAACTTATATTAACATCTAGAAAATTGCGGTGTAGTAAATCTAAGATTTCGCGCTGTAGTATCGTAAATTAATAATTCAGTGAGTAATAAACATATATGTTTATATATTCATGCTTTCAAGCCAAGATGCTTAAGACTGGCTTATATATATAAAAGTTAAGTAAAAGAAAAGAGTGGTATCATTCTTTTCTTATCAAAAAAAATCTCTGTCATGTGTCTAGGCCTGATTGTTCCTCAGACCGCTGTTTAACAGCTAGTGGCTGTCTGAAAACAACAGTAAGGCGCATGTGAAAGAATAGCAACCTTTCAAGTCATTATTAAATATTTATCAGATTTATATCTTGAAATGCTGGAAAAGCACAGCTACAAGATCTATACATCAAATAAAACAACCCACACTTAAATATAATAAGAGTGCAAGTAGAAGTAAGGGTGGCATTCCTCAGTATTTGCGAAAAATATATCAATTGCCAGAATAAAGTCATGGTAATAGGCTACATATGGCTTTATGTAAAAGTATATTATAAACAAGATCTAGATATAATATGATAAGGTAAAGGCAAAGTAAAATGATGGCATGAACTTAAAGAGAAAGGCATCTATATCTGAGGGCAATAGATGAACTAGGACTTGATCTCTAGTCATATAAATAATGAGAATGAACCATCAGAGAATAATAATAAATGGGTCTTATCTTAAAGTATTATATGCTTTGATAAATGATAAATAACAATATAATTCATTGGAAAAGAGAAGGACAAATATAACCCATTTAAATTATATCATTATCATACTATAAATATTCTGAACACTTTAACAATACACTTCATAAGTTATAGATAAAATTATATCAAATAAAAATGCATAAAATAATAATAGCATTTTATAAAACAATATCATATAAATATTTAAGAATAAAAACTAAACCCTTTTACCAAATATAAAATAAAAGAAAGTCTTTCATCTTGGTTCCTACTATTTGACAGAATACAGTCATTGAAAAATAAAGTCCTGAAGACATTGCAGATATCCAGTTTACTGTAAGACAGCATGGTTAAATCACATACACACTGAATTTAGCCAAAACATTTATAGATGCTAGCATAAATATATATGGTCATTCAAGTGGATAAAACATTCCATGAATAAAATCACAACTAACAATTCATATTTTCTATTTTAATATAATATATTAATTGTTTATATCTTACGGAAAGCATATCTTTTGATGACAAGAATTAGGAGCAATTCTTTTAAAAATCACATTTTATAGTAGAACAGACTTCTAGTAATAATAGCAATAAGAAAAGAGCAAACATAATAAACACAGGATAAGTTTATAGATAAACTTGGATAAAATGAATATTTCAGGAGCATTCATATTTTCAATTATATGTAAAATATTTGGCCCAGCTGTCGATAAACAACAATAATTTTTGAAAAAAAAAAAAAAAAATTCCAAAATAAATTTTCTGTTAATACTTCAGGAATATTATATTTGAAAGTACACAAATATCATATAGTAGGTTTCCATAAAATAGTAAAAATCAATTAATTTTAACTTCAAGGCATGAAGAAAAATATATTTCCTTGTTTTAGTTTGAAATAGACATAACAAATATATGCAGTGAGCAAAAATCATTTTCCTATTGCTGCTAATAATAATAATAAAATGTCATTTAAAGATAATAATATTTTAAATAATGCTATCCTTTTAAATAATTGTCTGATAATAATGCATTTAAAAGTCATTCATTCCAATGCATATTTTAAAAATGTAAGTATGTGTCCAAGTAATATAAGTTTAATAAATTAGATATTTCCTTATTGAAGCATGTATAAATTCAAATAAGATATTCATAGAATATATTATCATTATGGCATAGGTTCTATTATTTAAAATTAAAAGTTTTTTATTTAAAAATGAAGCAACTACAAAGAAAACTTTCATTTGAAGAAGTGAAAATTTTAAAAAAAACATTCTTCTATTAAATATTTCTTAAGAGTAATTAAATAATTTAAAGTCTTTAGCTGTTTTAATATTTTTAACAGGTATTAAATTTAACTTCTAATATAATTTACTTATAATATGAATAATGAAATCAATGAACATTATTTTGTAACAGGAATAATATTGATATTTTTATTCTGAAATCTAGTAAGAAGTGTAATTCAAATAAAAATACTTTAATTACTATTGAATAATCTGTTGATTTTTCTATAATGTTTTTCCTGTATTGTAATTTTAAACAATGAAAGTTTATAAGTTTAAAAGTTTAAACCTGGATGAAGTTAGTTTAGCAAATCATACTTTTAATTTTTAAGAAAAATAAAATTAATTAAAAGCAGTTAAAACTTAGTTACAATCAGCAAATTTAAAATAAATTAAGTGAGCAATTGTAAGCAAGTTTAAGCAAGTATATCCAAGTGTATTGACTAGCTTTATTTATAATCTAAGTCATGTGACTAATTTTGATGGCTGAAATTGTTATTTTAATTTACATCCATTTGACTTGCATTGATTAGAGTTCAAAGATTTATTAGAATCTTAGAAAAAACTTCTAAAAATAAACTCATTTGCATTTTTCCAGAGCTTTCTGTAAAATAATTACATCTAAACAATTAAATAATTATTATATATTTTTTAAAACAAATTATTTAGAAAACAAAAATATTATAATAATAAAAAAATAAACAATGAAAATTACATTATTTAAATAACATATTATGTATAATATTTTTCTTTAAACACATTTTTTAAAATTCATTAAGATCCCAGAATATTTTAAATTATCTTTTTAAAATAAAGATGCTAAAGAATACTTTACATTAAATTAAGAAGGCAATTTTAAGAAATTAAAACTTTTCCCATCCATGCATTCACATGTCCATTAATATAGTCTTTAATTAAACATTGCTAACTTATTATTACCTCTTTTTTAATCTGCTAAATTTGAGATGGTTTAATTAAAATATCTTTACTACAGTTAAGACTAAGATTTTTTTTACAGGTAATTTAAATATTTACGACCTAGTCTTGAGGGTTTAAACTTGACTTTAAAGTTCTATTCTAACTCTTTAATTTTAATACACTCCAAGAATTAAACTAAGATGGTTTTAATCTTGATATTTTTAAAATTAAATTCACTAGCATTTTAGGTTAATAATATATTTAAAACTAAGCATTTAAAATTATAGTTACTTATGGGTCTTAAAATATTATAAATAGCTATTAAAATTATTTTTAAAGTTATAAAAGTTACAAAAGTTTTTATAAATTAGCTTATCAGATAGATAAATCTTGGACTGCTAGTGGCAAAGTTTATTTAACATAAAAATTAAACTGCTGAAAAATTTTTTTTTTAAATATTAGGTTATTATACAATTTGATATTTAGCTTTAAGGGAAAAGCTAAAGGTTACAATATACATTGATATTAAGAATTTCACAGGTTAAAGATATGAATGATATATTTTTTGGGTGCATCCATGTATCATTTTTATTATAAATATATTGACATTTTGACTTGATCTCACAAGCCAATCATTTATATATAATTTAAATATATATAATTTTTATATAATCTATTTTCAGTAATAATCCTTGACTCAAATTTATATCTAGTTTAATAAAACACTAAATATAATGTGTAAACATTTCATTTGTATCTTCCAATAAAGTGGTATATTCCAATAAAGCAATACATAATTATTGCTTCGTTTATATTTTAAAATGGAATACTCCATGAGAATTCAATATTAACAAATTTATTAGGTAATTTCTAACTCTACATGCCCAATCACATTATATAAAAGATATATTAAGTTTCCATTGGATGTTTATTAACTTATAATCATCAATATTATTCATTTGAACCTTCACTCACTCGAATATGAATTTGATTCTAGTAATTAAGCTATATAACAATAAAACGCTAAATATAATGTGTAAACATTTCATTTGTATCTTTCAATAAAGTGGTATATTCCAATAAAGCAATACATAATTATTGCTTCGTTTATATTTTAAAATGGAATACTCCATGAGAATTCAATATTAACAAATTTATTAGGTAATTTCTAACTCTACAATGCCCAATCACATTATATAAAAGATATATTAAGTTTCCATTGGATGTTTATTAACTTATAATCATCAATATTATTCATTTGAACCTTCACTCACTTGAATATGAATTTGATTCTAGTAATTAAGCTATATAACAATAATTGACAGTTATTCAAATCAAAGATGATATTCAATTAAGCTAATCAATGAAAGTTTGTATCTTCACTTTGGAATTTAAAAAGTATTTAAAATAAGTCGTTCTAAAATAATGATAACATATGATCTATTAAGATTTTTATGACGGGATTAGATAAGCAAAGAAATAATTAACTCTAAGCTAATGATATTGACTTACTTGTTATACTGCTTTAAATAAATAAACAAATATTTGAATGCATTAATAAATATTAAATTTCATATGTAATAGGTTAACAAAAATGATGATGTACAAAACATACCATATTTTATATTCTAGTTCACTTAACAAGATGAGTTTGAATCTTGGAGATTTCAAGTAACAGAATCATCTTACGTAATCAAAAGAAAGAATTAAGCAGACTCATAGCATTTAAATTAACTCAATTTATTGGATTATAAAAAAAATTGGTAACATTAATAACAAAATACAACAGAAGATTAATCGATGTTTGTAATTGATTAAAATTAGGAAAAGTGATAAGATTTATGTGTGTAATTCTAAAATGTGTTGTGAAACAATAAAGACACATAAAAAAAATGAATGGAAGGAGAGATTTTGAATATTTTAATGGAAAATTTTAAATAACAAATACTAAAAATATATATGTAATTAAATAAAAAATGAACTCTATTTTTTCATTAATATAATAATAATTAAACAAACATGAAATAAAGCGTATATTTAAACCTCTTTTCTGTCTGATATTTTAAGCTAACTTTTGAAAATACGAAAATCAAATTGAGTATCTAAAAACATCAGATTGCATTAACATATACCGTCAGACAAGAGTTTAAATAATCTGTAAAGGAATCTCTCCGAGCCTTTTATTGCCCTTGATTGAGTAAATCCTATTATATCTAAATATACACTATTTATGATTTAAAATAAAATATAAATTCTTCTTTTAAAAATATACACATATGCAAAAAAAAAATCATACCCTAAGTAAAAGTCTGTCCATTTTTACCATCCATTGATCTATCGTAGCTTCTTTATTTTCAATTCTAAAATGTAGAGATGAGTTTATTTCCTTGAGTAGGGAAAAAATAAGTTCAATTTTCAATGTTTCAGATATATATAGGTCCAGCTTTCAAATTAACTGGTAAAAAATAAATATATATACATTACTAGCTTCAATTTTCCCTTTCATTGGCAATAATGTTCCGATAGAATTTCTTTGAGACATAATCCCGTTAAAATTAATTGAAGAATTTAATACTAGCATTTTTTTTCTTTTTTTTTTTAATTAGGAGGGTGGAGTTTAAATTGCTTATTAATAATATGAATTAATCCAGTTGACCCTGCAGATTTTCTTGGCTTGAAATATAGTATCCATTGAATATATTTGTAGTTACATTCAGATTTTTAAATCTGGAATCTCTTCTTCTTTTTTTTAAATAGCTGATTTACTATGACGTTATGGCTGTCATAACAACTGTTGAAATTTGCTCAAATAAAACTCAATGAAGAATGATATGTTACAACAAATTTCCCACCTTTTTTGCAAGTGCAATGGATGTTTGAAGAGAAATGGATAAATTGAAATGAAATCTAAATTCGATATGATTCTTCTTTTTTTATATTTTTAAACCAAAATAAAGAATTGATATTACAACCTTGATACATTTTATAAATATAAATAATTTACATATGTTTTTTAGTAATATTTTTTTTTTTAAATTAATTTACAAACAAAAATATGTGATGCATAAAAACATTTAATTTAGTGTAATAATGTTACTATGGTGATTGCAGTAATAGAAAATATGTGAGAATAATACTGACCCTATTCAAGTAAACTTTTATGTCACCCTGAACTATTTTGAAAATTTATTTATTTGTTTACCCATTTATATATTTATATGTATTTTAAGATTGATTACAACAGATTTAGGATTTTTAAGTTAGAATTAGCAGTAAACAATATTATTTAAAAAGCTTTAGGTTGCTATGGTTATCAAGTTAAATTTATATTTTCAAGATCTCCCATTATCCATTTATCAAGTGAAAAGAAAAATCAAACAAGATCAACAAACTTCATTTTTTTTAAAAAATACTTTGATGATTAATCTGAATACTAACAATATAGTAATTATTTTCATACAATTTTTTAACAAGATCCACTAAAGCTCCAGTTATTCCTAAATTTACTGAACTTACCCATAATCTATTTTTATTTACTCTATTATATGCCTTCTCTATATCTATAAAGACCACATATAACTGTCTATTTGTATTCCTACTCATATCTATAAGTTGTGTAACTACAAATAAACTATCTCCTATATGCCTATCTGATCGAAAACCTCTTTGCATTTCTTTCATTATATTATTTTCTTTCATCCATTTTCCCACCGTGCCAGCCACCTTATATGCAAAACCTTTATATAACACTGACATTACCACTATCAGTCTATAATTGTTTAATTTTCTATGATCTTTACCCTTTCTTTTAAATAATACCCATATTCTTGTATTATTCCAACTATCTGAAAATTCTCCCTTTTGTGCCATCTTATTAAAACATGATTAGATTTAATTTTGTTCAGTTTCTTAAATTCATCACCTTTTCTGCTGTCCATCATCTAGACCTCTTGCTTTTCCACTTTTCAATTTATTCCCTGTCTCATTCAATTCATTTTCTGTAAACCTAATATTTTCATTACTATATGCTTTTATGTTTGTTATCATTCTATACTTTACATCTAACATCTTTTCTATATCCATTGCATAATTAAGATTGTCTCTAATTCTTCTCTAGAGCTACACTATTATTCCTCATCATTTAGTAATACTATCCCCCCCCGACATTCCTTCTTTTAATATATTTCCAAAACTTTTTACTCCCAACTCTTTCACTTTTATTAATACCCTTCAATAATTTACTATTTACTTTCATTCTCTCTCTATAATTATCTATTTTAGCAAACTCCATACAGTAGTACCACCTTGCATAAAATCCCTATGTAGTGCCTACTCATGCAATATCTCCAGTCTAGTTTTTAGTTTGTGGCTTTCATAAGTGCGGAGCCTTGGACCTGCAACATGACAACTAGATCTTAGGGTCTAAGGCAAGACTCTAACTGCCACCTTTTATCTATTTATTTATTTTTAACTATAATGCTATGCGCTCAAGATGAAAACACATTATTTTCAATTCAAGCTAATTTGCTTGTATGGTCATACAGATCTGATGAAAGCCACAAGCTAGAAACTAGTCAGGGGATATTGGATGACTTAGCATTAGATAGGGATTTTATGCTAGCATTCATTGATTACTATGGCTTGCATTGAGTGGCACTACTGTATGGAAAATTTGCTACATTATTAATAGCTTGGGTAAGGATAGAAAATGGTGATGAAGTGATATTTTATTATTAGATTGTAAGCATATCATACTTTATCATGTGTTAGTATATTCATATTAAAAAAAATATTGCCTGAAACAAATTATATATAAAATGTTAGTCACTGTTCTGAGATAGTGAATAAGTGTTTAAATTGCTAGCTAATGTGTAGCAAAAATATATTTTATGTATAGCTAACATAAAATAAACATATGTTTATTTTAACTTGATATGTTTATTTTAACTTGCTGGTGGGTAATGATGTTAAAGTTTAAATTTTGGAATAGAAGTGCTAAAATTTGCTTTTCATTTATTATACACATGCACACACACACACACACACATATATATATATTTATGGTTGCAGAAAGGAGTAAATCCTTAAGTGAAAGAAGAGTCTTTGATTCCTCATTGAAATCTTAAAGGAACTGACCAAGACAAATTCATAATTTCACTCCTCATATATTTGTTGCTGCAGGTGTTATTATGGTGTGATTGTTCATATGTTAAACAAATATGATTAGGCAATTTACCAACAAGCGTTAATCAAAGTGATGGTCTATTGGCTTTTTACTTCTGAGTTTAAGATGAAGCACATTATAATTTTTCTTCTAAATTGCCTGATAGTTAATGAAATATTATTTAGTTTTCTTGGATATGAATATATGTGAATATTTATGGATATAGATATTTATAATCATAATAGACAAAACTATGGTTCTTATTCCCAGAAGACTATAAAATTGCAATGTCTGTTCTTCTATTTAAATAACTACAACTATAGATCATTGTTATGTGGGTGAATTATTGCATGAATTGGAAGAAGTGTCTAATATTAAATGGGACATTTCTGGTTTTTTAAGGTTAGATGAAAAGATAAAAAGACAAATGACTTGAAAAGTGGACATAATATTTTACTACAAAGTCAAGAGCAATTGGAGTAGGATTCATTATAAATAAAGGGTGAAAGAACAACATTATGGAAATTGATGGTATATCATGTGGAAGATACCAAATGTAGACAATTAATGTCCCAACAAGTTCTTGTTGCAATTACGGAGTAGAAGATTTTTATATGAATGTAGAAAAGGCTTTTGATCAAACCAATATTTTAAAATTTCCATGAGAAACGTTAATGCTAGAATTAGTAAGTGATTGATAGATGAAAGGGCTGTGAGTAAATTTAGTTATAGTGACAAAAATGAGAGTTGATATAGATTTGTGGAATTTTCAGAAAAGGAAATCTATATTTTGACTAAAAAGTAAATCTGTATTTCAATATTATAATGTTTTTAATAGATTCAACACAGGAAATGATAATCAATTAATGAGATTTAAAGTAGTGTTAATGCAAAACTAGTGAGATAAAAATCATTAAGAAAGACATTATTAACAGTTGATATTTCTAACCTTCAGAAACACTCCAATGAATTTAGATTGTAACTTTTCAAATCATCTAAAAATATTAACAAACTTTGAAAATAATTCAGACTTGATGGAGACCAGTAAAATGACTGATAAGAGATACTCTATTAAGAATGACACAAAAATGCAGTGATTTACCAATAAATTTTTTGGGACAAGTACGATATATAAAGAATATAAAAATGTTTTAAATTGATCAATTAGAAGAATTGAATATGTAGAGTTTTGTAAAATAATAGAAAAATAATTAATAAGGATATATGAAAATGTAATTATAAATTGACAAGAGAAAGCTATAGAAGAGAATAAAAGTCTAAAAAGTATAAAACAATATCTTGATGTTGAAAGCAGTTGTTTTAGCAATAAAAAGAAAAGATTGAACTATTGTTGAAAAAGGAGATAATGCCATGAAATGTGTAGAAGAATTCTATAACGAATTATATAATAATAAAGGATAAGAAAACTTAAAGTATCCTTTACAATTATTGCATCTTCTCACTTGCCAAATACGTTGAATGAATAAACTAAACATGCAGTTATAACTAAAACTACGAAGAAGAGAAAAGTTCCAGGAAATGGTGGAATTATTATTATTATTTTAAAAAGAACAGGTTAAGAAATAGAAAAATTATTGTCTAAATGATAAAAATATATCAGATGATTGAAGAATGTAGTAGTAATATTGATATTTAAAAAAAGGTGACCAAGAAAATATTAGAAATTAAAGATGTATCAGTCTTCTATCAGTTCTATACATAATCTTTACTAAGATAATTACAACTTATTTTCAATGAACTTTAGATTCTAATCAAAGCTGGATTTAAAAGTGGTTTTAGCACAGTGGAGCACACTCAAGTATTGTAAGATATTATAAATGGGACCAATCAATATGAGCTGCCATTATTGTTTTAATTTGTAGATGATGAAAAGGCATTTGATTCTATAAACATTTGTGTGATGATTAAAGCTTTGGATCAACAAGATATAGATCCTGGATTTATTATATTCTGAAAAACATTCATCAAAATGATTCATCAAAATGCAGTAGAAGTGATTATATTATATGGGATATTAAAAAGATTAATATTGAGCAAGATGTATGATAGAATGATTCCATATCTCCAAAACTTTTTGCAACAGTTTTAGAAGAACTACTTTGTGGGTTAAAAGAAGCTAAGAGATTAAAAGTAAAGGGAAACTATTTAAGTCATGTAGATTTTGCAGATGTTGCACTTGTTTTTTCAAATAATAATAAGAAAGTAGAATTGAAGATAAATAATAAAAAGCCTATAGGAATGTTCAAGCAGTTAGCCCGGGTTCATTTCTCAGTCAACACATTTGACATATGAAAAAAAAAAAAAGAAATTAAAGATTGATAACATGAGTTATAAGAAGTTAATAATTACTTTGATCAAAATATTGATACACATGGAAACAATGTTGCAAAGAAAGATTTTTAATACACATGCTTTGTCATTTTTTAAATATTTTTCTAATGTTTGGACACTTAACAGAAGAGCAAGTCTTAAATTTCAACAAAGTATGAATATTAGGAGTAATAAGTCAAAAATAAAATACATGGTTAAGTTAAAAAACAGGTATCATTGACACCATTGAAAAAAATGAAGAGACAGAAATATAGCTGAAATGAATACATTGCTAAAAGAAATGATAATAGATGGACAGTTGAAGTTTTAAAATTGGGCCCTTCAGATTTGTTGAAATATAGATAGACTGCATGTGAGATGCATGGATGAAATAAGGAAATTAGCTGGTATAATTTGGAGAAGAAAGACTAGCAATCACAGAAACTGAATTAAATTTTGAAAGATCTTCATCCAGCAGTGGATGGATAATAATTGAAAATGATCTTAAATTATATATATATATATTTCACTTAATGGTTATTCCTTTTTAAACTATATATATAAATAATAATACTGAATAATACTAATTTCACTTAGTTATCATTAGAAATTTTTCAAGTGGCAGCATTTAATCAACCTCTACTGCACATATTCCTTTCCTAACTGACATCATCCTGGAAAACAGTTGATAATCCATCAAACATATAAACCCAATCTCTGTTTAAACACTTACACCAAGTTTAATTTAATATTTAAATGTGACCATAATTGTGTATACACAGGATGGGCCAAAATGAAATATACAGTACCTTATATTTTCTTTATTTCTTTTTATTTTACAGGAATTGAAATTGCTAATATATATTTCAGTTAAGAACAAGAAAATGGAATCTAAAACAGTATTAAATGACTGAAAATGTCAAGAAGCAATGAGCATTTGACATTGCTCTCCTAACATATCTGATCATTTATTATATCAAAGATAAATTTGGTATAATATATTCAGCAGTGAATGCACCAAAATTTCAATATCCTTTAAAGGATTCATGATGTAAAGACTTTTTTGAACTGTCCACATGGGGAAAATTTCATTTCATTCTTATCAGTCACAGACACCTAAGAAAGTTGAGATTTTATTATTATTGTGTTCTGAAAGTTAATATCTATAATACAAACTTCTATTATAATTTAACATATTTATTATTCATATTTACATTAAGGTTATTACAAAAATATGCAGTTAGTGGTTTTGCTGTAGCTCCTCAAGTTCTTGCTCACACAATAGATGATTGTCAGGATGTGATCTGTCTGGCATGGATTGCTTTGGTCTGGTGCTTTACTTTTCATCTAGTGTCATTTCATTTTTGTGTCCTTAATTTTTACATGATGATGAGTTTACCCTTCCATACTTGATTCTTGTCCACTTCTATTCCACTTGGCTGAGGTCAGAACACTACCTGCAAGTCATAATATGTTTCTTACTTCCTCTTCAGTGTTGGAGATGGACTTGTATAATGCTTCTTATGCGATGCCTCATGTATTGGGTGCCATTCTGAGGGCAACATCTTATATAGGCTGTCTTCCTCTGATCCACATAAGTGATGGTTACCTTGTATGACATAGCTAAGGTCATATCATGTATCCATAATGGATGCTATATGCCATTATGCTTGTGTCAATGTTTTTCATTACAGAATATTTTTACTCTTTGTATGGATTTAGAAGACAAGCAGACCTCCATGATAATTGTCTTCTATTATTTCCTTTACATTACTGATTACATTTCATTGCAGCAACTGGTCTTGCCTTTGGCTAATTCTATTGATCTACTTACTTTTTCTTATTCACTCTTTATTAGTATTATTAGTAAAAACCATACCCAAATATAACAAGTATGTTACTAAATGTAATGTGTGCTTATTAAACTATAGAGAAGCTATTTCTATAAAGTAAATATGGCTTAGTGCTTTTCAGAACTTATTGCATTCTCATTCACAGCAAGATGAAATAGAATAATTATGTTAATAGTTAAATCTGTTACTGAAAATTTATTTTTGATATTAGTAATCTAATATTCTTGCCATGCTTTCTTCAGCTTTTTGATATTTTTAGTCTTTCAGTAATGTTTCAGAATTTACTTTATTCTTTACTCATACTTCCTATCATTATTCTCAATATAGAATTGTATACCTACTTTTGGCCTATCCTGCATATGCATAATTAAATAAGCACCCATAATAATACACTCTGTTTATGTAATAATTTAATCTATTTTAATTTTTATAAACCTCACCAACAACCAGTTATATAATTTGCAAATTGATGTGATGCAAAATGTTTTTTTCTTAAATAAAGTTAGTAGTTTCTATGCATAGTTCTTATGCCCAGATATACTGTTAGCAAAATTAAATAGTTTTTCTCTTTGGATAAAACTTTACTCCTTTTTATTAAATTGTTCTTTCAACTTTGTTTGATTTTTTTTTTCTACCAATTTTAATAATAACTATTTTTCATATTGATGTAATGTAATGTAAAATGGTTTTCCCTTAAAAAAATCAGAAGTTTTAAAACATATGTTATATGCATAGAAATCAAGTTAAACATATCATAATACACTCATCTACTTATTATTATTCAGTTATTTTTCCAGCTGTGGTTTCTTTTTCCCTTTCTGTTCCATTTTAAGAAAAGCTATTTTTATAATTCTACTTTCTTGATCTCATATTCCTTAACATTGTTATGAAAAGATATTAAAGAAATTATAAAATCTCTCTTTTTTACTTTCTTTGTCTTTTTTTCATTCTGCATACAATATATCCTGATCATTTTTCATTATCATACAATCCAAAAATAAGTGTTCAATATTCTCTTTCACCTCCACATAAATTAACATATATAATTCAAATGTTTATTCTATTTTTGGTTTTTACCACTTAATAGATAAAATTCCTGCCCCTGTATGATTTATGAAAAAGCTCAGTTTAGTGATATTATATATCTTTTCATATTCTATATAATTTTCATATATTTTTATTTATTTTCTATAATTCTATTTCTTTTTCTCTAACTAACTTAATTGTCCTTGTCTCACACCTTTCATAATTATGCACACTGTATCCATTTAACTATAGTACAATTAAACACTGTTTTTACTGATTTATTTTTATTCATATTTTGTAACCATCCAGACATTTAAAATTTATTTTTTTTCATTATTAAAAATTAATTTCAATGCATTTCACTTTGAATAGTCTCATTTGCTATCTGCAATCCACAATCCAGCTTTGCTTTTCATTTTATCTAAAAAATTTTGATTATCTAGTCAATGCAAAACATATTTCCAAATATTAAAGCAGGTACCATCACTTCTTTCCAAATATTTCTACATACTGCATACTTATAATATGAGAACCATGTCAGATTTTTTAAACAATCCCATTCTATTTATTGTTTTTCTTTTCATTTCTAATTTTCATCTATTTGAATAATTTATTTTTGCATTTAACAAAATACTTCCATTTCATAAAGACATATATCTCACGTTTTTTTTTAGTTTTCAGTTTAACCATTCCCATTAAATATTCAGATTTTAGATTTTTCTTTAAATTAATTTTCTTATTTTTTCTTGTATTTCCATATTTTTATTTATTAACAATTCAATATCTTCTATACTGCTTGCAAAAAAAAAAAATCAGTATATCTTTGATATCTAATTAAAAGAACCACCACATTATGCATTTTTCTTGGTTTTGCTTTAGGAATTACCATTTTTTGTCTCTATTTTTTTTATTTCAACTTCCAATTTATTTAGAAACTACATAAATAATTGAGTTACTTATAGATATTCCTGTTCTCTTTAACATTAACCTTCTATTTTTATATTTCCCAGTTGGTACTTATATGTTTGCAAAAGCTTTTAATCATTCTTAACAACCCTAAGTTTATTCCTGTATTTTCCAGACACAAACTATTTATATTAATCCTATTACAAGACTTTTCTATCTCCAAAAATGCAATTAATAATAGTTTATTTTTCTTATAAGACATTTCTACTGAATTACAATAAATACATTTTCATCTCTTCTTGTCTATGAATGAAATCCATTCTGAATCTTTCTTCAAAATTTCATTGTCTTCCATCAGACTCTTAACCCTGTCCATTAGGATAAATGTATTAACTATAGAAATTATTGTTGCTGGACTTTAGGTAATTTACAACTTAAAAATATTGTCTTATTCCTTTCTATTCATCAAGAATCTTATTATCAGTTATAAATTTTATTAAAACTTTCTCTTAAATTAAGGCATGCATATTTTTTTATACCAAGAACCATTTCATCTGCTTGACTATCTAATTACTTTCCATTTTCTTTTTTCAATGTACATATTAATCTATTGAATTCTACATTTATCTTTCTATCGAGCTACTCATAAATTAAAGTCTTTAATGAATCATTAAAAAAAAAATCAGACAGATTTCCCGAATTTTTAAATTACCTCTAAATTTATTGTTTTAATAATTAAAAATTTATAATAGTAAAAAATATATAACAGAACAAATAAACGATGTTTGCAATAAGTTCATAACCAATTAAAAAAATATACAATCATAGGTTTCTTTAATATATAAATAATTGACAGTCTGTTACTGTATAGAATCAAGAAAACTAATAATAAAAATATGTATATGAAACTCCAAACATGTGTTGCATTGCAATAATGCTAAATAAAACTGAAAGAGAGATTTTAAAAATCTTTCTGAGACTTTAAATAGATAAAAAAAAAATGTGATCAAATAAAATTGATCTCTATTTATTCATTATTGTAATTTCTAAATAATTAGATTAACCTAAAACCCACTGTATTCACATGCTTCTCTATCCGAATATCTTAAACATAAAGAAACATTTAAACACTTGAAAACATTGTAAATTAACCTGTATCATCAGCAAGAGTTTAAATAATAGAAACAAAAATGAATCTCTCTGACCTTTTTATCATGTGAATCCTAGAATAACTCATATATATATCATTTAACCCTATGTTTTAAAATGAAATATGAATAAAATGTACACATCTTTTTTTTTAAACGAAAAATGTATACACATAGAAATCATACCAGAAATGAACAGTCTCATTTCTCTCTTTTAATCTACTAATCCATTGTAGCTCTTAGTTCATTGTTTCTGAGACTAATGCATAGAAATGATTTTCCTTTAAATAGAGAGGACAAGCATGAATGGTAACTATCGCGGATTTGAATTCAATCACTTGCGCGTTAAATTCCGATATTTTCTTTTAAGCATATAAATGTATCTAAGCCTTTAAAACAATTGGCACTTAGTCGGTAGAAAATCACACATCACTAGCTTTATTTTCTTTCTTCATTGGTAATCATGTATAAAGGGAATTTTTTATTGACAAAATTCATCTATATCCAAGTGAATATAAATGCTAATTTTTTCTTTCCAAACTAAAAAGTGAAATTTAGATTGCTTAATATTATACATAAATTAAGTTAATCGATCTTGTGAAATTAATTGATTTGAAATATGATATCCATATACACCATTGGGTTTGTATTCATCATGAATAAATAGATGGAATTCTAGATTTTGACAACCGACTTGCATATTTTGATGGGTTTTTATTTTATTGCTTTATATTTTGCCGTATCCTCAGGAATGGACCCAATTGAATGGGAGATAATTGGGCTTATTCTCCCATGATTTTAGAAATTAATCACTTAAAATTTTAAAATTTAAATACGTTTAAAAAAAATCTAATATAAACATGTCTGTTCTAGGCAATGACAAAATTATAAGAACTCAAGTTGCAGTGTTTCAGTTCTATTTATAAGATACTTTTGATGATGCTAATGTTTCAGGGCGACTGTTGAAAATCACTTAAATCTCACTCAATGATATAAAAAATTGTTCAAGAAAATTTGCCTCCAATTAATAAGTGAATGAAGCTTTTGAAATAATTGGATACAGTGAAAATAAAATCCTATTTTACAAGTTCAGTATTATTTTTCATTTTTGACTAAAATAAAGAATTCATATTACAATTTTAATACATTTTAATGAATATAAGCATTTGTATATATGTTTTTAATAATATAAAAAAATAACTAATATATGAACAAACATATATGAAAGATAAAACATTTAATTTTATAATAGGTATTGTTATGGTGATTATAATAACAGAAATTGAAATGTGTAATACTTAATAATATTATTAATTTTATTCAAGTGATCTATCGATGATTCTCTTAACTATTTCCAAAATCTATTTATTTATTTACTTGTTTATTTATTTTTCATGAAATTGACAGAACAGATTTATGATTTGATGCTAGAATTAATAGTAAACAATATTATTTTAAATTATTAGGTTTCCATGGTTATCTAGCTAACATTAACACTTTTACACCTCCATTAATATAACCTGTTCTGAATGCAGACTAACAAATAGTCAATTATGATATTCAAACTGCAATATATATATATATATATATGTATGCCACTGAGGTCATTTGCAGTTAGTTACAACTATATATCATTTTCAAGTGAAAGAAGATTGCATGAATTTGAAGATAGACTAATATTAAATAAAGTATTGTTAGAATTTGTTAAATTTGAAGAAAAAAATAAGACAATTGTTATGAAAGTGGACATGTTTTCAAATAACATTGTTGAATTTGATTATTTAATTTATTGATAAATACCAAATTGCAGATAATCCAGGTTTATGTCCCAGTAAATTCTCATTCTGATGAAATAGAACATTTTATATAGATCTGCAAAATGTTTTTAATATGCCATGGGAGATTTTAATGTTAAAGTTGGAAAAGGTGAAATTATTATAAGTAAAGACTTATGGAATTTGCAACAAACATTGTATGTTGTAATTTTTTTTTAGAATTATCTAAAGCAGAAATGGACATGGTACATTCAAATGAAAGCACATCAAAGTTGGATTACATTTTGACTGAAATAAAATATGTCATTCAATACTGTAATGTGCTTAATAGATTTAACATACGACATGATCACTTAGTGAAATGTAAGATATTTGTTATGACATAACTAGAAAGTCAAAAACAAGTAATTTAATAATATTACAGTTGATATTCGTAAGCTTCAAAATATTCCATTGAATTTAAGTTGAGTTTTGATTGAGATCAATAAAAAGATGACATATGAACAAAAAAATAACAACATTTTCAGTTGAGACAAAGCAATATTAGAAAAAAAGAAAATATTTTAAAAGAACTGAACATCTTAAATTTGATAAAATAATACAAGAAAGAGTCACTGATGACTTAAGGAAATTAATTGTGGAATGCAAAAAAAAAAAAAAAACTTACGGAAGTTAAAAAAAAGTTACAAAAAATGTATTTCAGCAATAAGAAGAAAAGATAGCACTATTACTAAAGATAGATATAACACAATAAAGTGTTAAACCATTGAACATCACTACTGTATGGAGAGTTTTGCCTGTTTAATAACAATAAAGTGTGTGGAAGAATTTAAAAAAAAAACAAAGTAGATTCTATAATTAGTATTTTAAATGAAGATATAAGACATACGAAGAATAGAAAATTTTTAGAAATGATAAAATTACCATAGATATTTTAAAAGAAATAGGCCAAGAAATAGAGATATTGATGGGAAAATTATATAATATATGCCTAATTGATAAAATTATGCCATGTAATTAGAAAAAGACACTAGTATATTTAAAAAAATTGAAAAAAAGATAACCAGAAATTAAAGAACCACCAATTCTTTATCAGTTCTGTATAAGATCTTTACTAGATCCATTATAGTGCACATTAGATTTAAGCCTATCAAAGGAACAAACAGGATTTGAAAAAGTTATTATAGCACACTAAATCACATTGAAGTTCTAAAAAAAATTATAGAATGGACCAATAAATATGAGTGCCACCATAATTGGGATTTATAGATTATAAGAAGATTTGATTCAAGGTAAGCATTCTGGCAATGATTAATGCTTTGGCACATGAAGATATAGATTTAGGATATTGTCAAATTTTGAAGAAGAGTATTTATTAAAACATAACAGTAGTGGTTAGACTACATGAAAGCACTAAAACAGTTAACATTGGTAAAGATATATGACAAGATGATTTCATTTTTTCAGAATATTTTATAGTAGTTTTATGTAAATAATTTTGTGGATTAAAATGGAAAACATTTGTCAAAAGTAATGATATGCAGTGTATTTAAAAAAACAACAACACGTTTTTAGTAAATGTGTTCAATTATGAATCTCAACTTGGATACAGTTTAAATAGATTACAAATCACACAGTAATATTTGGAGAGATCTACATTAAGATCAACAATTCAAGTAGGAATTGAAAGTAAAATACTTAGGTGAAATAATATATATATATATATAAAACACTGATATTGAAATAATTCAGAAGTAAAATACTTAGGTGAAATAATATATATATATATATAAAACACTGATATTGAAATAATTCAGAACTGAAATGGAAGTGAGCCAGACATGTTATAGCAGGTTAAATAGATTAGCAATTGTTGTTTGCCTGAAGATTTGTGATGATGGTGTTCTAGTTGTATTGGACTTTCTGTCATCTAATAGGTGTATTGAATATCTTTAGAAAAATTTAATTTCATTAAATATTCCAAATACCTTCAACTGTTAGTAATAGCACATCAAACAGGTTAGTATATGCACAACATTTCAAGAGGTATTATTGTCCCCTCTTCTTCAGGTGTTGCTGGCCTGACCAGTGACAGTACTATTATGGAATTCAAACTTGGATCCTTAGATTCTTTATTATTGAATTTTAAGGTAATGCTCTAACCCAGTTCAGTGGTCTTCAACCACCGGGCCGCGGACCGGCACCGGGCCATAGAAGTTTTTTGCTGGTCCATGCTAGTCTGGCAAAAAAGTTTGTAATAAAATAATAAGATTTTAAACTTTTAATTAATATAAACAATTTTTATTTATTTTTTCATCACACTTTTACCTGATTAAAAAAAAAAGAAACAGAACAAAAACAAAATCTAATCAATCATACATAAATTAATTTGTTTTTCTAGTTATCACAGATGTTTATGGGGGGGATAGAATTACATTTTTTATTACTTTTCTAAAAAAATTCAAAATTTTTTTAAAAAAAAAAGTTTTTTATTATACAAACTCCATATATATATAACTTCATCTAAGGCTAAGCTGCTATTTACATCTTTAAGAAAATTTATCTATAGACTTCTGCTGCTCTGCGAAACCTTATCCTTATTTTTACCGGTCCGCAGGTGTGAAAAGGTTGAAGACCACTGCTCTAATCAACTGAACCATCCTGCCAAAGGCAACAGTCAGTAGAAATTTCATATACTTATCTATGAGGTTCCTCCTGATTTTCCCACTTTTTCCTAAGAGCAAAGTTAATTAGTGATTACCATACATTATGTATAGTCACTCTAGGTTGGCTTATGTGATTTTTTTGCTGAAAAGAAAAGGCTGCATCTATGAAATACCATGTGAATGTGGAAGAACATATATATATTGAAGAGACCAGTCATCCCATTGAAAAGCACTCGCAAGAACATAAACTGACAATTAGAAGAGAAAAAACATATGTGTCTAATGTATGTACCAATGAATATATGTTCAATTGGGAAAATACTAAAATATTGGATAGAGAAGAAAAGGTACAAAGAAGAAAATTTAAAGAAGCTGCTCACATGTGAAACACTATATTCCTTCTTTCATAACTGTTTCACCTATTTTTCCCCACAGCTTTTTGCCAGATTTAAACCCTCTCTGAGTACATGTATATAAACATCAACACAGCTATATAAGTATCATCACACATATATTTAGGTGGATGAATGACTAAGATATCAATTTATATATATATTACAGTGTGTATATTTATTTTAAAATAAGATATTTTGTTTTCTTAAAAAAGAGAGTTTATATTTTAAATTGTGTGTGCTTTACACTTGACCATGTTATATGTAGAGGGATATTGTTAAAAGCTATAACAATCCTCAATTTTAACCTTAAATAAATCATAAACAAAAGCCCCACTTGACAAAGTAATTTAAGTTGTTTCTAAACAGTAGTGTTCCAAAAGTGTATAATTTTAATAAACAACATTACTGAACTGAAACTACTGAAATTATTAGGAATTTAAAAGGTCAAGTTTAAAGAAAAATATTCTATTAAAAAAATGATAGGAAAGTTGAAATGTATTGAGTTATAGAATTTCAAAGGGGCGCTAAATGATTCTCAAAAAGTAAATAGTCTTGTTGACAGCTAGGTGGTCTAATCCTTGGATTATATAAATAGGCCAGATTTTTTGCTGCATAGGGTTCATTCTATAATTTTTTGTGAAGTAATGTCTACCAGAATCCAGGCCAGTTTTACTCTGACATGTCTGGCTAGGAAAACATAGGTTGGCTATCTTTCGGCAGAAGATGGTGATATCTTCCATCAGCCTACCATAAGAAGAAGAAGACATCTTAAGCTGCCTATCCTGAAATCTTTCATCAGCCTACCGTAAGAAGAAGACATCTTAAGCTGCTTATCCTGAGGAGAGTGCCACTATGTCCACCATCTGATGTGCCTGCACTACAAGCTACAACCAAGAAGACTGGTAATATTTTTTCCAAAGACTGTAGAGCTCTATAATTTAATCTTTAACCTGTAATTTTTATATTAAGCTAGCTTATCTACTATAATGAACGTTCAATTTTATTTTTTAAAACTCTTTAAATTAAATCATTTATAAGATAAACTATGTTAAGCTTGCCTGAATTCATCTTTATACTGTAAAATGATTTATTATCAATCTTATTTCTTAAAATCTGTTGAGACAAACCATTTATAAAGTTACTATGTAAACTTGCCTGAATTTATTTTTTATACTATCAAATAATTTATTCTCCTAATCTGTAAACAACTGCAATCAGTTGTGGTTTAAATTTCTTAAAAAAAAAACAAAACCTGTGGTCCTGCCTAGATTAATTGTTTTAACTATTTTATCCAAATTTATTATATGTTATAATATGCCCACCTTTTGAAGCAGCTAATACTAATTGTTAGCGAATTTCCCACGGAGATAATTAAAATCTCACTTTAAGTATTTTAAAGAATGCTACTTGGCATATTAAATCGGTTTCAAAATATTATATTGATAGATAATAATCAATCGATACACACTCGTTGTTATCATGATTTTATATATGTTATAGTTGCATTATATTTCGCGAGGTTTGCTTAGTCAGTTTTTTTATAATTTACGATTTTTTATATCTATTGGTTAGAAATGATGTGCTAGCTAGAGATAATATTAAAGTATGTTTCTTAATGTTTATTAATGCCCATCAAATATATGCTCCCTCCTTAATTGCGATTATATATATATGCAGATTCAGTATTTTAACTTAGGTTAGAATTTAATTTAAGCTCTATGGTTAGCATAATTATAATGCTATTTTAAGAACTGGGTTGTGTTAGTTTGGCAGATAGAAGCTATCTGTTTTAGGCACAATTAATTGATTATCCATATACCTATTGGTTTTTTTGTGAGTGTTGCGAATGTGTCTTTACAAAGTACACATTCGTATGTTTGCATTTTACTGCACCTTTTAAATGGGTTCACGGTGACCGACCGACCCATATTTTAGTACGGGTATGGCTACCCTTATTAGAACTGGAAGTTGAGGGTCCAGACCATGTTTGTAAAGCCTATCCAAGTTCCTGAACTTATCTGTTTTTTTATAAATAGCAGCAAACCATCTGTTCTCAGAGCACCGGGCATTTTATGCTGAAGCTTGTGAATAATTACTCACTCGCACCGCAGACTTGTTCTTTAGCATTTTATTCAGTGCCATAGTCTATATATGCGAATCTAAAAGTAACATTCTTTTCCCCCTTATTAATTAATTATTCAGCATTAGATTGAAACTCAAATCTTGGTTACCAGGTTGAATCTGCATTATCTTGAGCTTATTTATTTGTTCACACTGTTAATATATATAACAGCCATCTTAGGGCTGTATGTATTCATTATCTCTGCTAGGCTATTATCTTATAACATTAGCAAACCATGAACAATAGCATGGGCATATTACATGATTATAGGCATGATTTATTAATTGCACATACATGTATTTTAATATGTTAAGATAAGACCACTATATTTGTAATAGTCTCATTCCTATGTAAACGCCTGCATGTGTTGAACATACATACTGAACACTATATAACCTTTGTCATTTTCTTTTATTTGATTTTATGTTATTGTTTTAATAAACATGTTTAAAATTCAAAATTTGTTTCATATCTTTCTTAGTCATAGTTCTATTTCAATCCAATCCACATTATCTTATTCCCATTTCTTAGTGATTTTATATGATGAATATACATTGTTTTAGTTAAGATAATTAGTGTGTTAAGTGGTCTATTCCACCCATTGAGTTAAATTGATAGTTAGCCCTTGAGTCTCATGTTTCTCCCTGTTCAAAGCCAGCTTGTAGATTAAATTGTAATACATTAAAGATCAACCTTGACCTCAGAAATGTTACTCATAAGGTGTTAAATCATAAAGTAATAGCAAAGGAGTTGAAGTTTGACCAGATTTGAGGCTCATCACCTCACTTCTGGTCAGCTTCACTGTACTTTTCCTGGACTCTGGATTTTGTTACATGAGGGTACAAATCTGATTGTTACATATGACAATGGCAAAAAATCACATAAGCCAACTTAGCATGACTATACATAGGAAAAAGTGGAGAAATCAGGAGAAAGCTCATAGGTAAGTATATGGAATTTTCTACTGACTGTTGCCTTTGGCATGATAGCTCAGTTGGTTAGAGCATTACCTTAAAATTCAATAATGAAGAATCTAAGGACCCAGATTCGAATCCCATGCTAGTACTATCACTGGTCAGGCCAGCAACACATGAGGAAGAGGGGAGAATAATACCTCTTGAAATGTTGTGCATATACTAATCTGTTTGATGTGCTATTACTAACAGTTGAATATATTTGGAATATTTAAATAAAGTTATATTTTTCTAAAGGCATTTAATACACATATTAGTTGATGGAAATAGTCCAATATAAAAATACAATTAGCAATTGATGTCTTAAACTAAATTCCAATGTTCTGTGAGAATCTTAGAGAGAGATAATAGCTGAAATGGATGGACTGCACAATGAAGTTTTCTGAAATGATGTGAAGAAAAACTATTTGGAAAGACTTTTCATCTGCAGTGATTTGCTGATAAATAAATTTAATAAAAAGTTTTATTTGCAATATTTGTTGAGAAATATTTTTATTATTCAAGAATTAGATATATCTTTTTCAATTTATCCATCCATTTATTTTTTGTTAAATTGTTTACAAAAAAAAAAAAACACCTAGAAGACTTAATCGTTCCATTCTATTAAAACACTAATTATACAAAACAACTATAACTCACTATTTAATATAATAAATAAATACCCAACCATATCACCCAAAGAAGATATCACCCCTACGGATCGTCCCCCACCAACTAATAACACGTGAATTATATACAAATATTCAAAAGGTAATTGACATAAAAGAAAACCCAATCACAAATAAAATAAAATACTGGACAGCACATAAATTACTAAATGGAGAAAAATGCATAATCGACAGAAAATTGGACATCACCAATCAGTAACTGATATATAAATCTCGTTATTGGTTCATTGAACCACTCCCCATGAATGCCTACCTGGCTCACCAAAGAAATATAAAGAAGATAGACCTTATGACCAGATGTGTGGCAGGGAAGAGGGCTCCATTGATCACATATTTATAAGATGTAATAAATTAAATTACCATAGAAAATTTTTCACAAGATGGACAAACAACCCATTTGGGCAATTTATACCTATTGAATGATGCATCAAATAAGGCATTTATGCAGAAATAAGGCTTACAATCTTCACGTACTTCGCATTATGGTGCATACGATGTAAAATCACTATTGGGAAATTGGGAGATCCACAGGGAATGGAACTAAAGAAAATCATAGAAAAAATCAAACAAAGAGATAATTTATTGGCCCCAGATTACTTGGTAAACACCACTTGGAGAAACTTCAAATAAAGAAGACGATCGCTAAATCTACAAAATCGAACTGCGAAGCAACTATATACATAAAAGTAAATACATTAAAGCTGAATGATTTGCATCTGAAACCGTAATGTAACAAAATAAACAAATTATATTACATTGTAATAGCATGTAATGGCAAAATGTAAGTTTGTACCGCATAATAAATTTCTCTTAATAAAAAAAAAAAAAAAATTTATTTAAACAATGGAATATTCTTAATGTGGCATTTTCAGTTCCTGAGTCTTCATATATAAGCAATTTTCCAAAACTTTAATAAATATATTTATATTTTAGTATATATATCTTGTAATGAAATGGATAGTCTATATTTTATATTTGTAATTGATAATATTCAAACTGGAGTATGAATAGCCTGAAAAAATCCTGAGTTCAAATCCCTCTATTTACAATATTTAGATTATTTATGTTTGGGCATTATCCTTTTTCTATAAAAGCATTTCTGTTTATCATCTGCGAAAACAATAAAAATACATGACCTTCAGTCACCATGATAAAATAAATAATTTAAAATTATGGAGCAAGAAGTAATGTAAACTCTAAATTTAATAAAATAAAATTATGTTAAATAATTAATTTGATTCCTTAAAATATTTGGTACTTGTGTATAATTCAACTGATGACGTTTTTGACTTACCGATTTCCCTTCCGGTAGACATCGACGTTTTTTGCATGACAACGTTGTCATGGTAACCAAGTGACTGGCATGATTAATCCATCAGAGAGTCAATTTTTTTTTTTTTTCACCCGCGAGATTTAAAATTCATAGAGAGGTTTGGGAAATTTTTTGATTTTTTTGTCTATTGTGATTTTGCTATCCACGGCATCACATTTACTTTTTTGAGCTGTTAATTCGGGTAAAGTGTTTTATTTATCTGTTTATTTTAAATTTACAAAAAGTTTTTGTTAATATTTCTACAATTCTGAAATTTACATTGAATTACGTTTAATGTGTAAATAATTTATTCTCCGGTAAAGTGTTTTTTATTTATCTGTTTATTTTAAATTTACAAAAAGTTTTTGTTAATATTTCTACAATTCTGAAATTTACATTGAATTACGTTTAATGTGTAAATAATTTATTCTCCGGTAAAGTGTTTTTTATTTATCTGTTTATTTTAAATTTACAAAAATTTTTAGTTAATATTTCTACAATTCTGAAACTTACATTGAATTACGTTTAATGTGTAAATAATTTTCAATAATTTTTTAAAACAAATTTGGAATATACATTACCAAATGCATGTGATAACAAGGATGCCATTAATGCCAGATTCGCATTAATTCGGGTAAAGTGTTTTATTTATTTTAAATTTACAAAAACTTTTTGTTAATATTTCTACATCTCGTTTTTAATGTGTAAATAATTTGAAATAATTTTTTAAATCAATTTTGCAATATGCAGTACGTTTTAAAAATTACCAAATGCATGTAAAAGTGCGGTGTTTTCTGGACGCCATTAATACCAGATTTGCATTAGATCGCGTCTTTTTTATTTAGGTGTTTATTTAAAATTTACAAAAAGTTTTTGTTAATATTTCTACAATTCTCAAACTTATTTACAAAAAATATTTGTTAATATTTCTACAATTCTCAAACTTACATTGAATTACGTTTTAATTTTATTTTTAATTTCTGAATTATATCATACAGCTATGAGAGTAATACAGTGTAAAAATGTGTTAATTGAAGATAAGATAATAAAAAACTATATTTTGTAACAATAAAATGTTCATTTAGGCAAAATGTAAAGTTGGAAGCTGTTGGGAAAAGAAATCATAGTAAGTAAAAATATATTTTCCAAAATAGTATGTATATGTGACAGGATTTTTATTTTTGTTTGTTTTAAAAATTTTTATGAATTTTTTTTTTCTCCTTTTTATATATTTTTAGTTCCTTGAAAAAGACTATAGAAAAAAATAAAGAAATAGTCGAAACGTTGGAAATCTATTTTAATATATATTTCATTTTGGTGGCAAAAAAATAAAAAACAAGTTTTTAAAAGATTTGGTGTATGTTATAATTATTTTTTAAAAGTATTTTGACCACTTTTAATAAAGAATTTAAGGTGAAAGAGTTTATTTTTATTTATTTAGAATAAACTACTAGTCTGATCTTCTTTAAATTATTAATGAGACTCGTATAATGCTGTCTTACCATAGCTTAGCTCAGTTGGGGCTGCAGAGATCTATAAGGTGTAAAATGCATACTAAATATGGGAGGAAACATTATGATTAATAGGAATAAAAAACTATTAAGTTTTAAAATAAATAAATAATTGAAATTGGTAAAGTTCTACCATTTAAATTTACAAGTTATAGTTTAATCTCATCTCCTCCCATTATCCAAATGCATTGAACAACCTCTACTGTGTGATAAAATTAAATTAATAAAATAAAGGTGTAATACTGATTAACTCTACTGTATAGTAAGTTAGAATTAAATACAAAATAAAATATATCACTATTTAACCTTTATTATACAGTAATTTAAAATAAATAACTAAATTAATGTCTAATCTAAAATAATAAGGGAATATCTCAGGGAATTAATTTATTGTATGACTTAATTTTAAATCTATACTTTATAACAACTACTAATTACTATCTTAAAAGTAATGACATAAATTAAGCATTATTCTAATAAAATAATAGTAGTTAGATAATGAAAGAAATAGGGTGCATTTTGATTTCAATTCATCATTTAAATAATAACTGAGTAATAAAATTTTCAGAGAATCATTAAATAATCAAACATTTCATATAGTGTTTGGATCAAGAAAACATCATCATTAGATCTGAACATAGTCATCATTAAATTTATGGAATAGTGCAATCATATCATATTGGATATGTGTGTGTGCATGTGTGGAAACAGAGAACATGAATGCATGCCAAAGAAGAAGTCTGAACAAAGCCTTTAAATAAATAAAACATTTATTACAAGATACTTAAATAAACATTTGGTTTTCTAATTTACGCATATACATGTTTTGGATAATTCCAACATCAATGATTGAATAGTCTACATGAGAATAAATAACATTAAAATAAACTTTCTGGTATTTTATTTCAACACATGCCAGCTATCAGTCCATTTTGATAAACTTATGAAAAGAAACATTATAATCTAGCACTAAAATAGCAAAATATTAAATGAAACTTCTTGATATTTTACTTATAAAATATACGTAAGCTATCAGTCAATTCTGATAAGCCTATAAAAGAAACATTACAAACACTACACCAGAATAACTAAATATAATTTTTTTTTTGTATTTTATTTCCAATATACTCGAACTGTCAGTCAATTCTGATATGCTTATGAAAAAGAAAACTCTATTAAACACTGGCACTAAAATAGTAAGATATGAATCTAAAATTCTTGGCATTTTTACTTCAAATGCACATCAAAATAATACAAAAAGGGTTTAAATCTATGAGTAAGAGATCAAGTTATGCTTCATAAATCAAATGAATAATTCTATTAAATGGCTACATTCTTTTCTTTTGCTTGCTCATTCAAAATGAGAATGAAACATTCTGAGAGTTGATGGTACAAAATCTAAATTAATTAATATGATTTGAAACATTGATTAAAGAATTACAAATTAATAATGGATTTTATCCATACCTTCTGAATTAATAATATTTTATGCATGTGTCTGAATTGTGCTGCCTGTCATAAAATAATTAACATAGCTAAATCCAATCAGTTTACTTATGAAATTGGGATAAAATTTCATAATACAGATTATGACAATGGCCAACCAAGCTTTAACACTAATTCTACTTCAGCTGTTCTGTGAGAAAAATCAATTCTACCTTTATTTTCTTTTCTTATCAGCAAACTATCTTACACTTAGCTATGAATAAATGATGGGAAAACATTTCACAGGAATACATGAAGGATAAGAAGACTTTCATAACTCTAATCATTTAAATAACAAAACACAATGACTCTCTAGCCTAATTCTGAGGCTTAAATGCTGGTGTGGACATTGTCTCATCACTGAAAAACAAGGGAAATACACTACTTTACTTCACATACTATAATTATCATAAAATACGCAATTGCTTAATCTGGAAAATATAATCCACTCCTGACAAATATTTCAACAAACTAAGGGAGAGCTCTCTCAATCCCTGACAATACAATATATAATCCACTCATGATAAGTATTCAAATAAATTAAGGGAGAGTTCTTTCAATCCCTGACAATACAATATATAACATAAACAATTTCTTTTTGCATAGCCACTAAATACATTTCAATCTAAGCATAACAAATAATAAATTCACTCTTAAATGAATCCTTAATCCTTCCACTTCTTTTTGGCATATTTCATCATCTAAAAATGATGGAAATTAAGTTATTTCTACTTTCAATTCAACAATTATATAACTGAATTCAATAACAGACACTTATATAAATATAATAATGCATAAAACAATTTCAAATCACATTCGATAAGGAAATACTGTGATGACATTAATTAATAAGTTATAAAAAATGAAAAATGAATCTCTCATTTCTAATGAAGTATAATATTTTAATTTTAAAATATAATAATTATTACTAAATAATCCTCATTATTTCTAGCGAAGCAAAGACAAATTAACTCTAATGTATTTGGCATTAGCCCATAAATTGTAATAAAAGTCTGGTTTGAGACAAACAACAAATCTTTAAATTTGAAGCAAAATAATTATTGAGAAATAAATCTCAACTTCTTAAAAAATGCAAGGATAACATAATGAATTTTATGCAATTACCCCTTCTCATAAATGAGCTGTTAGCTCCTTAATAGCAAACAGATATTTCTATTGCCAATATTGCATATAGAAATACAGGTACGTAATAAAATCTATATTAAAATAATAACTAATTACCCAGTATAATATTTCTTCATATTATACTTTTCTGAGATGTTCTTGAAGAGAGAAATAATAATAATAAAAAATATAAGACAAATAATTAGTCTACCTATCTATCAAATGCTAACAAAAATAATAATAATGATTAAAGCTTTTTTTTAAGTTGGAAAATAAAAGTTCATTTACAGTCTGTAGATGACACATCTTGGTCATGTATGAAAATGATGATGATCACTTGTATAACAATAGATATGGATACACATATAACAATTTCCTGCAGGGAGATAAATAATATTAATTGGATCCAATTGGAGAGCATTTCAAAGTTCTTAGCGATAGCTAATGAAACTGCTGGCAATATCACATATGAAACTTTTCATGATGGCAAATAAATATTTATTACAGCATAAGTTGAGCAATAATTTATTATTTAATACATTACATTTGTTAAGGCATTTGTTCTAAATTTTCAAAAGTCATTCCTTAGGCAATGACTACTTAATTCATAAAATCCATTTAAATCTACATAAGTTTATTGATAATATACTTTAATAATAAAAATCAAATGTAAATGAGGAGCAATAATGAAATGCAATATTAACATCTAGTTTCCATGCTCCCCCACTCGTTCAGTTATCAGCACATTTAGAGATAAGTTAATAATTCATTAATTATATGTCACACATTCCATTTCTTATTTCTAGAGATGCAAATGGTTAGGTATAAATTTTTATCAATAATAATAGTAGGCAGGTTATAATAAGTTATCTGCACACATCCTTCCATTTAAACTTTATTCCTTTATAGCTAGTAAAAATTATCAACAAAGAATCTTTGAAGTGTTTTATGAAAAAGTTCAGCATAAATTTTCCAGAATAATAAAATTCACACATTCCAGTTATTTCTTTAATGTTAGAGATTAAATCTAGGCAAATCAAACTTATAATATAGACACACATTTCAATTGCTTCCTTAATATTAGAGATAAAATTTAGGCAAAGTAGATTTGAAATATAAACACACATTTCAATTATTTCTTTAATATTAGAAATTAAAGTTAGGCAAAGCAAATTTGAAATATAAACACACATATGCATCCCAAATGATGAATTTAAATTAGTCAATTAGAAGTATAGAGAAGATATACCTTGTTTCCAAAGTTGTTTACATCTGCATTTCAATTTTTATTTTCCTCAGTAGAATTTCTGAGCTGTTTTCATCCAGAAAATTAATAGAAGTTTTTACTTTTAAGCTTGAATTATGGAAGAACCAATTTGTAGAGATAAAATTGTATTAATAAAAATCTTTTTTGGAGAGAGAATTGTTGTAATCAGAAAAGCCAACTCTTTTGTAAAAGCACCTCCTTTTATATCAAATTATTACTCAAGCATTTGTTTCTCCCACCATACTAAGGTCATTCAAAAGTTCAACCCTGGAACAAAGATTACTCCTCCCATTGTACTGCTATAATTAGTTACAAACATGCAAGAACTTTTCTCTTGAAAAAGAAAGAAAGAAAAATCATTTTGTCTTTAAAAAATATTAAATTGAACTAAGAATAAAATCTTTTACATTTATAAAGTAACAAAAAAATTATTTTAGCAAATAAAATAATTGATAGTGTATTTGTCTGTTTAACAATTCACTGGTCCATTGATCCATTAATTCATTTAAAATGTGTTTAAGCTGGTTATCCAAGCTATTGATTAGGAAATCAAATACTTTGCTGTAAAACATGATATTTGGTAGTTTAATGAAGTACATGAATGGAAAATGTAGTTGAAAGATGGCACACGCATACATGCACATCCACAAATGCTGTACTACAAGTACGAAACCAGTCTAATCAAAATGAAAGTTTTGATGATGATGAGTCAAACACACTGCACTAATTATACTATGGTCTGAAGTATTAAAAGCAAGTAAACCAGAAAATCAACAAAACAAATACCAATCACTGTTTTGTAGACAAATAAAACAAACTTGGATCAACTTAAACTATACTGACAATTTCTGTGACAAGCCATCCCCCCTTTCAATCATTAAATACTCACTAAAGAAAAATATTAAATATCTCAAAACTTTCAAATTATATCTGTAAGTGCTTTTAAACACAGTTTTAGGTCATTAATAAAAAAAACTTTAAATTTTAAGTTATTTCATTTTTTTTTAGTTAGATGCAATCAGCTGTTACTGATACAGTGCTATTTAATTACAATTAATATTTCTTGTGCCTATATATATATATATATATATATATATATATATATAATCTTTGTTCTATATATATATATATATATATATATATATATATAGTAACAGATTGCAAAAAAGGGATAAATATGGAATACACAAATACTAATGAAGTGTGTAAACTTTAAGAGTAACTTTTATTTCTTAGCATGATCCAAATAATTTCAAACAGAATTATATAGATGTTCAGAAAAGCAGCTAGATTTAGGATTGCAAGTACTGTGGTGATTATGAACAAGAGAAAATATACACAATCAAATTGTGCTAGTATTAAATAACTTCACCAATTATAACTTAAAATAATTAGAAAGAAAAATAATAATAGTAATAAATAAAAGATCTGATAAATACTCTTTATAACAAATTAATCATTGTGATTTTGACTATTACAAATATCAAATATTATTTCCATAAGTGGTTTAAATTATAGTTTATAGATATCTATAATTTGTAAGTTAATGTTATCTCACATATGCATGTATGATAATATAAAATATTAATGTTATTAATAAACTAATTAATATTCTATTTTAATAAACTAACAATAATTAAATGTTGAACATATATATATAAATAAAAGGAGCTTTCTCACACTTCATATTATTATAATAATATAAAAATAATATCCAATAATTAACTCATTAAATTTATAGGCCAATGTAGTACACAATCTTATATGTAATCCATACATATATACAAAATATTTCTATTCATCAATTCTCCTTTTTTTTTTAATTTATAAACTGAATTATTTTCACAATCTAATTATAGAAAACCCTAGTATAGTAGTAGAACTTAATCACAAAATCTGTGTAACAGTTTTGGTAATTTCATTACATTTTTCTAACTATAAAGCCCTTTATGCAGAATTATAATAAACTAAGAATAAAATATATCTAGAGTTTTTATTGCCAGAAGACTTTTTTCATTGGTTAGTTAGTTGTTTTTTAATTTTTTGCAGTGTGTTTTTTTTTCACTATATTCATTTTCCAAATTTATTTTTTAGAACAAATCTGTGCAGTAGAAGTTAAATACTTTTTTTTATGGCCAGTAAATAGAAATAGATTTTTATTAACTGCAAAATTAGTGTTTGAAACAATATGTGAATGTTAATATATATTTTACTCAGTAGACAGGTTTTTTTCATCAGTGCTTCATATATAAAACAGGCAAAACTCTCTATACGTATTGCCACTCAGTGCAAGCCAGAATAATCAATGGATGCCAGAAGGCTTGTGCATAAAATCCCCATCTAGTGCCTACTCATCCAATATCCAATAGTTTTTAGGTTGTGGCCTTCGTCAGTGAGGAGCTTTGGATCTGAGAGTACTACACTGATAAAGGCCACAAGCCAGAAATTAGTCTGGGTACTAGATGGGGATTTTTTGCGCAAGCCTTCTGGCATCCATTGATTACTCTGGTTTGCACTGAGTGGCAATACGTATAGAGAGTTTTGCCCGTTTTAATAATAGTTATAAGCAAGCATAAGAAATGGTGATCATGTGATGTTTATTGCTTCATATATACACAAAAATATCAGTACTTTGATATATATAAATAATATACCACTGGAATTTTAATATCAGGTTGGCTGCTTATATAGATTGCTGGTGTGATATGTCCTGGGTAGAATTCAGTTTAGTTTCTATAATTTCATCATTTTCAGTGAGGCAAATAGTCTACTTCCCACACATTAGACTATGAAGCCATGGAGAAAAAGGTATACAATTTTATTTTTCTTGGGGTTTAAACATGTCCAATATGGAAATTAGCAGGAACTGTACTTTGAAATAGATTTTCTACATACTACAATAACTATCAGTTCATCTAACCACACTATTTATTGTAGACACAATGGAATTTATAAATAGGAAGATTAACACTAGGCTTTTTCCTGCTTGATTAATAGAAACAAGGTAATTAAATTATTATTGTTCATTTTTAAATTTACATTTATCAAAAATCAAAAATAGATATTAATTAAATAATTCTTTCTTAATTCCCTAAGTAAAAACAGATTAGAATTTTTAATTATATGTGTATTAAAAAGGAGCTGTTCAATAAAATAATGTTTGCTCTCAATAAACAACAAAAAAGAAAAAAAAGAAAGGGGAAATCCATATATATATATAATTTATAAAACATAGTTGATCAATCATAATTTAATTAACCAAAGCATAAACAAAATAAAAGTCATAGATCACATGACCCAATTCTCTTAAGCTTGTAAGATATAAAAAATGAGCATTCGCCAATTGCCCAACAAGCTTTGTGATAAATGCTTAGCCAGAGAAAGCATTTAAAATATCTCTGTCAGGAAACTCCCCCTCTTACCATGGTTTTGTGCTTTGGCACTCCTCAGAGAGACGCTAGAATAGCTTCAGTCACTAGATCTAAAAATACTAACCCAAAGCCAGCATTTATCTAAAAGTTATCTATTGAGTGGAAAATCTGAAATTTTCAGTCACTTATATGTCTTCAAACCCAGTTATCCAACTCAAATAGCTATATTGGGCTGAGAGATCTTCAGCCATACCATTTATTAGTAGTCTTAACAATATAACATTGCATAAGACTTAAGGCAGAGACTATAAATAGTCAAAATAACAATCATAGTCACATGACCCAATTTTCTTAAGCTTGTAAGATATAAAAAAATGAGCATTTGCCAATTGCTCAACAAGCTTTGTGATAAATGTCTCTTCATTAAGTCTTATGTAAGTTATATTGCTAAGACTACTAATATATGGTATGGCTGAAGATCTCTCAGCACCATATAGCTATTTTGAGTTGGATAGCTGGGTTTGAAGACATGTAGGTGTCTGAAAATTTCAGATTTTTCACTCAATAGATAACTTTTAGATAAATGCTGGGTTTGGGTTGATATTTTTAGATCTAGGGTCTGAAGCTACCTTAGCACCTCTGTGAGGAGTACCAAAGCACAAAACCATGGTCAGAGATGGGGGGTGGGTTCCTGACAGAGATATTTTAAATGCTTTCTCTGGTTAAGCATTTATCACAAAGCTTGTTGAGCAATTGGCAAATGCTCATTTTTTAAAGCATAAACAAGTTTCTAACCTTTTTTTTATTTATTGTTTTACTATATAATATATGAATTTTGTGTCCACAGATAGGCAAAACCATAAGGACAGATAGCTACTACTACTACTACTACTGCTACTGCTACTACTACTGCTACTATTATTTTATGATATTATATGATAAATACACATATTGATTTATTATTATATGTATAAAAAAAGACATTTACTTTGTATTACAATTCATTAGCATTTATGTATTTTGTTGTTAATACAAATATGTTACATTAAGTGTTATTATTTATAACTGTGCATTATTTAAGCACACAATATCCACACACTTGATAAACTTTTAAATAATACATATTACCATATATTTTATGAGTTCACTGAAAGCTTAATGACCATTACTATCTTATTATTTCAATTTATTGTTGCCTCTCACCTATATCACAATAAAAGATGAAGCAAATACTTTATTCAAAATTTAAGTTTATTTGATTTTTTTTTATTTCACAACTTCATCATATTTGCACTTTGGGTCATGACACAGCATATAAATTTAATACACATGTACTTTATTCTGAGAATATTTATATGCTTATGATCATTTATCTAAGATTTGGAGTTACCATAACTCCATATGTATAAGTATTCATAATGAAGTAAAACCCCACATAAATATCTATTTCATAAGTATAGTCTAGATTCGATCAAAAATACGCTTCGTTTCTGGAATATACAGTGAACAAGTGATTTTGAGTTTTAGTTAGTTTCATTTAACTATATGTTAGTACAAAGTCTAATACTAGGACAAACCATTTATAACTATGAATTTAGCATGGGAATTAAGCAGATTTAAAGGAATCTGCTAACCAATTCCATATGGTTACAGTATATATATATATATATATATAGAGAGAGAGAGAGAGAGGCACCACATTGTTGTATGGTATGAGACCAATTTATCTTAATATGTATATAAGTCACTGTAAGATGAAACCGAAATGTCTATTTATATTAAAACAAAGATTTTAATAATTGAAAGTTGTAAGCATACTTTTCAAATATATAGCTGAACTCAAAAACTATGCTTATATATATATAATTATATTCTGTAAATTAATTTTTATATAATACAAATTTTTTTTTAGTTTCCAACTTTTTTTGTCCTTTAGTAAAAAATATTTTTAAAAACTATTGTAAATTTCATAATCAGTTGATTTAAAGATTTTTTTTTTTCCTGTCAGCAAACTTATTTCTGCTAAATAAAATTAGTCATATATGTATGTACACTTATAGGACAAGTTATAAGTTAAAAAAATGAGTAAAATAAAAATTAATCTATGTTATAAATATAAAAATTAATGTTATTTGATTTTATTTACTTAGAATAGTTTACAAGAAATAAATAGTTATTGTGGTATAAACAAAAGTATTTTATAAAATCTTTTTGTATTTTTTAGCAAAGTTTAATCAATAAAATTAAAGTTAGTAAATTCAAAGGATTGAATAGAGCTTTGAGAAAAGTAAGCATGAGATAGAAAAAAAAAGATATTATTAGAAACCAAGCACTCATGTGAGGAACAGAATAAATTCAACTGTTTGGAAATCTGGTTCTTATGGTTAAAATACAGATGTAGGGAACTTATATAAATTTTTATTATATTTTACTTAAACCTTCAGGTAATTTTTGATTATATGTAATTAGATGAAGCAGATATCCACAGTATATTGAAAACAGGGTATCAATATATAGTTTATGTTATAATTAATGTTAAATGAGCTTAAATTGCCTTCAGCAGTTTATTTCCATTATAGATACATACTCTTTCTACTATTGTATGTTTATGCATAAATTGGAATTATTCGATTCAGGTCATGCTGCAGGTAATTGGATAAATACTGAACCTAAAAAAAATTATATTTCAAATTTTTAAAAATGTCTCAACTACAAATTGTCTAAAGGGATAAATATATGACACTCTCATCATTTAGGTAATATTAATTTATAGATATAAACTTAAAATGTGTTTTTCTTTCATTTCATTGTAAAATTATGTTTATATAACATTAATTTTTTTCACTGTATTTCATTTATTATTTTTTTAATGTCTTTTTTATTTAAAATTAAATAATAATATATTAAAATATTTTACAAAAAAAGTATTTTTATTTAATTTGATAATAAATGTATTACCAAAAAAATTTTTTTTCTTTGACCACAGTTGGATTGGGATATTTATCTTGAAATAAAAATAAAGGACATCCATAAATTAATCAATTCAATCACTAGTTTTAAAAATAGTGAATTAACTATTTTATGGCTGGCTCCCCCATTTCAAGTTAAAAAAACACAATCCAAATTCTGGTGAAGGAAAAAAAAAATTTTTTGTTTAGTGCATTTCTCATCAAATTAATTAAAAATATTTTTATAAATTAATTTTTAGATATACAGTATTATTTTTTTACTTTTTTGGTTGTTAGATATTTTTGCAACCAATTTTTTATAACTATTCCTATCAAATTTACAAAGTAAGAATGTAAAACAATGTCATTGAATTTTTAGTTTTTGAAGTAAAATTCACACATATTAAAAATTGTTATAAGATTTTATTTTTTGTTTATGAAGGCAGCATTAAAAAAAAAAACAATAAGCAATCGAGAGTAAGTAAAACTCCATGCCTCATTTGTTTTTTTCTATTTTAGGAAATTTTAAATGTTTTTTACTAAATATCCTTCTAGTACCACCTTCTAGTGTACATTATAGACAATTTATTGAACTGATATTATACATTTTGATATTTGACTTACCAATATTAATTGACTGGACAACCCTGAAATATTTCAGTGTCATATTAAATTGTCATCAATACCTAACAGGTATTTAAAATTTGAAGGAAATCCATTCTATACAAGTATGTTATAAGATTTCACACAGGTAAACCAATAAACAATTTTTAGTTTTAATAAAAGCATTTAAAAATGTTTTTTTAAAGAAAATTTGTAGCATTTAAAAAAATAATAAAACCTGCCACTTTGAAAATTTGAAGGCTTCCTTTGGGGAGAGGGGGGGGGTTAGACTACTGGCGTATAACCAATCCAATTAAACAGCCAATATCGAACTTTAAATGGCTATTTAGCTATTCTTAGCTAAATGATAAAACGATGGAAAAAACGCTAAAAATTGTAATATCCTACCTTCTCTTAAACCGCTTCTCTAGTACCCCACAGATGACTATTTAAAAGCTGTTGATATATTTTTAAAATAATTTTTTAAAATCATTTTTAGAGCAGGCTCAAAGATTACGTTTTGGATTGTTATCATTTCTACAAATCTTTCGGTATAATATTAATTAATAAAAGCTTAACAAGTTAAATATTAAAATAAATTTTAACATAATTTATTTGAAATGAATTATGAAAAGTTATTGTAATTACAAACTAACTGCGGAAAAAAGTTATCTTTTTAATTTTTATAGAAAATAAAGAGTTATTTCATAGTTTCCTTATATTTCTACTAGATGTCAGTTCAATTAGATTTATTTTTTATTTTTTAAGTAATAATGAAAAAGTTAACCTTTTAAATATAATTGTTTTTTTCTTTCAATTTTGCTTATGTTTTTATGACCCAACCTCTAATCAAAATAATTAGCAGTTGACACAAAAAGGATTTAACGTTTGAAAATAAACATGTGTTCAGGTGAGTGAAAGTGTTTTTTGTACTAGGGTCTTACTTATTAGAACTCTTCACTTGCCACCTTAATTATAAGTGGAAGACTGATAATACTATTCACATGGCTTTCTAACTGCTTAATTGTAAATAATATTTACTTTTAAAATTTAACTTGCTGAATATAAATAAGATAATTTAAAATAATTTTTGTCTTAATGTAAATGGCAAGAAATTGGAGGGAATATATTTTTTTGTGTGTGTAAAAGCATTTTATTGTCTAAGGTGCGGGAAAATTTACAGGTGGGTGTGCTTTCGAAAAATTAAAAGTAATTGATTGTTCATGACTGTAGCGATATTTCGTTATCGTACAAATCTCAATATAATTTAATATTATTTGACACCACCTCCCTCTCAACACACAATATGGTAATATACTACAGAATAAAAACTATTTGTTCTTGTATTGTAATTTTCTGTCATGACCCATACATAGAAGATAAGCGCATCACATTCCAATTAAATTATTATGGTATAGTTATTTCTTTAATTATTTTTTCTCCTCCCAATCTTTTTTTTTCCAATTAGAAAAAAAAACATTAAAATCCTAAACTTTTTAAAAACTCATCTCTTACGTATTCAATAATTGAAAATTGTAACGTGAAATGTTTATTATTTCAAATTGTGTAAACGTAGCTTAAATATGATTAAGTTATCTTCAAATTTTAAGGAAAAAAAATATGATTTGACTTATGATAATTTTATCATGATTATAAGAAGAAATTTTCATATCTTTTCTTTTTATTTTTTAGCAGTAAGACATAATTCAGAAAAGTTTACATTTATATAATAGTTGTCTTTGTCATGTCTATTCATTCATTTATTATTGCAATTATATGTACTATTACTATTTGTATATAAATGTTGTATCTAATTATAATCACATAAAGTGCAATTTAATTATGATCTTAGCTTCTGGGATTCTCAGAGTTTGTTGTCTTGTATGCAAAATAATGAGAAATCATCGTCACAGCTCTTTGATTTGAATTTATGCACTTGTTTCCAATACCCTATACTTATTTTTAATTATAGACAACTATGTGATTGTTGTTAATGTATTATCAAAAAAAAACATTCTGTTTTGCAATAATCATTTTTTTTTCATATGTCATAGCGACGAACCCGCAACAACCGTTTGCAACTAACTGCTTGCAAGGCAGCTGCGCTGACCTCTCACCTCTCGGCTAACAACGCTTGACATCTTTGATTAGTTAAACAATATGTGTTTCACATGTGAATATATGTTGTTCAATCCGAATGTAATAAAAATTATTATATTCAAAAGTATACAAGTACACACATGAAGTGTGTAGGTATATAACATTGTGTATTTATTATTTATGATATGTAAATATACATATATAAATTATCTATGTAAAATTTTTATAAATTAGGTAAAATTTTATTTTATTAATATAAACTGTGATGACTAAGGAATCACAAGTATGTAAGCTATTAATTTGAGAGGTTAGTTGCACCCAATAATGTTTTAGATCAAACAATCAAAGGATAAAAAGGAATGTGTAAATTTTTGGAAATGATTTTGTGATTAAGAGAACAAGTTCAAATCACATACCTCTCAATTTCAGACAACTATAGGAATCAAGATGATAACAATTCTTGTTCTTTGTTAGAGAAATGGCCTTGGCAATCCTAGACTTTTTTGCCTCTCTCAATATCGAAAACAAAAATCAACTGGTTATTAAAGGTCACCATGACATTTTATTTTAAACTTCAATTGAGGCTTGCAATATTGACAATAGTTTAATTTAATTGTAATCTATAATATTAAAATTATTAGATAGGGATTCACTTAGTTTTATTAAAATATATGTTTATTAATTATTGTGCTATATTTGTATTTTATTAAAGGATTCAATTAATTAATTTTGTATGTCTCTTTTCCCACTCAATAATAGTTCCTATATAAAATTTGATACTTGTTTAGTTTATGATCTTTTGGAAGATTTAAGTTAGGGTTCTTACTAAACTCCTGATGTATTCTTGCCTGAGTATAGCATATTGACTCAGTCTAAAACAGTCTGAGAGGACCTATATTAGAGTAAAAATTATGGGGGAGAGACTGTAGATATACATAAATTAGAGGTGTATGAATTAAATGTGATTGGAACACAAACTGCCTAAATTTTTAGTGTACAATCAAACTAAGAATGCATTTATCAAAAAACCCATGAGAAATGATGTCTGTGTCACAAGTGAGCTTATAAATGAATTGATATGGAGAATCTCATAGATTAGTCATTGCAGCAGATTGAAAAATTTATTCTTATAAATGGCATTACCAATGAAACTATAAAGATGCCACATTACTCTACTTTGTAAGACCGACCCATGGTGACAAATTGTGAAATGGTTATGTGAATTGAAAATATGTGAGAAATAGATGTATATTGCAGTGATGAACAGATTAAATAAATATTTTAGTCCACAACCATACAAATTTGTTATCCCATTCCACTTTTAAAACAAACACGAAACAAAAAGGGGGGGGGGGGGACTCAGAGAAATTGAATCTACATTAAGCTGCTTAAGGAAATCCTACATCTATGGTATCTTTCTGGAGGTAGTCATATACTTGCAGTAATAAAGTCATTTATTGGATAAGTTTATGAAATAATGCTCATTTAAGCAAAAGTGTTAAGAAATTTAGAGTAATAGAAAGTCAACAAATATTGATCCACGAAATAAGGAGATCAAAGTTGCCAAAACCACCCTTTAAAATAAAAATGGAAATAAAATAAAAATAACATGCTGTGTCACAGAATTTTGGATTATTTAACTTTAAATTGTAAATGGGGGAAAAATCAATGTTAAAAAGACAGAACTCCGAAAAATAGCCAAGATATAGATGGAAGGTAAAAGAAAAGTTGAGAGTACCTTACCCTTATCATGAAGAAGTAAGCACTAGCAAAATAATGTTGATTGTTAAAATTTTTAACAAACATAGAGATTGAAACAATGTGCAACAGAAAAAAGTAAAAAATGCTAACAGGATCTTATAAAAAAAGGGCATACAATTAAGATTTGCTAATGATCATCCTCATGTATCATGTAATAACTGAGGCAGATCAGAATCTCTGTTAATAATTGTGCAAGTGTAAGCAAAAACTTAAAAGTCTCAAATGAACTTTAAATGTTAGGTTTAAGGGCAAAAGTGACATACATTGCAAAGCCTCAACTCTAATATATATTAATTCTCAATTGTACATGATGTATAAAACCAAAGAATGGTGAATTCTATGCTAAAAATTTATTTTTATACAAATGAGAACAGAAAAAAAATAACAATATATCACAGAGAAGCAAAAACATGTATTGAAAGAATATAATACCCATAACACACTTGATTATGAAGTTAAATGTATTTGTATGCTATATAAATGATTTAAATTGATTTACTTTTAGATACAATAACTGAAAGCAAAAAAAAAAAAAGTGATTTAATACTAAAAGTTCATTTTCAAGCAAAGGAAACTGAAAAAATTAGGGAAAAAGTTCCATTGTCTGGACATGGTTACATTATCTACCTTGATGACAGAAAATATACCCATAGGATTTAATATTTATACCATACTTTTATGAAAAAATATGAATATATCCGTATGTTATGAAATTAATACATTGCAATGATATATGACTTGAAAAAGCAAAATATTTTGAATTTTGTCTTTTTATTTCCTAACATAGTTACATTAGCCACTTCAACTTAGCAAAAACGTGTGCTTAGAATTTAGTTTTTTTCTTCTCTTCTATGAAAAATTGAATTGTTAAAAATTATGTTAGTTTATCTATTCTTAATTCGTGACTATGTAATGTAAAAACATACTCCATTATCATCAAAAATGTTAGAAAAACAATCTCAGTGAATTGTTTCATATCCAATCACTTTTATGTTAGTCGACAATTTCTGAAACAATAAATAAAAAAGATAAAACTGTTATATCAGTGTGCAATCAATTAAATGTAAATAATGATTTTAAAATACTTTTTAAAATCAATATTCACTATCTGTAATAAATTATGCTAATTATCATCATCATCATTCTCAACCATTATCAATATACTAAAGGATAAAAGTCTTTCCATGTTCAATCCATTTTTTGTGATTTCTAGTCTCTCTTTTCCATATCATCCCACTATACTTCTTTATTTCATCCATCCATCTCACATGTGGTCTCTTTCTAAATCATTTACAATCTCTTGGAATCCAATTTAAGATTTCAATTGTCCATCTATTAGCATCTCATCTAGAAATTTGTCCAGTAATTCCACTTCAGTCTTTTAATTCCCTCAATAATGTCAGTAACACCTATTTATTCTATCATGCATATATTTTGTTTTTGATGTTTTCCTGTTACTTCTAACATATATCTTTCCATACTTCATTGAGTAGTCTGAAGTCTTGATATTGTTCTTCTGTTAACTGTCTGAGTCTCAGATCCATAAGTAAGAACTGGTAACCCACATTTATTAAAAACATTTCTTTTTAAACACATAGGCATATTTCCTTTTAATATTAAATTATTTTTACCAAAAGCACCCCAACCTAGTTTAATTCTATGAATAATTTCATCTATTATGTTTCCACCTATAGTATTAATCTGACCAAGGTATTTGTAGTTGTTAACTTCTTCTAAATCATCATTATCAATCTTTATTTTCTTATTTTGAGAAAAGTCATTGAACATTAATATTTATCTTTAATCCTATTTTCTTACTTTCATCTGATAACTCTTGCAACATTTCCTGAAGCTCTAAAACATTATTTGCAAAAACAACTACATCTTCTACAAAATTTAGATGACTTAAATAATTTCCATTTACTTTTATTTCTTAGCTTCATAATTTAATCCACAAAATACTTCTTTCAAAACTGCTGTAAAAAGTTTTCAAGATATGGAATCATCTTTGTTATTGTTTTTCTGTTTTTCAAATTTCTTAATTGATTTTATTTATTCATTATTTGCCACATTAAATCTCTTTTCAAAGCTGCCTGAACATTCTCTTTTTACTTAAATAACCTAAGAAGTTTACATAAAAAGAATAATTTTAAAAATACTTTTAAAATTGTTTAGGCATATTTAAATAAGTATAAAAACTATAACTTAAAAAAAAAGACCTTTTTAAAATCTTGTCTTTACAAAATTCTTTTTACTAGTGTTTTTTAAATACACATTGTAATGGATATTAACTATGTAATGGATACATGGATAAGGCTATATTGATGTCACCCTGAGAAAAAGTGCTATTACAAAACATGGAAAATCTGAGGCATTGGAAATGAAAATGTGTTAAACAAGAATATGTACTTGCTCCAACATTGTTTTCAGTTTTTGGTCTTTGAAATTGTTTATAGGCAGCTTAATCAAACAAGGATCAAGATATAATACAGATTTGATGGGGAATTTTTAATTTGAATTGTTTAAAAGAAAATAAGAATTTTATCTTCTTGAATTGTGGGTTTGCATTATACTGATGACTATTCTATTTTTGCCACTTCCAAAAATAATTTACAGAATAAGATGTGATATGTTGGACTATTTCCATCATTTATGAGTGAATGTTGAATGTATAGAATATTTTAAACTTTATTTAATCTTTCCAAATACAAACAACTTGTTAGTAATAATACATAAATAGACAATACAGGTTAGTAATTACACAATGTTTCGAGTAGTCATTCTTCTCCAGGTGTTGCTGGCCTATATGCACAGTGACAATATTCGCTTAGAAGTTGAACTCACACCTTTAGATTCTTGAATATCAAATTTAAGGCCAAATGCTCTACCAACTGAGCTATGAACTCGCATCTTTAGATTCTTGAATATTGAATTTAAGGCAAATACTCTACCAACTGAGCTATTCTGTCAGAATAGCTCAGTTGGTAGAGCATTTGCCTTCAATTCGATATTCAAGAATCTAAAGGTGTGAGTTCAACTTCTAAGCTAATATTGTCACTATGCATATAGGCCAGCAACACCTGAAGAAGAGTGGAGAATAATATTACTCAGAACATTGTATAATTACTAACCTGTATGGTCTATTTGGGTCTTATTACTAACAAGTTGCTTGTATTTGGAAAGTTTAAATAAAGTTTAAAATTGTCTATACATTCAACATTCACTCATAAATGATGGAAATAGTCCAACATATCACATTTTATAATATACCATCATTACAAACCTTCAGACAAATTTACAGAATACTCTTAATGTTTTGAATGCAATGTATAAAAATCTGTTTATTGATTAATGTTCAAGAAATTCAAGTTCTTTGTCAGCTAATAATGGAAGAAAAATCATCATCAGCTTTCAGTTTTGACAGTTAACAATTTAAGAATGGAAATAAGTTTAAATACCTTGGTAGTTATATAAGTAGAAAGATGGAGTTATATTTTGAGTTCCAACATAGACTCCAATGTGTTGCTGCTACTTTTAACAAGTTAAAAGATTATTTTATCTTAGGAAAATAACTACTGCAACTAGTTTAGCCATATATAAAGCTGTTGTTTTAACTAATTTATTATATGGATGTGAAACTTGGACACTATTAATGCAATATAAAGGCATTAGACAAATTTCATTTAAGAATGCTGTATAAAATTTTAAAAATACAATGAACCAATCAATACGTTTTTCAGCTTGCTGGATGTGATTGTCCATTATTGTAAAATCACACCTTCATTGGATTGGACATGTAAAATGAATGACAAATGGAAGACTTCCTAAACGAATATTTTATGGTGAACTTGAATATGGGTTTCGTAGGAAGGATAGACCCCATATACATTATAAGATTTATCTCAAAGACATTCTAAAGAAGTGCAATGCCAGGTGTTTCCATTGGAAATATTTGACAGAGAATAGAATACCATTGGAAAGCTATAATTAGACATGATGCTGAAGTATTTCAGAAAGGAAGAGCTTTCTGCTGAGGAAACTAAAAGACAGCATTATAAAATATCAAGTAAACAAAAATGGACCAGCATGTATTATATGTGGACATATTTGTGATTCATAGATTGGTTTGTATAGAAAGCACAAATTCTTTTTTAGAGTAGCTTTTCTCCTCTTATTATTTTTTTTTTTTGAGTTGAAATGGCCATATTTTTATTATTATTAACACTGTTAAAGGGCATTGTATTGGCATCACCTTCAGAATGAAGGGCTATCTTGTAGACTTTATACTAATCTTTATATATTTTTTATTAACTCTTATTATTTTTAGTTTCTAACTAGTGTTAAAACTAGGCATTAAAAATATGTACATACATATTAAATAATCTTAACCTTTTCATTGTTAATTCTGGATGCTAACTAAAGTGATGTTGCTTGAACTGATGTTATCTTTAGTAATAATTACTTGTTCAGTCCAGTTTTACCATTTAACGCTTTACATTTTTTCATTTTATTTTTATTTCTGTACATGGTTGACAAGTGTAATCAAGACAACGACACAATTCTGAATTTAGTCAAACCTACTATAAATAGTGCAATGAGAACTTCTCACATTATGCTTATCTAGAAGAAAAATAAGTTTTAATTTAATTTATTTTTACATTTGAAATATATTTTCATTTATTTCAATATTTTTTTTGTAATAAAAATAAAATATATTTAATTTTTATATATAGAAATGTTTTTTTAAGGATTAAAATAACATATGTAGTCAATATTAATTGGAGACTCAGATTTAAGGTTTTTAAATTTCTTAATTCAAATTAAAAGTCTAATACATTTTAAAATTATTTAAATTTTTTAAAAATACATTTACTAACTTTTAAAATATTAATGATTTTGACAGGTTATCTATTTCTTCTAGGCACTATATAGCTGGAAAGTAATGGACCGATGCACATTTGGTGGCTCTTAAATGGTCATCTTTGAAAAAGCTATTATCATAAATGTGACTTATCATCATTGTAATACTGAAAAGTGGCTTCCACATTAATAGCTTACTTCCTTATTTCTGTAGACTGAAGAGTAAGGTTTTTTTCTTATTGATGTAGTCAAGGTTTACTGTTAAAACCAAACAAAGAACATTGCTGATATTTTTTTACATGGCCACTTTTACTAACTGCAGCAAATACTAGATGATTGATTGCTAAAACTATGTTTTGATGTGGTCCTTTTTTATGTCTGCAGTCTGACATTTGATAAAATATCTTCTTTGAACTGCTTTTTATAGTATTTTTATATTGCAGCCACCTTTGGACGAAAAACATGTTTCCAAGATTCAGAATTAAACTGTTCATCTTTGCAAGACAGTTTTCAAATCACTAATCGTTTTATCTGCTTTTTGAATCCTTAATTATTTATGGAGTTCATGAAAAATAGATTGTTTTTCAAATATTTAATTTTGCACAATTTAAAAATTAACAAAAATTAAATTTTATACAATTAATCATTAATTCTTATTTTAACCCCTAGTTAAATATCTTTAATTATATATTCCATTACAAAATAAGGCTGTGTATATTTGTGAATACCATTTAATAAAAGGTTGAATTTTAATTTCACAGTCTTTATGAACATACACTGTAAAATTTGCTTTACCGGTATTAGATGTGAAAATTATTTTAATTTTCGGCCATGAATAATTCCAAAAGTTGCTAACACCATTTTTTTTTTGACAGATTCAAAGGGTTCTAAATCTAAATTATAAAAATAACCGACAATAGAAATTACCCAATGCTGTATATTTATCTCTAACACATATATATTTGAGGATATATATCTTCATATGTCATAAATGGATATTTATGCATTTTATCTACATATTGTTTGATGTTTTGTAACTGTGATGCCATATCAGAATTATTAAATTTTTTATGCTTTTTTTTTAAAGTTAAATCTCTGCTTACTCTTGTACTATTTTTTTTTTTTTTTTGGCATTATATTAGCATTATGACCTGATTCATGTATTATTTACTCTCTATATTCCATTCTTGCTGATGTTTTTCCTTTTTTTGTATATGTATAGTTCTTTATTAAATTCCTATATAAGCTTTTGGTAGTTTGTTTTATTTCTGTAACACATAAATATATTAAGTTTCTAAGCAGTTCTTTTTCTACTTGAGAAATTCAGGAATCTATCTTGAAGGGACATGTGATGACTAGCTAAATTTATTTATCAAATTAAATTTAAGGAATAAGATTAGAGTTTGGTCTTAAAGCAAGTCCTAAACTTTTTGTAATAATATTATTGAACAGTATTAGTTGTTTTATTGTTGGAATTTTATCATGGGAAATATAAAACAAAAGACCCAACAATCATTTTTAACATTTTTTTTTTCAAGGAAAATTCACTGTAATTGTTAACATACAGTATTTTTAATATACTTCACTAAATGTGGTTATCAATTTTTTTAAAATAAGAGTATTGCTTAAATTTATAACACACATATCACAAATAGCAGTAATTTAGCAGATATATTTAGAAAAATATTAGAAATTCAAAGAGGAAAAAATAGTAATATAATATCATACATAAAGTTATTGGTAAATAAATAATATCTTTTATTATACATACATTCTATTCATGTACGGGGTGCATTTATTAACTGCATATTCATGAATTTTGTTTAAAAACTTCTATTTATAGTTATTTATTAAATTTAACTAAGCAAAAATTGATTGTTTGTTTATTATATGCTTGTTACTACTATACATGCATATCATAAACAATAAGAAAGATCATCTAATTATTTTTTTATGACTGTATTTATATATATATAGGATACTGTGCACATACAACTTTTTTTTATTTAACAAATCTATTAGCTTATGACAAAATTATTATAAAAGGTGATTAAACTATTATTAAATAAAGTACTGTTCACATCATAATATTTTATTGCTTAGATACTAAATCTGATTTAATAGCACAGGCATTTGTACTTTTAAAAAATATTTCATTCAATTTACATTTCCATACAATGGTTTACTTTAATTTAAAAATTGTAATAGTTTAGATAACTTCACAAGTGATCACAAAAAAGTAGAGTATTGCAGTTATCAGAAATTTAATAATGCTTTAAGTATAATAGAGAAATGAAGAAAAATCAAATAATTGAGTACCTTATATGTGGGAGGAAATGGTTTACTGAAAATGATTCATTAAGGTATTTTTAGAGATGGATATGTGTGTAAGATTTATGAATCATTAATTTTTTACTTAATACTTTTTCAAAGCATAAAATACTGAAGTCATGGATAAATTTTTGGATATGGAGGTACTACTGAATAGAACTCATTGGTTTCATTGTCTTGTTAAGTGCTTTAGTTATATATTATTAAACCAACCTGTTAATGAGAAGATGATAGTAATAAAGCTGTAGAATTTAATTAAGAATTTTATATTAGAAATAATTATTAGAAGCAAAATGTTATTTAATAGGGTATATATATATAGTAAAGTGGAAATGTTCTATAACATTTAATATTATAGAAAAGCTTATCATGAATTCTCTATCCAAAGATTTTATATGCACCTTACTACATCACTGTGGAATTTTTGTATTTTTCTCTTTTCCATTTTAAGTTATTATAAATAATTTCTTTATAATCACTGTATATTTATTTACAACTTTTTTTTTTATACTCTGAGGATAATTTTTTTCCAAAATATGATTATATAGTTAAATATATACATTATAAATAAATGAATAAACCTTTTTTGTATTTCTTTACAAAAACTTCATTTTCCATAAAAGTGAAAGAAAAGAATATTAAAAAAAAAAAAGAGTTGCAACTGGTCTAGAGTGACTTGTACAATTTGTCTTTGGGCAGATGATTGTCAATAATGACAGAAATTGTAGACATTTCAAAATAATAAAACATAGTCTTTAATATAGGGTATATGAGCACAGACTTTCACACCACCCACCTCTCTCCACTCTATCTAATAACACTGATACACCTAAACACATATATGCTGAAAAGATAAATAATCATCAATATACGTATTTCATGCTAAACCAGCAATCATCAGTTGGTCCAGACTATCATCTTTACACACATATATAGTATAAGTGCTCAGATATATATTAAGATAGACTATCCTCATAGTTTAATGGACAGGCTTCAATCCACTACACACTCCAACTCTTCAACCGTCCATCCAATTGAAAATCTGATGATGGAATGCACAAAGGCCACCCTGAGGCCGAGATTATTGTCACACCCATGTTGACCTAAGGTCAATCTGAACCCCACATGTACAGGACATAATCCATTTAATACATATGCAAGGATGGGCAGACATCTCAGTTATTTCAGTTAAAACATAGTCTTTATAAATGCATATTAACGTTTTTGCAGAACATATTCATTAGGAAAGACAATCTGTAAATTGTAAACTGATCATTGTACTACTAATAATTTATCATTCCTTGTTATTCCCTTAAAAGAATTTATTTTAATTAAAATTGAAATGGAAGTAACTGCAATTCCCTATGCATCATGTATGAACTAATGTCAGATGTACCTGAATTATGAAAAGAATATAATGATACCATATATTCTTTTAACTTTGTAGAGATTTAATCATAGTTTATTGACATTATAAATTAGAGAGTAAAATCTGTGCATTAGTTTGATTTATGTAAATTATAAATGATCTGAAATCATTATTTAACTATTCAGAGGATCACATTGGGGTTGCAGTTACTTCTGTTTAATTTCATATTGTTTATCTGGGATTATTTATAGTTACTAAAATAATTAAAGTAATCAGGCTAAGCTTGCAAAAGCATGTATGTATGTGAAGTTCTCTGCCCAAGAATACGTAGAGCAATTAGGCATTAGAGTACCATATGTAGCCAAGTGATAATACTTAATCATTATCCTTAGTAATTTACTATTGCTTACCAATTTATCAATTTTAATGCTGCATCATAAATTTTAATGAGCCCTTACATTATTAAAATGTATAAACTTTTATATTATTAAGATGAAGAAATATATATTTTATTGAATACAATCAGATTCATAGAACTAACAATATCAGAATTTATTTAATAATTGTTAAATTATATAAAATTAATAATTTTGATAGTATAATAAGAATTGTATAATTTACAAATATATATAAAAAAGCTGTTTGTAAATTTTTTATCATCATATATTTTTTACTCATATTCAAGTTCTGCTTTTTGTAGTTTCAGATAATCTGCATTTTTGTATGTGTGTATTCATTTTTTTAGGACTGAAGTTTTATTATGGACTCAACATTTGTAGGTATATCCCCCCCCCCCATTCATTATTGACAGAGTCTGCTTCATATTGCTATCATGGTTATTTTATTTTATAGTTCTTATATCAGTACTCATCTAATTAACTTAAATGATATTATGACATTTGTCTTTCAGTTGAAAATAACTAGATATCTATTTAGCAACCATCATTGGTTTACTAGTTGGGGTGATTATCTGAAAAAAATCCTAAACTTTCTTGGAAAATCCTCACTTATCTGAAAAAAATTTTAAGCTCCATTTCACATGGCTCTTAATATTTTCTTTAATTTAAGATAAATACAAGGTCTTATAAAATTTTTATTTCATTCTATCTTTTTTTTCTATTACATTCTTAATTAACAAATATTTCAATATATATAATTCTCATTTCAGATAGCCAATTTTTAAACTTTAAATAATATATGGTATAGTATTATTTCTATATGCATACTTCATACTTGCGTTTTTTTTTTTAAATCAAAAACTTAATAATTTTTTTGATTTTTTAGTTTTATTTATTATGTTTTATTTATTTGTTAAAACTCTAAATGATGACATTGTTATTTGGAATCAGAATCCACACAAGAAAAAGCCTTGGCTCTTTATAATGTGTGCACAAAAGTATGTATTATTCAGGTTGATGATTGCATTTCATTTATCACAAATTTTTATCATTATCCTAGTTTAAATGCTTTTTTGATTAGTTATTAATATCTGGTCTAGATATCTTTGGTTTAATATTGAATGTCTCTTCAAGTTAGATTGATTTTTACTTTCACTTGACATCCATGAATGTGTAAGAAGTTCTTCCAATATTGTTCAATCCAAAGATTTCAATGATTAATTCTTTTATTTTGGAAGATATACAATTTCTATTAAAATTAAGTTTTGTTTTTATAATTTGTTTATTCATATTAAGTGGAATGTCACCACAGATTATATCATATAGAAGAATACTGAACAACCACACAGTCACAAAAATCTGCAATGATAACAAGCATGACCTATCCAGTCTGATGGGTTATTTGTCCTCATATCACCAAAATCTGTATACACAAAATCTTTCTTTTAGATACTAGATCCAAAGTCAATTTTAATTTTCCACTTTTTAAATCTACAAAAATATTCTCAGCTTTTGAATCTTGATGAATGGGTCACTCACAGTTTCTTCCGTTTGGTGAGAAAAAGAATAATTAGCAATTTCTCAACATAGTCTTTCTTAGTATTGAAGCTAAACAAATCTTTTGGTATATTTGGGTCTTTTCATAATAATAAAAAAATTATCAGGATCTTCGATGTAATTCAATATTTTTATAACTCCATTGGAATTATTCATTTTGTTAAGTAAATATATTTCCGATGGTACTCTGGATACATTAAACTAGCTCATTTTATGATTATATTTTTAGCAATATGTTTAGTATCTACTAAGAGATTATCTTTTCTGTAGACATTACTAAATCCTCCATTATCAAGAATAACACTGACTTTATATATATATTTTCAAAAGTTGTTTTTTTTTTAACTTACGTTTTTTTCTCTAAACATTGGAACTTGAAAAAAATACATTAAAATTAATTTTATTTTCAAATAGGATCCAGATACGAATAAAGATATTCATAGTGTTGTGCTATCAAATTTTTTTTGTCATAATTTTTAATAATTTGTCTTTTTTCATTTAGTCTTTTTATCATTTCCATAATTCTAACTTTGTTTTTCTAACTTGTGTTTTGCATTTTCTTCCCTATCAATATTTGATAATTTTGTAAATATATTTTCCCCCCAAATATTATTAAAAAATGTTTTAAACTAATAAAAATTCCATGTATGATTACAATGATTTGACTAGATTATTTATTAAATATTTTCCATATTATATGTTTTTATAACGTAAAACTTTGAGCCTATTGATTTTGAATAAAAGTATTGTTTCAGTATTTTTAATGTGTTCTTATTTATATATACGTATTATTAAGCATTAAATGTATTAATCTCTTTTTTATAATCTGTTTGTTAAGAGTAGCTGATTTTTCCAGCTTGCAATTAATTAATAATAACATTTTTATTTAAAAAAAAAAACAAAAACATCACCTATTTTCAATCATTTCCATAATCATGTCTTCAAATTTTCTTATTTTATTCATCAATCTCACATGTGGTCTTTTACTAAGTTTTTATGATATCTTGAGTTCTAGTTTAAAATTTTAACTATCCATATATTATCATCGTTTCTAGCAATATATTCAGCTTAGCTCCATTTCAGTTTTTTAATTTATTTCCTAAGCATTTCACTTTTGACTCCTTATTACTCTCATAATATATCTCTTCATTCTTTGTTGAATGGTGTGAAGTTTGCCACTTCTCTTTTTGGTAAATTTCCAAGTTTCATATCTATAAGTAGAAACTGGTGAAACATATACATTTAAAAATCTTCCTTTTCAAACATATAGGTAGGCATATTTTTCTACTGAAAACACTCCCTCTTATATTTTATTCTATGATTAATCTCATTTTTTATGTTTCCATTTATATTACAAATTTGACCAAAGTATTTGTAATTGTTAACTATTTTTAATTCATGGTTATCAATCTTTATTTTCTTTTTCTGAGAAAATCCATTAAATGTTATTTTAGTATTTTTTGGTATTTATTTTTAATCCTATTTTCTTTGTTTCATCTGATAGCTCTTGCAATATTTCCTGGAGTTCTGAAGCATTATTTACAAAAACAATCACATCATCTATAAAATTTAATAAATAACTTAAATAATCTTCATATATTTTTATTCTTTTAGCATTTCATTTTAATCCACAAAATAGTTTTGATAAAATTGCTATCTACAACTCACCAAATCGCTCTACGCACCTCTTCCCCTCTAAAACGATATTAATAACTAAAAAGGCATTCTATCCCCAAACCAGAAATCACAAATTGTTTACACAGTCACATGTCCTCAAATCAACTGTCACAGCATATATTATGGAGAATTGAAAGCCAACTTGTTTACCCAATGAGCACAACATCAGTACATTTTTTTATGAGCACCAGTTCATTTCTGGCCATGTCTTCAAGCCTATATCTGCCACTATCATATGCCTAGAGTGCAGTGATGCCAAGTGTAAACTGAAAGAGGCCTGGCACATTGTGAGAGACAAAATGCTATTAACAAGAAAGGCTTCTGATTCCCTTCTTTAAAAAATGGCCTACTTAAGTAAATAATTAGCTATTCAATTATACTGATCACCCATTCATGTTTCTCTAATAAAGTTGGCAATCTTTCTCCCCTCTCTGTCAGATACCATAACTATGACTAATATAACTTAGTTGCAAGTGCACTAGGCAAAAATTACAGACTTTATTCAAATGTAAGTGCATCTTGTTTACATTTTTGCATATAGTTATTTTCCATATTACATTTCCTTGAGATATTGCCTACCAAAATGTTATAATAAGTTTTGAAAACTGTCATATACACTGATCAATGTTAATCTTTATAAAGTTATTATGTAATCTAATCAATTGCTGTTGCATTTTGATAAATATTTTTCAGAATGGGACAACATCTTAGGTTTATATCTTGATGGTTCAAAGCTCTTTTCACTGTGGAAATGTTTGTAGAATCAAATGTTTTTCATAATCTATAAATCCAAAGCATAAAGGCACTTTATATTAATTGGTTCTCTCTATAGTTTCTTTCAATACTTGGATATGATTTGCTGTGCTAAAACCCCTTTTAAATCTAACCTGTCATTTGATTGATTTGAATTGAAAGTTTATCTTGAGAAAGGTTTTGTGTAGAACTGATAGAGGACTAATAGGTCGCAATTTCCAATTTTTAAAAATCTTTTTTAAAGATCAATCTTATGACTGCTTTCTTTTAGTCATCTGATACATCTTTATCATTTAGACATTTAGTATATAGTTTTGATAATTTTTCTATTTCTTCAGCTGCTTTCTTTAAAATATCACTAATAATATTCCTAGAGTTTTTTATCTTCTTCGTAGATTTAATTGCTTATCACGTCTTCATTTAAAATACTTGGCAATTTAAAATACATTGTAATTGTAATGATGACTATTAGATTTTTTTTCATGAAATTATTTCATTTTTTAAAAATGTTTTATCTTTTCCTTTTATTACTAAAATAACTTTCCCCTCAGTACTACGATGTTTTTTATTTTTGAAACTTTTATTTTCTTTTATAACTTTTCTTGTCAATTCACAATTATATTTTCTTATATCATTATTAATTTTTTTTATATCATTTTATTAGAACTTCAGATATTCAATTCTTCTGAATGGATCCTTTTTAAATATTTTCTTATTTGCTCCTTTCTTCATATATTGTCTAGTGCCAGTTGAAAATTTACTGATAAATTGTTACTTTTTTATACCAGCTATCTTTAGTGAAGTTCTTAGTAGGGTATCAGTATTTTATTATTGATCTCAATTATTAAGTCTGAACCATCTCAAAGTCTGTCAAAATTTTAAAACAATGAGCAAATTTTAATTTAAATAATTGGAGTATTTGTGAAGATTAGCAATGTCAATTTTTAGTTTTGCATTAATAAATGTCTTACTTCTCATTAATTGATGATCACTTTTTGTATTGAATCTATTAAGAATATTGCAATCTTGAAATACATATTTTCTGTTAGACAAAATATAATCCAATTATTTTATACTTTCACTTATATATTCCCATGTACATTTATATTTAGCATTTTTCTCAAAGAAATAATTTATAATATACAATTTTTATTCTTCTACATAATCCCATAATCTGTATCCTCTTTCATTTTTGTCAGCATAACCAAATTCATCCACAATGCTTTTCATTTTTGAATGGTTTTCAGCTTCTACTATTAAAATCTCCTATGACAATTTTAAAATTTTGGCATAATGAAAAGTATTTGGATATTCATATAAAAATCATCTACTTCTCGATGGAGAACTTATTGGTGTTTAAATCTCAATTCTTTATGTGTGATATCTTCCATTAAATTGAATAACTAATCTTGCTTTATCAACCTGCACAATGTTAAGTCTTGCATTTTGTTTTATAATGAATTTCACTTTACTTGTGCTTCCAATATTTGTCTCTTTATACAGTATATGCTCACTTTTCAAATCAATTGTTTATTTCATCTTTTTTTTAAACTTTATAAAGTCCAATATTGTCCAATTTAATATTAGACTGTTTTTTTCAAAAGTTCACCTATGTGATCTTTAATTGAAGATAGTTAAACAAAATATCATCATAACCTGACTACAATCAGATTTTTAGCACTCTCCATTTTTGGTTGCTATTTATAAATCTTATTAAACAATTCAAAACAAAACAACACTCTCCATATATTAGTGCCATCTTGTGCTAACAAGAGCAATCAATGGATGCCAGAAGGCTTGTGCATAAAATCCCTATCTAGTGCCTACTCATCCAATATCCCCAGACTAGTTTCTGGCTTGTAGTCTTTGTCAGTGAGGAGCCTTGGATCTGAGAGCACTGCACCTAGATATTAGGATCTAATGCAACCCTCCAGCACCCACCTTTTAACTCTATTTAACTACAAAACTATGAGAATGAAATTGAAAACACTATTAATATTTTCAATCCAAGCTCAGTAGATAGTGATGAGATAGTGATCATGTGATGTTTAGTGGTTATTTATAAATCTCCTGGGAATAAGAACCATAATCTAATTTTGTCTGCTATGATTATAATTGCAAAAAAAAAAAAAAAGATAAGAGAGATTATTCACACATACATTCTTACTGGTTTTTTAAAAAATCCAACTGATATTTCAGTAAGAAGTATCAAGCAACTTAATTTCAACACTGTAAGCATACTAATAAGTAGCCTATCAGTATATTTTACCACAAGAATAATGCGATAGAAATTGTAGCTGCAATGACAAGTGCATAAGAAATAAACATTGAGAGTTTGCTCTCTCTCAAAAAAAACAACAAAAAACAGCAGGTAACCTTTAAGGTCTCAAAGAGAAATCAGAAGACTTCCTTTCAGTTAATATCAAATTACTCTGGGCAGCTTAAAATGTAAACATTAAATAAAATTAATATGCATTAAATGACATTAAAACCAGATTTCTATGATATTGAAGTTTTATAGATCTTTCAGTGTATAAACACATATCCTAAAAAGTTTCATCACTTTAATTTTATTTATTTATAAAGTTTTTTTTTTTTTTAAATTAAAAATTATTGCAATCATTATTTAATATTTATGTTCTTATTTCCATTTCCCCATAATCATTTGCCCAATTACTTACATTATTAAAAAACTTTAATGTGATCAATTTTTATTTTATGCATATTATGAAAGGATATTTTCATTTTCTTCTATTTTTAGATTAAAATTTTATTAAATTAATTTTACAGAACTTAATTTTTTTATTATTCTTCCCCCCAACTTCATTCTCTAATATCTATATTTTACCAATATTTGAGGAGTAGCTTCTAAATTTTTTTGGAATCATATTTTTCAAATAAGTGGAGGACTGGAGAAAATGAATTTTCTCTAAAATGCCCCACCCCTAAGTTTATTGCCTTAAAAAAATCTTATATTAGAAAACAAAAATTAAAAATTGTAGTTGATGGATTTACTGATTAAATGTAGAATTTCAATCTCAGTGAAGTTTGTCACCATAGGGTTACAAATTAAAACTAAGAATTTTATTATCATTGCAGATCTTTATCATTATTTTTTTTAAGATTAGAGTATTTATAAAAACATATTTTCATGAGTTTAATGCTATACACCTAGTGGGAGTATATTGGAACACAACAAAAATTGGCACAGATAACCGTCTGCAGGGGAAAGCGTATAGGTCATAACATTATGCAAAAGAAAAGTAAAGCAATTGAATGGCTTTATTAATAATTTTTATTAGTCATTCATTAGACTAGAAATTTTTCACAATTAATATTTCTGTAATGTAATTTTTACTACACCACTCTTATGCAAAGTAGCGACTGGTATATATCCACTTTTAATACCTTGTGGAGGGGTGTAATCATAAATGTATGACCAAAGACAATGTGAAAAAGATCTATGATCACTAGGATATATATTTTATGCTGAACCAGCATTCATCAGTTGACCCAGACCACAATCTCTTACACACATATCATTGTTCAATATATATGGATAGCCAATTCCTACAGTTTAATTGATAAGTATTAAACTTATTGTCCTTATAACTTTGATACAAATCATTTGATGAAATTATATTAATAATTTTTATTAGTCAATCCTCTTAATGAGTTAATACATCACTTTCACACAAGGTTGGAACAGGTTTCTATCCATTTTTAATATATTGTGAATGAGTGTAATCATTAACCTATGACCAAAGACATTTTGAAAAGATTGATGATCTTCCAAGATGCACATTTCATGCTGAACTAGCACTCATCAATTGGTCCAAACCACAATTTCTTACTTATTTTTATCATTGTTGACTACATATATAGATAAAAAAAAATTATTACAATTTAATTGATGTGTCAGACATGCTGCCAATATAACTTTGACACAAATCACTTAATGAAAATATATTAATAATTTGTATAAGTCATTCATTAGACTAGAAATTATCCAATAATGAACAATATTTTTGTAGTGCAATTTTTATTCACTACTCTCATGCAAGGTAGGGAATGGTTTCTACCCACTTAACACTTTGTGGAGGGATGTAATCATAAACATATGACCAAAGACAATTGCACATTTCATGCTGAACCAGCTACTCATCAGTTGGACAGACCACTTCTTACATATATCCTTATTACTGTTCTGTATATATAGAAAGCTAATTATTACAATTTAATTGATGTGTTAAACTTACTGCCCTCATAACTTTGGCACATATATTATTTGATGAAAGTATATTATTCACACTACACCATTCTCATGCAGAGTAGGAACTGGTTTCTATCAGCTTTTAACACCTTGTGGAGGAGTGTAATCATAAACATATGACTAAAGATATGTGAAAATGATCTGTGATTCCCAAGATGCATATTTTGCGCTGAACCAGTCTTCATCAGATGGGCCAGACCATAATCTCTTACACAGTTTTATTATTATTCTGAATATATAGACAGCCAATTACTGTGGTTTAATTAATTTGTCAAACTCACTGCTCTCATAACTTTGATACAAATCACTTGATGAAACTATATGAATAATATTTCTGTAGTGTAATTTTTATTATACCATTATTATACAATCTTGGGAATTATAGATCTTTTTCACATGTCTTTGGTTATATGTTTATGATTATATTCCTCCACAAAGTGTTAAAAGTAGATAGAAAACAGTCTCTACCTTGTGTGAGAATGGGGCAGTGAAAATTACACTACAGACATTTATTCATTAAGTGGATAATCTCTAGTCTAGTGCTAATAAAAGTTATTAATATACTTTCATCAGGTGATTTGTGTCAAAGTTATGAGGCAGCAAGTTTGACACATCAATTAAATGGTAGTAATTGTCTATATATACTGAACAATGATAAAGATATGTGTGAGAGATTGTGGTCTGATCCAACTAATGATTGCTGGTTTAGCATGAACATCTTAGGGATCATAAATCTTTTTCATACGTCTTTTGCCGTATGTTTATGATTATACCACTTCCCAAAGTGTTAAAAATGGATAGAAACCAGTCCTTACCTTTCATAAGAGTGGTGTAGTGAAAATTACTCAACAGAAATATTATTTATTAAGTGAATGGTTTTATTGTTTGGAAGTTCATAAGAAACTTAAGTTCTGGAAATGACAGAACTGAAATCGACCCAATAATTTTACCCTCTATGGTCTAATATTCTACTACTGCACTAAAATACACAGGACACTCTGCAAAAAATTAGGTCAGGTAAGTTAAAATCAGAAAAAAATGTCTCTATTACAAATAAATTTCACATAAGAAGCCCTTTGAATTGGTCTTTATACTTGAAAAAAAAATGAGAAGCTTTTCCTAATGAGAAGCATAACTAATAATGCCATTAAAATTGTCACCCTGTTGCAATCCAAAGGGCTTTGAAAAGTTTCTCCATATAACAATAATGAAAGGATTGAATAATTGTTTTAGTCTTCAGCCATCAAAGCAGAATCTCACTTCCATGTCAAGTTATAGCTGAAGTAGAGAGTTTGAAATATACTCAGGGATTAATGAGAACTAGATTAGGGACAAGATAAAAAAAATATTGACTAAAATTTCTATACTAATCAAAGATGTTAAGTGCTAGGTTGTCTTAATATTGTAGTTAGATAGTCTTCTGTCTTATCAGTGATTCCTTTAATACAAGAAGTCATAAATCTGATCTACCATTATAACCTATTGTGTGTATTATAGGTTCACTCATGCATTCTTTTGCTTGATGTTTATCCCAATGCTTACAACCATTGACAGATAACATTCCATCAAGAATTAAAAATTTAAACTCATTTTATTTCTATTATCAAAAACTTAAAGTCAGCTAAAACTGATTTATTGGTCAGTCTTGATGTCTCTTCTATGTTTACTATCATTCCTGTTGAAGCTTTATCTGTAATAGCTCAATACAATAATTTACTTATTTTTATTATTCCATTAGCTAAACATTGCCTTGAAATATATTTTTTATGTAGAACTTTGAAAAATATAAACAAATTAAAGGACTTTGTATGTACTCTCCACTGTCATTAGTAAATGTAGATCTCTTCATGAATAATTTTGAAAATAAAGTATTATATGCAGCTAGTAAGAGATATTCTATTTGGCAATGGCTCAGATAAGTGGATGATACATTTGATATATGGTCTCATGGTAGTGATGCCATGAATTCTTTTCTTGTTTTTCTTAAAGAATGGCATCCTAATACTAAGTTTATCATGGAAGTTGAAAAAAAAAATACAGTACTTTCTTTTCTATGTATTTTAATGGCTAGAAAATCTGATGACTTTTTATCAGTATCTGTATATAGAAAATCCACCTATACAAACAGATATTTTAATTTTAATTCTCATCATCATCCTGCTCATATATTTCCTATAGCAAAAAAATCTTTTGATGAGAGCATAGTTTGTCCGATAAAGATCATCTTGCTCAAGAAATAGAACTAAAAATATTCTACTTTCTAATGATTGTGATAAAAACATCATACATAAAGCATTACATAGCATTGATACTAAGAAGAAAAAAAAGAAAGATGATAACTAGCTATAGAATCATTTTACCTTATATTAAAGGAGTCACTGACAAGATTAGTAGAAGACTATTTAATTTCAATATAAAGACTGTTTTTTCTACTAGCAAAAATAATAGTGATCTTTTCCATAAACCTAAAGACCGAGTACTTTTGGAATATTAAGGTGTCTGATATTTCATGTTCACAGTGCTCAAGAAGTTATGTAGGTCAATCCAATATGTTAGAATTAGGAAGCATAAAAATGGCTTCAATCAAAACTAAATACATCAGATTTTACTTCACATTTATTAGAAATTTCTCACACACACCTGATTTTTATAATGGTAAAGTGCTTGCTAATTTGGAAAAGTAAAATTTGAGAGCCCCAAGAGAGTCTATTCAAATATTAAAAAGACTGGGTAGTTTAAATAAATCTGATGAAGCACAACATATTCTAGCCTTCTGGAGACACTTATTTTATAACTTTTTTCTAAAATCAACTTGAAATCAATTAATTGTAAAACTGAAGGAAAAAAAAAATTATTAATCCAACTATTCTGAATAATCAGCCATCAACTGTATATAAGAATAACTGTTCTTTATTTCATGCTCAATCTCATCATTACTCAAGACCTAACAGTTCTTCATTGACACCTTAACCATGACAATGATGAATGATATTACATCAAAATGTCAGAAATTTAAACAAAATGATACATGGTTTAATTCAAAAAAGACTTTATATATAAAATAAATTAGGTCATGTGACATCTGACTTGATTTTTTTTTGTAATAAAATAAATGTATATAAGTTGTGATAAGTTTACATATGTTTGTCCTGTAAAACACAGTGGAGCTTATGATATCTTCTATATTTTGTTCCAAACTTTCTAATGTATCATATATAGCAGATATAACACTTTTTTACATATATAATATATATAAATGAAGATTATGATAAAAAGATAATATATATAGTTATTAATAAAAAATTAACAGTACATCTAACATGTATATTAATTGTGTTTATTAGTTATTCACTTTTACTTAAAAACAACAGCAATAATAATCATTTATTTATTTAAATAATATATGAACAATACAAAATTAATATAACTCCCAACAAGGAAATATTTGTGTGAGGAGTCATATATAAATAGTGTGGCGATACAAACTTTTCGCTTTCTTTGTTTTCTCTTAATCACCCCAATTGAATAACGTGTACAAGGGTGCCATTAAGTGGACTGCCTAACACTAGACTGAGACTATTTTTTTCAGGTCGTAGTGTTTATTTATTTAGTTAGTAACACAATTGTTAAACATAAAGTAACTGATAACAGTTAAATACATTTTCTTCACCAATTCTCTAACCAGAATTTCTTCATTGAAAATCATTAAAATGAATTCAGATAAATATGCAAATTTTTTTTATTTAACAATAATCCTTAATACTTACTTATTCAGACACAATCTTTAAATTGGCTTTCTAGTTAGCTTTCTTCCCTATTCCTGCTATGTAACTATGCATTGAATAACCTTGATATGCTGTATCCACCCAGGTCCAAGATTACCATTGGAATCTCATCCAAATAGGATTACTAATAACAAGCGTATATGTTGGTGAGTGGCTGATTATTAACCTACACCCAAAATCTCTACCTTAACTTAAAATGTTATTTAATTTAACTAACGACAATCGCGTCTTTATGATCACATTATCACTTTATATTTCTCTTTAAATCTGCCTACTCCTCATCTGAATTAAGATTGGTTTGAATCCAAATCCCTTAGCATATAATACATACACCCATCATGAAGGTTACACAATGAACATTAATAAAGTGAAATGTTAATATGACAATCATTCTAGCATCAAAGATATAAATAATATATTTAAGTACACACCACACTCTATTGTTGAGAGGTTATATCTGGTGCTTTTTCATTTTAAATAGAGTCCCTAATTGAATCTTGTGCATTAAATGTAATAAAGTTTAATGGTTTTAAGACATTGTATATTTACCTGTTTTCTTTATTGCATTTCAAAGATGCATTGTCCATCTGATTCAAATGAAAATACGGCTATCAGAACACCTCAATCATTCCCTGGTGTAGCAATTGAGGTTTAAATTCATTTTTCCTTGTTGAGTTCTGGTGAGAATTTTGCTGGTTCTTTTCTTTTATCATATTATGGCCTGGCTAGCTCGTTGGCTTCTATCCTTCTGTGTACAATAAATTCCTAGAAGACAATTAGCAAAAACACTAGGAGGGGAATCCCCCAGGAGAGATTTCAAAGTCTTTAATTGGACAACATTTTAGCTTTCTTTTCTTTTCTTAACTGCCCTTCATGATTCTACTTCATCTAAATTAATTTCTTCCAAAAAAACAAAAACAAAAGGTGTTTTGTCCAATTTATAGTTTTTTCTTATTGATTTTTATCTCACTCCCCTTGCATTGTCAATTATTTTTCCATTTAATTTGGTTTCACACTTTCTGGCTATTTTTGGAAACTGCCGAAAGTTTTCATTCTTTTGATTCATACTTTGGCTCATGGATTTTAAAAATTTCATTTTTTTATCTTTTAATATGTACTGCATGATTGTGCAAAGATACAGTAGACTCCCTTTATAATTTCCTCTTTTTTGATTATCAATTTTTTTTTTTTATCTACATTAATCCCCAACAATAGAACTTGATTTACAAATCTTACTTCTTTTCTTTGTTTATCTTTTTGTTTGCTTTGTAATTAGTAATTAAAAATACATAAATATAAAAGAAACCGAGTACTTAAAGATGAAATATTTTGCCAGAACAATTATCAGATAAAAATAATAAATCAAACTTGAAAGCTTGATTCTTTAGAAAGATAAAATTTTATGAAAGTGATTATGTAAGCAAATATACACATACGTTTTATACTTTTTCAAATTTAATATATTTTAACCCTATACTGCTTATAAAATAATTGAAATCCCTGAAATTGTAAAATAATCTATTTACATATGAGATGGCAGAAAATACCATCTCAATACATACAAAATAATAAGAACAATACTAATTTATATTTAATTACAAAGTCACAATATAAACACTATCAAAATAACTACATAGAATATAACCAATATCACATTTTTTAAACATAGCAAATGATATGTGGTCAATATCTAATGAATAAGCAGTGACAAAAGAATTAAACAACCTATTACCATTGTAACTGAACTAACTGTCTATGATTACCACATTAAAAACAATTGAAAGCTTTTAGCTAATCGAGTGCTTATTTTAAAAATTTCTTGCACATAAAAGAAAACAATGATGAAATAATTATCTTATATTTATAAAGATTAACAATAGATAAAACACAGCTATTATCATTAGATATTCTGAGTTGAAACTGATTTAGTAAAACACATAATGATGACAAAGTGTAAGCAGTGCAGCCACCCCAAATAGAAATATTATAAGACACTACACTTTAATAACAAGACTCATAAATAATTAACAAAACAGATTTAGTCAAAAATTTAACTAAATAAAAAAATAAATAATTAATCTTATGTAATCTTGAACACAAACAAAATAATAGTGATTTACTATATTGTATCTATATTTTATTTTTTCCATTTGTCAAAGCATTGGCCAGGAAGCGAACCCGCAACAACTGTCTGCAAGCAACTGCTTGCTTGCAAGGCAGCTGCGCTGATCTCTTAGCTACCAACACTTGACTGTATCTACATATTTTTAAAAATAAAAATGTTCAGCAAAGTGTCAGATTAACTTTCTGAAGCTACTGATACATCAGAATGACCCAGTTTTATTACAATTAAACTCTTGTTTCGGATGATAGCCTTGTTTTCTTCAATATTTTTTTTAATTCTTTGGAAAGACAGGGAAAGTCTCATTATTGACAGACATGCTTTCCAGTTGTTTTGATATTTTAAAATCTGTACACTTTAGCATATATATATATTTGTTCCCTATTTGATATGAATAGTTTAGCATGCCCATTTTAGATTCTTGCCTAAATTCTTCATACAATCTTAAAGTTTTTTGCTATAGTATAATAATGTTTATGGGTATGTTTTACAGATTTATATCTTCCATTTATAAATTCATTGCCTTACCAAAATATCTTTTAATAAAGTTATAATTTCAGTTGCATAAAGAACAGTGACATGAATACTTTTTTTTTTTTTACGTTGAAGGTATAACCCACTTTAGAAAATGATTTTTTTTCTTTCATTGCTAAATAAGTACCTTTCATTTTAACACTTAAAGAAAGAGCTTGACAAATTTTCTTAGATCCAGTTTACACTTAAAAAACATTATATTAAAAAAAATCTACTACATCAAACTTTTTAAAGAAAAAAAAGCTAAGAAAAAAAATATCTGTGCTTCTAAATTACTTAACACAGACAAAACATAATTAGTAAATGAAATCACATAATTCTAAGATTATAATGTTTGTTGCTAGAATTAGAAGGGAGTCTTGCCATACAATAAATGAAACAAACTTGTAAAATTTATTAATGTATGAATTTTATTATTTTTTTGTTTATTGGCATTTTTTATTTAAAAAAATATTTAGATTAGATCCAGAAAACAGATTAGAAAATAATTAAGATTAATAGTTAATTAAGGTTTTTAGTAATTAAAGAAAGTGCATTTGAGTTTGAAAATAAGCTTAATTTCTTATTTCTCAAAGTTTCTATCTTGTGACTGGAGTGAGAGTATCCTTGCAGTTTTAACATCACTGTTTAACAGCACTTGTGAGAAGGGATGATTTGCTTTTATATAATTACAATCTAAGCTCTTAAAATAAATTAAACTATCAAACAACTTAAACTTGGATGACAATAAGAAATGCTTTATGGAAATGCCTCATGAGAACTCTAAATAATTTTTTTTTTTTAAAAAAGAACCATCCTTTAATTTTTAATTAGTTTTTATTTATCTTTTATTCTTGAATTTTGAATACAACACAAGATAATGGAGCAAGAAGAGCGCATAAAATATACGATTTCAATTCCAGTACATTTTGCCTCTACAATGTATTAAAGTGAAAGTAGGGGTTTTTATCGGGGTTGCAAAGTTTTATTATTTTATAAAGCGTTAGGGTCATATGAATTCTTATATGTATAATCATAACCTGTTTATTGTAATGTTTGAATTTGCTGTCTAATAAATCATTTATATATACAAATATTATACCTAAGTATGTATGTGTTACGCCAAAAAGTATACATGCATATTAGTTGTGAGTTTAATGCTCTATATTTAATGGAAAAATAAGTAGAACACTGCAATCCAATAATTGATTAAAATAAAATAAAAAACAGAAAGACGTAGATATATCGTTAAAATAATACATTTCTCTTTCTGATTAATTAATAAAAATATTAAAGTTAATTGAAGTAGAAACATTTCAAAAAATGAAATTTTAGATCTATTCACATTTTAAGTTAAAATTTAATTTCTGTTTAAAAAAATTTTTTTTTATATATATTTAAAAAAACTTTTATTTTTTAATTTATCGCTTATCTCATTCTCTTCTAATGAAACTACCCATTACAACATTTTTCATTTAAGTTTTCTACAGCTCATTGCTCTGCAAAATCTCATTCCTGATTCCAAAAATAGACGAGCTTAGCTTATCTGTACACAGATTTATTTAATCATATAAAGGTTTTGAAGAAAATTTAATTCATCAAATAAACGCCTATTATATAAAATTAACTTATAATGGAAGTGATTTTATATAAAAAATATTTGAAAGCGTATTAGCTATTAAAAAAAAAGGTTAATGAAATTTTAAAATATGTTAGATTTTCCGAAAGATTAATAATTTGTTTTTAAGTGAGTGTGAAAAAAAATACACCTACATATGTGATTTTAATACATTTAAAATATAGTTGCTATTAGTTTGTTAAAATGACCATATATATATATAGACAGACTAGATCTATTGTTTTGAATGAGACAGCCCGACTATTTATTTTTATATAAAAATTTCAGTTTTGTTACATCTTTTTGAAAGTGATAACATTTTTACTATCCGATTTTTTTTATTTATATATATTTTTTTTGGTAAAAAACCATGAATATGTGAAAAGTGATAGCAGGATAATAACTTACAAAAAGTATCTCTGTTGTCAATCAAGTTTTAAAAATAGGAATAGTTGTATCTATTCTTTTATCATATATAATAACACAGCAAAAGTACATCCACTTTTTCTTTTAAAATATATATGTTCTACAATAATATCAAAAAATTAAAAATCCTTCTTTTTCTTTTCAAAAACTTTATTTTTTTATCTCAATACTGAACATATATATATATTGTGCCCTTTTCTATAGGTCAGTAATAATTCATAACAGTCAATTACTAAAAAATTTTAAATTTAGAATATGTTCTTTTAATACATTAACTATATTAAGTCAATTATATCTTTAAAGTACAATTTGAAGCTAAAGAGAATACGTAGTATATAAAATCATTTAAAAATAGTTATATAAAGCTTAAAATATTGTTTCATATGGTTGTAAAAGCTGGCCATATTAAATAACACAGCTATAAATAATTAAAAGTATATTTAATAAATCCGATTTTAATAGTTTAAAACTTATAGTTAATAAATGCTATGTTTAAATTTATAATCATATTTAATAAGCAAAAATTGATATAGTATATTTTAAAATAAACTTTGTGATGGTGAAAATTATATCTAATTCTATATTTTCTAAATTGTTCTTCCAAATTTTTTTATAATTATATTATATAATATAATAGGTGTATCAATTTTATTAGTCTAGGCAGAGAAATAGATTAAAAATCGTCTGTCAAAGTTATAATCACATGATTTTTAATGTATACTATCACACACACGCTTGTTTGAAATAATAACAAAGTTTAAAATATTTTAAAAGTTATATTATAGAATTGGATAGAATTATTGCCTATCATAAAAATAAATAGTATTAAACATTAAGTTAACTATAGTATGTAATGTTTTAAATAATGTAATAAAGACGAATACAGATATATAAAAATTAAATATTTTATTTAAATAAAAATAGATAAATTGAATAGATAAATGGAATAAGTTATTAAATGTTATTTTAAAAGTTATTTTAAATGTTTAAGTAGTTTTAATAAAATAAATAATTTATTTAAAAGTAATATTTTAAATAATATTTTAGGTTCATTACGTCATCATTTTTTGTTTTCAAATATAATTCTACTATAAATTGGAAATATGTAGATTTTTTCTCAGGCTAAAGTAAGAATTGGCCAATAAGAATAGGTATCCTTACAGACGATAAATATCGTTGTAACTAAGTTATAGCGGGAGATTAATAATGTATTGAAACCGAAGAAAGGTAAATTATAACTACCAAAAGATAGTATTTTTTAAATCTTTTATTTTAGTCAATTTTTTTTAGTACTTTCTTATAACTTTATCTGCAAAAAAAAAAAAACTAATTGATAATTTTAAAAATATATTTTTTGCAAAACAGAGTATAAACTAAAAATATTTTAATAATTTCGTTTAATATGATTTTCTAATTTTTTAAAAAAGTTGCTTACCAGTCGTATTTTATCTAAAAGTTTAACCTAAACTACGCAATAAAAAAATGGATATACTACAAAATAAAATGGATATAAATTGTAATGCTGAAAATATATTTGAAATATTTGTTGATACAGCTTTATTAATATTTCACCGAAGAACTGTTTTGGTATATAGAAACCACAGCTCGGACATTATACAGAGTCTAAAATTGTATTGAAACGTATGATTTATAAGCTTATTCAAGATTTATTTTAAATGGTAATAAGATAATTATATATTGCATGGATTATTTTATATAATATGATATTCAAAGGAGTAAAATGTTATATCCTTTCTGAAGGTAACATTTTTTTTTATTTTAAAATGAGATATAAAAAATACCAAATTAAAGTTTAAATGTATCAAGAAGGAAACAGATAAAAAGTGAACACATAGATGAATAAAAAAATGGATCCATGGAAATACAAATAGTACTTAAAAATTCATCAAATATTTTAAAGTTAAATTAGATGGATTGATGCATCGGATACGCAGAGAATATTGGTAGAGAAGATTAAGAAGCTTCACGGGATTAATTAATATTATCGTCTTAAATACTAAAACCAAGGATTATTTTCTATAAATTTTACTAAATGGATTAATAATTATTTTATTGTAAACTTTAACGCGCTTGGAGAACATTTTAAAAAAAAACTCTAGAGAAAATGATAAACATTTTGGACTTATCAGGAACTATCGTCAAGAAAATATGTAACTATAGTTTTGATTCTTTTTATTTTGTTAACCTAGTTTAAATCTAAAATTTTATATAAGATTAGGAAAAACATAAAAACATTAATTTATTAATATTAAAATTTTATAATATAACAATGTAATAATTTAGCTAAAAATATTTTAATATAAAGTGTATGAGTGTGAATTTTTTTTTTATATCTGCAATGCTCAAGTGGACAAAGGAAACCTACTGAACACGATGACTAGATAAAGGTTATTGGTAATAATAATAACTATTAATAATTTTATAATGTATATTTTTTGTGTTTTCTTTAGATCATCTATGGATAGTAAGAATGAAGTATAAAAGTTTTTTTTTTACTTATATGTACCGCATTTCATACAACATTTTAAAAAAAAACATTATGAGATAGGATTGATTTGAAAATATGCATACGACAATTTTTTATTATTATTTATTAGTGATATAATCCAACATAATAAATAATTATGTGATTCTTTTAAAATTTTTATGATATGGGATATTCAAATATTGTCTAAGTAGATTGTATATGATTAGACATATAGAATGATGAAGTGGACAGACTTTTCTTATGGGATAGTAAGATTGTTTAACTATTAATGAATTTTATTTATTGTTTTGTAAATGCAGATAGTTATTTTATCGATGTAAGATGTAGAAAAATCTTGAGAAATAATGTTGAGATAGTGGCTTGGAAGTATTATAGTTAGCAGGAAACCAAGATGATGTATATTTAAAATAGGATATGATAAGGAATGGGAATAATATTTAGTCTTTATGTGGTTATCAGCATAGTTAACATAGCCCTATGACTGATACACATTTTATTTGGACAGTGTTTATATTACTTTAAATATTTGATGTTCTAATAAAGCTGAAGAAATAGCTTTAACATCGTCCCTGTACTAGAGGATATTAGGCAGATAAATGTCCTACCTCTTCACACTGTACCATGATTTTGAGATATGTTAAGAATAATACTCTAGCTTTCTTCCTTAATCCTATGCATCTGTTTTTGCTATCTTTATTTCATGTAACTGCATTGTTTAGTAAGATATTTTAAAAGAAATGATAAATAATTTAGAACCAAGGTTGTGCTATTGTTTTTTGTATAAGATTAGTTTAGTTGCTTATAAGGAGCAGAATGTTATAACTTAAAATTGAAGATCCAAAGTGTCCTAGGGAAAGAAAAGAATCATAAAATATATTTTGAATTTTATTTCGGAAATGAAATATAATTTTTTTTTAAAAATAAAGTATCTAAACAAAGATATTTTTAAAAGTGATAATAATTTTAAATGCTTTAGTATTATTTTTTTTAAGAGAAAAATAAGTATTGCATATTTTTTTAAAAATACAATAGTACAAAGTAGATTATGTAAACAATATGCATAGTATATTTTTGTTTATTGATTAACAGAAATCTATTAATGATTAAACTTATATCATACTAAAGTAAGGCTTAAAGAAGAATATATTATGATTAATAAACATTGTGTGATAAATACTAAAATCTAGTACTGAATTTTGGATAATAGTTTGTGTAACATCTTTGACTTTGCAAGATGAATTTTTTTTTTAATATTTTGAGAAATCCATACTCATTATAAAATTTTGTTTTCTATAGAATGTTTGTTCTAAATATGAATTTTTTTTTAAAAATAAGATAGTTTAATAATATTAAGGATAAAATGCTGTTGCTAATAAAGTAGATAAATATACTTGTAATAAGTTAACCATGATGAGAAACCAAATAGTAACATTTTTTTTTAATTTTGTCCTAAATCTAAATAAAGACATGATTGAAATATAATTTTTTTTTTTTTTTATAACTCGTAAATCAAACTGTAAAGTAAAAAAAGGTTAAGGATATCCACTGTAAATAATGTAAATAAATTGTTTAGTTATTTATTGTTGGTAATAAACTTTGTTAAATTTTGTTATTTAAAAAATTTTGTGTCAGAGTTGTTTATTTCTCCACATAGCTGCATGAAAACACAATATATGCATAATAATTGAAACAAATATATAATTTTGAAAAAAAAAGATAAATAGAGAATTAGTTAAGAATTTAAATATTTTATTGGTATTCATTATAATTAAATAATCATAATCTTACATTATTTATTGGTCATAAATCAGTTATCACAATATTATATTAAATTATATGCTATCTGTTGCCACACATATTTTGTTTGTCAGATTATTAAAATGCTACCTCGTATTTATTATATCATTACATGAAGAATATTATTATTGTTATTTATTATTATTAGTTTAAGTGTAGTAGATTATGACATAAAATCCCTTCTCATATTTTACTACCGTATTTTTATTAACTTAGAATAAACTTTATGAACCTGAGATTATTTTATTGAGCTAGATTATTATTAAATAGAAGATTAAGATTTAATTATTAGTTTAATCTTAGTGAGTAGAAGTTATTAAAGTCGTAAGAATACTATGAGTTTGTTATTTAAAATAGTAATAAAGGGGGATAGTGTTCTTATGCCATTGAGGTAGTATCCTGTAGGATATTGGCTCAATGTAATCTATCTTGTCACCTGTATTTTCACTTCAAGTCTCATGAAAATATTGAATATTTATTTAATTTATTTTTATAAACTGAACCTTATTCGTATTTTAAATTTGAGCTAGTGAAATATTTTAATTTTAGTACTGAATATTTTAGTTATTAATTATTAACTGAGATAAAACCTGTTTTATTTTATACCATATATTATCCGGAAGTGAGGATGCATAATTACAGGGCAGAATATATATATATACATTTATATAATACAAAACTTTAACATTTCAACTGTTTTCTCTCATACAGTCATTTTCAAGGATCTGCAACAATATTAAATACATATCAACAAATAAACTTCAATTACATAAAAACTTTCTCTTACATTAACATAAACAGTAACAAACATATTAAACATATAGAAATATATTTTACTTATAGCAGTGGGAGAAAGATGTAAGTAAAATATATTTCTATATGTTTAATATGTTTGTTACTGTTTATGTTAATGTAAGAGAAAGTTTTTATGTAATTGAAGTTTATTTGTTGATATGTATTTAATATTATTGCAGATCCTTGAAAATGACTGTATGAGATAAAACAGTTGAAATGTTAAAGTTTTGTATTATATAAATGTATATATATGTTCAGTATTGAGATAAAAAAATAAAGTTTTTGAAAAGAAAAAGAAGGATTTTTAATTTGTTGATATCTATTCTTTTCTGAGACTCTCTAGAAATTTTCATACATAGTCACTATTAAGAATATTTAAATTATTTTAGTATAAGAAATAGGAATAAAAGATCCAATAATTGTATTAATTGATATAATGCTTTATAAAGAAAATTCCTCAATTTAATTTTTATTCTAAGATTACTTCATAATATTAAATTACAATATTTGTTTGGTGCTTATATGCCCATTTAAAATCAATATATGCAAATTCTAAAAAAAAAAAAAATGTTTTTGTTATAGTTCAAGAAAAGATAAAGATTTAATTGGAATAAATAAAATTTACTATCTTTTTGTATATTTCAGCAGATATGTTAATACGATATTTCCCATTTCATACAAATGAGTAAGAAGAACTAATAACATGGCGGATAGAATTATGAATTATAAAACTTTACTTTTTTTTTTTTTGTTGGAAAAAAGTTAATAACTCTGGAGATTAGAAATGGGAGAGGGGGGGGTCATAGCTGAAAGTATAAATATTGGTTGGAATTAGTTTTATAATTTATAAGAAAAATTTTACAAAGGTTTATACACGATTACAAAACTGAAATTGATGGAAGCAGTTTATGCTAATTCTCTCAAGTAGTTATTATAATAAAAATCGAACATTTCTTTAAAGAATAAAACTTTTTAGTAAAAAAAAAGGAATCCAAAATATTAATTTTAAAATTAATAAACAATAAAAAGATAAAGTATTAGTTTGTAAACTCGGAGGGTTAAAAAAAACCAATAAACTCACCACGCTGGCTAATATGTGTTGGTGAGCAGCCCATCCATGTTCGTATACTATATGAATAATCACATAGTAATAACAGCTGCAACGACAAGAACTATGGAGTTATAGAAAGGACAAATGAATATGAGTTGCCATTATGCTTAGGATTTGTAGATTATGAAAAGGCATTTGATTCTATAAACATTTCTTCAGTGATTAAAGCATTAGATCATCAAGGTGTAGATCCAGAATATTATCATATTTTAAAGAATATTTATAAAAATGCATCAGCAACAATTAGGTTACATAATGATAGTAGGAAAATCAATATTGAAAAGGGTGTAAGACAGGGTGACTCCATATCCCAAAACTTTTTACAGCAGTGCTGCAAGAAATATTTTGTGGATTAAAATGGGAAGGTAAAGGAAAGTGAAAGTAAATGGAGATTATTTAAGTCATTTAGATTTTGCAGATGATGTAGTTGTTTTTTGCAAATAATGCTTTAGAGTTACAGGAAATATTGCAGGAGTTATCAGATGAAAGTAGGAAAGTAGGACTAAAGATAAATCTTAAAAAGACTAAAGTAATGTTTAATAGATTTTCTCAAAATATGAAGAAGTTAACAGTTACAAATACCTTGGTCAGATTATTAATACAGATGGAAACATAATGGATGAAATTAATCATAGAATTAAACTTGGTTGGAGTGCTTTTGGTAGAAATAACTTGATACTAAAAGGAAATATGCCTATGTGTTTGAAAAGGAAGGTTTTTAATAAATGTGTTTTGCCAGTTCTTACTTATGGATCTGAGACTTGGGCACTTAATAGAAGAGCAATACAGAAACTTCAGACCAGTCAAAGAAGTATGGAGAGATGCATGTTGGGAGTAACAAGAAGAGATTGAAAATGCAATGTATGGGTAAGAGAACAAACAGGTGTTACTGACCTCATTTAAAAAATTAAAAGACTGAAGTGAAGTTAGGCTGGACATATTGCTAGAAGAGATGATAATAGATGGACAATTAAAATTTTAAACTGGATTCCAAGAGATTGTAAAAGACCCAGAAAGAGACCACATGTGAGATGGATGAAATGAAATAAGAAAGTGTGCAGGGGTGATGTGGAAAAGAGAAGCTAAAGATAGGAAAATATGGATTGAACTTGGAGAGATCTTCATCATGAAGTGGATTGATGATGATGATGATTAGTTTGTAAATTTGTATCTTGGAAAGAAATAGTATAGAAAATATTTTTATTTCTAGATTGTGTAAGATTACCATTTATCCACAACTGTTTAGCTAAACTATTACAAATATAAATGTTATTTTTATCTAAATATATATATATATATTTACCAAAAGTTGAACATTTTAAAACCATGGATAAATTACTTAGTCAAATTCCATCACTTTTATTGTCAAAAGGCTTTTTTTGCAACATATCTCCAAGAGTATTTAGTTAATTATGAGTCTGAAAGTTGTATGTTTTATTTATCAATAATTTTTATCTCTGTCAATTTTAGTTACTATTTATATTTCTTATTACTATATTACAATATCTTTTTTGGAGGAATTATTCTATTTTTGTAATGTTTACTCTTTCTGTTATACAAAATTATACAATTTTTGATAGACCTCATGCTACATCTGTTTAAAATATTTATGGAACTTATAGTATATTAGATGTTATTCATATAAATAGTTATAGAATGACTCCTGATATTTATTATATGAGATTTCACTTAGATCCTAGATTTGTTATTATAAGTACATGAATTATCTAATAACATGTAACCACCTTTACCAAACTTTATCAAGACCTCTATTATAGTGGTTCTAAATTATTTATATAGTTATGCAAGAATGTTCTATACTAATTAATTGGCTTTTAAAAAATGTCATATTATTGATTGTATTATATTAAATAATATTTGTGTTTTTAATTGTTCTATTATGCATTTTATATATTGTATTATTTAGTTGTTGCTTTCTGAATAAATAACTAAATTAATTAAAGATAATACTAATACTGTATACTTGGAAAAGACACTGAAAATATTAAGCATCCTTGTCAAAGGCAACTATTATATTAAAAAAAAAAGAAGAAATTATACATTTTATATGTGCATGTTCCCATAATGCATTTGATTGAATAATAGTAGATTTTCTGTTCATCTCTAAATCAATATTATTAATAAATCTCTTTAATTTTATGTTTCCTGTTATTAGGTTCAATTTAATGTTTGTATACCTTTAGAATCAAAAATACTGACAATTCTGTAGAATCTAATTTAGCTATATTATAAATAAATATATATGCTGTTTTAGTTTTATATTTAATAAATACTTTGAAGCAGACATAAGAGCAATTTAATTTCTGAAACTTAATTACTTCAACAATACATGGAAGTTTTCTATGATCAGTTTTATCCTTATTGTTATGGATTAATTGGTTCAAAATATAGAATGAGTCAAAATTTGTATTGTAGTCTTTTCCACATAATTTCTTCAATTTTGTTGAAATAAAATGAATATATGAAAGGGCTGTATATATACATAAACTGATTTTTTTAGTATAGTCTTTTAGGGAAAAATTGAATTGTTTAAACTTCAGATGACTTTATTTGTATGCTGCAGAAATTCTCAATTGTGTAAAATCTAAATTTGCAGTTCTAATCTAAAAGTGTATTCTCTAAATTAAATGACAACAGAAAAAAACTATAATAGTGAAAGTTTTTTATATCTAGGTTTCTTCCTGCATGCACAACTTTCATGTATTTTCTTCACATTGCAAAATTCTTTGTAATCAAAAAAAAAAAAAAAAAAAGAAGGAAATAATAGTTTGTAAATCTATAGAGAAGGTAATCTTCCCTCCTCACTAGCACCATTAAACAATGGTGTTAAAACAGCAAGGATACTCTCACCCTAGCCACATGATAGAGTCTTTTAAAGAAATAAGAATGGCTGTCTTATTTCCTGAACTCAAGTGCTATTATATTAACCAATCTTAAATGTCTAGAAATGAGAGCATGAATATATAAATCATTCACTTTAAATCCATTTCTTATTTTAATATTCTTATTAACACTTATGAAATTTAAAATTTATTTTGTGCCAATATACTTGATAAATTTTACAACCACAGTGTTTAGATTGTAATTCTATAAAGAAGGTAATCATCCCTTCTCACTCACACCATAAAATAGTGGTGTTAAAACTGTAAGGATACTCTTGTCCAGTTAGATACTTTTAGGAAAATATGAATGGCTATCTTATTTCTGAACTCAAATGCTATTATATGAGCCAATTTTAAGTGTCTAGAAGTGTGAGCATGAATATATAAATCAGTCACTGTTAAATCCATTTCTTATTTTAATATTCTTATTAGCATTTATGAAATTTTAAATTTATTTTGTGCCAATATTGGTCGATCATTAAATTTTACAAGCACAATTTCTAGATTGTAACTCTATAGTGAAGGTAATTATCTTTCCTCACTAACACTGTTAAACAGTGGTATTAAAACTGTAAGGATACTCTTGCCCAGCCACAAGATGGAGACTTTTAAGAAAATACAAGCAACTATAAATAAAAATAGTTATGACTTTTTTTTTAAATATAGAAAATAGCTATCAAATACCAAGAATAACTAACTATACATTAATGATATGCAGAAATACAGCAAATAAATTTATAAAGCTTAATACAATAATAATAAAAATAGTTACATCCAATACAATAATCAAAGTTACACATACTTTTTAAATATAGGAAATGAAATATGAGCATCATCTAGTGAATAAACAGTAACAAAATAATTAATCATTCTAACATTATTGTAGTTGAATTATACGATTTCCTTCCAAATTAAAATCTGACAATGCCACATGAAAGTTTTTGGGTAAACAATATTAAAAATGAAAATTTTACAATACATATAAAAAAGAACAATGATGATATATATACAATAATCACTCTATATTTATAAAGCTTAACAACAGATAATATACAATAATTATCATTAATATCATGCACCAAAGTCCATAATAATACACACAGTATAATTTTGAAAAATATATAATAAGAATAGCATATAAATAGTACAACCATCCCAAATAGAGATATTATAAGATGATACAATTTTCTTTGTTAGCAAGCAACATAATTAGTCAATAAAATTTATGTAGGTAGGAATTTTTAATAAATAATAAAACAATCAATTTGGTTTAACTGAAAACATAGATAAATAATATGATTTGGCTAAAAGAATGTATAATCAATAATAACTTCAATTAATAAAACTTTTCAACAAACATACAATATTACCACAAGTTTATATACTATTGCAATGAGCATTATATTTACTACAAATGGAGATATTAAGGAATGTGAAGAGTATTTATATATAAAAAAGAATACTCTCATTTTATTATGATAGAATATTAGACAGTTTAGCTTAAGCCAGTTACTAATTAAAGCCAATTTCTTGTTAATCATCTATTCAAAAATTTCATATGAAACAGCATCATAAGACAAAGCAGTAGCATCAGTAAAACTATAAATCTATGAATCCAAGATAAAACAAAAATATTTATATAAATCAAAAATGATATAGACTCAAGTACAGAACTCATTGCTTAATAAGCAATTTAAAATCACTAACAATACCATGAATTTTCATTGCTGTATTTTTTCTTTTAGATACCTTCTTAATCATGAAGCAAATAACTTTGAGAACCACATGAATATAAAAGATATTCTCAGAAATATTGTATAATGAACAGAGTCACATGCTTTAGATAAGTCCAAAGACACAACCACAGTCTTAAGACTATTAAACAATGAAGATACTAAATTATACATGACTTTAAAGAGCAAGCAAAATTTTTCTAGCAACAAAACTAAACTGATGTACAGAAATCACTTTATGCATATTCAACATGTCATCTTGACTATCATCTCAAATAGCTTAGCAATAACTAAGATGATGATGATAGTAGTAGTAATAATAAATAAGATTCAAATATAATACTTTCATATATAAATATTATTAATTTAACAAATTTTATGAGATTATTATAAAATATATTTCTCAAAACATATATGAAATATTTATTATTCTATGCATTTATATATATATGAAATATTTATGTAATATAAAACATCACTGATAACTCTAGAATATTTAATGTGGGAAAAATTGAAACAATTTATATTTTTATTCTGTTCATATCAATCATAAAAATGTAAATTAGAAAAAAAAAAAACTGTATACAGTATATTAAATTTATTAAATGCAAGCAGATGATATGGCTAAAACCTTTAACAGATGCGGCTTCAGTTTTCAGTATGTATATAAAAGGACAAACAAAGAGATCAATAACTATTAAAATAATTTATTAATGCAATAAAAGGTAAATAATTTCTTGCGTAAACTTATCAAACCAGATATCATAATCAAAAGTTCATTTGCTTTATTTTCTTTAATTCCTTTATTAGAATCTCATGTATGGATATAAAAAAAAAAAATTATTTTATACAGTTTTTATAGTTATACTTCCATTCGTATTCGTATATGTTAATTAAAACATAATTCATTCCTCGAATATTTTCAATTTAAATAATTTTATTTTTTAATAGTCCAGTATTATTATATATTTAAAAAAATTTAATCTTCTTCCTTCAGAATATTATTTTAGTTCTTGAATTCTCTGATCTTTTTTTAGATATCTTTTCTTCTCTTAATGATTTTAGTATTATTGGTAATCAAACAAGTGTTGAACACGGTAATGCTTAATATTATTGTATTATTCTTCCATTAGGTAAGTTGTTATTTTTTACAACTTATCTGCATAGGTCAGTTTCTTTCCTAGCAGCTTAGGGTAAATTGTGAATCAACATACTCTTTTCTAGTTTAACCTTTTTAGATGTTTCCTCCCTTTTCTTCTTTTTCAACAATAACAAACGGGAGCATAAGAAAAAAAAGTATCTCATTTGTATACCATCAGCTCCATTTGCATATTTCCTTTACTTCATCTAGAATTTTTAGGACTGCCACCTATATGAATTTTTAAAGTAATCTATTTTTCTAATAAAAGGGATATTAATTAAGTGAATATATCATGCGTATTTACAAAATAAATAATTTTTATTTACATAACAATTTTATTCGTATGAATATTTCACTCCTTCCTTTTTTCTCCCATCACATATATATATTGAACTGGATACTTTATCCGATTCAAGGGTTCTATCATGTAAATTGGAAAAAAAAAACAAGTTTTATATGTGCAATAACACACATACTTATTTATTTTGAAATCTTATATTTTTAATTCTAAGTTGATTTTAGTATAAAATATTTTTTTTTATGACGCTTGTTTTCTTTTAAAATAATTAAAAGCAAACAAGGTTTAATTAGTGCTCTTATATGTATTTTATTTAAACTAAAAAAAAAAAAAAATTAATGTTGATGTATTGTAAAGCTGAGATTTAGTTTTGTATTTTTTTTTTATATAAAAAAATAATAATAATTTTTGTAAGATTAAGCCCTGTAAGATATTGTTTTTCTAATTAAGATTGCGTGGGAGATAATGAAGGACATAAATAGCTGGGTAATTTATTATTTTTGTTTGATTAGAGAGGAGGATTGAAAGAGACTATTCTGTTCATTCAGTTTTTATTGCTCACCTTCTTATTGAGGATCGATCCAGATTTTAGCTGTTATTGAACTGTTGCATTGTGAAAGTGACTACATTTTTTTTTATATTGGTGCCACAGGAATCACCAAGTTGAATTTCCGTTGACCGACAATAACTATTTGCCACGATAATAGCAGTCATTCAGATGCCATGCCTGTAATATACGCCACGAAGAATCTCCACAACATGATGGGCTGAGCCTTTCCAAAGATGAACCGCCGGAGCTCCAAATTGTGACTTTCATCATGACCTAACTGTCAAGTCCAGAGTGGATCCCGATAATGCCTCCAGACTTCTGAACCTGTAGTAAATGACATCCGTGGTAGAGGACTCCATAAATCGAGCTTTGTGTGAACAACAGAAATTAATATTATCTCGAGGTAACTTACCTTTCCTTGTCAAAATCAGGGCTAAATCGCAAATCTCAGCTTAATCTTAAAAGGAAATTATATTTACGATGTGTAATTTATCAATTTAAATATTAATGTATTTTTGTTTATTTTACATTACAATCTTAGTAGCGAGATTTTCAATCTTAAAATGTTGCTTGTTCAAGAGTGTAGGGCGAGTGATATTTTATATGCTTAATAATTTCTCAGTTTTATGATTAACCCTTGTTAAATGCTCAGACCGACCTTAGTAGTTTTCTTTTATTTTTGTTTGTTTGTTTGCTTCGGCGTTAAACTAAATCAAACTTGTCTTTGGCTAGCGATTTCTAGGATATATGATTTATTTATTTTTGGTAGAGATTTATTTGCTATAATTCAGATTGCGTAATTCATGTTTCTTTCTTGTGTGAGACTAACCTTGACTCATTTCAATGTACTTGTCCATGAGCGTTTTGCAGAATTATGACATTCTTGGTTCCAACATTTCTTTTCTGGACTAAGAAAAGCTCGTCTGCGCTGTCCCGTTATTCTCCACAAACATCCATCTTACTAAATCTCTATAGGGAAAAGAGAATTGGTTGGGTGAACCACTAGCAAGAAGATATAAGCCATTGTTGTGTCATAGATAAGAAATGAACGTGTCTGCCTGGGTATTTAACGTAGTTCTGCTTGCATACACTCAATGTTAAGATCTGCTAAGTAAATATATATCAAGTTTCATGTTTATTTTGTTATTATGTTTAATAAATTTAAAAAGTTCTTATAAGTATTTTGGCTGATGTTTGTCTCAGTGTTTTCTCAATTGTCTGAACCACATTCATTAGCTTTTGCTCTCCCTGGGTTTAGTCCGGCACATTCATGTTCATATATCCTGCCCACCCTTAAAATAAATGTCTAGTTCCAGTTTTTGGACTAGTGGCGCCCTCATGGTCAGGATGTATGAAACAAAAATCTTTCATCCGGCACATAGCTATAGTAATTTATTGGCGCAACCAAACGTGGGAGCCGATATTAAAACTTTACGTGAGATGTTTTGTTCGGGTGGTTGGGAAAAATAAACAGAAACGGTAGGCAAAAATAGGCGAAATAAAGTTAGTGGTAGAATAGAAGTTGATGGAAAGATGCAGGTAGTTTCGGATCTGTCCGTATTTAATGTTTTGATATTCAAAAAGAGTTTATTAATTAGTTCGACGTTCGTAAAGTTTTTTAAAAAAGTAAAGAGTTTAAGTTTGCTTTGTAAAAATAAAATAAAGTTAGCTGTTGAAGATTAAATAAATAAAATAAAAAAACGTTAATAAACAGATTTAAAAGAAAAGTTCAGTTGGTAATTTGGAATAAAAAAAAAAAGATTTAACGGAGCTAAGTTTATTTTGAAAATGGAAGCTAAAGAAGAAAGCGATAGAGAGGCAGATTGGGAAGAGAGCCCAGTTTCATTTAGACACCCCCAGATCGTAGAAAAAGAAGAGAGCGAGACACAGACGATGATGAAGATGATGATGAAGATGATAATAGAAATGAAACAAAATATAACAAAACAAAATATAGAAATAAAATGGAGTCAACAAACAATACTGGAGGAGCTGAGAGCAGGAATGAGACAGGAAATATTGAAGACAGTTGACAAAAATCAGGCAGCTATAGACGCCATAGAGAAAGATTCGAATAAGGAGGTTCAGGAAGTTGAAATAGTAAAGGAAGAGGCAAAAGACATGAAAGATGAATTAGAGCAGGATAGCGTTAGAACAGGCAAGTAGAAATAGAGATAGAAGTTGGTAGAGATTGGATGCAGATAGGTGGTGAGATAGAAAATGCAGATCAAAAGACAGAGAATAACGTAAAAGAGTTTCTGCAAGAAAGTAAAAATAAATTGGTTAAAATATCTAGTGTTTGTGAATATGAATTTGAAAAGAAGAGAGTTAAGAAAAAAGTTAAGGAGTATGATTTTAAGGCAGAGATAAAAGCTATCTATAGAGCAATTTTATTTGAAAAGACTATAGAAGAGGGATTCATTCCATTTCTTATTAACGAGGTGGGCTGTACTAAAGTGGGACACATTGAACAGATATATTTTGCTCGGCTAAAGGGTCGTAAGATATACGAGCTACAAGATAAAACAGAACGAGAAAGAGACAAGGCAATAAATTATAAGCGAAGGACAGACAAAAGGGGGAAAGGAACGTACATTAGAGAGTCAGTAAGAATAAAGAAAGAACCGCCTGACCGAGCGTAAGTGATATTGATCGAAGGTACTGCTAAAAAAAAAAAAAAAAAAACTCAATGGATTTGTAATTGGACTACGAGTTGAGAATAGAAATTTGTGTGTTTCGACGTAGGTGATAAGCCTGAATGAATTTTGTAAATAATATATAATTACAACTATATATGTGTGTGATAAACAATATTACATTTTGATATTTTGAATTATGTTCGTTTATTTAATAAAATGTATAGTGGCTATCGTAATTGTATTACTTAGTTGTAAATAGTTATTTTAATAGATCGCCAGTATATTCCTGAAAATTTATGTTACTTGCAAATGATTTAAAATAGTATTCGTTAGGGTAGTCGGACGGATTTGATTTTTTTTAAAGTGAGAACAAACTTAGAGAAAACTGGTTAGTGGTAGGCAGAGCAAAGTCAGCTAAGTTTTCTTTTTTTTTTTGTGATGACGGAATGGCAGTTGTAATGGATGTTTAAGACACCATTACAAAAATTATAGTTTTATAGAGGTGAAGAAAATAAAATAAATTTTTATATAAGGTTTCGTTTGTAAAACTTGATTAAAAGTTTTTTTTAAATGCTTGTACAAATATATATGTATGTGTGTGGGAATTATATTTTAATACCACAGTTATATTTGGTTTTTAATTTTAATTTGAAAAAAAAAAAAAAAGAAAACTAAGATTATTTTTTTTTGTTAAATTTATGTAAAAGTAAAGTGTACAAATAGATTGCTTTTCAGATTTGGGGATTTAGATTGATAAGGCTAATTAAAAAGAAAGAAAACAAAAAGAAAAGAATTTTTCATTAGTTAATTCCTAGATCTGTAAAGGGCAATTTATTTTGTTAATTAGATAACTATTGTTATCTAGATCGAGAATTTTTAAATTTTAATTAAAAAGAAAAAGTTTGGTAATTGGTTTAAGAGATATGATTCAGATATAACAGGCTGAATCAGGCCATTGGATTATCTTTGACTAGCTTTCAATACTTGCATCAGCTAGTATACTTGCACCAGTGCAAAGAGACAGACACCAACTCTGACAAGAGAATTGCACGATTCCTGCCAAAATACTTGGAAAGAACGATTCCTGCATATTCTGAAAGCTGATCCAGTAATTATTCTACCTAGAATGAACATTAAACCTACAGCAAGAATATTTTCTTTACCATGATGTGCTAAGCTTCTCGCCAGGACAGGTTCGGACGTCCTGTGTCTCCATTAACTGCCTATAATGCCATAAGAACCGGCTCCAAAGAAACCACTAACCAACTCGCCCAAGCCTAGCGTCAGTGAATCCCGAGTAACGGACTATAATTAAGAAGTCTAGTGCACTAGCGTTTAACTAAATTATTAAGGTACCTTACATTTCCACAATTTAAATAATTTTGTTGTCTTAGATTTGTTTTTTTTTTTTTGTTTTTTTCAAATATAAATGTTTTTCAAGTTGTATATTATGTAATTCGTTTTCTGTGTGCTTGATAATTTATTTATTTTTTCTCTTTTAATGTGTGCTAGTTTCAAACCTATTACTGTCCATCCTATTTAAGTCTTAGTAAGTAAGATAGTAGCTTATTTTAATCTCACATTCCTTGTTGTTACAGAGCGCAGTCTGGATATTACAGACTAATTTAATTGGCTTTTGGCTTGTGACCCATTTTTGTTAGCCGTACTTATGTCGCAACCTTAATTATTAGTAATAGACGATTACAAAATATAAGTCTTTAGTTTTATTTCTTAAAGCTTCCAATTCGTTTATTAGGGGCACGTATGATCGTTTTAACTCTTTCTGTAGGTAGATCGTGAGCTCCTAGCCTGTCTCACTCAGAGGGAGGTCAATCGATTGAAAGTAATAACTTTCAACACTCTTTTTATTATTATTAATGTTTTGGAAGCTACCTTCGCATTTCTTCTGTTTTGACATAAATCTCTTTTCCTAACTATGGGTTATAAGCAGGAAGCTAACCTCCCCTGGTATGACGTGAGATCACTGTATACTTACTAATACTTCTGCTACTGCCAGTATTTTGCACTCTTTCACACACAGGAAATCGCTCTCAAAGCCATATAAATATTTTAGTTTAATTTTGCGAATGTACGTGTGCTTTAAAGTTTATTATTTTGATTTATGTTCATTTAATCATACTTTTAATAAAATTATTTATTTATTCCTTTACTTAGTTGATTTTGTTTTCTGTTGCTACCTTTCCAACTCACTGAACAAAACATAGATCTCATTTGCTTGATTGAGCTAGTCCGGCGCATTCGATTCGCATATCCTGTAACCCCTTAAAAATAAATGTCTAGTTCCAAATTTCGGACTAGTGGCGCCCTGGCGGTCAGTTTATGCGAGTCTAAAGCTTTTGTCCGGTATAATATATATATGCGTAAATAAACACACGTTATTCTCAAATATCATGTAGTCTTTGCATTGCTATGACAAGGATTACAATATATATGTTTAATTTTGAATGTATACTGAAATAAAAATTCAAGGGGAAATTATTATATAAATGAATAGATAAAGGATGTAGTTTAACACAAAGTCATATCTAATGAGTGAAAAAATTTACTTTCATTTTGTTTGTCATTTTTATTAATTATTCTCATTAAAAAAATGTAAAGTGTATTTAAATAATTTATTTGTAGCAGTAATATTTTTATTTTTTTCTGTTAATTTGCATATTAATGTAAACATAAATATTAATGTTTGGAATGTGTATGATGATATATAAAGTGAGTAATGTATATACTATTTTAATAGATTATTTATTTTAAAAGTTAAATTATAATTCATTAAAATATTTGCAGATATTGAATTAACCACAGTTAGATAAAAATTGTCATGTTTATCATATGACGTAAAGTTTATATATTCTGTGGAAGGAGTGTTATGAATTAGGGGAAGAAAAGAAAAAAAACATAATTAGAGACAAGATATAGGAAAAGAATAGGAACGTCTAAATTTTGAAATTTATTTTTGGATTATACAATCTAATTTTGTTTCTAAAACCTCAGCTTTTCAATTATTAACAGTATAAAAAATAAATATTGCCAATATAACTGTTTCACTTACAAATTATTTAAAATACTTCAGAAGATCTGCAGCATTTATTAGTATTATTTATGATGGTTTAAATTTTACTTTGTAAAATTTATATTACATTTAAAATATGTCTAACAAATACATATTATGAATGTGAAAGGAAAAAGGGTAGGAAAGAAAAGAGGGTTGCAGGTGCTATTGATATTAATCACAAACATTTGTACATTTTTGATAGTAATGTAATAATTTACAACAATCATTAAAATCAGTCAACTCTTAGACAATCCCAATAACAATCAACAATCTCAACCTGTGTCAAGTTGCTTTGACAACAGGTTAAGGTTGTTGATTGTTATTGATATTGCCTAAATGTTAACTGATTTTAATGATTACTATAAACTCATTTAGCCTTGAGCATTATTTCACTTATTAATTTACAGTAGTATATTAATTATAGGGGATACACAGACTTTCAAGTTCCCTTCAGCTAATCCAGTCTATGTCCTACAACTGATACACATGACCACACATATGTTAAGAAAATAAATGATCTACAATATACATATTTCATGCTGAACCAGCACTCATCAATTGGTCCAATCATCATCTCCCACACACACACACATATATAATCAGTGCTCAGTTTGTATTAAGGTAGCAAATCTTCAAACTTTAATGGTCAGTCTTCAATCTACTCCACCTTCCAACTGTTCAAGTTATCCATACCATTGAAAATCTGATAATGGAGTGCCCAATTTCCTAGTTAATGCCAGTGTTATTGTCATGCCCATATTGACTTTAAGTCACTCTGACCTCTCATGTATAGGATCTTGTGCATTTAAACACACAGAAAAGGAATGGGCAGGGATACTATAATTACAATTTAACTCTAAGTATATGAATAATGATTGTTATTTCAAATACTATAGATTCAGCCTGGATTCTGTTCATCCCGCTTCTGTATACTTAAATGGATAAGATCTTATGCATGAGAGGTTACAGTGACTTAAAGTCAATATGGGCATGGCAATAATATTGCCAATAATAAGGCATTTGGGAATTCTATCAGATTTTCAATGATATGGATAGCTATAGAGTTGGAGTAGATTGGAGCCTGTCCATTAAAGATTGAAGATTTGCTATCTTAATATAAACTGGGCACTGGTTATATATGTGTATGGGAAATGATGATCTGGACCAACTGATGAGTGCTGGTTCAGCATAAAATATGTATATTGGAGATTATTTATCGTTTTCACATGCATGTGGCTATGTGTATCAGTTGAATGAGATAGAGTGGAATAGCTGAAGGGAACTTGAATGTCTGTGTTCAAATCCCATATAATTAATTACATTTAAATGCCAAGTATATGAATAATGCTTTTTTTCAAATAATCTCACAACCCACTAACTCAAAGAATATAATAAAAACTTAAAAAACAAGAAAAAGATTACTAAATTAAAGAAATTTCTAAAAAAAAAAAAAAAAAAATTACCATTTGATAGTATGACTAAAATGCTTTGTGTTATTTCAAGTGCATGGCTATTATTGTTGTTGAGGAAACGTATTTAAAAGTACAGATAATTAATTTAATATCATTTAAATGTATTTTTTGTATTTTATTATCATAAGAAATGGAGAAAAAGTTAGTAATTTTACTTTTGTTGAAAACTTATATTTTAAAAATATCAATATTGAGTTATTTTTTGTTCTTTTAATGTCTTGTAAAATTTGATCCATTTTTTATTAATTATAAACATTATATTCAAAACTTTTTTAAAATTTTTTTTTAAAAATCTTTCAATACATAATAAAAATTTGGAAGTAATATATGTGTGTAGTAGTTTAAACATGTATATACAGACATATGCAAATATTTATCGACTGTATAGTACTTGATTTTTATTGAATTATTTTTATTAATATCTTGATGTGTACTAATAATTTTTAAATTTGTAATTTGTACTGTAGTTAAAAAAAGGAAAAAATGTGTACAATGTACATATGTTAAAAATGTCTATTTTATATATACTATAACAATACACAATGAAAGTGTTGCAATGTGTAATAAGTAGTCATAAGCATTACCATTTATAATGATATGGAACATAAGGATAGTGAGAGGAAATAATAAGCAATAGATAAACATGAATACAGCAAATGAGCAAACAATCATCATCAGAAACAAATATAAGCATCAAACATATCAGAGTAATAGCAAGTTAATGATAAGCCATCATTTGTGACTGTATTTAAAAGAGTCACAAATACCATAAAATTTTAGATTAATTATCATCAATATCAATCATATATAATAGATAAGTGCTAAAACAAGCATATCAAAAAATACTGGGATCACTATATCATTGCTGATGTACACCAATATTCAGAGTCATCTGATATGAATTTACTGACTTTCAATGAACTATCAGTTATAACATATAAATGTAGTGAATATACTTCCATTACCGTAGTATCATTTAAATAATTCTAAAGAGAATTATATAGATGCACACAAACACATACTATATGCCATTAGTACAGATCTAGCTTTGGGATCACGACTCTATAATATGTACATACAGTCTATTTCAGCATAAAATAACTTCACTGGAATCACTTCAAAATACTGATTAATTATTAATTAAAATTTGAAAAATGAAATTAAAGTTCTAATAAATACTCTACAAATAAATCATCCTGATTTTGACTATTTATAAATATCTGAAAATATTGCAATAGATCAAAAATAAAATAATAAAATTTACAAATATATAAATAAGTAGTTTACATAACACATATAAGTACATACATACATGCCTGTCTAGTAATACAAATATTATTTTATATCTTCTTTACTTTTTTTGTATTTTTCTTCTTATATTTATATATATTACATTTTATAAATCTCATATACATTTTAATGCAACTTTTATATAATTTCTCCTTTATTTTTTTAACTGTTTAGATGATTCTGAAGTCTTTATCAGAGGTTTACATTTATAAATGTAAAAAGGAAGAAGAAAATTATAAAAATTGCATTAAAGTGTATATGAGATTTATAAAAAGTAATAATACAGATAGATATTCCAATCACTAATATAAATATTCTATTTTAACATATAAATAATTAAATTTTAAACATATATATATATAATACATGGACACATTTATTTTCTAATATAAAAGTAATATTTCAGTTATTAGTTTTAATTATCTTTCCAAATTAGTTTTTTTTTTTTTTTTTTCTGAACACTCTTAAGATTATAAATAAGTTTCTAGGATAAAGAAATTTTAATTTTCATTGAAAATCTGCTTTGAATTTATTTTCTGTTTAATTAACTTTTGTTTTCTCTATGTGCAAACTTTAAATCAAGATTTTTACATTTTCTGTCCTTTAACTAATTTCTTAGTCAGCTGTTTTAATTTTATTCAAAAGTTATTTAACTTCAATTATTATAAGAGATTTTATTCTTTACTTTAAAATAAAAACACAAATTAAAATGAAATAACTCTGGAAGAATTTCACTTTCTTTTATTTTTCAGCACTGTATTTAATTAACATTGCAATATATATGTATTTTCTCAATAATAGAATTTTTAAATGTGAACTTTTATATTTTCATTAATGAAATAGGTCTCATGCATGATCTATGAATATATGACTGATAGTAGATTTCTTTCATCTGCATTTTCATGCATATATAAAGTAGTGTATGTAAAACTGAGTACCAACATAAGAACCATAGAATCAGCTTTTGTCTGGATTTCTATTCTTATTCAACAACTTTCCACTATTGGTACTTCTGTTATATCTATCTTAGCTCATCATTTATCACTGGTATTTCTCAAGGTTAGCCAGTCTTTTTATATAGATTGCCAATATGACATTTTCTAATAAGCAAATATATAAGATAAATGTTGGTGTTTTTTTATTGATTCAGTTTCTATAATTTCATGAATTTCACCCAGTTAAGCTATCTATTTCCAAAATATTGGGCCATGAAATGATGAAGAAGCCATCCCACTTCATTATGAGTTCAAATTTGACCATCATGGAAACTAGCAATTTTTTTTTTTTTGAAACTGACTTTTTGTATTCTAATAACTGTCAGTTGAACTGAACCTACTGTTTATAATAACTATGAAGGAATTTAAAAAGAAGAAGATTAACAGTAAGGTTTTTTTTTCTTTTTGATTAATAAAAACAAAATAACTAAATTATCATTGTTCTGTTTTTTTTTTTTTTTAAAGATACATTTATTACCATTGTTCAATTTTTTTAATTTACATTTATCAAAAACAAAAACAAGTATTAATTAAATAATTCCTTTTTAATCCTCTAAGTAAAAACAGTATAGAATTAACTTTATATTAATGTTTATATATATGTTATATTAAACATTTACATTTTTGTCAAAATTGAAGTATTTACATTAAATAGAGACATTTATTATTGTAACGGTATACATATGCCATTACATTATTTTAAAATTAAAATAAAAGGGTAAATAAATCTTAAATATTGATTTATTAAAAACTTAAAAATGGAAAATTAAAAAAGTTATGTTTAACATATATATATCACAGATGCAAAACTTTAAAACTATTTTTTTAAAAAAAAAAAGGTATTTAAAAGTAAGAAATGTAGAAAAAATAAAGATCTAAAGATTAATATTTTTGTTTAAAAGCAATGAAAAAAAAATGTTAATTAGATTCAATTTAAAGAAAAAAAATCATGTTTTAATCTTAAAATGGAAATGATTGTTTATTAATTAAATGTAAAGCAAACTAGCCCCTCGGGGCACTTAAATAATTAAAAGGTCATATAAGAGATATAAAAAAATTAAACATTGACCAATGCGAGCACCAAGCTACACCACGGGCCAGAATGGAAAACATCCAGACCTTAGGATCAGTGACGTCATATTCAATGGATCTGTCAGAATGCTGATAAGAGGCTACAAAAGTATAAAAGAGAAAATTATTCAATTTGTAAGTTATTGTTGCTTAATTCTGACTATTGATTTTCTATGAACAGTAGTGGTATTGCAGACTCCATGCTGTAGGAGTCTTGCAATAGATTTAATTTATTGCATCAGCTGAGGCCTTCCAAAGACAGTTCCTGATCCAAGTAGTGGCTTTGTTTTCAAGGAGGACAGACAATCTACAAAAGTGATCACTTAGATGGACTTCTAAATCTGCCAGAATCTGGAAAGTATGAACTCTTTTGTTTATTCATTATGAACTTATATATCAATCTCTTAATTAAACAAACTTTCAATTAGTAACATAAAATAAGAACTCTTATCTGGCTTAAAGAATTCTAAATCAATTAGTAATAATTTTTTTAATCATTTCCATTTTTCTTTATTTATTTTTGTATTTATTCACTAAATTATAAAATGTATTAAATTTAAGTTGGGTGTAGATGGCTGCATAGATTTATTAACGTTTATGTTCATTATGTCTTAAGATTTTCATATATGTAAATATATATGCCGGTACGTGCACAGCCACTTGAGATATATCGGTGAATATGACACCTTATGCTGAATGTCTAAACATATTTCCCCATACAGTTTTAAGTTACTGTTGTCAATACAGCACTTTATGATGAGTGTCAATGGGTTTACTCTATTGTAAATTTCCCCTAAGCAATTCAATTAATAATATTATATTTACAATCGTTTATGTTAGTTTAAAGGGGTTTAATTTTAGACTATTTGTTTTGTACTTAGGTCAGTGCGGTAGAGGGATATATACGTGTTTATATCAATGTAATGTGAAGCATGTTTAGCATACAGGGCAACTTGCCCAATTGAATGCATGACCCAAAAGTGTAGTCATCGCATTGCAATGTACGCAGATGTATTCTCTGCGACGTTGATTTTATTTAGCTCTATGGATAGGGACTATAAGTCAGCAAAAGTTCTACTCTCCCTCCATACATAGCACTTCTCTTTGGATATTTTATATATGTGATTCCTTCGCCAGACAGATGCACATTCCTGTAGTGGGCGAGGATAATGTCCTTTAAATAATATCATGCTGCAGATGCACATTCCTGTCAGTGTGATTTTATGCTAGCATCTTCATATTGCATTGGTTGCATCTGTATATCAGGAAGCAAGCATTGGTTTGGCTACAAACTTTTAGCCTGAGGTTGAATGTTTGTTTTTTGAAAAGTTTTTAATTGCGTAGTCTATGTATCCTATCTATACTCAATATTCTACAATTAAAATATTATATAAACTGTCCATCTAAAACTAAAGTATAAAATAATAATAATTAAAGTGAAATAAATTATTCCTCGAATTTAGATTTATGTATGTGCATCAATAAATGTATTTGTATGATAATTACTGGCAGTGGCTTATTTTATTTATTTATTTAATTTTAAAAATATATTTTAAGGATTTAAATCTTTTTCTTTATTAAAATGTTTAAGAATTTATTATAAATCTCTGTTTCTCCTTGAGCTAGTGACATGGGCTAATGATAAATATATAATTAAAAGTTTAGATATTAACAAGAAGTATCTGCCTACACTATAAATTTTCTAGGTTCGAATGACCTAGTGATGCCCTGTATGGCAGATACAGTAAGACTACACTATTCCCCGACTGTTATATCATATTTGTTTATAAATTATTTATAATTTTTCAAAAATATCAAAAAAAAAAATTACTTCATCAATATTTCAATTATTCCAAAACTTTGTTTCAAATATTTATATAGGCATATTTTTTCTGTGTTTATTTCTACTTTTCAAATTCTAAATATATACATGTACATTTTATTTTGTGTTGACATGAGACCAATTTGTCGTTATTCTTCTTGGAGAACAGAAAAAGAGATATGAAAACTCCTACCAATTAATTTTTTCATAAATGTATATAATTGCTTAAAATGAAATTCATATATCAAAAACATATATTCAAATTTATTCTAGAGTTCTGATTAGCATTTCAACAATTAAAAAGAATGAATTGTGACCTGAAATCCTGGGATACATAAATAATTCAATCATTAGGAAATAAGCTCTACAATGTGGCATGAACAAAGCAAGAGGGTTATTTAACTATTATAAGTTACCAAAATTTTAAATATGAAATATAAAGTATTAGTAAAATCTTTTCAATCTCATGCCTTGCTCATGGAAAATGTGGGACTTAGAGGCAAATTTTAATAAATATGCAAACATTGGGGATCTCTTGAAAGTGGCAGCTTTCTCTTTTGAGTCTTAGAAACTGGTAAATCTGAAAACTTGAGAGTGGGTTATTGAAGTGCTTAAGATAGAAATACATTTTTCACCATTTTTAAAATGTTGCTTTGTAAGATATTCATTGCTTTATATTATACTAAAAACTTTCACTGTCTTCATATAATAAGAAAGGAATAAAAATTTATTCATATATGAAAAGTTAATTATTATTAATAGTATTGAAAATTATTTCTCAAAATAGCAAAATTAATGTTTGCTGATAATATTCTCACATTGGTATAATCAGATTTTATGATTGAAGTGCTAAAATTAGTTGAATCATATATTGTGTGTTTTTTTTTAAAAAAAGTCAAGCCATACATTGGCAGTAAAAAAATTATAATAAATATAATATATAATGGTCATTCCATGAATTGATTGGTACTTCTGAATTAGTAGCTTAAATTTAATGTGATCTAAATATCTAATATATTCCTGGCTATTTGCATATCATACCTGTACAATAGTATGAAGTTTATCTGATAAATCTTCTATTTTTGGTCTTCCACAACACCTTTCATCACTATGATGTAACTTTTAATTCTGGTTAATAAGGAAGAAATTATATATTTTCACAATCAAACCCCATTCTCAAAATACCCCATCACATAGAGACAATGCCAAATTCTAATAAAAAAGATAAATATTTTATTAATTATATATCAAATAAAATATGATTCTATAACCATAAAGTTTGAGATGCAATTTAATTATCTCATATAAAAAATATATTAACAAACTGAAAATGAATGTTTTCCTGAAGGTTTGTGATGATGGTATTTTAGTTGTATTTATATATTGGACTATTTCCATCATGTAATATAAGAATTGAATGCCTTTAGAAAAATTTAACTTTATTTAAATATTCCAAATATTCAACTACTAGTAATAACGCACAAGTTAGTATATGCACAATGTTTTGAGAGATATTATTCTTCCTCTTCTTCAGGTGTTAATGACATGACCAGTGATGGTACTAGAATGAGAATTGAACCTGAACCCTTAGATTCTTGAATACTGAATTTTAAGATAATGCTCTAACCAACTGAGCCATTCTGCCAAAGACAGCAGTCAGTAGAAATTACATATACTTATCTATGAGGTTCCTCTTGATTTCTCCATTTTTTCTTAAGAGTGAAGTTGATTACTGGTTTCTATACATTATGTATAGTCACACTAGGTTCACTTATGGGGTTGTTCATCATTGTCATGTGAGCAACTTCTTTAAATTTTCTTCTTTGTATTTTTTCTTCTCTATTCAACATTTTTATATTTTCCCAATTGAACATATGTTCACTGGTACATATATGGTTTGCTACTTTAGACATATCTGTTTTCTCTCTTCTAATCATCAGTTTGTGTTTCTGCAAGAGCTTTCATTGGGATGACAAGTCTCACCAATATACATTCTTCCACATCTTCAAAGCCTAAACTTGAAATTCTGAATAAATCTATGAAATACCATGTGAATGTGGGTATATTGGTGAAACTTGTCCCATTGAAAAGTACTTGCAGGAACCACAAACTGATAATCAGAAGAGAGAAAACAAATTTGTCTAGAGTAGCAGACCATGTATACTGAACATATGTTAAATTGGGAAAATATGAAAATATTGGATAGAGAAGAAGAGGTAAAAATAAGAAAAATTAAAGTAGCTGCTGTGATTATATATAATGTATGAAAACCACCAATCAACTTTGGTCTTAGCAAAAAGTGGAGAACTCAGTAGGAACTTCATAGATAAGTATATGAAATTTCTATTGACTCTGGCAGGGTGGCTCCAGTTGGTTAGAGTGTTACCTTAAAATTCAATATTCAAGAATCTAAGAGTCCAGGTTTGATTTCCATGCTAGTACAGTTACTGGTCAGGTCAGCAACACTTGAAGAGGGAGAATAATATCTTTCAAAACATTGTACATATACTAATCTGTGTGCTATTACTAACAGTTGAATGTATTCGGAATATTTAAATAAAGTTAAATTTTTCTAAAGGCATTCAATACTGATATTAGATGATGGAAATAGTCCAATATATAAATATAGATTGAAAATGAGTGTTACAAAATATTGATTCTAAACTTCATATTTGAATATAAAGGGAAATTATTTTAAAATGAATTCATTTTCTACTTTATTATTTAGATATGTTTTATTATCAAGGATAAGCCAAAATTATGCCATTAGTTCTCTATAAAATTATCATTTTTGAGTTTCACATGGACATGAAATTCATTAATAATTCAATTGACTATTTTGTTCATGAGGGAAAAGACAGTATGCATGAGACAATACATGCATTCATGTAAGCTTCAAGTATCAAAATAATGTAGACAGATGAATGCGATTTGGACTCTGATCACTAATGTACAGCAATGGATCTCCTAATAACTTATCTACTATTAATGTATGTTTGTATAAATAATTTAGACCAGAAAAATAAATAGTTATATCAGTAACAAATATATAGTGAACAACTTGTTTACCAAATTTCTTACATAATGTATAGATTATAAGGCAAGCAATGATGATATATATTACTATTTTAAAACTCTGCAAAAATGCTATATCTGCGTATATAATCTCAACATACTGATGTTAATGGAATCATTTTAAATCTTTAATGACTATCTCTGACATTAATATTGATTATACCCAAAAATAAAATATATGTTCACATCTCAGCTTCAACATCTACATAAATTACCCACAAATAAATTCTTACTTTCAAGTTACTTAGATTTTTTTTTTTTTAAATAAAATTTTATAAAAGTTATAGTAAATTATTTAATTATTTTAATATATAGGTATTAACTGAAAAAAATTGTCAAACTCAATATCAGCTCTGTTGTTGATTATCTCACCTCTTCACTATACATTCATTCATTTCCCCTTATTATAAATTCATATAAAATTATTGCTATATTTTGAAATTGAATGATTTAGGTAACTATTAGCAATTGTAGGGGATTTGAAAACAGACTTTTAAGTTGCCTTTAGCTATCCACTCTATTTCATACAACCGATACACATGACCATACATGTGAAAAAGGTAAATAATCTCCAGTATAGGTAGTTTGTGCTGAACCAGCATTCAACAGTTGGTCCAGATCATCAGCTCCCACACACATATATAATCAATGCTCAGTTTGTATTAAGATTGCAAATCTTCAAACTTTAATGGACAGGCTTCAATTTACTCCACCCTCCAAACCTTCAGCCATCCATCCATACTATTCTTCTTCTGTGTATTTAAATGGATAAAGTCCTATACATGAAGGGTCATAATGACTTAAAAGTCTACAACAGCATGACAATACTATTGGCATTAACAAAGGATTTGGGTTTTTACTATCATCAGATTGTCATTAGTATGGATGGCTGAAGAGTTGGAGTGTGGATAGATTGACACCTGCCCATTAAAGTTTTAAGATCTGCGATCTTAATATAAACTGAGCACTGATTATATATATATATATGTGGGAGATGATGATCTGGACCAACTGATGAGTGCTTTTCAGCATGAAATGCATATATTGGAGATCATTTATCTTTTTCACATATATGTGTTCATGTGTATTGGTTGTAAAAGATAAGAGTGGATAGCTAAAAGATGCTTGAAAGTCCATTTTCAAGTTCCCTATAATAACATCTAAACTCCAAATATATAAAGTATACTTGTATTCAAATATAACTATTAGCAATATTTTAAATCATCAATAAATATATATTAGGAGTTTATTACCTAAAGTTAATACAAATATTATTTGAGATATATAAATTATGTAACCATATTATAAATATATAAAAATATTTTTTTTTAAAATTAGCAAATGATATACATATTAATGAAGGATTCCAATCTGATTTGGCAATCAGTTACAGTTTTAAATTAGAAACAGATTTATAAATGGTGGTATGAGGTTTCTTTTTTAAAAGTCACAATAATAATAAGTTTCCATTGAGAGTTAAGCATTCCTTAATCATAATAGTGAGACAAGCATTTCAGATGTATTCCATATAAATCTGGCTGTCAATCTAAATAAGAAACCTTAGTGCTGTCTAGTCTGCCATTGGATCTCAACTTCTAAGAACTTTTTTTTTTTAGATTTTCTAAAAAGTAGTTCTCTGGCTAACATAGGTGAAGAGCATATATCAATTGATTTATATTTGCTTTAGCCAAATCTATTTATATTGTAAGGAAGGGTTTTTTTTTTTTTTTTTTGAAAGTAGCATTCATTGTAAAATTTTCATTATATCAGCCATGTGTGTTTTAGGGATTAATCAACCCTTTGTAATTTGTTTCTTTTTTTCTTTGCATTGTACTCTAGGATATATTAATTGTACATTGTTTATAAATTGTCTTATTTTAAAATAAATTAAGAAAAAATAATAAAACACAAACAAAAACAAAAAGCATTTTCCTATAAATAATTTCCTAATAAATTTTGCTTGTTTGTTAAAAATTAGCAGATTATCTTAAATTAATTTGGATACTATTTATACAATATACTTATATTTTAAATGCCATATTATTATGGCTATTTTAGTTTAGTCAATATTGATATGAAAATTTGATAATAGTAAATACAATTTACATGGTTTATTCTGAAGTTAAATGTTACTTTTGATATACTAATATTAGTGTTTTTCTAGTACCAGACTTGCAAGTAGAATATTTTGAAGGATGTCTGAGACTCGGGATAATGGCATTACAATTTCTAATAAAAGCAGATACATTTTGAAAAGGAATTTTGTCATAAAAAGATATTTTAACTAATTTATCTTATCATTTTTTGAATGCTAAACTTCAAATAAATTCAAGTCAAATTTTTCAAAATAACATGGATTATTATATAATGTAAAATACTTAATAATATCACAAGCAAGAAGAAAATGCAGTAGCAAAACAGATAAAGAGAATCAATAAAATTTAAACAGGATTCTAAGAAATAATAAGCTGTTTAGATATAAAGAGAATCAATGAAATTTGAACAGGATTCTAAGAAATAATAAGCTGTTTAGATATCATCTTCATGCAAAATGCTGAGATAAAAGCAGAACATTTAGAGAATTTAATATGAAAAATAAGTGTTTAATTTTTGAATTTGAAATAAACCTTGTTCTATAATAAATTGAGCAACTGATGATTGCTGGTTTAGCATGAAATAGGTATATTGGTGATTATTTATCTTTTCCACATATATGTGTTCAGGTGTATCAGTGTTATGAGATAGTGTGAAGGATGGCGGGTCATGTGAAAGTCTGTGCTCATATACCCTATATATTATAATAAATTGAGAATGGATTAAAGTGCAGTAAACTGGTAACCAAAATACTCTTGTTCCTGCTTTGAATCAAAATGTTTTTTGCACGATCAATTGAAAATTAATTTGTTTATGTATATGCAAAAATTTATAACAAAGATTACATCTTAAACCTACACAAGAATGTTAACTTCATTTTTAAAATATTTTAAATTCTTTTAAAAGTTGAAGGATTGTATTAGATTTACTTTGATTTCTTTTACATTTTTTTTTTTAGAAACTTTAACTGATAACTGGAGTTAATTATATGTATTATAAATTCAATAATTGAAAAGTAAAAATAAATATTTATCATTGTGATTTTTTTTAAATTTTTATAAAATTAGATAAATAAAGGGGTTTAAATAATTTTCAAATGTTATTTATTTATATGTGCAAATAAATTTCCACATTTTAAGGTAAATTAGGATTAATACTGTAAATATTAAATCACAACAGTAATTGTTAATACTTGATTGCAAAGAATTATTCATATAATTTTTTTCCATTTTATGATACATTTATTAAAAAAAACAAACAAGCAATCGTTTTCTATCTTTCCAGATTATATATATGAAGAGAATATAGTATATTGGAATACAAAAGTATCTAATTATTTTTGGTTCTATTATATTAAAAATAATTAAACAAATTAAAAATTATAAATACTTAAAGTAAAAGTAATTTGGAATTTGCGTGACATCTTAGGATTATAAGTCTTGTCCCTTTAAATACGATGCTAGTTTATTGAAATTGTTAAATTTTCATTTACCATTGTCAAACTTCCTCTACTCACAACTTTGAGGCCATCCATTTCAGATAAATACAATAATGATTATTACTAATGATGTTCGAAACTAGAGATTATTTCTAGTACAGATATAAACTTTAAAACTTAGTTAAAGATTAATATATCTGATTTTTTATTTTACACACACACGGAGTTATTAACCTTTCTCTTTCTCATGTGTAATATCTTATAGATATAATAAACTAAACACCGCTATATTTCCCTATTTTTTAAAAATTCACTTAAATAAAGATATAATAAAAAGACAAATGATCCCCAAGATGCATGACCTCAAAGTTGTGAGTGGAGGAAGTTTGATAATGGTAAATGTAAATGTAACAATTTACTCTAGATAAATACTTTTTATATAATAAAGATAAATATGAGAGGTAGTGACCTGGGCCAACTGATAAGTGCTGGTTCAGCATGAAATGCATCTTGGGGGTCATTTGTCTTTTATTATATCTTTATTTAAGTGAATTTAAAAAGAATGGGGAAGTATGGAGGTGTTTATTATATCTATAAGATATTACACGTGGGAAAGAGAAAGGTTAATAACTCCGTGTGTGTGCAAAATAAAAAAATCAGATATATCAATCTTTAACTGAGGTTTAAAGTTTATATCTGTACTAGAGATAATCTCTTGTTTCGAAAAGGATTAGTAATCATTATTGTATTTATCTGAAATGGATGGCCTCAAGTGGTGAGTGGAGGAAGTTTGACAATAGTAAATGAAAATGTAACAATAAATGAAAATGTAACAATTTATTCTAGATAAATACTTTTCATATAATAAAGGTATTATTAGAGATAATGACCTGGGCCAACTGATGAGTGCTGGTTCAGCATGAAATGCATCTTGGGGGTCATTTACCTTTTATTATATCTTTATTTAAATGAATTTAAAAAGAATGGGAAAGTATGGAGGTGTTTATTATATCTATAGTTTATTTAATTTTTTATTAATATAATCATTTTCATCTTTTAAAAATGATATAGTGTATACATTTTCTCTGAAATGAATTAATTAAAATGGCCAGAGGTTTTATGTTGGAATGCATGTATTTTCTTTAAAAATGCTTAATATTGCTAAAGATACTATTTTTAAACAATTTTCTAAATTGTGTTTCCTTAAAATATATTGGATTTTTTAAAAATGTGTTTATGAATATAAAAATCCCAAACAACAACAACCCATCATACTTTTGATAAATTAAAAAAAGAAAAAAAGGTGAAAATACTTCTTTTTATAGCAAAAATTAACTACATTAAAAATAAGTTTCAATGTCTCAATCAAAAAAATTACTATATACATCAATATCAAAAATAACTACATAAATATAATATAAATAATTCTAATAGATTTAATAAATCATTGAGTTAAATTACTGCCAATAATTATGTAATATTGAAAATATAAACCTATTCATGGAGCAGTGAAATCTGAATATGTTATTACAATAATTCGCAAGTGAGATTCCCAAAGAAGCATTTTTTTTTATAAATACAAATTGTCTATTTTATTTCAAACACTATTTAGCAATATATATATATATTCACACGATCTGACATTTTTACTGTCCTGCAGTCTTCTTAATCAGAGCTGCTCATATTAAGAAATTGATTATAGGAGTGGCTCTGAGGAAAATTACAGGACAGTCAAAATATCAGATTGTGTGTATACATATACAGTAAAAATTTTTGTTCACAAGTGTGGACAAACTATTTATATAAAATATTACAGCAAAATAAAGGAAGTGTAAGATTTAGTGACATTTGTGACACAAAAAAAATTAACAAACTTTCAAACATTGCCCACTTTCTCTTATCAATGACCAAATCTATTGATCCAACAAAAATGTCTATTTTTATTTGATTCCTTCACTCTTGTATGGTAAATAAAAACATTGACACTTGAAAGAATGTAACTTTTAGAGTAGTGTTAATGATTTGTAATTATTAATCAAGTGAACTTATAGATTCAAATGATAGTCAGAATGAAAATTCTAATGATTTTAGGAAACCTGATGGATACCAACAAAATGAGTAACAAACAGAAATTTAATAACAACAAAATTTAATAGCAGCAAAATTTACAATAAGGGATTATCATTGCTAACTAACACGAATTTAGCACTGACCCTCACAGCAAAATGACAACAGCTATATTGATCACTTGGCACACAAACAAATAAAACTCTCTCTATATAGACCACTATTGGATTAAACTTTGACTCCAACAGTCTATTGCTTAAATCTGTCCAAGTACAAATTTAAAAAATGAATATATTCACAGTTCATTCTGTGTTTTTTTCTATAAAACCTATTAGCATATAAAAACAAAATAAGATATCTGTGATCTGCTTTAGTCCTTAGCTGGCTATTGGTAGCTTCAGAGGCACGGTCTCTGGGATTGCTTTCTTCAGGGCATGATCTGCCTGTTGTTTTCCAGACAACTGCTCACTGGCTTCTATCAGCCCTGCTCTAACTCTAGTTTTGGCTCCAAATACCCAGTACTAACAGTTCACAATTAAAACAGATCACAACGAACATGCAAATAATTCTGAAAAAGCAAAAAACTCTCTTTTCTATACATGCTATTTCTATCTCTCAATATCTCTCATTGATTTCCGGTTTTCATTCTTGATCACTGTCTTATTTCCTCAGATATCAATCAGTTTGTTTTCCCCTCTGATATTTTTAATTAGTCTTTTTTAACTTTGATTGTTAGTAAATATTTCTTATTAATACATCTCTTTTATCATTTATCAAGTAGGATTTCTTATTATTTGTTTTACACAACTAATTTCTATTGTTTACATATTTTAAGTGAATATTTTTTATCATTTATATTAAATTTGTTTAACTTTCTTTCAATAGTATGCTAATTAATTTTACTCTTATTTGCCTTAACTTTGTCTGATAGCTATCTATTAAATATATTTCTCTAAATATATTTTCTTTGCATCTTTTTCTGTAGAATGCATATGTTGCTTACTTCTATAATTATTAGGTTTAAATTCAAATATTACTATGAAACATACCAATAATTTTTTGCTATTAAATATGTAATGTTGAGAACTTATCCCTGGACATATTTGTACTTAGATGCTCCATTTTCTGTAGAGTGCTTATTTTAAAATTTATCTTCATTGTTTGAAACACCGTTATAAAATTCTTCATACAAATTAATGGACAAAAATATGCTTAACTTATACTATTATTTTTGATATTTTTTAGTTGCATTTTTCTGAGATCCAAAACATATTTATCTTTGAAAAAACTTTTCATTGCACTATTAGGTTTATCAAACATAAAGTAAATCCAATTACTTTCTTAATATTCATGAATGGTATTGAAGCAGTCAATCTTAGCTTAAGATTGAGCTTCATACTTCCATCTACTAATCTGTGTTTAAACCCTATATCCTATCCCGCTCCTTTTGTCGTGTATGTATATTTTATGTATACATTTGAGATGCGCACCTACATTATAAAATTTTAACTTTTAAATTAACATTTTTATTATTATTAATTTTATGATTATTAATTCTTTTTATTAAAATACATAGGTACGGCTCAAAATATATATATATAGGAGCAAAATACTAACAAAATATTGATTTTTTTGTAAATATTTTATTATATGTCATTTGTACAACTTTTTTCTTTTTAAAGTTTGTTTTCTTTTAAATTGTATATATTGTAAAATCCAATATGGAAGATTTGTAAAATCCGATATAGAAGATGCTGCAGTTGATTGTCTAAAAATAATTAAAGGATTGGAAACACTATTGTTTTAATCTGGGGAAGGTATTTTTAATTAAAGTTTTTATTTAAAAGGGGATTAAGATTAGATATACTTTTGTTATAAAAATTTTGTCAAATCTATTTCTAATCTGGAAATAGATTTGTATTTATTTTTGGATGTTATCTTACTGTTGCATCTTCAAAAACAATCGATAAAGAAAAAGTATAAAATGGCTGTATTTTGAATGACAGATTAGATTAGCCACTATTCAGAGAACAGATTAGCTATTATCAAGAGAACTGATTGTAAACATATTACACATCGCTTGAAACTTAAAATGATGTAGTAGTAAATCCACCACGCTTCTCGGCCCTGTTGGGTCATCATCTTTCGCGGCCATACCATCCTGCTGCCCAAGAGTGAAGTAAAAGCCCAACCTAAGAATTTTAGAAATGCTAATAGAAGCTTGCTGCCACCGAAGAACTTTCATTTCAATTGCCGTGCATGTGCAATATATTGCCGTGCACGTGCAATATTTTAAATTGAACTCTTAAAACTGCACCAACCTAAGAATTTTAGAAATGCTAATAGAAGCTTGCTGCCACCGAAGAACTTTCATTTCAATTGCCGTGCACGTGCAATATATTGCCGTGCATGTGCAATATTTTAAATTGAACTCTTAAAACTGCAAGGTAACTTTTCAAGCTGTCACCTCAAACTAAATCTAGCCTAAATAATCTATCAAGATTTCTTCTAATGTATTATTTAACTTTGTTTTTGTTTTAATATGTAATTTGCTTGTAAGTAATTCCTATAAATTTAATTCTCTCTTATATGCTCTTAACTTTCCTTAACTATGGTGCGATCATTTATTTACATATATTTATTATTTGATTTCTATATCTGCTTGCTTATTATTAATATGCCAATCTCACAACCTGGCGAGCTTAATTTCTAAAAATCTTTTCTGTCATTTTTTAAAACTAAACCTTCGTGAAAAGGTTATTAATGTCCTCTTAAAATATGTGTATATATAATGCATTATTAAAATATGTGTATATATAATGCATTATAAATTAATACGTTCACCAGATTGTTTTTACGAATCAACATTTTATGTTCGTCTTTAATATAAAAATTGATTTGTTTAACTCTGGATTTTCTATCCGGGGTAAATCCAGAACTTAAGCTAATTAACGCTTTGAAATCTTTTAAAATGTTTTTTTTTTTTTATTAAATTCTGAAAGAGTGACCCATTAATTATTTTCTATATATCTGCTTTTTTTTTATTTACTCTTAAAATATAAGCTTAAATATTCCAGTTACTATAAAAACCATGAAGGTGGGATTGAATTATTTTAAATATCAGAAAAGGAACAGGGGGTAAATTTTAATATTTTACTAATTTAGTTATTAAGTAAATCTTAATGTTTCTTTTACTAGATAAAATCTTAATGTATATTTATTTAGGAAAATCTTTATATATATTATAATTGCATAGTGTATTATTTGTCTAAATTATAGTACTCAAACAAGGGTCATTCATTTTAAAGCAGTAAAATTTATTCAATGTCATTAGTGACATTTATCATTACTGCGTTACTGACATTTGGCTATCTTCATATATAGATATATTACATGTTTCTAATCTTCTAATCTGGGGTTGCGAAAAGTTTGAACCCATAGATTTCTTTTCATATCTCGTTCTATAGATAGTTGAGCTATCTGGAAACCACATTTATATCATATAAAAATGCCTTTGTCGGTGATCCTGTAAGTTTGGCATATGCTATGCATATCTACTTTCTTCGTATAAAAGGGCCTCTGGCGGTGATCCCTAAGTCTAGCCCACACTATGCTCATCAACTTTCTTCGTACAAAAAAGCTTGCACATCGGCAATGTTCACGGCATGCCTATCCACTTCATTTTTTGTCTAGAAGCATGACTTTTCCTGTTATTTCTTGGTTATAATGTCGGCATCGCAAACTTTTTCATATATTTTTTTCTTTTGCTTCATGACCCAGTTTTAATGCTCTAATATTAAAATTGCGCTCTGCTTAAAATATATATAAATGCCAACTACTTTTAGTTTTATTAATTTATTTCAGTCTTATACAATCCCACCATCATAACTTATTTCTGTATTTAAGAGTATCTATTTGCTTTGGGGAAAATAAAGCGTTCTTACCAGTGCTAATTTACAGAAGTTTCATAAAATATTTTGTCACATAATCAAATGTCATTTTCAAATATGTTTTTAAATGTATTTGATCTACTTTCACGATCTCAGTGGCATGAAAATAGTTTGTATTATATCTGTAATGAATCTCAGAATGCTCCCTGAAGTAATACGTTAGTCACCATGTTTCAGAACCGTAAATCAAAGCGTTAATGGCAATATTTTGTAATTCTTTGTAATAGTTGATTGGCATCTTAATATTGGACCCACCAAAGATGTGTGCTTATTTATCATATATTATTGAGCTAATAAAGAGCATATGAGAAATAATAGCATGAATGACACTATGTAATCATCTACCGATTGCTCATTCACGCACATCCTAATGTTTGCAATTAACTTATAAATGTATAATAATTTGTCAGTATATTAAAATGTATTTTATTGTCTAACTTATTTGAGTAGTTCAAATTCCTTCTCTTCTCATGCTTTGCTAGTGGGCCGGATTAAGAATTAATTCTCTTGTGCCATCACTGTTATGTTATTCATTAGGTGTTAGATCTGGGGCTTAGATAGTGGGTTCAAATCCAGGCTGGTCCCTGACCTAAATCTCATGCTTGACTGGGTTTGAAGTACATTTTGTGAGTTCCAGCTCATGCTATATGGATAAACATGTTTTGACCGGTACAGTATATAGTTCATATCAAAGTAATTAAATATTTTTTAACTATCTTGCATTAAGTTGCATTTTTGTTTATTACAACTACTTCTTTTTCTTCTAACCCTTCCTTTTCTTCTTATTGTTATCATCATCATCAAATAGTTCCATTTTAAAATCAAATTTTGAAGTGTATTCAAAGAATTGCTTTAAGATTGATCACTTAAAATAATCAATGCAATCAAATTGGGATAAGCAATGATCTAAATATTTTTTTCTCAGTGATGAGATGTTTATTCATAAAAAAACAGATACAGTAAAACAAATGAAATTTCAGGAGCAACATCATAAGAGGGGAAGGATACATGTAAAAAGGGAATGGGAAGTGGAGAGGGGAAATGGTGTGTAGTCCAGGCCGGTTAGAAATGCATGTCTTTGTGGTTGAGTCCTATGACAGAGGCTGAGAGGATGTGAGTTGGAGGATTGCCCAAGTGTCTGTGAGGAGTGGGCATGGATCTAGTTGGTATCACAGGTTTTGAGAGTGCAAATTAGGTCCAAGAGCTTTTGATTGACTGAATGTACTCTCTGGTCAAGGATAATGGCACATAGGAGCAACTAGAGAGCATAGATGAGAAAAACTGATAGTCTAATAACTGCAAAGACCCCTGTTTCTATGGATTCTTGTAGGTTGAAGATGGTATTTCTGTGCAAGGAAAGACAGGAGTTGATGACATTTCTCAGGCCAAGAAGAAAAGGACATTTAAGTAGGAAGTGCTGGAGGGTTTTGTTGTCAATTTTACAGAGCTGGTATATGGGAGAGACCTTGGTGAAACCCCTATGGTTGACCAAAAATTGATTCATGGGAAGGGAGTGAAGATTGATTTTGAGGAGGAAATCCAAGGAATTTTGCTTTAAGGGACCATCTTTTGAATTTGTGGATTAATTGGGCATTGGTAAGTCCAAGGAATGTAGGGGACACAATGGAGAAGTCTGCGGTCTGATTGAAAACCTCCCAGTACTTTAGTTTGCTGTTGATGGATGGTATAACAAAGCCAGCCTTTTGTAGGATGTTGGCAATGAGTGAGGTCCATGACCTAGGCCTGCCACTGGGAGGAGGAGTGTCAATAGGTGTGATAATGATATGCACAAGATTGGCAGGGAAGTGATTTAGGAGTGTGAGGATAATATTGTGAGATTTCTGGATCAGAAGTGTCAATGGAGTGCAGCCCCAACCCATTGAGGTTTTTAGGAAAACAAGTTCTTTTTAAACTGATAGCCACCACCTTTCTTCCCCAGAGAAAATGGGTACAAAGGAGTTGATTTTGGATATAAAGGAATGTGTAGGTAGAGCAATGAGGAGGTAATATGCTATTTTAGGTAACACTAGAAGATTGAGGAGGGTGACTTTCCCATAAAGGGAGAGGCAGATGCCTGTGATAGAACTGAGGGTGGATGATATGCTTTGATAGAGTGTGGTTTGGACCCGTACTCTCATGTCCCTAGGAGACAGCATGAGGGGGAATCCGAGGAAGTTGTGTGGATTGGCATTGAGGATGGAAGGGATTTGTTTACCAGGTGAAAGTTGCCAGGCCGCTGATTTTTTTCACTGCTAAATTCCAACCTGTATGTATTGGAGTACCAGGTGAGGATCTGTTGAAGCCTGGGAATGAGATCAACTGAGGGAAGGAAGACAGTCACATCATCTACATAAGCAAGGCATTTGATGCTTTTGCTCAGTGCAGAAATGAAGATGCCAGGGAGGTCATGTTCTAGCCTGAGCAAGAGGGGATTCAGAAATGCAGTGAACAACAAAGTGCTCAGCGGAGAGCCCTGAGGGATGGATATGTTGGGTGTGAAGCCAGGGGCAAGTTTCCCATCCAGGGTAACTAGGATTTCTCTGTTGGACAGGAGATTTTGGAGAAATGGACAGAAGGGCCTCTGGTACATTAAGGTTTCTGAGGACACCAAGGAGCAGGTTGACCCTAACAGAGTCAAAGGCTGCCTGGATGTCTAGTTGGACAGTGATGGGCCTGCTATTTCGAGACTGCCTAACATGCTTGGTGGTTATCTTAAAGAGTGTGGCAGCCCCAAGAGTGGAATGCGCTTTATTAGCAAACTGTGAGGCAGAAAGGGCAGGGAGTATGGATTCTTCTAGTGACTCTTTAATGGTAGACTCAATAAGTTTTATGAGCAGAGGGGTCATTGAAATGGGCCTAAGATTCTTGAGCTCAGTAGGTGGCCGATCTGTCTTAAGGAAAGGGACTAATGTTACCAGATAGAGACCCTCAATGATGTAAGCACCTGAAATCAGCTGGTTGATCATGTTGAGAGTAATGGTGATGGTGAACTGACTTAGGTGGAGAAGGAGAAACTTGGGGATAGCATGAGGACCAGGGTGGACATGGTCAGGAAAGCTTTTGGGTGGACATGGTCAGGAAAGCTTTTCAGTTTGTTATGTAGCATGGCCTGGTTGATGCCAGGATCAGAACCAACATTCAAGGTTGATGGCATAGTGAAAGGAGGGTTGTCAGCTTTGAGAAGCATGTGCTTGTAATGGTTTCTCAAATGAAGGAGCAATTCCTGACCTATATAGGATTTGTTGCTGACCGTGATGGATGAGAGGGTGGTTTTCTTCCTGTGGGAACCAAGAGCCCACACCGTGTAACTTCTGGTCCAACAATGCTGATTCCCCACATACCTCTGGGTGCGTTTGACTGAGATGTACTCAGCCAAGGTCTTTTGAGCATCGCAGTATTGAAGTTTTAGTTGGATGATGGTGCTAATGTCTAATGGCCCACTCTCCTGATCATTTAGTTGCTCTGAAATTTTGTCCATGGAAGCCAGCAACTTGAGTGGCCCTCAGGAATTCCAGGTGTATTTGTGGATGGCAGCTTGCAGGATTTCCACAAATGTGAACCATGCAGAGATGGGCTCCATTTGAAGGATATTGATTTTAAGGAGGTATATATGAATTCCTGAAAGTAGTACTATAGGCATATTTTGTTTTTTGAGGATCTTATTGTTCTTCTGAGGCCAAGGTTTATTGGAGGGCCAGAGTTAAAGGGAGAGGTGTAATGCCTTGTGATCTGAAAAAGATATGGTGTGGAGTTGGGCTGATTCAATCATGAAATGGAGATCAGGAGAGTAGAATGTTAAATCAATGAGGGTCTGATGCCTACGAGTGTAGAAAGAGTAGGCATGGTCTGGGAAAAAGCCCTGGCCACACATTAACCCCCTGGAGAAGAGATATAGATATTTGTTTGTGAAGGACTGGTAGCCCACATTGAAGTCACCCAGAAGAAGAATGGGAAGGGAGGTGGAAGTTGTGATATTGTTGATTCGGTGAATAATAGATTTAATGAGGGTGTCACTGTCATTGGAGGGCAGATATAAATAAATCACAAAACTTCTGAAGTGCCCAAATTGTACCTCCAAGATAATAGAATGAGGGTCAATATGTATGATGGAAAAGGTAGAGGGGAGCACATTTATTAATGAGGATGGTGACTCCTCCAGCAGAAGTCAGGGCAGTAGAAAACTTGGTGGACAAAGTGAAGTAAATCCTGTGGTTGAAGTGAGTGGAGAGTTTAGTTTCAGCAAGGAAGAGAATGTTGGGAGAGTTGAGTTCAAATCAACATTAGAGAGCGAGGAGCCTGTGGATTGAATTAAGGCTCTGAATGTTTAAACTGACAACAGAGATAAGCATATGTGACCTCAAGATACGGACATAAGGAATGGAAAAAAACAGTAGGAATTCAGAAATTTTTTATGGTGAGCGGGGATGAACTGGGCTGGGAGAGATATAAGGAGTACAGTTCTTGCTTTTCCTGCCAGAATTGCACAAAGATTCATTCTTGATGTCACTTGATGAACCACTGTCCGAGAAAAATTCAGCAGAGAAAGGTGAGAGAGTGCGAAGGGAGGAGGTTGATGAGGCCTGGGTTGAAGCCAAAGAATTCTTTGCTCAGAGAATTCTTTGCTGGGTTGAAGCCAGAGAATTCTTTGCTCAGAGAATTCTTTGCTGAAAGAATTCTTTTTTTCCTTGTGCGTTCTGAATGTCTGAGACTTGCTCTTGGTTCAGAAAAAGGATACATTATGGTTTTACTGGGTAGATCAAGAAAGAGGGTCCTGTGGGGGAGCTGTAACTGAGAGTAGTGGGCTGTGAGTGAGATCAAAATTATGTGGCCTAGAGGAAGCTGGAGTCTTACTGGAAGGTGAGAGGGTGGCTGAATGCTGAAAGATTGAATTGATGTGAGGTGGAAGTGAGAGGTTAGCTGAAGGAGGAAGTTCATATTTATTAGTGCTGTGCAACACAGATGAGGTCTAGGCCCTTTTTTTTCTGGCAAGAGTTGCATTTTATTTTTGAGGGCAGTCTCGATTGAGGTGTTTGCGATCTTTGCAGGTGACATATTGTGGCCTCATCCCCTTAATCGAGATGACCAAAGGTGCTAGTTCAGCTGCTATTGTTGTGGGAATGTTTTCAGGAGAGAGACCTTTTTTAAGAATGAATTGAAATAAGGCTGTGTTGGTGAAGGTGAGACCATTGGTGAGAGGATCCCTAAGGTACTCAAATGAGGTAACTTGTCCGAATGCCTCAAGATTTTTCCTTCTTCATAAATTTAATTGCATATCTCACTTCTTTATTTAAAATTCTCGGAAATTTAGAAGATATAAAGTTGTAGGAGATATTTTTTTATATTCTTTATTGCTATATAATTCTTGATAGAACTCTTCTACACATTTCATACTGTTATCTCTCTTTTTAGTAATAGTTCTATTTTTTTTTTTTTATTGCAGAAATAAGTTTTCTAATATTACAAAGATGTCATTTTACACTCTTGAGACTTTTATTTTCTTCTATAGATTTCCTAGATAGTTCACAATTATGCTTTTTTATATCATTATCAATTTTTCATACCATTTTACAAAATTTAAGATATTCAATCCTTTTAATGCATCATTTTATATATTTTTATATTGCTTTTTTTCTTCATAAATTTTCTTGTTTCACCAGAAATTTTACTTATCTACTGCTGCTTTTGTGTACCAGCTATTTTTATTGCAGTTTTTAAAAGTGTATCAGTTATTTTTTATTAATTTATTCAAAACTGATCATTTTCAAAATCTGTTAATATTTAAAAACCCAAGTTTTTATTTTTCTGAAAACTCCACAAGTCTATGTTGTCTCTTATTTCTATCACCTTTTACCAAATTTACTCATTACACTTTCATCTTTCAATTGTTTACCAATTTCAGCATTAAAGCCTCCCATGACAATTTTATAACGTTGTTTGGTCTGATCAAAAATTTTTTGTATGTTCATATAAAAATCCTCTACTTCTTCATCTGAGAACTTGTTGTGGCATAAGCCTGAATTATTTACATTTGATATCTGCTATTTTGCTACTCTGCCTGGTGTATCAACAGTATCCAGGATATTGTTCTTTCAGTTTTTATTTATAATGAATCCTACCCCACTTGTACTTTTAATGTTTGTGCTTTTGTAGTACAGTACCTGTCTCCTTTTTAAATCAATTGTCTCTTTACCCAAAATCCAATAATACTCCATTTAATATTAGACAGTTTTAGTGCCTTCTGCTTTTTGGGAATAAGAGCCATATTTATTTTGTCTATCATGATTGTAAATATCTATTAAGAAAAAAAATCCATTTACACACACATTCAGTCTGCCTACAAGAAAACTCACTTGATATTTCAGATAAGAACAAACCATCCATGTTTTATATAATATATGAATAATTACATTAGTAATAACAGTTTCAGTGACTGTGAAGTATTATCGCCCATCTAAGCATTAAATACAAGCATATTTCTGTGCCATCATCATCATATAATTCTTGAATTATGGTCTATAGACAAAAAACATGATTTTAAAGGAGAATATAATTTAAAAATTCAATCTTGGGTATGGAAGTCAGTTACCTATCTTATTTTATCTCAGCAAAGCATATGCATTCTATCTCTGCACCCTCACAGAATTTCTTTAAATAACTCTTATTGTAAATAAATTCAAATGAATATAAACTTTGACTATGATGCTCTCAGTATTACTAACTTGATCTTTTGCTAACTGAATAGTATCATGCTGTATGAGCAGCACAATCTACACTAATAAATGGCTTTTGAAAATGGTCCTAGAGATTATTATTTGATTATTTATTGTTTTTCTAAAAAATCACTTAAAGTTCATATTTGTATTATTAACACAACCTCCTATAATTTTATTATCTAAATTACGATTTTTTGATATTTCATTAATTGAGTTGACAATTATTTTTAGAATATTCCTCTGGAAGAAAATTACGATTTTTTGATATTTCATTAATTGAGTTGACAATTATTTTTAGAATATTCCTCTGGAAGAAATACACAATCCATAAGTTTTATTTGTATTCCTAATTAGTAATCAAAATAATGCATTAATGATGCAAATAATTTTTCCTTATGATTTAAGGTATCCATAAATATTATTACAAAATCAATATTTTTCAAAGTTTTCAAAAAGTTGATCAATTGTATAAGGTGTAGTTGAATGATATACAAATAAGTTTAGATGTACAATACATTACTTGAAATGTTTAGATTATGAATTATAGAATTATACTTAAAGTGCTTCAGCAATTGTTTTTTTTTTACTTCTGTAATCTGAATTCAACTTTATGAAAATAATGTAATTTTATTGAAGAAACTGCAGGTAATAAAGCTAATTTGTGTTTTTTTCAATTGAACATGATTTTTGATATTATTTTTATTTCCTGAATCAATTGAGAAGTCATTGTTACAAATATAATAGTAAACATTGTTTTCATTTTTTTTTTTTTACAAAAGTAAATTTGTTTTTCTTTAATTCATTTGTGTAAATGTATGGTTTTATTTTGACATGGCTATTTGAAATTAGTTTTAGATATTAGTTTACACTTTTGCTATACAAACATTAAATATAATTAGAATAAAATAATTCTGTATTAGATTCTTTCATAGTCAAAGGCATATGCCCATCTTTATCTTTTTGAACTGTTCATATTAGTAATTTTTGCCATATAACATTAATCTTTTCTCCATTTTACATTGCTAGGCAACAGTTAGAATCATTTGTTTCTACTAACAACAACATAATTTATTATTAAAAAAAGAACCCAACCTTGTGCTTCTGCAAACATGTTAACAAGGTTATGTTTCTAATCCTAGACACTTTAAAAATAGTTTTTAATGACACTTTCTGGAACAGTTTTTAATTGGGGGACGACGGACGACTCAAATTCAAGACAATCTAACCCTATATTCTTCCAAAATAGTTTTCAATGCACATTTTTTGGAAAGTTTTCAATTGGATGGAGAGGGGCACAATTTACGTCCCAGACAGTCTTCTATAATCTGGGACATTTAATAATTTATCAGTGATTTCAATAAAGGCATGTTTATGCTTCATTTGTCGAAAGCAATGTATTCATAAATCTGAATTTTGTATGATGATGGTTGAGTAATGACTATCTATGTCAAGCATTTTATTATTTTTTTGTTTTTGATATTAAGTTATGAATAATGAGATGTAACAAAGAAAGAAATTATAATTGAATATAAATTTTTGATTTGAGGTTATAAATTGCTCTGGATATAATCTATATTATAATTAGGCTAAAGCAAAAAAAGATAAAGTGGTTATATGAACTTCACAATGGGAAAAGTAGTAAGTCTGAAAAAGAATATAAGAACGGGCAATGTGTCAATTAGAGGAATAATTGAACATGCATTGAAAATATTGTCTGTAAACACTTTAATTAAATAATGCCAAAAAGAAAATTTTAATGAATTTACATAAGATTTAATGCTCTAACAATGATATTATTAAATTTATGCAAATCTACTTTTATTCACGATTCATTAAATATTAATGAAAATATCTTATTAAAATCATAAGCATGTGATAAACTTTTTGATTTGATTTTTAAGTTGTCCAAAAAAATATTTTATGCCCTCTCTCTCCAACATTTTACTTTTATAACTTTGATGATCTTTTATTCTTTAGAATGATTATAATATTTGTAAAACATTCAGATTTTTTTTTTTCTTCTAACAATTCAATAAGTTTAAAATTGGATTTAGAACTCCTCCTAATTCTAATAGATTGATCAACAACCCAAAAGATCATATTGATCGTTCATTCACCCCACATGTAGTTTATTCCATTTCATGTCCTCAAGAAAAATGTCTTGCTGCATATTATGGTGAAACTAAAGCTACTGTTAATACTAGGCTTGCTCAACACATGTACACTTACAAGAGAGCTCAGAAGAACAACAATATATCTTCTGTATTTTTGGAGCATTCCATGAAATCTGGACACAATTTTATTCCTTCCAATACTGTAATTTTATGCACTGAATCAAATGATCATAAGAGGAAAATAAAAGAAGCATTCTATATTAATGGAAATATTAATGCTATAAATAGAAAAGACACTTGCTTTGATATATCGAAGAAATGGTCCACGTAACACATGATAATTTTATATATCTTTGTATATATTTTATTATGTATTTTTATGAATGCTATGATTATGAGGTATGGATCCTCGAAAACGTTTAGCATATTTTTATTATATTTATTTATAACTTCTCTTTTTTAACTTCATTTTTAAGTTAATATTTTTTAACTTGTTCAGATAAATTTTTGATTATTTTTGATTAATATATATAAATATTTTTGTACTTATGTATTAGATTATTTCCATTCATTTAGTTGAATTGTTAAATGTTTTTAGAAAATTCAAACTTTATTTATATTTTGCCAAACACATTCAATTGTTGGTAATAATAGAATATTTTGAATCACATTTTCTTCTCTCTTCTTTAGTCTAACAAGGGAATTGAATATGAAATCTTCAGATTCATAAATATTGAACTCAAAGTAATGCTCTAATCACTTGGATTATTCTGACAAAGTTATATGTTGAACTATTTCTATCATCTAATTAAATTGTTTGATGTTTTTAGAAAAATGCAAACTTTACTTATATTTTTCCTAATATATTCAACTATTAGTAAACACTCAGGCAGATTAATATAGAATAGAGTACAGTGGCAAGTTAACACTGACATTGCAACAATAATGTTTAGATTCATACAATACTGAAATTTAGTGGTGCAATTCTCTTGCTGGATTGTCATTGGTCAGACTAGTGACAGTATATAAAAAAAAGATTACTATTATTTAAAATATACAAGTTATTTGCAACAATAGGCTGTATTTGGAAAAGTATAAATAAAAGTTGATTTTTTCTAATGATATTTAACATTTCAATTAAATTATAAAAATAACTGCATTTTTTTTTTTTGGTATATTGTACATGAAAGTGATTAAGGATTGCTTTTAAGAATTTAGAAGGTTCATTGACATTTATGATTTAATTCTAAATATTGAAATTCTAGAATGGCTTGTGTTAAGGAAGTTCCAATAAAGGCAAATTACCATTGTAATGAATAAATATTATTTTTTGATTATAATACTATTGCCTAGTAGTTTCTTCTTTATGCTTTTAGATAGAAAATTCACCTTTTTATCCTAGAGGGCTATTGCTTTTCTGCATTATCCTATTTTGAAATCTTATTTTTGCATCATATTTTTAGCATAATAGACAGCAAAAGAAGTTTGAGGGACTTTTTGTTAATGAAAATTTTTAAGATTTCTTAATTTTTTTTCCCTAAGTCTGTCAGTACAAAATCTAATTTTATATTATAGTCTATAAATATATTCTTCTTTTTTTTTTTTTACCATGTAACAAGAAAACTGTCAATGAAAATTAATTGTTTTGCAAGCATACTTGAATCATTCCACTGAAATGGAATATTAGATGACAATATTTTGTCCAATTCAATTTTAAAGCAATGTTAAAAATTGTTAACAAGGTGTCATGCTGCTAAAAATAGAGTAAGTATCACGTAAACTAATTGTCTTATTTCTCTTTTTTAGACAGCTCTAATTTCCGATTTTATTAAAAAAAAAAAGAATAGTTGATTTCATCAAATAATAGTAGATGGTACTGACTTATAAATTTCTATCTAATTAATTTTCAAATGGAAAGAAAGACTGCATTATTTTTATTTTATACTTATTTACTAATGTTATCCTAGTTATATCTTGAACATTTGAAGATTTTGTAGCTTGTAAATAGAATAACAACAAAAAAGATTTTATACTATATAAATTTGATCTGTAAATAGCTTTGTTACTTATCAGTTAATTAAGGGGAAAAAAATAGCAAAGGATACTTTACTCTACTTAGCGCTTGACATTTATGCGGGGATTCACTATCGCGACCATCATCATTTTGTACCCACTATTTTGATTTAAATTCATTATTCACTATAACGATCATATATATATATATATTTTGATGGCGATTTTTTAAATTGGTGACCATTTTGTAACACTAATGATGTCATGGAATAGTTAGTTATTAAAGTCATCCAAAAGCAAAATAGTGACTTATATGCTGAAATTGTATGGAACATATTTTAGTCATAAAACACAATATTATAGTGCTGCATTCAATATTTTGATTATAAACTTAAAATATGATTAATGAATGTACAGTATTTTATTTAATTTTCATCCAACGTTTTTACGAGACAATTAGTACTTCATTAATAACATATCTAAAGTAAAGATTTTCACTGTTAATGAACTATTGTTAATGATTACAGAAGTAAAAAAAAAATTAAAAAGCTTTATTCAGTATACGAATGTGAAGCAACACAGTGCTGTAAAAATAGCAAATTCATTCAGCACAAAATTAAAAATATACAGTACATATATTAGCTAAAATATTCAGTCAGTTAATTTTGAATTAAAGTTTTTCTATCAAATCGAAACTGCTACCATTGCTAATCTAAAATATTTTTACTAAAAAGGGGGGGGGGTTAAAAAAGGTAAAGCAATTTTCAGATTTATACAAGTAATATAAATACATATAAAGCTTTAACCTTAAACTATGTGCCTTTTGAGTGCTTAATTGTACCATGAGAGTGACCTTTACAAATCTTAACACAAAGACTAGGACTTTATAAAGATAAGAGTGGCCGTTTTATCTTTGACCTACTTTCTAATTATATAGGCAAATCTAAAACATTTTGATTTGAGAATGTAAAGATAGTAAATACTTCACTGATTAAGTCCAGTAACTTGTTTAGAAATCAACATTCACGAAATCTTTGAAATCTTTCGATTCACGAGTTAATATTTAGATCTTATAAATTTAAATTGTATTCAGTATAAGTATTAGCTAAAATTTCAGACAATCAATTTTGGATTAAAATCTTTATGAATGCTAATTTCAATTAAATCAAAACTGCTATCCATTGTATTTAAATTGCATTTTTGGGAAAAAAAATGTGAGGATGATTTTATGCAATTAATAATAAAACTGTATATGATGAAAATGCAATACAAATAAAATGAATAAAATTAATGCCTTTAATTTTTACTTAAATAGCCTGTAACTCTGCCATTAAATTATATTGTGCTATTTGACAAATTGCTAAGTTGTTACATAAACATGGCCACCACATTTGATGAAATAGTGACATGTCATGACTAAAAAACCAGCTGCAGCTATTGTATTTGTTTATTTAGATCAGTACAATGCAAGTTGTAACAAAAACCTTAAATATTGATTACAATATGCAAATTCAGAATGCATTACATTTTTTTTTCCATTTTTCAATACACTGAATTTTTTTTTTAAAAGTTGACTGAGATTAATTTGTTGCAGTGTATTATATGTTTATTTGGCTCTTATTTACCTTAATGATAGATAATAAGTCTTTATGGTCAATTAAATGATTTGTTATTCAACATTGTTTTTTTTAATTTTAATAATTTCACATAAGTAATATAATATAATACTGTAGTGCAAATCTTAAAAAATGAAACTTCAGTATGGATTTTTTTTTTCAGCATAATGAACAGTTGTTTGGAAGAATACAAAAAAAAATTGTTAGATACTAGTTTAGTTTCACATTCTTGGTCTATTTTCCTGTACTTTTTGGACAGTGAAAACACACATTTTTTTTCTAGCCATATTAAACTTTTTTTTAAAAGATTCTGCGAAATCTCATTTTAGCCACTAATATGATCATGAAAAAATTAAGAAAAATCTTTGCACTTGGAAACCAAACTGGATAATGATGATTGGTAAATAGATCACAGGAAATAACTTTAAACTTAAGTATTTTTTTTCTTTTTGCATATATTTAAGTTGCATTATTATACATACATAAATACATATTTTAAGTGAATACCTGCATAATACACCCATTGCAGTTTACACTAGTATATAACATATTTTAAGGGTTTTTTAAATTTTTATATATACTCAATAAGTTATTGTTTTAATGTAATATTTCCAACTTATAGTATAATTTTTTAGCTGAAGTAACCATTCAATTTTTTCACCATAGACAACCATTATAAATGCTTATTCTGCATATGATATTTTTACTTAATGATGAGTTTTGGGGGACCAATTGCCCTTGTTAAATGGGGTAAAAGTGTATACATATGTCACAGTTTAAGTGATCAATCAGTGATTTATATTAATAATAACCAAATGAAAAGGTTAAAGCGAATAATTTAAAAGATTTTATCACATGAACTAATGACTATTAATAATTCAAAACTATCAGAGGTGAATGTAATAATTTTCAATATGTTTAGTTCAATACTCACCAAGAATGAAGAAATACCATGTCTGTAACCATAAATATTTGTCAAAAAACATTAAAAAAATGTCAATATATTCTTTGAAGGATAAATTAATTAAAAATAATTAAATAATTGTCATAAATAGGAATTTAATTTTCATGGCAACTTTCATTATAATTTTCATAGGAATTATCATGTATGTAAAAACAGGTATTAGTGCTTAATTGGTGCTATAATGTAAAACAAGTCTAAAGTAACAGACTGTCAGTGCTTTAGACATTGACAGTTTAGATGCTCTATAACATTAATTTGTGGTTGCTTTTGTTTATTTATATCTGTTGCTAGTATGTGCATATATTGTTTTTACATTTCGTTAAAATTTACATTACCCATATGCATAATTTGAGGTAATGACGACACAAGTTAATGTTCATTTTCATACAGAAATTGAGAAAAGGGAAATTTATTGATTATTTACAAGAGAATAGTATTTTCATTTTTAGCAAAAGTTAAAGAAAACAAAGAAAAGATTTGTGGCAAATCATAAGAAAAATACTAACAGCTATCAAAATACAATATTATGAATATTAAACATGTTGATAAACTCATTGTACTTATTAAAAATGGGGGAAAAAAACCTAATTATATATATTACATTTTTATTGAGGAGAATTTTCAATTAATTCATGAGATCCATATTGCAATTCACCATGGGGGATGAAACAGAATGATAAAAGAGCTTAAGACAAAGTATAAGAACATCACAATAGAAATTGTTATGATATATTTAAATCTTTGGCTCATTATTAAGCCAATTAAAAGCAGTGAATTCAATTTGAAATGTCACATTGATCTCATTGACATGCAGTCACAAGAAGGACAGAGATTATAAATTTATAATAGTTTATTAAGATCACATTTAACAAAATTTATTCAATTAGGGGTTTTAAAAACAAAATGGGCTAAAGAAGTTGTTAATCATATATTAAGATGTGTTCGCAATATTTGTAAGACCATACATCTTGCAAAGTGACAATAGCTAGGAATTCATTAACAAAATTATTGAAGAAGTTTGCATAATGTGGGACGAACTTAAATTGTTCATGGAAAACCAAAACATAATCAATCTCAAGGCTCTATAGAAAGAGCAAGCCAAGATATTAAAAATATGTTATTTACCTGGCTTGAAACAAATAATTCAGTGAAATTATCAGAAGAAATAAAATTCATTCAATTTATGAAAAGTAGAGCATGTCACTCTGGAATCGTTCAAACATCCTATGAAGCTATGTTTTTCTGTAAAGCTAAAGTTTATTTGAAAGCATAATTGCCATTCATTACTTTGTCAAAAATTACTAGTGAAGAAGATGTTGAGATATTATCAAAATATTCTATAATGATGTTCAACTTGCAGAGAATAATTTCAAAGGAGAATAGCAACTAGTACAATGAATGTTGACATTGTGGAGGTGGGAATAGATTATTTGAGTGAAGACTATGGTTAATAACTGTTGGAGGTCCAATAAAAATAAGAGTGATAGTGAAATCAAAAATGAACAATATTCCCCTGAAATAGAAAAGATCGATAATGAAGACAAGAAAGTAAAAAATGATACTGATGTTGAATTGGAAAATAGTAAAAAAAACAAGAAGTCTCTTTTTTCACACTTAGTGAAATCAGTAAAAAGATTCAAGAAGCTTGAAACTCTTCTAAGCATCCCTGAATAAGCAAGGTGAAAAAATATTATGATGTTCATAGACTAAATTTTCAATTGCAAAAATAGGAGAAATTATTCAGTTAAGGATTCCAGAGATAGCTTGAAACTCTTCTAAGCATCCCCGAATAAGCAAGGTGAAAAAATATTATGATGTTCATAGACTAAATTTTCAATTGCAAAAATAGGAGAAATTATTCAGTTAAGGATTCCAGAGATACTGAGGGCTAAAGCTGGTAATGAGAATATTATAGCTGTTATAATGTCTATTAAAAATGAAAACTCATATAAATTAGATACAAAATATGGCATTTTCAACCAACTCTATACAAGGAATGAATTTATTATCTACAAGGAAACTTATTGCAGTCAGTGAAATTTTAGATATTGAAATAAGTCTAAGAGAATATATTTGCAAGTATTCTAATTTAAAGTGGTCAGGAATTTCACTATTACAATTGTAAAGATGATTGTAACTCAAATTGCTGTAAATGTAAAAAGTTAAAATCTGGCAAGTGCAAAAATAAATAGTTTATTTATTATAAGGTATATATAAGAATTGGTTTGTATAATAAATGATATATGTTAGTTTTAACAATAAATAATAAAGTAAGAAATATTATAAAACATATTTTTTTTTATGCTTATCAGGCTTCATTGCTAACTGTTAATATTTACTGTTAAATGTAATTATGAAGTATTATTAATCCCATTGACAAAAGATGCGCTTATTATTAATATTAGCCAATAATTATTAATACTAACTGATTTATTACATGAATTGTGACATGCACGTAATATATTTATATATATGTAGATAGTGGACTTATATAAGTGAAGCATTTTGAGACTCTTTACTTCAGTTAAATTTCTGAAGCATATTAATCATTAAATATGATGCGCAAATTTTAAAATGTTTATATCTTTTAAATTGAAAAAAAAAAAAAAAGACCCGCACACGCAAGATAACAATTTAATCCAAAAAATAAGACAATAACTGAAGAGCGTGTTGTTTATAATTTCTTGCACTTTATATATGCTACAAAACTTTTATGCAAGTCTCGATATAAGTGAACGTGTTTATATATTAAGTAGGGGACTGCTTGTATATATACATTATAGCTGACTACCAACAATTATCACAAAACTATTATTTTCCCAAAACGTTATTAAATAAGAATAAATACATTTATTTACATATTATATATATATACATCAGTTAAGATTTTACTAAATAATGATCCATAATTAGCAATTAGCTCTTGATTTGAAGTTCTAAATCTTTAATGCTATAATCGCCTCCCAAAAAGTACAATAATGGTGGACCTAAGTGAATAATAAAAGTTTATACTCGCAATACTTCAAACACAATCCTAATTGGGCCTTTTTAGGTGTACACAAATCATAAAAAGACTGGTAAGGGTCTGTAAACATTTTCTGGTAAACATGAACTTACCAGGTCCTGATAAAATTTTGTAGTTCACATTTTTTTCACCAGAGTATTTTTTGTCAAATTATTTAAAAATTTGTTACACGGTGGCATAAAATTATATTATAAAAAATAATTAATAACAAATAATTATAAAAAATATCTGATAAAAAATAATTTATTAAAATAATAACAAAATCAACGGCCCAGATATTGTGCAGTCAACATTTTACACATATTCCGTAATAAGTTCATTCATAATTACTGTCCATTGTAGTTTTCGCTTTTAATAGTGATAAAATTTGCAAAGTCGATCTGTGTTGGATGTCGCTGAAAATATGTTGCGCACTCTTCGCGGCAAAAATTTGCCCAGTCTTTTATAGTGTGGCAACTTACATTTGTCTTGTGAGCAATAAAACACTGTGGCAAATTATGTGATCAATAATATATTGTCTTTAAGGACAAACGGCTTTAAAAAAAAGAACCCTTTCTAAAGGATATATGGCGGTGACATAATCTGCATTGCCATCTGTGACCATCTCCGCATTCTTGCTGTCTGATCAGAGAACACTGCATGCCACAATGCTGGCATAGAGTACTAGTCTTAAGCAGGCATCTCCTTGCTAACCACTTCATTGCTAACTCCAGACTTTGAAGTTCATCCATCAACAGGCACAAAGTCCAATTTTCTATGCGAATATCTGCAGCATGTAATACTTCATTCTCTGGCACTACAACTATATTATCATTTGCAGGATTCATTTTACAGACTATGTCTGAAAACTGAAAAACTCTTAGAAAGCCATGTCTTACAACTTTGAAAAACTTGTAAAAAGTGCTCCAAGACAATGTAGCAATTTCACACTACCAGCAATATTTTATTCTAATCCTACCTATAGGAATTTGCCTTGTGAATTTTATCTTTTGTATAAGCGAAAACTACAATGGATGGTAATTCGACAAGAAACACTCTGGTGAGAAAGATTTGAAACAAAAATTCGAATTTTGTCATGACTTGGTAAGTTCACATTTATCCATCTTCCCTAGCTGGCTTTCTTTTACGTTCAGAGGCACAGGCTCTGGGACACTTCTGTCATTGCAGAAAAGTTTTAAGGCACTTTTCCCTCAGCTTTTTTCAAAAATCCTTATGACAGTAACATACAACAGCACAGGATGAGTGGAAGAAATTTGAAGACAATGCTCTTTTGTTGTGCACACCATTTGTACTGTTTTCTCCTTGCTTGAATTCATTGATAAATTCCTATCATTCCAATGTAAAAGTAAAAATCCATTTGACTAATGCATTTTTACAATGACGATATGGTTCTGGCTTCTAATTATGTCCGTTCTCATTCCACAATAATTAGCTTCAAATATATATTCCATGGTTTGATTTTAACAATACAAAGTTTTCTTGGTATTTTAAATCCACAGTTATATCCAGCCTTGAAAATAATAATTTGCATTATCTTTCAGCAATCTTTTATAGAATGCTTTTAAGTTACAATCTTTATCTGTTTAAGTCTAATTTATCTGAAAGCAATTTTTCTTAGTTGAATTAAACTAAAGACAAATTATCAAAATAAAGTTTCCTTTATTTTTACAGAATTTATTTTTCATTACTTTTTAAAATTTACATATCTATTTGCATTTCCATTAATTATCTTTTTATTGCTTTTTAAACTAGATATGTGTTTATATTTTATTACTATTTTTTCTCTGAAGTAAAAACATAGCTTTATAACTTATAACTCTGGAGTTACTAAAGCCTAATATATTTTCTACAAAATATAGCAGTTTGGAACATGAATGAACATTTGAAGAGATTTCTAAAGGTGGGAATAACTGATTAGTGAATATTTTACTTTTATATATTTGATATATGGTGCTTACCTTAAATTAGAAAAAAATATATGGTGCTTACATTAAATTAGAAAAAAATTGAAGTTGATAAGATGAATTCTAAAAAAATGCCATCTAAGTGGCATTTTGCTTAAAGGTTTCTGCCTGTGTTACTTCTTTAGATGTCTGAATAATATGTTCATTATTATGATAATTGATTTTATCATTTTATATATATGAGGATTGCTTATTTTTTCATTCATAATTATCTTTACAAATCATTTTACTATAGTCAAAGTGAGGAAACTTTAATTTTCAAGTCGTTATTAGATCAACGACCACTTATTTTGTTTTGTTTTTCTCTATTTATTATGAAATATTTTTATAATATACATATATTGTGTCTGTATTCACAGAATAAGAATGCATAGTTTGTATATATATGCGGGTGTGTGGTATGTTTATATTATAAGTATTATTTATGAATTTGAAGTATATTTTATATATTATGCTAGAGTAATATTTATGGTTGTATGTATGGGTATATTATAGTTTTTTTTTGGAATTTATATTGATTTTGAAAATAATGAATAACATCACATATTTTTTTTTTTTGCATCCTTTTTTACTTTTGTTTCTATAATATTTGTAAAAGAATAAACTACAGTTATTATTAAAATTTTACAAATAATTAAATAGCAATGTTAAAAATATTATTTACATTTCTAATATGATTTTAAAAACTGGTTTTGAAGTAATTTTATGACATAAGATGTCTTCCCTGAGGCTAAAATCTGTTAAGAATTGACAAGAGTTAAGGAAACTTCTCTCTTTTTTTTTTTTTTCAATTTTCTCGTCTGATAACATGAGCACTGCATATCAAATATGCATCTCCAGATGTATTTGGAAAACTGCAGGTTATAATGGTTGAAATTTTTACTAAAGTGAGTAGGATATGTTGCGTTAGCTTGATGAGTATATTTTAATATTTTTTTTTTAAAAAAAAAAAAAAACTGTGTGTGCGTGTGTTTCAAGCTCATTCATTCATTTAGACATATCTCAAGATTGAGTGACTTAAGAGGACAATCATTTAGACATTTTTTCTATTGCTTTTATTACTTATTAACAGACATATTCTTTTCTTAATATTATATATTATTTTTTTTGTTTGCCAATTTATTTTGATTCTTTATTTATTTATGTGTATGTATTTATGCATTTGAGTTGTATAATTAATAAAAAAAAAAATACAGTTAATAAAATTGTATTGATTCCAATACATTTTAGTTAAAATATGAGTTTTAACCGATATATTATATCTTCTAAATAGAAATTTTCATTAAATTAAAAATTTCATTTTTTTTAGTTCACAATTCAGCTATTATACATTGTGTTGTCGTTGCAGAGCCACATTTTATCAAAAATAAAAATTAAACTAAAACATCACATGATCATTTTTTCGTATATACGAGTTGTTAAAACAGTAGCAAATTTTTCTCCATACTTTAATGTCATCTAGTGTAAGCTCTAATAATCATTAGATGCTGGACACCAAAGCTACTTAAATACATAGGTGCTGAACAGGATTCACTTCTGTATGATTATACAGGCAAATTAGCTTCGATTGAAACTATTGTTTTCTGTTTGGGCTGATAGCCCTTTAGTTATCCAAAAACGTAATAGGTGTGTGCTGGAAGGATGCATTAGATGTTTAAGTAATTTAATACCAACCCCAAGCAAAGGATAAACTGAAGATAAAATATATAGTTGCTGAACTGGATTCAGAGCTATACAATTATACAGTCAAATTAGCTTGTAATGAAACATCATTATGTTTTCAGTTTGAGCTAGTACCTTTATAAATAATCAAAAAGGTAAAAAGCGGGTGCTGGAGGAATGCATTGGCTTCAAAGATCCAGTTGGACTGCTCCTAAATCCAAAACTCTCGCTGATGAAAGCCATAATCTAGCAACTAGTTTGAGGATATTGGATGCAAGGCATTGGATAAAGATTATAATGCATAATCTATTGATTATTAGAGCTTGCACTATGTGGCATTGTTGTGTGAAGAAAATTCTTGTTACTGTTTTGATTGAAATTATAAGTAATAATTTAATTTCTCTTAGATATTGCATCTTTTGCAATTATCATCAATTTTTTTTCAAAGGAAATATGAAAAATAAGTTTATATGCTTAAAAATATTAACATTAATTTATGTTTCTATCTATAGCACTATATATATATAATTTGATTCCATTTCATGAGATTTAAATAATGTTTCAAATGTTCACTTACTTGTATTGTTAATAAATATATGCATATGTGTATTGTAACAGTCAGAATCGTCTATCTCGCTAACACACTGCAGAATTCAAACCCCAGACATGAAACTGAACATTCTAGGAGGGGTTGCCTTCTAGATATACTAAGTTCGAATCTAAAGCCCAAATTTCACAGTGCCATCTACGTGACAACGCATCTGATGCCACTACTAGTATGACCTTTGACCGGTGCCTGGTGGTCAGGGAGAAACAAAAGACTCTATACTAAAAGAAGTTTGGGTGGCTAATTAACGTCTATGGATTTACAAAAGAAATGCAGAAAATATATATATAGACCGAGACAGTGATAGGAATCAAATAAAATAAGAGATCAAATTTAGTTTTAAATAATTTCGCAAAATTTATTTTTATAATATATATATATAATGCCACTGTCTGCTTATATGAGACAGGGATGCGTATTAAATAATTATTGGCATTAATTTCAATAAATGACAAAAGGTTTTAAAGCAAAGTGATATATTCTATTCCTTGGGCTAATAGCATTACAATAATGTGCTTGATGAGATAGGAACATGCGTGAGGTGCTTTGAGTAATTATACAAGTCTAAGAAAATATTTGAAAATTAAGTGTTCTAAAATATTTATTGATTTCGAGAATAGTACGGACTAAAGCTTACTAAGCAACAAAGTGGGAATGTGATCAAAGCATTTATTTGAGAATAATAATAATAGAGTTACATTGGGGGGTCAGTATTGCTGATAATGAATTTATTAAAGTTGGAGGGTGTGACACGTTTAAGTCACGGATGCTTTGTAAAATAAATATAAAATAAAACAATATTGAAGATCCGGAATAACTATGGAGGGCATCTCGCCGCTAACCCATAGGAAAGTATTTTATGAACAGCCGAAACTTAGCGACTGTGTGATGATTGCGTTTAATTCCCAGGTGTGTCATTTGGAACACACTCTGCCTGGAAACTTGCAATAAGCTAAAAGAACGGACTTTGCCGTGTAAAGAATCCTTGGAAAAATAAAACAAAGCGGTCTCAACAACCAGTTCATTTACCAGCAATACGAGACTAGTGTATATAAAAACATACTGAATGGGTTTTACTCGGATTAAGAGAAATGCCCAATCAAATTCCTCGAAATTCATTTAAAAGGGTCCGCACATTCTTGACGTCAATGATGAACTTTATAATTAAAGTAGAACACGGTAATTAAAATAGGAAAATGCATGCTTGTGGGTTTGAAAAGTAAGTATAGATTTATATACGCAATCATGCATTAGGGGACACATTTAATCATTGACCTCGCACATACTCTCATATTAGATTAAAATCAATAACATGTAGATTTTAAACTATGTGATTATATTATATATTAAAGAAAAGAATCACCCTTGAACGAGTGATTGCAAGATAATAAAATTGGAAAATTAGAAAATTTAAAATATGCCTTAATAGCGGCATCTTACTTTCAATAAAGGGAATAGTTCACTCGGTCAAAGACGATTCTGACACATTATCATAATAAAATAAAAGAAAGCTTTATAAATAGAAAATATTAACCCAAGGATGGAGAGCAAAATGTTGAGTATATTTAAACACGTTAAAGAAATACATAATGAAGTTATGCGAAATAAAAGAAAAACAATTTAGAATAGCTATAGCATGTTAGTTAGGAATCACAAGAGCTCTTGGGTTAATTTAGGGTTACCTCTGGAGAAGCATTTTTAGGCAGATTGATGGTTGGCAGGTTTTTATATAATTTAACAGCAAAATCTGGAAATGTTCATATTTTTGGCAGCAGCAGCAGCAGTTCCGGGGTTCCCTGTGTGATAACTTCCGATGGTCTACGGCAGCAGATGACCATTCCGGAGAGAAATAGCCTTCTCGCGCTCTACTCTGTCATGTCAAGATTTACAAATTACTAGAATAGAACTCAGAATGATTTCTCTTAGAAACATTAGAAGAAAAACTGGAGAACAAAAGAAAACCCTTCTTTTTATAGTAGACGTTAACAATAGAACTGCCCTGGAGCATTACAAAAATATATCGGACTTATCAGCTGTAATTAAATCTATCCGAATGTCTAAAGGAATTCAACATTAATTAATTTCTTTTGTTAATTTCCCTGTCGACATTCGGATTACAAACTAGATTTAATTAAAAATTACTTTTACTAATTAAAGAAAACCTTAAGTGGACATCTGCTGTTTTTAGATAAACTTATAGAACATTAACTAATTAAACTATTGTCCCTGATTTATTTAAACAGAAATATTTGGAATAACTTTTATTAAATTAAAGAAAATGATTTTACTTTTTAAATTGCAATATTTGAATCTATTTACTAAACGAATATTTACTAAATGAATTTTATTTTAAATCAAAATATATTACGACAGTAATATATTTGTAAATAGATTCAAACAAAATAACTTTAACAATTTATAATTTTGATATGTTTTAAAATGCATATCATAGTGTGTGCGCAATTACAACTTATATAACCTACTTTTAAATAAATGTAAATTATGTGAACAAATACATAATTCATAATATTTTATTTTATTTGGGAATAAGTTATATATATAATACGAGCATTGTGCTCGTGGTTTAAAATTAGGCGGGATTTTCGGTATATAAGTGTATTGCAGACACACTACGATAGATTGGAGTTCAAACTAAGGTATGAGGGTAGGAAGTAGGTGAGAAAAGGTGAAACGAAGATCTGCAAAGCAGATCTTACTGTTTCAGTATATACATTAAATCTCTCCACATGGTTACGACACCCAGCGCCGCCCTGTGTGATTTAATATTTGGATTTTTATTTCAGTTTAGTGTTAGCCCTGGGATTATTTTTGTGTGTATATATATATATCTGTGTATATATTTTCACCCCCTTCCCTACTATATTGTTGTATATAGTATTCTATTTGTTTATTAATTATTTTTGTTGTTGTCCTAACGTGGATAATTAATTTTTCAATTAAAATGCATTAGAAATATATGCAATCTTACACATATATGTTAAATTATATGTATTTGTATGTTATATACACTTTGGTACTACAATCCATAGATTTAAATAATCTCTGGTGGAAGCGCATTGGATTTAAATGCTGTTTATATAATTTTCCTTCTATATTAAGTTTGAATTTAATGAATGTAGTATCGTTAATGTAATTCTAAAAATCGTCACTTTTTTTTATTTTTTTAAAAATAAATTTTAACTTTACTTTCTATTTAATTAATCATTATATATATATATGTTTTGCATAAGGTTAATGTATATTTTTTATTATTTTTGCACAAAGAAATTGCATCAAAATTTAACAGATTGCATTCTTATGGTAAGCTATTAATATAGATTTCTAGTATTTGACTTTATTTCAATGTTTATGAGAATAAAATTCATACTTGATAAGATTGCCTACTAAAGTTGAAGCAGCAAAAATATTGTACCAACTATATTATTAAGATTTACAAATGGCATTTATATAATAAATTCCACAGAAATCAAGAAAAATGATCTTGAAAACATTATAATTGAAAGTAATATTTTATCAAGGATCTTATAATGCTCACATTTAAATTGTAATTATAACAAAAAAAAAATCATATAAAACAGCTAATATAAATATATATTAATCATACATAAAAAGCTTTTTTCAGCACATGGTTTAATGTCCTTTTCAAATGTTAATAATCTATTATTACATACAAACAACATCTAAGTAAAACAACAATGATAACAAAAATAAAACAGTTGTAGATAGAGTCTTTCAGAGAAAATGCAAGGCTCGGGTCAACTAATATTTTAGAAGCTCTTCAAAATCTAAAATAAGAATGTGGGAGAGATAGAGAAGAAATTAGAGTTTTTACTTACAGGGCTGAAAACAGGATTCCAGGAGCAGTTAATTTTAAGTCACAGAAATGAGCAAGCAGATCAGATTCATATAGCACTTGGATAGGGCAGATTCACTCTAGCACTGTTAATGTCATAAAACATTGTTAGCATAGAACTGACTGACAGGGGACTGAGACTATTAGTTCTGTCAGTCACCAAGCACTGCAGTTGCTTTCATCGCAGAGCCATCAAATTGGCACATCATCCCTAAACTGTCTTATTTTTTGCCTCGTGATATACGTGATTGGAAAAGTTTTTCTTGAATATTTTTTTAGGAAATTTAACTTTAAAATTAAAGCCGTTCTACAAGCTGTAACATCGCTTTGCCTTTTATATTTTTGTTTAACATATTGAATTGTCAAGTTGAGGCCCCTAGTATTACAAGGCCTGGAGCATCTGTTCCTCCTGTGCCCCACTCTGATTGGCTCTGATTGTAGATGTGATAATTCAGTAATGTAATAATAAATTAACATTTGAAAAAGGCACTAATGCTGAAAATGGCTTTTTATGTAAGATTAATATTATACATTTATATTAGCTTATTTATGTGCTTTTTTGTTGTTATAATTTATATGAAATAACAGTATACTGGAATTCATTATTTCCATTTTTGATGAGATTAAATTGTAATTTATTGCAAACATTTCTGCACGCACTTGTGGGTATCTCTATTTTCTTTTGTTACTCTGGTTCATTATTCTTTATTTCTGTTAAACTTTTTTTAAAAATAAACAATGATAATGACAATATAAAGAAATCTTCGTTTTTCATGTTTATTTTTGACTCAATAAAGATGTGGAAATGTTGAGAATAACAAACATCTCTCACAATAATTATTGCAATCTTGTCTAATCCATTTATTTTTATAAATTGAAATTATAAAAGCATTCTTAAAATCTGGAACTTTATGAGTACATATTTATCTGAAAAATTATAATAATTTTACTGATAATATATCACTGCTATACTTTAAAACTTTTCTATGTATTTTATCATTATTTCCAACTTTTCCATTTTTAAGGTTACATTTTTGTCAAATTCTAAATGGTTCTAATAGATTACTCAATTCTTATACCACTATTCAAAAAATGTTAATATTCTCATCCCATCTCCTCCGAATATCATTGTTATTATATCAAAAGTTGCCATCTGTGTTTTTAATAGGATTATGATATTTTTAAGATCTGTTTTTTTTAATGTATTAATTATCATTAATTGTTTGTATATTTTTACAGTTTTAATCCATCAATCATTTTCCAGACTTCTTGTCAATTGTTAAACTTATGTCTTATATGTATATATATTACAGCGGAAACACACTAACAATATTAACATGGCCTTAATTAAATTGATATTTATATATATTTGCGGTCTCATTATCCAAGCAGAGAAGTTAATTTAATTATTGTACTGCTGCATATTAGCCATACCAACAGTCGTATTGAGATGATATAAAATATATGACTCACAGGTATATTTTTCAGATGGTTGTGCTTGCTCTCTGGTTACAAAAGGCAAATATCTCTTCTGTAGATATTTTTATTATGGGATGATTCCCAGATGCCATCTGGTCAAAACTGACTAGAATATCAACAAAAAAGGGGTTCAAAATATTTCCAGCACTCAATTTATCTGATTTTCAAAAAGAGCAAGAAACTGGCTTAAAATTAGACTATCAGCCCAAGTAGATTTAAAACACACTATTGAGTCATTAAATGTTACTTGGTGAGGTATGAAGAGAGAGATAACTAAGCCAAAATTAACAAATTAAGAATAACATGTTTATTTACACACACAAAAAAAACATTAATATAATAAACAAAATTAAAAGTAAATTAAATCACATTAATTATAGAATTCTTTGCTAGGAATTAGTCCAGTTCTAGACAGGGGTAAAAATCCAATTACTTTTAGTATATAAAGTTTGAATAAGAACAAAAGTTTGTCTACACTTTGAATTTATCATTATCTTTATATTTAACTAGCTTTGTTTCTGGAGTACATTCTTATACTCTTAAACATTGATGGAGTTTATTAGCATGCATTCCTAGCTTCTTTTGGCATCTTGTCACTTTTCTTTTCTGTAGCAGCACATAGCTGGGGTCTTGTTTAGCAATAACTTTCTATAGTTATGGGTAGTATCTCAGAAATGGTCGTCAATGATATTTACTACATGTCAAGCAGTTGAATGTAAAAGAAACTGGATGGTAAACATCAAACAAACACCCTTCTGTAATTTAGCAGCATATGGTAAGATTAGGATGTCCATGAATGGAACTATACATTTCTGATTGATGTACTGACAATTTTGTATGGCTCACTGGCAGTAGAATGAGTATAGCAGACAACTGAACTGACAGCAAATTAGATGATGGACTCTTAATGAAAATTTAACAGATTTTAGATTCTTTTCAACAAATTTCATCGGAATCAAGAACATTAGAAAAGTTGTATTTTTTAAAGATTTACCGCTCATTATCTGAGCCCACCTACGTTATTAATTAGTTTTTTTTTCAATTTTTTAAAATTAGTTAATCTTTCTTTTTAATTGCACATTGATTAAACTTATTATCTAATCAGTTGGAAATACTAATTTCTAATAAAAATGATTCCTCCTGATCAGATAATTTACAAATTTTTGATATTTAATTAGATCTGTAATTAAATAGTTTCGATAATTATTTGTACAATCAAATTCTTTCACTAAATAACTTTATAATTACTTTTACATGTTTAAAGTTATAATTTATTTATTTCTTTTCCCGCAATCCATCAGAATTTTCTTTTTTAGTTATGTTCTTTTAAAATCTAAAAATTCCTACCTTTCAATAGGCTTAAATCAGACTTTTGATCTATTTAAAGAAAAAAAATCTCTACTTTTATCAAATAAACTACCGGTCTCTCTTTTTTAATTTTTATTTAAAATAATAATAAAAAAATATGTCATTTTTTCCTGAATATTATTTTTAATCATTTTATGATACACATATAGCCTTATTTTCAGGAATTTCCATGTGATAAAAATATAATAGCTAAATAACTGATGTTTCAGTACAATAACAAATACTTTTCTCAGAACTTCTTTCTCAAATCATAAGAATGTGTGTGGTAAATTTAAAATCATTTTTTCTTTGTTATTTTATTTTCATTCTCAAATTCTATTGGTTAAGAAGTTTTAAAAAATATTTTGTTCTCCAATAGCTTTTTCCAAATATTGTTAATTTTCTTCAATTCACACTATTCATTTATGCTCTTAGGCCTTTTAAAAATCTCTACTGATTCCTTTAGCAGTTTCTGGTGAAATTGTTCAATTTTTGCCAGAATACGTATTTTATTAAAATTGATGTCATGATTAGTTAATTTAATGTGTGAATAAATGGTTGAGGAATTGGATTTTTCTCTAGCTGCCAAAATGTCTTTATTATATTTATTCTATGATTGGTTTGTGCAAAGTATAAATGTAAACAAACTCTATATGGAATTTCATATAAATCATGACACTCCAAAGGAATTTTAACTTTAGGGCATGGAAATAATCTCATTAATTTTTTTAAAATTGTAAACTGTATGGATATTATTTTTTTTTAAAAACATTACCAATTTTATCAGTTACTTCCTTTAAATATGGTAAGACTGTCTTAATTTCTGAATTATCATTTTTTTTATTATATTAAAAAGCTCTCTTAATAATCCTGTGATCAAAACCATTATGAAGAAGCATTTTCTTAGTAGCAGAGATATCTTAGTGAAAATATTATCATCAGAAAGTCTCTTAGATTTATCTAACAATGTCTTTGCCATTGAAAATAATTGTGCTGGATGGTGATAAGAAGAAAAATGCGAATATCTTTCAGTGTGTCTTTGCTTTCTATATGTATCATGGAATAAAGAAACATTGTTCTTTCAATCAAAACATCTAAGAATGGAAATTGGTTATTATTTTCTATTTCCATAGTAAATTTGATGTTGTTGTGAAAAGTCTTTAAGAAATTTAAAAATTAATCAAGAGCTTTCTTACAATGAATTCAAATAATAAAGTATGGATCAAATACCTCAACCATGCAGATGGGGTTTTAACTGCTGATGTAAAATTTTTCTTTTCTTGCTCTCCATAAAAATAGAAGCTAATGTTAGAGAAATTGATCAACCCATAGGTAAACTTGATGTTTGTTTATACATCTGACCATCAAAAACACAAAAATAATTCAATAAGCAGTGATCAGTTAATTCCACAAAAAAAAAAAAAAAAAAAAATCAAGCAATTTGAATATTTTTCAAAACTTCATTAGCTTCCTTTACAGGTATACCAGTAAAAAGTGAAACAATATCAAAACTTATCAAAATATTATTTTCAGTTAATTTAATATCTTGAATGAGATCAAGAAAATGATTCACCTCTTTAAAATAAGAAGATGGCATTACTATTAAATGTTGCCATAAAAAAGATGTAACAGGTTTATGGCTATGTGGACAGTGTGTAAATGTGATAAAAGAGGGTGAAAAAGTGGTTTCTAAGTGTAGATAGTTTAAAGAGAATGTCAGGAGAAATGGGGAAAAATATAGTCGAGGAATAAATGATAGAGTATGTTTTTGGTGGAATGACAAGAGATATAAATGAAAAAATAAGTAATGCGATGGAGATGATTAGCCAAAGAATAAGTAAAATAGAGGAAGAGATAAAGGATGTAGAAGCAAAATTAAAATTGTTAGAGATACAGTGTGAGCAGATAAAGAAATTATTGAATAGGAATAACAAGGAAGAAGTAAATAAGGGAAGGCCAGAAGGTGGAAGAGAATGTTATGGATGAACTAGGGAAAAATAAACTATGAGACAGTATTGATAAGAGATTCGCTAATTAGAGAATGTAGGAATGTAATTGCAGGGAAAAATATAAACAGGTATGTAAGAATATGTTTGCCTGGAGTTAGAATTAGGGATGTTACAGATAAGGTAAAGAAGCAAAGGAGTAGAAATGTGTATATTATGGTAGATGCAAATAATTTGTCAGAGATGAGATAGAATAATATTTGAAGATATATGAGTAGGAGTAGTTGAATTATTATCAAGATTTGACAATAGATGTATGTTAGATAGGTGATGTTTTATAAATGAGAGATTGAAAAAATTGTGTGAGAGAAATGGTGTTATGTTGGTGGATGTGTGGGATTTTTTTTTATTAATAAGAGGGAGTTATATAGTAAAAGATGGATTGCTCTTAGCAAAACAGGGAAGTGATGTTTCAAGAAGTTTGACTTATAAAAAAATATAATTTGGGAAACTTATAAAGGGTGGTGGTGTTTTAAGTTGTAGTGTTATCAAAAAAAAAAAGAATGGACAGAAATATAAGAAATAAACAAAGGGTAGCTGATTTAAATATAAATGTAGATGTGGAGAGGGAATGGCTCTGTAAAACTAATGGTAAGCAAGTTATTTATAAATGAAAGAATTAAAAGAATTTATAAAAGAGTAGTTAGGAAAGAAGAAATTGTTAAAATTGGATATTTGAATATACAAGATGGATAGGAGACCAGAAAATTGGCTGGAATTAAACAAAGAATTTAAAAATGAAGACTTTGAGGTATTAGAAATAGTGGAAAGACATCTAAGAGAAGAAGAACCTATACTGGAAGACTTGGTAAATAGAAAAGAAAAAGAAAAAAGGGATGGTGGTATAGGAATTATATCAAAAAATATTTAAATACTGTTAAATGTCAAGAACATTTGTGGTTTGAGATAAAGTTAGGAAGATAAGAATGGATGGTGGCTATAGTGTATATAGTCACTGGAAATGGTCAATCTATAATGGAGTGGAACAGTAGCATATATGAATGCCTAGTTAAGGATATACAGAGTTTTAAAAAAAGGGGGAAAAATAATGGTTATAGGGGATGTGAATGGGCATATTGAAAAAATTGAAGTAAATAACAAGAATGGACAGCTTTTGAAGAATTTTTGTCAGAGAATGAATTTGAGCATTGGAAATTTATCAAATATTTATGAGGGACAATACACATGGTCTAGAAATAATATATTTCACACAATAGATTATGTATTAGTAGAGAAAGAGGGAATGAATAAAGTATAGAAAATTAAAGTGTTTGATAATGAAGAGAGAGTATGTAATAGTGATCATAATTTCTTTATAATAGAAATGGTTAGTAATGTGATGGGAAATAGTAATAAAAGTAGAAAGGATAGTGAAAGATGTGGATGGAGAATGAATGATAAGAATAAGTTAGAAGAATATAAAATAAAAATTGAAGAAATCATAGAAAAGTTTGTTGGAGATGAATATAAGGATTGGTGTGGTTAAGTAGAAAAAGTGGCAAATAAGGTTTTAGGTGAGAATATTCAGAAGGATAAAATGAGTAGAAAAGTGAGAGTTAGTAAAAGTGTAAAAGAGATGAAAAAAGCATGCAGAGAATATAAGTGTACTAAGAACAAAGAAAGTGAAAAAGATGTTAATGTTAAATGGGAAAAGTATTTTAAAAAAGAAGTTGGTCAAAATAGATAATTATAGAGAGAGAATAAAATTAAATAGTAAATTATTGGAAGATATCAATAAAAGTGGAAGAGATGGGAGTAAAACATTTTGGAAATACATTAAAAGAAGGAATGTAAGGAAGAGAAAAATAGTATTAATAGATGATGCAGGAATAGAGTGTAGCTCTAGGGAAGAATTAAAGGCAATCTTAGATAAGTATATAATAGACATAGAAAAGATGTTAGATGTGAAGGATAGAGTTGTAACTAACATAAAAGCATATAGTAATGGAAATATTAGTTTACAGAAAATGAACTGAATGAGGCAGGAAGAAATTGAAAAGTGCAAAGGCAGGAGGTTTAAATGAATGGGCAGCAGAGATAGTAATGAAATTTGGATGTAAGGCAAAATTAAATCTATTATCATGTTTTAATAAGATGGCACAGAATAGAGATTTACTGGATAGTTGAAATAATACAAGAGTAAGACTACTATTTAAAGAAAAGGGTAAGGATCATAGAAAGTTAAATAATTATAGACAGATAGCACTAACATCAGCATTATATAAAGTTTTTGCATATATCATGCTTGGAAGGGTTGCAAAATAGAAGGAAGAAAATAATATAGTTGGAGAAACGTAAGGAGGTTTTTGAATAGGTATATAGAAGATAGTTTATTTGTAGTTTCACAACTTATAGATATGAATAGAAATACAGGTGGACAGTTATATATAGTTTTTATAGATATAGAGAAAGCATATGATAGAGTAAATATAAATAGATTATGAGTAAGTTTAGTAAATTTGGGATAGAATAGAATTTTAGTGAATCTTATTAATAGATTGTATGAAATTAATTACTATATGTATCAATTAGGAAGTATAGAATCAGTTAAAGTTAAAAATGGGGATGGATAGATGGAGTTTTAGTGGATCTTATTAATAGATTGTATGAAAATAATTACTATACGTATCAATTAGGGAGTATAGAATCAGTTAAAGTTAAAAATGGGGTGGGATTAAGGCAAGAATGCCCTATGTTATCTATTTTGTTGTATTTGAGAGAAATGGAGAGACCAATGGAAAGACTGGGAAGAGGGGTAGAGATACCATTAATAAGTGGCAAGGGAGTATATACATTATCAGATATTTTATTTGCAGATGATTTCTTCTTGGGCACAGAAAGAAGGGAAGATATGGAAATGATGCTGAGGACATATACATGGGTGGGTAAAGAGATGGGGATTAAATTTAGTGAAGAAAAATCAAAAGTAAGATTATTAGTACTTGGAAAAGAGAAGACAAATAATTTTTATTAGGGAATAATAGGTATAACTATTTGGAAATCATCTTCAGTAATCAGAGAAATTGCTTGGATGAATAGGAGAAAAAATTGATAAATGAAGCAAAGAAATGAAAGGGACTCATAAAGAAATTAACAGTGTTTTCATAATAATAAATATAATGTAGCTGGAATTGTATGGAAGGGAGTGGCAATAGCAAGGTTAACATATGGAAATAATGCATTATGTGTTAGTAGAGGGATGTTAGAAGACATATATTACATGCAGATGTATTGATCGCAAAGGAGGCAATTTAATGAAAAATGGGCTAGTCAAGTTTTTATATGAGTTATGCAAAGAACAAAATGAAAATGTTCAGTAGATTGCAGTTTATGGATAATAAGAGAATAGCCAAAATAGTATTTAATTTTGTTATGCGTAAAGGGCAGGCAACAAGATAGTTGAGAAAGGTGTGGTGATTGTGTTAGGAGAATTGTTGAGTGTAATAGTGACAAGGAATGGGATAGAAGAATAGATGCATTAATAAAGAATAGAGAATTGGAGAGATGGAGCACTTTCATGGAGAGTAAAAAGAATTTAAATATATATAGTAGTAAATAGAATATTGTATGATCATAGTAAGGAAAATAGTTTATTGTTTAAGACTCAAACAGGTCTTTAGTGACAAGGGAATATACACATAAATGGAAAAATGTGGGTGATTTAGTCTGCAAGTTGTGTAAGGAAGGCACGGAAAATATTAGGCATCTATTAATTAAATTCCTGCAAGCAGAAAGGGTTCAAATAATGAAGTTGTGGTAGAATGAATGTAAAGAAAGTGATTATACAGAAAGTGAGTTCTTCGTTTTTATGCTGGATTTGGAAAAAAGATGAGGGAGATTTAGATAAAAAGGCCATGGATTTGACAAAGATTATGTTGTGGAAATGGTCTACAGCAGGATAGAGAAAACATGGGAAAAACTTAGGGTGGAGAATGGAAAGGCAATATAAAATGGCTAACAGGTTTCTTTGGGCATAGTAGCTGAGAGATTCCTAACTTTGAAAAAGGAGAAGTCACAATGCATCTCTCATTATCATTTCATCTCAGAAAAGAAGATAGAAAACAAATTAGTGTCTGTGGTGTTGATGAACCAATTTCGCTTACAATCAGTCTCGGTGGAATATCTGGTCTATGAATTTTTAGCAAATCGTATAACTTTAGATAAAGAGAAGATTTTTCTCTAAGTGTAAGATAAAATATATTTTAAATCTTCTCAACCAATTGAATTTGAGAATGAAGAGAAAATACCAAAGAAAAAAAAAATTGATTTTAAATCTTACCACACACATTTTTATGATTTGAGAAAGAAGAAGCTCTGGGGAAAGTACTTGTTATTGTCTTGAAAGGTCAGCTATTATATTTTTACTACATAGAAACTCCCGGAAATAATAATAAGATTTCATATATCTGTGAGAGTATTAGAATTAATATACTGTATATATAAAGTAGTTTTTGAGTTAAACTTTGTATTATTTTTGGTTATTTCCCAATGTTTCAACAAAATAACATCAAAGTCAACTTTTCACAGAAAAATCATTAGATCTCAAATAGTAACAAGAATGTGTGTGAGGTAAAGAATGAGATTATACTCAAGAACATTACTATTTAAGATTTAACAGTTTTTTTTTTTTTTGAAAAGTTACCTTGACAATGGCAGATGTTATTTTATTGAAATATTGGGAAATAATCAAAAATAACACATGGTTTAACCCCAAAACTAGTTTATTTACATCATGCTTAAGAACTTCCACATTCAATTTATTATTTTGATAAGCAATGTTGCATGTTTTTTTTTTGTTGAATTTATTCACAAAAGGATCATTGTTAAAGAAATATTCTGTTTAGTTTATTCAGCAATAGATTTATTTGTGTTAATAATACCCTCCTTAAAGGAATTCCATAACTCAGTAATATGAAATGTCTGAAATTTAAAGTTAACAGTTTTAGATAGCTGTTAAAATTTAGCATGAACAATAGGTACTTTTAAAGAATAAATATCATTTTTTTTATATATATAAAAGTGATTGAAATAAGACATATATTTTATTGCAATTGTCAATTTAAGAGAATATTAGTCTATGATTTGTCCAATAATTTGACATGTAAGTGCTTGTATAATATGAACTTCTTTTACATTTTAACTCTTTAATTATAATGTAGTGTATTAAATGATTGTGCATGAATGATTCTTAAGTTTTTTCTTTTTTAGAGCAATTTTTTGTTTAAACAAAGTGTAGGGGAAGTTCAGCCCATGTATTGCGCAAAAATTCAATAACATCATTTGAGATTAGAGTACTAATACCATTATTTTTAGGAACTTTGGACCAAAGTTTATTGTTTATACTAATATGTGTACTAAAGTCTTCAAGAAAGAAAAAAAATCATCTTTCAAAATTACTGATATTTAATATAATGCTATCATGCAAAGAATAAAGGTTTTGTCTCTGTGAATTTTTTGAATCTAATATTGGAGCATGGACTCTTATAAAATAGATGCAGTTATTACACAAATCAAATTTTAATACCATCAATCTTTTACTGATAAATCTAGGAATTCCAAGAATAAAAAATATATTAAACTTTACATAAAATCCAACAGTGTGCAGTTTTCATTTGATGATATGTCTCCAAAAGCAACAACAACTAGTGACTATTTATTTGTTCAATTAAATCCCCCCTCCCCCCACATGACATAAGCTATATAACATTTAAAATTTAATAGATTTTTAGCTACAAATACTACATTCCATTCAGATCTTGAAGAGTTGCATCAAGTCAAGTTCAGATATTTTATGTATCTATATTTAGAAAAAAATGAAAATGAAAATACTTATTTTTATTATTTCAACTAACTCTTTACTTTATTACCATTAATATATTTTACAATTATTTACATTGTTTTAATGAATGATTCACCAGGCACAATGATCTAACCAGACTGTATGAGACTGACTACAAAATTTTGGATAACTTTCATTTTCATGATAGGCAGAGATATCCTAAATAAGGTTGCATAAATATGAATGAATTGAAATTATTATTGCAAATCCAGTTCTAACATGATAAATTTGTACTGTCTATTATAAAAAAAAATCACAATTATGATTTTCCATTCTACTAAATCTATTTCCATTATTGCTTTTTTAGCATCAAAGGCTTGTGACAAAATAAAAGAAAAATGTGAATAAAATACAGAAGTCAAAATTGCCACTTTTGAACTCAAAGGATGAAAGCATTGTGTAAATACACAATTCCATTATGATAATTATTGTGGGGAGATGATTAATGGCTTTATATTAACTTATGCATGGGGGAAAAAAAGGAAACATTAAAGATTGCTTGCATTGGAAAAGTATCTATCTTTAATGCATCATCATTTTAATCTACATGGAAGCAAAAGATCAGGTTCTGCTTATTAATTATTGACAGTTAACTCTCATAGTTTATTTTACTACCCACAGCATGTAGATTTCATTGGTAGTTTGAATGCAGTACACAACATAGCAGAAATATTAAACTTAGAGAACATATAAATTAATCACGAAGAGGCTAGATGTAGATGATGTCATCAATAAAACATAAAGTTCATTACACTGGAATGAACATAAAGGTTCAAATTAAAATGAGGTCAGTAGTGGATTTATCTTGGACATAAAATTTAAAAGGTGACAAAAATTCAGTAGGTAAAATTTTTTTTAAAAGCAATTAAACTTAATACTAAAAAAATAAACTAATTCACAAGTTTAAGTAGTGACAATATTCATTCCCCAAAGAGTTATAAAACTATAACTGCAGGTCATAAAAAAATTTTAACTTGCAATTTCTTATGCTAGTCATTGTTTCATTATGAGAGCATCAATAAATTGTATCTTTTATTTATAAGCAGCAATCCATATTCTTGCAGGGTAAGGGGAAATATTATTTTATTATACTATGTATGATTTAAAGATTTTATTATGATGACTTAGATAAGTAATAAAAGTTTTATTTATTGATATAGTTAATTTTTTTTCCAAGTAAAATCTGAAAAAATATTATTATTGATTATTATTTCATAAATAATATTGTCATATTTAAATCTGAGTTAAGTATTATTTCCACTTGAAAATATCAACACTATTATCAGTTGCTGTATTCTTCAAAGTAGTTAGTTGACATAAAGATGGTGAGCTTATTTATTTATTTCATAGCTAGAGAGAGCTTAATTATATTCTGTTTGATTATATATATATATTGTAATGGGCACATACGACGTTACATTGTTTTTTTATTATTAAACATGAAAAGAATAAAAGTTCACAAATAAAACTTCTCTTTTTAAGAATTAAAAATTGGAAATTAAAAAAATCATCTTAAACTTGTATATATATATAAAATCGCACAGATGAAAAAAATTATTAAAAAAAAAGAAACTTTATTAACAATAGAAAAAGTATTTTAAAAGCAAAAACTTAAAAAGATTTAAAGATAAAAATATATCTAAGTTTGTACAAAAGAAATTAATTAATGTTATTGAAAAAATGGAAATGATTATTTTAATTAGTCAAAGTGAACTAGCCTTTGGGCATTTAAATGTATAAGCAATGGTCAGATAGGAAAACAATAGAAACTAATAACAAATGAGAGAAATCCATTGGGAAATCGGACCTCAATGGAAGGATCATCATCATCGATGATGTAATGTCCATTGGATCCTAAAGTTACATATAAAAGAAAAAGTTTGATAATAAAATTTTTGGTTGAGTAAAGAAAATAGAAGAGATGTGACTATATGTTTTAGTGCGGAGTGAAGGAGAAGGGATTGAAAAGATGCACTCTTCAATCCCTTCAATCTCATTAAAAAATGAAAGAGAAATGACATCGTTTTCCTAGATTGAGGACCATAGGACATCGAGGGAATTAACGCTGGTTCCAAATGGCAAGCAACTGCAAGAAATTAGAAACTACGGACTTGTTAAAACCATAAGAACTTTATAAAATCTAATGAACAATATTAATTTGAAAACACTAAGAACTTTAAAATATAAACTTTCCCAGTATTTAATTTATAGAAATAGAATCCTATCTGACCAAACTAAATTCTTTATTAATTCTTTTTATTTGATGTATTTCTTTTTAAAATCATTTCCATTTATTTTTTTTTTTGTTCTTTTAAGTTTTATTTATGATTGTTGTTTGTCGCTAATTTAATATTATATAAATGTTAAACTTAAGTCGGGCGTGAATGGCTATATAGATTTGTAAAGTTTTATTAGGGGAGGGTAATCTTAGGTTATTCGTTTCGTAGTTGAATTGGGTCAATGGATTGGATATATTGGTGTAATTAGTAGATGTAATACGAGATTCACTACATGCAGAATTGCTGTTTATGCTGCACACAACCGTTTTGCCTATGGAAGGGATTATAAGATGTAGAACGCTGTTTCTTCCTATGGAGTTTTTTTTTTATTGCTCTTATTGTCAGATAGATGTAGTATTCCTATCTGGCGAGAGTCAATTTTTTCTCTTAACCTATTTGTGCTGTCATATTCGTATTACATTGAATACATCGATATATCAGATGGATTGACGTTGGTTTGACTGCGAACTTTTGGCCTAAGGTTAAATAAGGATAGAATATTTTCTTTTCAAATGCAAATCTATGTAGTCTATTCATACTCGACACTCTAAATAAAAATGCATTAAATTTAAGTTGGGTATGGACGTTGCATGGATTCGTTATCGGTTAATTATGTTTTTGGTTTTCATATTTGATCAAAATATATAGACATTCGGTAAATAATGATACCTTACGGTGAGTATCTAAAATGTATTTATTCGGATGTCTTTTAAGTTATTGGTGTCAATGCGGTATCTTATGATGAATGCCATTGGGTTTCTTGTATTCCCTCTGCAATTGACGGTATCAATGACTTTGTATTTTGATCGTTTATGTTTATTTTGAAATGTTTTTAACTGTGTAATCTATGTAACTGATCTATACTCAACATTTTAAAACCAACTTTTATAAACCCATCTGTGCGAACTTATAAAAATTAAAATGTAAATTAAAATCAAAGTTAAAAATGTAAGTTAAATTTTAAAATGTAAACTGATACTAAAATAATTTTAAATATTATATATGTGCGTAAATAAATGTTTGTGTGTATAATTACTGGCAATGGCTTTTTTATATATATATTCTTAGATAAGAATTTATTATAAAATATAAATCTCTGCTGTTCCACTGAGCTAGTGACAATGGGCTAATGACCGGAATCAAAATATATAAAATAAAAAAAATTTTTTTGACTTACATATCTGCCTACTTTATAAATTTTTCTAGGTTCAAATGCCTAGATGGCACCCCTGTAGTGTAGATTACGTTAAGTCTCACTATTCTCTGGATCGTTATAATTGGCTACCCAACTTGGGCCGATCTTTAATAAACCACGAGGGCCCTGAGTAAATTTTTTTTCAAAATGAAATATTTTTATCTGTTTACATAAAGTCGTATACTTTAAATCTTATAAAAGCACTGCCAGAAAGAAATTGCACATATATTAAACATGAGAAAGTATTAATAATTTTAAATTGTATTTTGTTAAAAAGAAAGTCAAAAGGTTGCAATTAATATGTTTTTTTGTTTGTTAATATATATTATGCTTTAACGTGTATAGGCGCACACAGCCATGTAAGTTTATGATCGTAAATGTGGTACCTTACGATGAGTACCTTTGGGAATTACTTCAGTGTAACCCTATGTATGCATTTCAATCAGTCATAAATAAGTTGGTGGTATTTATAATTGTGCTGCAAATATACACGTATAAACCCATTATTTCTTAAAACATATTTACCTCAATGCAACCTTCTTAAATAAATAATTTATATAATTTGCTTGTCATGCCGTTTGTTAGAAATGAAATATAGAGAAAATAGAATTCTTGGGGGGAGGAGGTGTAAACGTAGATGGTTCATAGGAAAGCGATGGTCAACATTTTTTTTTGTATATAGTCTTTTTGTAAAATTACTAACCAGATGTTTTTGTAAATGTCTTTGTTAATCGTGTACCGTAATTACTAACCCTAAGTAAAATATATTTTTTTTTGTTCATTTTTTTAAGCAAGTTTACTGATATGTAATGGGCACATATGACGTTACATTGTTTTTTTATTATTAAACATGAAAAAAATAAAAGTTCGCAAATAAAACTTCTTTTTTTAAGAATTAAAAATTGAAAATTAAAATTCTATCTTAAACTCATATATATATAAAATCGCACAGATGAAAAAAAATTATTAAAATAAAACTTTATTAAAAATAGAAAAAGTATTTTAAAAGCAAAAACTTAAAAAAGATTTAGAGATAAAAATATATCTTTAAGTTTGAAAACAAATTAATTAATGTTATTGAAAAATGGAAATGATTATTTTAATTAGTCAAAGTGAACTAGCCTTTGGGCATTTAAATGTATAAGCAATGGTCAGATAGGAAAACAATAGAAACTAATAGCAAATGAGAGAAATCCATCAGGAAATCGGACCTCAATGGAAGGATCATCATCATCGATGATGTAATGTCCATTGGATCCTAAAGTTACATATAAAAGAAAAAGTTTGATAATAAAATTTTTAGTTGAGTAAAGAAAATAGAAGAGATGTGACTATATGTTTTAGTGCGGAGTGAAGGAGAAGGGATTGAAAAGATGCACTCTTCAATCCCTTCAATCTCATTAAAAAATGAAAGAGAAATGACATCGTTTTCCTAGATTGAGGACCACAGGACATCGAGGGAATTAATGCTGGCTCCAAATGGCAAGCAACTGCAAGAAATTAGAAACTACGGACTTGTTAAAACCGTAAGAACTTTATAAAATCTAATGAACAATATTAATTTGAAAACACTAAGAACTTTAAAATATAAACTTTCCCAGTATTTAATTTATAGAAATAGAATCCTATCTGACCAAACTAAATTCTTTATTAATTCTTTTTATTTGATGTATTTCTTTTTAAAATCATTTCCATTTATTTATTTTTTTTTGTTCTTTTAAGTTTTATTTATGATTGTTGTTTGTCGCTAATTTAATATTATATAAATGTTAAACTTAAGTCGGGCGTGAATGGCTATATAGATTTGTAAAGTTTTATTAGGGGAGGGTAATCTTAGGTTATTCATTTCGTAGTTGAATTGGGTCAATGGATTGGATATATTGGTGTAATTAGTAGATGTAATATGAGATTCACTACATGCAGAATTGCTGTTTACACTGCACACAACCATTTTGCCTATGGAAGGGATTATAAGATGTAGAACGCTGTTCCTTCTTATGGAGTTTTTTTTTTATTGCTCTTATCATCAGATAGATGTAGTTTTCCTATCTGGCGAGAGTCAATTTTTTCTCTTAACCTATTTGTGCTGTCGTATTCATGTTACATTGAATACATCGATATATCAGATGGATTGACGTTGGTTTGACTGCGAACTTTTGGCCTAAGGTTAAATAAGGATAGAATATTTTCTTTCAAATGCAAATCTATGTAGTCTATTCATACTCGACACTCTAAATAAAAATGCATTAAATTTAAGTTGGGTATGGACGTTGCATGGATTCGTTATCGGTTAATTATGTTTTTGGTTTTCATATTTGATCAAAATATATAGACATTCGGTAAATAATGATACCTTACAGTGAGTATCTAAAATGTATTTATTCGGATGTCTTTTAAGTTATTGGTGTCAATCCGGTATCTTATGATGAATGCCATTGGATTTCTTATATTTCCTCTGCAATTGACGGTATCAATGACTTTGTATTTTGATCATTTATGTTTATTTTGAAATGTTTTTAACCGTGTAATCTATGTAACCGATCTATACTCAACATTTTAAAACAAACTTTTATAAACCCATCTGTGCAAACTTATAAAAATTTAAATGTAAATTTATAAAAATTAAAATGTAAATTAAAATCAAAGTTAAAAATGTAAGTTAAATTTTAAAATGTAAACTGATACTAAAATAATTTTAAATATTATATATGTGCGTAAATAAATGTTTGTGTGTATAATTACTGGCAGTGGCTTATTTTTTTATATTTTTTATATATTCTTAGATAAGAATTTATTATAAAATATAAATCTCTGCTGTTCCACTGAGCTAGTGACAATGGTCTAATGACCAGACACAAAATATATAAAATAAAAAAAATTTTTTTTTTTACTTACGTATCTGCATACTTTATAAATTTTTCTAGATTCAAATGCCTAGATAGCGCCCCTGTAGTGTAGATACGTTAAGTCTCACGTATTCTCCGGATTGTTATATATATATGTGTGTGTGTGTGTGTTTTATTAATATTCTTTATTTATTTGTATATGTTTAATTTTGTAATTGATTTTAAAATATTTTTATCAAATGTATTGTCTTCAAATTTTATATGCATGTTAGAAATCAATGCCAATACAATATGATAAGGAAACATTTTAGAATTTTTCAGTCATTTGTCTAGTGTAATAGTGTTGATTGATTGAATTTCAAATATGGTGTTTTCAGTGATACACATGAAATGGCAGTGTATATATTTTAAAAAAGCCTATACTAATAAATGTTTATGATCTATTAAAATAAAAATAAAAACAAATCTTAATTTCTCTTGATTGTAAAAATTATTACCTTTAAACTGGATGAGATTTTAATTTCTCTAGATTGTAAATTAAAACACATTAGAATCTATTTTTAATGCATGTGAAATTTCTTTCAAATATCACATAGACTACAACATTGTTTTTATTGTTCATTTTAAAATTTGAATAGAAATAATTACTAAAGAGATTCCAATATTAAAAACTTAAAAATAATGTTTATATAAATAATTTTATAAATAATGCTTTCATTTAATATGTGAATAATTACAAAAAATATCTGAGTACTAAAAAATTAAAAACAATATATATATAAAATATATTATAATAAACTTTTTTATTTACTGTGAACTATAAAAAGTAAAAAATAATTGTTTTCTTAACCACAGTTGGAATTTTTATATACGACTTGCAATAAAAATCTGAGGATTCAAAAAATTAATTCAATCACTAATTGAAATAAAAACCTTTAAAATATTATATATATTTCAGTAAAATAAACCAGGAAACTTTTACAGTGGCAAATAGTTAATTTTTTTTAATATAAAAAAAATATTGTTCACTACTTTTTCTCGTCAAACATGTCTGTAAATCTGGTATTTTTTCTGTCTTTTGTAATTTTAAATTTTCATATATTTTTGATACAAATTTTTACGAAAATATAATTGTTTTTAAACATTATTATTTATATATTTACTCTAATTGAATATTGTATTAACTAAAATAAACATGTTTTAAATATATAAAGTTTTTTTTGAGATGAATATAATATTTAAAAAAAAAAACAAATACAAGTAGTGGTGTAAAATTTAGAAAAAAATAGAAAACAGTATTTAGAAGTGGATCAAAATTATAGGGGACTGTTATAAATTTGGTATTAATTTAAAGTGATGACATGATCTTTAGAACATAAGAAAGGCCTAAGTGGTATGCCATAGAATGAAAGATGTAGATTATGTAAAGATTAAGTGGAAAATGTGAGATATACAATTATGGAATGTGTGATTTAGAGAAATGAACAATTTTGAACAACAAATTAACAAAAATATGGATTGGTGAGAGATTAACAATTAAATTATGCATTGTGTTTTAAGATAGGTAAAAGTGCAAAAGAGGGATAGAGTAATGTAAATTATGAGAGTTAGGAATAGCAGAAAATGATATCAGTTATGCATCATACCATAACATAGTATTTTATTTAAATGTAAATGCTATAATCTTTATCATTGATATTATTAAAATTTGAATTATTACTTTCTTTTGAAATGAGAAAGCAAAAATGAAGAAAGTATTAAAAATTTCAGAAAATTCTGAGCATAAGTATCAGCAAGAAAGTATGAAGACATAGTTTGAAATAAATTTTAATAATCCATTGTAATAGCTATGAATTTCTGGGAAAAAATGATTTTAACATATTGAATATGATTCCATTCCCCTCTTCCTTCCAAAAAGGAAGCTATCACTACTAACATATTTTTTTTAAAAAAATCCTTCTTTTTATTTATTTTTGATACATATTTTTAAATACAATAGAGTCAAATATTAGCAAATAAAAAAAGAGATTGTAAATATAAAAAGAATTTACCTTGGAAATTTTATATTTCATAGTGAGGTTTTTGTAAAATAAAAATATTTATAATAAAAAAAATATTCAAACTGATAGATTAATGGATGATGATTTGCAGAAAATGATAGAATCAGAGAAAGAGAAGGGAAAGAAAAAAAGAATATTTTATATTTTTAGAAATTGCCATTTATGAAAAAAAAAAATCAAACAAACTTACAATATAGAGATTACAAGTTCAAATGAAAAAGTTTCTAAACAATAAGCTTGTGGTTTTAAGACCTGTAGAGGTCCCTACTATCGCATTTTATACGCATGTGATTGAGGCTACATCCTTAATGAATATTATAACATTACATTCTATATATATATATATATACTTGATAACTTATGATAAACAGAAATCTGAAACTTAAATTCAAAATAAATTATACTGCCTTGAGAAAATTGTGTTAGATTTGAAATACTCTTGAGAACGAAAGAAGCAAAATATTTTAATTTTTTTTGATAATATACAGAAGTAGCTTATCAGCTATATTGAATATATATTCTCATTAAAAATTGATTATAACAGGAAAAGATTTATTGACTTTATATAATCTAACATAAAATTATTAATAAATTGCAAAAAGATGATTTAGAAATAGTAATGCAATAAATATGTTAAATATTATATTTTATTCAACGTATAATCTTAATTTAATATTGAAAAATAATGTTCTATGAATTCAAATATGGCTCACTTTTAATACTGTAGAAAGGATATATATATATATATTGTAAGTTTAGCAATCTTATGGTATATTCTTCTTTATGTTCTACACATTTTATTAAAACATATGTGGATACCCACTGGGAATCAAAATTCAATTCAATTAGCAGTTTGTACAAGTTTAATGATATTTATCAAATATTAAAAAATATAATGTTAAATGGAAAACACATTATGCTGAAATTGGAATCAGTTTGGCACAAATACATAATTTTTTTAATTTGCATCTTATGTGTGCAAAATGATATTTTGAATCATATGGAAATAATTAATAAGGCTTCACAATTAAAATATGTGACTTTTTATAAATCATCAACATTAATAGAAGATCTAAATTTGAAAATAAAGTAAAATAAAGAAATTGAAATTGTATACATTATTGGGCAATATTTTTAATTATTATGGGGAAAAGTATATATCAGAAATTGGAACAATGATAGATAATTTCATATTTGAAATGAAAATATGAATTCAAATTAAAAAATTTTAACCTAGGAAAAAAGGTTTATTTTGTGATTACATATTATTAATAAAAATTAATCATAGATTTGGTCTTCAAAGACATTAGCATTTTCTTCCAAAAGAAGCTTCATACTCCAAACCACAAAATCTTTTTCAAGCACTTTTGTGACTTGCTTTATTGCTCAAATACTTATAATTATTTTTCTCTTTTAAGATCATGACTCAACTGCTTTCTTCTCATTACTTTTTTTTAAACATTTTTATACAATCTTTTACAATTTATATTTTATAGTTCTTCCATCTCTCAGTACATACCCAATAATTTTCTTTTCCACAATCAATAAATATATTTTTTATTTACTCCTGTGGTATTTTTGCATTGCCAATCTTTCTAGTGATTTAATTATCACAAACATTTTATTTAAAATAGTGTTAAGCAGCATACAGTATTTGTAATGTAAAATCGTCATTGTGTTTAGATCTTCTAAAATTGATTTATTTGAATGTGTCCTTGATAATATTTTTAATCACAATAGCATCTAATGAAAGGCATCTTAGTAGTCAATATAAATTGTCAAAAATCACAGTTCTCTCAACTGAAATTTTAATACCATTTGCTTTTACTTAAATCAGGAAGTTTTAATACATATAGTTTTAATTTTGCTAATAGTTAATGTTTTTGTGGGGGTGGGGGATTATTAAAACAATATCATTGTTAGTAACATCAATTCAAAAACAAGTATGACCATTTCCAAGGGGGGAAAAAGATAAAAAGTTACTTTAGAAATAGTTTTCCAGTGACTATACAAACCAATCTGTGAATCACAAATACATTCTGATGTAGAATATGTTGTTCCATTTTTCTGTTTATATAACTTTTCTGAAGAAAAAAATTTTTTTTCTGGAATACTTCAACACTATGTCTAATGGTAGTTTCTCCCATGTAATCTATTTTTTACTATATCTTGCCAATCAAAATAATCAACATTACACTTTTATAGAATGTTTTTGGGATAATTTTTAAAATATAAATGGGATCTTCTCCAATTAAAAACTATGTTCATGTTTACAATAAAACATCCTTTTAGGAAGTCTTATATTATTCATTCATTTTACATGTCCAATGTAATGAAAGTGTGAATTTACAATAGTGAATTATATCGCAGTTCATCCAATAAATTGAAGAACAAATTAATTGGTTTTATGATTTTGACATTGTATTTTAAAAATTTTCTAGAACTTTTGTAAATGAATTTTTTGATTTCCTTATACTGCTTTATAAAATTTCCATTTTTCTCTTTTATATAAAAAATTAGGTGAAATTATATTTCTATATGTAGTTAATTTAGACAGATAGATAATCATCTCTATTGCCAAAAGATTCACCAGAAATATATACAAATACATGTAAAATCATAATCGAAAGAATAGACTACTGGTTGATATACAATTAATTTAATATAATTTACTGAAAAATGACTATAAGAAATGAAACAAATATATGTACACAATATTGTAAAAAAATTACAATATATTAAAAAGTAATAATAATATTTCTTTTATATTTTGTTTTGCTCCAACGATAAATTTAATTGCGTCAGTTATTTTCCTATCCTTTTTTTTTTTAAAAAAAAAAATTAAAAATAGTAGCAGCTTATTTGAGTCTGTGCTGCATTCTCAACATCTAAATCAATATTTTTATTTAGAAATCTATCAAGGTATTTGAAATTGGCTTACATTTTCAAATAGCTAAGGATTTTTCTTCCATCATTGGTTGATAAAAACTTGAGAATTGTGAACATTGATTATTACATTAAAGTCTTCTGATGTTTACATTTATACATAATAAATACATATATATTCATGGGTGTACATTTTCCCTTTCTCTTCAAGGACAAATATGACTCAGCGTTTACTCATAGCTGAGTAATTGTATGTCCTGGAAAAAAATCTTAAAGTTGAGATGATAATATCAAGGAAAAGGCTTATAAAAGATAATTGGAAAAGAAGCAGAGAATATCACATTGAAAGAAGTTAATAGTATAGATTTGATGAAATAAGATGTTCAGTAATAAAAAATAAGCAATGGCAAAGAAACATATAGGATTTTTTTTATATTTAAGATTTAGTTAAAATTCACAAAATTTATTTTATCAAATTATATAAAATTAAATAGACTATTTACTGCTAAAATTGATATAAGATGGTGGTTATTTTATTTTATTCATAGACAAAAATGAGTATTTTTGCTCTGCAGTTGAGATGTACACTGATTTTGACATGTTTATTTTTTAAGAGTGTGAGGATTATGGTGGTTAAACATTTTTTGAAATAGTTTTTGAGTTTAGTAATTTGTAAGGTGTTTGTGCATATATATATATCTGTATGGTTATCAGTCAAGAAAGTATTTTATAATTCACTTATAAAGTGGCTTTGTAAGATTATTAATAGCACATAATTATGTGTAAATTAAAATAAGATGATTAAAAGGTCATCTTTTTTGCCTATGGATATATAATTTAATTTCAGATTTGATTTCAAATAGTAAACGGATATTTTGTATTAGACCCATTAATTCTTGAGACATTTTAAGTTTAAATCTCTCAAGTTTAATCTTATCTGATTTTTATATCAAAAGACACGGTAACAGTTATAGTATAGAAAAGTTAAAAATATTTTCTCTCAAAACCATAGCGAAACAAGTGACTGAAAATGTTTTGGTTTGGTTTGTAATTTTTTTAAAAAATATTCTTAAGTAATATATTATTAGTTTTTAATTAATGAAATGTATTTCGTATTTTTAAAGATAGTATATTTACTTAAACACATCATTTGTATATATTGTTTGATATTTATATTTATAATAGAGCACAATATTTGCGTCCAGTTTTTTTCATATAAGTGGAATAAATAACTTTAGGCCTTATTTTCTTCTCATTTATATATAGTTGAAACATTTTGTACATTCAAAATAGCTAACAAGTTTAGCTGTCTGTTGATAATGACTGTTATCTTGTCAAGCGTTAAGTATATAGGTCAAGGATTAAGTTTTGAAAAGTGATTCGTTTTCATTAAGTATTAAATAGTAATTACTAGGAAAAAAATGAATTTTAATAATTCCTCTCCTCCTTCTTGTTCTCCTCTTTATAAAATTGTTAACCCTGTTAAGCTAATTTATAAACTTGCTAATAATAAATTTAATTTGCCTTTGATATCAATTATTATGATAGTGGTTCTTAGTCTCTTATTTATAATTGCTAGATATTTTGAAAGTTTTTTTTTTTTTTTTCCAATTGTCTTTATTTATTTGCGAAAAGATATTCTTTTGATCAGACTTTAATTATTTTTAATTTTGCAATTGTTGGAGTATTATTAAAATCTTATAAAAATAATTAATTTTAACTATATTTAAAAAAAAAAAAAAATCGATGTTCCCTGAATAAACAAAATGTTTTTAAAAAATAATTTGGTTAATATTATTAATTATTTTTATTTATAACTTTGTGCTTTTGTATATGGCTAGGGAAAAAATAACTATCCCTGTAATTATTAGAGTAAAATATAAACTGTACATTTATAATTTTTATTAGTCTCTCATTAGAGATTATCCAATAATAAATACTATTTCTATAGTGTAATTTTCATTATACCACTCTCATTCAAGGTAGGGAATGTTTTCTACCCACTTTTAACATCTAGTGGAGGGATGTCTTTTCCCATTAGAATGAAAATCATAAATTTATTATAACATAACATTTATTTGACCATCTTGAATTCACTTTATAATCCAATGTATACTATATCACTTCTTCATATCGCTTTATGAACTATTTATAAATTGTCTTTACTATGGAAAAACAAAAATTATATCTAATATATCTAAAATAATGTATAATTAAAATGAATGTTTAAATAGGTTTAGGTAAATTGTTAAAAGTTTTTTTGTATAAAAAAAGATGTTTATATTTATTTTATATTCATTTAAAGCTATAGTTTAGGAATGTAGTTTTGAGATGGATTTTAGATAAGATTTAAAAAAGGGGGAGGTTATTTGAAATTAGGGTTGGTTTTTAAATTTGTATAAAAAGTTTCTTGGATGATTTTAAGACAGATTTGTAATTAAATAATGTAAAAGAAAGAGTAATAAAAAATAGCAGTGGGAGAGAGATGTAAGTAAAATATAATTATGTATGTCTAATATGTTTGCTACTGTTTATGTTAATGTAAGATGAAGATATTTATGTAATTGAGGTTTATTTATAAATATGTATTTCACATTGTTGTTGCAGATCCTTGAAAATGACTGTATGAGGATAAAAATAGTTGAAACATTGGAGTTTTGTATTATATATATGTTCAGTATTGATATTAGAAAATAAAGTTTGTCAAGCGTTGTTAGCTGAGATGTCATCACAGCAGTCTTGCAAGCAAGTAGTTGGTTGCAGACGGATGTGGATTTACATCCCGGCCGATGCTATGACATATGAAAAAAAATTAAAAAAAAGTTTTTGAAAAGAAAAAATGAGGATTTTAAATTTGTTTATATTTTTGTAGTTCATAAATATTTTAAAAGAAAAAGTGATTGTGCATTTGCTGTGTTATAATATATGATCTAATATACCTTATTTTAACAGTATGTTTCCAGAAGCATTTAGTAGTCCTTTTTCATAATGAGACGGTTATGTGTCTCATGGCATACAACAACCAAGTAATGTGTGTGAATATATATAAAGTTAAAGGAAAATAGAAATAAACACACACAATTTTTTTTTTTAATAATTACTATACTATTCTGGATTAACAGTTAAGTATTAAATTAAAAAAAAATTATATATTAAACATTTAAAAAGGTCTATTTAATGTTTTATTCTGATTTAAAAAATTAAAAAAAAATATCTAAAACAAATTTGTTTTTAAGTTAAAATAGATAATACTGGGAATTATAGAATTTCTCTATCTATTTTTAATTAGATTAAGATTTTTTTTTTTTTTTTAAAAATAAAGCTTGTGATAAATTATAAAATATACTCTTTTGTTGGAAGTATTAAAAGTGCTTTTTATCTCAAAAGTATTTTTATATTTATACTATAATTACATATCTTAATTTCATTTTTTTCTTATTGTTTCTAGTTAATAAGTTATTCCAGTGAATTTATTTAAACCTAAAATAGGTTTTATTTATTTATTTATCTTTTTCACACAGTAACAGTTATAGAGCTAAATTGAATTTGTGCATATTGGTCAGTTATATAGATTGGGATTTGTGTTTAGTGTTATGAACATTCAGATGATAATGATGATCCTAGTTGTTACAAAGGGATATTCTTTAAAGTCCATGCATTACATTTCATTTAGTTTTTAGTATTAGAAATTAAGTTTATAATTGGCCAGTATACTAGTGGTACTAAATGATCAAGTCATTGACAATGATCAGCATGTTTTTGTATCCCAGCATTAATTTTTTAATTGTTATATTCTAATAGATTGGCAAGGACTAAATAATTAACCTGGTCTATAGTGGACCACTTTCAAATTCCTTCGCAACGTTTACTGTTGATTTTATTTTATTTTTTTGATCATTTTTGATAGTGAATGATAATTATTATTCATCTGTAATGTTGGTGAACTTATTGTTATTTTTCTTGCTGATCTCTTGTGCTCTATTTATATATTTAAATTTAGATTAGTATAATTAATTGGGGTTGATGATGATGATTTTCCTTCACCCAGGTTCATTCCAGATTTTGTGTCATTACAAATGGAGATTGGATTGAGTTTTTGACTGTTGGAGTTTAGTTGTACTTTCAGTTTTGATGATGGGTGGAGGGTTTTGTCATTGGTTTGGGAATGCAATGTTTTCACGCAATTCCATGGAGTGTTCTATTATTGCTCCAATCCACTTTCTGATTTCCTATTGTTTATCATGGTGCCAGTAACATAGTCCTGCTATGAGTCAGAAGAAAAGGAATAAGGCAGAGTTTTGTATTTTCCAGTGCCAAAGATTCAAAAGAGCAGGGCTTTGCAAAGATGTTTGCATTTTTATTTCATATCAAGGGATGTTGTAACTTATAGTATCTAAATTGAAGTAGCTCTCTTGGTGTTCATGCAACATTGTGTACTTATAGTTCAGTGATTGAATTCTTTATTTCAGAATTGGGAGGTCACTATTCATTGGGTTAGCTATCAGATGCCTTTCAAATCTGTAAAAAAATTGATGGAGTACATAGTTTAAAGTATGAACTTTGTTTTAAATATACATGTATATTATGTAAAATGTTGTTAGGCTGTTGTTTTATTTCTCTTTTTTCCCATGAGAAGGGATATGAGACAATTATGGGTCTCATGGCATACAACAACATAGTGGTGTGTGTATGTATATATATAAAATTGAAAGGAAAAATAGAAATAAACAATTTTTTTGGTCAATTGTTATTATATTGCATGGGAATAACAGTTAAGAGTTAAATAATAATTTTGAATTTAAAAAACTATTATAAATTAAATATTTAAAAAATACAATATTCAAATATGTTTTAAAAATACATATATACAAGCAACAAAGATTACAAATTATAAAATTATTATATAAAAGCCTTTTTCGGCAAATTATGTTTTTTTTGCCCTTTTCAATATGTCTCCACGATTTAAAGCACATACAGTGACATCTATATCAATACATGAGAGAAGATAGATAAACAAATGGATATCTGACATGATCTATTATGTGTTTTTTTTCCCCCTCAATTCTACTACAAAATTACTCTGTTATATCTATTGAATGGATATATATCCACATATATTAATTAATTAACTATCCATTCTTTATCCATTAACCACTTATTATTTAACTTAATGGATGTTTTGTATATATTCATACAGTTGTTTTTATTATACATGATGTAGTTTGTTTCATATATTTTACGTCTATTAACATTTTTAATATAATCAAGAACACTTATATTATCAATACAATTTATTTTATGTCCATACTGCAAATAATGAACATATAACGCAGATCTATCATCTTTCCTAGCAATAGCATCATTGTGTTCTTTAGCTCTTTCTCCCAATTGCTTTGAGGTCTGGCCATAGTAAATCATATTACAAAAATTACATCTAATTTTATAAACCATTCCTCTCTTATATTTTATATCATCTTTCATTCTACAATTAGTTATCAATTTATCCAAATTTTTGCTATTAGCCCACCCCACGTTAATGTTTTTATCTAGATAATTTTTACTTTTTTTATTTAATATATTATATACACTAGGCAAATATGAAATTTTTATCCACTTCTTTTGTTTATTAGTCCTACATCTATTATTATTCGTGCTATTTACTCCATGTTGTGAAAATATATTGTCAATACTATGCGCTGCATATCCATATCCCATATATGTTTGTTTAAATTTATCCTTCTGTAACATAGCAATATTTCTATCTGTATTAAATCTATCGTTCTTATATTTAAAATTCTTAATTACACTCATCTTTTGTATCCATGGTTGTTTTGAATCAATTGATATAATTTTCCTTAATTTATAATCTTTAATAAAATGCTTAATTATAATATCATTATTTTGATTTAAAATAATTTCAATATCTAAATACCTTATTTCATTATCAATTTCTTTCATAGTAAACCTAATATTATCAACATTATTATTAAATTGTTTATATAATTTATATATTGCCCTCTTATTACCAATTATCAAACTATCATCTACATATCTAAAATAATGTAGTATTTCTTTTTTTAATTATACTGCCTTTTATAATATTGATTTCCATGTCATTAATGAACATAGATGCCATAAGTCCACTAATTGCGCATCCCATTACCCATCCCTTATTTATACTCCAATATTCATTATTATATTTAAAATATAAACTATTATTTATTAGGTTCAATGCTTCATTTATAATACTAATTATGCTATTATCATTGATATATAGAGATAAAGCCTTTATGACGACACTAATGCTTTTAATTCTAGGGATACTAGGGTACATCGATTCTATGTCCATCACAAAGATACTGTGGTTTCTATTTATATTCATCATATTTAATTTATCAATAATAGCCTCTGTATTTTTTATACAATATTGTCCATAACCAATAATATCAGCTATCCATTTGTTTAAATATTTACAAAATTTATGTAAAATGAAATTGCTAAAATTGAACAAACTACATCATGTATAATAAAAACAACTGTATGAATATATACAAAACATCCATTAAGTTAAATAATAAGTGGTTAATGGATAAAGAATGGATAGTTAATTAATTAATATATGTGGATATATATCCATTCAATAGATATAACAGAGTAATTTTGTAGTAGAATTGAGGGGAAAAAAAAAACACATAATAGATCATGTCAGATATCCATTTGTTTATCTATCTTCTCTCATGTATTGATATAGATGTCACTGTATGTGCTTTAAATCGTGGAGACATATTGAAAAGGGCAAAAAAACATAATTTGCCGAAAAAGGCTTTTATATAATAATTTTATAATTTGTAATCTTTGTTGCTTGTATATATGTATTTTTAAAACATATTTGAATATTGTATACTTGAAGTGCAACATAAAAAAAGAATTGATTTTAATTCTGATTCTTTTTCTGTATAGTAATTTCGATATTATTTATAACGTTACTTTTGAATTAATACTGCGGTTGTTTGGGATATGGAGCATTTATGGAAATATATGAGAGATAATTTGGATACGATTGATTTGATTAAGGTAAAGAAATTAACTAAATTATGTTTACATATGGAAAAAATAAAAGGTCAATTATCATATTTAAATAATTGTAAATTACATAAGATTATGCCTAAAGCATGTATAATTAACGTTAGAAGGAATAAGAAGATCTCAAATAATAATAGATTAATATATAAATTGGAGAATTATTTGTTGCAGATTTTTATAAATGAAAAATACTACATTTTTAAAAGAAGTTTGGATAGATTTAGAAGCTTAAATAAAATTATAAAACCAATATTAAAAAGGATAAATGCCTGGGATAATTTCAAAGCTTTCTTAAATAATTATCGTAATAAATGGTATTATAAAATACACCTTAAATATACTAAAAAATGGGAATGGCTGATTAATAAATTTTCCACTAATAGATCATGCAGATATGATAATATTCAGCACTCTTATAAATCTATGGAATATAAAAAACATGTTTCAGACAATTTTGTAAATTTAACGGACTATAAATTTTCATGTGAACAAAGTAATTTACTGAGTAAAAATCCATCATTTATCCCATTTATAGACAAAGATATAAAGAAGAGGATTATAACAGACATTGAATTGGCACATATTTCATACGGGGAGAAAAAGAAATTACATTGTGTTTTAAATAGACATTTATACGAACTTAATATTTCTAATAGGGATTATAACTACAGAAAAATAATAAACGAAATTAGATATATATGTAATGGCTCTGGGATTGTAATAAGTAAAGAAGATAAAGGTTGTCGTTTTGTTGTAATGTACGCTAAGGACTATAATGATAGAATAGATAGTGTAATAAAAAATGAGGGGTATAGTAGATTATCTAAAGATCCTACAAATAATATAAAAAATAAATATGTAAAATTGTTAAAAAAGATGAAGCTTAATAGCATTATAAGTGATAATCAATATTATTCTTTATATCCTAATTCATATGAGAACCCATATATATTTTGTAAGGTAAAAACGCATAAGGAAGATAACCCTTTAAGATTATTGTTCAATTTTAGCAATTTCATTTTACATAAATTTTGTAAATATTTAAACAAATGGATAGCTGATATTATTGGTTATGGACAATATTGTATAAAAAATACAGAGGCTATTATTGATAAATTAAATATGATGAATATAAATAGAAACCACAGTATCTTTGTGATGGACATAGAATCGATGTACCCTAGTATCCCTAGAATTAAAAGCATTAGTGTCATCATAAAGGCTTTATCTCTATATATCAATGATAATAGCATAATTAGTATTATAAATGAAGCATTGAACCTAATAAATAATAGTTTATATTTTAAATATAATAATGAATATTGGAGTATAAATAAGGGATGGGTAATGGGATGCGCAATTAGTGGACTTATGGCATCTATGTTCATTAATGACATGGAAATCAATATTATAAAAGGCAGTATAATTAAAAAAGAAGTACTACATTATTTTAGATACGTAGATGATAGTTTGATAATAGGTAATAAGAGGGCAATATATAAATTATATAAACAATTTAATAATAATGTTGATAATATTAGGTTTACTATGAAAGAAATTGATAATGAAATAAGGTATTTAGATATTGAAATTATTTTAAATCAAAATAATGATATTATAATTAAGCATTTTATTAAAGATTATAAATTAAGGAAAATTATATCAATTGATTCAAAACAACCATGGATACAAAAGATGAGTGTAATTAAGAATTTTAAATATAAGAACGATAGATTTAATACAGATAGAAATATTGCTATGTTACAGAAGGATAAATTTAAACAAACATATATGGGATATGGATATGCAGCGCATAGTATTGACAATATATTTTCACAACATGGAGTAAATAGCACGAATAATAATAGATGTAGGACTAATAAAAAAAAGAAGTGGATAAAAATTTCATATTTGCCTAGTGTATATAATATATTAAATAAAAAAAGTAAAAATTATCTAGATAAAAACATTAACGTGGGGTGGGCTAATAGCAAAAATTTGGATAAATTGATAACTAATTGTAGAATGAAAGATGATATAAAATATAAGAGAGGAATGGTTTATAAAATTAGATGTAATTTTTGTAATATGATTTACTATGGCCAGACCTCAAAGCAATTGGGAGAAAGAGCTAAAGAACACAATGATGCTATTGCTAGGAAAGATGATAGATCTGCGTTATATGTTCATTATTTGCAGTATGGACATAAAATAAATTGTATTGATAATATAAGTGTTCTTGATTATATTAAAAATGTTAATAGACGTAAAATATATGAAACAAACTACATCATGTATAATAAAAACAACTGTATGAATATATACAAAACATCCATTAAGTTAAATAATAAGTGGTTAATGGATAAAGAATGGATAGTTAATTAATTAATATATGTGGATATATATCCATTCAATAGATATAACAGAGTAATTTTGTAGTAGAATTGAGGGGGAAAAAAAACACATAATAGATCATGTCAGATATCCATTTGTTTATCTATCTTCTCTCATGTATTGATATAGATGTCACTGTATGTGCTTTAAATCGTGGAGACATATTGAAAAGGGCAAAAAAACATAATTTGCCGAAAAAGGCTTTTATATAATAATTTTATAATTTGTAATCTTTGTTGCTTGTATATATGTATTTTTAAAACATATTTGAATATTGTATACTTGAAGTGCAACATAAAAAAAGAATTGATTTTAATTCTGATTCTTTTTCTGTATAATATTTAAAAAAGTCTATTTAATGTTTTATTCTGATTTTGAAAATTAAAAAATAATAATTTAAAACCAACTTATTTTTATGTTAAAATAGATAATGCCAGTAATTATAGAATTTGCCTATCTATTTTCAATTAGATTAAAAAAAATTTTTTTTAAAATAAAGCTTGTGATAAAATTTAGTATAATATAACTCAGTTATTGGAAGGATTAAAAATACCTTTTAGATAAAAAATTTGGCTCTAATTAAGTTAAATTGAAAAGAGTCATTAACCATTTTTCAAGATAATGAAAGAATTTACTTAATTATTTTTTTAAACTTCATCATATGGTATAAAAAATGGATTTAAAAGATCAAAAAATCATTGGATTATAACAATAGACAGCATTTTATTATGAAGTTATAATAGAAGGTACAAAGTACAAATCAACATCTGCTTGTGTCAAGATAGTAGAGTTAGAATTCACATGGAGACAAGATCCAGCTTTTATGTGAGTCATAGCTCATATGTATACAGCTGTCTGAAGTCTATTAAATTATAGAAACAAAATGGAGCTTACTGAATGCTAACAGTTATTGATTTATACTTTTTTTGAAAATATCAATGAGACATTATCCTATTCTACTATGGATGTGATTATAATGGATCAGCTTACCAAAAAATCCCTGTATTAATCAGCTTGCTGTAAGATTATCATGATATGTTATATGCTAATTAATCAATATACAGAGAAGCACAAACATATAATTGCTACTGGTTATATATAAAATGCATACATTTGATGAGTATAATATTTATTGAAACATCATTGCAATTAAAATCTTTAAATTACAAGATTTGAAAGTAATTAACTTATGTCTAAATAATTATAATTTAAGTTCTTACTAGAGGACACAATAACTGTTAATGTTATAATTAAATTAAAAACAAAGGCATTTAAGTATGGCTTTAAATATTTATTATATTCATTTTCACTACTAACTATATTCCCAATTTTCTCTTCATAGTGCTCCAAACTGACTATCTATTTTTAAATCAAAATACTAGTGTAATTTTTAACTCAATCATTATCATTTTTGGTTCATTTATTTAAAATTGAAGTAACATGTGCTGAACAATTCCTATGAATGACAACAGCTCCAGTTTATTATGAAGACCCTGTCCAAATAGGTGTAAACTTTAAAGTGACTTATTATAAGAGTGGGAAGAATTGTATTCCACTCAAACCCTCTACCTTACACATTAAATAATTGTATTTCTTATCCTTAATGGATGGTATAAGTTTCAAGATATTTGCTTGTGGGTAGATTTTCAAACTGATCTTTATTCCCCTCTCCCACTGGTTGTCTTTCAAGATCAAGCAGTTAACATTTTGAGAATCTTCTTATAAACATTTGAATATAATAGAAATGAATGAAACATAAATAATCAAATGGATCAAACTAAGTAATATAAAACCATACCACCTTTTTTATTCAATCAAAATAATATGATAAATCCCTATTAAAAATCCCATACTCTATTGTTGAAACTCTTAATACACAACAGACTCAGTTAATGGAGTCTAGGTTGCTATCACACTAATTAGAATAAAATTCACTTAAACAACAGTTCATATTTATCCTGTTTGATCAGGTGTTTAAACTTTCATCAAGAGTGTACTATTGATGTAAGATCTTAGTGGTGTGAATCCTTCTCTGGCTCCTGAACACATCCTCGGCTAGCTAACTGGCTTCATCCTTTCTGTAGTTGGAAATCACTCAAGCAGGTCCAGGTATGGCTGGGAGACATTTTCCCCAGAAGGGTTCTTGTCCTCAATCCAGAGAAAATTTTCATAGCGATTGATATTAACACTTTTTAAAGAAAAAGTTTTCACTTTTTTAAACATAAGAAAACTCCACAATTGGTACATTTTTCTGTGAACAGGATTCACACTTTGCAATTTATTTTTAGATATAGTTTGTCACTTAGAATTTCCAGCTTTTATTCTTGTGACATTTTTAATTAACAAAAAAGTTTTTGATCAATTATTGCAATAGATAGACTCTAGCAATGTTTTTAATTACAAATGCATGTTGTATCTTGAATTTCAACAATAGAGTTAATTGTAAGTCACTCTAACCCCCCTCCCCAATCCATGTTTTTCAAAAACACACACACACACAAAAGCTTTTAAGAAAAACTTATATCTCAAGATACTATTTTATCTTGAGTTATAATTGATTTAAATAAATTAATCAAACAAAGAAATCCTGATTTCTTTGAGATAAAAGAAAAACTTTAAAACTGATTTAAAAGATAATATATTATTTGAAATTCTTTCTATAAACTATGGATAATTTTATTAAATTAAATATATATATACACATAAAAAAAAATTAATGGTAAATACAATATTATAGTTTAAATTTTTTTGTAGCACTTTCGAAAGCACTAACAAAAAAAATTACACTATAATATTGTATTTACATTAATTTTTTCATTTATATATATATTTTGTAACAGGTATTGTATTTTACATTTATATATACAGACTATAACGATCCAGAGAGTTTGACTTAACGTCATCTGCACTACAGGGCGCCATCTAGGCATTTGAACCTAGAAAAATTTATAAAGTAGGCAGATACATAAAAAAAATTGTTTTTATTTTATTTTATATTTTGATATTCGGTCATTAGCCCATTGTCACTAGCTCAATGGAACAGCAGAGATTTATATTTACAATAAATTCTTATCTAAGAATATTTTTTAAAAAAAGAATAAAATAAGCCACTGCCAGTAATTAACATACAAACATTTATTTACGCACATATATATAAAATTTAACATTTTTATTTTAGTATGTTTATTTTAGATTTTAATTTGATTTTAGAATTTAAATTTACATTTTAATTTTTATAATATTATAAGTTTACATTTTAATTAAGTTTGCACAGATGGATTTATGAAAGTTCGTTTTATAATGTTGAGTATAGATCGGTTACATAGATTACACGGTTAAAAACATTTCAAAATAAACATAACCGATCAAAATACAAAGTCACTGATAAAGTCAATTGCAGAGGGAAATTTATAAGAACCCAATAGCATTCATCATAAGATGCCGCAAGACACCAATAACTTAAAAGACATCCGACATAAATACATCTTAGATACTCACCGTAAGGTATCAGTATTTACCGAATGTCTATATATTTTGATCAAATATGAAAACCAAAAACATAATTAACCAGTAACGAACCCATGCAAGCGTCTATACCCAACCTAAATTTAATGCATTTTTATTTAGAGTGTTGAGTATGAATAGACTACATAGATTTGCATTTGAAAGAAAATATTCTATCCTTATTTAACCTTAGGCCAAAAATTCGCAGTCAAACTGGCTCCAATCCATCTGATACATTTATGTATTCAATGTAGCATGAAAATACGACAACACAAAATACTATACTGTCAGGAATGTACATCTGAACAGTAAGTAGAGTTAGAGAAGACATTGTCTCTCTACCAACAGGAATGCTACATCTGTTGGCGAGTAGAATAATAAACAAAAAACTCTATAGGAATGGACTGCGGTCCTTTGCCGACTTACAAACCCATCCATAGGCAAACAGAAGGTGTGTGGTGTATATATGAAATCCTGCCCATAGCAGATCTCATACTACATCTACTAATTACACCAATATATCCAATCCATTGACCAATTTAACTACGAAACAAATAACCCAAAATTACCCTCCCCTAATATAACTTTACAAATCTATATAGCCATTCACGCCCGACTTAAATTTAACATTTATATAACTAGTTTAACGAAAAACAGAAATCATAATAAAACTTAAAGAACAAATAAATAAATAAATAAATGGAAATGATTTTACAAAAGAAATACATTAAATAAAATTATAACTAATTAATAAATAACGTTGGTCAGATAGGATTCTATTTCTTATAAATTAAATACTGAGAAAGTTTATATTTTAAAGTTCTTAGTATTTCAAAATGTTTTTAAAGTTCTTACAATTTTTAAAATGTTTCTCTTTATCCATTGCATGCCGTTTGGAATCCACATTAAATCCCCCGATGATCCTGTTGTCCTCAGTATAAGAAAAGCGATGTTTCATTTCTTTTTTTTATATAACAACTGAAGGAATTGAAAGTGCGTCTTTCAATTTCTTCATCACCAACTCTCCAACTTAACACATCTCAGTTCTCTAATTAATTCCTAATAATTTCCAAACTTTTCCTTTTATATTAATTTTAAGGATCCAATGGACATTACGTCATCGATGATGATGATCCTTCCATTGAGGTCCGATTTCCCGATGGATTTCTCTCATTTGCTATTAGTTTCTATTGTTTTCCTATCTGACTGTTGCTTATACATTTAAATGCCCAAAGGCTAGTTCACTTTGACTAATTAAAATAATCATTTCCATTTTTCAATAACATTAATTAATTTGTTTTCAAACTTAAAGATATATTTTTATCTCCAAATCTTTTTAAGTTTTTGTTTTTAAAATACCTTTTCTATTTTTAATAAAGTTTTATTTTAATAAGTTTTTTCTTTTTTTTATCTGTGCGATTTTATATATATGAGTTTAGTATAGAATTTTAATTTTCAATTTTTAATTCTTAAAAAGGAAGTTTTATTTGCGAATTTTTATTCTTTTCATGTTTACTAATAAAAAACAATGTAACATACGTATATGCCCGTTACAAGACATATATATATGAGATGGCAGAAAATATCATTTCAATATATAATTAAGTCATACCACCCTAATTCATTTGGAACACATATTTTCAATTTGTCAACTAGTTTGATAAATATGGAACAGAGGTCAGAGAAAATATGAAAAATATTCAATAACTTCTTATATTGCCATTAACAGTTATTCTTAAAACTTTCATTTGTTTTAAATAATACTCGTGAGAGGGCATTAATTTTTTTTAAATTTAATAATATTTTAATTTACTGAGGGTAATTACTTACAAAAATAGAAAAAAGTTTTAAGCAATATTTGCACAAGGAATATATATATATTTCATTTGGTAGTTTGTTTCAATTTAATTGTTTGATTAAAACACAAACATTTATTATATTTAATAAAAACATAATTTACAAATGAAAATTTTATTAATAAGCAGCTGGACAAAAAAAGTATTTACTTTTAAAAAATAAAGAGCAGTGGTGGATGAAAGGTCATACAGTTTGATGTCAAATTGTTTGGAGCTTTGGAGCAAAAATAAATGAAACAAAAATTTTCACTTTATAAAAACAAAAAGGCAGTTGCAACAGTCAATAAGTAAATAAACATGTAATTTAAAAATAGGTTTTCTGAAATTTTTTGAGTAAAGAAACATTCTAAAATGCTGCATTCTTAAACATACAAAATCTTAAAAACAATTTGGAATGTACATGAATCAGCTATAAATAATATCAGCTGTAAATGTCCAGTCAATTTAAATTACAATATAGTTTTACATTTTCACTTATTGTGCCAACTCTAAAAACTTAAAAATAATAGAGATAATAAATAAAATAATAAATAAAATAATTGTTTCTTCATCCACAATTGGAGTTTTTAGATTTAATTTGAAATAAAAACATGGGGAGGGGTCCAGAAATTAATTAAGTCACTTTCTATTTTTTTTATAAGAAGGGATTCACTTAATTAACTTCTGGATCCTCTTCCCCATGCTTTTATTTCAAGTTAAATCTAAAAACTTCAATTGTGATTGAAGAACAATTATTTTATTTCTTTTTAGCCCACAATCAATAAACCATTTAATATAATTTTTTAATCTCTATTATTATTAATGTTTATCTTATTCTTAGCTTAAAAATATAATTATATACAAGATATAGTTTAAAAAAATGTTTATTAAATATTTTGCTTTAAAAACAAACATTTTAAAAGGCTTAATATTATTTTATACTCTTCTATAATGCTAAGCAGCTCCTTACAATTTATTTAGAAACAGTTCTAATTAATAGTTTAAATCTTTCAATTGTGTTTAGGCATATGTAATATTTGTTTAGACAATTTAAGTTTTTGTTTGAATGAAATTAATATTTAAAAAAACAATTCATTTTAATTAATGTTTTGTTTAAAAATATTTCTTACCTTTAAAAACATTATACTTTAAATTGTAAGAACTTCTTTTTAAAAACAAAATGTGTTCAGATAATTATTATATATTTGTAATGTTTTAATTATTGTTAAATAATTATTTGTAATTTATTATATTAAAATCATTATGTTTAGGAAAACCCTGACAGTCTAAAAAAAGGTTATTTTTTAGAATGTTTTTCTTGGTAATTAATTAGAAGTCAAATTTGATATTAATTAATGAATTAAATTTGTCAATCATTGATTTCTTTAAATCACATAACTTATCACATAAAAGCAGCTGACCACATGTTGAAACTTACTTCTTTTCATTTGTTCATTCCTATCATGAATGACTAAGATAATTTCTGCTCAGGCATTTTGCTTTAGTTTGACTGTATCAATACAGTATTTACCAAAAGTATACATCATAAAGAAGTTTTAAACAATTTATTATCAACAGAAGGAAATGATAAACTGTCACATAGCTTTATAACTGCAGGAATTCTCACAGAGTTATAAGAAATTATATTGTTAGGATTATAACTTTTAATTTATTGTTTATTTATACTTGAAGTTTAATTGAAATTAAGTCTACTAATATTTTGAATACCAGAACTTTGCATAATTGTTTAATTAAGTTTTTATGTTTATATTCTATAGCCTATGATAAACTGTATATTTACTTTATTATTATTATAACTGAAACACACAGGCTTATTATATATATACCTGTGTTTATATATGTAACATATAGGGTATAAGAGCACAAACTTTCACAAGACCCACCACTCTCCACATCATCTCATAACACTAATAGACTTAAACACATATATGCTGAAAAGATAAATAATCACCAATATACGTATTTCATGCTAAACCAGCAATCATCAGTTGGTCCAGATTACCCTCTCTACACATATATGCTATAAGTGATCAGATATATATATATATTAAGATAGCCAATCCTCATACTTTAATGGACAGGCTTCAATCTACTCCACACGGTGATTATTTATCTTTTCAGCATATATGTGTTCAAGTGTATCAGTGTTATGAGATGGTGTGGAGAGTGGTGCGTCTTGTGAAAGTCTGTGTTCATATACCCTATATTTTTATTATTATTATGTAAGTGTTTTTCATTGTGCTTAATTTTGTTTCTATAACAAGATTAGAACTTTTTCTGACTAGAAAGATATTTTAAAAATAATAAATGCAGCTGTAAATAATAATTCTTAAAGCTTTAAAATGTGTTTATTTTAAAAAGTGGATGATTTTTATAATATTATGTTTTCATACTTAAAATGACAAAAATGGCATTCTATGAAAAAATAGTGTCGTGCTAATTTTAAAATAAACGAAATGTTTATTTTAATATCTCTAATTGCAGAATGAAAATATTGGGTTTTCAGGAATTGTCTATTTTAAATATGTCGTAGAAAGACTATCTGTTTGTGCATTTTATTGCTAGATAAAATATGTGTACAGATATATACTTCAATTTATTGAACTATTTTACTTGCTATAGAAATAAAATTAAATATTTGTGCTGAAATATACTTTATTTCATCTAAGTATTTGTGCTATTTATGAAAGATAAATAATGCTGACCTCTCTACAATTATGTACTGTTTTATTAACTTCATATTGCTTCAAAGGAACCAGTGTCATGTTCTCTTTAAACTCCATATTGCTTTAAATTTTGCATTGCTTTGGAAGAAATAATGTTATTAAACTTCAAGTAGCTTTTAAATAATACTGTGTTATCCTTATCTTGAATGGCTTAATTTGTATTAATGTTCAACTGCAGTGCTTCAGATTTTGACTAATTATTTTTCAAAATGTGATATTGAAAGATTCTGATTATCTTGATGAAGTATTCTAAATTTCAATGGAATCATTATTTGAGCTATAATGTGATGAAGACTTGCATTGGAATCGGTGATTTCAGGATTAAAAAAACTCTTAAAGTGGTAAAAGGGCAAAATATAATGTTTGAGATATAAGTTTATTTGTTTTATTATCCTTACAATATTGTTTGCTTTTAATTCAGAGATCGACGCTTCATACACCCTTAATTAAACTCTCCACACACACACACACACACAAATTTGCAGGTCTTTCATCATTTCTTTCTCGTAATTATTACTTATGTAAATTTGAAGCCTCTTGCAAAACTAACATAGAACAATATTTAAAAGACCTCATTAATGTTGGGTTCAAATACAGCATCTTACAAGAAAGGTAAAACAATTTTACCAGAAGTTAAATACCAACTCTCCCAAAGATGACAGACCATGGCTTCTTCCATACATCCATTCCCTTACTAAAAACTTTATTAAATTCTTTTCTACTTCTTTCAAGCTAACTTTTCATACCCCCCTTTCAACCAATAGATTAATTAACAATTCAAGATAAAGATGATTTGAATGCTTTCTCTTGTAGCATTTATCATAAAAAAAAGCTTGTTTGAGCTATTGAAATGCTCTTTATATTATATATAATGCTCGTTTGTTTAAAAATACAGTACACTTCCAATTCAATAAACAATAGATCAGTGTTTTGTTAATAAAATGTGAGCTATTATACCCTATGAGAGTGACTTAGAAGAAAATATAGCATAGTTAATGGCTCCACTGTATATTTAAAGCTTAAAAGGAAAAATAGGAATGGAAACAAACAAACTTTATATAATTATTTAAAGCAGAATGACTTAAATGCTGAATGATTAACTATTATTTTTGGATATTTTGAAATATTATAAATTATTTGAAGTCAAATATAAAAAAAAACTATTTTAATACAAATACTTATATTTAATCTGTTACTAATTTTGACAAAAATTCAAATTTTAAGATAGCAAATAAAACAAATATTTTTTATCTAAAACAGAGATGTTTTTTATTATTTATAATAAATACATCTTATTTGAAGGATTAATGTAAATTAAAAAAACAGAACAATAGTATTTTACTTATCATCTTTTTTTATTAATCAAAATGGAAAATACTTTAATTCTGTTTTTACATTTCATTGCATGTCTATGAATAGTGGCTCAGATTAAATGATAATTATTAGATTGAAGAGAGTACAGACACTACATGTTTGTCAAGTTTGAATTTCTAGAGAAATATTTCCTTGGCCAGTATGTGGGAAATAGACCACTTGCTTAGCTAAAATCAATGAAATTATAGAGAAGCTGAACTGAGTTGAATATTGCCAATGTTTATCTTATATGTGCACTACGGATATGGCACATTAAGAAGCCAAACTAATGATTTTGAAACTCCAATGCTTTACATCATACTTATACTGCTTTATATATGCTTGGATGAAGGAAATCTGCTGTCATCATATATATACTGTGCATGTTTACTTTAATAATGCTAAAGAATGAAGAAAAAAATATTTCACTGGAATTATACCAATCATTTCAATTTGTTTTTTATGAGGAAAATTTTCTACAATAATTGAACATAAACAAATTTTAAATGAAATTTGCACTAGTTATTGAACAGAAATGAATTTGGAAAACATATTTAATGTTTGCAAGAAGAGAGAATAGAAATTGAAAACAAAAGAATCTTCAAAAGGACTTTCGTAGAAATATTTCTTTACTTCATAAACTTTTGTTTACAATCAACATTTGTAAGTTAAAAATAATTAAAATTAATAACTGAAATATTTTATTTTTATGTTAGTACAAACACCTTTGTTCAACATGTATTATTTATACATTTACCATTTAGTCATTATATACTGTAACATAGAATAATAATTATTAACTTATTAAAGATTAGAATATGTTGCTTATATATGGCATTATGTGAACTATTTCTTTATATATCTGTAAATTGGATTGTTCAAGTTTTTAATCTATTGAACTATTTTTAAATATTTGTAAATAGTTAAAATCAGAATGATTTATTTATATATAAATATTTATCAGTCTCCCTTCCATTTATGTTATTATCATCATCATCATTATTTTTAATTAAACAATACTTTTATGAATCATTATTTTAAGTTATTCCAATGAACTTATTTAATGCTATCAAGTTCAAATTGTGTGTATTTTTTTTTTATTCACAGTTGCCAGGTTTCTTATGATTCCAAAGTTAGTTTGGACTAATAATAGATGTGATATATATATATGTGCATGTGTGTGCGGACATTTGTGTAATTTTTTAAATAATTATTTAGATGGAACTAAGGTTATAAAAGTCAAACTCTGATTACTGCATTATAGGCTTTATGATGATGACTAATCCTTTGATGACCATTACACTCTTAGTGCTCGATGCCCAGAACATTAATGATTATTTGCATTGATATAATGATTCCAATATATTTTTTTTTTTTGATATACATTTAATTTTAAATATTTCATGGAACAATCATGTCCATGGATGTTACTAGTACAAATTGCAAATAGATTCTAAAAAAACATTTTTGAATAAACTTGCAAATACATTTACCGTTTTCACATTCTGAATACTTTGCTAGGACAAATTGCAAGCAAATTCTAAAAAAAAAAAAACATTTTAAAATAAATTTGCAAATACATTTACCCATTTATATATTAATGCCTAATCCCTTGTCTGATAAGATATACAAAAGGGTAAATATATTTGCAAATTTATTTAAAAATGGTTCTTTAGAATCTACTTGCAATTTGTCCTAGTGAATGCAGTCATGATTTTTTAGTGAAGTATTTATATTTGTAAAGATTATATATTTGACTAGCAATAAAAATAATTTATGTGTGATTAAAAGTATTGGTATTTACATTTAATTTTATAATTATTTAAGTACTTATGTATTTGCATGCAGCTGACATTTCAATGATTGTTTGATGATGATTAGTTAATGACTTTATGTTATGTTTTTTTAAAATCCAGTTACAAAAGTTGTCTCATGATGATAATTGTTGATGATATTACATTTTTTACTTATTATTACTTACAATTATTTATATTGGCTTTTGGTATCGATTTTTTGTTCATTTATTCCTGTATATTCACTAATTTGTTAATAATTTTCATCATGCCTCGACATTCCTAATTCCAGACTATTACAGTATAAACGTTTTTAAGACTCAATATACTTATGGAAAGAGGTAGGTGAGGGTGAGATCTATTATTCAATTAGTTTTAATCTGAAAAATTTGCTAATCTGGAAAGACTTAAAAACCCAAAGTGCTAGATTAACCAGTAAAGATTTTTTTTTATCTCAGTAGAAAGTTTTATCTTTCCGTGATAATATAATAGAATGTGATTGCAATAAAATTTTTGTTGTTGTTGTAGTTATCTGACCTGTTTTGTTAAAATATAAATTGAAGTTTGTCAAGCGTTGTTAGCCGAGAGGTCATCGCAGCCGCCTTGCAAGTAAGTAGTTGGTTGCAGACGGTTGTGGATCGCCTCCCAGCGACGCTATGACATATATATATAAATTGAAGTTAAGACATATTCTTTCCACATACAAATATGCATAAATATACATATTTTATTTAATTTAATTTAAATATCTCGAAATAAATTTCTGTCTTAGTAATATATATTTTTAAGGATAAGAATATATCTAAAACAAATATTTGTAAACCTTTAATTCATAATATATATGTATAATATTAATGTGAAAACACAGAGACTATATCTCCTTTAAATATACGACTATATAGATATTATCACTTCAAATTATATTATTTTTTTCTATCATCTTGTTTTTGAGTAATCAAATAAAATAACAGTATCTTTATTTAGTTTTTATTATTGAAGTTATTCTTTATATATATATAATTTCTTTTCACATCCTTTATATACATAATGTATGAAGGTCAGCTTATAAAAACAATCTATGATTTACCTATTACGTTAATCTGGCGTGGATAATTTCTTGAGATTGTACCAGTTCTTCTTTATTATAAGTTAAATAGCAGAATTATTATTATTATTTTTTTACAAATAATTCAAGTTTTATAATGTGTAAGTAGATTATATTATCATATTTAGAAATAATGTTTTGATTTTCTCATTAATATATACCTATATATGCATATATTTTATATCTTAACATGTGTAGGTCGTCTTTATGTTAAATTCTTTAGTCAGTAAGAGGGTTAATAACTTGACAATAAAGTATGATGACTATATAGTAATACTTGTTCACCAATAATGATAGTTTGATATGACTGTCACTTTTTTTAATACATTCTAGCAATTCAATTTTATAGTCGCATCATAAATTTTAATGCATCTTTTATATCATTAGCATACCAATTATTTATCAATACATATATTCACACATGTTTTGTTTACATTGACATATTTGTTACTCACGTCCAAGTATACCAAATAACCAGTGATGCTTATTTATGCATACAAAAATTAATATTTTTATATCCGGTAAGTTACAATTATTCAGGAGAATAATTACTTAGTGTTTTCTGAGCTAAAGTTTTCATTTTTTAAAAATTTTTGTTCATATTAGTTTGTATATATATTTCTTTAAAATTTTTAAAATCAATCATTTTCATCATTCTCTTATGCTTTTTATAATAACATGATTATGTTCAATAAAATTTTATTTATGTGAGATCATGAAACTTTTCATTTTATTAAAAAGCTAAAATTTTGTTATTGTTTATTAATTAAATTTTAGTTAAATTCTGTTGTATAAATAGCACATACATGTTTCTTAATATTTTAAAACTGATAGACGCCCCCCCCCCCATACTTTTTCAAGCTGAAGGACAAATCCATTCATTTTATAATCTTGACATTATATTTTCAGAATCTTACAAAATTTCCTTAAATGAAACTTTTCCAGAATTATTATATTATATTGATAGAGTGTGTTTATCTACTTCCATAGAATGATTTTGGTAAAATACATTAGCTAATTAAGATGAAATAGTTATATTATTGTGATGAAATATTTTACTTTTATAACTTGTTCAGTGTAGAAACAACACATTGATCACTATCTACACTTTATTATTCAAGTTTGCTTTTAGTTAAAACTACAAAGATATTTACATTCTCCAGCCACTAATCATTTGATCCAAAAGTTATTGGAGATTTTTTTTTTTTTTTTGATATTGGCTAATAATGAATAATATTTCTGTAGTGCAATTTTCATACTTGGATAATCTCTAGTCTAATGAATGACTAATAAAAATTATTAATATACTTTTATTAAATAATTTGTGATAAAGGTGAGAGCAGCATATTTGTAATTTGTCAATTAAACTGCAGTAATCTATCTATCTATCTATCTATCTATCTATCTATCTATCTATCTATCTATCTATCTATCTATCTATCTATCTATCTATCTATCTATCTATCTATCTATCTATCTATCTATCTATCTATCTATCTATCTATCTATCTATCTATCTATCTGTCTATCTATCTATCTATCTATCTATCTATCTATCTATCTATCTATCTATCTATCTGTCTATCTATCTGTCTATCTATCTGTCTATCTATCTATCTATCTATCTATCTATCTATCTATCTATCTATCTATCTATCTATCTATCTATCTATCTATCTGTCTATCTATCTATCTATCTATCTATCTATCTATCTATCTATCTATCTATCTATCTATCTATCTATCTATCTATCTATCTATCTATCTATCTATCTATCTATCTATCTATCTGTCTATCTGTCTGTCTGTCTGTCTGTCTGTCTGTCTGTCTGTCTATCTATCTGTCTGTCTGTCTTGTCTGTCTGTCTTGTCTGTCTGTCTGTCTGTCTGTCTTGTCTGTCTGTCTTCCTGTCTGTCTATCTGTCTGTCTGTCTGTCTATCTGTCTGTCTGTCTGTTCGCCTATCTGTCTATCTATATCTGTCTGTCTGTCTGTACTGAACAGTGATAAAGGTATGTGTAAAAGATTGTGGTCTGGGCCAACTGATGACTGCTGGTCCAGCATGAAGTGTGCATCTTGGGTATCATAGATCTTTTTCTTATGTCTTTGATTATATATTTATGATTACATATTTCTACAAGGTGTTAAAAGTAGATAGAAACCAGTCCCTATCTTGCATGAGAGTGATGTAGTGAGAATTACACTACAGAAACATTCATTATTGAATAATCTCTAGTCTAATGAATGACTAATAAAAATTATTAGTATAGTTTTTTTTTTCATATGTCAAAGTGTTGACCGGAAGCGAACCCAGGCCATTTGCAATGAGTTAATCTCAAAACATTATATATAAATATTTAGCACTGTAAATTATTAAATATATATGCTAAGTATTGATTGATTTTAATAATATGTCTGTATATATGTATTATACAAACAAAAAGTATGTATATATGTATATTTGTATTGTCATATATTTTTTGTAATTTTATATATAAAATCCCTATTTTCTTTGTTGTCTGATTGATATTGTTATGTTTGTTCATAAGGCTGTCACTTGTTAAATTCACAAGAAGAATATTTTATGTGAAGGAAGTAATTCCACCAATAATAGTTTTCTGTATTGCTGTCAAATTCACATATCAAATATAAGAAGTATATTTAAAAAATTTTAAATTTAGAGGTTTAATTTGATTACGAGTATTTGATTTAAAGCAAGTAATTCTGCAAAGCAAAAAAAATTTGCTAAAGCAACAGATAAAAAAAAAATTAAAAAACTGATGGTTTTTCAGGCCGGCTAGAAAGTAATTCCGCCATTAATTAATTATAATACAAAAATGACTCGATACATTTATTACATTTATTTATCGATCACAATCAATCAATAGTATTCTGTCCAATAGACAGGTCACAGTAGTCACAACATCAATTCATCCATTCTTCCATTCCATTCTCTTCCTTGCCCATTTCTTCAATTCCACATAAGTCTTTCCATCTCTTATATCATTCAATAATGTCAATCTCTTCCATCCTTTCTTTTTATTTTCACTCACCATTCCCTCCAAAATATCTTTCATTAAACTATAATTTCTTCTTAATATATATCCAATCCAGTTTCTCTTTCTGTCTGATATTCTCAATCAATCTTCTTTCCTCATTTACTCTTTTCAAAACTTCTTCATTTGTTATTTTACTCATCCAACTGATTTTTTCCATCTTGAAGTCATGTCCACATCTCATAGGCTTCCAATCAGTTCTTAATTCTATTACTCAATGTCCATGTCTCACAATGATACATTAATACACTCACACATAACAATTAATCTCTTCCTTAATTCTTTTTCCAAAGGTCTACAAAATATCTTCTTTCTCTTCACAAATGTCTCTTTTTCCAGTGCTATTCTTCTTTTAACTTCATCTTCACTTCTTCTATCCTCACTCAACCAACTGCCCAAATATCTAAATCCCTTCACCTATTGAACCATGTCATCACAGATTCCAATTTGCAGTCTTTTTGCATCTCTCCCTATCCATAAACACTTAGTCTTTTGAATATTAATCTTCATTCCATATGCCATACATCCTTCTTGCAATTTATTCAACATATTCTGAAGACTTTTTCCTCCTCAGCAGTAAGAACCATATCATCTGCAAATCTTATACACTTTATTACTCTCCCTCCAAAATTTGCTCCTTCACAGTCCAAATAATTATTTAGCATGTCTTCTAAATAAATATTAAACAGAACAGGTGACATACTACATCCTTGTCTAGCTTCACTTTTTATATTCACTTCATCAGTCACATTACTCCCAAATCTAATTCTTATCCTTTGACCATTATACATAGTCCAAATCAATCTTCTTTCTTTTCAAAATACTCCTTTATCTCTTAAGATGGACATAAGTTTATTCCAGACTACTCTTTCAAATGCCTTTTCTAAATCCACAAAACATATACCAATTCCTTTATTGCTTCCAATATATCTGTTTGAAAATGTCTTAACAATACCAATAGCATTTATTGTGCTTTTGCCTTTCCAAAAACCAAACTGTTCTTCATCAATATAATAATCTACCTTCTCATAAATCCTTTGAGTTAAAATCCTCAATAAAACTTTAGAAGTATGAGATAACAAACTTATTATTCTATACTCTTCACATTTAGCAGCCTTCTTTTTAGCAATTGGAATCATTACACTGAAGATATCATCTTTTGAATATATCATTGCTATCAATGAATCTTATATCATTGCTATCAACGAATCTCTTTCCATTTCTATCTGCAATTTCACTTGCTACCCACGTCTTTTTTTTTCCAAGAGATATTTCGTATTCTATCAAATATCACATCATATCTTTTCACCTGCTGAAGCTTTTCTATCTCTTTACATTCTTGCTCCAACCATTTTTCTTTTGCTAAATCTGTTTTTCTTCTTAGTTCATTATTAAATTTCCTATGTCTTTTGTCCTTCCTCAGTATTTACATTCTTCCATCATCTCCACACTTCCATCTATTCCAACATACCTTCAGTTATTCAAGGTCGTTTAGCTTTTCTCGCATGAATAATACCTATTTCATTTTTCGCTGTTTTCAAGAATCCTTTTTTAATTCTATTCCAACATTCATTAGGGCTATTAACATATTTCTCATCCTGAACAATCCTTTTAAATTCATTTTCACATACTAAACCAAATTTTCCTTTTTCCATTTATCTCAATTTATCCAAGTCCCATCTTGCATATCTTTACCTCTTTTAATTTTTTTTAAAACTCAACTTTAATTTAGCCATAACCAAATTATGATCCGAATCTATATCAGCACCAGGCAAAGCATGTGAACTCTTAATAGCATTCTTATGTCTATTTTGAATCAATTTGATAAAGTCCAATAGCATATGTATCTACATCACTTTCTAGTACCAAAAGAAATGATAGCCAATTATATAAAGAAGCCCTAGTTATAAATTTTAGAATTAAAAAAAATTCCATCAATATTTATATAGTCAAATTTTACTATGATAGTGGACCATATATTATGCATATTTGATAATTTGAGATACATTCTTGAACAATTGAGCTCTCACATATTATGCTGGTTAAATTTTTTATTGGCATATAACTATAAATTGAAGTATACAAGGGGAAGCTAATTCAACATGTAGATGAATATGCCAGACAAATTAATGTATAAAAGACCAGAAACTAAAATAAACTGTATAGATACTCTGTATTTAAATGTGTAAAATAATAAGACAGTAGTGAAATGGACTAAAACAGTAATGAATTTCAATACTTAATTAGATGGATATATGTGGTGGCCAAATATTAATAATGAAATTGAAAACTTTATTTAAAAAATGTAACTATGCCAATATGCAGCTAAACTACCCAAGAAAAATGTTATAAAATGGCCTACATCAACTCAACTATGGCAGCACAGTTTTACTGATCACACTGAATCTTTTAAAGGTTATATTTTTCTAGATGCCATAAACACACATTCTTGATGGGTAGAATATTGAATTGTAAAAAATACAAGTACAGAAGAAACAATAAAGAGCTTATGAGAAATTTTCTCACATCTAGCTTTACCAGATACCATCATATATGACAATGGCTCTGGTATTACCTCCATCAAATTTAGTGAATATTTATCTGATTTGGAAGGGAGGGGTGTTAAAAAATTTTCCACATTTTCTTATCATCCAGAATCAAATGCTTTGGCATAAGATGCAGTTAGCATTTGAAAAAGAATGCTAGATAAAATTAAAACAACTAATTTTCAAGAAACTGTGTTTACTATGATAATACAAGAACATCCAATTGCAGTAACAGAAAAATCCTCTGCTGAATTACTATTCAGAATAAATCTTAAAACTAAACTACGTATGCTTTTTCCAAATAAAGAAAACTTCAAGAAAATTATTGGAAAATGACATAATATGTGATAAAACTTTATTTAAGGATGTTTTGCAGGAAAAAATGGACGTAAACAAATATTAAGTCATTTGTCAGTATAAATTATTGAGGTATTAATGGCTGATGGAATGAAAGTGCAAAACACAGGAATCACCATCACTTGAAACCAGACAAAGACTTGATTAAAATAAGCATAGCAAATAACTCTAAAGAAGAAAATCAAACAGATAACAAAAGAGAAGTAATAGAGTGTGAATTGTCTAAACAAAGCCCAAGAGAAATAAGGGAAGCAGTAGAAGAAGATGAAGCTGCAGGTCTTGTTTTCAAGAATCATGCATGTAAAAGTAACAGAAAATTCTGGACTCTAGAATACTTAAAAGGTTATATAAATGTAGTTTTTCCAAAATAGGGGGTGGGTGGGAGAGATTGCTAGGTATGTGTATATATTGGAACCAGCAGATCCAATCACATCCAAAAAGAGCAAGAGGAGCTTGGTTGAGAAAAGTGCATTTATATGGAAATGCGTTTGTTTTTAAATGTAAACTTTATGGAAATTAAGAGTAAAATGAAATTATATTTACTTATCTATTTGATAAATAATAATAACTTTTCTACAATCTGATACTATATGTGGATTGTATTACCAACAAATATCTCAGGGTATTATGATAAATTTATAGTATAATCTTAATATATTATTTTGTACACAGACTGTATCATGCAGTACAAGTGAAGAATTATTTTAATACAAACAAATATTTACACAGAGGCTAAACTCTCCATACAATAGTGCTACCACTGCGAGCCAGAGTAATCAATGGATTCAAGAAGGGTTATGCATAAAATCCCTACCTAGTGCCTACTCATCCAATATTGCCAGACTAGTTTCTATATTATGGCTTTCATCAGTAGGGAGCCTTGGATCTGAGAGCACTGATGAAAGCCACAAACTAGAAACTAGTCAGGGAATATTGAATGAGTAGGAACAAGCTAGAGATTTTATGTGCACAACCCTTCTTGCATCCATTGATTACTCTGGTTTGCACTGATAGTGCTACTGTATCAAGAGTTTAGCCTCTGTGTAAAACAGCTTGTGTAAGCATAAGAAATAGTGATCATGTGGTACAAAGAAATATATTTATTCATATAAGGATAGCAATTTAACTCTCTCATTCTCATATCACAAGTATTATTAAATTGGTAATTCTTTCAGAGATTTTTAATTAAATTTAGTCAATCATTATTAAAGAAATTATAATCTTAAAATCGAAATTATATCTGTTCTGGCTATAACTAAAATATCAAAGGGATTTTGTTGTACTTTATCATACCTTAAGAATTATGTATTTCAATTATAGACAGAAGCAAGAATGGTGCAAATAAATTAAGCAAAGAAAGTTATCTTATTTAAATAAGTATGACCAAATCATAGTAAAATATATAGATGATGATGATGACTTCAATTAATAAGAAACAAACATATTATAAATAGTAATTAATTTATTATTGATAAACAATTATATAAACAAAAATAAAATTAGTAACAAATAACAAAATATACATCTAATAATAAAAGTTCTCTATATAATGTTTTGGAATCTTATTGGTTTGCTTCTCTACAAAACTTCTAATACTGAGTTATGATTGTAAGTACAATCAATAAAATGATGCACATATCAAGACACTCTTTTGGAAAGGTTTACACAAGAGTCATCCACTACCTCATGTTAATTAAAAGTGGATATGAGAATGTTTTATTATGTCCTTTATTACCCTTACATTAATAATTAGCATAGTAACAATCTTATTTATTGGTATCAGTATAATTCCTTACCCTTTTTAGAACAAGTGAATTGTTTAATCAATAACATATTAATTCTCCACAATCATGGCATGACTTGCTATGTTTTCTAGATTGTATTATCTTTTAAAATTTAATAGGTGGTTAAGAGCTTACCTCAACTAACCCAATGCTACGAGAGTACTTTACTGCATAATATAGCATTTATTAATCATATACAATCTCTCCTGGGCACATAGAAAAGATAAAATGTTGCATGGTTATTTATTATCAAAGAACATGAGACTGAAATCAAGGACCCATGAAACATGTAACAAATTGAATATTAAAAGGTTCATGGAAAATCATACATTAATTTAAACTTAATATAACATCTCCATTACAAAATATAATAAGCATTACACTTGTATTCAGTCTTACTAGTAAGTTAAATAATTACCTGTACCTTTTTCATCTTAACATTCTATTGAGAACTTTATTAATATCATATTTATAATAATACTAATTTTAAAATATATAATTCAAACAAATCAAGAACAAAATCCATTATATAATCTTCTTCACTAATAATCTTCATTTCCATTTACTGTTCACAGAAAATTTATTGAGACATATTAAAACTTTCAAATTGTATCCAGATAATATTGTAGTTTTCTAATAATTATAAATATTTATAATAATATGCACTTAACACTACATTCACCTGATAAAGCAATCCATTTGGAGATTGAAATTTATAATAAATCTCAAGCATATGATATCCAAATTTTTTTCTAAAAATCACACTTATTATTCCTATTCCAGCTTATGTATAGTAGCAATTAATCCATTTAGAAACTTTATCTGTAACTTATAACATTTCCGGCATTAAAGTTATAAAAGTAATAATTTAAACCCAGTACCCTTAGGTTGATATTATAATTCTATTATTCTATCAAGTTGATAATTTAATCCTATAGGAAATAATACTGAAAGATTATCCTTGTAGTTGGTATTTATCACACACATATAAATGCAGGAATTGGAATCCATTAGTTCAAGCAATTTGAATTTATTCAGCTAAAGTTCAGGACTCTTTTAATAAGTATAAGACTTAACAAAGAATAAGTAATCCATTGACTCAAATCAATTTAATCAATTTTCATGGCCGTATTAAACCATTTTTAGTATATACACAGACACAGTTGATTAATTCACAAACTAATATGAAATTTGTACCAATTCGAGCAATCCATAGGTAGATGTAGCCATTATTTTAACAAGTTATTACAGATTTAAAAAAGGGATGAATGATTACTGAAATATTATGTTTAGTAGCATTCCATAAACAATTTTAAAATTCCATTGTTGATTTAAAATATTTAGTAGTAATCATTACTGCTGTTGTAATTTATCCATTTAGATCGATGAGAAGAAAACATTTTGCTAAATTTTGCTAAATAGGCAAAATGCCCAGCAGGTTTCTCTACTCCTTCATATTAAAGAAGGTTAAGAAAATTGCTATTTTTGATTTAAATCTGGCAAGTTCCTTTACGCACTGTAATTTAGCAAGAGACTACTGAAATTTTGATGGGAGTTATATTTATAACTTTTTATCATGTGGTCTGTCATATCATGAATATTACCCATAATACATCACTTTTCAAGGTTGTATGAGAAAATTTGTTCCATTGCTAATGGTAACCCTTAGGAGCATATGAGTTTAACCATGTGGAGTATTTCAAAAGTGCCCATTTTTGAGACATAGTATTAAATAGAGATTAAAATTTACAAACCTTCTTGCAGACAATGGTGAATGAAGTTAAGTGCAAGTTGTAATATTAATTGGCTGAGCACTTTCGAAAAGTTTTTTCTCATAATCATAGCAAGTGGGTTGTATGAGCATGATAGAAAATGTATATGGCAAATATTTAAATATATGCAAAGTGGATTAGAAAGTTCACTTTTTGGAGAGAGAGAAGCATGCTTCCTTTCAGTTTATAGCATAGGTATTATTGGCTATAAAACATGCTTCTTTGATTTTATATTTAGAGTCATGGCATTCTATGCATGTAATGGAAGCAGAAGACAGTTCATATATATGGCCAGTGGACCTATGGTGTTCTAAAAAGATGGAATTATATTCATATTTATTCAGAGCTTTTTTATATAAATAGCAGTGCTAAGAAATACTAGTGGAGAAAGATGTGCAGAATTTGGCAGTGTTGGGGGCAGGGATCTTATACACTGTGTGAGGAGTCTGACCAATGGTAAGTAGTCTTTTGAATTGTTAATTAATGTATTGGTTGAAAGAGGGTGGGGTCAAAAACTTAGCTTGAAGAAAGGAGATAAGATTTCAATAAAGTTTTTAATAAGGGGATGGATGTGTGGAAGAAGAAACCATGGTCTGTCATCTTTGAGAGGTTGTTATATAACTTCTGGTAAAATTGTTTTATATTTCTTGTGAGATGGCTGAGTTTGAATCTGTTAATGAGCTCTTTTATATATTGGTCTATGTTGGATTCAAACCCAATCAAGTACTGGTTCTGCGCAAAATATGTATAATGGGGAACATCTATCTTTTTTTGCATGTATGTGGTCATGGGTATCAGTTGTTAGAAATGTAGTGGAGGAAGAATATAGACTGAAAAATCCTAAGTTCAAATCACTCTAGTTATTTATATAAAAAAGCATTGAATATACCAAATGAATAGATTAATTTTTTATTTAAATGTGTCATATAAACTTAGTTTTATTTTTTCAGAACGACTTACTACTATAGTTTCACTTTTCTGTAAAAAGCTTTTCTTATTGATCTTAAGACTTTTTTTTTGAAAAAAAAAAAAAAAAAAAAATTAAATGATTTTTTGACTTGATAGGATTAATTAATGAAAAGCAATGACTTACTTTTTACACACTGAATTGTTTTTTGTCAAATTCCAGTGAACAATTTCTATTTTTAATACTGTATATTAAAAATGGTTGCTTCATATGGTTTAGTAAATTGGTAGAATAATTACTTTGGAGCTCAAAGTCCTTTAATTTATATGAATTTCCCAGCAATAATTTTTTATTATTATTGTTCTTATGTTATTGAACAAGTTTTAACTTTATTGATCTAATCTTAGCATACGACTCTGTTTGAAAAAAGTAATCTTCAAAAATCTTTAGAATCTTTAAATGCAAGAAAACTATTAATTTATTTGACTAAGCATTTTTTTAACAGAAAACTCAAGTGACCCTAAATGAGAACCTTAGCAGATACAAAATTTCTTAGAAAAAATCTCATATAGGGCTGAGAGTTTTCACTTATATTATTTAGTATATTGATGAATGATTTTCCACAAAATAGAATGCAGGAAATTGATTAATGGTCATAACATAGTTTTGACTTTACAAAAAGTCTTTTCAGAAATAGAAAAATCTTTTAATAAGAATGTGAGAAATTTGGAAATCTTTTCCAAAGAGTTAGATCTTATTTTTAATCCCACAAAGACAGGTATGCTCAACTTTTTATTTAAACAACAAGAAAATATTCTCTTTTGCTTCAATAGGTTGAAAGAGAACTCTTCTTCGTGCAACAATCTTGGATTATAATCTAACTTATTTTCCTCATCTCTGTAGATTAAATCTAAAATAATTTTCTAGGAATATTTTAGAAAGTTGACTTGCATTGCTTGGGTTAATTTCTTTGCATTAGTTTCTTTTATGTATGAATATTATACTTTTATTTGGAAAAAAAGTGTTAAACTAAATTTCAGAATAAGTAATTAAATATTACGATGATAAATATTACTAGGACATTCAAATCCAGTTGTTTTTTCCAGTGATTTTATTTCCTTTCATATATTTCTCCATTATATATTAAAAGATGAATTGTATTACAGAAAGTGTATAAAAAGATATATAAATCAGAGTTATTACAAATATAAGGTTTAGTTTCATTATTTATCTCAAGTCAAAATCTCTTTTTTGGATGCTAAACCAAGAATTCCATCAAAAAATTGGGAAATTATGATGTAAGAAATCAATTTGCATTAAGTCCCAGACAATTAATTTTCTTCTTTCTAGACATTTTCATCTTTAGATTAAGGACAATTCATAATCACTGTTTATTTGCTTCAGAAATAACCTTTAACACCCTCTTATATATTGAAACCAAAAATAAATCATGAACCACATGCTTGTGAAACCTCTGCATATAAAAGCAGAAATTAAGGACTTAATGAAGTCAATGATGAATCTTATCTCCAAGTTGCTAATCTCAACAGGTTTGTTATTAGTAAATAATTAAAAACGTCTATTGTATTGGTTTAATGAAATTACTATGCATCCAAAAACTAATATATATATATATTCACTTATTTATGTGTAACGTTGTTTTAAACTAATAAATTTCCTTACTAGTATAGACATATAGTAAACATAGAAATAATGTGTTTATATCTGTACAGTGATACGATTCTCACATTTTTCTTATTGTGACCTATTTTTTAAAAATATTCAGCAGCTTATTTCACTATCATGAAATTGTAAATCTTTCTATTGTACCTGTTGTACATATTTATTAATTTTATTATCTCAAGGAATCGATTATATCAACATTCCCAGAATACTGATTAATTATAAGAGGAGGAGTAATTCCTTTCACTAGAAAAAAAAAAAAAAACCCAAACAAATAACTTCTCTGCATTATTAAAAGAAAAAGTTATCAAATACAGTAGGTTTATTATATAGTAGTTGAAAGTATAGTGTAAAACCTAAATATTTTATTAGATTTATTTTTATAACTTGAAGGTTTTCTAAAAAAAAAAAAAAGAATAATGACTTCATCTGTACATGTAAGTATAAATTTGTATTAAAACAGGCAAAACTCTCCATATAGTAGTGTCACTCAGTGCAAGCATAAGAAATGGTGATCGTGTGAAGTATAAATTTTTGTTTGTACATATTGATTTATCTATGCACGTGATTATTATTATATATACGAGTATATTTTTTCTATTCATTCATACATTTATTTATCTGTTAGTCTTTTACTTTGTCTAGATATATAAAGATGAAAAAGATAACCCATAAGCCCAATATCTATAGATGTATACTCTTATTATCAGTGTTGAAGACTGCGTCGTATTTCACTAGTTTTCATTTTATAATCAGGGCATCTAAATCATTCTTCTTATTTTGGGTTCTTTATCTTAATGCTAAAAATTACTAGATAATCTTTAAATATCATATCAAGAATATAACAATGTGCATAAATTAATAAAGCTAATATACTAATAAATCTTTTGATATATATATAATACAAGATGTCTCATTAAATCTAGAGCCACAGGGATTTATTTATATATATTTTGCAGTCTATAATGTATATATAAGGGAAATGCAAATCAAATAATTGTACTCTCGAGTTTGAAATTCCAGTGTAGATAAAGAAAATTGGAATATTACATCAGTGAAGTGTGTAATAATTAATTCTGATAATCATTTAGATTTTTTATCTGTGAAATATCTAAGAATGTATAATGAAAACATGATATATATAATTTCTGTAAACAAGATTTTTTTGTCTTTTTAATTTTTTTTTTTCCATTAGATATTGAGCTTATATTAAATAACAGTCATAATAATATTTATGAACTACTTTTTATAAAATACTTTTACATAGTGAATAGAGAACAAAACTGTATTGAAAATTATAAAATATTGAGAATAAGTTTTTATATTTTAAATTTAATAAACATTGCTATGTTTTTACTATGAAACAGGAATTTTATTATAGTGTATAATTATGAATCAAACTTTTTTTATTTTAAAAAAATATATTTTAATTACATTATTAATTGTATGTGTGACTATTTTCATCATCTAATATTAAATATTCAATGTCTTTAAACAAATTCAAACTTTATTTAAATTTTCCAAATACACTCAACTGTCAGTAATGGGACACAGGTTAGCATATAACACAAAGTTTCTAGTTTTGGCCGGACCAGTGGCAATAATAGTATGGGAATCGAATCTGGTCCTTTAGAATCATGATTACTAAATTTGAGATAAGACTCTAAACAGTTGAGCTATTCTGCCAAAGACAATAGTTAGTAGAAAAATGATATATACTTATCTATGAGAGTTTTTCTGATTTCTTTATTTTTTCATAACAGCAAGGTTAATTAGTTACTTCTAGTCATTGTGCATTAATACACTGTGTTCATTTATGGTGTTATTTGCCATTATCATGTGAACAGCTTCTTTGAATTTCTTTTTTGTAGTTTTTTCTCTCTATATAATATTTTTGTATTTCCCCAATAGAAGATATGTTCATTGGTACATACATGATGTGCTACTTTAGATATGTCAGTTGTCTCTTTTCAACCATCAGTTTGTGATCTTTCAATTACTTTTCAATGGAGTGACTGGTCTCACCAATATACATCCTCTCACATTCTTATGATATTTCATAGATGCAGCTTTTGTTTTTCAGTATTTCAAGTATGAGTTTTGTATTGTTAGAATTCCTCATAGTGATATGGCTTTGGAAAGCTATTCTAATGTTATATTGATTGCAGATTTTTTAAAGTTACCTGCTAGTTCTCAAATCACTACAAAGAAACATTATATGATTGAACAGTAAGCTGGAAAAAATGCTTACAAAGGTCAGATGGACGAGAAAAGTCAGTATAAGTACAATCATTTTTTGTTTAAAAATTTGAGAATTTGAAATGAATAATGTCTTATTCATTTCAGTATTGGCCATGGAATCTTCCATCTGGTTGTGTGTTGGTTCAGAGTTGTAAGGATTACTTCTAGATTCTTAAGATTGGCTCATATAATTGCATTTGAGTTTGAAAATAAGGTCTTTTTTATTTTCTCAAAGTCTATGTTGTGACTGGGGCAAGAATATCATCACTGTTCAATGGTGCAAGTGAGAAGGGATGATTACCTTCTATATACTTACAATCTAAACACTGCTAGTAACACTTATGATTATTACATAATTCAACATTGTCTAACATTAGCACAAAGTAATTTATAAGATTTCATAAGTTCAAATAAGATTATTAAAATAAGAAATGGATTTAAAATAAATGATTTATATATTTACACTCTCACTTTTAGATACTTAAGATTGACTCATATAATTGCATTTGAGTTTGAAAATAAGATGGTCATTCTTATTTTCTCAAAGTCTCTATCTTGTGACTGGGGTGAGTGTATTCTTTGCAGTTCTAACATCACCGTTTAATGGTGCTAGTGAGAATGAATAATTACCTTCTATATAATTACAATCTAAATACTGTGCTAGTAAAATTTATTGATTATTACATAATAATAAAAAATATATATTCAAATGTTAAAATTATTAAATGCCATATTGTAAAATAATATTAAATAATGTAATAGGTTTTTTAAAAAGTGTTTAAAATTAACAGCAAATTATAAATTATATCAAAATGTTCTCTTATCAAAGAATGTGCAGAATGCATTGCAAAAGAACTCGATTAAAAAGTATATTTTAAATAATTAAATTAAAAAAGATTAAGACTGTTTTGATATGAGATTTGAAAACAAGGAAAAAATTCAGACAATTTAATAATTGCAATGTTTTTTAACTTCAATAAATTAAATAATGAATGTTCTTGTAATTAAAATAAAGTGAAGTCAATAAAGGTGCCAAAATAAGATATTAGTAAAGGTGTTAAAACAAGATCATGTTAAAATCATGTCATAAATACTTACATATGGTCAATTTTTTAAAAATTGGGCAAGCTGGATTCTCACTTTATTCAAGCTGCATTGAACCTTTATTATGATGACTGAATAGAAAAGAGGAAAAACAGACATTTTCTGAAATCTATTCTGGATTTCTGTAAGGAACCTATCAATTCTATTTTTTAAATGAATCTCTAATTAAAATGAATTAATGTTTAAACCTCAAATTTGAAAAACTATATGACAATTTACAAATGGAGTATTAATATTTGCCATTGTAGGAGATATCAAACTCTGTCTGCAAAACGCTTGCTTTGCAAGTAAAAAAAATGTTTTGACTGTTATCCTAGTGTATTAACCATTTTAAGTTTTATTTCAGTTTACATTTAATACTAGCAAATTATGTTTTGTATTATTGATTGTTTAAAGCAGGAAGCAAATGTTTGTTTTTAAAAAGTTAGTTGAGGTTTAAAGCAACTGAAGTAAAAAAATGCATATAAAAATCACTTCATCTTGTATTTACTATACTTATGCTCCGATTTGTTAATATTAATAAAGTTTTCTTTAATGTAAAATTGTCAGATAAATAATCAAATATGTCATTTTAAAATGAATGTGTATGCTTGTAAAATAGTTAAAGAATTTGAGTGAAAAAAAAGATTAATGGAATATAAGTATGATAGTAGTATTTTTAGTTAAAGGTTTTATTTTGAAATTAGATAGAGTTCATTTGAACATAAATTAGCCCTTCTTTTGATTGCTATGAGTTAAATTTTACTATGTTAGAACTTATGTACATTCACTTATAAAATCACTGCTAATTGTTTATTCTACACAATATCTATATTACGGATTTATTGATAATTTTGTTTTATAAATATGGGATCAGATCCAAAGGGTCTACCTCAATTAATTAAGGAGTACTACTAGTACATTGGGATCAAGTTCAAAGAACCAACTCACATAATTAGATTGTGTTATTGTTAAATTAAGAGTCAGATTTAAAGTGGCTAGTCCCTAGAGTTATTGTTGTAAAAAAAGATGTTTTCATTATTATTATTATCTCCTGCTAGATATATATGTATGACTGTAGTACTAAGCTTATAATATAAATAAATGTATTATATTTGTGAAATTGGCCCTTCTTATGATTATATTTGAAGAGTACTAAAGACCAGGGATTTACTCTGCAGCATATGCACTTGATCATAAATAATAATAATAGTGATGATGATGATGACAATGATGATGATAATAATAATAATGTTATTTTATAATATTTAATTGAAAGATAAATATTTTAAAATTAATCAAAATAAATCTTGACTTTATAAATAATTATTGTTTTGCATTTTGTGTGTGAATTAAAAAAAAAAACAAAGAGAAAAAAAAGATTGAAGAAATGGTTTTACTAAAAAAAAAAGAAAAGAAAATTATATTTGCACAATAATTATATTATTTTGTAATGAACTAGTATTGGTTTAAATAGTGTGTTAACTTCTTTATGTGTAATATTGTCTGGTTTATATATTTATTCCATGTCTATTTCATCAGAGTAATTTATGTTCTGTGGGATCTAGCCTGATATTGAAAATAGTGGCTGTGTAGTGGTTATTATCTCATATGAAAAAATATTTACAAGGCTTATTTAAATATATATATTGAAACAGATATACTGTTCCACGTATGTATTCGAAAGATTCCCCCACCACCATATAAATAGACTAGCATGATTTGTCATTAAAAAGAAAAAAGACAACAAATATATTTAAATCTGCAATTAAAAAAAATACAAATCTTTATTAAGATTCATCAATCTAAGAAAGAAAATCATTATTCTCTATAATTGAGAAAAGAAAATAATAAAGATAAATCATTATTGATTTTATAGTTTCAAAATACGATAAATAAAAGCTGGCATTTATTGAAAATATTACATTTTAATTTTCGGAATGATGTTGTTTTGTAAAGTTTGATAATCGCTTGAGGCAGTCTTTTTCAAATTGGAAAACATGGCTTATGATTTTTTATCTATCCCGCCAAAAATAATGTCCAATCTTTAAGAAGAGATATGCACTCGGGCTTAAATGAGAGGTGTATAACAAATCAGGTACAGTGGGAAAGGCTGCTTAATCAATCCAAGGATCAGAATATAAATAGTTCAGCTGCAAGTTCAGAGTAGATTTTAAAAAGTTTTTCAAGCAGATTTTAAAAAGTTTTTTCAAAGAGATTTTTAAGAGATTCTAAAAAAGTTTTTCAAAGAGTTATTTGTTTTCAAAGAGATATTTTTCAAGTAGATGTTAAAGAAGAAATTTTTGAAAAAAAGATTTTAATTTTAAAAAGATATTAAGAGCAGTTAAAGAACCACTATTAATGATGGAAAAAGAAAACATTATTAAGGAAAACATAATGATGAAAGGCTAAACAGTAACAGCCTTCTCTTTTCATTCCAATGCCATGTTTCTCCAAGATTTACCTAGGTGATCATCATGAAAGGGAATAACACCATTCAGCTTAAATAAAATGACCTCTTTTTGATGGAACAGACTGGATATAAACAAGAAAAAAAGAACGAAGGTAACAATTTTATAAAATATGTAATATTTGTATGTGTTTATGAAAGACAAACAAAATGTCTTTCTTAGAAAAGAAACTAAAATTATAAATAAATATAGCTACATGAAAATACGTTTATTATTGATATATTATAAAAGAAACTAAAATTATGAATAAAAGTAGCTATATGAAAATACGTTATTATGAATGAAACTAAAATTATAAATAAATATAGCTACATGAAAATACGTTTATTATTGATAAATTACCAATGAAGCTACTGGTCAACTTACATCTGGAAATATATATCTGTGGCAGACCAATAAAATTACAAATGCATACCTGCTTATTGATTGTATAAGAATATTACACATAACTATAATTAATTAAATTATAATAACATATTTATAATTTAGATAAAATTAGAAAATATCAAAATGAAAATATACATACCAAAATGAATGTATTTAGTAGATTTATATTATATTGTGAACCAATTCAAACATACTATATACATACAAATTGAGAAATAAGAATACCAAACCAATGAACCTAGGATGTGCATATAGCATGGTTCAAACCTGGATTTGGATAACCATGAATAAAAATATATGTATTATGCTTTAACTAACTTAAAGTTAACTGCAACTCTGAATTAGACATAAAATTTAAATTATTAAAGAACTTGCATTCTTTAATTCATATTGCCATATTATTGGATACATACCAAGATGCACAATGGACTGTAAATAAACTATTTGTGAATTAAGTGGAACTCGGAATTAAATGCTACCAGTTGTCTTCATTATGCTCTCTGTTGTCTTGATATATCACACTCCTCTCTGTGAGTTCACTAAATGATTAAAGAGATAAACTGTTAAAGAATTATTGAAAAAAGGACTTTATTATACTCTCAACAGATTGCAATTTTAAGTCATATAAAAATGTTATTGGAAGTAGGCCAAAGAGATATGAGGCACTGTCAATGAAATATTTTGTTTGATGGACATTTATTTAAACCTGTTATTAAATAAAATTATTGTTACTTAAAATTAATTTTAGTTATCCAGTTGTTCAATTCTATTTTTTTTGTTATTGCATCACTCATCATTCAGTGCACTTGTTCACGAGAATTTCATGCCTCCTGAGCTATGTCTGGCATAACTAGACCTAAGTAAGTCAGGTTGTAGTGAGATGGAACTCTAGTGGTGCTGTTTGGAAAACCAAACATAGAAATGTCTAGATGCTTCCAGTCTCTATGGTACTACATCCTCTGATGAGCAGCAAATATTGTTGTGGGGGGGGGTTAACATCTGCATTGGAGAATGCCAATCGATAGTCCCTTCATGCAATATGCTCATCAAGAAATTGTTACAACTGAGGTAATAAAGGTGTTGTATGGTGGTCCGGTTACATTTGTCACCCTACTGTGAGGCCTAATCTAGCTAGCCTATCCACAGGCATAAAACAGCTAGAAATGAGTAATAAATAAAAAGAAGAAGAAATGGAAAAGGCATTAGCAAATCACGATTCTGTGATGTGAACAGTACATGTGATGCGGTGATGTGATTTATTCAAAAAGAGTTGGAAAAATAAAATTTTAAAAGAAAAACAACATAAAAATGAATGTCATAAATAGTAGATAAAGAATAAAACAGGCACAATAAAGACTTGAGTTAAATCATGGTATGGATGGAGAGAGAAGCATACTAAACCAGAAAACGAAGGAAAAATGGTGAACATAGAAACTCAGAAAACGGAAAAGATAGCCATGTTAGCCCAGTTAATGGAAATGATAAAAGAAAATAAACAAGAAAAGAGAGGAACAGAGAGAAGAAGATAACAAGAAAAGAGAGGAACAGAGAGATGAAGATAACAAGAAAAGAGATAAAGAAAGAGAAGACAACAAGAAAAGAGAGGAAGAGAAAAAAGAACATAGTGAACACAGAGAAAAAGACAACAAGAAAAGAGACAAACAGAGAGAAGAAGACAACAAGAAAAGAGAGGAAGATAAAAAGAACACAGAGAACAGAGAGAAGACAAAAGAGAATTGAAAGAACAAATCAGAGAAATAACCCAAAGCCAAAATGAAAAGTTCAACCAGTTAATAAAAGAGATGACTAACAAAATATTAAAAATTAAGGAAGAAGCTGATAGTATTATACCTAAAGTGTCTGGGCAAAGAATTGATTCAGAGATTGTAGAAGAAATGTTACACATTGATATTCAAAAGGAGATGTCATAATTGATTGAAAAAAAATAGTTTAGTGGAGGAACATGTTAAAACAGAAAAGGAGTCAGAGGATATTGTTGAATTAAAGCAAGTTGAAAAAACTTTAGAATTTAAAGGAATCACAAATTGAATATCCTATTACTGATAAAGCAAAATTAAAATCTTCTGATCTTCAAGAAGATGAAAAACATGAAAATGAACATAATCAAAAACTTAATTCTCATATAACTAAGGAACTGTCCAATATAGAAGAAAATATTTTAGAAAAATTGTCTGATATATGCTCTGAAACAGTAACAGAGGTAGAAAGAGAAACCATAAAGCTGAAAGAAAAGTGTGTTAGTTTTCAGCCATATATAGAAAACATAAACAAAAGCTCAATAAACTCAAATCAGAAATTGAGTATAAAGAAAATTACAAAGACAGTTATTAAAAATATACTTGCTGATGCAGGAAAAGAAACCAAAAAAGAACCTGAAAACTCAGGATTTATAAGTGTGAAAAAAATTAAGCAACAAGAAACTTTTATAAATACAAAAAAATAATTACTATGGCAGAAGAACCATTTAAAAATAAACTTTTATGTATTTCTAAAAATGAAGTACCACCATGGAAGAGGAACAGAAGAAAATCCACAGATGGTGTTCATGGTCCATATTGGACCTGTGTAATTAGAAGATCAATCAATAACAAGGATCTGCAAAGACAATATGGAAGTGAAGAAGCAAGCCACCACAGTGATGTTGAGCATGAGAATGTCCCAACAAAAAGATGATCCAGAAGTGTGTCACCTCATAATACAGAAGAGTATTATAGGAGAACTGATCATGATCCTCAGTCTCCTAAACCGGGTTGTAGTTATAATTCAGAACAATAAAATAGAGATAGCTGATGGAAGAAGTTTGTGAGTGAGATGTAGTGATGCATGAATTTGTGTTTTTTATGTTGAGGTGGGTGGATGATTGAGCAGGGCTGCTTGGATGCATTATGTTATGATGCTCTGAAGTATATGCTTCGCACTATCCAGACCTGGATGTTGAGCTCCGAGAGTAGTCCAGCAGTATGTATATATAGGCCTCAGGAATAGGCCTTGGTCTCATGAATAGACCAAATGAATAAGCCCCTAAGATTCACAGAAGCTGAGCAGGGCTGGCTCAGTGCCAAATTTTTCCTGGCTCCTCCTCTTAGTTGGATGGTCCCTCTAGGTACGAGAGGTAGTGCTTAAAAAGGAGATATTTTCTCGTGACATCATGGGACAGTGTGTGCTGGTAGTTTGTGCTTGGCCATCTGCTTATTCTGGCATTGGAGGCTACAATTCATGTATTCACTCTTCCGGCTCATCTTACCCATTTTATCAGCAAACCTAAAACCAATAGAGAGACACAGTAATGAGAAATGACGTGTACAATATATGCAATAAAATTGTACTTCCAGGTGATTACATCCCAAAATTTGGTAGGGGGTAATGAAACAGATATACTGTTCCATGTATGTATTTAAAATATTCCCCCACCCCCATTTAAAATAGACTAGCATGTTGGTCATTAAAAAGAAAAAAAAACAACAAATACATTTAAATCTGCAATTAAAAAAAAGTACAAATCTTTATTAAGATTCATCAATCTAAGAAAGAAAATCATTATTTTCTATAATTGAGAAAAGAAAATAATAAAGATAAATCATTATTGATTTTATAGTTTCAAAATACGATAAATAAAAGCTGGCATTTATTGAAAATATTACATTTTAATTTTTGGAATGATGTTGTTTTGTAAAGTGTGATAATCACTTGAGGCAGTCTTTTTCAAATTGGAAAACATGGCTTATCCTTATGATTTTTTATCTATCCCACCAAAAATAATGTTCAATTTTTAAGAAGAGATAAGCACTCGGGCTTAAATGAGAGCTGTATAACAAATCAGGTACAGTGGTAAAGGCTGCTTAATCAATCCAAGGATGAGAATATAAATAGTTCACCTGCAAATTCAGAGCAGATTTTAAAAAGTTTTTCAAGCAGATTTTTAAAAAGTTTTTTCAAAGAGATTTTTAAGAGATTCTAAAAAAGTTTTTCAAAGAGTTGTTTGTTTTCAAAGAGATATTTTTCAAGTAGATGTTAAAGAAGATTTTTGAAAAAAAGATTTTAATTTTAAAAAGATATTAAGAGCAGTTAAAGAACCACTATTAATGATGGAAAAAGAAAACATTATTAAGGAAAACATAACGATGAAAGGCTAAACAATAACAGCTTTCTCTCTTCATTCCAATGCCATGTTTCTCCAAGATTTGCCTGGGTGATCATCTTGAAAGGGAATAACGCTATTCAGCTTAAATAAAACGACCTCTTTTTGATGGAACAGACTGGATATAAACAATAAAAAAAGAACGAAGGTAACAATTTTATAAAATATGTAATATTTATGTGTTTATGAAAGACAAACAAAATGTCTTTCTTAGAAAAGAAACTAAAATTATAAATAAATATAGGTACATGAAAATATGTTTATTATTGATAAATTATAAAAGAAACTAAAATTATGAATAAAAGTAGCTATATGAAAATACGTTATTATGAATGAAACTAAAGTTATAAATAAATATAGCTACATGAAAATATGGGTATTATTGATAAATTATCAATGAAGCTACTGGTCAACTTACATCTGGAAACATACATCTGTGGCAGACCCAACAACAGTATTTATGATAGATATTAGAGTAACCAAATAAAATTACAAATGCTTACCTGCTTATTGATTGTATAAGAATATTACACATAACTATAATTAATTAAATTATAATAATGTATTTATAATTTAGATAAAATTAGAAAATATCAAAATGAAAATATACATACCAAAATGAAGGTATTTAGTAGATTTATATTATATTGTGAACCAATTTAAACATGCTATATACATACGAATTGAGAAATAAGAATACCAAACCAATGAACCTAGGATGTGCATATAGCATGGATTCAAACCTGGATTTGGATAACCATGAATAAAAATATATGTATTATGCTTTAACTAACTTAAAGTTAACTGCAACTCTGAATTAGATATAAAATGTAAATTATTAAAGAACTTGCATTCTTTAATTCATATTGCCCTATTATTGGATACTTACCAAGATGCACAATGGACTGTAAATAAACTATTTGTGAAGTAAGTGGAACTCAGAATTAGGTGTAAAATGTAAATTGTTAAAGAACTTGCATTCTTTAATTCAGATTGCCCTATTACTGGATGTATACTAAGATATACAATGGACTGTAAATAAATATTTATGGAATTAAGTGGAACTCTGAATTAAATGCTACCCGTTGTCTTCATTATGCTCTCTATTGTCATGATATATGACACTCCTCTCTGTGAGTTCACTAAATGATTAAAGAGATAAACTGTTAAAGAATTATTGAAAGAAAGACTTTATTATACTCTCAACAGATTACATTTTTAAGTCATATAAAAATGGTATTGGAAGCAGGCCAAAGAGATACAAGGGACTGTTAATGAAATATTTTGTTTGATGGACATTTATTTAAACCTGTTATTAAATAAAATTATTGTTACTTAAAATTAATTTTAGTTATCCAGTTCTTCAATTCTATTTTTTTTGTTATTGCATCACTCATCATTCAATGCACTTGTTCACGAGAATTTCATGCCTCCTGAGCTATGTCTGGCATAACTAGACCTAAGTAAGTCAGATTGTAGTGAGAGGGAACTCTAGTGGCGCCGTTTGGAAAACCAAACGTAGAAATTTCTAGATGCTTCCAGTCTCTATGGTGCTACATCCTCTGATGAGCAGGAAATATTATTGTAGGGGGGGTTAACGTCTGCATTGGGGAATGCCAATCGATAGTCCCTTCATGCAACATGCTCATCAAGAAATTGTTACAACCGAGATAATAAAGGAGTTGTATGGTGGTCCGGTTACAATATATATAAACATCTGTTCCAGTCTATTTCCTGATGTTTACTATCAGATGGCACATTAGTCATTTAAAATAAATGTAAATAATTGAAACATATATAGACTGATTATTAAAGTATATATGTAAAATTCATTATCTGATTCATTCTTGTTTGTAATAAATTGGCTAAAATATTTTGAACATTGGCTAAAGAAAAGGTTTATTATATGTATTTATTTTCATTAAACATAGCTGAGTTTACTTTTGGCTTAGAAACCCAGATGCATAGCACTTGTGAGGTAGCTGGGTATGCTGCAGTATGCAAACTATGTGTAAACATACCATATATTCCAAAACACAAACAAAATAAAAATCTATTTTATAACAGACAATATAAGTTTCAGAACCCCCCTTTAATCTTAATAGATTATTAAACAATACCAAAGACAGATTATCCCCAGACCAAACACCTTACATGCTTACAAAATTAAGTGCAGCAATGCCACTTACAATGCAGTATATTATGGGGAATTGAGAGTAAATATTGTCACAAGAATCTCTTAACATAAATATTTATACAAGCAAATAAAAAATAACTCTGCATATAAACAAAAATTTGGCCATGCGTTTGACCCAACAAATATATTGTTTGCATGGAGCAAGATGATAGAAAAAGGAAAGGGAAAGAAGCATTGTTTATTGCTAACAACAACTACATCATTAACAAAAAGGAAAATAGTATCTAACTCTTAAGTGAAATATTTAAATAACTATTTTAAATAATTACCACTTTATTAATAAATACTGCAGCTCATTCAGCCAATTCACAAGTGAGTGCTATGAATCCTAGTTTTCTAAGCCAAAAGCATGCTCAGCTACATTTAATAAAAATAAATACATATAATAAACCTTTTCATTAAGCAACATTTGAAATATTTTGGCCAATTTATTACAATTTATATGTATATATATTCTATCCTTATGAAAAAAAAAAGAAATCCTATACACCAAATATATAAAACTATGTCAGGGATTCTTAACAACCATCCTGTCGGTGATGATGATAATCATAAATCCTATGGCTAAGCTCAGTTGATTATTGGTTATAGTAACATTTACTATAGAGACCTGCATTAAAATATCAAGGGAATTTAAATATAATAAAAGCCTATTATTATAATGTGAACAAATAAATTAAAAATAGGAGAAACCGCACTCATTCTTATACACTACTATTAAAATTAATCAACCTTCCCATATTAAAATGCATCTCCCAAGTAGCATAGGTAGTTTACATGTGATATAAAATCTTATAATGAATTTCTTTTGTTATTCTTCTAGAACTATCTTGAAAAATCAATGTTAATCACCAATCTATTTTACTCCCATGATCTGATGTGACATACTCTTCTAGAGTAAAAACCAATGTACTTTTTTATAGTACAATAAACTATAATTGGTTTCTTAATGCCACATTATTGACTTTTGCAATAATGAAATTAATTTAAATAATCATGAAATAGTATATAACGATTTCAGGATTCTTTATTTACTAATTTTGAATATTAATCATCATATCATGTTGTTGAATAAATGAATGGCATCCTAGTAGACTGCAGGAGACATACACTTCTCTTATAAGCTAAGGTATCCTAATATATTATAATAACAACAGCAATTAATTAAAGAAGTGTTTAATCTAACTAATAATCATATTTAATCAAAATATAAACTTGGAAAATCAAAGTCTTTAGGATGACATTTGAGTATCTAGAAAGAAAGGAGACCCTTTTATATCATTCTAATATTCATTAATAACACAATCTAAAATCAGTTTAAATAATAAGAAGTCTGAAATGTATAATGAATTCAAAATAAAATCTACTAAATATTTGTTTCTTTCAAATGCTACTCCAATCTTTGGAATTATAATACTTATGCAACTTTTGCATTTTTAATTTGGATCTGTGTCTTATAAATTGATTATCTGATTTACTAAGATTTCTGTAATATAATTAAGAATTCAGGACACAAGAAATCATATATAGAAAATGAAGACTAAATTCTAATAATAATAAATACATTTATTAATATTTAACATTACATTTACAATTTACAAAATTTATTTACAACTTTTTGCCAAAGAAAAGTCATCTGCAAACATAGGCACTGTTTTATTATACACAAAATAAAAGTAATTGATAGCATAATTGCCTACACACTTGCAAAGATCCTTGATTACTAACAAACATTTGGGCAATTTATCTTATGATATGTTCATTTTAAAGTAAAACTACTTCACTATTTTGCTAATTTTTAACATATTCTTCAGGCTATGCTATTTTTATCAGATACTTATTTGCTAAACAGCTTTCAAAATATAATAAAAGAAATATCTAAGATACACTTTATGTCCAGTAAGTTACTATTGCTTATCATATTAACATAATATTTTATTGATAGTATTTACAAAAACACACTAAAAATTAGGGACCTTAAATCCTAACTAACAGATAGCTGAATTTTTATGATAATATTAGTTATCATATAAACACAAATAAGAAAATTATTGTCGCATTATTTACTTAACAATAAAAATATGACGAAAACACTTCAGAAAACATGCACACAACATACTAGATTTTGACCATGTCCACATAAATTATTTTAACTCCTTAATTGTCTTAGCAATCCTTCAGTGAACTACTTCTGGATGGTGATAATAATATTGCATATCCTATACACAAATAAACATTAAATTATTAATCTGTTTGTTTGCTTGTAAACTTCTGGCAAGGTACAACCATACAATACATACATTACTTCACTTAATTAAACACTACAGATAGACAAGTATTCCTGAAGTGACTATAAACTTCAAAATTCTACCTTATTATTGCCAGGACAATCTTAAAGCATCCATAATTTCACCTTACATGGTGGAATATAACTAAATATCTTCATGAGGGAAACAAGAAAAAAGGCTCCTTAGAGCAACAACTACATAACTGGAAAAAAACAAAGGCACATTCCAATACTTTTTTTAGGTAAATATATGTGTGGAAAAGGTCTCCACACATAGAAACTGAATATATATCATGGAAAAGATCCTCTCTATGGATCAAGCTATACCAGCTAACCATGAAAAACAATCAAATATCAAAATATAATCCTCTTTAGGGATCTAGTTATATTAGCTAAGTATGAAAACAATCATAAAATATAATCCTCTCATGAGAAGTAAATACTAAACATTGGGGAGAGCACATTGAATTCTCCAAATTGCAATATAAGCAAGATACAGCTTGTAATAATGCCACACACATTCCACAAATATTAAAGTGGGACTAGCATACATTATAAGCTAAAACATGGCAAGATAAACAAAAATTATCACTGAAAACCTAGGGAAATGTATCTTCAATCTCTAAAAATACATATATTAAACAATGTATGAAACCAAATAAAATGCAACTCAAATGACTATAAAATACTTTAAGTAGCATAATAAAAATTTTGCAATTAATAAGAAACACACATTCAATAAAAACAGCACAAAATTTTATAAACTCAAATGGACATAAATAACATAGGCAAATATTGTTAAATATAATACTAATAGATACCTTGTCATATGAAAAACATCATAATGAAATTATTATATCATAATATTTAAAAATTATTGTGAGCTTCTGATAAACTATATATTGGCTGTTTATCCATAAAGAAATAAATAAAGTATTAATAAATACTACTCATAAATGTGAAATGTGTATTTTTACATGAACACATTTGACTTTAAGTCAACAATAAAAAATGTATAATTTTACCTTTTCTATCATACGAGTAAATGCTTAATTATATCATATAATTAAAGAAAAATACCTGGCATCATATTAAAATAAAATGTCAATAATAAAAGAAAAATAAATTATTATTCCATTTTTTAAACACCCATAGTTCTTCATTTGAGTTCATCTATGGTGAGCAGTACAATGTGGGAAAACAATGTCCTCTTGTTGGTGAATTATTTTTAAGAGTGAAGAATCTGTATTTTATTACATTATTACAACAATAAAGCCCTTATGACCTTCCAGAGATACACAAAACAATATAGCAACATTTAACAAACATTTTCTGCAAAAAGTTTTGAATCCATTTATTCACTCATAAGTTTATTTAAAGAATTAGCTATAGCTTATTTTAATATATATTAACTTCTAGCATCAAACATTATCAGAAATATTTTCATTAAATTTGTCCATGATTATACATTGGAAAAAGACCAATTCCTTCATTTTTAAAGAACATTTTAAAACTTTTTTTAAAGTAGCATTTTATTCACTCAAGAGCACTTAATAATAGCAATTAAAAATTACTATTTAATTAAAAGTCAGGAATGTAAATAGTTCAGTTCTATATTTCATAATATTGGTATTAAAGTCATATCTTTTTCATAAAACTTCTTATTAATGTATTTATTTATTTTATATTTTAAAAGTTCTCTTGAAAACATTACTATAGTTATCTCAGAATAAAATTCATGTTGTATTAAATAGGCAAGTCAGCACTTAAAAGTCTTTATCAAGATAACACTTAAAAATGAAATAATGACTTAGATAGTAAGGAGTTGCACATTTTAACATTAACTAATGTCAATTTCTATTGAAGCATTTTTTTTCTTTAAATAAATTAAATTTCAAAAGTCCCTCAACAGTTAATTTGAATTTTACTTTACTAAAAATAAGAAATATTAAATGGGAATGATCTAGTATGGTTTTAAAAGATAATGCAAAACATTTTTTTTCACTCTGCAGATTTCCATTCAGGCATGATTGGATAAAATGAATTAATAAAAGGCAACAATTTTCTTTAGGCATTTTGTTACTTTCTTTAGAATTTCCTAGATTATATTAAGGCATAGGAAGAACTCAATCCATTATCTTTTTTTATTAGCAACACATTGTTACTTAGGAAACAATAAAAGTTTTTAAAAAAATTACACTTTAAAATTTGGAACAAAAAAAAATTGAAAATAAATATTGTCTTCTTGGGATGAGAAAAGAAGAGTTCATTTGGGAAAGCAATTATATCCACCAACTGAAAAATATTTTACTTTTATACCTTTATTTTGATAGGAATTTTAATTAATCACACCCTCTAAATATCTGATCTCTATAAAAATATGTAAATGACAACATGGAACTAATTTAAAAATTATATAATATTGATTTACTTTTAATTACCGCGTGATAATTTAAAACTTTTAGAAGTTGAACTTTACTTTTATTAATTATTTAATTAATAAAAAAACAAAATAAATAAATTTATTACATTTAAATTATTAAAATGGGCAAAACTCACCATATATATTGCCACACACAGCAAGCTAGAGTAATCAATGGATGCCAGAAGGCTTGTGCATAAAATCCCCATCAAGTGCCTACTCATCCAATATCCCCAGACTAGTTTCTGGCTTATGGCCTTCATCAGTGAGGAGCCTTGGATCTGAGAGCACTGCATCTAGATCTTAGGATCTAATGCAACCCTCCAGCAACCACCTTTTATCTCCATTTAACTACAAAACAGTCTTAAATTGAAAACACCTTAATGTTTTCAATCCAAGCCCATTAGCTTATATAGTCATATGGGTCTGAACTCAGTTCAATACCCATGCATTTTGGTGTGTTTGGGTCTGAACCCAGTTCAATACTCATACATTTTGGTGTCTTTTGTTCTTTAATGACCATAGCTACCACTATCCTATTAGGCAGGATTGGTTTTAAGCCAATAAACATCACATGACACAAATGCATGGGTATTGAACTGGGTTCAGACCCATATGACTATATAAGCTAATGGGCTTGGATTAAACACATTAAGGTGTTTTCAATTTAAGACTCATAGTTTGTAGTTAAATGGTCATAAAAGGTGGTTGCTGGAGAGTTGCATTAGATCCTAAGATCTAGATGCAATGCTCTCAGATCCAAGGCTTCTCACTGACAAAGGCCAGAAACTAGTCTGGGGATATTGGATGAGTAGGCACTGGATGGGGATTTTATGCACAAGCCTTCTGGCATCCATTGATTACTCTAGCTTGCTGTGTGTGGCAATATATATAGTGAGTTTTGCCTGTTTTAACAACTGTTATACACAAGCATAAGAGGAGGAGGTCATGTTATGTTTATTGACATTTAAATTATCACTTTTAATTTATCAGAAACTCTTAAACTTATTCATTTTAAATACTATCATTGTTAAATTAATCATTTATTTATTTTTAGATAAATTAATGAACTAAAAGTAACTCTACTCACAATAAATAACATTTTTAATAACCACCATTCATGCATATAACTTCATACACACACACAGGAAATTACATTTTTCTAATTTACTCTCTTTAATAGTTAATTTGCATTTTTAACTAACTTTAACCCACTTATATTTCAAACGACAGACCAAATGTCTTTTGGACAATTTTTCCCCTGGTGAATTTTTCCATAAGTATTATATGATAAAATGCATGTAAAATAGTATACTGTATTATAATAAATTTTTTCGGCGAAAATTCCATGTTAAAAGGCACAAAATTCAAAATCATGCTCTTACAATAGACATAAACCCCACACTGACATGTTCAGTCATTGTGTTGCCAAGGCTGTAAAATGTTCAGCATTTTACGACATTGAAGTTTCCAATAATGCAAAAACATGTTTATTTGTGAATTTATTACAGTTTTAGATTTTTTAAAAAAATTATTTACACTATATTTATTAGATATCAACAAATGTAAATTATTAATAACTTATTTTGACTTGAAATACTTTATTTTTAAAAATAGTTATATTAGCAGCTAACTAAATATGGCCTGAAGCAAATTTGGAGACGTACTATGATGTAAACTATCTACTTATATTTACGAGGAAGAAAATAATTTTAATTTTGCAATAAATATTTAAAAAATTTAAACTTTTAAGACATAATTCATTAGGTATTAGAGAAATAAATAATTGTTCGTTCACGTTTTTAAAAATATTCAGAAACAAAGAAGATTTTGTTGATTTTATAAACTGAAAATAATCTTTCTAGAAACAATGACATATAACATCTTTGTTTTGATTACAGTCTCATTTTTTTTAAATATTTACAGAAACAATATGAACATTTAAAATTTATTTCAGTAGTAAACAAGAATATCTATCAAAGAAAGTCAAATTTGTTATTTTCTGATAAGTAATAATCATTTGATCATATATTTTATGTTGACATAAACTGAAAATAATTTTTCTAGAAATGATTACATATAAAGTCTTTGTTTTGATTACACCCTAATTTTTTTAAAAAATTTATAGAAACAAAATGTGAATCTTTAAAATTTATTTTAGTAGTAGACAAGAATATATTTATCAAATGAAGTCAAATTTGTTATTTTCTGATAAGTAATAATCATTTTATCATATATTTTATGTTGATGTGTGAGACGAAGAAAAATGTCAGAATAGTAAAGTATGAAATGGTTAATATTATTTTAAAATTTTAAGCTTTAGTAAATGATAACTTAAATAAATTGTTAATCAACTTGAAAAACCAATTTAACAATGATATTATGATATAAGTAAATCTACTCACTAGCTTATAATTTTTAAGCATGAAAATTAACTTCACTCGCTTCTATATTATATTTAACTTTATTTTTTATTCTCTATAAAACTAAGCATAAATTAAAACCCAATTTTTTTTTTAAAAGCATACTTATTAATTATTAAGGGTACATACTTTTAAGTCATTACAAAATTTATATATAGTACTAATAACTACTTGACAATTAAATAAAACTTACATAGCATAATTTATACATATTTTACTTTCACAATAAATTTTTATCATCTTTTATTTTATTTTTTTTAAATTAGCATGAACACATAAGTTATACACTTGAATAGGACAATGTGCAATAGCATAAGGCCATAATATATATATATATATATATGTGTGTGTGTGTGTGTAAATATTAAAAATTTAATGACATCTTTCATATTATTTTTTTAAGTAGAGCTTGACCATGATACAATTAAACTAGCAAATAATTAAAAACTGTATCAGTAAACTGAAATTGTATCATTTAGCAATTATTTTATTTGTCTGAACTTTTATAAGACAAAATATTGCTAGATGACAAGATTTCAGTTTACTGATCCAGTTTTTAATTGGTTGTTTGCATAGCTCCAACTCTCTTAAATTTCAATGTTTTTCCAATTATGCCCAATGATAATTTGAGTTAATTGTTCAACATTTTAATTTTAATGTTAAAACCTTTATTTAATATTATGAATTAATAAATTGGGTTTGATTTGTTAGAAATATAAGTTTACAAATGAAAAAAAGCACACTTTCTAAATATATATATATATTCAAATGTGAAAATATGTAATGGGAACAATGATTTTATGTTTATCGGGGGTCTTTGTTATAATGCTATTTAAAAAGAAAATTAACACAATCTTTGTTAATGAGTTTCAAGTTTTAAACATGTCTGAATAATTATAAATTCATAAGAATACAAAATTATTTTCTGAAATTGAAAATTGCATTTATATTTATTAAATTATCACAGGAATTCAGAGCCATGCTGTTTAACAAAGTGTCACTATTGTAATTATCACCTTTCCATTTTAAGGTTATTTCAAATTTCTTAAGTTGTATTTTTAAAAATGAAACATATTCAAGAATATATGTGTAAACATGAATATATATATATATATATATATATATATATATTCATATATATATATATTCATGTTTATATATATATATATGCCAAGTAAACCAAGTGTCAATAACACTAGGTTTACTTGGCATTATTTCTGCAGGAAAACAATGCTATTCTTTAAAGAAATAAAAAGATAAAATAACAATAGTAATAATTGATTAATAAAGTATGCTATTCACTCACTTTGGCATGTTTTGGGTGAATAACTAATAGATTTAATAACTCAATGTCATTTTTAAAGAGAGAACATGAATAATTTAATTGAGATATTAATAATTAGAGCAAATTAATATGGTATAAAAGCTAAACAGTAATTGATTTTTGGATGGGTAGAGGGGAGAGTGGATGAGTGTCTTATCATAAAGCACAATAACTTCTGGTAATTTCTTTTTGTAAAAAAAAAAAAAAAATTAAAAAAATAAAAATAAAAAAAAAAAATAATGTTTAAAGAATTATACATCACGGATTGTTAATTTAATGTATTTATTATTATTTTTTTTATATTGTCAAATTACTTTATAATCCAGGTAAATAATACTGAAAACTATATGATTGTAATAAGTTTTTCCTTTCTTTTGTTTATGTTATAATCAAATAATTATTTTTCTGGAAGAGGTCGCTAAAGTAAAAAAAAACAACAACAACAAAACGAAACAACCAATTTCATAATCAAGATCATTTTTTTTTTGAAAAAAAAAAAGATAGTCTGCTTTTAGTTTTCAAGGAAAGAACAGTGCTGAAATTTGGTAACTCAATTTTTTTATTTTATTTTGCAGAAATAAATGTAATTCAAGTAAAATTTTAATAATATAATGTGTGGCTAAATTTTTTTGATAAGATATCCTGATTTTCTTTGCCATCTACCTATTTAAAGACCTTTTATACTTAAAAGTTTATTGTCTCGCGCTAAAGTTAAAAAATGACAGATGTAATTCAAAGAAGCACGAAAAATTATATTATATCTAAATTAAGGAAAAGAAGCGATTTCCAAGAAGAGATTAATTATTTATTAACTTTATGTCATTTATTGATATTTTCTTGGTATAGAAAGAAAAAAAAAAATAATTGAAAGAAATATTTTGAAACCAAGGAAAATCAACTAGAAACATTTTCACGCTCTTTCTCAATATTGTCTGCCTTTACAAGTAATGTAGTTACATACGTTAAAATATGTTTTATTCACCAAGAATTGTCTGGAAATAATAATAATGATAAATAAGATTAAATTATGCACCTGTATATTTTAAAAAAAAAAAAAAAATAATAAAAAAAAATATAAACTTTCTCAGAGTAAATATAGGAAAAGTTATATAGGGGCATTCTTACGGAGAAGTTACCATTAAAAAAAAAAATTTATAATTCCTAAAGTATGAACAAAACCAAATATCTTAGTGACTTAATGATAAAAATAAATGATATATTATATTATACATCAGTTGGAATTATTAAAACTTCATGTACATGTAAATTGACTGCAGTTATTATCATAATAATCTCTCGGAAAATTGCGCATTTTCGTCCATAAGTAAGCTAGCTAATAAGTATACGTATCGTCAATAAAAAAAAAATTGTGTATGTTTATCGTCTATAGTCAAATATTCATCTATGTTAGAAGTCTATTTTTTTCTTGGATCCCAAAATTGTAGTAGTTTAATTCAAGTAAGAAGTAATCTTCAATTCTGCTATATGTTTCTTTACCTAATTTATTAAACGCACAAAATAAGAGAAAACTTTTATTTAAAGGAAATAATACCACGCGTTTATTGTTTTAAACTTGCTTCGTGAAATACGACTGGATAAAGCTCTTCACCTGGACCAATTGCTCAACAGAAAAACATTTTCTAATGAGAGAGTATGCACTTGTTAATTAATGATTGTTTAAAACTAAGTTATAAATGATATGTATTTTTTTGTTATATCACATAGGTTAAAGTCTGTATGGTCAAGGGATATTTAATAGCCTTGTAATGACAAAGGTATGTTTTAATATAATTATTATAGGTTAAGTTGATATTTAACACGAAATAAAAAATCTATAAAATATGTTTTAATTATTACATACAATTGTAGGTAGAAATTTTGTATGTTAGATACGTAAAAGAAAAATATTTAGATATTTAAGGGGTAAAATAAATATTGAAAATTATCAGAAGTAACTAAAAAAAAAAAAAAAAATGCTATAACAAAATATTTCTTGTTAAAGTTTTGAAACGAATTTATACTGTATTAATTGAGGAAGTTATTCCTAATTATTCTTAAATAACACATCCACTTTATTTAGTTTAAGATAGTATGCTACCAACTATTTTGAATGTTCCTTTATTAAAATTAAAATTATTATACTTTTATTCTATGATGTCCATTGATTTCAGATGTTGATCAAAGTATACCCGGTAGCATAAGTTTATTATAATCAGTGTCTTTACTTATCCTGCCCAGATATAGCATTGGTATATGCTTAATATTCGCATAGGTAATAATTATAATGTATTTATTTTGTGGGATGAAAAATGATCTCCCCAAAAGCTTTGTTTTTCATGAGAGGAAGGTTTTAAATATAATGTTCAGGTATGTTTATAGCCCAAGTGATCGATTCTCATAGATAGGACGATCAAGAATTTATCTAGCATTTAGTATGCTTCATTCGTTTAAATCCCAGGAGAGGATTGTATTTGGTGTGTGTTCGTTGTATGCCCAAGTAAGACGCAAGAAACCACCAAAATATTTTAATGTAGTAGATTACTCTACAGACCTTCGTGGTTATTCCATATTCCTCATGTGAAAATAAAGATAGCTCCACCATGGAAGGTGTTGATTATTGTGCTTAATTTTGAAAGTTCGGGCAAGATAAAGGTTATATTGGAGGTGTTAGTTCCTCAAGATCCACTTTAGTATAAATAGTGCGTTAGTAACTAAGATCAATATCTGTATTGTGCTGCTAAATATTGCTAGTATTTGACAAGTAAATCAATGGAGAAAGTAATTAAAATTGCGTAATTTGAAACGCTTATTTACTGAAGGAATATTCAAATGCAATATTTAATTCTGGTTAGTAATTAAATAATACTCATATTTAAAATTATACGTATGAATAAAATTTGTATCATAACTTAAGTTAGCATTAAGTTAAATGTAAGATGGTAAGTGTAACTTCTGATAACTGGCCTATAATTAGAATAGGTTATCCCTTTAAAGACCATAAATAAAGTAAATGTATTAGAAATAAATTTAATATTTTGCGTATTGCATATGATTGGATTAATCATTTTAAAAAAAAAAACCAAAAAACAAAAATAGTTAGTCAATAATTTTGAATAAAAGCTTCTACAAGGTTACCAAAATTTAATAAACAATGTATTGGTAATGAAATGTACTTTTAGTTAATCAATCCATATGATTGCATACAGGAGAAGTAGTAACCTCTAGTCCATAACCAAAAGAGTATACAGATTAATGTCAGTTATATTTTATATTTTTGTATTACGATGGGATTATTGAATAAATGTTCATATATTTTTTTTTTGTGATAATAATAAATTATAGTCTTGTTAAAATTTGTTGTAGATTCATTTTTTTTTTGTTTTTATATGCTAAATATAAGTGTTTGCACAATAATTGCAAAACCTTTTCTTGAGTTCGAAATCATTCCAAATTCTTACAAACTTAATATACCAGATAAATAAAGTTAAGCAGATCGGAATATGTCATTATATTTTAGTTTAATGGTAATTATTTATGGAGTTGAAAACTTAAGACTAAACATTCACCTTTGTGTAAAGAAAAAAAAAGAATTTATTCCCAAACCATTAACTTTGGTTGCACATTATTCCATTCCCATTTAGTTAAATTGTCTAAGTAATAAATCTTAGTTATATTATTGTGTTGTCATGGATGATGGAAGGATACAAAAAGCACCCTTGTCATTTTATTATTCTGACCGAGATTCTGAAAAAAAAAAAACAAACTGTGTTATTCAAAATTATACGTCATTATTGAATAGAATTATCATCTCTTTAAATAATATAGCAGTGGATATGAGAGATGAAGACACATTGAATTTAAGTAAAATAAATGTTTCCTATAGCCGACCAGAATGCCAGTCATATGCGACAACACAATACTGCTGAGCATTTCCTTACATGAAACAAAGAACCCTGAGATTAATATTATTATAATTATTCTTTAAATTAATAAGTGATCAATTATTGTTGTTATTACAATCTTGGCATGGCTTAAGAGAATTGAATGTACAATTGTATTATATGAAAAGTATTTTAGATCATATTGGAAAATTAATGGATATGTTGCTTTATTTTGGTTGCCTTAACAACAACCTGAAAAATTAGTGTCAAAAGTGCAAATAAAGTAAAACAAACTTATCTGGGTTAGAATATATATATATATAATATTAATAATTTTTATGAAAATATTTTTTAAAAATAATTACAAATAATTAAATATACTATGAAATTATGCATTTCCCCCCTCTTATTTTTGGATAGAATAGAAGGTTCTTAACATCCATTATCAAAGAATCAACCCAACAGCAACTTCTTGGCTTTTGGTATTTTACTTTGAAGTTTTTTTCTATAGACTACTTTATGTTCTACTGATAATTTACACAATATTTACATAGTTCAAATTTTAATGCAAAATGGATGTATATAGTGGATTGAAAGCCATAGTATATTATTACCAATACAGTATTCCACAACACATCAATTATCATTATCTTAAAGTTAAAAAAAAAAAGAAAATATTTAGATCTATAAATTCTTTGAAATTTTTCTCTCTTTATATATATATATAAATTTTAACAGTAAATACAATATTATAGTTTAAATTCTTTTGTAGCACTTTCTATTACGTGGTAATCCTCGTCATCTTTAACTGAATTTCAAATTTTTTAAACTTAATGTTACGTATATTTCCATAAGCTGTGTATGGCCGTATTTGCAACTTGTCTATTAATAACACCATCCTTATATTTATCAATCAAAATTACCTTTTTAATTTTCCTCTTTTTATGATTTCTTTCTTCCATTAATATTTTTATTTCACTGCTATTACATGTAAACCTATATTTACAAGTTTTTTCATGGTCAAAGGATACTGAAGATGTATTAAATTGACTATTTACATTATTTTTATCAATCAAAATTGTCTCTTTAATTTTCCTCTTTTTATGATTTCTTCCATTAACATTTTTATTTCAATACTATTAAATGTAAACCTATAATTACAAGTTTTTTCATGGTCAAAGAATACTGAAGCTGTATTAAATTGACTATTTACATTATTTTAAATTCGATTATATAATAATTGATGCTCTTTTAATCTTTTCCTCACAGAACATCTCAATTCACCTATATATAATTTCTGACATCCACATGAAATCTGATAAATTATATTACTTTTTTTGCAATTTAGGAATTATACGCTTAGAATTATTAATCAATCGATTAACATTCGGAGGAACACAAAATGAAATATTATACTTTTCTTTAAATATATTCTTAATTAATTTATATTGCATGTTATTTATAAACGGCATAGATATCCATTTTTTACTATCTAAAGTAACACTGCAAACTCTCTTCTTATTATTAAATGAATTTACAGCACATGCAAGATTAAAATTTTATGAAGATAACATTTTCCTTATAGTTATATTTTGAATTATTTCAAGTGTAAATTGGCAAGTGTTTTTAGAAAATCACACTTTATACTTTTCCAAATGCATTCAACTGTTTCTGTTTTCTGTTAAACAATATGTTATTAACAGTTGATTGCTTTAAAAGTTTGAATTTTATTAAAAACATTTTACAATTCAATTAGATTATAGAAATAGTCCACAGTAGAACGACATATATATAAACAAATGTATCTGTCAATTATTTATTATCCAGTCAAATCTTTCAATGTCTGCAACACAATTTTTCAAGTACATTCTCTCATTTTATATGCATTTCTTGATTAAAAGTTCAAACAAACAATACATAGGATTCAACACTTCATGTGATAGAATGAGAAATCATTTTCTACCACCACAATCTAAACCTCCTTTTTCCTTTAAATATTATGTACACTTATCTTCTTAAATCATAGGGTTGCAATCTGCTAATCTGATGAAAAGTTGGTTGTGAAACAGTAATTTTAACATGGCTTGGAAAGGCATTTGAATAGCAAAGATATCTGAACTGTCCAAATTCCAATGAAAGCTGCATTCATATGCAACGGGAATTTAAATGCATTCTTAGGCCCTTTTACTTTACCTGTTCTAAGATCTTCTACTGTTGTGGATCATAGCCAGCTTCATTGGAGTATTGGAGTCCCTGGAGATGAATCACAGATTATCTATATTTGGCTGGATGCTTTATTAAATTATCTCACTGTATTTGGTTATGCTGATACTATTAAAGCTTGGCCACCAATTATACATGTCATTGAAAAGGATATTTTTAAATTTCACACTATTTATTGGATAACAATTTTAATGCAGCTAGATTAGATCTTTCTCATAGTATCTTATGCCATGCTCATTAGTTCTTGAATCATCAGAAGATGTTTGGACATTATAGTCAATCCTTTTTGTCAGATGTTAGAATTGTCTCCAGATGGAGGGCAGTATTTACTGTTGTGAGGTGGAGTTTCTCAAAATAATCCTCAAAGTATATCTTGAAATATTATAACCATCATCTATAGGAATTTACAATAGTATAAAAGCTATTAACATTGTGAATACTGAATTAGCAGACACTCGTGTCAATCTTCTCAATCGATATCTTTTTTCATTTATAAATCCACAACAAAAGTTTCCTATCGTTCATGTTGTCTTTGATCATTTCTGCAATTCAGGGAACAGCACTTTTCAGGAAGCTTTGCAGAAACTATCAGATCTTGTATCTAAACATTTCAATGATTGCAACATTTATAAAGTTATAGAGTCCATCATGTTTGTATTATGACAAGGCAATATTTTTTCATTAGTCAAAGACCTTGAGAGCTAAGAAAAGATCCTGAAAAGAAAGTTATTAGAAAGTGTGTTGTTTATTGCTATGAAAATATTGCAAGTGAGTGGCATTTTACTTCAGCCCATCATTCCAACAATTGCAAGTAATTGCTTTTAAGGCTAGGAATTGAAAAAAAAAAGGTCTTTTAAAGATGTATGGGAAAAGGACCATGTTGGTAAGAAACTTGGGCCAAAAGTTTGATTGAGCTTTTTCAAAAAAAACAAAATGTTAATTATATATTCATGAAACTGCTGATCAAAACTGGGCTTTAAATGTTTCAAATTATTTAATTTCATTTCGTTGTTATATTTTAAAAAAAAAACCAAAATCTCTCTTATCAAATGTAAAAAGCACATCTGTTTCAGATGGAACATGAAGATTGCCAAGTTGCTTTTAGCATTGCATCAAGTCTTTATTGATTTTATCTTAATTTATAGTTTTATGTAACAATTTCTCACTACTATTAGTTTTAGATTCTTCAATTTTAATGGCTATTGCTAGATGAAGTATTATAAATTAATTCCAAGGGATTTTGAATTATAGATACCATTTTTGGAATTAATTTTATCATCCATATTTTTCTTTTTAGTACTATTTTCTGAATGTGGTTGAGTTTTTGTAGAATTCTTTGTGTTTTTATGTACATGAGATGAAATAGAGACTTTTTGGTTATTTTTGGAAATCTTGATTGTCATTGAGATTTCCTCATAATAGAATACGAAGTGGGTGGACCTGATTTTCTTTGTTTGATTTTGATCAAGATCTTTTATGGCTTCCATTTCTTGATCTTGGACATGATCAAAATCCCATTGGAGTCTATTTATCTGATCAACGTCTACTATGTGAAAATCTATTATGTGACTGTGAAGGTTCCCTATATCTAGATCTGGACTTCCTTTTTTAACTATATTGTTTTTCTCTTTTCTGATTCTACAGATATAATTTTAGACAATACAGATGAAGAAATATTGGTGTTTTTTTTATGAGATGATTTGAATAGCAATTGTTTTTTATTAATCATTTGGACTGATACAACATTGGAACTACCATAACGACTAGATAATGATGGTAAATGAGGACTGATAAGTTTAGGAAATTTTTGTTCTTATTTTGGTGCAATAGCATCATCATTTGATTTAGGTGAAGGAGATGTTTTCAGCATATTTATAAAAAGGACAGCTTTGTGTTTATGTTTCAGTTGTAATTGTCTTTTCCTTGAAGCTTAAACAAGTTTTTCTCTGACTGCAGCAGCTAATTTATATAAAATTTATTTATAGTGTGTTTAGCCTTTACTTCTTCAGATAATAGGCTTTTGGTTTCTTCTCTGGAACTTTAATTTCTGAAGAATCTTGGCAGGTATGGGAATCATAGTTTCCTGTTTGTTCTGATGAGTGATTTGTTTTTCTGATTCAGACTCGCTACTTTCATTGATTAAAAAAAGCGCTTTCTTTCCCCTAAAGGTAATACTTCAAGTTCTTTTGGCCATTGCCAGAGGAAGGACTATTGTCTTTACTTGAGAAAGTTTTTTGATAATTAGCATTTGCTTTAAAACAATCTTTTTTGATGATAACAACGGTAATATTTTCTTCAATCAAAAAGGTAAAATGCAGATTATTCTTATCCTTGATTTGACATTTCAAATTCAGCACCATTATTTGCTATATAATTAGCCATTTTATCAATAACCAGTTGCTGATCTGGTGGTGGATATACAATTGATGGAAGAAAAGTGTCTACTACAGTCCTAGAGCTTTCAACTGATTTGTCTGTTTGTGAAAGATTGTGTTTTATCATGATTTGAATCTTCTATTTCATGAAATAAAATAGATGATGGTTTTGTTTCTGAGCAGTGAAGTGGAAAAAAAGTTGATAATGTTACAGATTTCAGTCTAAGAGGTGGAGGAATGAATGAAGATGATTATAAATATAATGTATATCATCATTATTGTATGCATTCCCCAGAATATATTCTACAAATCACTTCAACTTTTTTTTATGTCCTTTTATCTTTTGCTTTGCTCTGAATATTTTTATAATGTTTATTAAAGTTTGTCTATTTTTTTCCACACACATTTTTTTTTTTTTTTTAGTATAGTGACAACAAGAACAACAATAACAGCAGCAAGTTTTATTTTTGTAATTTCTTCAGTATTTGTCTCACCCACTCCCCATCACATCATTATTTTTAATTTTACACAGAGGTAAAAAAAAAAAAAAGACTACTCATCCAATATCCCCAGACTAGTTTACAACTCTAGTGTATGGAGAGTTTAGCCTCTGTGTGAACAGCTTGTGTAACCATAAGAAATGGTGATCATGTGATGTGTAGTGGTTTAAATCCAATCTTGCCCAATATCCCAATAAGATTACAGTGACTGTTGTTAAACCAAAGACACCAAAAAGTATGGATGATGAACTGAGTTCAGATCTATACAACTATACAAGCTAATGAGCTTGAAAATATTGTTGTTTTTCATTTTGGACTCAAAGTTTTATAGTTAGCTAATAAGGTAAAAGTTAGCTGTTGGAGAGTTGCATTAGATTCTAAGATCTAGGCACAGTGGTCTCAAATCCAAGGCTCCTCACTGATAAAAGTAGCAAACTGGAAACTAGTCTGGGGATATTGGATAAATAGGCTCTAGATAGGGATTTTATGCACAAACCTTCTTGCATCCATTGATTACTCTGGCTTGCACTGGTGGCGCTACTATATGGAGAGTTTAGCCTCTGTGTAGACAGCTTGTATAAGCATAAGAAATGATTATCATGTGATTTCTAATTTTGCTGATCTAAGATTTTTATTTTTTCAAATTCACATTTCATATTTTTTCCATTGCCTTCAAGTTTGTGATTCAGACTAATCATTTCAATAAGTTAAGTGTCTATTAATTTATTTTTATTTTCTCCTTCATTGCTTAAAACAGCTATATCTAAATCTATCTAAATATTTAAAAGTATTGATCTATTTTTCACACCTTTTTAAATTAACATATTTAATTTATGTTTCCTACCTATTGTCATAGCTCTAATTTTATTAGTTTTTAAATTTTCATTATAAATTTAATTACAGGTATAAACTGAAATTATAATTTTATCATAAACAAATATGAATTGTACTAAACTTCTCTTTCACTACATAGCTTAGTATAAAAACAGTAGTTTCTCGACAAATTGCTCATTCGAATACGGAAGTGAGCAACCAATCTTTCAGTTATATTATTGCACTATTTTCTAATCAACAATGACTTATCATTTTTTGTTTTACAAGTGCCATTTTTTCTAAATACTATACATCTAAACAAACTAGAACTTAAATATTTCTTCCTAACTTTTTTTATAATATCTGCTATAACTGAAACACACAGGCTTATTATATACCTGTCTTTATATATGTAATATATAGGATATATGAGCACAGACTTTCATACGACTCACCACTTTCCACTCTATCTCATAACACTGATACACTTGAACACATATATGTTGAAAAGATAAATAATCACCAATGTACGTATTTCATGCTAAACCAGCAATCATCATTTGGTCCAGATTACTATCTCCACACATATATGATCGTCAATCTGTAATCTATATTTTGTTTATATATCTTTTAATAATAATTCTTACAATTTCACTTCCATCTTTTATTCACCTATCTTTTCTAAATCCATTTGCTTTTTTAACTCAAATCATATAATTTATTAGAAATTCTGTTTATTAAAACTTTAATAACACTTTAACCCAAAAAATAAATTAAAATAATTAAAATAATTATTTAATCCCCATAAGGTATTATAGTTCTTTATTGGAATCATAATTGTTGAAAGAAAATCTGTCGACCGTTACATCACTCTAAACTACATAATTCTCATTATGTTTTATAAGTTTTTGCTTTTTGATGATCTTTAGTAACTAATCCTATAGGAAGTTCAGTAATGAGTTCGTTATTTTTGTCTTTAGGAACATTAATGAGATTCCCGTTGTTTTATTCGATTCTTATCATACGTTTTCATACATATATATACATTTGCTTTTGTAATTAATGAGTTTGGGTAATTTATATATTCTTTCTAATATTGAATAAAACGTTCATTAAGTGCTTTTTTGCTATTAAATTTGGAGAAATTAAAATAAACAGTCGGATTAAGTTTAAAATTTTTATAAATCAATGGTAAAATGCTAATAATAATCTAAAATAAAATTTATTTATTAATACTGTAAACTATGATTCATTTTTCAACTTTACTTTCTTTAATTATTCTTATAGTATGAAATGAAAATCAGTGTTAATTATATTTCTATTACCACATAATTATCTATGGCGACTAATTAAACTTGAAAAGATTGTTGTATTATATTGTTTGCAAACAATATAACACGGTAATTACAGGTTAGTTGCTTTTTCATTTTTATATTTAATTTTATAATTAATGAAGTGAGAGTCTTGATATATATATTATTATTAAATAAGTTTAATAAAACTAGAACAAATACTCAAGGTAATATTTTTGCTTAACTTAACTCTGAATTTAATAAGTGCTTAAATTAAATATATTTAAATTTTATTTTATTTATAAATATAATAAAATTTTTGTTTAGATTTTTTTTTAATGATTTTGTACAATATATATATAAACAGCATTTGAGAGAGTGGTTTGATAATTTATATTTGAATGTTCAGCTAACTATATGCACAGGTTTTTTTTTTCTAATACTGTATATATAGATAAAGTAAGGTTTATTAATAATTTCTGTCTATATACATACATTTGCGAATAAAACAAAAGATAGGTTCAATAAATTTAAATAGTCATTCAATATATATATAGTGTGTACAATTTTATTTCAAAAGTATTAAGTCTAGAAATAATCAAATGAAAAGATAAAATCAATTTTCTTTAAAAGTAAAAAAAAACATGTTTTTGATTATTAATTTGAAAGAATAATTAAACCACTTTTTTTTTTTAATTTCAAAAATAACTTTATTTGTGTAAAATAATTGATTATTTAAGAATATTTGAATACATTGTCTTTCTTGACAAGAAGTTCTAGAGATAGATAAATGAGCTCAATGTCCTGATTGAGAATCTGTGATGGATGTAAAGTTTAATCCCCTGGAGAATCTCTAATGGAAATGCTAGTATCAAATTTTGTGTGTGATTGTTTATGTCTTAGGTGATTTTTGGTATTTGAAAGAGATTTCATGTCTCATTATAGAGGAATTTTGAAGACAGGATAAAGTCTTTACTTTTGGAGGTGGGAAGTTGAATATTAGTTTGCAACGGATGCTCCAGATTGTATGAACTAAAAATAATGAAAGCCTAATGAAAGGAAATTGTCTACTTTGTAAAGAGTCTTTCAATGATAGAATTTTGTAAAAGTCAATGCTCGAGCTTTGAGATATAACAATCTAATGCCTACCAACCGAGGACATGATTTAATAATATGGTCAAAAGTATCCTCTTGTGTATTGCAAAATGGGCATATTGGATCAGTATTATTTAGATATCTCTTGAAGTGTAAAAAGTGATTAGTATGCATGGCATTTTGATTTACCTTAATTAAGAAGGTTGGAAATTTGGGTTCTAATTTAAGAAATTTAAATAAGGAGGTGATTTTGTGATTGTTGATCCCTAAGGATGGTTTTATATTATTGGTGATTGGGTGCAAAATTAGATGTGCATCCCATATAGAGATTTTGGAGTTGAAAGTGGTATTGGTGATTATCTGATATTGGTTGAGATACTGAAGAATAACATCAAGCCATGAGTGCATCCCATAAAGTGGTATTGGTGATTATCTGATATTGGTTGAGATACTGAAGAATAACATCAAGCCATGAGTTGTTATGAGGTGGTGGTTTGTCAGTTGGTGTATTACTTCTGAAGTAATAAAGTTGCCATGTTTTAAAACCAAGTTATAAATCAGGGTATGAGATTTCTGATAGTATAAAGATAGAATAGAATGCAATGACATACCATTCACTTTACAATGGAGTTGCATCCCTGCCATACTTATGGAATTTATTTTCCCTCTCCAGAGGAGTTGGGAGCATTGTCTATTGATCTTTCTTATAAATGATTTTGTTAATGAGATTATGGGAAGATAGAGATAATAAGCAATTTTGGATATAACTTTCATATTGAGAAGTGAGACTTTCCCTTGTAGTGAAAGGTATACCCTAGAGAGTGTTTGGACTAGTCAAATTGTAGAGTTCAGGAGAGAATTCTGGATATGCTTGGACATAGATTTTTGAGCCATGTAAATGGGAAAACCGAGGAAGTCCTTGGGCTCAGCCAGAAATTTAGAGCTGATTTTCTTTCCCGTTAAGATTTTCCATGAGGCTGATTTATCTGGATTGAATTTTAACTGTGATTCATTTGAGAATTTGTCTATTATGTAATATAGTGTTGACAGATGTTTTTGATCTGGGAGTATGATGAGGATGTCATCCATGTAAGCGAATAGTTTAATGAATTTTCTGAGTCGAGGAATGTATACCCCTGGGAGAGGGTTTTTTTATCTCCCTTAAAAGAGGGTTCAATTAGCAAATGAATAACAAGGCACTCAAAGGTGATCCTTGTGACAGCAAAATGTTGGGTAGAAAGCCATTTGTGTATGTACCGTTTAATGTAATATGAACCTGACGATTGTAAAGCAAATTCTCAATAATGCGTATGATTTGATATGGAATGTCTAGGTTATTAAGGATTGAGAGGTGGTTGTCAATGTTGATTGAATCGAATGATTCAGAGATGTCAAGCTGCACCACTATTGGTCTTGACATTCTATTTTTCCTGATGTGATGAAGTAGGGTCTTTACCTCCCCCATAGCTGTGAGGGCGGAAGATCCCTTTCTGGCAAATTGGTACTGTGAAATATTGTCTAGTATCTTGTGTTGAATTTTTTCTTTAATGACCCCCTCAATAACTTTAATTAAAATGGGGGTCATGGAGATGGGTCTAATGCTGTTTATGCTTGAGAGATCCTTGTTTTTGTTTTTAAAAAAAGGGATCAGGGCTACTGGATATAAATTCATGATTTCTTTTTTTTCCATTGATAGATGGTTAATCATTTTCATTAGTATCTGAATTGTGAAGTGATCAAGGTGTAATAGTAGGAATTTTAGAGATGGCATGCATCCTGGGATGTACATTATCAGCTAAGGAATAGAGGTGGTTTTTGAGGTCTGTAGGAGTTATGTCATGGCTATTTTGTGACCTTTTGTAAGCAATTTTTAAAATACATTGTAATTTGAGTAATTATCTGGTGGCCTATTATATGACTACCATCTAATTAAGTGAGGCTGGGGTAATGTGCTTTCTGTGATCTCCTAATGCCCATCTCAAGAAGCCCCTAGTCCAGCAGTGTTGGCCTAAAAGAAAATTCTGGGCTCTTTTGACTGAAGTGTATTCAGCAATGGATATCTGTTTTTTTTTTTTTGTATTTTGCTTTGAGTGAAAGTAGTTGATCTATATGAAGTGGATTAGTAGAGCAATTCTTAATTTCTCTATTTATCTGGTCGAGTTCATTCATTAATGTGGTAGGGCCTTTGTTGCCTTTAGTGCAATGTGAAATTAGAGATTGAAATATGCCAACAAAGGCAAACCAAGCCTCCTCAGGATGGGTATTTAGTATATCTATTTTGAAGAAGAGGATATAGGCCTCGGATATAATGGCTTCATTGGCAGAGGCTTTTGTTAGCATTTTAATTGTTTGATTTAAGACCAGAGGTTTAAAGTTATCAAGGGTTGCTGAGACCATTAGTGCATGATGGTCCGAAAAAGCAACCAGTTATAAAGAGGCATCTATGTTATGATGTAGGTCTGATGTATAAAACATCAGATCTATGAGAGTTTTATACCATCTGTTGTAAAAGGAATATGCTTGCTGAGGGGAAAAAGTCTCCCATTAATGAAACCCCTGAGAAGAAGGTGTAGGTATTTTTTAGTAAAGGTTTCATAGGAGGTGTTAAAATCCCCAAGTATGATTGCTGGAGTGCTGCTATTGGAAGTAAGCATATTGATGGTGTTTATTATTCAGAGGTATGTATGATGGCAGTTTGGAGTATATATATATATATAAAAGGCATTTAACAAGCTGGTGTCCCATGTGAGATTCAAGCAAATTATATTCTTATCTAGGAAGGTAATTTTAAATTTGTTGGGGGGAAAATTATTATTAATTATGATCCCCACCCCTTCAGATGCATTATAGTTGGCTGTGAGTTGTGTGTAGCCTAGTGTATTGAGTTCTGGAAAAATTTGATGATTGGATTTTTGATGAAATTTAGTTTCTCCCATGAACATAATATGGGAGGATACAGAGGTAAACCAATGCTTAATGGCATTAATACGCATCAGAGAATTAATACCTCTAATGTTGATGGCTGCAATCTTGATTGGTATTCTAGACATGAGATAATTTAATGCTAGAGTCTACTGCTAGTTTGATAAGTTGATGGGGTAAGTTATTATTTGAATTATTTAATGCTAGAGTCTACCGCTAGTTTGTTAAGTTGGTGGGGTAAGTTATTATTTGAATTATTAGTAGTTAGTTGACTTTTTTTATATGTCAAAGCATTGACCAGGAAGCGAACCCGGACTGACTGCTTAGAAGGCAGCTATGCTAGTCGCTAAGTCACCAATGCTTGACAATTAAATCATTTTTGGTTATTTTTTTGAAAGAACAATAACAGATCAGTATCAGTAGAAAATCCATACATAGTGATAAGAGTAATAAACATATTGTTTATATAAAAGACGAATGAGGATGTTCTGATTAGAATAATGCCTAATAGTAATAATAATCATCATCATCAAATGGAAGTTTGAGCATTAGAAATGCAAGAATTGAAATTAATTCAAGTACTTTACATTTTAGAGTCACTGCACTAAATCATGTACTGATTCAAGATAACATTTTTTTTCTATAACAGTCATGATGTGTGAAAAGATTGATGTAGTGTTGAATAAATACATTATCAAACTAAAAGAAAAAATTGAAAGCCAAAAGTTATGTTGTCATCCATATTAGAACTTTGCTCACTGATTTAAAACTAAACTAGAAACTATAATAAATCTTGGAATGAATTATGATCACATTCAATTTAAATGCTGATTTAATTCTAAAAAATGGAAGTGAAATTATTATCTATGCTGTGTGATAGTCTAGTGATTGTTGACTTATGCATAAAAGCTGAACTATAAAGAATCTTAGTAAATAAGCATGTGAATGAATGGATATAGACTACAATTCTGTAAAATTCTGATGTTTTAATTATTTTATTTATTTTTTAAAAATTATTATGACAATTGTAGTGAAGGATTTTGATCAATAATTATTATGAATCCGAGAAAAAAGAGTATTTTCTCCACAGATAAGTGTTATCTGTAAGGAGTAAATAATATGATATGATGATGAATATTGTGATTTTTTAAAAGTAAGATTAAGCACTCATAATATGAAAATTTAAAAATAATTTAGCTGTTGTTCATAGTAGCATGTATATTGCATTGATTTTTTTTGTATCATTTACTTGTCTGGAAATGTATTATATTTTGTTGCAATCCCCCTAGTATACTAACATATATAGTATATAATAGCTTATGTTTTGTTGATAAACTCTTATTAAAATAGAATAAGCATTATTTATTAAATTTTTCGATATACACACACATATATAACACAGATGCTTTTTATATGTATAGTATGCATATATAAATTAATATTATAGTATAAACACAATTTTAAAATAATAATAATATTATTATTAATAAATTGAGGGAACATATTTATATATATCTTACTGAGTATGTGTTCACTAATTTATTCATTGAAATAGTAAGAATAAGAAAAAAACACAACAGTACCTTATTTTTAAAATAAAGAAAATAGTGAAATGGCTGACTTTCAGCTTAAATACATTCTGTTTGATTTTTTTAAAAATAATAATCTTTTTTTTCTCAAAGAAATATAATAACGGTCTTGTTATCAAGGAATTGGGGTCTCTGTAATTGTTTTAATATTTTAGTATTCTAACTATAACAAATCCGATAGCAGCTCAAATGTGGTTATATTATAAAGCTGCATGAGGAAAAAAATTATTTAATAAATGCTCATCATCAAAATTGAATGATAAAAGTATTTAAAATGATGTTTGTATATGTTTCACACACACACACACATATATATATATATATATATGTCACTTGAGTAAGCTGCCTAAAAAATTTAAAGTTACTTTGTAAACAGTGAGTAACAATAAAATGATAAATTGCAATGTAAAGAAAGAAAGAAAAATATCTGGTATTCACAAGCATTTTGAAATTTGTAGTTTCTGAAAATCTAAAGCATTTTTGGGTAATTATAACGTAGTTGGACATGGCTACTTGATGGCATTCTGGCTCACCAAAGCACTTAAAAAAATGCCGTTTATGAGGCATGACTTACAGCTAAGAAAACATCTATGTTTATCTTAGCCATTGCAGACCATTCTGATGACATAACACAGAAATAATACGGCCTATTTCTGCTCCATGACAGTTACTGTGAATACACACACTTATCTTTTGTGTACAGTTTGATATATGTGTGTGTGTAGTTTGAGTAGTAACATTTTTACAATATACATTCCACAGTCTTTGTATTTATATTTAATTTAATAAACGTGACTTTATAGTAATTTTCCAAATGGCCACCCTTGTTTAGAAAATGTGTAATGTGTAAAAGCTTGCCAAGGGTACTTAACAACGAATTTGGCCGAGTTTGCATGCGAAGTCTCGTTTCCACATGAAATACCATGTTCTTCATAAAATGGCTGCCTAACGCATAACTTTCTTGCAGTTTCCGACAACAGAAGTTGAATGTGTGTCATTTTTGCAACATCACAAAATAATAGCACAGTCTAAGCAATGTGAGTGCGGACAGGAATTGAATTTATACAATTGTAAACAAAATATTTCAGTTCCACTGTAAATCAATCTCTTGCCATTGAAGGTGTTCTGTTCACAACAGTAGTTGGTTTGAAGGCAGCAGAATACTGTTGTTGACAGCCCTGCATGTCGTTTATTTCTGGAGCAGAGAGCATATGACCGTGAAAGATATATGTTCAGAACTGGGTATTATCCCTAAAACAGTAATAGAGTAGACCACAGGTCTCAGAGAATTATGCCATGAAAGTCTATCTTCTAGACCCTGCCGTCAAATCGGCAGTCCTGGTTCGATCGTTGAGGTGGACAAAACTATGTTTAGTCGAAGGAAAAACCACCAGGGTAGGATGATTTCTCAGCAGTGGGTCTTTGGTGACATATGTCATGACACCGCTGAATGTTTTATCACCGCCACTCCGTCATGCTCTGCTGCTACTCTTCTGGAGGCCCTGAAAGCAAATGTGAAGCCAGGGTCGACCATCTTTTCTGACTGTTGGAGGGGCTACAACAGTGCGGAGCTTGAGGCAGCAGGTTTTCATAACCTAACTGTGAACCACCACTACCACTTTGTAGACCCAAAAACAGGTGCTCACACCCAGAACGTAGAATGACTTTGGGGACTTCTGAAATCTCAGAACCGCAAGAAGTGTGGAACTAGATGGCAATTACTTGACAACTACTTGTCAGAATTTATGTGGTGATGGATGAATAAAAGGAAAGATATATTCCTTTCTATCCTGTCTGAAATGGCTATCCCCACAAGAGCGGATTGAATGTGGACTGGAGGACATTGTGTTTTGTTTTGTTGTCAAATACGACTAATTTGAACTGTATGTTTGTTTCTGCTGTCCAAAAAAAAGGCATTTGATCAGTTGATGTATTTTTTTTGTTTTGTTTTTGGTTATTGTTTGTAAACAATATTGCATTGATTTGGGGATGTTTGTTTTGGTTGAGACAAAATTGTGGGCCCAAAACCTTTCAATTTCATCCAAATTAATAAATAAAAAGCAAGGGTGAAAAAAAAAAAATCTTTTATTGGTTTGAAAACTACACAGTTGTTTTTTTTTTTGTTTTGTTATGTAGAGAGCAATAGTTAAGTGAAGCATAAATGTATCAAAAAATGTCTTAATACAAATTAGAAAAAAAAAACAAAAACATATAAAAATATGGTTAAAAGTTGTGCATCATAATTAAAAGTTATTTTTTTCGAAAGACATCGCAAAATAGACATCATGGAGTAGCAGCAATCAATGAAACAATCCCCTCCCCCACCCCCAGAAAAGTTTAGATTTATGTTTAAAAATAAAAAAGGTGTTTTCTAAAGACAACATTAAAATTAAACAATTTTTTTTTAAAAAAGCAGGAAAAAAAAAGTTATAGCAATCAATCAATAACAAAAAAGGGGAAAGATGAAAATTTGTCAAAAAATAGACAGTGATTTAAAAATAAAAAAGTTGTTGTTTACTAAAGACAAAATTAAAATTAAAAAAGTTTTTTAAAAAAAGGCAGGAAAAAAAAAGTTATAGTAATCAATCAATTAATGACAAAAAAGGTGAATGATGAAAAAAAAACAGCGATTTAAAAATCGCGCACCCTGAAAACCATACATTGTATTGTTTTTGACTGCTAACAACGCCATTAAGTGGCCACGCCTGACTACGTTATAATTACCCATTTTTGAAACCTTTTTTGAATGAAGTTTTAAATAAAATCTCCCACATTTATGTAATAAATGTGATGGCAGATATAAAAAGAGTTTGTGAAATTATGGTTTAATAAAAATAAGTAAATTATTGAGTTATATTTAAAGTCAGTAACAATTTTTTCTTAAAAAGACACCCTTTTTCATGAAATAATTTTAAAGTATCTGTGAATTTGTTTCTATGGCATGTTTTTTTTTTTTTTAAAAAAGATATTGTTGTATGGAAACAGGTCAAATCTTGTAACTAACTGATAGCAAATTCATTGTTTGGAAAACATGTTATTGAACAACATTAAATAGGTATAAATTTATCTGAAACAAGCAACCAGGACACTCCAGTCCCTGTAATCTAGTCAATCCTTAGTTTATTTGAAGACTGAACTTAAGAAGCAATGTTGCCATGATCTAATTCTAAGGAGACCCCCACTAGTTAAAACTTTTTTTCATTGTAACTTGGATAGCCATGTCTTTCTGAGTGTTTTTAAAGTATTTTTCAATAATCCAGTTATAACATCCAGTATGATGATTTAATCTAGGAAAAGACTATTTGCAATGTGTGGCCAGGCAACAAAAAAATCCATGCCAGCCAAAACACCCAGAAAATGCTATCAGATCCAGAAACTAACACTGAAGTTTGCCAATACCTGCCAGAACCTGATATAATAATGTCATGAAGGAAGAATTGGGCAGTGCTTTAGAAACTACCCAAAACCTACTGGTATTATATCTTATGTAACTTCACCTTATGCTGCTACATTTACTCTCTAACATCACTAGTGACCAAAGAGGAGAACTACCATCTTTGGAGAAATTAATGAAGTCAGTTGTAAATATGTTAAAAGAACAATATCTACATAAAACCATAGTTTGGAACTGATTAAATTTTTTATATGTTAAGATCTTATCATTATAGATATTATAAGGCCTTAAACTTAAATTAAAAATATCTTTTGTTATTATTATATTAAATATTTTTTGTATATATTAATAGTTGCTAGAATATGCAGAACAGTTTTATGTCCATTTAGTTTGTATTTGTTTCTCTAACTTATTCCAAACATAATGATTTTAGTATTAAATATGTTAATTGTATCCACAATCCCGAGAAAGCATGCAATTGACCAGGGATATGTAGAGATGGCAGTAATAATATGTAAAATAATGATGATCAGATATTAATAAGTTTTCTAAAAATAAAATTTTTAGTTAGAAGATTTGGCACCTGAGAGTTTCATTTTTATTGTCTTGAAACTGAAAAACAAATAAAATATCTTTGGGAGGACTTGTACTGAGGTTATAAATCATCATCATATTAGTTACAATTATATATATTTGAAATGAATTATTTTTATTAATTATTCAACTTCCATATTTATTTGAATCAAGATTTATGATATAAAAATTGTAGCATTAAGTTTAGAAAACTCTTTATTACACAATATACTAAACATCAAATTCAGAAAGGATAATAAAGAACAATAAAATTTATGTGCTTACAATATAAACTGAAAAAATATTATTAATAAATATGATTGCTTATGATGCTTTGAATCATGGTGTTTAGAGATGGAAAAGTTGTTGCTCTCACATCATAGAATGTATTAAATTGAGGAATTTTAATGTTTTTTTTTTTGTTCGTTTATTTTCATTTTTGTTTGTTTGTTTACATGTTTTATTATTATTACTTTTTAATAATAATATTATTGGATAGCAGTAATTGAAGACATATTCTTTGATATATCATACTTTGCAGTTTCCCTGCATGTATATATATACAAAGAAAATATTTTATTAATTATGGGATAGATTAAGTAAATAAATCGCAATATTCAATGAAAGTTATGGATTTTATTATTTCAGCCAGCAATCACATTTTATCAAATCTAATGTACTAAAAATTTTTGTATGTGATTTTGAATTTTGCAAAATTGAATCCTGTTTTTTTAAACTGAAAATTTGTATATAAGTAGTTAAAATAAAAATGATGCATATATATATAAACAAAACTACACACTAGTAAACCCATTATATAAAATTAATGTATACATAATTAGCTTTATTTGATACACAGCATCATAGTAATTAATTTTCTTAAATGAATGGCACACTTAAGAAACATAAAACTTTTATATTTTTAATTATACATATTTTTCTTTAATGTTACACTATCTTTCTGAAGGCAGGTTAAGATGACTAATCTGCATGACATTATAACCATAAAATCATCTTTGATGGTAATATGCTGTTTCTTACGACTCTATTAACATTATTTTAATATCTTAATATTTAGATCTACTTAATAAATATTGAAAAGTCCTTACATTGTAATACATATTTAATGAAGTTATTGTAAATTTTGCCTTTTAATATTGTATTCTATTGTATTTAAAATGATAGTGTTAGTACTAAAAACAATAACAGCAACAAAAAAATAAATGACTTAAATGTTGGACTACAAAAGAGTTTTTTAATGACTGAATAACTTGTTAATATCTCAAGTTTCTTGTTTAATTTTTGGTGCAGGAAATTCTATGCTATTATAACCAAGAAAACTATTCTAGGAAAAGCATCATAAAATATGTCAGAATTGTAATATTTCACTGTTAAATAATGTGCAACTATTATTAATGGTTTGTGAATTTTAATGAATACATTAGTAAAGTTTTGTAGTATAAAAAGAGTGAGCATGGATAGCATATTTTTAATGATCATTCTGTTTCAATAGGGACTTTATCACAATAAAGTATAATAATTTATTATAGCAGCATGATAATCAACTTTTTTTTTATTCAGAAATATTGTATTTTTAATGTTAGTTATTATTTCTGCCAATTATTTTTCAGATTTTTAAATGCAAATAAAGCTATTCAAATATATTTAACTTAGTACCCAAATTTTATTTTTTGAATATAATACATATATACATATATACTCAATATTAATGAATATTGTAAAGTGAAATAAATTGATAGTTAATATATAATATCGTAGGCAACAAGAGAAATTTAACATAATTTATGCCTCTATTCATATATCTTTTTCATTTACAGTTAAAACTTGATCACAGCTCTATTCACACCAAAGTCTATCAAGTTATAAAATATCACTTTATTTTAATTTGTCTATAAGTTATACATGTTCCTATAATAGTGTACAGACATATTTATATCTAACATCCATATTTATGAATACAAATGTCATACATAAACATTTTTTTTCTTTTTTGGTATGAAGAAAAAAAAATTACTGTAAATTAAAAAATATGATTTTTAATTTGTATTTTGTCCGTGTTCAGATTACATTGACTTTTTTCCAAAACTTTTTTGTTTATTCAAAAAATATATTATGCTAAAATAATCACAATATGTATTTTGAATGCATAGTCATGATAAATAGATGAATGACAGACAATTTATCACTAAAAAGTTTTTTAGATTTTTAGTTAAGACCATCTTAATGATTATTAGCACTACATAAGAAAGTGTGATTAGTTATTTAATTTTTTATATTTTGTTTTATAATCCATTGTTAATTCAAGTTATGATTATGAGTTGGTCTATACAAAATATAAAGATTTTCAGATATTTGTATAACTTAGCAAATAAAACATTTAATATGTTATAGTGATATTTAAAATTCAATAATCTGAATTAGTATCAAACAATTTTGATCAATTTTTTAAAGAAATGTTTTCAGATATAATTGCCTGAAAATAGAAAAATTTATAAATATAAATAATATATTTTACAGGTTCATCCATGTATGATTATTTAATTATTATTATTTAATCTGCAAAAATTGTCATATCAACAATATATATACTATTATCTATAAATATTCTCATTATTTCAAATATTGTTCAGTTTTTTACTACTATTAAACAAATCACTTACCTATGCCTTGTCTACTTAATGTCATGTTACAAATAATAATGGATGGTATTAAATTGAGCATTAATTAATTTTTTAATATCGCTTCATATTTGAATTTATAGATAGTAATTGACTGTAGAAGCCATTCTGCCATTTGTGCTGCAAGCGATAAGAATTTATCTCAATGGCAAGAATCTTATTCTATACAAACTTTAATTGAAAAAAGTTTGAGAGATTTTAAATCATACTAATAATAAGATTTTGATTTTCACTAAATTACCTAGATGTCAGCAGTCATTTATGCAGAATTGAAAGTACATTTTTGCATTTGCAACAATATAAAGTTTACTCTTAATTTGTTTATCTATTATTTATTTTTTTGTGAAATTATTATTAGTATGATTTTTTAAATAAATACATAACATTTAGATTCTATTTAAAAATATTACTTTTATAGTAGAAAATTATTCAGTTGAAAATTTACTGATATGAAACAGAAGACAGTTATCAAAAACTTATTATTTCTTTTTGTAATTAAAAGTAGAATTTTAATATATTAAATAATGTTTTTGTTATTTGAACTTATGCTTTAACAAAATTTGTCTTAAATATACAGATTTTTCTGAAAATAATTTTTTTTTGTTTAATACATTTATATAAGTGTGAGAGTTTAACTTTTTTCCTCACAAAGACATCATATTGATTTTTTTATACATCTATTGAAGGTGCAGTTTTCACAATAATTATTTAACACAATAAAAATGTGATATATTAAATGATTTATAAAACTAATATACTATAAAAACAATAAAACTAAGAAATTATAATAATGAGCATTTAAAAAAATAAATGAAAGAATTTAAATATTTGTAAATTAATTAAATCTATTTGTAAATTATATATGTTTTAAAATATATTGGTTTTAAAATTAAGGCATTAAAATATTCTAACATATTCTATTCTAAATAATAATTAAAATCAATTATAAATATACATATCTGAGATTATTAATATTTTTTTTCCCCAAAAATGGGAGGTCATCCATAGTCTAATACATCTTTGATTCTTAACTATTCTTACATATGTTTAAAAGGTCTTTCTTTCCTAATAAAATAAACATTAATTATTAATAGCTTATTTTCAAGAATTTATTTTAATAATGATATTCATAAAGATGAAATAAACATAATATGGGCTGATTTAATCATGTGCACACATATATATGTACTGATACTGTGAGGTGTTTTTGAAAGTTGGAAAGTGTTTAAAACAAAAACTATATAATTATTGTTATTGTTTAAAACAATTCATTTAAAATTTAGTAAAGAATGATAATTCATATTGTCTATGGATAAATAATGTGGTTAGTATGCAATGTGTGTATGTAATATAATAAATAAGTAATTATATCAAGAAGTATTCACATCAATATTAAAATATTGTGTATAAAATTAATATTTTTGTTAGTTAGTATCTAGAATAAATAATAAAAAAATTATGTTTGTTATTCTGGATTATTAAATATTTATTATTACAATTTATAAAAAAATATTTTTTCTTTGAATTATTTTTATGTAAATTAGTTGAGTTGTAAGAAAGTTAGATATAAGGTGGGAAAATAATAAAATTTATTGAAATTGTTGCCTGTTTTGTAAAAGAATGTGGTTTTGGATAAAAATAAACAAGAATACTTTGAACTGAATAATACATTTAAAATCTTCTGTTTTAAAACTGAACTGTGTTATAATCATATGTTTTAGTGATCATAAAGGAAAACATGGATTGCTAAATGAATAGGTTTGAGGAAGGGGTTTGTTTCCTCATTTCCATAACATTTCTCTGGAAATTGGTTGAAGGAATTATCAAGAAATAATTAAATTATACAACAAATTTCTCTCTTCAAAATTAATGGAGCAACTTAGTGAAATAGGAATTATACAACACAACTCTCTTTTCGAAACTAAAAAAATCTAACATGGAATAATATTGTATAATACATATTTCTCATTTCAAAATTAACGGATATATCATAAATTAGAATATTTTTAATCAACAAGGAAGCAAAAGGATAAAAAAATATTGTTCAAAAACAAAGTTGGATATTGAAAGTTAATATTTATTAATAATAATTCCACTCAATTATTACTTCAGCAGTTTCATCACTGGGATCCCAAAGAAACAAATACATTAAGACAATTAGCAATTTTTATTTGAAATTGTACTATCCAAAGGAAAAAAAGAGGTAATATTCTTGTTTTTAATCTATAAAAAAAATGCAAATGTGAATCAGTTATAAAGATGATTGTTTTGGTTAAGTTATTTTTTATTAATATGACAAACATATAAAAAAAACCTTTAATCAGAAACATGATTATAACTTGAAGCAGAGTAGAGATATATTTTTTATCTTTATCTGTCAGGGAGAATTAAGTATTGTCAACTTTTAATGCGATATATTCTGCTCTGTTTTATAAATATAATATCCAACTAAAAACATAATTTAAATTGTAAATAATAGCTATGTTAAATTATTTCAATTATTATAAAGCTTTTGAAATGCATTTTATAATATTCCAACGATGTGATTGTTTAAAATATGTAAATATTCTTGTTAAAATTGTAAAATTATTAGTGAAAGTAAATAAGGAGTATAATTATTAATTTATGATTTTTATTATTCTTATTTAACATTTTAATTATAATAATTATAATATATATTTCATTTACTATGGTGTCCTTGATCTCTAAATTTATTTAGTTCTTTGTTTAATTTCGGAGTTAATGCAAAATCTGTTAGCGATAAATATTGCATTTGTGTTTGTTACATCTATTTATTGTGTTACGCTTATTTTAATATAAAGGTTTAACATAATTTGTACATGCTCTTTGATTACATGAAGGGTCACTGTAACTGAATTAATCAGTGGCATCCATTTGGTTATACAATAAATATTTAACTTGCATGGTGCTCATTATCATCATCATTAGCAAATTATAAATGTTTGCAAGTTAGAATCTATAGGGTCTTGATACCATGCCTCATTTCTGTGCTTTTATTTATTTATTTATTTATTTATTTATTTATTTATTTATTCCATTACCATACCTATAATAAACATATTGTTCATATGAATGTTTTTATGGGTTACAGATATAAAAGATATTTTGTGGGTTCATTCATATAAGATTTTAATTAGATATTTCAATGTTTTGACTTGATCACACAATCCCTTAAACTCATGTGGGATCAAGTCAAAATGCTGGAATATCTAATAAAATCTTACATGGAGAAAACCTGCAGAATATGTCTTTTATAAACATTTATATTGTATACATAACTAATTGACCAGTTTCTTTTACAAACTAGTATTTAGAAATATAATCAAAATGATGAGACAAATATTTTTTTATATAATCAAAAATAGTTTTGAATTAAAATAATGTTTTAATATAATGTAAAAATGTAATATCTATATCTAAAACTGTGAATATTTTTAATAATTTTATAATGCTAATAAAATGGCAATCTATTTTATTTTTCTATTAAAAAAAAACATAAGCATTTGGCAAAAATGATCTTAACTCAAAAACTAAAAGTTGCAGTGCCATGTTTGACATTTCATTTGAAAGTGGTCAAAATTATCTACAAAAAGATGTAATATATGCATGCATAATGTACTTGTCATTTTCCATGAATTTTTGCAAAAATGGTTAATTCTAAAATGTATTATAATTTTACTACACCAATCTGAAAAAATGTTGTAAAAAAAAGATTTAATATTTAAATACAAGTATATTATCTATACCAGGAGTAGGCAATTGTTTTGGCTTGGGGGCAACAGAGGTTGTCAGAGGGCCACATCGGGGCCACATTGTGGAAGCAAAAACCCAAAAAGGGTTTTAAAGTTTTTTTTTTTTTTGTTGGGGGGGGTTTTTTTTAAAGTGTTTTTTTTGTTTTTTTTTTTTTTTTTTTTTTGTAGGTTAGTGAGAAGGCTGCACCTTTTTTTCATGACACAATAAACACATTGCTTTATTCCCTATATTACCAAAGAAATATTTGTTCATCCATTCTTCATTAAACACAGGTCATTCATCACCGATTTTACATTTTTTCGGAGGGTTCATGGTTTCTCTAAATTTGGAAATGTATATATTTGCTAATGCAAAGACAAAATTGAAATTAACCAGATCAACTGGAAAAGCACTGCACATCGTATCTACACTGCATATGTGTATTGACATGGCCATCCTAGTGGAAAAATACAAGACAAATTTTCAGTCATGCATGGGAAGGAAATCTCAGTTCAAGGTGGATTTTTCTGATTGTCTTGGTGGGCCACATAAAAACTCTTATCGGGCCGCATGTGGCTCTTGGGCCGCTATTTGCCCACCCCTGATCTATACTGAAAAAGAAAGATTGTAAAATAAAGTTTTTATCCAATGAATGAGTGATAAAGAGAGAATTGGATATCAGATAGCTGATGAATCTAGAAATGTGATAATTAACATTAAACAAAATTTAATTGCAATTCATATATATACAAATTGATAATTGGTTTGATCATTGTCATAAATTTAGCTCACCAACATATGATCATTGCATATGCATCATTAATATTCTTTTTTATTCTTCTTCCATTATAATATGTACAATGTGATTATAATCTGCTCGTAATTTGTTTGTAACTTATTAGTTATATATATAACATTTATTGTGTATATGCGTGTAAAGTATTTATTATTATAATTTATATGAAAGAACAGCATAATGGATTTCATTAATTTCCATTTTTGATTATAAAAATCATACACTTTTTACTATCAAATTTTCTGAATTTTGTTTTCTGAGATGATTATGCTTTTCTGCACTTTTGAATTATATTTGTCATTAATAAAAAAACGATGAAATCATAAAAGACAAAAGGAGGGGGGGGGGATCTGTTGAATGGTCTAGATTCTAGAATAATCAAGTTGTAATTTACTGCTTTTACATTGGTGAAAAGAAGCTGACTCTATAAAAGAAAAGATGTTTTAGATCAATCAATTCTATTTCCTTAAATATTTAATTGATATATTTCTTTTTACCAAAGTATTAAAATAAACTTTATAATAATGAAAAAAAGAAAAGATAAAACGAAAAGATTTACGAGAATCAATGATATTAAATGATAGTTATACATTGTTTGGTTATCTATTTGTAATTAGATAGTAAATTAACTCTATAAATATGTTTATTTATTTTTTAATATATTACATTAAAGGCATGCCACTCTACTCCACGTTGTCAATAATATTTAAAAAATATTTAAGTTATTCGTGTAAACACTTTGTTTGTAGTTTAATTATTTATCCTATATATTAAATAGAGGGATTTGAACTTAGGAATTTCAGTCTGTATTCATCTTCCACTCCATCTCAAACAATCAATACACATGACCATCCACGTGAAAAAGATACATGATCCCCAATAAATGTATTTCATGCAGAATCAGCACTCATCAGTTGGGTCATATCATAATCTCTCACATGTATACAGGCAGCCCCCTAGTTGCGAACTTAATTGCTTCCTGACCTGTGTTTGGAAGTTGAAATTGTTTGAAATTAGAGATATGTAAAAAAAAAAAACCATCAAAAAGGGTTTTCAAAATACAGTATTTATTTTTTTATTGATTAGTATCTGGAGTTTTGTTTACAAATTTATCAAGAGTTAATTGAATTCTATTCTTTTTCTTCTCTTGATAAAGAATTCTGTAACATTCTGTGTCTTTTTCTATTGCCCTCTGTATATGAGATATATGCTCTCCATTGGAATCATATTGCCAAGATTCATGAATGCTTCATTTATATTTTTGTCAAACTCTTAAACATACATTCATTATCATGTTCTTCATTTTGAATTTGTGTATCATGTCTTTATTTGACAGAGGTTATGAGTGAGATTGCAGTAACTCATCAATATCTTCATCAGTGACATCTAAATTTAATTCACTCATTATATTGACTATTTCAGTTATGATATCTTCGGGAGTTTCTTCAATGTCCATAGAAATATTCATCATTTGTGGATCTATTTTTTCCAACAACTTTTCATTATTGACTCTTATTTCAGCCCATGCATCCTCAATAATATTTATTGCATTCCATATATTATAACTTTTCCAAAAATTCTCTTAATGTAGGTCCACCTTCCTTATCAATGGCATTGATTGCTTGAGTCATTAAGCAAACAATTACAGTTAGGTCTGTGGAATATGAATTAGAAGAAAAGTATGTCAACTCCAAATCCATGTTAGCATATTTAAAAAAAATTGAAAATGTGTTCAAAATAACTGAAAATTATCATAAAATTAAATAAATATTAAAAATATACATTTGTATTTTGATACAAAGAACAAAATATAAGTAACCATTATATAATTCCACAGAAAATTCCCATAAAATCTTGTTTTATATGAAACTATGTTGTAAAAGCTCATAAAAATAACCATAAAAATGTGAGTAAAGTTCTAAGATAAGAACAATGGTTCATTATTATTTTTTTAAAACAGGCATAACTAAGAGCTGAAATTATGCTTTTTCTCTTAATAGTTAACAAACATTAAGATTGTAATTATTTAACTTTACACCCTTTTCATATCTTAATGAAATACTCCAAAAACTTCAGTTGAGTCAATATTAATATTATACATGGTAGAAAATATTAAAAATTAGACTAATTCCAAAATTAAATATCTTAGTTGTTGTTTTATTATTAGAAAGTTGGAGTTAAATATTGAGATGGAGTACAGATAGAATGATTCATCTCAATTAAATAACCGCAGCAACCAAATTAGTTATGTTGAGCTATTATTTTATTTTATTTTTATGAAATTGAGACTTGAACTATTTATCAATGAACATAAAAGCATTAGAAAAGTTTCATTTCAGGATGCTCCTTAAAATTTTAAAAACACAATGGCAAGATTATAAGACCAATCAATATGTTCTTCAACTTGGTGGATGTGATATTGTAGAGTCCACTCTTTTAAAATCATGCTTTTGTTGGATTGGACATCTGAAATGACTGAACAATATAAGACTTTTTAAAAGAGTGTTTTATAATGTGCTTGAGAATGATTTTCATGGGAGAGTTAGATCCCATTTATGTTGTAAAGATTCTCTCAAAAATGTTTTTAAAAAAGGCAATGTTGATTATTTTCACCGAGAAGATAAAGTAGTGAATAGAATACATTGGAGAACCACAATTAGACATTCTGTTGAAGAAAGAAATGAAGAAGTTAAAAGATAGTTTTATAAAATATAAAACAAACAGAATAATGAGTCAGTATGTTGTGTAGGGAACATATTTATAATTCATAGAGTGGTTTATATGGCCATTACAAAACTATTTTGTTTTGTCTTTTATCTTTTTTTCTTGGAGTTAGAATGATCATACTTGTTTGTGAGTGTTTGCAGCTATTGATGATAAATAACCTTCTAAAAACTTCATAGAAATTGATTCATTCATATTTTGAATTCATAAAAAAAAGCAAGATGAATAATATACATTCACATTCAGTGTTCAACTTCACTATTTTTTATATTAAAAAGGGAAAACTGTGAATTCTTAGACATATTAGAACAAAATCTATGTCGTAGATTGTTTTGTAGAATTACTACAATATTTGTAGTGATATTTACACCAGTAATTAAAAAAGAAATTATTTCTACATTAAATTTTTTTGTATTTTATTACATGTAAATTAATATGTGATAGTCGGCCAGTGTTTTAGATTGTTATATCTTTTGAGAGTATGAAGTTGTAACTATTTTCAAAAAATTAAATATTTCAATTTATTTATATTCATTTTACACTGACGAAGGCCACAAGACAGAAACTAGTCTGGGGATATTGGATGAGTAGGCACTAGATGGGGATTTTATGTGCAAGCCTTCTGGCATCCATTGATTACTCTAGCTTGCTGTGTGTGGCAATACGTATAGTGAGTTTTGCCTGTTTTAACAACAGTTATATGCAAGCATAAGAGGTGGTGGTCATGTGATGTGTATTGGCTTAATTCCTTTTACATATTTGTAATATCAAAAAAAAAAGTGTTATCAAAGTCAATAGTTTGTTTCACATACTTTATCATCATTATCTTCTGTAATACATAAAAGTATTAGAAGTAAATAAAAAGAACACCAGTACAAATATTCCATCTATTTCAGGGTTAAAAAAAGATCAAAAATTTAGTGCAGGATAGGTATAATTATCCAATTTTTTTTATTAATAATAAAATAATAGTAACAGAAAACTATTTCCGGTGGTGCAAAATAGTGTTTCTATAACTTTTTAGTCTTAAATAGCAAATGGTTAGAAAATTTGGAGTTTATTTATAAAGAGATAGTGTTATAATAATAGATTTTTAAGAAACTAGAAACAAAAATAGAATTTCAGATAAGTCTATGTATGTGCCACAAAATAAATTATTTTGCTATTAATGAAAATAATAAAATTATAACTTGGATATTAGGAGAAAAAGATACTCAGGTATGTCACCCAAGCAAGTATATCCAGCTACTGGTGCAAGAAATATTAAATAATTTTGAAATTAAAAAAAGAGCAGATTTTACGTATATTAACAGATAATGCTTAAGTATGTGAAATACAATACAGAATACAAATAAAGTGAATAAAGAAAGTATACAAATAAATATTGAAAAATAATGATGAAATTTTCACAAATGACCACAGACAAATAATGGAAGGCAAAGAATATTGGGATGATATTACTGAAGAAGCATTCAAGGTATTTAAAATTCAGCATATGGTACATTCTGTGCATATATTATAATTAGAAATATGAAATGGAGTAAAAGATCAAATAGGATAATCTCATTGGAAAACTGAGATTAATAGACAGTCAGAACTTTTAAAACAGTATTCTGAAATAGGGTTCTAGAAAAGGATTTGTTTTAGATGAAATATGCATTGAAAAATCATTTAGTTAATGGTTTTATTTTTAAGTTAAACATCTTTTTTAAAGATCTTGTTAATCAGAGTATTTCATTAATTGAAAGTCAATGAGAACGAATGAAAATTAGATAACTTTTTATCATACTCTTACACTGTTACCCTAAAAATACAAGTTGAAGATTTGACATTTATAAAATTTTTGATAGAGTAAAGAAGTTTGATAACTCAGATAAGCAAAATTGAAGGATTCATTTCTGATAAGATTGTATTTTCTATAAGATTGTATTTTCTATAAGAAAATGCATAATAAAGTTTTGTTAATTGCTCTTTAGGTTAATTCAAGGAACCAAATTTTATTAAAAAATTGCAAATTGCCTTAAGAAAAGAAATACCATATGAAGTAACAATTTCTTTGAAAAAGTTTATAGATATCTGAAATTTATAAAACAAAGATGAAATTAAATCTTATGATAGCTCTGAGTCATCTTCTTGAATTGAAATATTAGATTTAAATAAATTAGAACGTTTAAAAGTAAAGTGAAGACTAACAAATGTTAAAAACAATCAGTAAAAATTCAAATAAGTAAATTTCAACAAGAGTTTTTAAAAGGATTAAAAAAAATTGAACCATTAATATAACCTTTATCAAAACTAAATATGAAAGAAACCATTGTTATTTATCCAGAAATTATTCACAATGCAACTAGATTTGTAACAGCAATACACCTGACATAAAGAAGTGTCTAAAGATTATTGAAAGATTACTTTCAGCATTGAAATAATTAAAAGTGGATTTGAGGATTTCTGTGAAAGAATATTTTGACTGAAAAGCTATTCTTTTTCTTAAAACCACTTTATAAAAAACTTTTTTAAATACAAGTATATTGTAAACATAGCATAAAGCTAAACTAGTCAATATATAATTAAAATTACCACAAATCCAAAATTCAACCAAACCAGCCAAGAAATAATAATAAAACACAACCAATGGTTTCACTGCTACAAACAGACTTCTCAAGTGTAAAGAACTACAAAAACTACACCATATATATAATATTAAACATTACCCACAAATCCATTTACTTTCCATCCACCCTTAATATTAAAAGAACTCTTAAATAAGTTAATTGCTTCAGAATAATAACTTTTCAATAACAAAGATTCTTTAATTCTTCTTTTAATTTCATTTCTCTCAAAGAAGACAACCTTAGCTCCATCAAAATTAGTAGTGTGGCCTGTATTTTTTTTTTTGAGTTTAAATGAAAGAATAAAGGTTCATAAAAGTAGAGTTAGAAATAGATATCTTAGTTCTGCTTTATATGTCCATGAAAAAAGATACAGGTCGCACTATTAATTTTGATGGAGCTAAGGTTGTTTTCTTTGAGAGAAATGAAATCAAAAGAAGAATTAAAGAATCTTTGTTATTGAAAATTGATTATTCTGAAGCAATTTACTTATTTAAGAGTTCTTTTAATATTAAAGGTGGATGAGAAGTAAATGGATTTGTGGGTAATATATGATGTAGTTTTTGTAGTTCTTTACACTTGAGAAGTCTACTTGTAGCAGTGAAACCATTGGTTGTGTTTTATTATTATTTCTTGGCTGGTCTGGTTGAATTTTGGATAATTTTAACTATATTGTGTATACTGAACTTAAAGTCTGAATTCAAATCCATTCAAAATTAAAAAAATCTTTTTATGAATTTTTATTTTATTTAAAGAAAAGGGATTTTATTTTATATTAATTTTTTGTTTATTTATTTTTGTTAATTTTATTTATTTGAAATAATAAATGTTTGAAATATAATTTTATTTGATAATTTAAAGTTTTTTAAAATTTTGTTGGCGCGTTTAGCTATCAATTCTTTGCGTTTAGTTATAGCATAGATTTTAGCTTTTTATACTGTATATATAAACATACTATATATTAATAAATTTAGTTGTATTCACACATATACTTTTTATAATAAAATTCTATTATAGATGCAAAAGTTGGGAGTTGGAAATCATAAAAAAGAGGAGTCGAAGTCGAAAATTTTGGCTGCTGGCTCTGCAATTCTTATTATGATAATATAATTATGTTTTTTATTTTAAAGATATTAAAAATAATAAAAACAAGTTAATCTTTTATCTTTGAATAATTTTAAAATTGAATAATCTATGCATTTGTTTATGTGTGAATAAATTATTCGTTGCTCTTAGATTTTGCTGCCTATGATTTATATGGACATGTTTATAGTTTAGTTAGTTATGAACATAATTTCTCAGATTTTATTGCTTAAAAAATACTTAAAAATGCTTTTAATTTTTAGATATGCGAATCATGTGGTTCACGTTTTATTGGACAGCGTTTGTTCAATTGATGAAATAAAATTTAATAATTGTGAAATATAAAACTGTTATGCTATTGTAATTTTTTTAACAACTTTGCAACTGCAATCATTTTAAATTGTGTCTGTCGTAAACTTTAAAGTATCAATTCTAAAGTCAAGATTAATTAATGTTTTATTCATTAATAAATCTGTCGATAATTTTTAATTTTTTTAAATAAAAAAAGAACGTGTCATTATTCTTTGTTTAATTTAAAATTCTATTAATACTATTTGTTATTTTAATGAAAAAAAAAAAAAACAATATAATTTTTGTTCATTAAAAATCACAAATCTTGTTATTGTTACTTTATTTCGATTTTTTAAATAACAATGAGTGAGTTTTTGATGCGTTAGATGTAATAGAAAAGAACGGAATTTTGAAAGATTTTAGTTTGATATGAAAAATTGATTTGTAGTTTCTATGGAGTTTGTTTGTTTTTATGTTCAATATTTATTAAAAAAGTTATATACGTATATAGTATTTTTTGTGAAATATATTATTAAACAAGGATTACTACTCGTATTTATTTTTAAATAAAATAGATTGTTGTCATTTTTACAAAACAAAGACTTCCTCGTGTGAGTTTTAATTTTTTTTTTGTTTTAACAATCTAATCCGGTTTTCCGTTCTGTTGCATGTTATATACCAGTAGCATTATAGTATATTGTGGCTTATCTTTTTCTGTTTTTTATTTCCTTGTTCCATTTGGTGTTTATGCTGCTGAAGCCCTTTATTCCATTATCGCCTATTGCATAGCTGCTTGTTTTTTCATTTATTTAAATAATTAAAAATTTAGACAGCAGAGCTGCCTTACAAGCAGTTGTCCCGGTTTAGCGGGTTCGCTTCCGGCCGATGATATGACGCATAAAAAAAAATTTAGACAGTTAATTGTTTCTAACCCGTTTACAAGAGAACAAATGATTTAGTCAGTCCTTAATTTATACAGTATTATGTAAGGTATATATTTCTATATTAAATACTGTGCATTTAATTTTAAATATTCTACTTTCACTAATTTAATTTAATTATAAAACACATACTCAGACATAAATAATGCAAGACGTGTAAGAAAATAATGTTAATTTCCAGGTCTCTTGACACCATCATTGTTTCGTGGCAAAATTCTATACAATGATGAAATGATTATTGGTTTTCTCTCTGCATTGATTGGGGTGACTAGCTAATTATTTATTTATCAATTTTGGTAATAGAATTTATATCCTGTTGTTAATAATTTTCTAAGTAGGAAAGTTTAGTTTGATTATTATTTAACTTTGAATAATATCATAAAGAGTGAAAAAAAAAAAATTCTTTGAATGATCTGAAAACAGATAGTTTTCACAAGATTATAAAATTGTTACATATATGTTTTTTAAAAAGTACAAATCTTATAATTTAATAAAAATTCGTTCCATAAAACTGCATCAATGAGAACCTACTGATCTGGTTGCTATTCACTCAATGTCAGGGAATAGAATACTATATATTTTCATTAATTATATATGTAAATTTTAAAAAAAGATAGAATGTTGCAGTTCTGTAATGCTTATCAGTGCATCATTTATGCACTGATATAATGAATTTATATAAATTATAATATCAATGTATTTACAGATTTTAATTTTTTTTTTTATAGATTCCTTATTATTTAATGAAATAACATGAATGTTCATTTATTGCATAGTTTAATTGGTGAAATTATATAGCAATACCAAACTGATACGTTGAGCACAGTTCCACTCAGTAGACAAACAAAAATTTGTCAGTCAGCAATAGATCCCAGAATAACTAACTGCACAAGAAAAATGCTAACTGTCACAATAGTTTCTATATGTTAAGATTTATGCCTGAAGGTGGATTGAGCTATCTAGATAAGAGAATTATATGAAGTATGTAGATTTTTTCCCCAACAATTTCATTTTTAATCAGTTTATGCCAACAATTTGTTTTTATCATTCCAATAATACTTGCAAATTTGTTCAATGATGAGAATGTGGGATCATAGTGGAGTAAATTGCTGATAAACTGTAATTTATTGTTTAGTTTAGGCATTTCAGAGGAAATTACTATATTACAAATAACTCTGAATATTATATTAATAACATTTGCTTTAACAATAAAACAAATCTCAGACAAAAATTCTGTAACAATAAAAACATTATTGTATTGTTTGTTAATATTTATTGCTTTAGTCTGTCATGCTCTTGATTTGAAACTCAGCTTCAGAATGGAACTGGTTGAATTTATTTTTCAGGTAGATGAGAATTTTCTAAACAAGTTTTCAATTTTTTTCAATATTCAGCCAATAGGCAATTCAATTAATAATCCAGTGATAGTTAATAAATAGTTATCTAACTATTCTTAGTTAGGAGGGCAAAATAAACTTCTGGATAATTATGGTTGGTTAAATAATTGTATTATAAAGTGTAATATAAAACAATCATCAGATGTTAGAAAAATAGTTTTACTAATAAAATGAATTATTAACAAAATTCCCATCAGCATTAAACTCAAACAGAAATTATTCTTTAAATAAATATTATAATTATTTTATTTTGTTGATTCCATGGCTTTAACATAATACATAAAGTGATGAGTATTTTTTAAATTTATAACTGATATTATTATGTATTGGAATTACATCTTATTAATCCATAATATAAAGTTGTTTCTATTAGCACGTTGAAATAAATATACTTAAGTTTTATGATTGAAATATATCCAAGTTATATAAATTCTATTACTTTTTTTTTATTAAGAGTTATTAATATAACCTTTGTCAGTGATTGTTATACTGCTGCAATGAGTTAATGTTATAGTAATCTTATTTACTTAAGCAAAGTAGTATACGACCATTCTAGTGTACACCAAATCTGCATTTGTTGAAAGTGATTCATCTAACATATTATAACTATCCAGAAATCATTTTTTTACTCTAATGGCTTAAATTTTTAAATATTTAAATTTTGAATTTGAGAATTCTTATCTATTTAATTATGTATATCTGATGTTAATTCAGAATCTATATATTTTAATATCTCAATTACAAACTAATTGGATTCTTTTGTGTAAGTGGTATTATTATCAAATCTGCATTTGAAATTTTTTTGCTTGAGTTCAGAAGCAATTGGCTTAAATATTGTTTTGAGGAATAAAAGATAACAACTGGATGTTTGTAATGCAAAAATCTGCCCTTACTGAATCAAGGAAATAAAAAATGTGTAGTAATAAATGTGGCATACTGCCATTGATTAATCATATTTATATGAATCACTCAGATTTAAAGTCATATAAAATAGAGTAGTGTTTTGTCATTGTTTAAATGAATCTTGAGTTTTGCATCTTATCATTTTTTGTTATAGATTAATAGAGAATAGTGATAATACTTCTCCTTCAATGATGATCGATTTTGATTGCATTGGCAAAATGACTCTTAATTCATTAAACCAGCAATATAGCAGGTTACTCCACATATGTATATATATACATACATACTTTAAAGATAAAGTTGTTAGAAACTAAGCTTTTTCTAAAAAAATAAAGCAATCTTAGAGTAGATTGATTACTCAATGCACACACCCTGCATATACTTTAAATAAAGTTATTAGAAAATGAATCATTGCAAATTATATCATTATTCTTCATAATTATGGGTAGGGATTTATTTATATTAAAATATTTATTTTTTACATACGGTAACTTTAGAAATTTAATGCTGCTGGAAATATTAGTTGAAAGTAAATGTTAATAGTTTGTATGTATGTTTGGCATACGAGATAATATGATCCTTTGATCAAAACCAGTAAATATTTAGTTCTAAATAAGCAATATTTTACCACCCATTTAATAAATTGATCTAGAATCCCATTCTTATACTTTTTCTCAATATATATTTTTCATTTGGGATAATCTGTGTGTCAAAAAACTTAATGTAATACTGCAATTATTGAATTTATAATTTGTACCTTGGACTTGGAAAAACACAGATCAATTGAAGCAGCTTGGAATATGATTAATTGAATTAATAACATGAGTTCTTATCATTTTTATTAGAGAGTTTTAAAAAGAAATTAGACATTAAACTTTTATTGAGCTTAAATTAAAATAGGATACAGTTTATGATATTATGAAAAAGCTTGGTTTATTGTGTTTTTACATTTTTCCTCTACTGATTTTAAATAAATTGTTGATACTTTTAAATAATTATTTTGCCGTTCATTTGAAAGTTTATTTGTTCACGTTATTAATTTTATTCTGACATATATATATATGAAGAATAATTATTAATACAATAATTTATTCTTCTAAAATAAAAAATAAATAAATTGAGAGATTATTCTCTTAATCATAATTTATAATTGTTTGCTACAAAATTTTACAGTGGTATTTGCTAAAAGCACTTATATCAGAATTTTATTAACTAACTTAGAAAAGTCTAAAGATTATGGTAGAAATCCTGAAAAATTAGTTTTATACTAAATAAATAATATAACTCTCAGTTATTTGAATATTTATATGTACCTATATAATTTGCTAATTTTTATTTTTGGTATATTTATACATTTTAATGTATAATTTCAATATATTTCCACCCTTACTGTTATAAAGAGGTTGCCTTAACAACAGTTTGGAAATTGTTGATTGTTATTGATATTGTCTAAGTATTGACTGGTTTTTTAATTTTATATATATATATATATATATATGAATATATATATATATATATATATATATATATATATATATATATTGTAACCTAATAAATGAATAAAAAAAAAGATATTACTATACCTGAGTAAAGGAGTCCTTAAAATGATCATAATATTTAAAAGAAATAAGTAAATTATTAATAACAAGTATTATAGCAATGTATTATGGAAATCACGTGAAGTGAGTACACTAGTAATTCAATAAAATATAACTCAGGTATACAGACTGTAGGTTTTATCCACTTTCATTTCTTGGTTTGATGTTAAGTGCATGTTTAAACAAATACTAAGTGAATATGGTCTAGCAGGGCGCCACTAGATTATCTGAATCTAGACACGGTTATATCTGATAACCTTTCACATGTACCGGGTTTGAATCCCTTTTTGGTACTTTATTTCTAATAAAAATGAGAGATTTTGCTTTTTGAGCCATATCACTATAAGCACTAATAGTTAGGTAAAAGTAAAACATCTTTAAACCACAGTGGAGTTCATTGAACATAAATCATTTCTCAGATCTTAACATAACAAATGTGTTTCAATATTTTTATAAGTTCACTAGCTCAGATTATATATAACTAATTTAGGATGGCAATTCACTCATCCTTGCATGAAATAGATGATGGGATGTGGTTATAATAATACTAAGAAATCACTAAATATTATAAAATCAATATTTATTTATGGCCTTTAAACAGTTAAACAGCTCATTAATTAAAACGTTGATGACGATGATGATGATGATAATAATAACAATAATGACAAGGGTTTCAACTACAGCTCTAGGACTAAGCCTAAACATAAAACTAAATTTTATAAAGAAATTCATAATTATTGCTTAATTTTAGCATATTTACTTATATCTTAAATAACTAATATTCAACCATTGATGATGATGAATAATCACACTTAACAAAGACTACACTTAATGAAATATATACGCCTCGTTTAATAAAACAAACTAATATTTATTACTACATTTCTAACATATACATAAAAATTTCTAGATAAATATGAAAATTGACATGAATAATAATAATAATAATTGATTATATAACAATCCTCAGATTAATTTTAAGTTCTTCCCCCTTTCCCTTCAAATGTATTTTGTATTAAGTTGGACGTCACATTGACCATGATTTTCACTCCATGAGAAAAGTATTTAAAAAAAAATATTATCTGCTCATTAGCACACATACTTTAAAAATCCAACATGTAAATAGAATGTAAAAAAAAATGTTAGTAGAATTGAAAGAGCAAGTTTTAGAAACAAGTTTTAAATTATTTTCTCCCCCCTCTCTTCTACCTCTGAAATGCTATACTTAATGAAACAAACTAATCTAATATTCTAACACTACTTGTTACTCCACATTCAATCGCAATTATACACATATAAAATATCATTATGTATGTGCGTGTTTTATCCCATGATAACAAAATATTATTTAAAACCAAAATAATAATATATTAGTTAAAACTAAAATCATAATACCATAAAAAAAAATTGTTTTACACATTAATATTGTAAAATTAATAAACAAATAATTTTCATACATTCAAGATCATTTATGAAGCTCAAAGTTATTATTAGTAAGACATTCTTGTTTTTAATCGATCTGAATAGTCTTTAAAAGTTCTTTAAATAAAATATACCACTTTATTGCTAAAATGTTTATTAAGACTGATATCATAAAGAAAATAGATATAAAAAGTCATATTACCGATCTTTTGTTTGTGGCGAATTTCCAAGGGTTCAAACTTGTCTTGTATAATGTTTATATTTCTGCAGCTACCATTTCCGTTTTACTGGGAACAATCTCTTTCTTGAGGTGTATAACTATTTGATGATGGTGACTCTATTGAGGTTATTTGCTTTAGTGGATAATTTGGAAATCATTATATTAATTTTTCTTCTCTTCCTGTCAAGCATGTGGATGAAATACAGCAGTTGTTTTCACATTTGTAAATTTTCTTGAGTTTAAAATCAGTTGTTGTAACAATTAATTGGACTTGATGATTAATATTTATCAGTAGATTAATTCATCTTCTTTGAATGCAGGTGAATGCTTTCTTCCTTCTATTAAAAACATCTTATTTATCTGGTCAGTTGAAAGGTGTAGAATATTATTTTAGACACATCTTTTCTTTCCTATGTGATGTGCAGCTTCCTCCAGATGGTCCAGCAAATGGGACATACATATAATTTTTCTAGCCCGCCATTTCTTATATTTTCAACATTCAATTTGATAGTTTAATAATCTGAATCAATCACAATAATCATAATAATAATTCAAGACAGCTTTTTATATCCAATTTTTAGCTAACTTAACCAATCAGAGATAGCATCACTTGCTATTTTTGGACAAATTTGTTTTAATTAGATCTCTAATTTATTTTCAACTAAATTATTTTTCAACTGAAAAGTTTAATCCTTTTTCCAGACACTTTTGTTTAAAAAAAAAAATAGACTCAATCCTTATTTCCTTTCTTTTCTTTTTTTCTTTTTTTTTAACATCCAGGTAACACTTCAAATCTTTGAGCTTCCTTCTTTAGATCTTGATAAGACAATTTCAAAAATTAGAGTTCTGACCCATTATAAGCTTCCAAAGTGAAAAACAATTATTTACAAAAAAAAAATTGCTACAAAGATTGATATCTGATTAAACAGATTTCCTCTTTTAACAAAAAATTGTACAAAAAAAATAATTTGACAGATTTAATACTTCCTTTTCTTTCAATATTTAGGAAATGTAAATTTTTGTATGTAATGTACACACATCCTTCATTCTTTCAAATCATTCATAAACTAACCTTAAATAATATGATTGCTAGCTTAGTAATTATAACCCAATTATTTAATTAAGTCTGTAACTTTTAAATCCCAATTATAATTAAAGAAAAGCAAAATAAAAGTATAGAATAAAATATTAGAATTGATCAAGCATAGGTTAGTTTTAAAGAAAGTTAAAATGTTTAATATTTGAAATATAAAACAATTAAATAATTTACACATACATTGCCTATATGTATGCATTATAACTTTGCTTTTTAACAGAAAATTTAAATATTAAATAGTTTAAATGTGTGTATTACCTTTCTATCAACACACAAACAAATAAAGCATATAATTGTTGACCCATTCTTTCTCTGTTTAAAGCTTTTAGAACTGGACCTTGTAGGGTTTGAACTTGGATGCCCTACAGCTTCTTTTATGGTTATATAAAATTGTGATGATGATTTTTGTTTTACCTTTCTTACATGCACATTACTATAAATTTAGCTAGTGACTAAATTGTAATGGCACAATATATATATATATATATATATTGACTGGTTTTTTAATTTTATATATATATATATATATATGAAGACTATCATAATATTTATTTTAAAGATGAAAATTGTATATATAGTTAACAATAATTAGATTTTTATTTACTGATCAATACTGGATGGCTAGTTGGTTTATAAATCTAGCAGTCACAAAAATTTTATTAATCTGTTTTTTAACGTGAAAAAAATTCTAAATGTCACATATTCTGAAACCCAGATTCAAGGTTATGGTCACATCAAGATAGCGATAGATTAACCACTTATAATTATTTCATTTATTTTTTAAAATTTTTATTTTAATTTTATGCCAAAGGCAAATGTAGCAATCAAGGAATAAAGTATTGAACTGCATTTTGAATCACATTTTCTCAAATAATTTTCATAAGGACAATCTATACTTTACTTTTGATGTCTTATTTTTATTTTGCCTTGTTTTCTTCTATTCATTTTGTTTTATTTCATTACTAATATTTGTATTGGACAATAGCAATGTGGATTGATATTGGTGACAGTTGATCATAATCATGTCAACAGTTAATCATCATTTGAAGCTGTACTGGAGAAGGCAATCTTATTCTGTATACTATGTTGAACAGCATGAATAATTTGACAAATCAGGATTATGCTAATTATGATGAACAAACCATTATAGGAAATGTTATTTATATAATCACCAGGAATAGAAATCAGTTTCAGGGTGTTTAATAATAATACTTATGTAAATTCTTTTCTTAAAGATTGATTCAATAATTAAGGCAGATATAGATTTTATCCTCATTTTTGTACTTTTCTATTATTCATAATCTTAATGCAGTTTAACCTTTTAACTGAGAGTTACGGAGACGCCACGTCTTTTGAAAAATTTTTGTCTTTATGAGACGCGATGTGATGCGTTTAATGTTTGCATGCGCCATCTCTTGGTCAATTTTGGTCGCAATTTCTTCATTTTAGACTTATTTGATAGGAAATTCATGCTTTCAATTTTAGTTCTAAAAACATCCGCATATAGCGTTATACTTTTTCAAATAAATCAATAATTTTGACAGCCTACTTGTTACACCCCTCTGTCTTTGTTCTCTGATTGGATACTACCAAATCTTCTAGGCGTGTTTCTAAATGACAGATTGACAAACGAGCAACACTAACAAAGACAATTCACGTTATACACATTCGTAATGATTTTGTTGTAATAATTACATTTATTGCAATTTTTTATGTTCACAAATAATAAAATATAGTTCTTTATCAAAACATAAAGTTTGACTCAGATAATTTTAAATATTAGAAGAAAAATACATTTGGAGAAATATCCGTAACAAAAAATAATTATTGCTACATAACGTAATCAGGAAATTCCTAAGGCGTGTTTCTAAATGAAGATTCAGACACGACAACGAAGCTGTGTACGTTCGTAATTGAAGTAAATAATAACATCTATCGTAATTTTTTACATTCATAAATAAGATTTGATGTTACTTTATGGAAATATAAAGTTTGATTTGGAAAATTTTAAATTTTTCAAGAGAAATAAGCAAACTGGAAATAAAAAGAGAATTACTCGACCGCTGTTGATCTGAATAACGGCACAATCATTGGTTGAGTTATAATTCTTTTGTTTTACTGCTACCTATTTTTTACACATTTTTCTTATATTTTTCACAGTTATTAACATTATTTTTATTTTTTCGTTACATTTAACCAATTTGAATCTAAAATTATTCAATTTTTAGAAGCTGAATTAAAAAAATTCTGTGTATTTTAGATTAATATTTTAACAAAAGAACTGATTGCAAATGACACAGACCAATCACATTGTTCTCAGATTTAAGTAGAGGGCCAATAACGAAAAGAATCAGTTTAAGTAGAGGGCCAATAGCTAAAATCATCAGTGAAAAGGTTAATCTAAATCCCATATTTAAAGAAATGTTATAAATTTTGATATTTAGAGCTTTATCAAAAAATAATGAAGTTTCTGACATCTTTCTTATATATATGATTCCTTTTATATAATTGTACGTGTAATTTTTTGATAGATTATTTTCCAATTATGCAATATTTTTTATTGTTTTAATTTCAGTTATTCTTTATTATTGAATGAAGAAATTATAGTTACTGTTGTTATTCAAATAATTGCTATTGTTATTATTATTTTTGATTATATAGTTGCTAATTTTATTGATCAGTATGTTTTTAATTGAGAAGTTGTATTTTTTATAGTTTTAAAAGAATGTAGTATTTTATTTTTTAAGATTGAATTTGTTATTTTAAATCTAAAGAAAATTAATTTTATATCAAAATTAATTACATTACTTATCTTCTCTTTTATCTGATTTTTATAAACATGTATACAAAGATTTTCTTCTATACTATTTCATAAATAATATATATTTTTAACTAAATAAAAGTATTCGAATCAACTTTTTTGATAGAATTAATTATATGTGGATATTAATTTCTCTCCTTAAAGGAATAATTAGGTAATTAAGCAATAGAATAGTATAAATAAGCAATAGTATTTATTCTTTATTAGTGTTAGTTTGCTATTGTTTATTCTTTTAATGTAATTTATTTTATTATTTCATGATAATAATGAGTCTTCTAGATATTTAATAATTAATTAAATATATTTTTATTACAAATTTATGTGAATTTTTGAGTAATAACAATTATTATTTTTCTTTTTAGACATCCGCCCAATCTGAATTGGAAGAATGTATTGGTGTTCAGTCAGATTTTAAAGTCGATTCAATTTCAGATATAATGGACCAATCTGATGATCATATAGACTTTACAAAAACTTTATCTTTTTTCAAAACACAGACATCTTCCAAGATTCAAAAAATACAACCAACACCTATTTTTGCAAAGGATATTTCATCTATTAAACATGAGGAAGATGTAGAACCACTTACTAATGTGCCAAAAGATACTTTTCAAAATACTACTATCAATGGAAATGAAGCTGTTGTTTCAGAGACTGATGTACAGGAACCATTGAAGAAATTACCAAAAGTGCCTGAATCATTTATTACAAATGATCCCGTTCTTAAGTCAACTTTTACATTGACTTTAAGCTCAAATCAGTTTGAAGACTCTCTTCATCAGAATAGATTAGGAGATAATAGAACAGTAACATATAATGTGGATACTATGGATTTTGAATCAGTACAAAAAACCAAAGAAAAAGATATTTTATATCCAAGTAATTTAAAATCTGAAAGTACAATCGATGTTGATAATCTAATTTCTTTAACTCATGGATTAAGTTGTGTGGATTCAGAGGATTACCTACTAAGTGATAGTGAATCTTCATTACCTAAAATCACTATGTTAGATGATCAGTTGTTAAGTAGTGCTGATGATGATGAATTAGTTCTGCCAAGAGTTACATCTACTGATTGGGATCCTGTAAGTAAGCTTTAATTTAGGATTAGTATTTTAATATTAATATTAGGGTTAGCATTGTAACATTTATTAAAAAGAAGTTTTTAAAATATAAAACAAGTTATATAATATCAATTAAAAATATAACTACTGAAAGACTATGAGTAAATTTCTGTATGATGGTAAGCATATTATTATCTTCTTTTATTAGATGGAAGAGTAGATACATTGATTTAAGTACATTTTTTTTCATTTTAGTCTGGTAATTATTTTTAATGACTAGTAACAATCTATTCAATAAAGTTTTTACAAATACCTTTTGTACAGTAGTTAACATAATAGTTATTGTGCATTTGTTAAAATTATTTGTAGAAGTTGGAACTATAAAAGCATCACTAAGATCAAACAGCAAAACCATCAGTTCTTTTATTGTTAAAACATTCCAATAGTTTTGAAGCAAATATCTTATTATTCATATCTTAAATCTTCTCCCAGGATTGCCTCAAAACTTTTAGTCATTCAGTTTTTAAAATTACACAGTAATTTTTAACTTCATCAGTGATGAGTCAATAAGATTTCTAAATACTGTCATCTAAGATTCTACATCATTATCTATTTTAACAATGGCATTAGTTTTTAGAACTAATATTACATTCAGCATATCAAAAAATATTTCTGTAAGTAATCATGATCACGAAAGGATTGTAAATTCTTTGCAGTTTTAATTTACCAAAAATTAAGTCTTCTTGCCAGTCATTAAACTTCTATCTATTAATCCAAATATTTATTTATGAAGCTTCACATAGATTCTATTATTTTGCCAAGGAAATTATATCATGTTTTTTTTAATTAGTCATTGTCAGTTAACCAGTCAGAACTTTTTTTATTGAATCCAAAAACAGATTTATTATAATTCACAATACATTTTAAATAGAATTTTATTCCTCATTAACATATTCAGTTTGAAAATTTATATTAGAAATTGTAGTGCTTAACAGTTATTAAAACTTAGCACTTTCATCTAAAGGATGAACATCAAATTTTTTACTAAAATGTCTATTGCAGGAATTATGTTTTAATATCATTATCATTTTAAAGGTAAGGCATATTAATTTATGAGGTGCCAACGAATTTTAACTTTTTATACATTATGACTTCTAACAATAACATCTGCGAGATGCAATTGTTTTGAATTTGGATGTGTCAAAGTTTTTTATAATGTTTTATCTAGATAAACAAAGCACTTGTGATAGTTTATTCGTATATTGTGCAATTCAAAGTACGCATTAAAGTATCCAAGAAGAACATTTGAAATTTTATTAGTGTTAATACAATAATATTAGTCAGCAAAAAATAAAAGTTCTTTTAATTTGAACTTTTGAATTTAATGTTGGATTACAAGTGCTGATAAATGGATGAAATCATTATTATCTAGATCAATTTTTAATGTTATTCACTTGTCACTGATGTATTGAGAAATTTCAAAAATAGAAAAGAAAAACAATTTCCATATCACTGATATCCATTACCTAGCTTGTCCCACTACTTCCTCTTAAATTGTCATTACCTACACTAATATTATTAATGTTTTATTACTTAAATATAGGTCTTATTGGGTACAGCGATGTTGTTCAGATTTTGTAAACTAGACATTTAAAACCATATTTATGGTTCCAGGGTAATCCTTAAATAAAGAATATTTTAGTATATAATTCTTTACTGAGACAAACTTCTGCCCCAAACCTAATTTCAAAGTGATTCATTTATTGATTGTACTGTCTCATGTACTATATCAGTATACTGAAACTCTACCCATAATTTCTTTCAATGCTGAAGCTTTTGCATATTTAAGATATTTTTGTGTACTTTCGTATACAAAAAGAAAAAGATAAAAGATTAGTTAGAAATATTGTTTTTGTAATTTAGGGTGGAAATATGATTGTGTTCATACAAGCACACATATATAATTCTATTGTCACAGTTAATAAAGAGAGATGACTTAAGACATGATAAATTTATGACTATTAGTATCAATATGAATATAAGTGATTGGAAATATAAAAAAAAGAGAGAATAAGAGAAATTTCCCAGAAAGAAGTTGGAAAGGAGCACTTTATTGGAAAGTGCTTATTCTTTGATGAGCTAACGTCATATTTTATAAAGTAGCAGGGGATACATTTAATTTGGGAACTGGTAATTGATTATTTATTAACTTTCATATCCCTGTCTTTAAGTAATAATAGCACTGTAAATTTTTTATTAATGTTAATATACATATTTTTATATTAAATAAAAACTGATTTTTTCCTCCAAATTTTTTGTTTAAAATACAGTCAACTTCTTTATTGATTTATTTTTCTCCATATCATTTGGCATTTTGATGTAATCCGTGAGTTGACAAATTTAAGACCTAATTATCTAATGAGTCAGCTTATTCAGTGACATTTTTAACTACCACTTAACAATATTATATAATTTTTTTTAAAGACATCAAAACTGAAAAACTTAGTTTTTGATTTATTTTTTCCTATCATTTGGTAATTTGTAGTAATTTTTTGTAAAGGATCAATTATAACATTAATAATGAATAAAGCAGAGCAATTGGACTGTGATGAAAAATTAAAATTTGACACTATGTTTATATATTAATCTATTATTGTAGTGTGCTTATTATTTTTTAGTTTGTGTCTATTCCAAGATTAAATATAAATTATTATTTAAATAAATTATAAACTTCTAATTAAGATCATAGAATCTTACAGTTGTAAAAGGTTAAAAGTCATTTTAATTATTTTTTGGACAATAGATGTTTCCAAATTATAAATATTAAAATTAACAATATTCTACCTATAGTTGAATTCACTAGGGTTAAGATAGTTTTGAAATTAACAGTTATCAGTATATAAGTATAAATTCCTCACAAAATTCTCATAAGATTTCTTTGAAGATTTTAATAATGACATTTTAATTGTAGTTATAAGTTGAACTATTTTCATCAACTTTTTGGGATTGTTAAATATTGTTTTAGAAAAATTAAACTTTATTATAATTTCCCACATATATTTAACTGTTAATAACGACAAATGGGTTATTAAAAAGTGAAATATTATGGGTGATATTCCCACATCCTCTTTTTTGGTATGCTGCTGTTCTGATCACATGATAATTTAGTAGAGATTTTGAACCAGTGACTTTTAGATTTATGCTTACTTAATTTAAGGTGACATTCTTAGCAGTTAGGTTATTTTGTACACTTATTTGTATACTTCTGAATTTGTCATTTTGTTCTTTGAAGGTCAGGGTTAATGACTGTTCTCCAGACATTATAGAGTTGTCATTTTGAAAAAGTTTTCTTTTAATTTTCTTTATTTTACTTTTTTTTCTTTTTCCAATATAATATGGGAAAAAGCCATGGTGTTTATATATGTGTTTGATTCTATTTGTGCATGCATAATTAAATTATTGTGTATATTTTTAAAATTACATATTTTAATATAGTTTTATTATTAAAGATATATTTTCTTTGTAACAGTCTTTTTATTAAACAAACAAATGCATTTTTAATGGTAAAATTATTGTGTTATTATTCTTATTTAAAATATTTTTCGGTACCGTTCTATTAGCTTGTGTCAGCTGCTTGATGGCATTGATGCTATGCAAAAACACAGAAATATAATGCTACTGAGCCACCAGAATAAAAAGTAATTTTTAATATTTTTATATATTCATGTATGTTAGTATATCTACAAAATCAACAAGTTTGTTTATTTGTTATTTAGTTGATGATGTGGAATATATGTATATAAATGTGAAGAAATATAATATAAATTAAAATAAGTTCAAAATAATTTTTTCTTCAAATTTTACTCTCACCCTGCTATGTAAGGTGGAACTCATTTGTAAATAAATTAGACAAGTTATATTCATTACATATGTATATTTAATCAAACCTGATATGTATTAATTATTTACGCATTAGACGGCCAATAGTTATATACACGTCTGCTAATTTAATATTTGGAATAGAGAGGTACCATGCAATCTTTTTCATAGATTTATATATTCAATAAGAATCAGATCTATATGCATAAATAGTTCAACGATGATAGCTATTAATAATTACTCATGCTAAGAATAAAATGCTGGTTTAATACCTCTATCTAAATTAATTGTCTTTAAGAAAAAAAAGTTTTTTATTCATTTCATAATGGTTTTTTTTTTTTTTTTTTGGTAGCATAGTAACATATGGGATGGTATACCTATATATTAATGTTAATAAGTTTGTTTGACTGTATCTGTTGGTAGCATAGTAACATATGGGATGGTATACCTATATATTAATGTTAATAAGTTTGTTTGACTGTATCTGTTGGTAGCATAGTAACATATGGGATGGTATACCTATATATTAATGTTAATAAGTTTGTTTGACTGTATCTGCAATACCGTAGAACTTGCTATCATGTGTCTACATTCTTTTATTGCTTTCAGAAATATTTCACTGGCCAATCCTTAAATACTCGAGATGCCTGGAGTGAACTCCTCCTAAATAGGCCAACCAAAGATATGGACCTAAGCTACCAAAGCATGCTTCATTCCTGAATCTGGCTCACACTAAGACTTTCAAAACAAACAGGATTCTGGAGCTATTAAAGCAGGTCTTGCCGACAGGAACGGTAATTACATCTGAACTGTGAGATGGTTTTGGGCATCTCCAGTTCCATTGTTATGCAACACACACATCTCTTGGCATGTAGGAGTATGTTGTCCTGTAAAAACACCATTGTGCCAGTTTCTGTGGATGGCAGTTGGCACAATTTGAATGGCTCAGTTTTGCAGTCAGCATTTTATTTGTCACGGATGTGTTCTCCTGCAAACATGAGCTGGTCGAAATCTTGCTTGGATGTGTCCTTTCTGAATTTTTTGAAGGTTCCACATTGAGTAGGGAAGTGTAGTGATGGGTTTACAATTATTAAGAGGTAATAGTAAGTCTCATGACTTGTAAGCTAATTACTTTGACATGCATATTTGAAAAGTTATGGCAGACTGAAATCCAGACACTGTCACACAATACTGCAGCGATCTTTGAATTGTGAGCATTGGGATAAAATGCATAAAACGAAGCAGCAAGGCAGCCACCAGAATGGCATGCAAAACTGCTTCTTTCTAGGCTTTCACATAAAAATAAGGCTGGTGATGGCTGTCTAAGTGGAATATTTGTGTTTTTGCATATAAATAGCACCATTGAATGGCTGTCATGAGCTAATAGAGTAGTACCTATTTTTCTTTTAAAAATGAAAAGAAATCATTTTGTTTGGGATGCCGTGTATTTGAATGAACTTTAATTAAAGTGCTATAATTACTCAATAACTTAAAAGGAAATATTTGAGTTGGACATTAGCTACTGTAACGGTTGGTGAATACCCAGATGTCATGGTCCAAAAATACATTTGGATACATAGATCAACTTCAACAATCAGTTGGTTCGACCACAACATGTAATCAACATACACCAAGTTTATATGTGCTGGTACATCTATCTTTCATATCCCAAAGTTGATAGCACCAAATGTAATGGTTCGGTCCATCCACGTATATAAGGAAAGAGAGCAAGATCGCATCTAACTACTGTCGGACCTAGGGTCTTCATGTAGAATGCTAGAGATAACACGAAGTATCTGACTCATGATTACATCTATCTTTAATAGACTAGCCTAAGCATTATCTATCAAATCTACATGTAATTTAAAGCAGTTCATCTAACATCTCACCACTCTTTTTCAGAACCGTTGCCTCAGATATTCGAACTCAGGAAGAATTCATGTTCAGCTCTCTTAACAGAGATGTATCTATGCTAACTGTTAATCAACAACTAAAATAATTCATCCTATCTATTAGAAAGAAATAACCTTTATTTAACATTTTCTCTCATGCTTATCAAACAGTAATGTGTGTATGTGCACGTGTAAAATATTGGTTATAGGATTGAATGTAAATGCTGGATCAACAAAACTATAGAAACTTTGTCAATTAACAAAACTTCATAATATTTATTTACAAAAATGAAATATATTCAAAACATAAAACAAATTATCAATCATTGTAGAAAAGAAAATTAAAAAAATAACATATTTATAAGTGCAAATAAATTATTTGGATATATCTCTTTGTACATATAGCTTTTATGTCTATGATGCATATCTATCATTTTGTTAAAGAATTTAAAGCTATTTACTTTTATTTCCCATGATAGCCACCCTTAATATAGACATCTATATATCCAAAATAATGAAAAATTTATTAAATAAAAGTGAGATTGCTACTAAATTAAAAATTTAAATGCAACTCCCAATGCAGTATGCAGTTTTAAGAGTGGAAATCGATTAATCTAAAATAATCATCTTGCATATCTAGATATCATGTAAAAATATATATATAATAAGACAACACATGATATGATAAAAAAGAAAATTATAAAGAATATTAATTTAAAAGTGTTAATCATTTATTCATTATAAAAATCTTAAGAATACTATTACTAAAACATATATTATAAATAATCATGTCATGTTGCGGCATTGGTTATTTTAGTGACTTTAAAAGAGAAAAACTCTTACCATTTAAGTATTCTGTTTGAGCACTTAATTTCATATTCATAGATGAAAATCAGGTATTTTGGCAGAAAAATCACCTAGATTTTATTAAAAACAAAAAGAAAAAGACTTTTCAACCTTTCTTCTCGTACTCTCTTGACACTATCTTATGTTGGACTGATCCATGTTGAATTATCATTAGTACTTCCCAAATATAAGGCCGAGACAATAAAATAAAAAAAATACAGATCTATACAAAATAAAATAACACATAATTTTACAATATTTCATGAATCAATATGATCAGGCACCATTTCTTTCGGAGTCCTTCTTACATAAACAGTTCTTACAATTTATGCATTTTTTTGTTGAGAACTCTGGATTGATTCTAAATAGTACATTTTGAACTTATTTAAATTGGCAGTGGGTGGTTTTGTGTTACTCTCCATGTAGATTTCCATCTTGTGTGAATCCAGCTTATCAGGCACTTAAATTGTAGACAGTTAAATATTAATTTTTACATGGCCATAATGGAAAATGCTCCACCTGAAGTCAATTAATCGTTCTAGCCAAAATATATCATATTTTAACTATATATACAGGTTTATATAAATATATATGTGGTTTGCATTTAATAAAAATTATATTTATAGATAGAATACAACTATTTACTATTTGTACTATTGGCTATATAAACTTTTAAAATTTAAACTGAATAAATCGTTCTAATTTATTTTTTAGTTTCTTAAAAAAAATCATAATACTTTTTTTTAAAATTTAAATTGATATATTATTTTAACTTATCTGATTATTCAACTAGAATAAGAATGTTCTACTCACTTCCTTAACTTTTTTTTCGAATGGCAAATAAATAGAAAAACATTAACATTTGTTGAGACGCTGCATTAAAAAAATGTCCATTTTGCAGAAAAATATTATTAAAATAATTGTTTCAATAAAACTACTTTTCATATCAAATGCAGAATAATAAAGTAGAATGATTTTTAATTGTTTTCCTTTTTATACCAGTGTTATTTCCATTGTTTAAACCTAGCATTTGCCTATTATTGCATTTTTAAAAATATTTTTATTATCGATTCATTTTAAAAAATAAAATAAATAATAAAATATTAATAACATTATTATTATGATTATTATTTCCCTCTTACATTCAGTTAGTTATTACAATACTTGATTTATTTTTTATTGCTATAACTATTTTTTTGTCATCATTTAAGTCATTGTCTATATTTAATATAATCAACACAGTACAATTGTCAACATATATATATAAATTTGTATGATTTTTATTATTATCAAAGTTTATATTTTTTTAAACACTAGAATTTTATTACTAATATATATATATATATGTGTATTTTTTACTGTAACTTACCCATCATTCCCAGTACTTAATATGTAACTATTTAAACATTTATATTTTTTTTAAAAGTGTTCTAGCAACACTTATTATTTATTTGATCTTCACATGCTAATTAAAGAAAAAAAACAATCCACTATTTCAAGTGGCTAAGGCTTGTTGTGGGTGCAATTTTAAGCTACATCACACTACTGTTTCTAGGTTAATGACATAAATATTATGTCAATAGACAAATGATATTAAAGGCCCCTGAATTAACTTAAAGCTCTTTTTCTATATATCTATCACTTCAGTTAATATACTGCATTTTCATAGTGAATAATTTTTTAAAAAAAAACCCATGATATATATTTTAAAAATGTTTTATGTAAATAACATAATGAAAAGATAAGCAGTGGATAACATTTTACTCTGAAAGACAATTTTGTCTTTTGAGTGGTATCTATGTTTTAACAATTAAGAAGTGAATTTAACATGCATTTTAGAAGAAAATGCGTATAAAGTTTTTCTATGTGAATTGACATACTTATGTATGCATCTGTGTAGCAAATAAATAAGTTACCAAGGATTGTTATTAAATGAATTATGATTTGGATTTATTAAAATATTGATTTGATCATTTTAAAGAAGGATGAACAATGCTTATTACTTGGCATCAACTAAAATATGAATATTGCTATAACCTATTATGGATTATTTATTTTAATAAACTTTAAATATTTTAAAAGGAAACAAAACTCTTGGGAATTATTATAACTTTGAAAATATCAGTTTATAGATTTTCTTTATGGAATTTCTTTACATGAACTTAATAAAAATTAACTTAAAGATAGTGAAACTCTTTGTGTGAAAACATTGATTAATATCATTCCATTTGATAAAACAGGTTGTATGCTTTATTTATGTAATTATTTGTATTATTATTGTCATTGTTTTATAGTTATTTAATGTATATATGTGTGTAAATGGACATGTAGATATGTAATTAACCAAAAGAAAATTTTAATAGCAATAAATTTAAATTTAAGCAATTATAATAAATTTTATTTAATAACTTGTTTTCATTCATTTAGAAATGGTCAATAAGTGAACTAGAGCAAATTAGCATTTTCTTGTGTATATTTTATATATTGTCAATTGCAGACAACAATTAATGTTTTCTTTGTGGTCAAAAATATGCAATGTCTTAGCATCACATTACAGTCAAAACAAATATAATATTTTATAGTCCATTGATTTAAACTGTTCACAATATATTAATTAATGTCTTCTTATTTATTTTGTAAATAAAATTATTGTTTAACATTAACTTTGGGAGTCAATAGTCATATTTGATGTAGTAAATACATGATATAATAATAATAATTTAAAGTTTTTATGCAATCACAAACATTAAAAAATTTAATTAGCAAAATAATATAGATTTTGTTTCTTTATTAGAATTTATTAATTATTTAAGGTGAACCTAATGTTTTCAAAGACATCAGTTGGTATTATCAAACATATAGTAAAGCTAGTTGATAAATTATTGATACAAACTTTATATATAATCATGAAACTTAAATAATTTTATCCATTCTTTAATATTATTGTAAATTTTAATATTTATTAATAGAATTTTTTTATGGAAGAATCCTAATATAAATTATTACTCAATATATCGGTTATAAATTTTCAAATAAATTATTTTAAATTGTATATTATAATTTGGTATCCAATTTGTTTTTATATCTAATATATGAATATTATTAATAGAGTTTAACTGGATTCTTATATAGATTTTACTTTACTTTGTTAGTAGAGCTTAAATAAAATTATTGCTTAAATTTATATTGTCACAGATTTGGTTTGCTTAATTTGTGTGACTATATTAATTTCAGTTAGCCCATTTATGTTATTACAGATTTGGTGTTGTATATTTTGTACTGTTACAGATTTTATCTTTACCCAATTCATGGGGTATATAAGAGTAAACATCCTGTTTGTTCATTTTATGTCATTACAGATTTTGGCACCGAAAGTGTGAGCATGAAAAATAAGGTCTCTTTGTTGTTCAGTTTGCTTGCCCAAAGACATGGAGTATTAGCAAGAGGAACTTTCCATTTTATTTCATTATGATATATAGCAGAGATAAAGTATTTCTATGCAAATAATATGCATATATAAAGTAAGATTATAGTATCAACAAAATTAAAAAAAGAATAATGTTTATATTATGCCATCCTTGATTAAATTTAAAATAGGTGTTGTCATATTTTTTTGAAAAAAAATATTGTAATGATTTTATGTTATTAACTGTTTAAGATCATTAAGTGATGTTTATTTTAATTTAACACAGGAGTTCAAAGTAATATTCACAATTCATTTTTTTTTTTTTATTTAAATAATAGGATAGGTAGTTTATGTTAAATTTGATATCTTACTATAAAAATATTACATAAATTTTCACATATATTTTGATAGGTTTTTACATTAGTATTTTAATTTATTGCATATTTAACAATAGGCTTAAACAAATAAATTGCAAGTTATATTTTCATGTATGTGTATGATTATATATGCACACATCTATAAATTCTTTTATAAATCTAAAATCACATATTTTAATATAGCAACATTATTAAAGATATATAAAAATGTAATATTTTTTGTTAAACAAGCAGTAGTATCTTTTTATTTTTTGAATTTATTTATTTATTTTTATTTTCTGACTTGCAATTTAATGAGAAAAGATAAAAAATTATTGTTATTATTTTTATTTTAAGATTTTTTTTTAAAGTTAAAAGAAAACATTTTACTCAAGAATGCTGCTGTGTTTATAAAACTAATTAAGTGTAAAAATAACTCAATGAATTAAAAGGGGTAAATTTGAGGTGGTCGTTTGTCAGTGACCTAAAGATTATGTCAGTAAGATAATTATGTAAATTGTCTGTGATTTAAGATAAGACATATTTTTCTATCATTTTAATTGGTATATTGTGTTTTGCAGCAAATAAAGTTGAAAATATAATGTTTTATTTTAAATGTTTAATTTAAAGCATACCTACCATTCAAGGCTAAGTAATAATAACATTTGCTCCAAAAGACAATTGGTCTTTTGAGAGATTATTTATGACAGTGGTCTTCAACCTTTTCACACCTGCGGACCGGTAAAAATAAGGATAAGATTTCACGGCCCAGCAAAAATAAGAATAAGATTTCGCAGACCAGCAGAAGTCTATAGATAAATTTTCTTAAAGATGTAAACTGCTTAGCTTTAGATAAGCATAATTGTTATAACTGATCAAAACAACGTTAAATATAGAAGATGAAATTATATATATGGAGTTTGTATAATAAAAAACTTTTTTTTTTTAATTTTGAATTTTTTTAGAAAAGTAATAAAAAATTTAATTCTATCCCCTCTCCCCCCTTCCCCCATAAACATCTGTGATAACTAAAAAAACAAATTAATTTATTTATGATTGATTAGATTTTGTTTTCGTTCTGTTTCTTTTTTTTTTAATTGGGTAAAAATGAGATGAAAAAACAAATAAAAATTGTTTATATTAATTAAAAGTTTAAACTCTTATTATTTTGTTGTTACAAACTTTCCTGTGGCCCGGCAGAAAACTTCTGCGGCCCGGCACCAGTCCACGGACCAAGGGTTGAAGATCACTGATCTATGATATAAAGAAATGGACTTTATTTTAAGTGTATTCTAAAAAGTATAAAATGTGTATAAAATTTTGCTGTATGGTTTAATATGTATACATTTATTGTGCCAATAAATGAATCACCAAGTGTTATGACTAAATGGATAATGATTTGGATCTGATAAAATAATGATCTAATCATTTTAAAAAGGATAAAACAATGCTTATTATTTTGTATTAACTAAAATGTTAAATATTGCTATAATATGCCAAGGAATATTTGTCTTAATAAATTTCATATATTTAAAAAAGGAAATAAGCTCTTGGGATTACTATACTTTTGAAAATATTTTATGGATTTTTTTTTTCACATGAATTTAACAAAGGAACTTTAGGATAATTGAACTCTTTGTGTATGGACATTGTTAATATTTTATCATTTAATCAACAGGTTGTGTATTTTATTTATTTAATAATTATGTGTATTATTATTATTTTAAGGTCATTTAATGTATGTATTTATGTAGATATATAAATAAGTAATCAAAAAGAAAATTTTAATAACTCTAAAATAAAATTTAAATAATTATAGTAAACTTTTACTTAACGATTTGTTTTTGTTCATTTATAGATGATAATAAATGTAAAATTGAAATATATTTAAGGTAAAGAACAAATTATTATTTGGGATAAGTAATACCTATGTTCGTAAAATAACAATTGTAATAAATTAACTATTTTATTTGTAATATAAATGATCAGTATGAGAACTAAAATAGATTAATTTTTTTTTGTATATTTAGTATATATTGTGTATTGAGATAATAAATAAATATTTTCTTTGTGGTCAATATGTGCAGTGTCTTAGCATCATATTATAGCCAAAACAAGCAGAACATTATAGAATAAAGTATTTCAAACTATAAAACATATTAATTAATATCTTATTATTGTGTTCATTATATATGTGAATTATTTATTTTGTAAATAAAATTAATATTTTATTTATTAAACGTGGTTCAATAGTTTTCTTTGATTTGGTAGTTATATGATGTGACAATAATAATTCCAAGTCTCTTTGCAATTATAAATATTTGAAATTTAATTAGCCAAATAATATAAATTTTACTTTTATTGAAATTCAGTAATTATCAAAGGTGAATCTAATGTTTCATAGATATCTATTGGTATTATTCAATCATATATTATTCAATCATAAAAAGCTAGTCAATAAATTATTGATATAAACTTTATAGATAATTATCAGATTTAAATAATTTTTATTTATCCTTTAATTTTATTATAAATTTTAGCACATAATAATAAAATGATTATTTTACGAATTAATCCCAATGTAAACTATTACTTAATATATCCTTTAAAAATTTTAAAATAAACTATTATTTTGTGTATTACAATTCTGGCATCCTGTTGGTTGGTGTTTTTTTTTTATAAATAAATATTATTAATAGATTTTAACTTTATTCCAGTATAGATTTTAGCTTAATTTATTTATAGAGCTTAGATAAAATTATTGCTTGAATTTATCTCAATACAGATTTGACTCGCTCAATTTGTGTGGCCTATTAATTTCAGTTGGGACATTTATATTGTTACAGTATTAATAAATTGAAAGAGAATATTTATTTATATATATATATATTTGCTGTGTATTGTCTCATTCACATTTATTAAAAAAATAAAATAATAACAAACTTGCTGTATTTTAATGTTTTTTTTTTAAAAAAGAAAAGTGAAATATTAGATTTTTATCAAAGTTAAAGGGTACTATTTTGTTTATCTTCAATAACTTTTTTTTTTTCAATAGAAATGAAATAATAGTCTTGATATTAGCAGTTATGGTCTCTTTAGTTGTTTTGATGATTTACATTTAAACCAAAAAATGTTATTATATAATGCTCTGAATCAGACAAATATTTTCTGCATTGTTGTAAAAATCATTCAATTTGTGAATTTTAATATTTTTACTTTTTGTTTATTTACACTTTTTTGTATAGCATGTAAATGAAATAGTATATATTGATACAGTATAAATATTGCTGCTTCACCTTTTTAAAAGCATTCAAAGAAAACTAAAAAAAAACACCCAATAATATAAAATTAATCTTACAAGAATGATTCTTTATTTGACTTGCAATTGAACTTCTAAAATATTAATTATTATTAATTTTTTAATAAAGAATCAATACAAATTATATTTATTAAAAAAATCATTTAAAGATAGTTAAAAAAATAAAAAAATAATTTTCTTGCCTTCAATAATTTAATCATGTAATAGCTTACATTAAATAACTCTAAAACTATTATTTTACACAATTATTTTAATAATATTTGATAATACAGACTAAGAATTTCAGTTTATTTTCTTGCATTGAAGAGTATGATATTGATATTAAAATGTTATTACAATTTATTTTAAAGAAGCATTTTTCAAATATTTATTGAACTAAATTTTTCTACTTTAATTTTATGTTTAAATGTATATATTAATTTAATTTCTTTTACCAGACTGGGAAATTGGATTTTAATACATTGGGTTGTTTTGAGAAATTTGGGTAGATTGCTATCTAAAAAATTTCCAAAATGAAATATTAATACTATACATGAGTATGAATTCTTTAATAATTTCCTTTTTTTATTTTATATCTTGTCAAATTCATATTTCAATCATGACTACATCAATCAAATAGTAATAAGGATATGTTTTAAAGTTTAATGCAACATGTATTAATGGTTCTTTGAGGAATCTATTTAAACTATTATTAATGCTTAATTAAAGCTCATCTTATATTTTATAATTTAATCGTGTAATAGCTTACATTAAAGAATTGTAAAATTATGACATATATTATGATAACTTCAATAAAATTAAAAATAAAAAAACAAATGAAAAATTACTAAAAATTTCAAATTATTTTATTATATTATAAAGTAATTATAACATATTTTCAAAAAAAAAAAAAAAATTAAAAAGGAAAGTTCAAAGCAGTAAAAGTTAAGAGTTAATCAAATCATTAGTTGCTTAGGAGTTCATACAATGTTCTACCATCAAAAGTGAAAGGTTGAGTTTTAATCCACTAATCTTTGATTCTCAATCCTGACACTACATTATTACACGAAACTGCACAGGGCAGTTAAAACAATTTATAATTTTAATCTTTGTGTCAAATGAAATGAATGAAATGCAATATTTTAAATGCATCTTAATGATATAGGAAACATTACTTTAAAATGTATCTGTAAATTTGAGATTATAGAACAAATTATGTTAAAGAGTTGAGCTAACATTGTCAAACTAGCATTGAGGATGTTGACTTCTTGTTCATAGTAGCTTGATGTTCTGATATGTTACAACTAGGTTGATTTTTTTTTTTAATTTTTGCGTGGTATTTAATACTTGTAGGTTAAAGATAATAAGCTATTTTCATTTATTTTTTTTGAGAAATATCTTCACAGAATTTTTACTGGATCCTGCATTTTTTTAAAACATTTTTAAAATAAAAAGTTCAATATGTATACATTCATAATTTTTTTTTTTTTAATTATAAAATGATTCATAGGCAAAATACTATTTTTATTTTTATTTCAGTCTTTTTACATACTGGCTATTGATTGCTACATTGAGTATTACAAATTTTTAGCGTTTCTGGGTAACTCTAATAACAAAAATTAGGTGAGGTTTAATTCAGAATTGAATATCAATTCACGCTGACCTCTCGACCACCAATGCAAGACTTAATTCAGAATTGAATATCAATTCTTTATTACTTTTCATCTGTATCAATTTTTTGTAATAAAAATTCCCTTGTTAATTTGTTTATTATTTGTTTTTATAAATACATTTATAAAAGCTTTGTAATCAATAGATAGGATTCAGGATCTACACTTTTATTATGATCAATTTGTATGTAAATTTAATACTTTACTTTTTTGGCAGATTGTAATGCTTATGAAATACTTATTTTAAGATTAGTAATATATATATATATATAGTAAATAAAACTAAGTCATACACCACATAACTCAATTTTATAAGCTTGTAAATAAAAAGTAATGAGAGGTGCTAATATATATATATATATTAATGAAGAAAATATCCAATTTCTCTGAGAACTGTTAGAAACTTAGATATGGTTTTGTTTTTAATTTGTAGCTATTGGCAAATTTTCATTAAATTTTACTGAGTCAAATTTTATTTTTTAAAAAGTAGCTGCTTTACTTGATTTTTCATATTATGCAATTAGAGAAAATTAGAATTTTTATTTATTTTTTTGAATGTTCAAAATAATAAAAATATTTTTTTAAAACATTTTTTAAAAAAAATCCAGAATCAACTAATAAAAGTCATCTTACTATATTTGTTTTAAGCTTTCATTTTTAAGTACCCTGAATGACTTTGATTGTGACTTCAGCTTAGACATTTCTGCTGTTCAAACTTATTATAAAATCACAAGCAATAAACCAATCAATTCATTGCCTTGCATGATTTAGTGTGGTAGTAGAGTGATGAATTTTGGAGGTCAAGATCTGAGAATCGCAGCTTCAAAATTTCCCCTTCTGGTACTTGAACTTCTTAGGAACTTTGAACAATAAACCATTTGATTTTTTATAAAATAGTGGACTCTGGAATTCAAAGTTCATGAATCAGTTCCAGATTTGTCACTCCCAACATTTGAACTTTTTATGAACTTTGAACAATAAGTCATTCAATTATTTGGTTTTTGAAAATTAAAAGAAAAGAGTTTGGTGATAAATTAAAATAAGAATTATTGTTTTGAAAACTGTGTAATAAGAAAAATCCATGGAAATAGTCAAAATTAATTTTATATTTTTAATTAAACGAAGAGGATTTTTTTATGTATAAATGAGCAGTAAAAAAAAGTTCATTATATATGTACATTATCAACAAATGATTTTAGTTTTCAGTATTCACCAGTGATCTATCATCATATCTTTATTTTCAACCATTATTGATCCATTGCAGAATGAAGGTCTCTCCAAGTTCAAATCCTTCTTCTCTTATTTCCAGGCTCTCTTCTCTACACCACTTCAGCACATTTCCTTATTTCATCCATTCATCTCATACATAGTTTTTTTCTAGGTCTTTTACAATCTCTTGGAATTTAGTTTTAAGATTTTATCTGTTCATCTATTATCAGCTCTTCTAGCAATTTTGGTTGGGCCCAACTCCACTTCTGTCTCTTAATTCTTTCAATGATGTCAGTAACACCTGTTTGTTCTCTCACCCATGTATTTCATTTTTGATCTTTTTTTTTTTTACTCCTAATATGCATCTCTCCATACTTCTTTGAGTGGTCTGAAGATTCCATGTTGCTCTTTTGTTAAGTGTTGAAATCTTAGATCCATAATTAAAAACTGGCCAAACTTTTTTATTAAAAAACCTTTCTTTCAAACACATAGGCACATTTCCTTTTAATACTAAATTATTTCTATCAAAAGCACTTCAACTAAATTTAATTTTATGATTAATTTCATCTATTATGTTCCATCTGTAATAATAATCTAACCAAGGTATTTATAGTTGTTAACTTCTTCTAACTCATCATTATTAATCTTTATTTTTTTTCTTTTGGAAAATCTATTGAATATTACTTTATTTTTTTTTAATATTTACCTTTAATCCTACATTTTTATTTTCATCTGATAACTCTTGCAACATTTCCCAGAGCTCTAAAGCATTATTTTCAAAAAACAGCTTCATCATCTGCAAAATCTAGATGACTTAAATAATTTCCATTTATTTTTATTTCCTTAGCTTCTCATTTTAATCCACAAAATAATTTTTGCAAAACATCTGTAAAAATGTTTGGCAATTTAAAGTCATATAATCTAATTGTTGCTGTTGCATTTTATAAATATTTTTCAGAATATGACAGTATTCTGGGTCTATACCTTGATGATTCCAACCTTTAGTCACTGAAGAAATATTTATAGAATCAAATGCTCTTCATAATCTACTAACCCAATGCATAATGGCAACTTGTATTCATTGTCACTAATCTATATATACATGTATATTCATATGTATAATCTAATTCATTGCATAACAAGCTCAGCTTTTTATTAGTAATATGCTGTCATTAATTTTTAAAATAAAACAAATCTACAGTTGATTTAAAGGTTTTTCTTTTTATAATTTCCCTCCCTTTCATATGTATTTATCATTTCAGCTACTACAATAAAATAATGATATCAATTATTGAATATAAAAAAATCATTATGAGGTTTAAACTTTACAATGTAGCCAATACTAAATACATTTTAAAGTTAATTGACAGTTATAAAATAATTTTGTACAAAAAGAATTTTCAAGGGATGTCTTTTATATATATCTTAATGAAAGACCAGAACAAACTTTCATTGTTGTTAGGCAAGTTCAGTATTTTACAAAGAATCTTTGTGTCAGTAAACTTACTTAACTCTAGATATTTAATATATTTGTTTTTTGTTTTTTTTTGCTCTATGAAAAATTTTATAATTGTAAATGAATCATCAGTTGTTATTGATGGTGGTTTGCTATTACTTGCCATTTTTTTTCTTCATATTTTATTAATTTTTTTTTTTAGTATATTGTTGAAATGTAATTAAATCTCTTACATATACATTAATCATTTTTATCTCTGTAATTGTTTTAATAATAAGATGCAAGAGAAATCAATAAATAGTTTATAAATGTTTATAAAAAGTAAAACAATATGTATAAATATAAAAAAAGACATCTTCATTGACACTAATATGCTTATTTTATTAATCTCTTAAAAACAGCAAACAATAAAAGTCTTTCATTTATTACTTTAGCCATTTGTGTATTTATTTCAACATATTAATTATCATACTCAAATCATTTATAGCTTGATCTGACATTTTGCTGTGAATGTTTTTTTTATTATGATCAACAAATATGAATAATAGCAAGATGCTTTTCCATTATTATTTTTACTATTGAAATAAGCTGCTAAACATGCATTACACTAGTATTACTTTGATTGTGATTAAGATTGCGTGTTTTTATTTATCTATAACATAGATAACTTTCATTTATAGTATATTTATAGATTTTTATTGTATTTATTAAATAGTTTTGCATGATTAGTTTTTGATCTATAATATGTTTTGCTTTTAATTTAATTTTCACTTACTATAAGCCTGTGTTTCAGTTATACAATTGCATTTTTTTGTTTTGTTTTAGACTCCATTATTGTATGAACTTTATCAGATTAAGATTCCAGAGCAGGTAATTTAATATTAATTATGAATAACTTTTATAATATGTAATTTTTTGAGTTATGAAAAGAACTCAGAAGGCTCTCATATATAATTTTGTTACATTTTTACATATTTAATTCTAAATATATTTAATTATTTTATGTAACTAAATATTGTTTTAGAATGAGATGTTTAATTTACTATACATAATCACAGTATTTTAGAAATACGTAATCAAAGTATAGGGTATTTACTTTATAATAATTGTTTCAGTATTAGCAACAATAATTTTTTTGTTTTTAAAAAATAACTTTTTCAATTAACTTATATTAATATTACATTTATAAAATTATGCATGACACAAATAGAAATTAATATAAATGAATTACTCTTATTCAATTCAACTATTGAAAAGTTAGGGTGTGACATAGGCATACAGGATTGGAGTTTTGCAAACATCCATCTCTTTATTATCTATGCTACACCCTAAATTTAGTAGTAACTGTATGTATATATATAAGTGAGCTATTTGAATTACAAGTCCTTTTAAATGCAATCTTTGCTGCAAGCCTTAAAATAAATATTTTAAGACTATTCAGCATGATGCAAATGAGACCCTATCCTCAAGAAAAACAAACAAGTGTAGACATAATCATATTACTGAGCATTTAAATTTCATTATGATTTTAATGCAATTAAAAAATATTAGGTAAAATAATAAATTGCATTTAGTACTTACAAAATTGAAATGTATTTTAAAAATAAAATATTATGATTTTATTTTATATAATTAAAAAAAATGTTTTATAAATGATAAAGAAATAAAATTGGCAACAAGGTAAATAAAAAATAATAATTATATTTAAAATGATATAGCAATTGCAACTAATTTAATATTTTAATTTATTATTTGATTATGGTAATTATGTATACTAATTTTCTAACATTAATGTAATTTATATTTATTTGAACGCTATTTACTTAATAATTTTTTTTTTTTGCTTAAGGCAAGTAAACTTATGTAAATCAGCAAAAAAACACAAACCTCATTGATTTATGGAAAGCTTTTTAATATGATTTATATTTGATGTTTAGTTCAACTCAAAGACATAAATCTATACAACAAAGAAAGGAAATGAGGAAGAGCTAATTGCAATCTTAGCCTTTTCTCAGCTTTATCTGAGTCTGAATTAGATGTTTAAATATATATATATATAATCACTGTAGGAGTTAGTTTAATAAATCATAAACATTTAAAGGTGTTTAAGATATCTATTACTCTTTTTTATTATTATAGATATTTAAACGTTTTTTTTTCTCTCAATATTTTAAATAGTAATTAATAATTGTGATTAAGTAATATAGAAATCATTTTATAATTTAATGGTTATTTTTAATAATATTTAAAATTGTCTTTTAGTTATGTTATATATAAAAAAAAACTAAGTAAATCAAACTTTTATCGAGTGCGCTCTATATTCTTAACATAAACCCATATGTATATAAGTACAAAATTTGAAACTGTGATTCAAGTAATTTTCTAATACATAATTTGGTTTATTATTCTTACTGAGACTATATGATACATATTTGTAATGAGTTTTGATTATTTAACTACACAATGAATAAAGAAACTATGACATCATTTAAATGCATGGTATAATAGAAAAACATAACTTAAATTATTTTGACAAATGCAGTTTTTAAATTAACATGATTTGCCAATTGTTCATTTTATTTAACACAATTAAATTTAATTTAAGGTGATTTTTTTTTTTTTAAATTATTAAAAGAAAACGTTTTTAATTAGAATAACAATAACAACAACAAAAAAATCACACTTAATTGCAATTTGAAATATATATATATACGCATGTATTTTAGTATTCAGATTGTAAACAAGAAATAGTTATTGCAAAAAATAATTCACTACTAATTGAAAGAGTCTCTTTGATGTTTTTTTTTTAAAGATTTTACAATAATTAAGCAGAGCATATCCATGCATTTTCATTGTTGCAGCTGTTTTATCATAAGAACATCGATAGGCAGCTCAGTAATATGCATCAGTCAGCATAATAAGTTTGCTGTTTTTATTTCTGATTGTAAGATAAAGAATATATATATAATCTCTGAAATCTGGTAATTCTTAATTCAGTCATAGGTGTGATTTTTTGGGGCAAGATGAATGTTTGTATGAATATTTATTTTATTTTATATTTACACTGTGACCATCAGAGATCATAAGGCAATGAATGCATATAATCATCAGGTTATAGATCTAGTTTACTGTTAGGTGATGGCTTTTTATTTGATTATCTACCACCAAAGCTCACCTTTAAATGAAAAAATATTGCATGAACTGCAAGAAGATTCATATAATATTAAATGTAAATATAATAAATTTATTAAGTGCTAGCAGATGATCTAATAATAACGTGAAAGGTTAAAACCTTCAACAGAAGCACCTTAAAAATGCTTATGTGACAGCCGATCAGGTGTAATAATGACTGCACATGAAACTCTCAATTGAAGAACACAAACCAGAACTACAAAAAAAAAGATGGGACCCATCTGATTGGCTGTCATATAAGTATTTTTAAGGCATGAATGTTTTAGCATTTCCTGTTATTAATATTAAATGGCACATTATTGAATTGTGAAATTAGAAGAGGAAGTAAAAAGGTAGAGCAATATTGTGGAGATTGATGGTATACAATATTAGAATCAGAAGTGCAGTTCATTATAAATAAAAGATAGAACAACTTTGTGGAGATTGGTAATATATCTTTCAGCAGTACAAAATTAATTATTTAACTTAATAGAAGATACCAAATGCAGATAATTCAAGTTTATATCTTAACAGGGTATCATTATGATGCATAAGTACAGAATTTTTGTATTGAAATACAACATGCTTTGGTCAGACCAAACAATATTTTAAAGTTATTATGGAAGATTTTAATGCTAGAATTGAAAAACAGTTGAAATATGAAAATGTTGTGAACAAATTTAGTTAAAGAATTAAAAATTACAAAAATAAAACACACAGCTGTATATTGTTCTTATGAATTGGTACTTTCAGAAAAATCCAAAATGCAGATAGATGTTGAAACATACAAATGAAGTTATGATAGAATTGTATTCTTCAAAGATTTTCTATAAATAAAAAACAATACAATTACTTGTCTGTACAGCTGTTTTCATATTTCAATCAGAAGACTGGTTTTTATCAGAAAAATACAGCTATATATATATGATATTATTTAAAATTAAAAATTATTTCCATATATATAGGCAGTCCTCTTGTTACAAACACTTTAGTTATAAACATTTCTCTATTACGTAATTGCTTTTGGACTTTAGATCTTTGTCTATGCATATACTTTCACATATAATTAGTGCTATATACTGTAGAAAGAAATGGGTATTCAAAATTGTACAGTATTTTAGTATATTAATAATTAAAAAATTCCTTTTAGTAATTAACACTACAAATTTATGGTATCTGATTAAAAAAAAACTATTTACATTTATTCGTAATTGAATTTTTTTCTAAAGAAAGATAAACTTTGGAATTTTAGAGAACAGTAAGAACTTATATAAAATATAGTAAATCTTCCCATCTTTGACATTAATTACTTTTATTTTTAGCATCATCACATACTGTCTTGAACAGGATCATCTTGTTTTTAAAAGTACACCTGGGTCTCTTTTTACGCGGATTTATTTAACGCGATTTTGAAGTTACGCGATTCACGTTTCTCCGGAAGTCGAACTCCGATAATGCGCTATTACTTTAAATAATAAATTTCACGCACTTACGTCATATTGAAAGTAATAGCACATTATTGGAATTCGACTTTCATCTTAGTAATTTCAATATTTTCAGTGCTTTATAATAGTAAGATTTTATGCAATAATGAAATTAAAATCATGATTTCCACATTTTATGTATACACACATTAAATTTTACAAGATTATAATGTAAATTTGTTCAAACATTATGCGTGTTAATTTTGCATCGTAAATCACATTCTGTTTTTGCTTTTTAAAAAAGAACGTAATCAATTATTAATCATTTAGTGTCTGCAAGTTTATTTTTAAAAGGTGAGTAATAGCAGTGGGCACAATTAAAATTGAAAATTAAAAAATTAAAGACAAAAATAAGAATTTAATTTTTAGTTGTTAGATTAATTACTAATTACGTTGTCACCAGAAAACCATTAACACAACATGAGAGTGACGTTGGCACTAGTTGTATTTCCTCTTGTGAAGAATCTGAATTTTTACCAGTTTGCAAGAGAACCTGTTTAACGACAAATAGCGATAATAATTAAAACGTGTATAAAAAAATGTAAATTACTGTAAATTATGCATAAAAATATATTGTTTTGAATAAAATTAAATATTATAGTTAAAAAAGTTTGTCTTGTATCAATTTTTTTCAAATTTGAAATTTTTTATTAGTCATATTTTATTTCCTTATTTTTTTTGCGCGAATTTTAAAGTAATTTTACATTGGTGTTTTGCTTTTACGCGATTTTTGAAAAATCACTGTCTGTATCCCCCCTTTTTCAAGGTAAGTTACGTCTAGTTTTGCGCGATTTCGTTTGCGCTTGTTTTCTGAGGAACTTATCTTTCGCGTAAAACAAGACCCAGGTGTAATTTGTGCACGATTACGTTATATATACACTGTATATATTTCTGTTATGGTGAATTTTTTTTGTTCTTATTAATTAAAAACATGAGTGAGAAACAAAAAAACAACAGTATTGATACAACCAAAAAGAAATCAAGGTTTCATAAACCCCAAGCAGTCGAGACAAAAATGGACATAATTAGACGTTCTGAAAATGGTGAATCTTTTGCTTCAATTGCATGCTCAAGTAATTTAAACCGATCAACAATATATACAGTTGTGAAAAACAAGAATAAAATTAAGGAATATGTTAAAAATTGTGGAAATATTTCTTCAAAGATTGTTTCAAAAAGACATGACAGAGTAATGGATGAAACAAAAAACTTTGGCTTTATGGATTGTAGATCAACATCAAAAAGGCATCCCAGTGAGTTTATCAATTATTCAAACTAAGGCTCTTAGTTTTCATGAAGATTGGAAGAAAGAATTAAAAGAAGTCTCTGCTGTTGAATTTGTAGCAAGCAATGTCACTGATGAAGATATTGATGAGTTAATGCAATCTCACTCAGAATCTCTATCAAATGAAGACTTGATTAAATTACAAGAGATGAATGAAATACAAAATGAAGAAGAATCTGATAATGAACTTATTGTTAAGAGTTTGACAATACATTTTGACAAATTTTTGACTATCATGGAAGAATGTGATCCCAATGGAGAGCATATATCTCATGTACGAAGGGCAATAGAAAAAGACACAGAATATTACAGAATTCTTTATCAAGAGAAGAAAAGTAAAAAATAAATACCTATATTTTGAAAACTTTTTGATATTTTTTTTACATATCTCTACTTTCAAACAATTTCAACTTCCAAACACACATCAGTAACTAATTTACTTCATAACTAGAGGACTGCCTGTATATTATAAAAGTCAGCTAGCTGTATACTTAAAATGTTGGAAGGAAGACACTAATAATTTATTTTATATAATCTTTTTCTGCAGCTATTTGTAATTTAGTTGGGCATTACCAAGGTCTTTCAGAGTCTGAAAGATGATGGATGGAGATTGAGATTACTCTAATCTTTACAAAAATGATATCCTTATGAGTTTTGAGATTTTTTATAAAATTAGAGTAACAGTATTATTTATCAAAACTATAAGAAAAGTACTAAACCATTACCCGGAGAAGCTTTTTATTTCTCGTAATTTATTTTTGTGCATCTTCTCTTTCATTCATAGTCATTATATCATATCTGTTTTTTTCAGCATAGGTCAAGAAATCACGAATCTTTCTAATGTATACATTGAATGAATCCCATATTAGGAAGCACACATAAGAAGATATTAGTTTGATAAATACAACTCCTTTTATTAAATACACTTTATATAAACATTCATCACAGATTGATTATTCCATATATTATACTTCATATTTGTATACACAAGATCTATGGGTTTTATCAAAGAATTACTTTTATTCTTATCTCATTTTTCATAAGGATATTATTTATTCCTAAAATCTAGCATTAAATGAGTCTGACTGGCTATTTTGTTTATATATCTTTCTCTGAGTTTCCTATATAAATCTTATTATTGGGTCTTATTCTCACAATAATTATTCTCTTATCTCAAAACAATGCTCTGAACATGTAACAGTCTTTTAGAACTTAACAGATATATTATACATTTATTAGAATATTGTTTTTATATGAGTTTTCTTTAAATATTTCACTGATTTTTCTGAAGACTGATTAATATCATAATTTATGACTTTTGATCTTTTCACTAACAATCATCTAGCATTGACAATTTTTATCTTGATTACATTTCTTATAATGTATGACAAAATTGAAATTTACCAAATCTGAAATAATTCACAGAGTTGATTCACAAAATTACTGAGTAATACATATAATTATGTTGCCAAAAACATTCATCACATAAAACCCAATTACATAAGGAAAATTATTGCTACTCTTAATTTCATCTAGCCATATATACAACAACATCACAAAAACATTTTTAGGACCACATGCAACAGGGTTCTATTGATTGCATTGATCAAAAATATAAATCATTTTCTCCATAAATTTATTAACTCATCTATTTCACTGTGACTCATGGTATAGGGTTATGTTAACTGTCCATGGTAAAAATATCCTTAAATTGGTGATGAATAAAACCTACAATTCTTATGAACAGACATGACTATCAATACCTAAATTCAATGACATCCAATGATAAAAAGCTAAATTATAATTAATGTCATTCTGCAACACAAACGCATGTATAATTCTGAATTTCACGTTCTCCACCAGTCTCCCCTTATTGAATGTTAACTAATCATACCTTAAAATGACGTCGATGGTAAAATGTAAATTATTTCTTTTATTTAAACATTAATTAAAACAGGATTACAAGCTATTTCATATCTTATAAATATAACTATACCTTCTAAAATTAACAACCTGTGACCTATAATTTTAAATTCATTTCCAAAAACATGTAATCAATGGATCAAATTTTGCATTATCATACACACATGCATATATATATATTCACATGATAATGTTAATTTTATTTTTAATAATTAAGAAAACTGTTAAATTTAATTTTTCCTATATATTTTTTTTTAACATTTTTATTTCTAATGAAAAAAATGTCATCTTAAATTATCTATTATTCATCAAACTCTCTTCATTTAATATTTTTCATTACTTTAAATATAATTCAGAATTACCGTCAAGTTTCATAAATCTAATATATAAAATGAACCGTATTCTTTCACATAGTAAATTTTTAATAACACATTTCAAATTTTATCAAAACTGATTTGACCCTGTCATACTTAAATAATTATATAATACCCACAGCATTATAGTTATTCTTTCCCTATTAGCCATTCTTAACTAGTTATGCAACACCAATAGCATTGATGTTATTCCTTATTAAATCTTTCCATTTTCATGAAATTGTGTTTTAACTTGATATATATAACATATTGTAAAATACAAATAAATATTTATTATCTATGGTTTTTTTTTTTTTCAAGATGATATGATCAAACAGGAACATGAACAAAAATTTAAACCATATATCTAAACCTTTAAATCAGTGGTCTTCATCCTTTTCACACCTGTGGACCGGCAAAAATAAGAATAAGATTTTGCAGATCAGCAGAAGTCTACAGATAAATTTTCTTAAAGATTTAAACTGCTTAGCCTTAGATGGGCATAATTGTTATAACTGACCAAAACAGCACACTAGTTACTGTGTATTGTAATGGTGTTGCTTACCTTCACATGCTGAATGCTCTTTCTTGAATTGCGCAGTCATACTGCTACAAAAAACAGTACATTCTCATTAATATACGGATTGCTACATTTATTATTTCATTGTTAAAACATGCAAAAATAAAATGTTATTCACCTGAATGTTGGGAAATATCACAGCTAGTGTAATTACATGACAATGATTATGATAAATGTAATATCTGTATTTAATGTTAAATATACAAGATGAAGTATATATATATATGGAGTTTGTATAATAAAAAACTTTTTTTTTAAATTTTGAATCTGGTGTTATTTTAATCTCATTTTTACCCAATTAAAAAAAAGAAACAGAACGAAAAGTTGTTTTGGTAAAGTGTCACATAGAAATAAAACAATCATTATAAAGATGTCATTTTGCTAAAAAAAAAAAAAAAAGATAATAGATTTACGTTCTCGATGAAGAGAAATCATCATCAATGATCTGTCTCCATTTTGTGAAGTTTACAATTTCAAAAAGAAATGTCACACACAAAATAAAAAGATAATACAAATGCAATAAAAAATTTGGCTATATGTGACCAATAAATGAGCTGATGCAATACAGAAATGCCTACTAGGTATAGAAATTGACGTGTAAGGAGTGGTACAATTATCATGAGATTGACACTTTGTTTTTTAAAGATTGCATTTTCAGATAAATTCTTTTGATTATTATTTAGTAATTATAGTATTATCTAATAATTTAAGTAAAATTTTGATTTATAATTAATTTTATTTAAGCAATTGCGATGAAAAAATAAATAAAAATTGTTTATATTAATTAAAAGTTTAAAATCATATTATTTTGTTATTACAAACTTTCCTGCCAGTCTAGTGTGGACTGGCAGAAAACTTCTGTGGATCAGCGCCGGTCCGTGGACCAAGGGTTGAAGACTACTGCTTTTAATGATATTTTCTCCTTTCTTTTTCTTACTTTATAAAGAGGAAAATGTAAATAAACAACATACTTTTTTCATACTTTTTTCAAATTAAGTCTTTTCAAATTTGTTGTATAGCTTCTGGTTATCTGCTTAAATTTTCAGGTGACTTTTGGACAATAATATAAAATCATATCTGAATTCTGAAGTATCTTAAATAGTACTGGGACTTTTTTTAATATTTATTACACAAAGTACCACATAAAAGAAAATCTGTAATTTTTTCAGAATTTTTTTACAAATCTTTTCAGGTGATGATTGGAGAATGATTAATCATAACCAAGCATTGGAGGTAAAGATCAGAATACCATTTTAGAACTGAGGCAGACTATCCAAGAAAGAAAGATGTTAGGAGATTTTACCTATTTCCTTTTTTCATTTATTATCAAAGATTTCTGTAATCGTTTAGGTTTCCATAAGTTCTCAGTTACTTGAGAATAAGTTATCTCCATTAGTTAACTCTTCTGCAGAGAAATCAAAGAAAACTAATTTAATATATTTGAATGAACTTTCTGGTCACACTATCAAACTAATACAGAGTTTGACCAAAACTTAATAAAATCTGCTCTCTTTAAATGAGTTTTTAATTGACAAATCCTAAAATATTAAACAATATTCTTTACACTTTTTTTATTATCTTGAATTTAGATTATTTTTACTTCATAAGAAGAAAAAAAACAAATTTAAAAATGAAATTAACAAGTTCATTAAATCATCTCCCCCCCCCCCCATTTTAATTCAGAAGATTAGGAAAAAATAAAAATTTCGGGGAAAAAAATTCTTTTTCCTTTTTTTTCTCTAGAATGTTTTAGAGCTGAATTTAAAGTTTTTTTTTAATCAATTAACATTGAAATTTTTAAACTTTACACACAGACTTTCAAAACACGCACCCACAAATATCTGGGTGTACAGATATATATATATATATCAATCTTAATGAAAAATATCAATATTATTTTTCTTTTCTTTCTGATTAAATTATCTTGCATTATATTAATATTTTCCTCTCTTATCAAGTTTAAACATACTATTCCCAATTTTTGCAAACCATTTACAACTATCGGTGAAGTATACATTGCAATACATATGTAAAGATGTAAAAATATATTGCTAATAAATTAAGTTAATTAACATATTAAATTATGCTAATAATTTAATAGATTGTCAGTTGTTGTTATGACTATATTAATCAGAACCTATAACATCTATCCTTAAACGATTTTTAAATGAATATTAAAAAATTATGCTGTTAAGATAGTTGCTTAGTAAATCTGTATTTGAAACATCACTAGATCTTAAACAAAGGCAATATAATATGGGTTGTCATAAAGGCACACATTTTTTTTCTCTGTGTATTTAATTTAAGAATATATATATATATATTCATAATATTTCTTTCAGTATATGTCAAAAATGATGCTCTATGAGTTTTGAGACTAATGGTTAAGGAAGTTTGAATTCAACTAGGGTATTAAGGTGATGACAGAAATCTTAACAATTATATAACACTTCTAAGATTTAAGAGTGGTGCATTCACATAAACAAAATTGTGTAAAATTAAAATGAATGAGAAGAAATAAATAGTAAAAGAAAACTTATAATTTAGACAGCAAACTTTTTAGGATATTTGTGGAAGAAAGCCATGATAATAATTAAGAAAAGGTGATAGATTACCATTGACTTTTTATTTTTGAGAAGTTTGAACAAGACATTCTATGGTTTCTGAAATACAATTTTTTTTTTATTTGTTTGACTTTTATATATTTTTATTCATCATCATAGCAGTGAGTTGTAAACGTGTATAGCCATTTTACACCAGAAGAGCAGTGAAAAAAAGAAAAAAAAAACATTAGAGGATGTGTTTTGCATTGACTATACAAACTGATTCATGAACTATAAATACATCCATATATATCACACACTGGTTCTGTTATCATGTAATACTATCTTCTGCAAAGAATTTTACTTTTTTTGAAACTCTTTGCCTCATTATAGCTCTCTATTGTGTTCTATTATTAGTCATATTTTTCCAGTGAAAGCAATGAATATTGCATTTCTTTAGACTATATTTTGAGATAATCTTTATAACATAATTGTCATCTGTCTCATGAAACCTATGTTCAAATTCTACCTAAAACATCTTGCTAGGAAGCTGTTACCATTCATTTGTTCCATATGCTCAATCCAACAAAGATGTGACATTACTGTAATAGATTCTGTACTATCATGTCTTGCAAGGTGGAAAAAAATACTTGCCAACACATATTTACACTTTACAGAACATTCTTAAATGAAAATTTTCTAATCCTTTTATGTGATGTCAATAAGAAACTCAACAAATTGTGGAAAATAATAAAACTTTATACAACTAATTTAATTGCAGTGTAATTATATCACTTTAGTGAAATATTTGTTAAATACAGCAGCATTTTGAAACATATATGCACTTAACATTCAAAACTATCTTTCTACTTAAAAAATTACCAAGATGACCATTCAAACTAAATGTTGCTGAATGTTTTTTTTCATCACTGGTAAAGATTAAGAGGTTATTTGAACAATATTTATTGAAACAAAGTTTTTATAAGTTGCAAGCAAATTTAGAACATTATGAATATCATCTTATGAATTAGCAAGATCAGCATATTATAAATCTAGTAAGTAACAAGATGAAATTCTTGTTTTTGTAATGCAAATTCGAAACTATTATTATTATACCCATATTATATTTTGATGCTTATTTCATAAAACTGTCTATAAATGGTTAAATAAATTACTGTAATAAAAACATTGTTTAATACCAGTTTTCATTTTAAATACTTTAGAAACTGCATAATGCAAATAAACTTTGACTGACAATCAACTAATTTCAAACATTGCAAAATTTATTTAATTGAATCAATCATGTTGACACTTTTCATGCTATTTCTCAAGAACTATACTGAATCCCTGGTTTATTTATTATTGGAAGCAGTCTGTTTTCAACAAATCCTTGAAAATACTATTGCTTCAATTAGATAAAACAATGATTTTTCATGATCATTATTGCATTCTTTATTTTTATAAATGAGAACAATAGAAACATCTTAAAGATCAGATGGCACAACTTTATAGCTCTATATTGTAATGGCAAATAATAGTGGTTTGTACGAAAGGTATGCGTATAATATCAGTGGCTGATTTAAGCCACAAATTAGTTTACCAATTTATATAATAGAAACACAGAAGAAATGAATTGGTTACACTTTGAATTGCCAACCAGTGTATCAAAATACTACTTTAATTTTCCACTCTTATTTGAAAGATCCTAGTGATAATTTTGGTCATATTTGCTCTTTTCATGTTTGATTGTAATATTAATAAAAAATATTGAACAAAATATTTCTTATTTGAATTTCATTTATAAAATGGAAACACATTTCAGTTGAGATATTGTAACAGAATGAAAATTTGTCTTAAAATTAAGAAATTAAATTTAATATTAAATTTTCACACAAAAAAACATCTTTACCAGTGTTTGTGAAAGTAATTTTTGTTAGCCAGTAAAATCAGCTTTTGCTTTGTCATGATTACATAAAATTTTATGACTTGTCTTTTTAAAACAAATATTTTCAGATAAAATGTAATTGTAATGATATAGTTTTTTTTGGTTTAAAATAAACATTTTACAAACATATTGCGTAAATAAACTTAAATATATAAATAAATTACTGAAAATTAAAAATCCTAAAACAATAAAATAGTTCTGAAATGCCTGGGGCCAAATAATTTATTAATCAGTGGTGCTATTGATTTCTTTGTATTATGATATAACTAGTCAGGGATTGTCAGTTTAATTTCATATTCAAATTTATGTGATATGTATATGAGATTTGTAAGATACTACAATCTTCAGATTTCTTTTTAAAATGATAGTTTTACTAATGATTTCTATATAAGAAAAAATGGGTAGCAGTAAACTAATGTTACAGATAATTATAATATAGAGAGCATACCAATAGCTCCTAAAGCTCTTATTAATAAGAGAGAACATTTAAAATCTTTATCTAAAATATTCTTATCCCCAGGCCAATTGGTTTCACGCTATATATGACTAGTTTTATTGATTAGATAATTATAATATAGCAACTTTGTAGCAGCTACTGCTTAAGAGATTAATATATTTTTACATTCATGGCAGACCAAGCTAAATTATGTTCCTTATTCCCAGAAAGGTGTTTAGTCAGCGACCAAGACAGCAGTTGGTGGCTGAAGAGAGGTGTGTGTGCTAAGAATCCTCTGATAAATAGATCTAGGCTGCCATTCGCTAATGATTTTTATAATCATAAATATTCAAAGATCATATAGAAAAAAGGTTTCATAAAGTTCATTTTTTTTATATTTTATTTTTTAAACAATATGTTCTTAGCCAACTTTAGACTATTATAAGTCACAGTATAATAGCTGAAAGTCGACTAAGCACATACTGTTTAAAAAATAAAATATATATAAAAAACGGACTTTATGGAAGCTTTTCTCTATACAGTCTTTGTATATTTATGATTACATTAATCTGAGTTAAAGCATATACTTTTATGATGACTTTTATCTTAAGTGCATCAAATTCCAAATCTTTTTTACATGAAGGAAAGTTGAACAAATTGGAAAAATTGTTAATATTAAACGGGACATTGTTGGACTTTGTGTAGTTAGAAGAAAAGATAAAGAGACAAGTGATTTAAAATATACGATAAAGGCTCAAACATTGGCAATAGAAAGAAGAGTGAGATTTATTATAGATAAAAGGTGGAAGAGCACCATTATGGAGTTTGATGATGTATCAGACAGAATAGAAAGATTGTTTATTCAACTTAATGGATAATACCAAATGCAGATAATTCATAGTTATGACTTAACATTTTATTGTGCTGAAGAAGTAAAGGATTTTTATATGGATGTACAAAAGACTTTTCATCAAATCAAATAACATTTTAAAATTATCACAGGAGATTTTAATGCTAAAATTGGTAAATGATTGAAAGATGAAAGTGCTGTAGGTAAATTTGGTTATGGTGATAAAATGATTAGAAGACAAGATTTGTAGAGTTTGCACACAAAGAAAAATTTTATATTATGAATTCTTTATTGAGAAAAATGTTAAATGAAATAAACATGGAAGTTTGTAAATAAAGGTACAGCAGAATAGGATTATATTTTGACTAGCAGAAAATTTACATTTCAAGATCATAATGTTTTTAATAAATTCAACACAGGAAGTAATAATTGATTAGTGAGATGTAAGATCTATGCTAATATAAAACTAGAGAAACAAAACTTATTAAGAAAAACAATATTTACTGACAATATTTCTAATTTTCAGAAATATTTCAATGAATTTAATTTAGAACTTACAAAACATTTTAAAATGATAACAGATTTTAATGATTGTTCAGATTTGAATAAAATCAATAGGAAAATAAGTGATACATTATTAAGAACTGCAACAAAGATAACTGGTGTATAAAAGCAGCCATAGACCAATGAAATAAGATAAATTATGAAGAAAGAAGGAATATAAAAATGATTCATTAAAAAGAATTACATATCTAAAGTTTTGTAAAATGGTATAAAAAGAGTTAATAATGATATAATAAATAGAATTGTGAATTAGCAAGGAAAGCTGCAGAAGAGAATAAAAGTATCAAAAATCTACAACAATTACTGCATTTTCTGAATAGACCAGTATTTTGAATGATAAAGTGAGACAAGCATTTATATCTACAAAGAAGTAATTATAAATTTATTTAAATGCACATTGATTACATAAGTAATATTTACTAAGGCTGTAACCTCAAGAATGTGTGCATAAAATGTGATAGTAGGGACCTCTACAGGTCTTAACTACAAGCTTACGTTTTGGAAGAAAAGAAGGTAACCCTTCTTTATTTCAACCTACTTTCTATATAAATAGGTGAAGCTATTCAATACTTCACTACAAAGAAGGGAAAAGTTCTAATTAATGATTGAATTATAATTGTTATTTTAAAAATAGCAGCTGAAGAAATAGAAAAATTGTTGCCAAAGTTATATACCAAATGTATAAATGATAAAGATGTACCAGATGATTGGAAGAATGCAATACTAATAATTACAACACATCATCAGTTGAATTTGGATTTTAACCTATTAAAATAACAACCTGGATTTAAAAGTGGTTTAAGCTCAGTGGAATATATCCATTAAAATGCTATTATCCTTTGCATTTGTAGATTGTAAGAAGGCATTTGATTCTAAAAAATTTTTTTTCAGTGATTAAAGCATTTTCATGATATAGACCCAGGATACTGTCATATTCTGAAGAATATTTATCACAATGCAGCAATAATAGTGATTAGATTGTATAATGATACCAAGAAGATTCCAATAGAGAAGAATGTTGACAGGATAATTCCATATATCCAAAACATTTTGTAACAGTGTTATTAGAAGTATTTTGTGGACTAAAATGAGAAGCTAATGAAATAAAAGTAAATGGAGGATATTTAAATTATCTAGATCTTGCAGATAATGTAATTGTTTTTGTAAATAATGCTTTAGAGCTTCAGGAAATGTTGCCAGAATTTTCAGATGAAAGTAAGAAAGTAGAACTAAAGATAAATGGTAAAAAGATTAAAGTAATGCCCAACAGATTTTTTTTATTTAAAAAAATAAAGATTAATAATGATGAATTAGAAAAACAAATATAAATACCTTGGCCAGATTATTAATATTGATGGAAATGTCAATGGTTCAAATCATAGATTAAACTTGGATAGATTGCTTTTTGGTAAAAATAATTTAATATCAAGGGGAAATATGCTTATGTATTTGAAAAGGAAAGTTTTTTCATAGATTTGTTTAACCAATTCTTACTTTTATATCCAAGCAATGCAGAGACTTCAGACTATTCAATGAACTATGGATAGATGTATGTTAGAAATAACAAGAAGCTAGTGAAATCAAAATATATGCATGAGAGAACAAACAGTTACTACTGACATCATTGACAAGGATTAAAGGATTGAAATGGAGCTAGGCCAGACATATTGCTAGAAAATATTATAATAGATGTATAGTTGAAATCTTAAACTGGATTAAGGTACCACATATTGAAACTTAAGATTCGAATACGAATCTATATGTAACGGTCAGAAAACGTGTGACTCGTAAACATAGTGCAGAATTCGACCACCATACAGAACAGCAGCACCATCGAGTAGCGAAGCCACCCGTAGTACTGAGTTCGAACATAGTTTATCAGTTCCACAATACAATCCACGAAACAAACGCATCTGATGCGACATTAGTAAATATTTCCTTAGGCACGGTGGTCAGGGATATGCAAGAGATTCATGATTTTATTCTCGAGTTAGCCAATAATCAAACTAATATTAATTAAACATTCATATTTACATAATCGAGGAAATATTATATAGAATGGGTATTGAATAAATGAAACATAACTGCAGACGTATAGTTTAAAATTATTTATTAATACATTTTAATAAAATCATTTACTAATAATATGTTAGGGATTCAAAGCTTCAGTAGCGGAATTTGTGACATGATTATATTTTAAAGAATACATTTATTTATTTAGACATTATTTTATATTGAGGATTTCAGTAGTGGTATTTCCGATACTGAAATGTTTACAAAAGGAATTCACTTATTTGAAGGCGTAATCTAGCTACCTAAAATTCTCGAGTAAGTATTTCTAATGCATGCCTGGAGGGATTTATACCTTTGCAATGCAAGAGTCTAAATTATGGGTTATAAGAGTAATGGCAGACATATATTTATTTAATTAAAATATTTATTTATAACTAAGGGCAAACATTTATTTGAGAGTGAATTATGAAGATAATGCAGAGGCGGAGTGATATATATAGAATAATAAAACTAAGCAAAGGAACACGTGGTACGCTTTAGAAAGGCGATATGGAATGGCAGTATATTGAAACTGCAATGCCGCGAATGGGTTTATAAGAATGTCGGGCTGGTCTCTGCCTCAGCCCGACGAAGTAAGGTGTCACATAAGCATAACCAGGGACAAGCAGTCCATGTCGCAGTTTTGCCGGCTGGCTGCATGACATTGTCAAGTCCTACGGGAGCACCCATTATGCCCGCTTGTGTAGGATGACTGGGGTTAATTTCAACCCTGAAGAATCCGGAAATTTCACGGCGGAATGGGTCATCGCATCTTTAAAACGTAACACATGTATAAGTATAAACGATTATGATAAGATTTAAATAGATTTCTAATTCGGCCCTACCTTATCAACAGTTACTAAAGAACGTTGGTGACTCTCAAAGAAATGTAATTTTCTGGAATTATTCATGATGATTTAATAAATACAAAACCTATATAAATTGGGAATTATTATAACTAATACGTCAGCCATTTGCGAAGTTGTAGACCCCTGCATTACAATAAATGAAGCATTGAATGCGTGTCGGTTTATATGAAAATTAAATTATTTATGAAAGTAATGTTAATGAAATCTGACACGCATTCACTATTTCAAGCGATCATAGATTTAAACTTTGAACATTGAGACAATTATTAGCATGCAATAATTAAATAATAAATATAGATAAAATGTAGATTTTAGAAATACGCACCCAAGAAAGATAGAGTGAGGTAAGCTAGATTATTAGAGAAATTTACACATTAGGTTAATTATTCAATTTTAGTTATACAAATGATAGTTTTTACATTTTATAATTGAGATAAGTATTATCAAGAAGAGCTATAGCATATTATTAGAGTACTCTAGAGTTTGAACACAGACAGGTACCTGTTTTATAAGAAGTTTTCTGATTCCATTAGTTGAGCAGCAAAAGGTTCACGAGTGGCAATTCTATCTTGTATTTAAATATTTCATTTAATTTCACAGCAGCAGCAGCTTTCTCATTTATTTCAGGCAGCATATCTTCATGGTTAATTTATGACGGGCAATGGAAAGTTCGGCATCCGATAGGCCATCTCCCGATGGAGAATAATCTAAGTGCTTTACTCGGTCATACCTTGGCAGGAACAAATTATTTTATTATTTTTGGAGACTCTCAGTGATCGAGAGCAAAGCTAAAGTTTAAGTGATCGAGAGCAAAGCTGAAGTTTCAGTGATCGAGAGCAAAGCTAAAGTTTAAGTGAATGTCTCCAGCCAGTCTAAGATGGCCTCTTTTTTTATCTTGATCTTTCACATTTTTGTTAAGGTATTTTTAGGTTCTACTTAATCTGCCCTGAGGATAATCAATGCCTTTTGTTGGTTTTTAATTAAAGAAAGCTGCCGTTCTATTGTTTACATTTTACATTTACTAATTATACTTTGGGAATTTTTCTTTAATTAATCTATTATCTATCACTGACCGATGCTTTTCAATTTCAAAGACAAAAAGGGAACATAAGATTATTTTAACTTTTAATTAAATATTACATCAGATTTTTTTAGAATTATTATTAAACAAAATTTAAACAAAGCAATAAATACGAACTTTATAATCCAAAATAAATGATTAAAATTATACAAAATTATATAACTAAAAGAAATCTAAATTATACTATTTTATCCCTATTTATTGCCTTTAATTTGAGATCGAAATGTGTGCGTGTTTATGCTGAATTCTACATATATTTATACATTTTTGATATTGCTACACACACAACTCGATACCAAAAAGTTTAAATTTGGGCGGGATAGACTGGTCAGTGAGAGATGACAGAAAAAGGTGAAACTTAAGATTCGAACACGAATCTTACTGTTTCAATATGAGCTGGATGAATGAAATAAGCAAGTATGGTAATGTGATGCAGAGAAGAGAAGCTAGAGATCTGAGAAACTAGAATAAACTAGGAGAGACTTATCCTAAATTGGATTAATAATGATTGAAAATGATGATGATTATTATCTTATAAACAATTGTCATTCTAGTATTTTATAGAATTATGGATATTGTTTTTTGGATGTAATTAATTTCAATCTACAATAACCCTTATCTATTAAAGATTGTATTTTCTTTACACTTTTAATCCACCTTGATTTATACACTTTCTTGTTAATTTTTAATGACTTTCTTTAAATATATATTATGTCTGTTGATCCATAATACACTTAATATTCTGCAATCAAAAATGTTATATGCAAAAATTTTTTTTAGTGAATCTATGGATAGATTTAACTTGTATCCAGAACACATAGTTAAGTAACAGGATAAGAATAAGAATCAAAATTTTTGAGAATATTATTGAACTGTAGGACCTATATTTTATTCAGTAAAAATTTTAAACTTGAACTTAAACAACCTTTTCTTTAAGCGCCTGTATAATATGAACTATTTTATATTCTTTTAACCATAATGCAATCCATTAGATGCTATTATTTTGAGATTGGATGTCTTTATAGTAATTTTCCTCTATATGAATAGAGCATTCATGAAAATCAATCCATATATTGTATGAAATTCAGTAATCATACTGAGTTTTGCACCAATAACATTACCTACAATGACATTGGATCAAAGTTTACTGTTGCCAACAATATGTGCTTAAAATCTCAAAGAAGATAAATATAATCTTTTAATGATATTCATGCAGTTATATTATTTAGCAAAAAAGATTTCTTTGTCTGAATCTGGCATAAGCACCAATAAAATGGATGCTGATACCTTTGCACAAATCTTTTGATACTTATATGAATACCAAAAAGAGAAGATACCAAAGTAAATCTTACAGCAAATTTAATATTATGTAATCTTTTCTCAATCCATGTCTACCTTTGCAAAACAACAACAACAACAACAACTTGTATCTATTTACCTATTCAATTAAATTTCTTTTTTTTTTTTCCAAAGAGAAATTTCATTAAGAATGATTATGTCAATCTTAAATCTCGACAGCTTCTTAACTACAAATGCTACTGTCCATTCAAATCTTGATAAATTTTTCAAGCCAAGATATATTAAAAAAATACCTTTATGATTACCACTATCCTATTTTATCTCCAAAATTATAGATTTTATAATTATTTATATTGCTTTAATAAGTGATTCATCAGGCATGATGATCTAGTTAGATTGTGCAAGTTAGCCATTTTAAAACTATATTTACTAGGTTCCATTTCTATAATAGGCAGGAACATCTCTAAATAGACCGACCTAAGTATTCGATCTTTGTCTAATTGCAACTCTTGTTCCAGATTCATTTCCAAAATGATTTATTATTGTTTATACTGCTTCTTGAAAACTTCACAACTAAAGCTCTCAGTCCACTAAAACCCTTCCTATTATTAAGTTTTGACTGCTAGAAGTTTGTGCAATGAAAATAAAAATTAGAAAAAAAAAGACTAGATTAACATTTAGTGCAAAAATATAATCAATGGCATGAGAAGTTCATGATAACTGGTTCCATTTTTATTTTAAATTATTGAAAACAGTAAAGTAAAGGAATCCAGAGGTAAGATAGGGAAGATTGTATTGGAAACAATACTTCATCTTTGTTGAAGGAACATCTTATCTTATAAGGCATTGCTTATTGATTATTCATAGATAATCCTTATATCTGAGGATAATGCCACTATTCTTCATGGACCCTATTGGTAATCTGAATACAATATCTGGGCCTTGTATCTACACACTGATTTAGTTTGAGATCACAACCATTTTGAAATCTAAAGATCAGCTAAAACCATCTTTGACACATCCAACTGATAAATGATATAAATATTGAATAAAAGGACTTTAGAAATTATAAGCATATAATATAATTTGTATTTTAGAAGTTATAATCTTTTAATAATTGTTAAATTATAAGCTTGATTTGATCAGACTTCTGAATCTTTTGGATGATACTTTGTATCACGCAAACCATCCTTCCCCATCCCTACATATTCTGGCACTTTGCGTAGTCATATTTCAAATATTTTAGAAGGTAAATTAAAAAAGAAAAACCCTCATATATAAATATATCAAATTTCTACTATATGTTGCCTTTGACAGAATAGCTCAGTTGGTAGAGCGTTTGCTTTAAATTCAAGAATCTAAAGGTGCGAGTTCAACTTCTAAGCAAATATTGTCACTGTGCATATAGGCCAGCAACACCTGAAGAAGAGTGGAGAATAATACTACTCGAAACGTTGTGTAATTACTAACCTGTATTGTCTATTTGTGTGTTATTACTAACAAGTTGTTTGTATTTGGAAAGTTTAAATAAAGTTTAAAATTTTCTATACATTCAACATTCACTCGTAAATGATGGAAATAGTCCAATATATCACATCTTATAATATACCATCATTACAAATCTTCAGACAAATATTATTTGCACTAGCTTATAATTTCTAAAACATGAATTTAAAGTACTTTTTTTCAATATTTATGTCATTTATTGGTTGGATATGTCAGTGGTGGTTTTTAGATTTCAAAATGGCCATGAGCGCAAACTAAATCGGCATCCAGATATTTATTATAAATTTATAAAAAACAAACAATGATTGGTTTATTTAATTGTCACATTTATAAAGAGATTTTATATATAAAAAAGAAGAAAATTTTAAATGTTGATTTTACTCTGTTGGTTAAATATTTTGCTTGTTAATTCATTTTCATTTAAATGAGATTAAACATCGTGTTAAAATATCATCTGCATTTAACTAGTCATTTGTTTTTTAACCCTTCACTCCCTCCTCCATATTAGGTATTAAGTGGTTTTTTTTTAAATTTTATTTTCAAGACAAAAAGATGAAGCTTTTTTTTATTTATTTATTTTCAGATATATTAATAATATATAACTTGATTTAATGTGTTTAAATATTTGCTTACGTTGTTCAAAATAATCTTTTAGATTTTTATTTTGTTTTTATATAACAGTAACTACAGTTTATTAGAATAATATATAAATGTTTACTAAGCTCTTTGCCTAAGGGAGATTTGCTAACTAAACAATTGCGTAATACAATCTTTGCCATCTTAATACAATTTATTCTTAAAACAGGCAAAACTCACTATATATATTGCCACACACAACAAGCTAGAGTAATCAATGGATGCCAGAAGGCTTGTGCATAAAATCCCCATCTAGTGCCTACTCATCCAATATCCCCAGACTAGTTTCTGGCTTATGGCCTTTGTCAGTGAGGAGCCTTGGATCTGAGAGCACTGCACCTAGATCTTAGGATCTAATGCAACCCTCCAGCAACCACCTTTTATCTCCATTTAACTACAAAACTATGAGTCTTAAACTGAAAACACCCTAATGTTTTCAATCCAAACCCATCAGCTTATATAGTCATATGGGTCTGAACCCAGTTCAATACCCATACATTTTGGTGTCTTTGGATCTTTAATAACCATAGCCACCACTATCCTATTAAGCAGGATTGGTTTTAAGCCAATAAACATCACATGACCACCACCTCTTATGCTTGTGTATTACTGTTGTTAAAACAGGCAAAACTCAACTATATATATATTGCCACACACACACTCCTCACTGACGAAGGCCATAGTCAGAAACTAATCTGGGGATATTGGATGAGTAGGCTAGATGGGGATTTTATACACAAGCCTTCTGGCATCCATTGATTACTCTAGCTTGTTGTGTGTGGCAATATATATATATATATAGTGAGTTTTGCCTGTTTTAACAACAGTAATACACAAGCATAAGAGGTGGTAGTCATGTGATGTTTACAATTTATTCTCCATTTTTAATAAATTCCTTGTTTTAGAAAAGCTATATAGTATTTTTCATTATAAGGAGTCTGATCAAAGCATTCATCTAGGAAAATCCTGAATTATTTTACTACAATATTTGATGCGCTATTTTATAATTTATTACTAATCTTTTTTTCTTTACAAAAAAATTATAGGGATTTTGAAACAAATAATTATATATATATATATAAAGTAGCCACTGTGTTGGGTAAAGTTTTTGGGATAGAATAATTTTTATCATTACTTAAAAAAAAATTCCCTGAAGAAATCATGAGTAGTTATAATAATGGTATCATATTACTGAAAAAATTATTGTTTATCATGCATGAAAAAAGACTAATAAAAGAGAGAACTAAGAGCCTTGTCAGTGTATAAAACTGATTGGATGTGTATATAGAAAAATTTAAATTCAAATTTGTAAACCACCCCCATTACAATTTTCAATTTGTTTATAGTAATTTCAATTTATCTGCATATGGTAAAATAATTATAAATGTAACCTTTTTTTTTTGCTATATGCAGTAAAGTTCTTTTGAAACCCACATGCAAATCACTCAAGGGCAATTTGCATGGGAGCTCCACATTCTACATTACGAAATCAACAACTTTTTCTTTTATAGCCTGTTATGATCAGCTAGATATATGAGACTTTTATCATACCCTAATTAACTTATTGATTGCAAAATAATGACAGATGCCAAAGATAATGAGACACTACAGCTAATTTACATATATATATTATTACAACATGCACAGTAGCCCCAGGAAATATCAGTCTCTTGTTTCTCTTTTTACTGGGATTAAACTTATATGTTTATTTCACTGCCCTGGCAATTTTTAGAGTAGCGAGTTATGGATTCTATAATTAATTTTATGCACAGATAATATATAGTACAATACATTTTTTTAATTGTTTCTGAACAGATACAAACTTTCTGCATAGACAAATGATCACAACTACTTATTATTATCATTTTAAGATTTAATAAACTTACAGTTTGGATAGTTAAATTCATTAGCTATGATAATTAATTCATGCCATAAACAATTTAAAGAACTGTATTACCATAAATACTTTCAGGCTGTAATGCAGGTAAGTAACTAAATGCCATATAATTAAATATAGGAGGGAGGAAACAACATCTGTGTTACATTCTTTATGAACAAACAAATACCTGTGACCTAGGAATATGCTATGTAATAGGAATTTGCTTCTATTGTGTACTACTGGTAAAGGTACATAGTGTAAGAGGGGCAGACATTAATTTTAGAATTATTTATATAAGCCTTTACACTGGAAGGGATATCTTTAAATCTTTTTTAATTACTGGATGATGAGTGTTATTAATGGATGATCTTTTATTACTTTTGTCAGGAATCACACATCTTATTATAATAGATGATTTTGACAAAAGTGGAAATTCAGAATCTGTTTTGTATTAGGATTGAGAGATAGTTGAATCTCTTGTAAATAGATATGTGTGGAATTTTGAGGAATTACTTGAATCTTATGGCATCATCTTTAATTCAGGTGATAATGTCTTTGATATAATAACAGAAGTCAATTGAATATCAAAGATTCAAAATGATAACAGGTTTTTAATGACAATATTGGTTCATAGCTTAGTTTTAAGATTTTCACTACATAAATAATGTTACTTACCAGCTTTTTTTTGTATTTTGTAAACCTATTCACACTGCATTTTGAAATTATATAGTCAAGCCTAGAATATTTGAAGTATTATGGAGCTTGATGATATATGACACAATTATTCAGATTGAGAAGTAATAAAGAAGTTCATCAGTTTGGAGTGAGATGCTTCATTCATTGGTTAAAATAATTGAAAGGTACACCAGGAAGTAACTCCTAAAATGCCAAATCAGGCATGAATGTTAACTGTATTAAGTGAATCATGCTACTGAATGGACTTTTTTGATGATTATATAGTAGACTGTTTTTGTTCCTAATATAAACTTTGCTCTCAGTTGGTCTGTAGTATTGCATAATGTAATATTCAATGGAAGTAAAGAATGTAGCAGTTGATTTGATTATCTTTAGCAATCTAAATTTTTCAAGAATGATGAGGTATTCACAATAAAAAGATCAAATGGAACCACAGTCTCAAATTATATTTAAGTTAACAGATGTAGTGTTAACAATTATAGAAGATATGTCACCAAAATTTATTCACTTTTCCAAAAAACAGCCGACTTTTCTTTTACGTTTGGAAAAAAAAAAAAACCTCAATAACTTTTTCATATTTCACCCCCCCCCCCTTTTTTTTTTTTCTCCCCAAAATGATTCAGATATATACTTGTATCAAATATCAAATACAGTACTTTGTTTTTTTCAACAGTCGATTTATTTTCATTATTGAATCATTAATAAATTCACACAAACATCTTCTTTCTTACATTTCAATTACTTTTATTTAATAATCCTGTTCAGTAGTCTGAAAATATATGAAAACTTAATTCTGAAAATCATTCCCAATAATTAATAAATCATAAATTATTTATTAACTTTCAAATGTATATGTATTTTAACTTATAAGATTTGTCTCATAATATTACACATGCATATATAAATAAATTTCGATCATTTTGAAAAGAAAGAAGTAGTGGAATTATGAGGAAGTTATTAAAATTCTTATCACTCACTTTAAAGGATTTAAAGAAGAAAAGAAAAGGAATAGGTTGAATTTATTAATAAATAAAAAAGAACATTCATGAATAGGACTGTATTTTTATTTAATATATATAGAATCCAATTATGTGAAAGAAGAATATACATTGATATAATGGTTTATAATGTAATATTGAAAATATAGATGTTATGAAAAGGAACGATAAAGGATTTCTAGGAAATGGAATAGGGAAAATTAATTTTAAATAATTAGCAATGGATTTGTAAATAGGAATGTTTTTGTTAGATTTGTTTAAACAAGTTAGTGAAACTAATGAAGTTGAATACATGTGGTTGAAAGAAAGTTATAAAATAAAATGAAAGCAATAAAAGGAAGCAATATATTATTTATCAAAATTTTGATTATTATATCTCAATTTTTTAAAAAAGAATATATATATAATATGAAATGAAATGTGTGAGTTAAAAAAAGCAATTTTAAAAACTTAATATAATTTATTAGTAAGAATGTTTTTTTAGAATTTGTTTTTCATGTATATTTCAGATTTTTGAAAATGCATATATAAAAGTGGTTGAAATGAAGGAAGAAGATAATGTTTGTGTGCATTTATTAAAGATTCAGTAACAAGAATAAATCAAGTTATGGGGGAAAAAAAGATTATACCTTTGATAGTTTATCCAAAATCATATTGAGTCAATTTGATTAGAACAATTTTGCTAATGGTTAGGTTTATTATTATCTGACCCCCCCCCCGCCTTTAAAAAAAAAAAAAGCTTTCAGGATGTTATCTACAAGATTGGAGAGTGGCATAAGTTATAATCTGTTAAATGACAATTCCCTATATATAATGAACTAATTTTTTAAGGAGATTTTTGAGCAATAATTTGGTATATTGATATTTTCATCTAATCCATGGATGATAAAATAATTAGTGATAGAAAGAGAATTAATCACAAGTAGAGTTATGTCTTGCGTTGTTAGCCGAGAGGTATCGCAGCCGCCATGCAAGCAAGTAGTTGGTTGCAGGCGGTTGTGGGTTCGCGTCCCGGCCAATGCTATGACATATGGAAAAAAAAAAAAAGTAGAGTTATGTTTAGGCTAACATTTTCAAAATTTTAATTTTATTCTTTACTTTTTTAGATAAAAGCAAATAGAATTATTATTTTTTGTATTTAATTAAATGAAATTGAATTCTTAAGACTAGACCAGAACTTATTTTAACTTTTTCCATTCATGATCTTATATAGGTATACAAAATAGATATACATATCAAACATTTACTGACAATAGATCATAAATTTATTTTAAACAAATCTAGGGTAGTTTTATCGTTTATTAAAGATGAAAGCAAATTTGCATAGAGATGGGTGTGATTTTTTATTTTTATGTAAAGAATTAAATCTTGAGAAAATATTTGATATTGTAGGATGAAAAACATCTTTAACATTTTTGAGACTTGATTGATATTTTGAGTTTATAATCATCAATGCTGAGAATATAGTTTGTATAAATACGTAATACAAAATGGCAGGATTATGTTTAGAAACATTTTAAAAATTGTTGAAAATTCTGTCCTAATCCCAAACCAAAATTTATTTGATTTTTTTTTTAAAAAAAAAAACATCAAGTTTTAAACCTGTATTATTTGATAGCTAGACAAATTTTTCCTGAATTTTTTAATAGCAGATGAGTGACATTTTTGATTTCATTTGAATATGGTTTATAAACACAATTTAGTTTTCTAGAAGTATTTATGAAATTGTGTCTCCAGGCAGTTCAGTAACTCTTACAACTAAATCTTTGTTAAAATGATTTTCAATTATAAAATCATCTGTAGATATAAACATTTCTAAAAAATCATTCATTCTATTTTTTTAGATGTTAACTTTTTTAGTAAAACTTTCAGTTTTATTTTTTAACTATGTTTCGGTTTCTTCTTTGAAATGATATTTAAATTGAGTGTTTGAAAATATCCGACCAATATCACAGTTTTGAAAGTTATGTCATGGAAAAAATTAAAATCAGATTTCTGCTCTATCAAAAATATAACAATTTCTTTCAACTTCAGTAATCTATTTAAACCCAGCCTTTTGAGAATCATTTTATCTTTGCATGTAACAATAATATCTTTTAATTGGAATCCATGATTTTGCAGAGGTTGGTAAACTAACAACTTTTAAGGTCATGGTTTTTAATGAAGTTGATGATTTTGGTATTATTGCAAAGCCCAAGATCTAGCTTTGGTAATATTATTTTGGCTATGAGTATTTTTTGATGAATGCTCATTGCCATTAACTTTAACTTTTGCTACTAAATCCAGTATTTTCATCTATCATTGCTTCAGCACTGTTCATACAGATTTTGATATGATTTTTCCACTATAAACTTTCATTTGTGGAAAATTTATTGTCTTTAAGATATATATCATTCTTTCTTATATCGTTTGCAAAGGACCAAAACAATAATTCCGGATGTATGCTTCGATTATAAACATATTTTCCAAAAAGTAACATATGTGCCTTATTAGAAATATCAGTTTTCCATTTAATGGAATCGAAAACATTGGGCTATCCTTAAACCTAATAATAAGCTGCTGGAATTAGTTATTACAGACTTCAGAAATTCTTTTGGAAATAGTATCAATCAATAAAGCAATTTTATAAATTTCATCTCCATATTTTTTGTCACAAGTTTTTTCTGACATTTTAATAATATCAGGTAACTTAAAAACTTTTATCATGTAGATTTAAATAAGTTGTATAAAATTCAAGTAAATACTTTTCATTGACAGTAACAATAAAAACTTTTATCATGTAGATTTAAATAAGTTGTATAAAATGCAAGTAAATACTTTTCATTGACAGTAACAATTTTTTGTAAAACATTGTTTTTCTTTATGTTCAAAATATTCCTCTACTTTATTGCAGTATGCTGACACTTGGCATTAAGATGTCATTTTAATTTGGGTGAAGCCAAAATTCTATTATAAATTAAGCAAAAAGTCTTTTCCACATCATCATAATTATTAGAAATAAATCCATATTGTAAATAATGGGTCAATATTTTCTCTCTCTTTTTTTTTTCAATTTAGATGTGCTACAACCTTTTCATCAGTATTTTTCCATCTTTTAAATTTAGCTACTTAGCCATAACCAAAAAATATTCTTGTCCTAAAATATTTCAAATTTTTTCAAATAAATCTTAATTATTTGTTTTTGCTTAATTAAAAAAATTGATGTTCACATTTACACGCTATAAAGTAATGAAAAAATATTATTAAAGGACTTTTGTCTTTATTTGATGCAATTAAACACTTATGTTTTCGTAGAATAAAGGAAATAACAGCAATTTTTAAAATAGAACATTTTATCATAACGCAATCCAAAGATGTATTAATTTGTTACTTACATAAGACTTTTTATATACAGCAAAAATACTGTAATTTTTAACATTCAATATTTTTGAATCTATAATGAGATATTGCTGGTAGCATTCATTGGCATTGGATAGTGTGACACCATGCATAATCCAAAGTGCGCACATTTATTCAGAATTAAGATTACTGTGAAGATGTACAATGCAACATGGGTGAGTACTATTAGAAACATCCATGGTTTATAACTCATTTGATTTTGAATTAATTTTTGATTGCCATGTATTTAGAAATCTTTATTGTTGCCAAATTTTTCATAAACTCCACATTAGTTATGTGATTCCATATGGTGTTATGAAACACAATTTAAGAAAATTTGGATTAGATAACTCTACAACATATTAGTTATTTAGCCCATACACATTGCTTGATGGTATTGTTTATGTGCAAAAACACAAAAATGCCATTTACATGGCCCAATTTATGTCTAATCGAACAGTTCTGTTTAGATTAGCTGTTGCATACCGCCTAATATGATGCCCCATCCCGCTATGTGCTTTGTGATAATGTATGCAAATACACACACTTCACAGATCACTACCACATCATGTGAGGGTGTCTGAAATTCAATTGGCCATAACTCTTAAAATCTTCATTTCAAGTAATGATATTACACCCTACCTGACATAGTAATAATTATAAGCCTGGTGCCGCAGTTCCATACAAAGATTGGAAGGTGAAAACAAATTCAAAATGGTATGCCCAAGCATGATTTCATAGAACTCATGGGAAAAGTTATGTTTGCATGAGAACCGTTGCGAGACAAATCAAATGTTTGAGATTGCAGCTCGTTTTGGAATTCGTAAGGTTAATTTGTTTAGACTAGTGCATTTATTGGCTGATCCTAGGGATCAGAAAAACTATCGGGGCCACCTTCCTGCACATTACAGCACTATGTGCTGACATATTCCCCCTCCCTGAGACTCGATTGTGCTTTTCGATGCCGTCATTGACAAGCTTTTGTCAAAAATACTAGTTTCTTTCCAATCAAAAATAATTCAGTAATACAAGTTATTTTTTGATATAAAAATAATACCAGAAATCGGACAATAAAGAAAAAAAAACTTTGTTAAAAGCCAAAAAAAGGAATAAGTATTTTTTTCCAGAATCAAAAAGAATTAGACTATTCTCCCTCCTCCCTGCACATTACTGTGCTTCACGGTATCGTATTTGGACAAGTTGTTGTTTGAAATAAATGCATGTTATTAAAACAAAATAAAAAAAAGTAGTTTGTTTACAATCCAAAATAATTAATTAATACATGTTTTTTTAAATATATAAATAAAACAGAAATCGGATAAAAAAAAAAAAAAAAAGAAATGCGATAAATCAAAAAAAGATTGGGCTGGTAATGTTATGGTGGTGATGTATTTGGACAAGTTGTTGTTTGAAATAAATGCGTGTTGTTAAAACAATTTAAAACAAAAAACTAGTTTGTTTACAATCCAAAATAATTAATTAATACATGTATTTTATATATATATATAAATAAAAGCAGAAATTGGATAAATCAAAAAAAGGTTGGCTCGGTAATGTTATAATTATGTGTTTTTTCACATAAACAACGCCATCGAGTGGCTTGTATCGGCTAAACAAATAGTACTGTTTTTTTTTTTTTTATCATTACTACTTTAACATTTAAATACATAATTTGAAATACTTTTAAAATAGTTATATGAAAATTGCTTTTTTTTTTTTTTGTAGTAAGCTTAATCATAACTTTAGTCATGACATTGATTTTAAAGAGAAAGAAAAAGATTAATAATGAGTTTAAAGTATTGACTAATGAGCTTTATCAAAAGTAGAGATTATTATTCATGACATCATGTAAAATAAACTGAATTTTACTTTTTATAACTTTCTTATTCTAGAATTTTATATAATTATTGAAAATGTAATTTGCAGCAGAAAATGCAGATTGTGTTTATCTAAATTGCAGTAAATATCTGAAAGTAGATTTAGTAAAGATTGAATTCTAATTTTAATTAAAATTATATTTAAATCTTTTTTTTTTATTTGGGAAAAACTAGTGCATATAAAGCTTATGCTAAGATTAAAATATAGTATATTAATGCGATTTTTTTGCTCTTATTAATAAACTGTAATCTTTAATCTTAAGTCATTTTGATCATTTATTTTTGTAAATAATTCACTTTCATTATTTATTGAATAGTTAAAAAATAAAGAGCTTATCATAATTATTCTGGCCATAATATTTATTCGACTTGATTCCAATTTAATAGTGTAATAAGCTTCTTAAAGTTTGATGGATGTCTACAATGCTAAAATACTATTCAGCAAGAGTTAAGAAATGATCAATTGCCACCCACAATAATTTATCACAATCATTTGGTTATTGTATTTTATTGCCTAGTTATTGAATTTAACATAGATCCTTATAGTTATGAATAAGCAAAATAGAAAAGTCGTTAACATCATTGGGATGTAATATTGATGAAAATTTTTATGAATATCATGAACTCCAAGATAAATATGTTGTGATCTTTGATCAGATTAGCAAAATCCATTTTTTTAAAGGATAAATGAAATATTGAAGTTAATTGATTTTTGAAAGATCTTTAAAAAACCCACAGCTTTCATATCATCACAGAACTGACTGCCCTTATATAATAGCATATAATCCACTGTGAAAAAAAAAAGCAAAAAAAAAAAGTCAAATTAACAATATAAATTATATATATACGATCCTCTCCTCCGTCCTTTTAATTGATTTCTGTCAAAATTAATAAATTAATAATGAAAATTGTTATGTATTAATTGTACTAATTTATAAATGACCAAAGTAAGAATGTTATCCAAACTTGTACATTTCTTTCCTAATTTTCTTAGATGATAATTAATTCAGAAACCTTTTTTTTTACTTTACAGCCAGTCACTCTTATTCATAGGTTAGAAGTCGAACTGAAATTTTATATTTTTAAACAAAATAAGTTATTTCTTAAAATAAAAAAAATAATTATTTATTTATCATTAGATTTTATCGATTATTTTTCAAAAAAATTTCCGTCTTTTTTTTTTTTGGAATTTTTATTTATTTATGTTTTTAAATATTTAGACTGAATTTGGAAGCAATCGAATAAACAAGTACTGTATACATAATTCAAAACTAAAGGATTTTTTAAAAAAGTTATCTTTTTTCCTCATAGATGGAGTAATATCATTACTGTATTTCAATTTTTTTTTCCAATTTTATTTATACATTTTTAAAATCATTATAGAAAAGTGATTGAATTATATCATACAGATTTCTTATATAAACTGTTTATATATAAAAAATTACAATACAGTCTATATTTTAAGTTTTAATAATATTGTATAATAGTGATGAATTTATGAAAGATATATAGAAAGTTCCGTAGATTCTAGAGCCAACCTATCAAACTTAGATATTAATTTTGATATGCAGCTGTCAATATTTATATTCCATATTTATTATTATACTACTAAAAGTAATATGGCAAATAGAGAAATTAATTATTCAGTTGACCATTTATTCTATAAAAAGATTGTATAAAAGATTTAAATCTGTAAACATTTAGAAAAAATAATGAAGATACAAATATTTATATTTAATAAAGCTACCCATTTCAATTTTTGCAAAAAAAAAAAAAAAAAAAATCAGAATGACAAAAGAAGAACAGAAAATAGATATTTCTTTAAAAATAAAATTAAAGTTTGTATTGAACACAGAGGATCTATATAACAAAACCTGGTCTTTAAGAAAATGTTGAATAGATAGAAAATATAAGATAAATTAAATAATAAATTAGATTTATAAATATACAAACAAGACAGAAAAGTCGTAAAAGTTTGAAATAATCTGGAAAAAGATCTGAAGCTGTATAAGAATTTAAAAGAAAATTATGAGAATAATATAAGCAATCTGTAATAAAGAATCCAAATATTTGAGATGTTTAAAAAGTATTTTCAATAAACCACTAAACATCACATGTTCACGATTTCCAATGCTTACACAAGCTGTTAAACAGAGGCACAACTCTCCTTATAGTAGAGCCACCAAGGGCAGGCCAGAGTAATCAATAAATGCAAGAAGAATTGTGCATAAAATCCTTGTCTAGTGCCTATTCATCCAATATCCCCAGACTAGTTTTTAGCTTGTGGTTTTCATTAGTGAGGAGCTTTGGATCCTCATGGGTCATACTTGGAACATATTGCCTCCATTTTTAGGCATCTAATTATTAAAAGAATGATGAAAGTGATAAGTTTAATTATTATTATACAAAATAAAATTTCACAGAACTTGTTTGCTTTAAAGAACTTCATTCTACTATATATAGTATATTTTACTTGAAAACCATTTTTTGTAAACTTGAATAATTAATGAATACTATATGTTAGTGTTATAGTCACATTTCCAAACTAATTTATGATTATTAACTTTCATAAATAAGCATCCACACATTATTTAATATTGTTGTCAATAAGCAGGAATGTTCATGAATTGGAATATAAGATTCACTTTGCACATCATTATACATATATATTATGGATTAAAAAATAAGTCATATAAAATTTTAAATGATGAAAATTATTTAATAATAAAATTTATATGAAAATGTAACCAAATCCTTCTACTATTAAAGAATTGAATAATAATAATAATGTTGATGATGATGATGATAATTCTTCAATTCATTTATTTAAGTGCTAAACAACAGCATAAAGCCAATTACAATTTGCACATTACAATAAAGGGAAGATAATACATATGACATAAAATGAAAATATAAATGTTTACAGAATAAAACAATATTTAAAATTAAAAACAATATTTAAAATTAAAAATATCACAAAAAATAATGTTACTCCCAATCTGATTATATGTAGAGAGTAACCTTAAATATTTGACAAAGTAATTGCTGTTTCCTTAACAAATAAATATCTTTAGATCTACTAAAAATATATCAATATCATTAAAATACATATTATAAAAATTTGGTAATCTGTATAAATATAAAGTTTCACATTTATATTTATCGATACTAAATAAATCCTTATTCCTTGTATATACATGAGGAACTCTTATTATTAATACCTTTGAAATACAATTATGTAAGTAAATTTTTCCATGAATGATTAAATAAAAAAATTTCATATCACGAATCACCCTTCTAAATTCTCGCTATATAACAATTGATTTTTATACCCAACAGCAAAAAGAACGTTTTCAATCCACTATTTTAGCACTCGATAATTACACACTCGTAATTTATAGATGAAAACCGGCAAAATATTATTACTGGAGTGCTAAAAAATACTTATCTAAAATACAACTTAAAAGAATTTCAAAAAATGATGAACCCATTTGGAAAAGTAATTGCCCTACAGCCTATATATCTAAAACATACACCAATACCTATATGCAGTAATCGTTTTGAATTTGAAATAAAACTTCTTAAAAACATAGATGCAGCCACAATCCCAACACAAATAACAGATCAAGAGGTAACCGTGTCACTTCACATAAGAGGTCTAAAGCCACAGTGATGTGATGATGTGATGTGATGTATTGTGGCTTCTCCTTAAACGAAGTCAAGAATATCTCAGCAATTATGCCCAGATAAACCTGTTAGCCACTTTATTTTCCATTCCCCAATCTAAATTTCCCCATATTCTGTTCCATCTCATTTCCACAACATAATCTTTGTCAACTCTATAACCTTTATATCTAAATCCCCTTTATCTTTTCCCAAACACAGCATAAAAAAACAATAATTCACTTTCTGTATAATCAGTTTTTTCATATTTATTCTTCCATATTTTCATTATATGTACCCTTTCTGTTTTCAAGCATTTACATTCAATTAACAAATGCCTAATATTTTCTATTCCTGCCTTACATAATTTACAAAATAAATCACCCATTTTTTTTCCATTTACATGTATATTCTCTTGTAGCTAAAGATCCCATTGGAGCCTTAAATAATAAACCATTTTCCTTACTATTATCATATATTAACTCACACCTAATATTCTGTTTATTTCTATATATATGTAAACTCTTTTTACTCTCCATACTATTTCTCCACCTGGCAATTCAGTGTGATAACACAAAAGGCAATCACTGTGAACAAGCCAAACTCCTCTCACCAGAACAATCCACTGATGATGAAAATAAAATTTTTAATAATACTACATCCATTGGCAACACAATAATAGAAACGGGAAAAAACAGATTTAAACACCCACAAACAAAAATGATAACCAATCAGAAATCAACCAAAAGAATAATAACCCCAAAACTAACATAGACACCCTAGATTCAAATGAAAATAACTCAAAAAATGACAACACAAAATACAGCAATTACATCACAGGATCAGCATCTCATTAAAGCAAAAGTTATTGTACCAAGTAAAAATCAACAAACAGAAAATATACACACACAGCTATATAATGAAAAAATAAATCTAGATAATGTAAGGATATCAACATTAAAACAAACTACAATAATAAACAAAACTGCATCAAGTGTAATGGATGCAATAGAAACCCCCTCCCACCCATTCAAGAGAATACACCAGAGGGTAAAAGAAAGCCAGGTAGACCACCTAAAAACCACAAATCCAAAAAAGCAAAAAAAAAAAAAACAGACCAAAAGCACAACTCATCAGATATAACCAACCTAGAAAATGATGAAATAGAAATGGATTTAAGCCAACAACAAACACAACTTTTCAATTTCAGCACAAATCGCCTACATAGAGTCTAAACCAATATTAAATGAAAGAAAAACTGATAATAAATCCAACAAAGTCTTAAATATGCACCAGCATTCGACTACTGCAATTTAAACAAAAATCTTTAGAATTCAAAAATAGATAAACATCAACACCCTGTTATAAAATTATACAAAAAACATGAAGATAAAAATTGGATCTCGCAACATTAGAGGCTTAAATGCCACCAAAAAACTTTCAACTAAAAAAAATGGTTACATACCACACAAACACACATACTGGGTCTATTGGAAACAAAAATATACAGCAGCTCTCAAATTGATCCCACCAAAATATTTAGTCAGCCAAGGGTTTTGTGCCTACTCAAGAGAATCATCATCACCATGAGGTGGCACAGGTATAATTGTATCTTTGTGCCTACCCAAGAGAATCATCATCACCATCAGGTGGCACAGGTATAATTGCATCCCACAACTGCCCATTTCAATTCTTTTAAAATTATATATATTGACTCTAATCTTATCATAATAACACTCCATCATAAAAATTATCATTCTTAACCTAGCATTTGTCTATATACGACCAAGCCCTGTCATCATCTCCAAAATAATAACAACAATAAATTCGATCCTTACAGCAACACCAAATCCTATAATACTTCTGGGAGATTTCAACATGACCTATCAAACTTTTGTCACTAAATGGATCCATCAAATAACAATCCCACTTATGAGTGCTGGAAGTTTTCTCCAATCAAATTCAATATTATTTAATACCAATAGATATAAGTCACTTACAGATTTGAGTTTCTACTCACCAATGTTACATCATTATTTTAATCTTGAACTCTGTTTCATCTATAATCTCAGATCATGCTGCCCAGTTCATCACTCTTGACCTTATAAAAATACAGAATACAACAATAGCCATTCAAAAGATTATGTGAATACTTCTTCCAGCACAAACAACTGAATTCCTATATTCAGAAACATACCTAATGCTCCAAAAACTTTAAAACATGTCACTCGATTCAGTACAAAAATATATAGCATTCACAATATACTTTCTTTCAGCATTAATCATATTACTTGCAATTCAGCACCCTCGCTTTGGCAGATGAACTACATAAAAAAATAATAATTTCCAGACCAACTACAGACAATAAAATACAAATTAGAAAAACTTACAGAAATGTACAATAATACATGCAACACACTAAAGCAATATGTAGCAATAAAAAAAAAAATACCTTACACAACAACACACTTGGACTAGGGCATACATACGGTGTGCATTGGGATATCCATCCACAGTCAGAGTGCCTATGGCACTTGAAATAGATGGCTCTATAACAGCTGGACATAACACAATATACCAATATATCAACATTTAAAAAAAAAAAACTGCAAAAACAAAAAGCATACATACCAAATGAAGACATATTCGGTGATCCTGAAACAGACACACCAATAACAACAACCAACATTGTGTTTCAACTTGCAACAATAACAAACGTATGTTACACAGGACCACAAGGCATTCCAAAATTTGTGTTCAAACATCTTAGCCACTTCACAGTCAAATACCTATGCGATCTAGCCAATTATATATCCCAAAAAATTTACAACATAGAAAGTCTATATCCAATTGCAATGGTTCCATTTAACAAAAAAACCAACAGCAATATCATCTTTATCTAATCTATGACCAATTTCAACGGGACCTTTAGAAATAAAAATTTTTGAAAGAGCAATAAAGGAGAACAACACATACTCCTTGCATGATCATCAGCACAATATGCCAAAAAAGGCTCATCCATTGGTCATGGTGCCGTAATGTACAAGACAATTATCGAAGTAATAAAAAAAAAGAAAGAAGTATGCACCGATTATAGTTCAGCTAGACATTGAGGCAATTTTTGACTCTATGCCTATTGCCAAATTATTAGATATGCTAAAAAAAAAAACAATGCCTCCATTGTTACTATATATAATAGCCACTCTACTACTCAGCCATGAAATTCACATCACTCTGAAGACCGAGTCAATACATCTCACAAGGATCCCCCCCCTCAGTGTTTTGCTTTTCACACTATATATAAATCCTCTACTATTAATAGAGATACAACAAAAAATAAAAAGTATTCAAATCCCAAATACTGCTTTAAATATATCATGCATAGCCTATATGGACAATGTAACCATTTTCCTCCCCTCTAAAAAGAATCCCCTCATACTACAAGAGATAATCAAGAATTATACCTCAAATTTTAATTTTAAAAATTAATACAAATAAAACTGCTCTATGGTCAATATTCACAGGCAAGCACTATACAGAGATGTTTAATGGCAAACCATCTGCTTTCCTGGGTTTTCCATTCTACCTTGGCATCAATGGACTGAGGCAAAAAATTCAAAATAAATTAAAGAAAGATGCTGAAAAATTCACAGCCTCACTTGAAAAGTCATACCTGTCAATATACGTGAAGGTAGCACTATATAATCAACTTATAATTACAAAAATTACCTACTACACACCTATAATTAAATTTGCAAAAATATTCATATCTAAAATCTCATCAATCTGTAACAAACTAATATGGAAGAGAAAGACAGTGGCGATCTCTTTAAAAAATCTTAGCAGACTGCCACCTAGCAATGGACTCAGACTCCATACAATTAAATGTTTTTTACACACAGAAATTAGTAAATCTATTAACAGCCACCATAAAAAGATTTCCAGACCTGGAGTGTGTGATCAATATAATACCCACAGACAGACCACCTCCTTCATATGGATATCTATCCACCTTGATTGAAGAACTCAAGTCAATATACAACAAAATATCACTCAATAATGACAACAAGTATACATACTGGGACATTTATAATATACTATACCCAAACCAGATACCTAATCTATATCCATCAGCTCTTGGGATAGACAACAGGCAACTACTACAACAATTCAGAAATAGTTAAGATTTTACTTCATTAACGCTTAAATAAATTAATATATATATATATGTGCTCTGCGCACAGTTAATGAAGCTATTAATAAATTGTCAAAATTTTTACTGCCAAGTGCTTTCGGGACAATCTACAGTCCCATATTCATGGCGAGTTATTCTGTTAATAACTGTAAAACTATGCAAATTTTATGCAAATTTATATGCAGATGTTACGTGGACCATTTAAGAGATAGGGAATAGCAGGCCTCTCTTCTGTTGATTGTCGATGGGTCAGCCGCAATGAAGTAAGCTTCCCTAACTTTACGTTTGGTGTCGTTTGTTTCAGAGCAAACGACACTGGCTGTGGTAGGTAGAAAAGCATGTCCAGAGTTTCTTTCATGTTCGACAAAAATCGAATTGCCTTCATACTTTGTTTTGGTTTTATTGTAAAGGTATCGGTGTTGAGCTACTCTGGTGGCAATGTTAGTTTTGGTCTCTCTGTAATATGTTGCCATGCAATTTCTTTGGGGGCAGGTAATTTTGTACAAAACTTGAGGGGTGAGTTCAGGTTTTATCCTGTCTTTGGTATTATTTATCAGTCTATTGGTGTTGGGAGGTGAACGGAAAGCGACTTCAAAGTCACATGATAGTTGATTGATAAGGCTTTTAGCTGTAGAGTGAACGTATGGGATTAAGATTCTTGGTTTGTTTTCTTTCTTGTGGTTGTGGTTTATTTTATAGAAAAATTTGTTGACTTTTCTGTTGATGGATGAATAAGTGTGTCCAATTTTCCTTAAATCAGTTATATAATTGATGAGATTTTTTTTTTATCTGGCTTGATTTAAATATAATTGCTGTTTTCAGAGATAAGTGGTTTAGTATGAACAACGGATGGCCAATGGGCCTCCCACTTAGTGGTATAATGGCAAGCGTTGTACTTGACCATTACGAGAAGCTAATACTACTTGCACTCTTCATGTCAACCCCACATATGATATATACACGCTACATTGATGACATATTCGTTGCTGCCCCAGAAGACATCATCTCTAACCTTCACAATAGCCTCCATAATAATACCAAACTTACTTTTACTACTACTTGGGAAAACCAAGACAAACAGGTCAAATACCTTGACATATGTGTTAGCAAAAACATAGATAAGCTGGACTACCAAATGGTAGTCAAATCTTTGGAAGTAAGAGGCTTGACAAACCCCAATTCTTATGCGCCTCCCTCACACAAACTTGCAGCCCTCTCCTCATTCATGTTTAGGAACCATAACTTGTGCAAATATGAGGCAGATAAAAGAAAAAATCTCATCAATTATATAACTGATTTAAGGAAAATTGGACACACTTATTCATCCATCAACAGAAAAGTCAACAAATTTTTCCATAAAATAAACCACAACCACAAGAAAGAAAACAAACCAAGAATCTTAATCCCATACGTTCACTCTACAGCTAAAAGCCTTATCAATCAACTATCATGTGACTTTGAAGTCGCTTTCCGTTCACCTCCCAACACCAATAGACTGATAAATAATACCAAAGACAGAATCAAACCTGAACTCACCCCTCAAGTTGTGTACAAAATTACCTGCCCCCAAAGAAATTGCATGGCAACATATTATGGAGAGACCAAAACTAACATTGCCACCAGAGTAGCTCAACACCGATACCTTTACAATAAAACCAAAACAAAGTATGAAGGTAATTCGATTTTTGTCGAACATGAAAGAAACTCTGGACATGCTTTTCTACCTACCACAGCCAGTGTCGTTTGCTCTGAAACAAACGACACCAAACGTAAAGTTAGGGAAGCTTACTTCATTGCGGCTGACCCATCAGCAATCAACAGAAGAGAGGCCTGCTATTCCCTATCTCGTAAATGGTCCACGTAACATCTGCATATAAATTTGCATAGTTTTACAGTTATTAACAGAATAACTCGCCATGATTATGGGACTGTAGACTGTCCTGAAAGCGCTTGGCAGTAAAAAAAATAATTTTTTGACAATTTATTAATAGCTTCATTAACTGTGCGCAGAGCACATATATATATTAACAATTCAGAAAGTGGTCACTAAAACCAAAATTATTTGATTTTCTACTTAAGTTTAATCTAAATGCTCTACCCACAACACATTTTCTTAGATTTTGTAGATTCTATACAAATATAGACCCCCTTTGAGGGCTGTGTCAAAGAGAAGAAGAGACTTATGATCATTTCCTTCATTCATGCACTGCACTAGAAACAATACATCACACATGTTCACCACATACAGAAAGGCTAACATTTCAATTGATGAAATTAACATCCCTGCTATTCGTGCAGCAACATACATCTTTTATACCTACTGATGTACCAGATGCACTTTTGCTCTTGCTAATAATCCTCAATGCCACCCAGCAACATACTCAATAAAACTAGAACTGTTCAGAAAAAGAGGCAGCATTCTAGCTCAACCAGATGTGTTTGCAGCCACATTATCACGCTTGAAACTGAGATCCAGTCTATGAAAATATAAGTCCAATATGATAGATGGTGCCATTTTTGATATCAGCAATTTTCAACTTAAAAGAGATGCAAAAAAATATAAGTCCAATATGATAGATGGTGCCATTTTTGATATCAGCAATTTTCAACTTAAAAGAGATGCAAAGTATAAAATGAACTAAATAGAAGACCAAAAACGAGAAAAAAAGTATGCAGAAATGATAAAGACTTATGTACTGAAAAGATGTCTTAATTGGTCTCCATGCATAGTTGTAATTTGTTTTGCAATTGTAACAAATCAATATATTACTAGATGTGACTCTGTAACCTTTTAGACTCAATAAAGTTTTGCTTTGAAACATGATGATGATGATGATTATGATGATGATGATGATGATGATGGGCACTTGTATGAACATAAGGAAATTAGCAAGAATGATAGTAAAGTTGGTTTTTCATTTTTTATATTTTATTAACATAATGTCTTATAATTATATAAATTAGTTTTTTTTCTTTATTCTGTTAATAATTTCTGAAAATTGGTTGTATATTTTCTTTATGCATTATTATTATTTGTTATTTATCTTAAAAAAATAATTCTGATATTTTTAAATTAAAATTTTAAATATTTTTTTAATTAACTACACATATGTGCTATTATATTTATTATAATTAATAAATTATTTCCATCATCTAAGTTTAAATAAAATTCAATTTTTTAAAGACATTCATTACTTATATTAGATGATGGAAATAGTCCAATATATAAATACAATTAAAATACCATCATCACAAACCTTCAGGAAAACACTATAAACATATACATGTTTGCCGAAATAATATTTTTATTTATTGATATTTCTAAGAAACTATAAATAAAGATGAAAATATAATGGATGTTTCTTAGACAATATTAAAAACTTTCTCTTATGTTTTATTGAATATCATAAAGAGTATATTCTAACCTTATATTTTGCTAATGGAATTAATAAAATATAGCTATAATCAAAAAAAAAAAAAAAATCATTGGCTTTCCTTCAGTGTTAAATTAAATAAATCAGTCACTATTATTGGCAAAATGGCAGGTGATATGATTAAAAGTGAATTTATAATGTTTATTATAGTACTACCTATTATAACAGAGTAGTAGACAATTACCTATAATGTCTTGCGAACAGATTTTATTAATTTCAAAAAGCGCAGTTGACTTTTTTTTTTCTATGTGCAAACAGAAATCACACACACAAAAATTTAATATTAGTGGAAAATATACAAAATAATAGATTTTAAACCAATTGTAATAAAACAATGTTTGAAGTATTAATTTAATAATTATATTATGAGAATTATACTGCTAACATTACATTCAGTCAGGATAGAAAAAATTAACATTGCTTTTAAATGTGTAAATGTGTGTGCTTGAAAGCTATGTATTTAGAAAGTTACTAGTGTAAAATAACTAAATGAATTTATTTTGTTGATTATTAAAATTCTACTAGTAGGTTATTATTAAATAAATTTATTAATAAAATTTTGAAAATTTTAAAATAAAATCAAAGATTATTATAATATTTGGATGTTATAAATTATTGTACAAATAAAGGTTGCTTTGAAAGATAAATTATTTATATGTAAAATAAACAATCGTATATTTTATTTGCGCAATAATAATCTAAATTAAGATTTAACAATAAATTTTTAATATTAAATTTGTATTATTTTAATCTCCATTTAATGAAATTTCTCAAAATTAGTTCTTTTGAAAATCCCCAGACATTCAAATTCATCTCCTATCAATTATTACCATAGCAATGGGACAGATTTTACCTGTAAAATTTTTCGAAACACAAAGAACTCTATATATAAGAACTCTATATAATATTGAATGATATCACAGACCACATGATAAAAAGCTATAAATATTACCCCTGTCAAAATCTAATCAGTCTTTACTGAATTACTGTGCAACAAGGACTATATCCAATTAAATTTTAAAATTAGCCATCTTATTTATCTTCAACATGGAAGAGTAGAAGAACTTACTGGGAATTTTGTCTAGCTGGCAAAATATTTTTTTCTCATCAGCCTAAATGGATAAATTACAACAGGAATACAGATTATCATTGAATATTATTTAAAATAAATTAAATTTAAATGCTTTAAGTCAGCAATGAAATTTATAAAATCACTTATGGGATATTGCTGATTATAGAATATTTTCAGAAATCATTCATCTCTTTTATTTGAAGTTGGAATAACTTACTTAAAATAACTGTGACGGCCTCTCCATATGGATTTAGTGAATGTTTGAAGCTTTGTACAAACAACAGATTAACATTCAACATATAATTGTTCACATATGAAAGCTGTTTAAATCTTAAGGAAGATTTGTGAAAGTAATTCGACTCAATGGATTATTTATTTCTTGCTAGGTCTCAAAGTTAATAAAAGAACCTGAACTATAGTTGGGAATTCAATTTGCTTAATTAATGGATTATCAAATCATTGCATTTAATGTACAACTATTAGGTATTATTCACTTATTGCTTTTCAAAGGATTAATTTGCTTATTTTGTACTAAACTACAGTTCTAATATCAGTCCAAGGATACAGATTTATATTTATTGACACTATAACCATGAAATATAACATGTTATAATGTGGTAAATATAATTTTTCTAAAAAGTTATTAACTGTTACAAACATGCAAGCTGGAATTTATAATTTTAATTTATTGAAAATCTTTGGAAAATCATTCTGTTAATATGTGTTTTGAATCTTAACTTCCTAATGGATTATTTCAACATGTGGATTTATTGTAAGTATATCTTATTAGAATTATTGCCAGTACAACTATAATAATCTCTTGATGCTATTTCAAAAATGTGATACACCTAAATAAAATGTGTTTCCTGTGTATGGAGTTTGGGGATTACCTGATAAAAGTGATCGCATACTGAATTTTATTTTTAAATTCTTAAATTATTTTTTTATAGTTATTATTGTTGTAATTATAATATGAATAAAGTTTTCCAAGAAAATGCTTATTAGTTAGAGTTGGATATAAATGTAATATCGGTTATATTTTATACAGGTTGCATTAAGTTAAATTAATTTATAAACCTGTTGTATTTGGCTTATAATATGTTTAATTGTCCTTATTCTCAGCCTCATGTTATTTGGTCATAAAATGTCCTGGATAGATAATTGAATAACCAGGAAATATTATCAAGGAAAATTGTGCCTAATACAAATTATATAGAATTTGATGGTTGCTATACCATGCAGAAACCACTTTTGTGATATTAATAATTCTAAACTTTATTTGTTAGTTGAGGTTTGCTCCTAACTAAATATTGAAACTTTAACATATAAAATAAGCTAGACAAAATAGCAAGTGATGCTACTAAGAGACACAATAGTCAGATTTTATGAAGTTCTACACTTGTATAGCATTGATAGGACTACTAGGTAAACAATTTGCTTGTTTCTAAAAGGATTCAGGAACTAAATCGATTTTAGAAATGAGGTTGCTAGTGGACTAATTATCACTGTGAGAAAAGATTAAGAACATCGTAAAACATTCTTATCCATCTATAATTAATGATAGTCATTGAATGAAGACTGTACAATTTTCTCCAATAGTATTTTGTATTTGCATTACTTTATTGACCATACACATACTCATAGCTCAATTTAAAGAGAACAAATAATATTTGTAATTATTTTTCAGAGAACTTTTAATATTATAAGTACCTGTATTGAAATTAAATTGAGAGACTGCAAACCTCTCACGCTTATTACTATGTAACAGCCAATCAGATCGCAAATACAAGACAGAGAATTTAACAAGAAAAGGGCGGTCCACCCTCTTCTTTATTTGTCTTTTTATATATCCAAGCCAGATCTAAATAAGTAAAGAAGAGTGTGGACCACCCTTTTCTTGTTAAATTCTCTGTCTTGTATTTGCGATCTGATTGGCTGTTAGATAGTAATGAGCGCGAGAGGTTTGCAGTCTCTCAATTTAATTTCAACACTGTTTGCGCTTTATAAAATAAATATTATTTAAGTACCTGTATTGTTTTGTTTTAAATATTTTTATAATACAGTTGTTTGTCATGACTGAAATCATCTTTTACACATTATCAAAATAAAAGAGGCCATACTTTCACTTTATTAAATTAATTTTCTTTATTAAATCCATTTGCATAACTTATTATTTTCCTCCCTAGTTGTAATACAAAATTCAATAAGGTGTGATAGGGTATTGATCATGCATGGGATAAGTTGTTTATAATTTTAAATTTATATTTCCTTAAATGAATAATTTAATTAGGTTTAGTTAAGAACCCTGAAAAAAAAAAAAGTTGATTTAACCTTCTTTTAATTTGGGAATGAGAGAATTAACTGCTACCTGTATTTGAATAAACACACTCATTTATCTTATAGTAAGTCTTTATACATTATATATTGTAATACAGTTTGTGCACATAAGAACACATTAAGATTATTTTAATAAATTCATAAAAGTATCCTAAGATATTTAATCATTATGATAATTATACATAACACAATTTTATACAAGAATTATTTATTATTGTTATTAGAGGGATAAAACAAATATATGATTATTTTAGTTTACTTTTCATAAACATATATCCAATCTCAAACGCATTCCACACAAGCATACTCCTCGAAACCCATCATCTTTTGCTCCTGTCCAATTGTGACATGAGCTTTGATTTGAGTGCATCTAAAAATTTACAAGTTCATACTTCAAAATAAGTCCTTGAGGGTTTTTTTTTAATAATAAAAAAAATATTTGATTAAGTCATAAAAGTATAACAGATACAAATTAACATATTTAATTGTTAGCATTTATTTAAGTCATATTGAATACACATTGTCTAGTTTTAATTTTTCATTAAAAATATATATTTTTTTGACCCACAGATGATTGAATCTGTAGATTTTGAGACAGTGAACATCTAGGTCATAATGGCCAATCTGGCAACTGCCTCAGATACTGAATTAGAATAAGTACTAAAATAAGCAATATTTTAAATAATTATTTTATTAAATTAATACAGAAAAATAGTTATAGGCATTTTTAATGAAGAGAATTCCCCCTTTCTCTTCTCTTTAGTCAAAAATTATTTAATTTTTTAAACAGTTTTTTTCAATAACTCTTAAAATTTGTCTGAATAATATTTTAATAAAACAGATATACATTAACATAAATAATAAAAAAAGAATTTTGAGAATCTATTCTTTTATATTATCTATGAAGTAAAATATTTTTCAGATAATTATAAAATAAATGAAGCTTCTAGATTGCTGGCAAAAGATAAAATTAAAAAATGTTATTACTGATACATCATCAAGGCTATTTATTTGTTAAAAGAAGTAGCTGAAGCTTTTTCTTCTGTCTGATAGGATACAAGAATATATATATATATATATATTGTGCCCTTATCTGTAGGTCATAATAAGGTAGAAAGGTCAATTACTAAAAAATTTTAAATTTTAAGTTATATTTGTATGATATATAAATAATAGTAGGATAATTAAATTTTATAGTACAATTTAAAGCTGAAAATACCTGGTATATAAAAGTGTAATAGATTATTTTAAAAGAAAACAGTTAAATAAAGCTTAATTATATCCTTGCTTATGGTTGTAAAAGCTGGCCATATAAAATAATACAGCTATAAATAGTTAAAAGTATATTAATAATTTGAATATAATATTTTAAAACTAATAAATTAAATAAATGCTATATGTAGTGTTATAATTATATTTAATAGTCAAAATTAATAGAGTATATTTTAAAATAAACTTTGGGATGGTGAGAATTATATTTAGTTCTACAAGTTTAAAATTATTTTCCAAATTTTTATAAAATATATCAGTTTTGGTAATTTAGACCGAGACGTAAATAAAAAATCATTTGATAAAGTTAGTAAACACGTGACTGTATATTATATACCTTCACACACACGCTTGTTAAAATAATAATAAAGTTTGTGAATTTGAAACTAAATATAATTGCCATCGATCATTAAAGTAAAAGTTAAAATATTAAATATTGTTTTAATAATTGTTTTTAAAGTTTAAATAATTTTGATAAAACTAAAATTGAATTTAAAAATACTAGTCTAAATAATATTTTGAGACATTACGTCATCAATTCTTTATTTTAAAAGTCTAATCTGTTATATAACTAAATGTGTAAATTTGTTCGCGCTAAAAAGTCATTAACCAATCAACAGAGGTAAATTAGCAGACAAAATATAAGAATTATACGAAGCGGGAGGGAGAAGTAATGTGAAAGTGAAAGAGAAAGTAACATATTTTTGTAGCTGATAACACCGTAGCTGGAAAAGTGATATAAATTTAAAATTTCGTATTTATTTTAAAAGTTCTTTTGTAACATATAATATATTTTGACTGCCTCTACATGGATTGCTAATTTTAAAAGTTATCTTACCAGGGAATTTTATTCAAGTTTAACCAAAAGCCTACAGTAAAGATGGAAGTACAAGGAAAAATACCTAAAAATAGTGCTAAAGGAAAAATATTTGGAAAGTGTCTTAATACAGCTTTATTTATGCTCAACCAGAAACTTATTATTATTATAACTCAGAGAAACATAATTGGGACGCTATATGAAAATTTAAAAGAGAAGTTACTTGCCGTCAGGAAAAAATTATGACGCACAAATTTATAAGGCTACTTTGAAGTTATTTTATTCTTCTCTATGGAAAAATTTAATATGCGTTTTTATTATAAAGAAAATTATGGAAATGTATACTGAAGAAAGAATGTTTGTCTTTTAAAAAGAGATATTATAAAAATATAGTACCTGAATTTTAAATAAAGAAAGAAAAGTTATAGAATAATATGAAAGAGTTATTATGTGTTTTATGGAAAAGGAACCGAAAAACTTTATCTAATAGGAATTAGAAAAATATTATAAAGTATTCAATGGAGGAAATGCTTGATTTAAAAAAGATAAAATTAAATTACTTAATGAAAATGGATCCATGGAAACAGAAAATTTTATTGAAGATTTAAATAAAAGTACCCAGAAGATGCATCGGAAAAGTCGCGCGGGAAAATACTAGCAGACAATAGTAGAAGAGAATATCATGAATTAATAATTGTATACAATATTGTGAAAACCAAGGATTGTCGTCTATGAATATTTATTAAACAGAGTAATAATTGTTTTGACTTAAAATAGAACATTAAGTGACTGAAGAAGAAATAAAATATTTTTTTTTTAGCTTTAATATGAACAGTTCAAGAAAGTTTGATGAAGAAGTATCGTAAATATAATTTAAATATTTTTTATTAATTTATTTTAAAAATATAAAATGCTATGTAAGATTAGGGAAAACATATAAACATAAATGTTAGTAATATTAAAAAAATTAAATATAATAGCTTAATAGAATGATAGAAATATTGTTTTAAAAAATAAAAAGTATGTATGGAAGTTTTATATCTACAAGAATCAATGGGATGGTGAAGCCTACAGAACACGATCGAGAAGATAAAGATCGTTTTGGTAATTTTGATATTTATTTATAATGCATAATGTATTTTTTTTAGATCATCTATTGATTAAGAATGATGTGTGAAAGTTTAAATTCTATGTACACATTTTATACAACATTTTGACATATTATGAGATAGGAGTAATTTTAAATATGCATGCAATAAGTTATTTAAAGTATAATTAATAATATAATATAACAGAACAATTGTGTGATTCTTTTGAACTTTCATGTAATAAAGTATTCAGATATTTTAAAATAGTTTGTATATGATAAATATACGAGAAAAGTAGTAAAAGATTTTCTTAAAGAACAGCGGTATAGTTTTTGAAATAAAATGAATTTTATTATTGTTAGAAATGCAGATAGGAATTTGTCGATGTACTGTATAGAAAAATCATGAGAAATAAGATCGGATAGTGACTTGGTAGTACTGGAGGAGAGGAAACCAAGATGATGTTTTTGTTAAGAAATAAGAAAAATAAAGTATTTGGATCATAGTTAGTTTGTGTGATTTCAGTATAGCTAACTAAGCCCTATGACTGAACACATATATTTTGGACAGTGTTTTTGCGTATCTTTAAACTTTTTGATGTTATATAAAGCTGAAGAAATAGCTTTAGCATCACTCCTATAATAGAGGTTGGTAGACAGATAAAGGTCACTCCTCTATAGTGTCTTTAAATTCACTGTGCCATTATTGTCAAGGTTTATGACGGATAATATTCTAGTTATATTTTTGATCCTGTGCATCTATTTTCGCTATCCTTGTTTCGTGAATCTGCATCGTCAGAAAGATATTTTCAAAGAAATAATGAATAAAATAGAATTGCAGAGATGTTATCATTTATGTAAGAATAATTTATTTGCTGGAATGTTTAGAATTGTGTAATTTTAAAAGTGAAAGTACAAAATATCATAAAGAGAGAAAGAATCATATAATACAGTTTATAAATTAATTCGGAAATGAATATAAGATTTTTTAAAGAGAAATCTAAACAAAGTTTTTATTTTAAAAGTGATAATAAAATTTTAATGTTTTAAATAATATTTAGAAAATAAATATTGCATATTTATTAAGAAAATAATTCAATAATGTATAATAAACATATACGTGTGCATGGTATGTTAATGATTGTAATTATATCATCCGAAATAAGGCTTTAATGAGTATATTAGGACTAATAAACATCGGATAATGAACTATAAAACTTAATACCAAATGTAGAAGAATGTCTTTGAATTTATAGGATTCCATACTACTAATATAAAACTAGAATTTTATTATTTTTGTAGAATGTTTACTACGAATGTAATTTGTAAAATTAAAAATATAATTTTAATAATAGTAGGGATACAAAGTGTTAATGATAATCCGATAAGAAATTCATTTTGTAACAAGCTAACCATAATAAGAAATCCAATAATAATAATACTGTATTTTCTTAAGCATTTAAAAGATAAGAGTTAACTAGAAAAAATAAGTAGAAGTTTGATTTTCATTTTTATAAACTAGTAAAATAATTTTGTGATAGGAGAGTAAGGATATCCAATGTACATAATGTAAAATATTGTTATTTATTGATGTTATTAATAAACTTTGTTGTAAATTTATTTTAAAGCTTTGTGTCTTCGTTGTTATTTCTCCACATGGATGCATGATATCACAATACATTTATAATTGAAACAGATATATAGTTTTTGCACAAAAAGGTAAACATAAAAGTGTTATAATAATTTTTGAGAATTTATTGGTATATTAAAAATTTAAAAGATCATAATTATATCATTTATTGGTCATAAGTTGGTTGCCACAATATTACATTAAATTATATGCTAATGTTGCCACACGTATTCTGTAGTCAGATTATTAAAATACTACCACGTACGTAATTATTTATTTCATTTAGGAAGTAATAAGATTATATTATACCATTGTTGTTATTATTATTATTTATTATTGTTAGTTACTGCGTAGTGAATTATGACATAAAATTCCCTTTTCATAGTTTACTACCGTAATTTTAAATCAGTTAGAGTACAATTTATGAACCTGAGATTTATGTCATTTTATTTATTTTCTTCATTTTTAATTAATTGAGCTAGATTCTTATTAGAAAGAATATTAAGACATGATTATTATTTTAATCGTAGTGAAAAGAGCTTAGAAAGTCGTAAGAATACTATGAGTTAGTTATTTAATATAGTAAAAAGGGGAATAGTGTTCTTATGCCATTGAGATAGTATCATGTGGATAATATCTCAATGTAGTCTATCTCGTTCCCCGTGTCGTCACTCCATGTCTCATGAAAATAGTAAATATTTGTTAATTCATTTTAAAAATATAACCGTATTTGTATTTTAAAAATTAGAGCTAGTAATCATTTTAATTAATGCTGGATATTTCATTTATTTATTTGTTAGACTGAGCTAGAACCCGTAAAATTTAAATATATTATAAATTTTGGAGTGGACGATCGCGACGGTGGGGGGGGGGGAGAGGTTAGAATATATATATAATAAGTGAATCTAGATTGGCCCAGGGAATTCTATTAACATTATTTACAAAAGTAACAGCAGTTAAAGGTAGTTTTTTTAAAGCTAAAATTTTAATAAATTACTCACAAATAAAACAGGCAATACTCTCCAAACAGTAGTGCCACTCAATGCAAGCCAGAGTAATCAATGGATGCCAGAACACTCTCAGATCCAAGGCTGCTCACTGATGAACGTCACAAGCTAAAAACTAGTCTGGGGACATTGGATGAGTAGGCACTAGATAGAGATTTTATGCACAAGCCTTGTGGCATTCATTGATTACTCTGGCTTGCACTGAGTGGCACTACTGTATGGAGAGTTTTGTCTATTTTAAAAACAGTTATGAGCAAGCATAAGAAATGGTTATCATGTCACAAATAACAATGATTAGTGATCTAGTCATAATTTTTATAGGAAAGACTATATATAAAGAATAAATTAAAAAAAAAAACTGACAAGATATTTTCTAAGAATGATTTAATGTGTCATGATTTTCTTAAATTATGATTTTTATTATATATTATATTTTGTATGATTCTCATTTTTTTACTTTTTTATTTTTGCATGATTTTTTAAAAATATATTTATATTTTTATTTAGTACATATTTTTTTCTATTTCATTTATAGTTTTGATCAAAAGAACAATTTAAACAAATATGTAAAATAATCTTTTTTAAAAAATAGCCCATTGCATGGCAAAGATTCTTTCCACATCATCTAATAGAAAAATATCAAAGGAGAAGGCAGTATTCATCAAGTTTGCCAATTGTCAAGTGATGAGGACTTGAGTGGTTTTTTATTCTTATTTTACTCGATAGTTATGGATAGTAATGTTATCTATTTCCTGGCAAATGTTAGCTGGTTAGTTAAGTTAGTTATAGATTATCTAAAAAAATATTTTGATATTTTTGAACCTAAACCATAGGCTTGGCACGCAGGTGCACAAAGGTCTTTTAAGCAAATACCAGCACTGTTATTGTGAGTGTAAATAATAATACTTATATTGCAATTAAGGAATGTCAAGAAAGTCTGAACAAAATTATCTTTTGGTGCTTTGAGAAAGGAATTTATACAATTGGAGAAAAAAGAAAATGTATGTTAATATGTTAAACCACTAAATGTCACATGATCACTATTTCTTATGATAGCACAAAACTGTTATTAAAACAGGCAAAACTCTTTCCATACAGTAATGCCATTCAGTGCCAACCAGAGTAATCAATGGATGCCAGAAGGCTTATGCATAAAATCCCTATCTAGTGCCTACTCATCCAATATCCCCAGACTAGTTTCAGGCTTGTAAGAGGAGCTTTGGCTCTGAGAGCACTGCACCTAAATCTTAGGATCTAATGCAACCCTCCAGCAGCCACCTTTTATCTCTACTTAACTACAAAACTATGAGAATAAAATTGAAAACACAATAATAGTTTCAATCTAAGCTCAATAGCTTATATAGTCATATGGGTCTGAACCCAGTTCAGTACCCATACATTTTGTTGTCTTTGGCTCTTTAACAACCATAGCCACCACTATCCTCTTAGGCAGGATTGGTGTTAAACCACTAAACATCACATGATCACTATTTTTTATGCTAGCACAAAACTGTTATTAAAACAGGCAAAACTCTCTCCATACAGTAATGAAATTTAAAAATACTGATATAGATCTGCATTTTCATGAGTGTTTATATGACTATAATGTAATATGTAATGATAATAAATGTATAAAAGTATATTAGATATCTTGGAATGATAATAGATGAAAAAATGTATTGGAAACATAATTTAAACATGCTAATTATCTTACCGATGTAATCATTGTTTTTTAATCAATAAAGTATGCTTTGAAACATAATTAATAAATTTAGATATTTTATAACAATGTTCTATCAAACCAAATATATTTTTCCTTTAAATATTGTTATTGTTATATATAAATATTTATGTGAATCTATATTGAGATATGGAATAATGCTTTATGGTTTTGCAAGCTTTTACAATATTAATAGATTAGCATTATTGCAAAAAAACAGTAAAAAAAAATTATATCAAAAAAGAATGAAGTGGATACAGAAATAATATTTTATTATTCTATCAACTTCTTGATTATATAATTATAGAGAAAAATATTTTTGATGGTACTTTCAAAAAACCTTATACAAAACAATTTGAAATGTATATAAGGAAAACAGCTAAATACATAGTTTCAAAATATTGTAATAAATATGAAACTAGAGTAAGAAATCCTTACGTTTCTAAATTATTTAATAATTTTCCTATTGAATTAAGAAGCTTGCAACATTATTGAGAAATAAAAAAACAAAGTGAAAATATATTAAAGAGGGGAAAAGGGGAGAAAATTATTATATAGAAAAATGTATCTAATATTAATAATATTTTTATTATATAATTAATATATTATTGATATGTAATTTATTGTTGTTATTATTGGCGTTTTTTACATTATGTTTAAAATTGTATGTAAATGTATAAATTGTTATAAAAATTGACTTCTACATAAAATCACAACTAGGGCTTAGTAGGAGAAGAATGACATTTGTTTGCATTTATGTAAATATATTTTGATCTGTATTTAAATGAATGAATGTAATGAATATATTTATTATAATAAACAGTATTATCTACTACCAAAAGTGATGGGCTCAACACAAATGTTTGATTTAATGAATATCTATCATTTCCAGAGTGATCTTGATATATCACTTTTTATATAGAAAAATTAAATATTGTAACTTTGAATTAGAACCGAACAAACTATATGCGGTAAAGTGAAGCGTTGGTGGTCGAGAAGTCAGCACAGCTGCCTTACAAGCAGTTGTCCCGGGTTAGCGGGTTCGCTTCCCGACCGATGCTATAACACATGAAAAAAAAAAAAACTATATGCGGTGAAGATAACGTGCATACACACACACACATATATAAAGAAAACTGCACGAATATATACAAACATTGTAGCAGATTTATTTGTCAAAAAATATTTAAAATTATTATTTACGGGGTATTATTTTAATATATTTGTAACTGCGCATAACACATTTATATACACACATGGATATAGTTTTTTTTAAAAAGAACATGTTTTATTTACTGTGTTTTCAGAGATAATTTATACCTTTTAGCTGGAGGGTTCATGTTTGAACTAGAAAACAAGTTCTTAATTATATTAGCCCTTCAGTTTCTAATTTGTCAAACAGTTTAACAAACGTATGTCAAATAAGCATAATTGTTTAAAATTATATGAGAATTTTATATATGTTTATACACATATATTTGTATATATTTATATTGTAATGGTTAGAGGATGGAAGGTTTTATTTTAACAAATTATAAGATAACTTCATGAGATGAAGCACATGAGTATGAGGTGAATTTAAAATAATAATAATAAAAATGATCACATGAATTTGCAAAGACTTAGAAATTATAAGCAAAGACAGAATAATTATTATGTGCATATTAAGTCATTTTTTGTTTTTCATTGGCTCCTATGAAAAGAATAGATCCAAGAGTCCTGTGCTAATGAAAAACACAATTTTTTTAACAATTTTAACAACAACAAAAAAAATTATAATATTGGCAATAAATAACAGTAATGCAAAAAGTAATATACTGTATATATATAAGTAGTTGATGTTTAATATTGGAAGTCCTTTCCTCAGTAAATCTTTCCATGTTGCTCATATTTTATGCTAATCTGGAAGTTTTTAATATTAAATATTTTTAATATTAAGAAATAAGTAAATATTAAATTTTTTTTAGATTAATTTTATCTTTTTATTTTGAATTTTTAGTTAAGGAAGTAAAAAAAAAATGTTTTAAATAAATGGTGACTTCAGATTTATTTAATATCATTCTCCTTCATTCACACATCCATAAAACAAACACTCATAACATATGAGCATCATCTTAAACTTATATCATAATCGTTTCTCATTGACATATATATATATATATTTTACATACATCTAATATTTATCTGTTGAAATGTGGCATATATGAACTTGAGCAAATAATTTTTTTAATATCAGTATTAGTAACATTTTTTTTCTTAAATTTTAACATAGTTTGAAAAAACAACAACATATCTTTACTATTTTTTATTATATATCTCTGTTGCTTTGCTAGATTAAATTGTAATGATTTCAGAGGAAAAAACATCCCTAATATATGAGTAACCAAACATAAATGTACTTGTGAAAAATATTTGTCAAAAATATATGCTTTCATTTTATAGAATTTTTTTTTAAACAGTAAGTAAAACATGCCATGATTACATCACATAAATCCGATATCTAAGTTTTTCAGATTTTTATATATTATCTAAAACAATATACTTCTATTTTTAACTTATAGTAGAGTTAAGAATTTTCTATTTTTTTTTATATGAGTAAAGCATGAACTTACTGATATTATCTTTAAACTTCTGCCCTTGAATTAATATGTAAAAATAACAAAAGTCTGATAATTAAATCTTGTATTAATTTAATTTTTTCTCAATTTCCTAGTAGATTTATTTATTTTATTCTTGAAATAATAATAATATATTCTTTTTTGATATGTGTCCATTTTTGTTATTCATAAAATACATATAAAAAAATCTTTTAATATTTTCTGTGGCACATTTATGTTTTATTTATACTTTAACAATATGAAATTATTGAGTTAATAAATATATGTATGTTTATAATTTATTATTTGTGTAAAAAGCTCATATATGTCATTATTAGTGGGCATGCATTGTTAATTAAAAATAAATTTTAAATTTTAATTTGAAAATATAACCTTTTTTTCTGGTAAAAATAAATAAATACAAATATTAATTCACCAGTTTACAAAAGTTACCAATAAAAAAAAAGTGTATATGTTTGTAAGATGTTATTCTAATAAGGTATAAAAATATATATAGAATAAAAGTGTTAGTATTTCTTATTAACTTTTTTCTATTCTTAAAGTATATATATATTTAATGTAATTTTTTTAAAAGTCTGAACTTTCTTCTATCTTCACCAGAATTTTAATGGAATTCAAACTGGGGTTTACTATTGAGGTAATTTATTTTGTGTTACATTCTAGATTACCTGATTTTTAAATGTTGCTTATTTTTGGAGAATTCAGCTGGTGAGGGAAAGGCATACAATTTTTTTCCATATCGTTCTACCATTCATTTTTTTTATAAATATGAACAAAGAATAATAATTTTTAAAAATAAGATTGCAGAACAGCAACTTGTTTCTGCCGATAAATTTTTTATTTATTTATTAAGAAAATGAAATGAATATTATTTGTTTTTCTTACATAAAATATTAATGTGATTATCTAGTGCATTTATTATTTTTTTTAGTTATTTAAAAGTATTAAATATTGTTGTTATTTTTATTATTGTAAGAAAACAAATAAATGTTTGATTTGTGTGTTTTACATTTACTCCCACATTTATATTTACATTTTAAATCCTTTCATATCATCCCCCCCCCCCCAGTGATTATAGTTAATAGTTTAATCAATTAAGAAAATGTTACTCTTATAAATGTATAATAACAATGTGTGTTATGAGTTAATCTGAGACTTTTTATTACTGATTTTTATTTTTGTTTGGTAAAATATCCATGTGAATTTTAATCTCTTAATTGCCATTCTTCACATAAAAAAATCTCCAAGATTCTTAATGGTCTATTCTTCTTCATTCTTTGTTAATTTCTCTTTCTTTAGATTTATGGGAACAACAACATCTTGGTCTTGCTTTTCCATGATTTAAAATAAATCCTCATAGAAATTTAGAAACCTTTTATAAGTTTACTGCTATCATCATCATCATCATCAATCATTATCAATCCACAGCAGGATGAACGCCTCTCCAAGTTCAATCCATCTCCGATCTTTAGCTTCTCTTCTCCACATCCATCCATCTCACATGTGGTCTCTTTCTGGGTCTTTTACAATCTCTTGGATTCCAATTTAAGATTTCAATTGTCCATCTATTATCATCTCTTCCAGAAATATGTTCAACCCAACTCCATTTCAGTCTTTTAATTTTTTCAATGAGGTTAGTAACATCTGATTGTTCTCTTACCCATATATTGTGTTTTTGATCTCTTCTTGTTACTCCCAACATGCATCTCTCCATACTTCTTTGGGTGGTCTGAAGTCTCTGTATTGCTCTTCTATTAAGTGTCCAAGTCTCAGATCCATAAGTAAGAACTGCTATACTTATTTTTAACTCCAATATTGCTACATGGAGGATCATTTTAATATCATTTGTTATTTATTACAATTATTTATGTGATTATATTTACAAATTTAAGCTCTAGTTATATATCGTTATAATGAGTAACCAGTCTTACTACTATTTAGTTTTCAAATGTAGTATTTTCTACCATTCTTTTATTTTCAATTAAGATAATTATATTCCTTATACAGTTTTACATTTCAAATAATTTTTTATGAACTTTACTATATAACATCTACCTGGAACTTGTGCAAAATGACTTCATTTGTCTCATAATAGTATTTTTTTACCATTAGCATAAGTCTATCTATGATTGCAGAACAGAATTTTGAAATGTCTCCCAGAAACTATGCAAGTTTTTTCAAATTTCAAACTGTAAAGCCATCTAAACATTCATGAACTATTATAGCTTCTTTGATAGATCCAAAATATAAAATTTTAATTTTTGATCAACAATCATATTACAAATACATGATGTTAATGTCCATGTCTTATTTGATGTACTATATACATTAATTTTTTTTTATAATATGAAACATTCATTACATTGGTATTATATTATTCCATAATTTTTTTCTATGAATGGTATAAATGTGGAGGAAACCTTAGAGATCATCTTTATAAGAGTTTATTGTAAATTGTAGAAGGGGATTGTCTACAGTATTTCCACCTTGCATGTTTTTCAACCATAGATTGGCTAAACATTTTGATTCTTAATGTGTAATTGTCTATAATTTCTATCAATCATCTTATTTGCAAGAGAAAATCACTTACTACCTTAAAATAAAATTTATTTATTTCTGTATAAGTTTATTTTTAAATACTTCTATTGAATTCACATCAATTTTGACTCTTTTAATCTAAAATTATCATGCAATGTCTATGCCACTATTAAATTGTTTTACAGAGTCACTACCAACTTTATATATTTCTGTGATCTCCCTTTCAGTATTAGTTTTTTTTTATTTCATTCTGTTACCCTATTCTTAGCATCAGTTTCTATTTTAAATTTTTCTGTAGTTGCAGTATTTCCAGAAAATTAATTTCAGAATAAACCTTCATTCAATATCCACTTTATTTTGTTCTACAGACTCTATCTTTTCTTTACTTCTACAAATTCTATCTCTTCCTCAAGTTGTTCTATAGTGTTTACTTTCATGTGTTTCTATACTAGTTAACTCATTTTCAAATTCATTTTAAATCATGTTTGACATTTACATTTCTATGAACTCAATATTATCTGTTATTTTATTTTTGATCTCCTAACTACTTTCCATTTTCATCAATTTTTATCTTTTACCATAATCTAGAGACTCCTATTACTTTCTTTGGATTTTGGTGATTATTGGGTATTTCAGGTCTTGCATAATTCTATATCCAGCCTTTTTTAAAAATATGGTATATGTTTTATTTTCTTCATTTATATTTCTCAATTTTCTTTTTTCTTTTTATGGTTCAATTCTGTATTATTCATTTTAGATTGGTTCATTTTTATAACATTGTTCAGTTCTGTTTTATTTGTTTAGCAACTTCTTTTATTTTGTTTTAATTCACATATTAATTCGTTTTGTATATATTCTAATTTCTTAAAAATTTTCTTTATTTTCTTTTAATTTGTAATGTATTTTTATTTATTTTGACCTTCAATTCTGGCTGTTTTTACTCACTCTTATTTTTAGCTTTATTTTTTTTTTTATGACATGTTGTTCCCTCTTTTTTTAATTTTTATTCTTATCTTCATTTGAAGTTGCACTATGTCTTTTTATAAATCTCACTGTCACTTTTCTCATTTATCTTCTAAGCCCCTTTGTAGTTGTTTTTATCTCATTCTACATTATCATTGTCACTTTTTTATTATAATGAAGGTTGTTTTTATCTCATTCTACATTATCATTGTCACTTTTTTATTATAATGAAGTTAGCTACAATGAAGTCTTATAGAGTGAACAATTTGTATAATGAATATTTTTTTTTTACAAAATTAAGATTTATACTATAAATGCAAATATATCGTAAACACTAGAGTCTGAATCTACCCTGACACCTCTCTGAGGAGTGCCAAAGCACGAAACCATGGTCAGGGGTTTGGGGAGGGGTTCCTGACAGATATTTTAAGTGCTGGCTCTGGCTAAGCATTTATCACAAAGCTTGTAGAGGAATTGGCAATCCTCACTATTTATAACTTACAAGCTTAAGAGATAGGTCATGTGATCTATGACTCTTCCTTTGACAACTAGAGTAACATGTTTACCTGCTTATTTGTATGTTTGATAGTAAAAAAAACATACTGTAGATTATTATTTACGTATGCATATGCATAATAATTTAGCCATTAACTTGAAAATCTTAGTTAAAAACATTAAAATTTCCAGATCAAAAATCTGGAAAATTGGCATAGAATATCAATGCTTTTATAAATGCCATTGGTTGATATAGAATATGTATGCCTAAGATTCTTTAGTAGCTTTTTTTTGAAAAGTTAAGTTAGAAAGCTGACTCAAGCTATGAAAAATAAAAAAAATTCAAGTGAGAAAGGGGAATTGACTTTTATAAGTTTAAGTTTGTTTTTGTTTTTAGAATATTAACTTTAATTTTCATTATGAGTCAGAATACAGACTTAAAGAATAGCATCAAGAAAAAAATAATTTCAGAGCAAGAAGTTGTTCTGCTAATGAAGCATTTTCATTATCTGGTTATATACCTTTCATTCTGGGCCTTCCAATTATATTACATTATCTTCTTGAGCTTCTGATTCTTATTATTTTCCTTTTTTTATGTTTCTTTTTTTTAAAATACTATTTTCTTAACAGGTTGAGAAAGAAAGATGGTGCTACTTTTCCTAATCAATTATTTCTTCTTTCTAGAACTTCATAATGTTTTTTTTAAAAATACATTTATTATTTTCATCTTAATTTTCTTTAGTACTACTTACTAGATTTTATATCTTGATTTAACTAGAATTTACTGCTTATAAATGTAATTATTTTCCTATAATTTATTGGGCTCTTGCTATTACAAAGACTTTCTCATGGTAAGGCCTTCTGTTTTGCTTCATTGGGATATGTTTATTTCACTGTGCTTTTTCAGGGTTTATTTTTTAAATTCAAGGTTAATGGCTTCTGTATCATGTTCATCACTGACAAAATCATCTATAAAGGGGTCAAAGTTCCCTCGGCAGATCTTTGGAAAATTTATGTTCTGGTGCCTTATCTTTTGCATGTATGTACCTCTTAATACAAATTGGCAATATTTTGTGAACATAAACTGTGTTAACAAATAATACCAGGAATGATATCTTTGAGAGTTGTTATCTTCACTTTATTCTATCTAGAGCAATCTATTGAAAGCTTGAGAAATTAATGGACTTCAGATAGTATAGTGCTATAAATGCTTCATTTCCAGACCAGTTTCATATTTTTGGCTTCATCTGTGAAAGCCATGATTCAAAGATAGAACTAATGCACTTATGCATTAGCAGTCACATTTTACTCTTATATACTATTTAAAGAGGAGGGTACTCAAAGTATAACAGTAATTTTTTAAAATTTGAATTTAGCATTGAGGTTAGAAGATATTAAAGGTGCTTAGAATTATATTATAAATTAAAATAAATTATAAGTTATTGATTAATTGTTAGTAAAGTGAATAATAATAATGTAATGATGTGAAATATGAAAGATATTAATTTAGAGTTACGTATTATGAGAATAAGATAAAATAAAGAATAAAAGTAGATAAGGCAGAATGAATGTTTGTGGTGTTACTGACCTCATTGAAAAAATTAAAAGATTGAAGTGGAGTTGGGCTGGACATATTGCTAGAAGAGATGATAATAGATGGACAATTGAAATTTTAAACTGGATTCCAAGAGACTGTAAAAGACCCAGAAGGAGACCACATGTAAGATGGATGGATGAAATAAGAAAATGTGTAGGGGTGATGTGGAGAAGAGAAGCTAAAGATCGGAGAAGATGGATTAAACTTGGAGAGACCTTCATCCTGCAGTGGATTGATAATGGTTGATAATGATGATGATGATGTATGTATATACTTATGTGTGTATATGTATATAGGAAATATTTTGATTAATAAATATAGAAAATAAAAAGAGTAAGAAATGAATAATAATAATGTAAAATAAAATAAAAGATATTATAAGATGTATACATAGAATGTAAATTATGTGTTCATGTATATTTATATTCATATGTTTGTATTATGTTGTAGTTCTGAAGAAGATTGCTGGGGCAATCGAAACTAAACTGTAGAAAAGGGTGGAAAATAAAGCATTGTAAAAGTAGTGAAGTGCTAGAACAGTTGAGTATTATATGGTATACATTTGGCAATGCAATAGGAAAGAGTAATATCCACTTAGTAAGATAAAAATATAAGGACATAAATACAATGACATATATTTTATTAATGTAACGTATAAATTGTAAGTAATCAAAAGCAAAAAGAGATTATAAATAACTAAAACCTTGTAAATATGTATATGTATACATTGCTTAATAAAGATAAATACTTAACATAAAAATACAGTAAATCGTTTTACAATATTATAAAATGCTTTATCATGTTTCTAGTAGATGGCAGCACGCACTGTTTAAAAGTTAAAAAATAAATAGAAATTTATCAAAATGACAGGAACAAAGCAGTTTAGTTTCTTAAATGAAAAAAGACTAACATTAGTGTTTAACATAATAAATAACTTTGTTAAATTTAATAGCCAAAATTGATATATAGTTGTTCTGAATGTAGCAAAAACTATTCATTAGGTTAATTTTTTTAGAATTTTATTTTTACTGAAAATATTCTTTAACGGTTTGAACAATAAATTAAAAATCGTTAATGGAGGGGTAGGGGGTGGGATAGGAATTATACAGCGATTATTTGAAGGCCAATCAATGTTTTGTTATTGTTTTTTTTTTTCAAAGTTTGTTATAAACATATTGATCACAGTTAAATAAATGAATAAATACCACTATCTATGTGTATTGAATTAATTGAATGATTAATTATAGGAGGGAACTTTTAAAAGTATCACCAGCTGTCACATGGCTAGCTTCTTTAGTTATTTCTGTATGGAAAAATGCTATAGAAGCCATTAGTTAGCATGGCTATTTAAGGCTTTCTATTTACTATAAAATATAGTAAAGAATTATTAATAATATCATAAAGCTGAAAATGGAGGAATGGAATGAGATTAGAGAGAGGATAAACAATTCAATTTTTTTTTTTTGTAATTAATTAAATATTTATTTATAAAGTAGTATTTATAAATAAATTTATTAAAAAATTTAAGTGAATTCTTCTTTCTTGTTTTCTAAGATCTTTGATAATTTTTATGTAAATATTGTTTTGTGATTATTAAGCAAATTGGAGAATAGACACTTCTTTATCTACCTTAATGCTAATTTTAATAGGTACTCCTGTCCAGTAGCATTTTGAGCATAATTTTTAATTCTGTTCTGTACTGAAAAAGATCTTTTTACAGATATAGTCATAGAGGACTCAAAATTAAGGGGCAAAATAATACTACTTGTGGAAAGCTAGAATTTAAACGTTAACTTCTCAACTTTGACAAACTCAAAACATCTGCTTAAAATATGCTTTAAATTTTCAAAAGCTTCTTCAGAGAATTTTGTACACTAAGTATGTATGCAACATTTTTAAATTAATCAATTTGAAAAATAAATAAATTGATAAGTCTTTAAACTGTCTTTCTATTTGTATGAAAATCTTAGCTAAAATTTCAAAGAAATGTCTTCTGTGGTTAGACATTTTTTGAATCATATTTTAATTCTAATACATTTTTTTTTTTTTTTGATGGAATATATGTACATTTTCATTTGATTTATCTTAGTGGCATGTTTACAAGTAATTGTTTTTTTATTTAACTGGATGTGTTTAAAATAACATTTAATAATATCATAAAATATTGTATGAACTTTGTTAAAAGAAAATATATGGATTAAACAGAGAATAATTCATATCTATTATTAGGAAAAAGTAACGGCAATCATCATTATGCTATTGTGTGATAAACTGGAGCTATTTACTTTTATAATACAATGTATTTATGTATGTGTTTATCAACAAACCATATTATTTATACTTTTGTGCAAAGTTCTTTGTGGTGAAATAAGAGAACAAAATCAAATACTCCAAAAAAGTTGAGCTGAGTCAAGCCACTATGAAAAGGTATAATTGTGTGGATATTTTCTCACTTAATAGCACTGAGGTAACTTTCAGCAAATTCTCACCAGAATCTTAGTGCAAAATTAATTAACTAACTGCACCAGGAGCAGTATGAATATATAGTTTATAAAATATGCATTTGTATTTGAAAAGAGTTTCGTATTAAATAAGAATGAAATCGAATATAAATTGAAAGAAATTGAATATTTTGAAATGAAATATCTATAATATAATAACATATTATAACATAAAAAAATAATAAGCAATTCATGAATGAAGTATTTTTATTTATCATTAAATGTAAAAATTTACAAATAAACTCACTAATAAAATAAAAGTCATTTCAAAAAAATTATTTTGATATTTTCTATGTACATTTTTTTTATATTGCTTTTTTTTATATAAAGATATTCATGTTTTAAAAAAACATGGATTGTATTTTGGAACAAATTGTTATTAACTTATCTTTACTATCTTGCTAAATAATGACAAACATTATTTTCTTCATATTTTAGATGAGACATGGGGCAAAATATAGGCTGTTTGAATAGTTTTGAACTATAATTGTGTCATGATAACGCGAGTATTTATGAGCATAATCTTTCTACAATTATATGAAGTTCAGAAATTGCATCTTCTGGGATTTATATCCATGACAGAAAAAGCTATATACTGAAACAGTAAGGTCTGCTTTGCAGATCTTTGTTTCACCTTTTCTCACCTATTTTCTACCCTCATACTTTAGTTTGAACCTCAATCTATCGTGGTGTGTCTGCAATATGCTTATATACTGAAAATCCCACCTAATTTTAAACCACGAGTACAATGCTCATATTATATATATAACTCATTCCCAAATAAAATAAAATATTATGGATTATGTATATGTTCACAGAATTTTGATTTATTAAAAAGTAGGTTATATAAGTCGTAATTGCGCACACACTATGATATGCATTTTAAAACATATCAAAATTATAAATTGTTAAAGTTATTTTGTTTGAATCTATTTACAAATATATATTACCGTCGTAATATATTTTGATTTAAAATAAAATTCATTTAGTAAATAGATTCAAATATTGCAATTTAAAAGTAAAATAATTTTCGTTTAATTTAATAAAAGTCATTCCAGATATTTCTGTTAAGATAAATGAGGGACAATAGTTTAATTAGTTAATGTTATATAAGTTTATCTAAAAATAGCAGATGTCCACTTAAGGTTTTCTTTAATTAGTAAGAGTAATTTTTAATTAAATCTAGTTTGTAATTCGAATGTCGAAAGGGAAATTAACAAAAGAAATTAATTAAAATTTTGTTGAATTCCTTTGGACATTCGGATAGATTTAATTACAGCTGATAAGTCCGATATATTTTTGTAATGCTCCAGGGCAGTTCTATTGTTAAATTCTACTATAAAAAGGAGGGTTTTCTTTTGTTCTCCATTCTAAGGTTTCTAAGAGAAATCATTCTGATGTCTAATGTTTCTAACCAAAATTATTGTAGTAATTTGTAAATCTTGACATGATGGAGTAGAGCGCAAGAAGGCTATTTCTCTCCGGAATGGTCATATGCTGCCGTAGACCATCGGAAGTTATCACATAAGGAACCCCGGAACTGCTGCTGCTGCTGCCAAAAATATGAACATTTCCAGATTTTGCTGTTAAATTATATAAAAACCTGCTGACCATCAATCTACCTAAAAATGCTTCTCCAGAGGTAACCCTAAATTAACCCAAGAGCTCTTGTGATAACTAACATGCGATAGCTATTTTAAATTGTTTTCTTATATTTCACATAACGTCATTATGTATTTCTTTTAAATATAATCAACATTTTGCTCTCTATCCTTGGGTTAATATTTTCTATTTATTAAGCTTTCTGTTATTTTATTATGATAATGTGTCAGAATCGTCTTTGACCGAGTGAATTATTCCTTTTATTTAAAATAAGACGCCGCTATGAAGGCATATTTTAAATTTCTAAATAATTTCCAATTTTATTATCTTGCAAATCACTCATTCGAGGGCGATTCTTTTCTTTAATATATAATATAATCACATAGTTTAAAATCTACATGTTATTGATTTTAATCTACTATGAGAGTATGTGCGAGGTCAATGATTTAAATGTGCCACTAATGCATGATTGTGTATATAAATCTATACTTACTTTTCAAGCCCGCAAGCATGCATTTCCCTATTTTTAATTACTGTGTTCTACTTTAATTACAACGTTCATCATTGACGTCGAGAATATGCGGACCCTTTTAAATGAATTTTGGGAATTTGATTGGGCATTTCTCTTAATCCAAGTAAAACCCATTCAGTATGTTTTATATACACTAGTCTCGTATTGCTGGTAAATGAATTGGTTGTTGAGACCGCTTTGTTTTAATTTTCCAAGGATTCTTTACACGGCCAAGGCCGTTCTCTTCGCTTATTGCAGTTTCCAGGCAGAGTGTGTCCACAAATGACACACCTGGGAATTAAACGCAATCGTCACACAGTCGCTAAGTTTCGGCTGTTCATCAAAATACTTTCCTACGGGTTAGCGGCGAGATGCCCTCCATAATCATTGTGGATATTCAATATTGTTTTATTTTATATTTATTTTACAAAGCATCCATGACTTAAACGTGTCACACCCTCCAACTTTAATAAATTCATTATCAGCAATACTGACCTCCCGATGCAACTCTATTATTATTATTCTCAAATAAATGCTTTGATCACATTCCCACTTTGTTGCTTGGTAAGCTTTAGTCTGTGCTATTCTCGAAATCAATAAATATTTTAGAACACTTAATTTTCAAATATTTTCTTAAACTTGTATAATTGCTCAAAGCACCTCGCACATTTTCCTATCTCATCAAGCACATTATCGTAATGCTATTAGCCCGAGGAATAGAATATATCACTTTGCTTTAAAACCCTTTTGTCATTTATTGGAGTATAATGCCAACAATTATTTAATACGCGTCCCTGTCTCATATAAGCAGACAGTGGCGTTATATATATATTTTATATAAATAAATTTTGCGAAATTATTTAAAACTAAATTTGATCTCTTATTGTATTTGATTCCTATCACTGTCTCAGTCTATATATATATTTCCTGCATTTCTTTTGTAAATCCATAGACGTTAATTAGCCACCCAAACTTCTTTTTAGTATAGAGTCTTTTGTTTCTCCCTGACCACCAGGCACTGGTCAAAGGTTATACGAGTAGTGGCATCAGATGCGTTATCACGTAGATGGTGCTGCAAAATTTGGACTTTAAATTCGAACTTAGTATATCTAGAAGGCAACCCCTCTTAGAATGTTCAGTTTCGTGTCTGGGGGTTTGCATTCTGCAGTGTGTTAGCGAGATAGACGATTCTGACTGTTACAATACCAGTGCAAGAAAATGCTACTGGAACACTACTTTTTGGAAGATACAGGTTTACTTTATTTACTCAAATAGCTTGGATAAATAAATACATGATTTTATTATATTTTTATGAGGAAATTTTTTTTAAAAAAAGTTATAAATGTATTGAGAAGTAATACTTCATTTGCGTCCATAGACCGATAATAGTAATGAAAATAGAATATTTATCACATACTATATATTAAATCAATAGACTAAAACAGCCATAAATGGCCTGTTGCATGGCTAATATTCTTCCAAAATCCCTTTATAGAGGAACCTTGAAAGAGAGAAAAACATTGATTAAGGTATATAAAGTTAGTTAGTAAGAGATCCCTTTATAGAGGAACCTTGAAAGAGAGAAAAACATTGATTAAGGTATATAAAGTTAGTTAGTAAGAGTTTGTAGTTTTTCTTTTTTGTTTTATTCTCAATTTGCTTATACTGTTTGCTATCTAATAGCAATTTTCTACTAATCTCATTATTAGTGTCAGTTTTAAAAGTCAATAGATTCTAGATGGTAATATTTAGTAAATCCTTATTCAGTGCTGCCCTACCCAAAACATCAGACTAGTTTCTAACATCAAAAAACTTATCTTAGATAAAAACTATAAACTAGAAACAATTCTGGAAATATTGGTTATCACAGCACTGGATAAGGATTTGTTAAAAACTACAATCTGGCATCTATTGATTGCTAAAGCTTACACTAGATGACATAAACATATTAATATTGCAAGAAAATTGCTACTAGATATTAATTTACTAGCAAATAATTGGATGGCTAGCTAGATGGCCATGAAGCACAAGCTATTTGGGGAAAAAAATTAAGCTTATTTAGAAATCCTCTTTTTAGTTATACATAAGATAGTAAAATTTCAGAAGCATTAGGATTTCCCAGACACGTGATCCCATTGCCACAATTTATATTGAATAATAACAGACGGCATAAAAAGATCATTACATAAAGACTTTTTATACATTAAATATGTCCCTTAGTCAAAATATTCATTTGAAGTATATATCTAAAAGAAACTAAAGCATCTCATTTCCATCCTTAAATTATATACATAGCAATTCTGAATCCATTTTTTTCTTTCTATGCTTTCTGATATTTTATTCTTTATCTTTTTTTTTAAAATTAAAATGCCAGTACTTCATTTATGAATAATTGCTAATGATGATGCTGATGATATATAAATCTATTTGCACATCATTCTTAATAACAAAAATTCTTTAGGTTGAGCAACCAAGTAGAAATTTGTTCATAATGTGCCATCAAAGTAAGATGACTTTTTAAATTTTCTAGTAAAGTTCTTGAAATATCGTAATAAATTAGTTTACTTATGAGCTGCCAGATAATCACATTGAATATAATGATGTGAGAGCAAAAGTGCACTGCAGTTTTATATGTAGGATAGAAAGGTAGCTTACTATCAGTCACATTGAAATCTATAAGTTTGATCAGTATTCTTTGCAAAGCACTAATGATTTAAATGAATGACTCCCAACTTGGAATACATGTATTCCAGAAGATTTAGAGTTTACGAAAAAAAATAAGAGAGGGGGGGGGGTACATAGATCAACAGTTTAAGGGGAGCTACAAATAAAAAGTCTAATCTAAGTCATACTACCGTCTTCAGTGTCTAGATATTAACTTAAAATTGCCTTATTATTCTCTACAGACAATTAATTACTCTTTAACTTTGCAATATTAAACTTTATTCTTTCTTTAATATATTATACATTTTAATTAAATTTAAAGATAAAATATATAATTTACAAATTATTTAAATACAATATTTTAATGCAGTTGCGTTTATTCAAACGTCCTCTATAAATAAATGTATATTTAAAATTAATACTCATTCTTATTTCCATTAAAAAAATCAGTGAAAGAGAGGCTGGTTTAGTCAAATTACATATTGTGGTGACAATTTACATTTTTTCTAAGTTTATGGAAGGAAGGATGAATATTAATACCAGTGATTTTAAAAATGGCAAAAGTTATGGAATAGATTGAATGATTCATTTTAATTTTTATTTAACCGGAGAGAATCCTGTTTCTCACTTTGACATTTTAGTGAATGGTGGGGAATTGCTCCTTGAACAATGTGATGGGCTAGTTGACTGCAAGAAATGTGCTTAATAGCACATTTCTCACAAATTTGTCTTTCCCTCTCTTTTGCTTAGTAAACATTCAAATACGTGCATGTATAAACAAATAACACAGACAGTTCTAAAAGCATTATTTCAAGTTTTAAATTAATTATTTCATTATATTTTAATTCCATTAATAATGTTGTTTATTTATAATTACAACACATAAATTTTAAATAACAGCAATTATATTACAAACATTTTGCTAACATGAAGGTTGCACTTTATGGAATTGGGTAGCAAGCAAAAAAAGTCGGAATCACTGATCTAAACATTGGAAATTTGATGAATTAATACAAATGCTTGTATTACAAACATATCTAATATAATTGAAGTTCATGAATAGACGGTCTGCTTAAGAATGATGGTGATTTTGTATTTTAGTTTATATAGTGCGAAAAATTTGATTTGTAGATTTATTTTTATAGCTTTGCTATTACTTTTTGTGTATAAGATTATATTGGAAAATTGAGTTTTTAAGCTAACAATATCTCAGTGTTGAGAGATCAGCTACAGGCATAATTTTTTGCTAAATGTTTGTGGATTAGAAATTATTCAATCATGAACTACTAATATGGGATTTCAGCATAATTAAAATTATTTATATTGCATTTTTTCAGTCTTTAATTTTAACTTCAGTGTATTTAAATAAAAATTTGTGGAGATTGTGACAATTAGATTAATTCAGACCAATAATTTATGAAATAGAACTATTTTCAGATAATAAGTATTGTTATCATTCCTATTCTGCTACATTATTAGAGTTTGCTTCTGTTATGTTTAGTCTGGATTACATTTATAAACACAAACGCATGTAAATATGTTTTGTACTATATGTATTAATGAAATATGAAAACAAATATACATTTGTGTTTGTATACTATATTTACAATTACTTACTCAGCCTTCCATGGTTCATGAGGTATAGCTCCTAGTTCTAGGGTGAACTATAGAAGAAGAGACTGAACTGCATGTGCTGTCGTATGTTTCCTATAACTTCCAGCTATTCTATGACAGCCTACCTTGTGAGTAGGTCTGGTGACTCTTCTGGACTGCTTGCTTAATGTTGGCATTTGATTCTAGCAGCTTCAAGTCCTGAATATGGACTTGTCTCACTGTGTTAATTGTTTAGCTTAACTGCTATTGTCTGGAGAATGTAGATTCTGTCTTTCAGCTCTATGACAGTAGATCTCTCTTTCAGCTCTATATAGGACAGTAGATCTCTCAGAATGCTTGCTGACTATCTTCAAAAGACAACTATTTATTACCAGGTCCCCATCATTAACGGAAACATTCAGATTTAGTGAGTTGCCTTTTTGCCTATTCTTGCATTACCTATCTGTATATGTATTGGTTCATGGTGTTGAATGCTCAATCCAATCTATATAAGATGGAATTTAAACTAATCCATTATTTGAAGGCAAAATGAAATATGACATTCTCTCCCCTGGCTAAAATTAGTCCTGGAGAATGTAATCATGCAGGTGCATTGGTAAGTGTCTTCTTTGGTTTATGGCTTCATCCACAAGTCCAGCATCCTCATTTGTAGATCTTGAGACTGTAGGTTCTTCATTGCTGGTTGGTGATCCCTTATTGATAGATTGTGATTTTTCTTTGTCATCTGATGAGGCTTTTCTGATGGTTGGTTATGTGTAGTATAATCTTTATTTGATTCTGATGTCTATAATGTTGCTATCCAACTGTTTTTTTAACCACCACTGTTTGTAGTTCTTTAAGTTTGATCACCACTACTGGAACATGTGGGGATCCATTATACATGTAAGATAGAACTTAAGTGCCTATCTGCACATAAGTATTGATATTTTCATTTTTTTCTTTCATAGAACTAGTCATGAGAACTACTAGATAAATTCTCAGATCCCTATTGAATAATAATTCAGCTGATGTTATCCCATGACTGTTCTCAGTGTAGAGTGCTATGCTAACAGCTTTCTGGCAATGTGGTTATTCCTACTTTCTGTGTCAATCTTTGTTACTATCCTTTTTGTTTCTTGAATATCTCTCAGCCTGGCTATTACTATGAGGGTGGAATAGTGCTCTGAACATTAGTTCAATGCTGTTATTAGCATAAAATTTTCTGAATGCTGTTGATGCAAAAATTGTGCCATTGTCTGGAACAATAGTTTTAGGCAGGCTGATAAAGTAAAAAACCTCCTAAGGATTTCAATAGTTGCTGTGAACTGGAATGATGATATTTCCTCTTTCTCCAGCCACTTAGAGTAAGAGCCATCCACCATTAGTAATAGTTTGCATCTCCATGGACCTCCATTATCAATATGATTTCTGGTTCAGGACTTTTCAGGTTCTAGCTATTGTACTGTTTGTTCTTTGCTGACATGCTTTAATTCATTTTGCAAATCCTCAGTGATGGAACTTAGATTCACTGTCAGAATCCAAAGGGGACCTCACACATGATGATCCCTTGATCCCCAATCTCTTAATCCCCGGGTAATGCAGCTATTTTAAATTGAGCACTTTAGCCTTCTCTAGTAGGCTAGCTGCAGCTCATCATGTTTTTGTTTGGTCAACCATGTTGGATATATTTCAGTAATTTTGGAATTCAGGGTTGCTAGTGGTCTATTGTGACACTGATTTGCTGTTAATTAGTGTATTTAATTCTAAGTCTTAAGTTATCAATTTTTTGAATTTACATTGTCTGCAGCCTCTGTAGACAATTGCCTTTAGACATCTATGTAGAGAATTTATTTACCCTCAATGTATTCCAATTTAAAATTATTGAACCACCTCAGAGTTCATAGTAAAGCATGCGGAGAGATCTTTTTATCAAATGTTAAAATATCCAACAGGGGTCTATGATTGGTTTGTAATATTAATGATCAACCATATAATCATGAAATTTTTTAAAGGTTAAGGTCTCTATCAATCTGAGCATAGATTTTCTAAGTTTTTGAAACACTTTGATGCAATTGCAATAGGGCAGGGTGTCTCATCATTATTCCCAAATACATCTTCCCAATGGCAATGCATGACAAGTTAGTACCAGTACTCTCTCAAGGTTCAAGATGCCAATACGATTGAGTCTGATATTTTTCACTTTCAGTTTCATGCTTTATATTTGGATTCAAACAAGTGTTAAGAATGACTTCTGAATAGATCCTGTTTGAATTTATTATTGTGAGTTGGTTCACTTTAGTCACTGTAAAACCTAAGTGAGTGAACCAGTCATGTCATAATAAATTATTCTGCTTAGCAGGAGAGACAACAAGAGGTAGATATCTAGTTTTATTGGTCGTTGTAACTTTAAATCTTGCCTGACCCAAGATTGCTATTTATTATTGTGAGTTGGTTCACTTTAGTCATTGTAAAACCTAAGTGAGTGAACCAGTCATGTCATAATAAATTATTCTGCTTAGCAGGAGAGACAACAAGAGGTAGATATCTAGTTTTATTGGTCGTTGTAACTTTAAATCTTGCCTGACCCAAGATTGCTATTAGATTGTCTTCATAATCAATAATGGTTTTGCTGCTAGGATGGAGCTGATTTTTATTTTTCTTATTAATGACAGCCTATGTCTTTATTTGATACAATGGACACTGCAGACCCAGAGTCCAGTTCCAGTCATATGGGCATATCATTAATAAGAATTTTGCATCTAAAAGCAGAGCTTATTCCTTTTATTACTTAAATAGGCATTTTGTTTCTTAGATTTTAAATTGTCCTTCTGGCATTTCAGAATGGATTCTTCCATTCCGTCATTAGTAACTTGTTGTTTCCTTGTAGAACAAGTAGCTTTTGTATGCCCAACATTTTTGAAATATGTACATAGTGTTTACCAATGTGGACATTCAGTGTGTGCGTGTATTGATTGATCATATCTATCCTAATGTTTTTTACTCAATGTTGCTGATTTGTACAAGCACTGTTTTTATTGTTAGCTGGGTTCTTGATTGACCCAGTTTTTTTTGCTCAGTGGTTTGAATTCTGTAGTCCATTTTCTTTAATGGACTTGCTTGACTAACTGTTGATTCTGCCAGAGTCACTTGAGAGATAACAGAATTAAATGTTATATCATGGTTTCATTAAGAACGTGACCCTGAGGTCATGATTTTCATGGACTTATAAAATGATTGCAGAGCTTCAGTGAGGAAGTCTTTGAATTCACATTTTAAAGCTAGTTTTTATTAATTTTATAGTAAAATCTCTAGCTTTTTTCTCTTCCCCTTGTGTTTAGAGATTGAAATGATATCTCTGAATTATCAGTAGGAATGTTGGACAGAAAAAGTTATTTAGTATAGGCAATGCTTTGTCAAAATCAAAGATTAGCTGGCACCTCAGGGGTTGCATGGGCTTTAAGGACCTCATAAGTCTGAGAGCATGGATAATTTTAATAGGCTTTTTGAGGTAATTATACTATAAGTTGAACTCAATCCCTATTATTTGGACAAATTTTTTGGGTAGGCCAGATCAAAATCTTCAATTGAGCCAATTTACATATTATTGTTTATTTCCTCTTTGTACTGTGTGAGAAAAAATAATTCTACTTTTAACTGTGAGAATAACCAACCACTCAAGTTGATTTTTAATCTTTTTTGACAAGTTACTTTTTGTGTAACTGTCAATCATTTGATTAATGTCAAAATAATAATCCATGGGGGGAAGTTTCTGCCTGTATTATAATGAGAACCACTCACCTTCTATTTGTAAACTTTTTATTGACATGCCAATAACATTAGCTGGTCATTTTTTTTTTTTTTTGATTAATGACAGAATCTAACAACCACAGGGGTTTCCAGCTGTGGGTAAAAAAAAAAAATTTATTGAGTACACCAAATCTCTTGTGTTTAGTCTGGAATATATATATATATATAAACACAAATGAGTGTAAATACATTTTATACTATATGCCTTTATTATTACTGAGAACCTACTATATGCCTTTATTATTACTGAGAACCACTCATCTTCTATTTGTAAACTTTTTATTCACATGCCAATAACATTAGCAGTCAATTTTTTTTTTTTGATTAATGACAAAATCTAACAACCCACAGGGGTTTTTAGCTGTGGGTAAAAAAAAAAAAAATTTGTTGAGTGTACCAAATCTGTTATGTTTAGTCTGGAATATATATAAACACAAATGAGTGTAAATACATTTTATACCATGTTTGTTGATGAATGTACATTGGCAAATTTACAGTATATTTGCAATGGTTACACTCCACCTGCTACTGTTTGTGAAGTATAGCTCCTAGCTCTAGGGTAAACCACAAAATAAAGGTACTGCAATGCCCTTATAAGTTTCCTACCATTTCCAGCTACAGCCTGCCTCTTGAGTAAGCCTGGTGACACTTCTGGCTGTACTTCACAGCTTGCCTTATATTGGCATTTGGTTCTAGCAGCTCCAATCCTGAGTATGGACTTGCCTTGCTGCATCAGCTATTTAACAGCTGTTTTTGACTGAAAAATTTAGATTCTGTCTTTCAGCTCTGTGGCAGTAGTTCTCACAGAATGTGTAAAGAGAACTCGTATTCTGTCTTTCAGCTTTTTGATAGTAGTTCTCTGACGCTACCTTCAAAAGGTTTGAATATTTATTGCTAGATCACCATCCCTAATGGAAGCATTTGGACCACATATTAGCTCATTCACTGTTGGCTATGCACTATCTATCTGTATATGCATAGGTTCATGGCAGTGAATGCTCAATCTAGTCTAGATAAGATGGAATCTGGACTAGTCCATTATTTGAAGGAAATGTGAGGTATGACAGTTTCACAGTGTGTTGTCTTTCTGGGGTTGAAATTTTTTTTTCAAAAGTTATTTAATGTTGCCAGAATTTTAAATGCTGAAGACCCATAAAGCAATTATGTCATTTAATTTTGCAAATGGTGATAATAAGATTAATCATTGAATAAGTTATGTAATTTTAATTTATGGTTCATACTATGTTCTGCTTCTAAAGTTCTAGGATTGTAAATTTACTATCACTAGTATGATTTATATTTTATTGACTACTTTTTAAAGCCATTTCTGTTTGAATAATTGCATCTGATTAATGCAATTAATTAGTAATTGTTCTTTATCATCATGAAAATTATGCATTTTGTTTTTGTATTGCATTATTCTTAGCACCAAATACATATACATAGGGTCTGTTATAATAGATGTAATTGATTCCAGAATGATGGTTATTATATTGTCTGTTTGTTGTAGCTTACGACATGCAACTAGGGATAATCTATTTCAAGTTCACAGAAAGTAAAGTTATCATCTAGAACTAATATTTAAATAAACAAAATCAAAAATATAAATATAAGAACACTTAGAATTATTTCTATCCATTCTGTAAAGATTGATTTTAATGAAAATAAAATTTTTAAAAGTATGAAGTAAAAATGCAAACAAATTTGCTCTATTAAAAATTTACAGGTCATTGATTTAATCACAATCATATTTCATACTTACTATTTTTTTGTTTGAAAATAATTTTTTTCTTGATGCTATACTGTAATACTGTTGTCGGTCTTATGGTCAAAATTAAAAATGATCTAAAAGAAAACAACAAACTTTCATAAAAATCAAGTTATTTCAACGTTTTAATTTGGAATGTTTTTTTTTTTTTTGACAGTAATTCGGCCTTTCAGAAAGATTAAATCTTGGGGTTCATTAAAGTATTTTCGTTGGCTGATAATTTTACAGGCTTTTTATTTGGATTTTTTTTTCTTTTTCAGAACATTATCAATTTGTTTTCTAATTTAGATTTTCAGACTTATGGATATAATTACCATATGTATGTATCAGAATAATTAAAAAATAATAATTGGATTATATTTTTGGTACTAAAGATACAAATAAACAGGGAAGCAAATTAAATTCGTAATATGTCCCACAAATTGTACAAATTTTAATTTAGTGAGAAAAAGTTTTCATTGCAAAATTTGCTTGTAGTAGAAGCCTTCATTATATAGACCTCATTGTATAGATATATATTGTTATAATTCAATTTACAAATATTACATTTTTTTTGCATGTATTCATTTGATAACATCTGATGACATTATCATAACATATATTATTTATTATTCAACATTTATTAACTAGAATAATATTTTTATCCCAGATAAGTGAAGTTTAATATGCCTTTTCTTAAGTACAGTCACATTGTATTATTAATTTAATGATTTCACTTTTTTTTTATTTTAATAAGTGGTACTTTAAATATACTACAAAACTTATATTATTTCTTTACATGTATTTCAAATACATGGGCACAGACATATGAAAAAAAGAACCTATAAATAAATGTATAAGTGCATGCTATGATGGTGAAAAATTTATTGGATAAAAGAATGTTTATAAAACATGAAATGATTTTCTTTATTAAAAAATGTAAAGTGTGTTTGTGTGGATATTTTGAATTTTTCAAATGAGAAAATAATAATAAAAACCAAACCAATATCTATCTGTTTACTTATCTCTTTATCTATCTGTCCACTTATCCAGCTTTCTGTGTATCTAGTGGCTGCACTAACCACAAATAACAATGCCTTTTGAACCTTGGTATATATAAATCAATATGTAATATAAGTTTGAAAAATAATTATTTTGTGATTTTAATTAAAAGTAATTCTAATTTAAATATATATATTATGCTAAATATTTTAAATTTTTTTTATATCTTTATAGTTTTATTCCAATTCGTAAAAAATGAATTCATTTTGATAAAAAAAAAAAAAATCTTTTTGACTTAAAGTTTTGAAATAGGAAAATAATAATTAATTAATATTTTTTTTTTTTAAAATTTAAATTAAATCTTCCATTACTTCCCAAAAGAAATGCAGCTTTAATATTTTTTTTTACTATTTAAAATTCTCACATATATTTATAAATAAACTTATTTTAATTAAATGATGGCACAAGTAAATATATAATAATAATCATTATCATCATCATCATATAGAGAAACACTTTTGATTGCTTAGATCGTAATTATTTTCAACTGAAAGTATGAGCACAGTAGGCAGAGTTAACATGATTTATCAGGATTGTGCATTGGCATATTGTAAATTGTATTTAATTGATTTATAAGAAATACATTTTTAATTCTCCTCATTTTATGACATCTTTCTTCAAGTATGATTTGAATTGAAGTTAAATTTAAAGTTACAAGATGGTAATCAAAGAAAACTGAAGCAATATTATGAACCGTTTGTTGTATTTTCTGTACTGTTATAGAAAGGCTGGTGTTGATTTTTTTAATGTCTTGATTTTAGAAATGGATATTCTATACTTCTTTTCTAATTCTGGATCAATACTGTACCAATGAAAAATTTATGTTAAAAATATTAATTTTTGCATTAAAGAAAAACTAACCTAGATGTTAGTATTTTATATTATATTTATTAATATACTTTGCATATGTATGTTGATGTGCTCTATGAAGTGTATAATTATTTTTTATTATATATTATTAACAAAATTTACAACAAAGTCATAATTATTAATAAATAACACATTTGTTTTTATATAAAATAGTTTTGTTAATACATTTGTTTATTATTGCACATATTAGTTATATACTAAATACTACTATTAATTCACTTTTGTATATATAAAATATTTACATTTATGATATAGAAAAAATTATTTTGATAAAATTTTAATTTGAATAGATTAACTGTCTTTACATAAAACATGTCAGTCTCCAGCTCACATTTGGCATCAGTATTAAGAAAAATAATTATAGGTCTTTACTTTAGATGGTAGGGCCAACTCATTCTAGTTGTCTTGATAATAAAGACCAGTATCCAGAAATTCATGTTTACTATAGATAACTTTACATAGAGTGGCAGAATGGATATGTTTTTCAATTGGTGAAGTGTTCTGTCTTCTGTTAAGCTATCAAATTTTAAACATTAAAGCTATATAATCTTAAACATTTTTTTGTTCTTGATTTAAATTTGCCAAAATAAGGATAAGACTATATATACACTTAAGGAATCATAAAATGCTTTCAAAAATTAGTCTCCATTTTATCATAATAATTATAACCAGAGAGGATTTGAACACAGACTCAAGTTTCCTTCAGCTATCCACATCATCTATTACTGATAAGATTGAGTGGATATCTGAAGGGAGCTTGAAAGTCTGTGTTCAACTCTCTTCTAATTACATCTAAAGTTTAGTATATACATTATACTTGCATTCAAATATTATAGATTCAGGTTGAATTCTGCCCATCCCTCTTGTGTATTTTAATGGATATATTAAGGTCCTGCATATGAGGGGGCAGAATGACAAAGTCCACATGAATATTACAATAATCATGGCATCAACAAGGGCTTTGAGCATTCTGTCATCAGATTTTCAGTAATATGGATGGTAGAAGAATGGCGAAGATTGAAGCCTGTCCATTAATGGTTGAAGATTTGCTATCTTAATATAAATCAGGCACTGACTATATATATGTGTGGGAGATAATAATCTGGACCAACTGATGAGTGATGGTTCAGCACAGAATATGTATATTGGAGATCATTTATCTTTTTCACATGTATGTGGTTATGTGCATTGGTTATTTAAGATGGAGTGGATAACTGAAGGGAACTTGAAAGTCTCTGTCCAAACCTCCTCTAATTACATTTAAAATTTAGAATATACATTATACTTATATTCAATCATAATAATTATAGTTTTTTATGATTTCGTTTTTATTGTCCATATTTTTAAAATATATTTGATCACGAGTTTAAAATAAATAATTGCAAAATTATTTTAGTGCAGACACATACATGTATATGAGAAATTACTTGTATAAATTGCTAATTAACTTTTTTTTAAAGAAAATAATCATGTAATATTTTTAACTTCTAAAAAATAATTTTGAGATAACAATTCATATCATTTATAATTTTTTATTTTATTACAGAAAGTTAACTATTAGGAATGAAAAATATAGAGAATTAATATTTACCATTATTTTAAGGGATTGACAATAATGGTAAATATTAATTCTCTATATCTTTCATTCCTAATAGTTAACTTTCTGTAACAAGATAAAAAATTACAAATGGTCTTTTGAATTATTATTTTAAAATTATTTTATAGAAGTTAAAAATATTAAAAAAAATATTCACAAATTTATACTAATAGTTTCTCATATACACATGTGTCTGCCTATAATTTACTCACATTTGCAGTTATTTAGTAATGTATATTTGCACTTTCAAATTTTAATTTATCAACATTATTTTACATTAACATTTCAGAATAAATTATTGCATAATCTAATGTTTATTTTATAGTGATGTATTGTTTATATATAAAAAAAGAAATGTTGAAGCATTTTCATTATTTAAACACCAAGACAAACTGTAGAAGATATTATTTTTTATATATCATTTTAATTATAATTTTATGAGAAATACAATAAAGGTTATCTATTAAAATCTACAATTTATGAATAAATATAATTATTTTAAAATATTTTAATTCTTCATTTTTTAATTTAATTTTATGATAATGATTATGTTTTCAGTTTAGTGCTTTTTATGGTATGCTAATTTTATAACAGCATATAATATACTGTATATTGGAATTAAATTGTTAAGAAAATTATATCTTCAACTAAATTTATATTAATTCAATATGAATCCATCTTGAACTCTTAATTACATATTGAATTAATACTTATTTATGCAGTTTTTACTTTAATAAAAAAAATCTATAAAATTTTCTTTTACAATGCTTTTGAATTACAATTCATATTTTTTATAACAGTAAATAAGCAATATGTTAATAATATTTTAAAAATTATTCTTATAAGATAGTATATGCATGAATTGGTATATATATTTTTGTTAAGTAAATGGATGAATTAATCTTATTTTATTTCATCCAATAAAAGATCAGAAATGTTAGAAAAATAATAACCCATTTCTTTGTCCATTGTATTTTAAAAAAGAAATAGCATAGTCTTAATTAAAATCTTATTAAGATAAAAATGATTTTATTAATATTATACAATTATGAATTCAAAGTATATAAATTCTATATACTTATGCAAAAGTGGGTTTTGTAGCACTTTTTAGTCAATAAATAATGTGTGACAATGAAAGAATGAATTATTATTATTTCATGGATCTAAAGTATGTATCATTTATTTCTGAATATAATGTAAAATACTAATATCTAATTTTTTGCTTTACTATAAAAATTCATTAATATTTAAGATTTTTTTAAAAATTGACATTAAAATTTTTTTAAATTTAAAACAGGGAGCACTCTTAATAAATACTTTTACTGTGACTAGATAAATTAGAAATAGGTTGCAAATCTTTTTTTATTGCAATAATCTGCCTCAATGTGGTGGAACATTTAGTTTTTTTTTTAAATTAAATTTAGCAGAAAAATGTTATCTTTAAATTTAAAACGGTATTTCTTAATAAAATTTTTGTTATACTTTTACAAAATTAATTAAATTGATTTTTTTTATTTAAAATTTTTTTTTTTTCAAAAAAGAACAAATATGATTAGAGGATTAATATTTTGTTCAGAAGATTAAGATTGGTGTAAAGTTTAGGAGTAAAATTCAAATTAAAAAAATTATGGATTTTGAACCCAAACCAACTTGCTTATATAGTTATAATGAGCAGTGAGTAATATATTAAAATATCACGATTCTTCAGTTCATTGCCATATAAGGAAGAGCAGTTTCTTCTCTTTGCTATTCTAGTACAATCTGTTGTAAAGTTGAATAATTAGTGCTTTGACAGATGGTTTCTGGTTTTCATTTTTATCAGTGAGATCTTGGGATTCAAAGGTAGAAGTAATATGCATCTGGTAACCACTTTTAACTTTTTTTAATATTATTATCAAGCTATGTAAATTACTATTTAATTTTCAAGCACAGTTGTCATATATAATTTTTATTAGAAGGGAATTATACCCTATACATATGCACTGTATTGTTTTTAATAATTCAATGATGTTTTGTTGAGTACTAATAAAGGATATTCTCAAATCAAAACACAAGATAAAGACTTTGAAAAGGTGAGAATGGTAATCTTATCTTTGTACCTAAATTCACTTATATAGACCAATCTAAAGCATCTTGATATGAGAGCCTGAAGGTCTTCCATTAATCACTTTAAATCCAGTCACTTGTATTCTGTCTATTAACAATCATAAAATTTTCCAATTTACTGCCTGTTAATATTATGTAACATTAGAATATGTATAAATCACTATTTAATTTTTAAGCACAATATCTTATATGTAATTTTCATCAGAAGGGAATTACACTCTATATACATGCACTGCATTGATTTTAATAACTCAATGATGTTTTATTGAGTCAAGATAAGAATGACTGTCTTATCTTTGTACCTAAATTCACTTATATGGGCAAGTCTAAAACATCTTGTTATGAGAGCATGAAGGTCTTCAAGTAATTACTTTAAATCCGTTCACTTTTGGATATGAATGAAGGATACTTTCAAACAAAGTTACAAGATAAAGACTTTGTAAATATAAGAATGGCCATCTTATCTCTCATATCAAAAGATTTTAGATTGGCATATCTAAGTGAATTTAGGTACAAAGATAAGACAATAATTTTTATCTTTTCAAAGTCTTTATCTTGTGACTTGGCTTGAGAGTATTTTTTATTCATACCCAACAAAATTGTTGGTGAGTTACAAAAACCAGTATAGTGCATGTGTATAGGGTGTAATTCCCTTCTGATGAAAATTACTATCAAGCTAATAACTTGAAATTCAAAAAATTCTTATGGAAATTTGAAAAATATTTAGTTAATGAATTGGTATCATATATATAACTGCACAAGGTAAGATTCAAAACTTTAACTTTGATAGTTCATAAAATGTTTGAGAAGTGACAGACCTGGCCATAAGCCATGAACTTTGGATTCAAGACTCTAATATTAAAAAACAAAGAGATAAATGTGCACAACTGCATTTTCCAGCGTTGATTCCTAAATCCTCACCAATAAAGGCAAATGCCAGAAAAAAGGTTTTGGATGGTAATTAAATTGCAGTGCCATTTGGTAAAACATTAATTATTCAAGCTTTTAATAGATGGTGCTAGCAGAGTAGAAAGTTTGGTGCTGGTTTTGTTTATGTTACAGTAAGATGAAAGAATTATGTAAAAATAAACAAATGATTTTTTTGCTTAAGAGTTCATAAGTAGTTTGAGCACCAGAAGTGATAGAACTAGATCCATGGTCTATGGAACATTGACCTACACAATCTGCCATTTTACCATTGCATTAAACTTCCTGGATAAAGAATCAAGAGATATTCCATTTGTGTAAAACAGGGGTGGCCAATTTAGATGTTGGGGGTGACTTTTTTGATGAAAGTGTACATGAGAGCACCTATGTTTTTTTTTTCAGGACTTCTAACAGGAAATCAGAAAAAAATGTTATTTTTGCTGGAATGGAAAAAAATAATAGTTTGAAGTTTTATTTTTTTTTAGAATGAACTTATGAATTGATGTTTTTTTTATAAAGGCTTTTTAAATACTCACAAATATTGGTGATGTTTTTAGAAGATACTTACGAACTGATGATTTTTTTTTTCACGAAAATATGAACTCTCAGAAAACATTTTACTATGACTACTAACTTTAAAATGATTATTACAAAAAAGAAAGATAATTTTTACATTTTGCACTATCAGCCATTTTTGGTTGCATTTTCACTATTTTACATTTATTTTATCATAAATTTGTAGCTTTATCAGTATTTAAAATTTTAATTCCAAAAAATCAACATTTGAGAGTATTTTTTTTTTTTGCAAAAAATTGATTTTTCATTGCTGTCTATTGTTATATAGTCCAGCCTTTTCCCCCTTATAATGAGCCTGTAAGCACTGACTGTCCAGTCATTTCTAACTGTAAAGACAGACATCAAACCAAAATGTTTTATGCTTTTGTAATAGATTTTGAACATAAATAAATATATTTCTCATAATTTTTTACATTGATAATTAAGTTTTTACATCAATTTACCTAAATATAAACTTTGATTTCAAAATTTTTAAATTTTACAAGAAAAATAATCAAGGGAAAATGAATAGTGCTTGTGTTCTATTCAAGACAAATGAGTAACATTTACCACCATTTGCATGTCAATGACATTCAGTGATAACTAGTAAAATGCAGTTATTTTTCATAAATATTTATGAACTTTGATTACTTTTTACACTATATTGACTAATACAGTGGCTACATTTAGATTTGTTTAAAATATTTAATTTTTGATGAACAAAAGACAACAAATTTCTAAGACACAAGAAATCACCGGTGATGTCACATAATGATTGATTGGTTGAAATATAATTCTTCTGTTTTACTGCAGGCTCTTTTCCATATGTTTTTCTTATATTTTTCTTCAGTTATTAACATTATTTTAAATTTTTTGTTACATTTAACCAATTTGAGAATGTAAAATGATCCAATTTTTGGAAGTTAAATTAAAACAATTCTGATTATTATGCATTAATATATTTCAGAAAGGAAACTGGCTAGATTCATATTTAATGAATCAAATCAAATTTTTACTCAATCTGGCCAATAAGAAAATTCCTCAGACAAAAGGTTTTAAATTATCTCCGCTCCTTCTAGTATTACAATTTGTCCATGTTGCTTTATAAAATATTTATTAAATTACAATTTTAAACTACTAAACATCACATGATCACCATCTCTATACTAGCACATAATTGTTGTAAACAAAGGCAAAACTCTCCATACAGTAGTGCCACCCTGTGCCAAACAGAGTAGTCAATGGATGCCAGAAGGCTTATGCATAAAATCCCTATCTAGTGCCTACTCACTACTGTATGGAGAGTTTTGCCTTTGTTTACAATTTTAAATTACCTTTAAATAATTATTTTCTAAAGCTGGTCCTGAATTAAAAAAAAAAATCAAGAAAAAAGAAAACTATTGTTTTAGAATTGTATTAAAATAAATTAGATGCAAATTTTATATAAAAAAAATTACACAGTGAACGTCTTGGCCAACCCTGGTGTAAAGAATGAAAAAGAAGAACGATTTTTAAAATAACATTTTGAAAAATAAAGTTCATCTTTTCCTTTTCGTAAGGCAATAAACAAAAAGCAAAATATTTGACTATCTCTTTTCTCTTTTTTTTAATGGTTAAACCATTTTTGACATAAACAAATGGAAGATAAATTCAGTGTCAAGTGACCCAAATGATATTTGGGAGAAATAATGAGTTGGTTAATCATCTTTTATATATGCAATCTTTATTTTAGACATACATGTATAAAGTATTTGGTCCCAAAAATATGTATAGATATATTTATAAATTTACTAAATGGGACAATATCCAAACTTATATATATATATAATGTCATTAATGTGCCTAATCTATTCTAAAAATATAAAATAAGTGAAATGTAAGTATACTAAATGACATATAGTTCACTAAAAATCCCAGATGTAAATTTTAATAAGTAACTAAAATGACCATTCTTAAAAAAGTTAATTGTTGTTAAAAATCTGGCAGAAAAGAGTATTTGTAGTAAGAAATACAGTATTCTGAAAAAATATTAATAATTATTTATTTAACATTGAACTTATTGTGGCAAAATTACATGTGTGTTAAAGAAAAAAGTTGCACATTATGAAATAGTTACTGACTTATTCTAATATATATGATTTCAAAATTAAGTATGGATAAAATAAAACTTTTAAGCATAAACACAATATCTGCAATAGAAAACTATTAATGCTGTATCTCAATTAATAAAATGTAGTATGTTCATGTTAAATATATGTCAAATAAAAAAAAAAAGAATAAAATCATAATCAACATTTTAGTTTGTTGTTTTTTTTATCTTAGGGGGAGAAAAAGATGAAATTTAGTTAGCATGAAGGCGTAGGGGTTAGAGCTCTAGTATTTTTTATAATAATGATTATTTTGTATATAAAGTTAATTGGGAGCATTTAAAATAACTGATTATTTTCAAATTGTGGTTTCAAAGTATTTAAAAAATATATACTTAAATGTATATTGGTCAGGATCAATATAGCTTAAAAGTATATTTAATAATAATTATTAAACTATTTTAAAGAAATTGAATTGTTATTAATTAATTGAATATTAATCTCATATTTTATATATATTGCTTTTAAAGCATTTTAAAAATTCATTATTAAAGCCATTTGAAAGTCAAGTACTGATAATTTATTAAGGAAAACAATATTGATATTTAAAGTGGAATATTTATATATTTTTGAAACTTAAATAAAACTCATTAAGTATTCATAATGTTCTGATGCTTTTTGTATTGATAATAAAATATCAGATGCTAATGCTTATCTTCAACATATAATAGTCTTTATTTTTTTAAATCACTATACAGCATGACAATTTATAATGTAATTCAAAATATGAACAGCTATAATAAGAATGTGTGGATATATCAAACTGTGCCCAATCATGATCAAAGTTATCTGATTGTAATACTCTATGAAGATATCTTAATGTACTATATATAGTTTCATTGTACCATAGTAATACTTTCTGAAATGCTCACAGTTAGAACTATGTATTACACATTGATCACAGAACATATCTAGATAATTAAATATATCATATAAACTAAGTATTACATGACTTGTGTAGATTTCTTTTAATATACATTAGATACGGGTAATTTTTGTCTAAGGTTTGTGTAAAGTTTTTGGTCATTTGCTGCAGTACAAACTACCAATACATTATTATGTGATGTGATTTAAAATGACATCTCTTTAAATAGAGTCAGGAGTTTTTTTTCACATAATCTATACTCCTTAAATCATGTAATCCAAGTTAAACATTTCCTCCCTCCAAAACCATTATATAACCTAATAAACTCATCTACTTCTTATTTCTTATTACTCAATTATTTTGCCAGCTTGATTTATTTCTCTTTTTTTCCTATCCTATTTTAATAAAAAACTTTTATTAATTCCATTATCTTATCATTCCCCAATTTTGTTTTAAAGACCTAAACAAACAATTTATATATATTGTAATCTTATGGTTGGCTCGTTATTTGTCAAGCCACATTTAAATGACCAATTATATAAAATTTTAAATTTTAATTGGTAATAAATAAATAATAACTATTCAATATTAAATACATATATCAGTGGTGTGTTATCATAATTGATAAACTATATTATAAAATAAGTAAATTTAGTCAATAATTCTCCTGAGAGTGTTAAAGAATAGGATTGTTCAAGATGTGTGTTAGGCCTTCTGCCAGGTTGTGTATGAGACTTTTTATATGCAGTCTGTCAGATGGACTGATTTTCAATAATGTCAGAATAATAATTTATTAGTGTTATTATTAAATTAAAAATATAGAAATATTTTTGGTATTTTATTATTATTAAATAATAGTCAAAAAGATGCAAAATTATAGCTATTCTAAATTAATCTTTATAATTAATTCTTAAGCATATTTTAGTGCAATTTAAAATAGTTTTGAACAGCTTGATTAATTATCATTTATGCTTCTAGATGGAGAATTATTAATTGTATGTTAATGTATGCATATACAACAATTCAATTGGTTTGTCAAGTTTGTACAATAACCCTCTCTGGTGAAAGTTTATAAATAGGCTAATGTAGATTTTTATAGGGGAGAACAGAGGAGAACTTGAGACCAAAATGGAAGAACTGAATTAAGAATTGAAAATTATTAAAAAATGAATTTGAATTGAATTAAAAATGGAATTGAATTGGTTTTTAGCTTGCAATTAATGAAGTAGGAACTTCATTTGACCTACATATGTGAAACACATTGCTACTACCAATTGATAATTATAAAGAGTTCACATTTAATACTGGTAGACATATTGGAAGAAAAGAAAAATATCCCGGTAAAATGGATTTCAAATTTAAACAAACCAAGGAGTTTATAAGCATGAAATTTTATTCTTTATTTTATAACTGTTTTAATTATTATATTTACTGTGTGCATTATAAAATTAATTATGGCTTATTTGGAATGGCAAGAAGAAATAAAAGAAAATTATTTTGTAGTTTTAGTCGGGATGAATTTAAATATAAGCAGAACTTTGATAGGAGATACTGAATGTTTTTTATTGCTGTTTTTGAATTTATAAGGCATTGTGACATGTTTAAACTAATGTGAAATATTATATTAAAGTTAACTTCAACAGTTGCAGTTTTATCATGCTATATTAGTTTCATTACATGGAGATAATAAATTTAAAAAAAAAAGAAAATGTTATTCTGCAGTTACATACCTTATAAAATAATATAGATGAAGATACTAATTTATAAAAGTTTATAAAATATTTATTAAGACCTTTAATATGAAGTATTCTCAGCATTGCTTTTAAAACTTACATTAGGACAAAGTTGAATATGCCATCTTGCAACTTCTGTTTACAAGCAGAATTGACCTGTTTATTAAACTGAGTTGTAGAATCTCATCAAAAGTGAATCAAATGTCAACTTAAATATTAATATATTAATTACTGTGTTAATCATATTGTGGATTGGATTTATAATGTGTTAATTATTAAATAGTGCCATTAGTCAATAAAGTATATGAAATCCATATATGGTGATGAAGATAAGAATCAATGTTTATCTTCAACTTTTTCTTAATTCCCGGAATAACAAGATGTTGAAATTAATCTATGAAAACTACAGTTGTTCTTAGATCAAGCAATGTCTTAGGATTATAATTTAAACTAATAAATAAATAAATATGAAATATACTTCATACGGGGAAGAGTTTTTATCAATCACATAATGCTTCAGATTTTAAAAAGAGTTGCAATCAAGATTTCATTCTTGTAGTTTCACAAGAAGGAATGTGAAACAAGAAGTTTATGTAATGATCTTCATTATTATTAATTATATATATTTTGTCTTGTAATATTGTCTACATTATTATTACAGGTATAAAAACCAGTTTGTGTAAAAAAATGAAACTTGTGATAAATATAAATTTGATCAAACATATAAAAAAGGATAAAGTATTATTATTTGTTGTAAATTTTGTTCATATTTAAAATATGAACACAGGTAAGAAACTATTACAGTTTATTCTTAATATTTTTCTTTCTAGGATAAAAAGATACAATTGTTGAATAATAATAATAATAAATGGGCAGTATATAATTTTAATTAATTTACATGCGTTCAACATGGTATTTAATATGTGTAATATTTAACTAAGTAATAACTAATAACAGCTATAGTTATGGGCCATCTTTGAATTTATAATGACTATTATAAACTTTGTGTCAAATAATAATATATTCCATTTTGCTAGTATCTTTATATATCCATGGTAAGTAATATTAGTATTAGATTTATCTGTTTTCATGTTGAATAATTATAATGGTAAGTTTATAATATTTGGAGTATGTGGTAGATCCATGTTGCATCACATCAAGTGAACTTATTCTCTTTCCTTGAGTGATGATAAAAATGACAATCATGGGTGAATCATGAATAATGACTATCAAACTTTGAGAAAATTAAGATCATACTTTTTTAGTGTATTGATCTAGTTATTAAATAAGGGATTAACCACTCCTTCCTTTTTCTCATATCTTGAGATTAATTTAATCGATGCTTAATATTGGAGGTTATTATTTTCATGTACACTTTGGGACCTCTCCCTTTATATTTGCTCATGTATATGCTAGCCAAACTTGTTTCTAATATTTTGTTTTGTAATTATGACTTATAGGCCATGAGAGATAAAAAGGGGTTGATATATAATGTATAAGAATTGGTAGTGCCTTGTAGCCTTTATTTATGTAGTCTTATGCTCTTGCAGCCACGTTGGTTTTTAATATATTTATTATAATTTGTTGATGCTTAAGGTTGGTATAATGAAGTATGAAGATGAGGTTGGTGGGATGCTTAGTGATCTTTCTTAGATTTATTGATTCATGCTAGCCGAATCTTATTCCTTTGGTTCAGGTTGAGATGAGTTTGTTTTAAGATTTTATTCTTGGATATTTAATATTTTATTTTCAGGATGTTACAATATATATATATAATCTCTATTTTTTATTTCCTTTATGTTAAATTTCTTTCATTTTCTATGTTATTTATCCTGATTCTCTTTCAACATTTTATACTCCAAAATTAATTATTCAGTATTCTCTAACTCTACATTCACTATATCTAGTGAAATTCTTATTCCATTTTTGCTTTTTCTTTCTAATATCTAATACTCCTACCCCTGCACCAAATGACACTAAACTTGATTGAGTGTCAATGTACATCTTTTTATATTTATTGTACCGGACCATACTCCCTGCGGAATTCTTTTCCTAATCTTGCACTGAGCATGAAGTGACCAAGATTTAACAGGTAAAGAAATGGATATAAATTTAGCCGATTTCTATACTCATATATGTTAGTACTTCCAGCTAAACTGATAGAAAGAATGGATTGACAGGACTCTTCCAGTTAAAACACCCTTTAGTTGATATCTTATTTGAATGCCCGAATATTTAGAACAATGGCAAGTACACACCTTTGAAAAATCTATTTACAAAATAGACCTTTGCGCGCCACTTCTAGAAAAGAATCAAAAAATGAATTTTTCACCCTCCTAGAAGGATGTGTAATACCATATGCTCAGCGGAGCATAAGAATAAGATTTACCACCCCGGTAGAGCGATATCCCGTGTGGCTAGGTCAAGTCACTCTATCTACATCTAGGATCTTCAAATGGGTAAGTTAAATGATTATTACAGGTATGTGGTTGATAAGGAAAGAACACATTTTTATCAATATAAATAATGATACGAAAACGAAAAAAGTTTAATATTATGATTAAATATTTATTTAATCCCAAATACCCACCACCGTTTCATACTAATGATGATATAATAAAATAAAATAAAAATACTAAATAATTAATGATCACAAACCCATATATATATATTCGAGACGTTGAAATAGACAAAATACAATTTTAAATAAGAAAAATAATAAATCCCTAAAGCTATTTACAATATTTATAAGTAATGGAAGTGGTCTGAGCTCCTTTTACCCTGTAGAAATAAATTTTGCTTTGTGTGATTTGATATATAGATATGATATTTTTGGTCATACAGGCATACGCTTTTACTCAGTACTTTAAACCCCTTTTATTGATAGCAAAAATAATAATATAAAAAAAAACAACTATGCATACGTATATTTGCATTATGTTATATTTCAATAATTTTGTATTTTTCAACAAGTCAACAAGGTTGCATTGGCTCAGATACTATACCGTACTCACCATAAGGTACTGTATCTATTTCTCTTTTGCTATAGATGAATTCCCATACATGTATATACGTGCAGTACAATTATACACTTACTATTATTTTAAATATAAAGTTATTAGAGTACTTGCTTACAGGGAATCTATAATATATCAATCCCTTCATGCACGCATCGTAAGGTGCAGCATTGACAAAAAAAATAACTTAAAAAGGATATACGGTTAAATACATTTTTAGATATTCAGCATGAGATATCGTATTTACCGAATATTATAAGCGTATCACGCATATATATATACATGAGATATCGTATTTACTGAATATTATAAGCGTATCACGCATATATATACATGCATATTTATATATGACGAATTTTAGGAATAACAACAAGAGCAAAATGAATAGCAACAACAAAAAAATAATCTCATTGCAACCCTTGTTGAAAATACCAGAATTTGAAATAGAAAAATTGACTCAAAAGATTTAAGTAAAAGCTTTATCATTTGTGCCCATAATAACCGTGAATTTAAATATATATATGCGAGAGACAACTCTCTTTTTTTTAAATGATTAATAATAATAAAAAAATAAAAAAATTAATGATATATTTAACCGGAAACATCAAAGTTAATTATCTCAATATTAATAAAACATCTTAAAATAAACTTATGTCGGCGTCTTCATTCTCCTCCTCTGGGCTCTGAGTGGGCTTCAAGTCAACTGGCTGTGTGGTGAGGATTTCATCCATTTAGGCATAGGCAGGGCGGCCGGAACTGGCGTGGTCACATCATGGCGGCTTGGGATAGAGAAAGGGCGGTGCACCGGCTGGTTGTTTACCCCACGGTCATTTCACTGGACTCTCTGGTAGATTGCCCCATATTTTCCTCTGTTTGTATATGATAATAATTTTTTATTAAATGTTCACTTGCTATTTGACTGGTTCATTAAATCTTTAAGAAATCATTAGTTCTTAAAAGAACTGTATAATGGATTTCTTAGAAAATGTCAGCAGTAGTCCTGTTCATAATTTAATCTCTAAGTAGCTGGTTGCTTGGATAATTCTGGAGCCAAAAAAAATGCATGACTTGCCTAGAACGACTGCCAAAAAAAGAATGAATCTCACTGCCCTGACCAAACTATATCAATCCCACTAGCCCTCTGAGAAGCATGAATCAGTCAATCCTTTCAATTTATCTTATCATTTAGATTATAACATTCCTTATTGATTACTCAGACCACTTGCTCACAAAATCAATTCAAAAGAATTTTTTAAAAAGATAACAGTTTAATTAAAGCATTATCAAACATTTTGCTTTTGATCAGATTTTTGCACAAGCAATTAACATTCTTAGTTTACAGAATAAAATTAGTTTTTAGAAAAGTAATTAAAAAAAAAAAATATGTACAATTATATTGGAACAATTGCTTTTCTCTATTTGAATTTTTCAGAGAAAGCCAAATACATAAAATAACATATCATAAGACATATACAAAAAGGAAATATAAAACCAAAAAAATACATGAGTTTACTACAATATTTTCTATGTCAATTTCATATTATTTAAATTGGTGTGTGTGGGTATTTTAATGCTCAGACCACTCCATTATTAATATAGCACATTTATATATTTGTTGTGCTTAATATTTACAAATTCATAAATGTATCTGCTGTAATATTCTTTACAGCAGATTTTGTGCATGGACATTTGATAATGCCTGGCAAAATACCCCCCTCTCCAATGAGACTTTTAAATGGGTATGACCATTTAAAGTCTTAAGATTTTATTATGAACTATACATGTGAGATGATCTCTAGAGCATCTTGGATGCTATGGTATGGGTTTTAGTGCCCGAGCATTGTATGTGCCCTTTATTCCCTGTTCTGTTTTAATCCAAAAAGCATTATTCCCACTGCAGTCCACAATTTCAAAAGGGCCTTCATAAAGGTTAAAAAATTTTTTACACTGGAACTTTTCTGGAATGCTCACATGAGGCGTTCTGACCATCACTCTATCCCCTACCTTGAATTGGTAGTTTTGCGTGCTGTGTTTCCTTTTGTTTCTTCTGAGACTTATCTTATGCATCTGGGCTTGAACCTTTTTTTTATCTAATTCCATGTCAATTGTTTTGTCTCTGCTCCCTGGGAAATTTGCCTTGAAGAGTTTTGGTACGAATTTTCCAAAATGTAGCTGTGTTGGAGGGAATCCAGTGGATTCATGTACAGACCAGTTTATATAATTTAGTATCTGAGGTAGCTGTTTTACCCATCCCTTGTGGTTTGTTGGTAAGTATGTATGAAACAGCCTTCCCAACTCTCGCATAACTCTTTCACAAGGATTACTTTGGGGGTTACGGATCGATGTAAGTACGTGTTTAACTCGCTGCTTAGTAACCCATTTGTTCCATTCTTCTGATACAAAAGGGGTTCCATGGTCTGTCAGGATCATTTCTGGTTTCCCAACTGTGTTAAAATGTGAGGACTCTAGAACTTTTATAGTTTCACGTGTTGTAGTTCTTGCTAAAGGGTAGGCTGCCACAAATTTGGAGAAAAGGTCATATACAATGAGTAAATATCTTTTTCTATTGAAGGGTGGCAGAGGACCATAAAAATCCATGGCCATTATTTCCTTTGAGTTGTTAGGGATGATTGATTTCATTGGAGTTGTGTATGCTCTATTCAGTGGTTTTGCATGCTGGCATATTTCACATTTGTTCAAAATCTTTATTATGTCCCGGTGCATCCCAGGCCAATAGAACCAGTGCTTGAGGCAATATTCAGTTTTTGGGGTTCCATAATGTCCATATAATCGGTGAATGTAATCAGTGAGAAGGCCCCGAATGGCTGGTGGTACCATCACTCTCCATTCATCAATGTCTTCTTGAATTTGGTAATATAAAACCTCCTTTTCTATCTTGTATCGGCACTTCTTACCTGGCAAGCTGTCATCCTTCTGAGGAGATTGTGTATACAGTGTTATGATCCGGTTTAAGTCCTTATCTTCATGCTGTCTCTTTGACATTTGTTTTAGATGTTCCTCTATGTCTTTGTCCTTACATGATATGCTCATCATGTATGCATGATCTATCTTCAGGTGTTGTTGTTGTTGAGTTTGAATGGGATGATGACTGAGGATGTCAGCCACCACATTCTCAGCTCCTTTGCAATGTTTCACCGTATAATTAAACTCTTGGAGAAACAAACTCCAGCGAACTAGTTGGCTATTAGTGAGATAGCTGTGATTTAGAAATTGAAGACTCTTGTGGTCCATAATTACTATCACTTCAGAGCCTAGTAGCATAGGGCGAAATTTTTCAAATGCCCATACGATTGCAAGGGCTTCTTTTTCTGTAACTGTGTAATTACGTTCAGGTCCTTTCAACAACCTGCTTATGAAGTACAGGACCCCTATCTGTCCATCTTGCTGAACTTGGGATAGTGTGACACCCAATCCATATGCACTGCTATCAGTTTGGAGTATAAAGGGTTTCATGAAGTCTGGGTATGCCAGCACTACTTGTTTTATGAAACCCCTCTTAATCTCAGCGAATGCTTCCTCTTGTTCACTGGTCCAGTTCCAATGGGTATCTTTCCTGAGTAATCTTAATAAAGGTTCCATTCGGTCAGCAAATTTTTCACAGAATCTGTTGTAAAAGTTGCATAGTCCTAAAAAGGACCGAATGTGCTTTCGAGTTTTAGGTACAGGGAAGTCATTTATTGCACTGATTTTATCAGGGTGAGGTTTGATTCCTGTTCGTCCCACCAAATGACCCAAAAATTCTATCTCCTCAGAGATCAATATACTCTTTTTCAGATTGATTTTGATTCCTTTAGCTTCACATTCTGCAAAAAATATTTGTAAGTGTTGGAAGTGTTCTTCCAGAGATGTGGATGCTACTATGACGTCGTCCACATATATTGTTAAAATTTTCTTGATTTCCTGAGACAAAACTTGGTCCAGACATCGTAATAAACCTGCACCGCTATTAACTAAGCCAAAAGGCATTCGATTAAATTGATATGTGTGGCCTCCATATCTAAAAGCTGTGTATTTGTGATCTGTGTGATGTAATTCTATCTGCCAGTAGCTAGCAGTTAAGTCAAATGTGGAAAATATTATTTTGTCTTTAAATTTCATGAGTAATTCTTGCATATGAGGTGGAATAGTACAATCTGGTATTGTCGCCCTGTTAAGTTGGCATGCATCAAGGCATAACCGCACGGATCCATTTTTCTTTCTGACCACCACTAGGGGGTTACAGTATGGGGAAAAGCATTTATCAATGATGCCCCATTTCAACATTTGTTCCAGCTGTTTCTCCACCTCCTCCTTAAATTTGTGTGGTATGGGGTAGGATCGTGCTTGGAACGGTTCTCCTGGTTTCAATCTGATTCTTTGTTTATATCCTTTAATGAGCCCAGGACTATCAGAAAATATGTTTTTATAAGTATAAAGCATAGATTTGAGTTTTTCTGTCTCAGTGGCAGAAGTCAGTTTTGCTCCATTTGCCTTTTCTTCCATCAGCTCCATGTCCAGTTGGGTCATACAACATGCCTCAGTATCATCATGTAAGTGGGGTGTTAGCATTTCAATTTGTTTGTCATTGCACACTACCAGCTGATGTTCATAATCCAAAATGCATCTGTTTTTGTGTAGGAAATCTGAACCCAACACAACTTCATGGATAAGACTGGTCATTATTAAGAACACTTGGTATACCATCTTATGCTGTATGTGCATCTGTACCCAAATTTGCTTAGGCAGAAGTTTTGCTTTCCGGTTGTTTGCTAATGTTATTTGTGCTGTCTTCAAAGGTAAGATTTCTATGCTTGGGTTTTTTGCTACAATGCGGTGGTATAGATCTTCTGATATTACAGATATTTGACTGCCCGAATCCAGCATGGCCATGACTTCAAGTCCCTCCATTGTCAGACTGATCTCAGGACAACTTTGAGGAGCATATTCAGGCACTCTATCTTCCCATGAACATATCAAGTTTGATATTTCTTTGTCCATATTAGTCCATGGTTTTATGATGTGGCCACAGAACTCTTCATTTTTGTTCCTGTTTGTGTGATTGGTATGTTTATCTTCCCAAACATTTGCTGATAGCCTATATTGTTGGCTCATGTCTATCTCATTTAATAATTCATCCATTTGTTGCACTGAATTTGTGCTTGCGGTGAGCACCATTTGTTCAACATGAAGTGGCAAATTACGGCGGATTATCCTGACTATTCGCCCCTCTGATATGTGGCATGCTTTCAGTGTCTGAAGTCTTGCTGCTTGTCTTCTGAAAAATTTCGAATAATTTTCGCCAGTATTCTCTTTATATTTTTCCTGCATGACTTGTTGCAGGATCATATCTTGGCACTGCTCACTCCAAAAACTTTTTAACAATACCTTTTTATAATCCTCAAATGTTTTGGGATGGTGGAACAAGGACTGCCACCATGTTAGAGCATCACCATGGAGGTGATTGTAGGCAATTGCCAGTTTACCAAAGTCATTAATTTGATTCACTTGGAAATATGTTTCTAAGCTTTTAATATGCTCGATAGGGGCTTCATCTGTTTGTCCCTCAAATATCTTTATTTTTAAAAATTGGTTTATATTGCAAGAGTAAGATTGTCCCTTTTCTCTTTCGTGTATCTCATTTTTAAAGCTATAAAATCTTGTTTCAATTTCCTTTGACATTTCACGTTTGAACTCCTCCATTCTTTGGTTCATGTATGCAGTGTTTTCCGAGAGTTGTTGAGTCAGTTCATTTATCTTTTGTGGTATTCTGGCCATTTCTTGTTTTATATACACTAACGTTTCTTCCATTATGTTTTATTTTTAAACACGCAGTACACCGCGCACCTAACTCTGCCTTATTCCAATCGCCGATTATGTGTCTTTTCTACGCCCTGTTCCAACCACTCTGCCCATGTCTACCTACGTCTATCTAACCTTATTTATAGATAGTAAAAAAAAAATCAAGTTTAACGTACGAAACTCTATTTCGTTATGCTAGTATAAAACACATTTTATTATACCCATTCTTTTTTAAAAAAAAAAAAAAAAACAAAACAAAAACATCTTCAAGTATAAGTTATTTTAAATATTACACAATTTTGAAAAACGGGTCTTATACTTATATCTAAAATGTCTATTTTCTCTCTCTTTCAAAACAAAACAAGAAAACAACAAATTCAACTGTAAGTTATTCTAAAAATATTACGCTATAATAACCTATTACTTTTATTTGTAAAACCTCCGACCATTTATATACGTATATATACAGCGTGTGACCTACTTTCCTCCACTCATTCGTTTAATAATTTTTATATAGTTTATTTCTATTTTAATTACACATGAGACGTCAGTTTTTACTCAGTTTAAAATGGCAACTTTATTTATCTAATAAAATGTTAGCGACTCTGTTTAAAGTGAAAATTGTTAAGCAATTATTAAGATGAAAGAATCAATACTCTATATAACAAAATATCAACGTCAATATATTACATGTATACTTATTTAAAATAACTTCGAAGTCTATTTTATTTATCTGGTATATTTATAGAATAAAGTGTGAGCATTTGATTTATTGCTAACAATTTGAATCATAAATATATATTAAATATCCGTCGCTACAAAGAATAAACTATCATTTTGGAACTGCAAATTTCTGAGTAAAATATTTTTAATTAACTAAGAATATCTTCAAAAAATATATATAGCAAACTAAGCGTGTTCATTTGTACGGCCTATTAATTACACTATATATTTAGAAAAAAAAAACAACAACTAACGATCAAACTTTATATAACTTCTCATATTTAACATTTAATTTAGTTTTTATTTCACCTAGATAGAGTTTATATATACCTACGGCACGTAAATTATTTTTACCGTTATTTACACATTTCTATAATTTAACTTGTTCTTTCCTTAATTGTACCATTTTTACATTTAAAACACATTGTGCGCCAGTTTTACTGTACCGGACCATACTCCCTGCGGAATTCTTTTCCTAATCTTGCACTGAGCATGAAGTGACCAAGATTTAACAGGTAAAGAAATGGATATCAATTTAGCCGATTTCTATACTCATATATGTTAGTACTTCCAGCTAAACTGATAGAAAGAATGGATTGACAGGACTCTTCCAGTTAAAACACCCTTTAGTTGATATCTTATTTGAATGCCCGAATATTTAGAACAATGGCAAGTACACACCTTTGAAAAATCTATTTACAAAATAGACTTTTGCGCGCCACTTCTAGAAAAGAATCAAAAAATGAATTTTTCACCCTCCTAGAAGGATGTGTAATACCATATGTTCAGCGGAGCATAAGAATAAGATTTACCACCCCGGTAGAGCGATATCCCGTGTGGCTAGCTCAAGTCACTCTACATCTAGGGTCTTCAAATGGGTAAGTTAAATGATTATTACAGGTATGTGGTTGATAAGGAAAGAACACATTTTTATCAATATAAATAATGATACGAAAACGAAAAAAGTTTAATATTATGATTAAATATTTATTTAATCCCAAATACCCACCACCGTTTCATACTAATGATGATATAATAAAATAAAATAAAAATACTAAATAATTAATGATCACAAACCCATATATATATTCGAGGCGTTGAAATAGACAAAATACAATTTTAAATAAGAAAAATAATAAATCCCTAAAGCTATTTACAATATTTATAAGTAATGGAAGTGGTCTGAGCTCCTTTTACCCTGTAGAAATAAATTTTGCTTTGTGTGATTTGATATATAGATATGATATTTTTGGTCATACAGGCATACGCTTTTACTCAGTACTTTAAACCCCTTTTATTGATAGCAAAAATAATAATATATAAAAAAAAAAAACTATGCATACGTATATTTGCATTATGTTATATTTCAATAATTTCGTATTTTTCAACAAGTCAACAAGGTTGCATTGGCTCAGATACTATATCGTACTCACCATAAGGTACTGTATCTATTTCTCTTTTGCTATAGATGAATTCCCATACATGTATATACGTGCAGTACAATTATACACTTACTATTATTTTAAATATAAAGTTATTAGAGTACTTGCTTACAGGGAATCTATAATATATCAATCCCTTCATGCACGCATCGTAAGGTGCAGCATTGACAAAAAAAATAACTTAAAAAGGATATACGGTTAAATACATTTTTAGATATTCAGCATGAGATATCGTATTTACCGAATATTATAAGCGTATCACGCATATATATACATGCATATTTATATATGACGAATTTTAGGAATAACAACAAGAGCAAAATGAATAGCAACAACAAAAAAAGAATCTCATTGCAACCCTTGTTGAAAATACCAGAATTTGAAATAGAAAAATTGACTCAAAAGATTTAAGTAAAAGCTTTATCATTTGTGCCCGTAATAACCGTGAATTTAAATATATATATGCGAGAGACAACTCTCTTTTTTTTAAATGATTAATAATAATAAAAAAATTAATGATATATTTAACCGGAAACATCAAAGTTAATTATCTCAATATTAATAAAACATCTTAAAATAAACTTATGTCGGCGTCTTCATTCTTCTCCTCTGGGCTCTGAGTGGGCTTCAAGTCAACTGGCTGTGTGGTGAGGATTTCATCCATTTAGGCATAGGCAGGGCGGCCGGAACTGGCGTGGTCACATCATGGCGGCTTGGGATAGAGAAAGGGCGGTGCACTGGCTGGTTGTTTACCCCACGGTCATTTCACTGGACTCTCTGGTAGATTGCCCCATATTTTCCTCTGTTTGTATATGATAATAATTTTTTATTAAATGTTCACTTGCTATTTGACTGGTTCATTAAATCTTTAAGAAATCATTAGTTCTTAAAAGAACTGTATAATGGATTTCTTAGAAAATGTCAGCAGTAGTCCTGTTCATAATTTAATCTCTAAGTAGCTGGTTGCTTGGAGAATTCTGGAGCCAAAAAAAATGCATGACTTGCCTAGAACGACTGCCAAAAAAAGAATGAATCTCACTGCCCTGACCAAACTATATCAATCCCACTAGCCCTCTGAGAAGCATGAATCAGCCAATCCTTTCAATTTATCTTATCATTTAGATTATAACATTCCTTATTGATTACTCAGACCACTTGCTCACAAAATCAATTCAAAAGAATTTTTAAAAAGATAACAGTTTAATTAAAGCATTATCAAACATTTTGCTTTTGATCAGATTTTTGCACAAGCAATTAACATTCTTAGTTTACAGAATAAAATTAGTTTTTAGAAAAGTAATTAAAAAAAAAAAATATGTACAATTATATTGGAACAATTGCTTTTCTCTATTTGAATTTTTCAGAGAAAGCCAAATACATAAAATAACATATCATAAGACATATACAAAAAGGAAATATAAAACCAAAAAAATACATGAGTTTACTACAATATTTTCTATGTCAATTTCATATTATTTAAATTGGTGTGTGTGGGTATTTTAATGCTCAGACCACTCCATTATTAATATAGCACATTTATATATTTGTTGTGCTTAATATCTACAAATTCATAAATGTATCTGCTGTA